>OX235268.1:45807500-47104503 GCA_944472135.2 Trichobilharzia regenti
CAGATTTCCCTGTAGTTTGTAATACTTCCATCGGTTTTATTTGAATCTCAAAAGGACTGTCGACTGTTTTGAATTCAATGACTGGTGTATCTGCTCTTGTTGTATCCGATTTTGCAAGAGTTAAATTGTCCATGACTACTGGGACTTGAGACAGTTCCAGTTTTGTAGACTTCTCTTGTCTATCATCATCGTGTGATAGTTGCTGATCCATATGAGGTGGTGCTGTGTTAATAATAGGCGTCTCCTTTATCACAACAGCGTGTTGTTTTTTGACTAACTTGAGACTTCGACTTTCAACTTCTTTTCGTTCCAGTCCAGAAGTGATTGTATCAAAAAGTCGATCCAATTCACTAACACTTTCATAAGGTACATTTTTCTCTCTAGCATCTTTCACATTGTACAAGTCGTGATATTTCTCTTCGTGGATTGTTTTAATTTCTGGTTGTTTATCTTCGATTTTAACTGTTTCATATGTTTGTTTGAGTATTTTATTCTCTGGTTTGGCTGGATGTTCTTGCATCACCTCGCTTATTCCTTTAATATCAATCGGATGACTTGTCGTTGGATACGGTTGCCGTTCATCCAACTCATCATCATCGTGATGATCATATCGCTCTACTTCCACTGTACGGGCTACAGTTATAGGCAGTTGTGAGTCGTCTGCAAGTGTCTCTGTTGTATCAGTTAACTGTTGGAGTTGCTGATTTTCATCGTCTAATGGCTGTTCAGGAACCTGTGTTAAATGAAGCTGTTTACTAACTTCAGTATCAGCGTCTATGTCGTGTACGTCTACGATGTCATTTGGTTGTGCATGATCTACTTCTAGACTAACTACAGCGATTCGTTCATTTAACTCTCCATCAGCGTTATATGTGACAATGTTTTCTGATAAACTATAATTGACTATGTCAGGAGCTGATTGAATAGCCTCCACATTCACCTCCTCTATGCTCTCTTCCAATTGATCAACGTGTTCAGTAGCTTGTTTTTCTCCTTCTTGTTCTTCTTCTTCTGGTGAAATATAATCGATTTGGTGTAGATGATCAGGTTGTGCTTCACTGTGTGATGATGGTGGTGGTGACGCCTTGACAGTTTCTGTGTCAGTCGTCTCTCTTTCTGCTTCATTTATCACATCATCATTCTGCATTGGAGTTTTATCTTCTTTCAATGTAGACTCATCATCATATGAATCCTTCTTGTCGACGTTAACAGAAGCGACAGCACGGACAACGTCTTGTTCGTTGACTTCTACTTCAATTTCACCATAACCAATTGGATTACTCTGAGCAGTATAATAAGTACTCGAGGTTGTTGATTCACCACTCTTTGTAGGCACTGATGTTTCACTCGGTTTATTGTCTAATTCACAATTACTTAGAGTTGTCGGTGTACCTGTCTTTATCTGATCAGAATGTTGATGAGTAAAGCTTAGCTCACTTCTATAATGAATTGATGGGGATACAATAGATGTCATCGATATTGTTAAGAATTCATTCATGTGAACTGGCACTGATGTAGCTGACGTGGTGTATGTTAATTTTGCAGTTGTCTGTTGATTCACTTCATTGTAGCTCAGACTACTTTCTAGGATAATTTCATTTTTGCATTGTGGTTCCTTGATTGATGGTGACTCTTCACAACTCGAAGTTGTTGTCATGCGCATGTCGTCTTGCGTATTCTCATCACTTTGTTCAGATGAAATAGCCTCCAACTGGTCGTCTGTTTCTTCATTTGTTCTTCTGGCGACAATTTCATACTTCTCTACAAATGAGTCATTACCTTCTCCGATTTCGATTGGCAGTGGTAGACTCAACCTTTTCGACTCCGCCTCCACCTGCTTCTCCCCATCGTCATCGTGATCATTGTATGCCTTATTTCTCTCTTGTTGTGGTTGTCCTTGTTGTGTTTGTATTGGTGAGTGGATTGCAGAAGTGTGTTCCGGTGATAAAACTTGATGTGGTGGAGGGATCCTTGACTCCTCCTCCTCCTCCTTGAGAACTGGTTGATTAAATGCCTCTGATTGTTGTTCCATGTGTTTAGTTTGTGAAGCAGATAAGGAGTCTTCAGTATTCAGTGGCGGTGGTAATTGTATATCAATCTCATGCTGGTCAATTTCTGCTTTCTCCACTTTATCATCACTCCTTTCTTGAGGGACATCTCGCCTGAAACCAGTTTCATCATGATAAGCTGATTGTTCCGTCTTGGCAATTGTCTTGTCTAAATTTACGCCTCCTTGAAAGGATGTATCCGTGCAGAAATTTCAATCTGTTCATCATCTACGTCTTCTCTTCTGACAGTCTTCCCTCTTCAATGCTTAGATGATGAAAATCAAGTCTTCCAAGACTTCTTGATCTAATCTTCAATCGTAGTATAAATTTTGATATTGCCAGACGTGATCGTGTCAGTTTGTCAAGTGATAACGAAATACTCTTCTTCAGGTATGTTTTATTATTGTTATCCCTAAAGTTGGTTATCAACTTGAACTTATTATCATTTACTCTGGAATTTTGATTTTGTGTATCACTGAGATATGCTTTGATTGGTTTCTGTACAAATGGCGACTGCATTACAGCGTCCTTGTTAGGCGACAACGATGACTGTTCCATTGGGTGTTGTTGATTTGATGAAGATATGATGTCGTCATTCGTCGCCTCCTTCTTCATCCTCCTCCTCCTCGCCCCGTTCTCCTTCTCTGGTTTAACCTCTACTGAGCAACATGTTGTCATGGTATATTGATTCAATGGAACACCCAGTAGTAATGGTGTTGTTTGAATTTCAATTGTAGGCGATAAAGGCATATATATTCTACCTGGATAATGACTTTCTAGGTTATTCTGACACTCTTGTTCTACAAAATGGGCAATTGGTCTCTTCTCTTCACTGCCTTTTAAAGCATCGATAACCATTTCATCTGACCTGCTTACTTGTTTATGAATTCCAGAGTGGAGCACTAGTGGAGGAGCACACAGTATCTCTTCAATGGCGCCTAATTTTAAAGCTTTCCTAGTCGGTGCCAGAGAACGATAACTTGCCTCATTCTCAGTTAGCGTTAATGAATCATGGACATATTCAGATACACCACCACCAGCACCGCTGTTTCCATCCAACTGCAGACTACCGGGACTGCTAGTACTGCTACTGCCATGAATATCAGCCATGGGTTGGCGGTTCTGTTCAAATGAATTATGCTGTGTTTGACAGAGTAATTCTGGTAGTATTAATGTCTCTTTGTAATACTGTTCAGGTGAGTATTCAGTCAGCATCATTTTTCCACCAATCATTCTAGTTCTATGAAGAATATCCAGCGATTGAAGATCTATCCGTCTTTTTGATGCATAGTCGAGTAGAATGTAGACTCTTCTTCAATGTAGGTTGTTACTGAACTGTCACTGCGTAGAATTGGTTTCATTGGTTGATGTGGATCACTTGGTTTTTGATCAAATGTTTCACTGCCACTATCGCTTTGCTTATCATTCATCTCATTGCAAATGCTTTCTTTTGATTCATGTGATGACTGTTTCTGATGCAGACGACTTCTTTGAGTAATTATGCTGTCGTTTTGAACATTCTGTTTGAAATTCACTTCTTGTTCTGGTGTTGTCGTCCGACGACACTTTCCTTCTTCTTCTTCTTCTTTTTCCACAGTTGTATACTGTGTGTTATTGATTCCACTGATTTATTATGACATGGTGTATGTTGTCCAAAGGATATCTGAATGTCGTCTGCTTCTGTCAATGATTCATCGTAATGAGATGATGTTGGTGTGATTGTATTTGGATTTATCATAGTCCTTTCATCATTGTCATCATCAGTAGCGGAGTCTTGTCGCTTATATACGTCAACAGTTGTGTACACCTTGTTAGTTTGAACATTTTCCCATTGTATCATTCTAGTGGTCTTGTCTAGTTTGTTAGAATAGCCGTCAGTGAGATACGGTGGTTGTCGTATTTCAGTTGCGGTGAAGCCTGGTTGTCGTTGTTCGTCCATATAATTCGCCTGTATGACTTCCTTCATCTGCACTGGTGTTGAAGATTCTTTGATTGTTGCAGTGTTTTCAAGTGAATCGGCTATTAGATTCTTCATCTCGACTACTGGTACTTTGTTCAAGGGTGAAATCTCTGAAGGTTTCTCTCCTGGATACATTTTGTTGTCATCTATGATGAAATTGTCATGTGGAAGTTTACTTGGTGTTGCCTTCGATGAGGAGGATGAGGCGTACTTCAAGTATTTGTTTGTCAGCATGGTTGGATTGATTTCTACCACTTGGTCAAGCTTCCTCCGATTGGAGGCCACCTCAGTATATGTAGTTGGATGAGAATTACAATGAGCTTGACATTGAGCATCAGAGAGCGAATTGGAGAGATCAACTTCAATGTTTACCGGCATTGTTCTTTGTTCGTGTATGGCACATTCAGATGTGTTGTAGACATATTTAAGTCTTTCTCAAGTAGGAATGAGTCATTTTCTAGACTTTCAATAGAATCTGTCGTCATCTTAGATTGTGTCATAGTAACCGCAGAGTCTGAATCCCCAAAAGTTTGTCTTGATAGAATTATTGACTCCTCCAATTGTATTGTACAATCACTTTCTGTTCTGATGTCGTTCAATGGAATATCACATTGATAATAATTTGAAGACTCCCCTTCATGACTTTATTGTTCTCCGTCTTCTTCTCCTCATGATGAGCTTCGTCTTTTTTCGCACTGTCAATCATCATCGTCATTGTGGTAGAACCGAGTACCACATCGACTTCAACTTGTGTTGGTATTGGGAATGAATTGGCGTATTTCGATGAAAGTTGTTGTGAAACTAGTACATCTTGTATCTTTGTGTCAGTTTTATGTAATTCTGAAAGTTCTAATGATTCGCAGGTATTAAGAAGAGGAGAAGTGATTGTGTTCTGATCATTTTCACACTTCAAAACAGCTTCATGCATATCATCAGATGTGACTGTTGTTGTTGTTATTGATTCTTTATTCAGGAGACATGGATGATGCTTGAAATCAATTGGAGAATATATAATCTTTTCAGGTGAAAAGTTTGCTTGTCTATTCGGTGTTGTTACATGCTGGTATATCTCTTCGTCCGGGGGATCATTTCTTTTAGTTTTCTCTGTGACAGTGGTATTCTGGTTAACAGTCACAGGCGGAGATGAATTTATCGATTGGTCCATTTCAATATTTGATTTACAATGATAAATTTGTTCAGGCATAATTGTGATCTTTCGTTGTTGTAATCGATTTATTTTCTTCCTCAAACTATCCCTGGAAACCTCCTCCCCCGCATGCTCCTTCTCTGATTCGTATGAACTACACTTCCCTGCTAAGCGTAATTGTGAGGTGGAAAGTCCAGAGAGAATTCCTTCTCCAAATTGATTCATACAGAGTAACTTACTGTGTCTACTTTCCTCGTCTGTCGTCATCATTGTTGTTGTCGTCGTCGCTGGTGGTGGCACCCTGTCTAGTACTATGCCTTGATGATGAATATCTGACAAACGCTTCTCGAGTAGTTTATGACTGGCGGCTATGTCTTCTCCGGCGAGTATCCGATGATCAGTATTATTATTGTGTTTATCATAGTAGTGAACAACACCGGGTAGTGGTGATCTATGCAATTCATTCATTTCAACATTCAGTGTAGGTGATAGAATTTGTTCAGAGGTCTCCAGATTCCCTGTCAGGGATTGTTTGCCATTATGAGTATTCAGTGGTGATGGATTTTGTATTTCAGGAATCAACTGTGATATTTGCTCCCCGTTGGCGTATACTGTCGCCGAATCTTGATCAATGTGTATTACATTATCGTGGGAGATATATTTCACACTTTTAACATAGATTGCACTATGTTTATCCTGTAATGGTAGTTGTGTGTTTACATATTGTAATTGTTTATTGAACAACACGGAGTCATTGATTTCTGTTAACGCCTGGTCAGTATGTTTAGCGATTCCCTTTAAGGCACACAATTCAGGTCGGAGACTGATTTCAAAGATGACATTTGAATCATTGACTTGTTGTCTAAGAAGGTGATTACTACTCATTGACTTACTACTGGTGTTATCATCAGCATCACCTTGATGAATACGCCGTTGTTGATTTAATCGTTTTCCAGATGAAGAACTGCTTGTCAATGGGACAGATACTTCAGAGATTTCTTTTTGTTTGCTTTTATTGAAATTATCTGAGGATGAGTTAGTAATCACTGATGGCTTCTGAAAATTGGCAGTTAAATGTTTATCAGTCTCTCGATTACCAGCTGCTACTACTACTGATGACTGGATTTCTGTGAGATCTGGCCTAATGCACCTGTCGCCTTCATTATCATCATCATCATGATCATGTTGGAATTCAGAGATATTTTGACTTTTACGCGGATGGCTGTTTATTGACTGACAATTGTCGACCGGAAGACCATTTACTGAATTATTCTCCGTCAACATAATTTCATTTGATTTCAATGAATTTGTTTTGCTTGTTGTTGTTGGTGGTGTTGTTGATGGTGGTGTGTTAGCATGATCGACTGATGGTGATGAGAGAGGCGGATTCATTGCAGTGGTTATTGTAGTCGTTGCCAGCTCTGCCACTGATAAACCAACTACTACCATCACTTCTGTTCTTGACGAGGCGACTTTCATACCATCACAGGGTGTGTAATAACTTGTCTCTGTATCTGGCGGTTTATTGAATTGCAGACATGATGATGACGCGGATGATGCAGGTGAATATGGTGTATGCGTCAGTGTACTCAAATTTCTAGTCAGATCTTTAAAGTCAGTCGTTATGTCATCACCAGCTTCACTGGTGTTGGTGGTGTTGACGGTGTCGTCTTCATCGTGGTTGTCTTCTAGTCTTGTGATATTATGATAAGATCGACTATTTGGAATAGGAGCAGAATACGGTCGTTTATGCTGGCGATCACTTGAAGTAGATTTGACGTCCACATTGTAGAGTTTTGATTCAGATGTATCATCTATGATATCATATGGACTGAGTGTTGTTGTTGATGGTGCTGCTGACTGTGAGGAATTCGGTCGACTGAATAAACCGTGTATCCAACTGACAAATTCATTGAACAAACTACCACCACCTGATGAAGAAGATTGGGAGGATAAATTATTCACATTATGTTTACTCATAGTTCTAAGATATGATCGTCTAGTTGGACAGGGTGCATAGACTGATGACTTCATGTTTAGATGAGATTTTGATAGTGAATAATTTGGAGATGGTCGACACCTGGATGGATAGGATAGAGTTCTACGTCTACGACTGACGCGTTCACCAATATATCTCCGATGATAGGAGTATGTATGAGATGAGGTATATTTAGAATGCCTTCTTGTACTCTTCTCCGCCCGTTTATTCTCATATGTGCAGAATGAATTCATCACTCGATGCTGTTGAGAATTGGAAAGTGGTGACATTTGCGATTTCCATTTCTCCGCTTCTTTCACATTCCCTATTATTGTATTATGGTACAAGACTGTGTATCGAGAATATGCTCAGAGGCAGTTTCATGGAGTTGGAGGGCATTGTCGTCATCAACATCCTCCTCTGCATGAGCAACATCAGCAGGAGTTCTGCCAACTATTACCGCCTCACTTTCTGCATCATCATCATCATCTCCACCTCCATCATAATGAGTGTTGTGGTTATTATTAATATGATTATTATTCCATTGTTTTACATAAGAATAAGTGTCGCTGAAATGGACTGGTGAGTAGTATAGTTCACTTTGAGGAAATAAATTCATAGTCAATTCTCTCTGGATTATTATTATTAGAATTAGAATTATTCCCAATATTTATTGTCAGTTGTTCGATGCTTCTGCTCGTTCGTCCTTGTTGTTGTTGTTGTTTCTTCTCTTGTCTGTATTCTTCTAATTCATTCTCATCATCTAATATGGAGATTTAAATTTTAGAAAAGAAAGGCAGAAGAAAAGTTCACTTTCAATTATATTAACACACATTGTTTGAAAAATAATCATACAAAAAAGATTCCAGCCAAAAAAAAACAACAAAATGATTCTAGACGTGATATCCGGCTATCGACCAAGGGGTGTGTACTGCTGACCAGTCCGATCCATCCTCTTTTATGGCTGTGAGACCTGACCATTGAGAGGCGAAGACATGAAAAGGCGAGCTAGATGCCCTTGATCATGGGTGCCTGCGCTCTCTCTCCCGTGTGAAGTGGTATAATAAGGTGAGCAATATTGAGGCTAGGAGCCGAGTTCTAGGTAAGGAGGGAAATCAATCGACGAGACTGTGAAATTACATCGGCTGAGATGGTTAGGACATGTGTCACGTATGTATAGTCATCGCCTTCCTCGACCGATGGGCAATGTTAGCTGACATAGGGTCAGGCTGGAAAGGAGCCAGCCAGCGGCGTTCAAACCAAAACATGGCTTCATCAGTCAATGAAATCCACAACAGTTAGTTTAAGCCAGCCAGTCACGTAGGAAGGTGTAGACTTCCTGACTGTCTGGTTGGGGTTGTCGAGACGGTAACAACTAATGGTTGGAAACGATTGATGACATGGCTCAAAATCACTCTCAATGGCTGGTGCAGATGCATCCACTCCTTGTGACTTCCAATGGAAATATATTGTTCTTCGTTATATCTATTCCTTTGTCTCATATCTCTGTTTACTATCTCTATTATGCATTTCTTCTAACTTGTCCGTCCACCACTCAACTTATTTGACCATTGGATTCATTCAACTATGATGGATTTCCAAAGCCCACATCACTCATTATCTGAAAGCTATGCCCTGAAGGTATGTTTTATCTTGGAAAGAGGACAATCAAAGCTTCATCATTAAATCAATAATCTTCCTGAAGGGAGAGGCAACACAAGACCAACAACAACAAGCATAATATTGAAGAGTAACAAAACAAAACAAACACAACGACATCTCCACTCCATATCATCGTCATCATCATCATCATTAAGAGAAAATTATCTGCAATTATGATTCTAAATAAGTTTATTTATTTCTTACAAAACTTTCCAAAGGTGGAAGGAAACAGTGTAACTAGCAGAAATAAATGAGAACGTAATTTCATCCTTTTTAAGGAAGTTGACAAATGATAAGTGAATTAAAAATACTGAAAGGTAATAGGTGAGTGGAATTCAATTCTCGTCATCATAGTAGTAGTACATGCATGAAAGAAGGATAAAATCAAATAAATAAATGAAAAAAATAATTATTATTGTTTCAATCTTGGTAAAGGCTATAATGTCTGTGAACACATGATGTATACTTGGCTGATTGAATGACAGTGTTGGTAAATGCTCCTTCTTGTATAAGAGCTACTTCTTCTCATGGAATCATCTTATATATATTTAATTAGGCAAATGTGTGCTGACTCACTCTCACTCACTCACTCCCTGTTTGTGCACATCTAAAATCAGAAATAGATAAATTTAACAATTAACGTATGTCAAAAAACTCAAAACTAATGTCATTGTAGTTTAATATGTGTTGGGTGTGCAGTTATCTAATTAATTCTATGTTAGATCATGGATATGCGCTGTTAGCGAAGCGGTAGAATGCTCGCCTACCACGCAACATGTGGTTCGGGTTTCGATCCCTGGCTACTGACGCACTCCTCCATTATCTCGCTGAGCTAGTAATAAGACTGGTAAGGAGGGGAGGTTGGGTATGAAGCTGACTAGCAACTCTATCCCGTAAAATTCAAAATGCCAGTGCTACCGAAACTTTTAGCCTCTCGCTTGAAGGTGCCTTATGTTTCATTGGCAACGTGAAGGAATAAAATAAATACTAATCAAAATAGATCACGGATTGATTGTAGCAAAAATTAAAATTCATCAGCTATCGGATTCCCACCGAAAGGTTGAATTGTCAACGGTGTTGCCTTGTAACTCGAAGGTCAGTCCTGAATTCAATCACTGGTGCAATTTCCATAGGTGTCTATGTTGTGAAGAAGTGATACTTGCGGAATTGTGGATTCATTTAACTTGAGACTTAAATGCGCGTCCACCGACGCCACTACAACCAACCCACACACTAAAATAGACATAATGTCAGTTAGATTCAGCTGTGACAACAACGACAAAGTATATATGAAAATATCATATTTTTGAAAATATGGTAGTGTATCATGCGCCAACTTGCGAAACGCGTTCTTGAACACTATCCAGTCTGGCTATTAAAAGGAGAACGAAAATGTGTATAAGGTTCACTGACAGAACATCTGATCAACTTATGACATTCAGCGCCATTCGAAAAATTCTTGAAAATTATGTACAGATTCTGTCAAACCCATCAGGGGGAGTAAAATTAAGACATCTGGGCATAGCCGAGGCACTAGCTATCCAAAAGCTCAAACCCACGCTATGCATCTAAAAGAAATACGTTCAATTCTTGTCCCTGCCATGGCCATCTTAAACAGGTAATTTTTTAGTAATGACCATCCCATCGCCTTTCTTATCTTAACATCCTGTTTATTCATGTTATTCTTTAGTTTTTCTTAATCTCTGTTTACACTACCATATTTTCATACCCGAACTTCGTGTTTATTTTGTCATTTTACTATTTCTACATATTTTAATCCCTGATTGCATAAACAATTATTCATCACATTACTTATTTTTTATCCAAACATCCTGTCTATTTATTTTGTTATTTCTACATTGCTAAAACTCAATGACACAATGTCAATCTTCTTAGTCATTATGATGCTACTTTGTTTGAGTTTTATCCGTCCCTCCACGTTTATTGTGACATTTTAATTCCTAATTGTAATTTTTATTAATTTGACTCTTAACTGGAAATTATTCTGGAATTTTCCCACCCATATATCATAATTACATGAATGTATAGCCTCCCAGTTGGTCATTTCATTGAGAAGAAAATGTTCTTCGCTGCAACCGTCTTTTTAATCTTCTCTGAGTTAAGTCAAACAGGTTACACCTTTGATAAGGTCAACCCTTAACGAGCAAACCAACCGTCCAATGTTTACGCGTCACTTCTATTTTGACTGACTAACAAACACTAGAGGTTGTTCATATGAATGTTAGACAACTACTTATTTCAGTCAACCAATCAGTAGTATATAGCGTCATGGATTTATGACAGTCCAGTGGGTGAACCAAACCAAATGAGAATAAAAGATAACTGAATAACTTACCGAAATTCATTATAATAAAGGTTTTTATTTTGTATTTCCCAATGAATGAACAAAAAAAAGGTGAAACGATATTGTCGTTGTTTTTACTGACGTTTCGCTAGTTAACACTGTTTCTAATAGCTTTATCAAAGTAGTCACATTAAACCAGAATTTACAAAATCTCAGAAAACCCCCCTCCAACAAATATTTAGACTTAGGATCATCACACCTCATCAGCGCAAATGTATCAGTTGTTTCAAGTCTTCTAAAGGGAGCGCACACTTTGGTGTTTACGGATGAGAAAGAAAAAGAAGAAGAAATACCAAGCATTACTGAGACTCAAGCAAAATAACTACCCAAAGAATTTCATCAACAAAATCAACACTGACATTAAGTATGGTCGAAAACATGGGCCTCAATAGTTGTCATTCCATACAGACCATCAAAGACGTCAGACGACATCAGAAGAGTACTCAACAAGCACAACTTCAAAAGTTTTCTTCAAGACATCAGACACACACACACTACAAAGTGACCTTGCCCATATAAAAGACTAAATCCTTAAGGTTTCTCTGTCTAATTGTGTCTTTAAAATGAAATGGTCTGAATGGGATACGATATACATCTGACAAACATCTCGAAAAATGAACACCGTAGAGCATCTGTTCGACCACCGAGAAATCCAACTGAACTAGGAAAGCTTGAAAAATCATCAACCATAGCTCGTCTACAAGCTGTAAAATCAGGTCACAAAATTGATTTGAACAGTATTGAAATAATCCAGAAAAAAGATTTCAGAAATCACAAACAACGTCTAATATCATCAGAAGCACTTCATATGATCAAGTGGAATCGAAATTGTCTGAACAGGAATGATGATGGACTAAAACAGAATTTGACCTGGTTATAACAGCCTCTTCTCTCCCCCATGGAATGACGAAATCAACATGAATATGATAATCAATTTCACTATATAATTTTATGCTCTTATCAAATCCAACAATCTTCACCTGGTTTTGTTATCATTACCAATTGGTTAACTTGACAACTCAGAACGACCCAATGCTGAGGAATGATGATTGGACTGCGATGTATAACGTGAGAATTTGTAAATTCATCTGGTTTAATGTGACTACTTTGATAAAGCTATTAGCAGTGGTATTAAATAGCGGAACGTCAGTAAAAACAACGACAATATTGTTTCGCCCTTTTTTATTCATTCATTGGGAAATACAAAATAAAAACCTTTATTATAACGAATATCGCAAATACCCAATGCCCAAATTTTTTCAAACTGTTAAAAGTCAACTTGGTTTGGACATATACATATATAACTTACCGAAATGAGGATTGTAATCATATTCTTTAGTTTTCTCTCATTTATTTCATTCTAATTCAAGCTTTCTGTTCAGTTTTTGTATTATGAAGGAATTGACGATGGCGTTTTTTGTTTAAGTGTGTGTGTGTGAACTGTTCTGCTTTCTGATTTATTTAGACATGACACATTAAGTAGTATTGTAATGATCCTAGTTGTAATGTGAATAGTAATATATTATTAATCATCATAATTGATATACTCAGTTATCAGATAATATTAATCTGAATAGGGAGTGATTGACTCGTATCTCAGGGTATTGAGTGAAAAATAGTCTTCATTGAAGTTGTCGATGTAAACGACATTGTTGTTGTTGTTACTGTTGTTGGTGATGGTGACGGTGACGAAATAACCTGATATCTCTGTTCTTCACGATTAATTAAAACAAACTGTGAATCAAGTGTAGACGACGATGATGATGTCGACAAGGATGCTGACGTCAACAGTGAGATATCTAAGCTCTTCTGACAACACAGACATATGCTTTCAGGCTTACAATAAAACTTTGATAATTGATGACAATTAGTACACAATAATTTTGTTTTAGTTACGTGACCTCCCCTTCCCCTTTCTTCTTCTTTTGTTTTATTTTCAATATTCTTAAATAAATAATCATCAGTATATCTTTCAAATGATACACTCTTTTTGTATAAATTATGCTGCGAATGAGGATGATAATGATGATGGATAGTCATATTTGGCGCCTTCGAATTTAAATCTCCATTGGTCGATTTAAACAAATGCGGTGTGAAATTGTTTCGCAAATTTAAACCATTTCCATTTCGATGTAAATCATAATTTATTTTCTGTGCGTTGGTTTTCAATATATCTGAAGATAAGGTTTGAATATATTTTGTTGACGAATTTGTTAATATTGGTTTAATGAATCTACTACACGGAATCACGGAATCTTCCATAGTCTTCCTACTTGATATGGGATAAGGAGTGTTAGTAGTAATAGTATCAGGCCTCTTCTCCTTCTTCTTGTTGTATATGTTTTGAGGATAGTGAATAGACAGAGGTGTTAATTGTCGCCTTTGTCGATATTTGATGCCTTTGTTGTCCTCTGCTCTATAAAACGATAAAGTCACATTATCTTCATCAGAATCTTCTTCAGTACATGAATGTTGAATCTGTAGAATATTACACATGGCATTTTCATTCCATCCTTGAGTTTGTACAAATCTGTCTCTGTCTTTAGCTTCTTGTCTATTACAACATTTTCGTGATGTTAGAGCTGCTTGCCTTACTTTCAGTTGTGTACGTAACATTTCAGTTGTAGTCATAAGTGTATTCAATAGTGCCATAGTGATTTGTTGAAATTCAGAGAAATCATTCATTTCATCAGGGGTATCATGATATCTTTCAGGTAGGTATTCAGGGATACCATTTTGATATCGACTGGTCAAATGACAAGATTTACAATCCCATTGATTTTCATATTTATCAGTAGAGAATGTTGGATTTGGTTTCATTATATGGTTTGGCATTTTTTCGCCTTCAAGCATAGTCGACTTATATCCACATGGATAGTAGTAGTTATCCATCATACTTGGAAATGGATAATGTTTACAGCTTGGATGATGATGATGACGGGTTAACTGATGTTGTTCATCTTGTCCATGGGATTTAGTCAATTTTATACTTTCAGGAGGGGATAATTGACTGGAGAATGCAATACCTGAAGTACTCTGAGACTGGTATTCACCAGGTAACAGTATATTTCTGTCTAACATAGGATAAACATTGTTCATTGGTGTTAAATTTAACATACTCTCAGGTGATTCAACCATTGAAGGTGACTTAGAAACACTCTTTGAATATAGAGATCTATCCGGAAAAGAAGCACTGGTTTCGTGTGATTCTTGAAGAAGTGAACCACGACAAACAGAGCCTTTGCTCGCAAAAGATAAAGACTTTGGTGTAGGTTTAAGAGTAGGATAGTTGTCAACATGCTGGTCATCGGAAATACTGTAGGGTTGCTTCTGTGAACAGATAGAGAAGCCTTTCCTTGACTGACGGTCACCATTATCCCGAGATAACTTATGAGTGATAGCACCAGATTCAGAAGGAATTGATGTAATTCGGCCTAAAGTTTCTAACGGAAGTTTAGTGAATGTCTCGACAGAAAACAAAGAAGCTACCGTATCGAAATCATAGCTTGACTGAGGGTCTTCAAAAAAAGCTGCAGAAGATAATAAATTCCCACCGAAATGAACAGCATCATACTCATTAATAGTATCAAATTCCGTGTTCTGTGAATGTCTCTTGAGATCGACAATTTCTTCGGAATGAGCATAGGAAAGTTTGTGTGGATCAGTGTTGGCTTGCATGCCTCTGAGTTGTGACTGTCTGGTGTAGTCGACGTTCTGTGAGATTGAGCATAAGACAGTTTGTGTGGATCAGTGATGGCTTGCATGTCTGTGAGTTGTGACTGTCTGGTGTAGTCGACGTTCTGTTGAGATTGAGCATAAGACAGTTTGTGTGGATCAGTGATGGCTTGCATGTCTGTGAGTTGTGACTGTCTGGTGTAGTCGACGTTCTGTTGAGATTGAGCATAAGACAGTTTGTGTGGATCAGTGATGGCTTGCATGTCTGTGAGTTGTGACTGTCTGGTGTAGTCGACGTTCTGTTGAGATTGAGCATAAGACAGTTTGTGTGGATCAGTGATGGCTTGCATGTCTGTGAGTTGTGACTGTCTGGTGTAGTCGACGTTCTGTTGAGATTGAGCATAAGACAGTTTATGTGGATCAGTGATGGCTTGCATGTCTGTGAGTTGTGACTGTCTGGTGTAGTCGACGTTCTGTTGAGATTGAGCATAAGACAGTTTGTGTGGATCAGTGATGGCTTGCATGTCTGTGAGTTGTGACTGTCTGGTGTAGTCGACGTTCTGTTGAGATTGAGCATAAGACAGTTTGTGTGGATCAGTGATGGCTTGCATGTCTGTGAGTTGTGACTGTCTGGTGTAGTCGACGTTCTTTTGAGATTGAGCATAAGACAGTTTGTGTGGATCAGTGATGGCTTGCATGTCTGTGAGTTGTGACTGTCTGGTGTAGTCGACGTTCTGTTGAGATTGAGCATAAGACAGTTTGTGTGGATCAGTGATGGCTTGCATGTCTGTGAGTTGTGACTGTCTGGTGTAGTCGACGTTCTGTTGAGATTGAGCATAAGACAGTTTGTGTGGATCAGTGATGGCTTGCATGTCTGTGAGTTGTGACTGTCTGGTGTAGTCGACGTTCTGTTGAGATTGAGCATAAGACAGTTTGTGTGGATCAGTGATGGCTTGCATGTCTGTGAGTTGTGACTGTCTGGTGTAGTCGACGTTCTGTTGAGATTGAGCATAAGACAGTTTGTGTGGATCAGTGATGGCTTGCATGTCTGTGAGTTGTGACTGTCTGGTGTAGTCGACGTTCTGTTGAGATTGAGCATAAGACAGTTTGTGTGGATCAGTGATGGCTTGCATGTCTGTGAGTTGTGACTGTCTGGTGTAGTCGACGTTCTGTTGAGATTGAGCATAAGACAGTTTGTGTGGATCAGTGATGGCTTGCATGTCTGTGAGTTGTGACTGTCTGGTGTAGTCGACGTTCTGTTGAGATTGAGCATAAGACAGTTTGTGTGGATCAGTGATGGCTTGCATGTCTGTGAGTTGTGACTGTCTGGTGTAGTCGACGTTCTGTTGAGATTGAGCATAAGACAGTTTGTGTGGATCAGTGTTGGCTTGCATGTCTGTGAGTTGTGACTGTCTGGTGTAGTCGACGTTCTTTTGAGATTGAGCATAAGACAGTTTGTGTGGATCAGTGATGGCTTGCATGTCTGTGAGTTGTGACTGTCTGGTGTAGTCGACGTTCTGATGAGATTGAGCATAAGACAGTTTGTGTGGATCAGTGATGGCTTGCATGTCTGTGAGTTGTGACTGTCTGGTGTAGTCGACGTTCTGTTGAGATTGAGCATAAGACAGTTTGTGTGGATCAGTGATGGCTTGCATGTCTGTGAGTTGTGACTGTCTGGTGTAGTCGACGTTCTGTTGAGATTGAGCATAAGACAGTTTGTGTGGATCAGTGATGGCTTGCATGTCTGTGAGTTGTGACTGTCTGGTGTAGTCGACGTTCTGTGGAGATTGAGCATAAGACAGTTTGTGTATGTCTGTATCCGACTGTGTTTCTATGAACTGTGAAGTTTTTATTCTTTCAGTCTCTGAAACATCTGGGTTGCTCTCTGTTTTTGTCGATAGAATTGTTGGGTCCATTGCGATTATTTCTTTTAGTCGTTGTATTGTCATATGGACTGCTTTTTGCGCCAGTTTTTCCGCTGAAATCGAATGATTGAATGATTAATTTTCTGTTCTAAAATGTCATTTACTTTTGTTTATAGATATTTTAGAACTCAGTAGTTTTGTGTCAACCTTTAGAGTGTGGTTTGAGCGGTTTTTACTCTGCTCCTGATATACCTAATCTATGAGAGTCACTGTAGGATACGTAGTTGTTGAATTCTTAGTTGTTCACCATTTCTTTTACAATTTTTTTCTGGAACATGCTTCTGCATGCTTGAGACCTTCAAGTTTTCACTAGCCCTGCTTTTTTTTTACAGGTTGGTTGGTGTTGTTAATCCTACGTCCTGTTTTTTCTCTCCTCACTGGGTTCTCTACTGTCCGGTTGAGGGTTTAGTAGCGCATTGTTTTGGGAATCAAACAAACATTGAACAGTGTGCGTGATATAATGAGCATTGTACCTCTAAACCACTGAAACACAGTTAAGCGCCTATTAGTTTCTACTGATTGCAATTAGTTCCCTTTAAGAATTTCGACAACACAATAAGAAGACGTAGTTTATTTGACTCTCTGTCTGTCTGTCTGTTTTCGACATAGAACTTTGCACAAATGTGCGGAAGTTCAAGTCGCCACACTCCGTGTAGCACGCGAAGCAAGAGAAGAAAGTACAAGAAAAGCATAATAGACACAGTGAGCAGAGGTTTGAGACAAAGGAGTAATAACGAAGAACAAAACAGTTTCATTGAAGATCATAAGTCACAAGGAGTGGATGCATATGCGCCACTGAGAACGATCACTTTGAGCCATGTCACCAATTGTTTCCAACCATAGATTTTTACCGTCCCGAGGACCCCAGCCTGGAAGTCTACACCTTCCTACGTGGCTTAGACCAACTGTTGTGGATTTCATTGACTGCTGAGGCCAAGTTTTTGTTTGACCGCCGCTAGCTTTTTTCCAGCCTGACCTTATATCCGCTAACATTGCTCGTCGAGGGAGGCGATGGCTTGGCATACGTAACACATGTCCTAACCACCTCAGTCTTTGTAACTTCACAACTTCGTCGATGGATTTCCCCTGTTTACCTAGAACTCTACGCCTAACCTCAATGTTGCTCACCTAATTATGCCACTTTACACGGGAAATAGAGCGCAGGCACCTATCAACAAAAACACAGCTAGTCTTTTCATGTCTTCCACTCTCAGTGGCCAGGTCGACCGAAAGCTGCTACCTTGACGGTGGTCGGGCTTGAACGCCGCAATGATCTATTCAAGCTATACTGGCTGAGACTTATGTCTCTTGAGGTACTACCATGCCAGGCAGGTTGTTTGGATAGCGGTTAAACAAAAAGCAGCTACCACATCCAACATCATGTCCAATACAAAATCACAAAATTTCATGCCGGATCGGTCGTGGCCCGGATTAACAACGACCGCGCTTCCTGCTGCCGTGTCACAGGGCAGGAGTGATAAGTATGCTACTGAGGCACACCAAACGAAAGAGAACAAACAAAAACAGGCCGCGTGTGACCGGCCTCAAGCAGTTGTCCCCTGGGCTCTGCGGTCACGCAACCAACTTCCACGGTGTGGGCAGCCGGGAAGTAACAATCGCCCTCACAATCCGAAACGCACGCGAAACCTCTCTCTAGTTTATTTGAAACGTGTAATGTGTGTTTTTGCGCGATACATTTCGGACATTCTGATCCCACACGTACTTGTCATACACAGTTTTTATAGAAGTCATGAGTAATTACAATACAGGTCAGATTGTGTACAGTTCAAGGTCACAGATAATGTGGGCAGGGAGACGCAAAGGTGTGGGTAAGAAAGACAAAAAGAGAAAAAAACAAGGCAAGGAAAGGGTTGAAAATATTATGAAGTAAATTAGTCCTTGGTTATAAATTGAATTTAGAGTAATAACAAATAACTTTTAGACACATAAGACGAGCTTAATTCTTTTTATGGCTAAGGCTTCAATGAATTTAAGTATATGGCCCAACCTTGTTTTATATGTGGGCTTGAAGGCATTGTTGATTTCAACCTTATGACCGTCTCTAAAATGTGCTTCACTATATATGATGTTGGACATCTATTTCCGGGGTCAACTGTATCCGGCAATTATATTTGTTGTTGCAGCCACTTTGGAGTGTGTTCTGTAGCCCTAACCTGTAGAGATCGATGGGTCCCCCCCCTATGTACGTGTGTCCACACATAAATGTAAACTGATAAACACACAGTGGGATATGACACTATTGTTCGGATAATGTGAGGGTATACAGGACAGCATAGTTCTCGTTTTCTCTATGAAGATAAGTTTAGCTGCATAATAGGTTCTATTAATTGTGGCTTTGAGTCTTTGTCTAGTGAACAGACTTTGTTGATCACCTCTGAACGGTAAGGATATGTAAACATCCTTTTATGGAAGCTGATTGGATTGGTAGAGTTCTATGGTTGACACTTCCGTAACGCCTAATAAATTTCAGTGGGTAATTGTTATCTAACAGTATTTCAGTGAGGTGTTGTCTTTCTTCTTCAATTGTATCGACAGTACATATACGGTGAATGCGCTTGAACAAACATTTAACCAACGCCTTTTTATACTGAAATGGACAGAAATTGTGATAATTTAGATACTGTCCCGTTCATTTGGACTTTCTGCAGACAGATTCTTTTACTGACCCATCTTCTCGGCGGGTTATGAGTACATCTAAAAATGGCAGGCAATTATTATTCTCTTTAACGTATGTTAGCGATATACTGTTTTGTGCTTTGTTGATCTGGTTCAGGATTTCTATGGTGTCTGCCGGTTTATCACAAATGACTATTATGTCATCCACATATCCCTCTATCTCTCTCTGGTGATTGCATTACTCGAATTATCTTTTTTTGTTTTTAAATGGTGTATAGTGACTAACAGTGGAATCCAGGATGCACACTTCGTCCTATTTGGGACTCGTCATCTGGATGTACCTGTATTTCCCAGTGGGTGATGATGTTCCCACCGAGGCTCGAACCCAGTGACCACAGTTTCAAACGCCACAGCGTTATCCACTAGACCACTAGACTTGAATATAAAATTCAATTAAATAATTAATATGACCCGTTGCACAAGAGGTGGCTCTCGTGGCCCAAGTGGTCGAGTAGAAACGCTTTGGCGTTTGAAACTATGGTCACTGGGTTCGAGCCTCGGTGGAGACATCATCACTCACTGGGGAATGCAGATGCATCCAGATGACGAGTCTCAAACAGGACGAAGTGCGTATCCTGGATTCCACTGTTAGTCACTATACACCAATTAAATTCTAATTACATGCTTAGACATCGTCGAAGCATCTGGACAAGAAGCCGACCGACATGTCAACCTGAGACCGAACACTTTGGTCCAATCACTCGACGGGAAAATCTAAAATTAAACTATCTTTTCTATGGTTTTTGTTTGACGTTTATTCCTAAAGGGGATGTCTAAGCCTTGTGGATCTACCCTAATGAGATTTATAGTTTCGTCTCTGAATGCAGCATCAGATAAAGTGAGTTCCTCTGAGGCTGGAGATATACGCCTTGCTGAATGACGGACGATTGCCATCTTGAGCAACATTAATGAGCATCATTTCGTAATATATATTGTGTACTTATAACAACTTACTACCACGGAGTTGTGTTTTCTTCTAAATACTTGAAATCGAATTTATCTTTCTCACTGTAATAAGAGCATAGCCCAATTATGTATGATGCAATTATTGGCACAACAGCTGAGCTTCAATTATTTTATGACACTATACTGATCTCATGAACTCACTCTTTAAAAATCAAAAAAGCATCAGCTATAGGACTTCATACGTCAGGCAGCATCTGAAGTTCTTCAAAAATTGGGTTCTGAAAAAGCTGTATTAAATGAAATCACCTTTGAAAGGCACAGGACTTCAACAAATCTTCAAAAGAGACAACTTCAAATTCAGACATAACACTTCAATAAGCTCT
The DNA here is from genome assembly GCA_944472135.2 of Trichobilharzia regenti. Classification (NCBI taxonomy): domain Eukaryota; kingdom Metazoa; phylum Platyhelminthes; class Trematoda; order Strigeidida; family Schistosomatidae; genus Trichobilharzia; species Trichobilharzia regenti. Next base: position 45,828,247 of record OX235268.1, read on the forward strand.
TCAACTCGCCTAAAATAGTTGGCTAGTGTTTCGGATATAAAGATATCTTCATTCGGTTGGTGTACACCGATGATTATCTCAAAGGATAAGAAGGGCGATCAAATTTACTAACATAGTATGAAGAATTATAGGATTTGTATTACTATTATTCATTATTATTCCCTTGGGTTCCGAGTGGAACGAACGGCTTCAACAAAATATATCTCCACTTTCTCCTATTCTCTGTTGTCCTCTTCAGCTGGCTAGCTCCTCGATCGCTCATAATCGATCATCTCCTCCTCCTCCATGTCACCCTTGCACTGACCACTATCTCGTCACTTCCCATTCTTCTTCCACCTGAACAATGGCCTGCACTGCTAGCGATGTCATTCGACGGCCTCATCAACGTATGCTCGATCGATGCATCTCCATTTTCTCCTATATATCCACTTGTTGAGCAATCGGTTCTTGCTTGTTGGTTTGTTCTACTGAAGAGTTGCTTGTTGCTAATTGTATCTAGCCAGCTGGCTAGCCATATTATCTTCATTATGGAGCCGGTGAAGGCAGCTGTTGATAAGAGTTTGTAACTTATTGGAAATCTTCTTCGTAACACGTAGTACAAGTTTCTAACCCGTATAGAGGCATTGATTGACTTGAAATTGGTGTTCAACAGAATCCAAATATTGTTCTTTATGCTGACTGAGTGAGTGGGGAAGATTTCCAAACTGGTTTCAGTTTGGTGAAGACGTATTTTGTCTTTTCGATTTTGGCTAACTCTGACATCTTCATACGTTCCGACTGCCTCTAGTTGAAATAATACTTCCTGGCTAGATAAGTGAAGGAAGTAACTTCTGTGAAATCTCTTCCGTTGATGGTGATTGATGCTGTTTGTTGGTTATCTTCATCACCTCCGTCCTCTCTATGTTCACCTGGAGTCCTGTCTTCGCTATCAGTGTCCTCTGGCAGGTTGTTGGTTTTCGCCTACGAGTCTTCAAGTTTTTGTGATCTTGGATCTGTAGTGTTATGAAAATTAAATTTAGCCTAGAGAGAAGGAAGTGGATTAGTGACATGCAGATTTCAGGTGAAGAGGACAATCCTTTGATTGTATATATTTCCTCTTAATTGTGTTAGGTCTTCGCTCTATACTGAAGATCAGATGGTCATGCCGGAAAGAATCACCAACAAGAAACTATGGGAACAAACAAACAAAACAAGAACCAATCGCCAACCAACAAATATGCAGGAGAAAGTGGAGATGGATTGGACACTCGCTGTGGAGGGCGGTTGGTGACATCGCGCGTCAGGCCATTGCTCTAGTGGAACCCGAGAGGGAAGCACGCGGCGGGTGGGATATCCAAGGGGGACATGAAGGAGATCGTGTGAAGAGGAGTTGAAACAGTATGGACTAACATGGTGGATGCAGGTGAAAAATACAGCAGAAGACAGAAGCAAGTGGAGACGTGCAGTTGAAGCCTTATGTTCCACTGGGAACCCAAGGGAACAATAATACTTGTGTTGGACACTTATCATATTTCATAACATAAATTATTTCATTCCGTCAACCGAAAGACGATGCAGTAACGTTTGCCTGTGAAGAGAGTATCGAGAACGTATACTAATCAAGACACTATTCAGTTTCATGGAGCTGTGTAGGACCTATTGATTAACTGTCATGTGACGTAACAACAACCAATGCTTTTCATTGGGTTCACTGACTATTTCTATTCTTATCTGATTTTATTACAGACGTAGTGGTGGTTATCCATGAAACTGTTGATGATGTGACTTAAGATCACTCCTTAATGGAGTTTAGAAGCATCCATTCTTTCTAATCTCTCGAAAGTGCGTCGGTGGTACATCTGTAGAATGCTCACCAACCACTCCCCATGTGGTTCGGTGTTCACTCCTCAACCGACGCACTCCTTTACCTCAGTAAGTCAGTAATAAAACTGGGAAAAAGGGAAGGTTGGGCTAGGTGAGGCTAGCAACCCCACCCCGTAAAAAAAAAATTAAAAACCACTGCTACCGAAACTTCAAGCCTGTAGCTTAAAGGTGCCCTATGTTCCACTGGGAACGTGAAGGAATAAAACAATAAATAAATAATAATCTCTCGAAGACCGTTAAACTGTCATGTCTACAATGGAAAATCCTCCACTACCTCACTTACTTTAGCTGGTGTTCCTCAAGGTGCTGTTCTTTCTCCCTTTCTGTTTTCGTTTTTCTTACATGACTTGCCTCATTCTGATGTAGCCACTTTTGTTAAGTATGCCGATGACCTCTCGGTTTCTATGCCTGTCAACTCTCAGTCAGATTGTTCCAATTTAAATAACTTTCTGTCGGAAATTAGTCAGTGGTCCTCTTCAAACGGACTTAAGCTTAATCCGTCTAAATGTCAGGTAGTCAATTTCACTTTCAGACGTAAATGTGACCTACAGCAACTAGTTAGCTCACATGGCCCCACTCTCATTGACGGCACAGAGGTTGAAAATACATCTAATGTCGAGTACCTTGGGCTGAGTTTTTCCACCGATCTTTCCTGGTCTTCCCACATCTTGCTAGTTACTAGAAAGATGTTACGCGTAACGTTCTACATTAGGAAATTTAGGCAGTCTGGTATAAAGCAATCTTTACTTTCTCAGTTTGTAAATTCTTGAATTCTATCCATCCTCCTTTACTGCTCCCCATTAGTCTTTCCTGGACTACTTAAGAAAAACTTTGCTTCGCTGAGAAGGGCACTAAAAGCTGTTAGTAGGGCAAGTGGGATATCGTTAAACCAACTAGTGAACACTATTGTAGATAGACATATTATGTCATGTAAGAAACTAGCGAATGCAATATTGTCGGACCCCGAGCATCCTCTTTATACGCATCTATCTCCTTGCATTTCATCTGGTAGAACTAGAAGCAGCTATAGGAGGCTACATGCTAGGACTACCAAATACAAAAACTCCACAATACCATATCTGGCACAGCTGTTATGTGATGAGAAATCCGTTAGGTATGACACGATAAACTTACTGCAGCACTCTAACAAATAGTCTCATTAGTTTTTGTTTTCCTTTCCTCGTTACTATTACACTGTTGTTCTCATCTTCTACCACACATCAACTTTATATTTCAAATCCTGTGGTGCATTGTTTGAAATGAAATACTCTACGCTGTTTTTTCTTAATTTTTAATTTTTATTTATTTATAACTTATTTATTTTATTTTTATTTATTTATCTTTGATTTTTAAAAATCTTATATAATTTATGAGGTAATTAGATGCAATATACTGTAATGCACGCTGAAAATTCCATACCTGTACCACAAATACCGTTTGGAATAAAGCTGTTATTATTATTATTATTGTATTCTATTTTGATATGGTTGTGTTCTCTGAACTCGATGGTGGTTTATTTGTGAAGCTTTCAGTGACCACTAATAGGCAACATCTTCAGCGCATACACTTCAATTCGATGAATTGAGCTTTTAGATTTATCCACGAGTTCATTGGTCCTCTCTCCTGATGGATGACGTTGAACGTCGTGATTGGTTGTTTTTGTGTGTTTTCACATCCTCTAGGTTACTTGTATTGGAGCTGATTGTTTCCTTGACCTGGAGTTTGACCCTTTGTGTGTGAGATTTCCTTCTTATCGACTGGTAAATTTTGTCTATCTCGATGTGTCTGTTGACTGTATGCGGCCTCAATTCATAAAGGCTTGAAGAGTCTAGCGGTGATTTACGAGATGTCCTTTATATATGGTAGGGCCATCTTTTTTGTATTTTCCATATATGAAGGACAAGTCAGAAATCATCACAAAACTCTCCAAACCTTTAGGAATTGATGTCGCACACAAACCAACAAAATCAGCTGGCTCTGTGTCAAACAAAAGACTCAATAGTGAAAGAAGATAAAACCAATATCATCTACAAAATAAATTGCAATGACTGCGAAAAGCACTACACTGACTAGAGTGGACACCCCTAACTTTTCGTCTTCGTATCCATAAAGGTAAACTAGCCTTCAAAAGACATGACATCCACTCCCTCATTGTACTCACCTCATACAGACAACCATAGACATCAATCAGACTGAGACAACCAACGTTCGAATATTAGACAGAGGAAACACCAAGAATGCTAAAGAATTTTTAGAAGCCAGATTGGTATTCCAGTGAATAGTCCATCAATAGACACGTATAGATAGACAAAATTTACCAATCGATAAGAAGGAAATCTCACACACAAAGGGTCAAAGTTTAAGTCAATAAAACAATCAACACCAATACAAGTAGACTAGAAGGTGTGAAAACACACAAAAACAAGTCATTTTCAAGTTCACCAGCAGGAGAGGTGACTAATAAACTCGTGGATAAATCTAAAAGCTCACTTCATCGAATTGAAGTGTATGCACTAAAGATGTTGCCTAGTAGAGGGCAATGAACGCTTCGTAAACAAATAAACTATCCAGCTCAGAGAACACTACTAAATTAAAATCATCCACCTGACGTACAAAACTTCTCCATCATATCGTCATGTCTATCCATGTTACCACTTTATTCTTCTGTAAATTTGTGCTCCTTATAGTTCTTTTTCCTCTCCTTTGTCTACCTTTTTGTGCTACATGGAGTATGGCGAGTTGAACTGCTGCGAAGTTCTGTGTTGAAAAAAAAGTCAGTCAACTGATGAATGCTCCTCCGATCGAATTCAATGTTTAAGGGACTAGTGAAATATCTGGTTGATGTTGGACATACATATTATTATTATTATTATTATATTTATTGTTTCCTTTAGTTCCTAAAGGAACATAGGGCTTCAGCTGCAAGTCTCGATTGCGTTTGGTTCTCCACCAACGTTTTCACCCGGCTCCACGTCTGCCCACAAGCTTCCATTTCCTTTCCACATAACCTCCTCCATGTCACTGTCGCACTGACGACCAACTCGCCGCTTCTCATTTGGGTTCCCCTATGGAGCCTGGCATACATATGTGATGTAGTTATTTTTTAGGGGTGAAACCTGTGATAAAATGAATAGTCTTCTGAGAACGTTTATGGGATACCTGTGACCCTTTATGTGTTAGCCATGATGCTTTCACTAGTCAGTTAGTAGGGGTTTGAATTGTCCCAAGTTTGACCACGGATCCATATTAGTTAGAGAAACATTGAAAACCACCAGATGCCAAACACCGGAAATCCAGAGTTTCATTGGGAACTCATTATCATTGAGATCCACCAGACCAGCAGTGAGGACAAATACTGGTCTACAACACTGTCTTGTGGTCATGTTAAAATCACGAATTAATAGAAGTTAGGATTCATGGACTGGTTATTGGGTCGAGTCCCAGTGGCTGAATGGTCTACAAGCTTTCCTTATAACTAGAAGGCCCTGGGTACCAATCCTAGTGGGTACATACCGCTAATGAATCCCAAACTAGGACGAAACACACCTGTTCCTGGTCTTCAATAGGTTCTCTGACTGCCAACTGCCTCCAACCATCTAATACCATCAAATCAATGTGCACCGTGATGGCGAGCCACCTACCTAGAATGGTGGTCACATTGCAAACCTGACTGATAGAATTCAGTCTACACCAATCAGAGGACTAGACGCATCACACTAGTTACTAGTATCCAATCAAAATGATATTAATTCGTGCTGAAACTTGGACCATAATATTTATTCAGCTAACCGTATCAGTCATAATGTACTGGTTGATGAATCAGTTTCATCGTGGATTTAATAGACTGTTCGAACACTTGTCAGCATGAGTGATGTTTTACGTTTATATGATATCTGGCTATCCACTTTAGGATATATCCACTGTGCAACAAGTCACTCCATTCTACTTTCCAGCTGTGAAACATTTTCAGTCCAGGTGAGAAAAAAAAGATGAAAATATGAGTGTCTTCTGACCAAAATACGTTCAATACAATTTTTAATGATTAGGTTAGATGGAGGGTACTAGATGAGAAGGGGAAGTAAATCTATAGGTCTGTAAAACCACATTGATTAGGATGGCTATAATACGTGTTTTGCATATAAAGTCATCAATATATAGGAGATACACTGATCGAGCATACGTTGAGGAGGCTATCGAATGACATCGCACGCAATACAGGCAATTGCTCGAGTGGAAAGTGAATGGGAAACAACTAGTGGGCCGTTGGTGTGAGGGTGACATGGAGGAGATCGTGTGGCGATGAGGCGGAGATGAGAGATTATGGGCGATCGTGGAGCCAGCCAGCTGTAGGGGACAGCAGAGAAAAGAATATAGTGTAGATGTGTTGTTGAAGCCGTATGTTCCACTCGGAACCCAAGGGAATAATAATCATATAAAGTCGTTACCCTCCATGTCGGGCAATACTTGCTGAAGTATGACTATGTTTTAAAAGTGTTAGTGGTGGTCAAATCAAAATATGGCACCAGTTCGTAGAGTTATCAGTGGCTAAAGTGCCCCTTGTAGTGAGGTATAGATAGTCTAACTGGGCTGCTCGAGGTTTCAGGAATTTTAGGAGTTGAAGACTTTTAATAATATGACTCATGTACCTCTTATGTTCTTTTGCAGTTTGATTCCATTTCTTTCCTTCCCGCCCCCCACGCTCCAATTTTATATATTTCTGTGTGCCGTTCAATGTTGATAAATCAGGCAGTCACGATCATCACACACTAGGGCTGATGAACACATTATTAAGGCAAATGAATTCCTATTACATACGCCTAATTCCCTTGATTAATCTGTAACTGAGTGACGCGGGTTCGAATTTCAGAAGGGATATGAGTTCCTTCAAGGCAGTTGCAGATACGCCTGTCTTGATGACTGACAGGTAAGTGTCAACTAACAAGTAACTTAAGTCAGGCAAGATTTCTTGTCGCCGTTTGCCTCCAACTATTTAACATCAACGCCTGGTATCCAATATGATATAGACAGTAAAATTTTTAAGGTACCACATCAGGAAAGAATCCTAGAGGAAAATTAGTCTGAACTTCAAAAGCTTCTGCTCAATAAGCTTCAAACATTGATTAGTTAGAACACTGTTCAGTAATATAAGAAAGATTTTTACAGAAGGGAAAACTCGAAAAAGAGTTATCCTCTGTGAGAAAAACCACCTCTGCGTGATAACGGTTAGTGACAGTTCATCAGTAACATACGGAAAATGTGAAATATTGGAAGAGTGATTTGCACAAAAACAGTGGACAAAAAGCCCATCTTTCTGCAGCTTGTCTTCAATTCAAATAATACTGATGATAATACTGTTAACATAATAGGATAGAGACTGAAAGTTGCATTGAAAACAAAAACATATCCAGTCACCAAACTTATTTGCGTGTATCAAACAATTCAAAAAGTGTAGAAATTCCTGCCTCAGCTATCCTCAAATTACATCAACCAGTTTAAATGTACGTGAGAAAGCACATATATGTATATTGGAAGAACGAAGAGAAGGGTTGATGTCCACATTTCTGAACATATACCCAAGAACCTGAGACTAAAGGACTCAGATACTAGTATTAAAGGTATATACTACTGATTGACTGAATTGAGTAGTTCTATACCATCTATTCTTCAGTGAAGACTGAATTCTATCGGTCAAGTCAGTCACTAGCCTGAATAGCTGCTCAGTGGTTACGTCTCTGACTCACTACAGCACTCACTGGGTGACGCTGGTTCAAATCTTAAAAAGGAACATGAATTCCTTCAACGCAGTTGGGAATACACCTGTCTGATGAGTACTAACCAGCAAGAAACTTAGGTCAAGCAAGGCTTCCTGTGGTCGATCGCCTCCAACCATCTAATACCAACAATATATATATATATATATATATATATATATATATATATATATATATATATATAAGAAATGCATCACATGAGATAAAATTTCTAACGAAATAACTCACTATTTTCTGTTGTCGTATCCGAATTCTCATCATAAGTGCTATTTACCGACTGACTAGTAATCGCCTTCATTTGAATATCAGCTTCATTATCTGATTTTTGAGATGATAATGCTTGGTGTATTTTACCCTTATCATCAGATAAGGATACTTTTTGAGTACTTAACAAATTTGTATAACCTGACTGTGAATTCTCTAACCTCTTCTGATCTTCTGTCGGTGGTGATTTCAATGAAGCATTTCCGTCTGGATATGATTGTCCTCCAATAGTAGTATCCTCTTTAATACTCCATTTTGGTAAGCTATCCTCTTCAGTGTTAATGTTATTCTCTAGTGGTGGTGATGATGATGATGATAATAATAATTTCCGACTCGGTGATCGATCCGATTTATCAAATTGACTGGATTGTTTAAAGCATAGGAAATCTGGTGGTAGGAGACTTGAAGCACGAAATTTCAATAGTTTACTATCATTTTGCCCGGTGTTATGTATGGATAAAATTAATTCACTTGTGATCTTCACATTTTTAATCCCCTCTCCATCGTCTTTTGTTTCAATAAGAATTTCTAGTGTATTCTCGCATAGATTTACCATTCGTGGTGATGATGGGGATGTTGGTCTAGAGTAATCCAATGGTGTTGGTGATATATTCTGTTGAATATGAAGAAGCTCTGATGTTGTTTGTTGATTCATTTCAAACTCAGAGGGACTTCGTGTAATTTGAATAGTATTTTGTAATTCTGAAAGGTAGTCAGTTGTTAACATACAATTTGATTCAATCTGTTGACTAGGCTGTAATCTAATACTGGATGGTTGATCGTGTATTTCATCAACATCTGAAGACAGACGTAAACTATTCACAGTACTTGAAAATAATGATATTTCAGGAGGTGCCATGCTCAGTTGTGGGAATTGTTTGTCAGATTCATCAGTATATGATGTATGTTGAATACCTTCAACGGTACTCTGCATTTGTAGATCCCTAATAGGTCGGATAAGATCAAACTGTGTTTGTACAATTGGTTGGGATACTCCAATAGGTGATATATTGACTGGTAGGGTTTGTTTGTTAGATTTAATCTGTACCGTATTTTGTCCATCTTTTCTGTCGTCAATATATGATTGATGTCGAGTATTGTCAACAATATTCTGCATTCTTGGATCTCTAGTTGGCTGGATAACATCCGATTGTGTGCGTACAATTGGTTGAGATTGTGGAATTCTCTTATCAGGGTGTAAATCTTCTTGCATTTGACCGATATCACTGTCTGCCAGTGTCTTCTGAAATGATTTTTTGTAGATTTCAGTCTGATCTTCTTGATTATATTCTCCAGTGTTATCATCTAATGTTGTCGGAATTTCTGCCTTGAACCCATCGTTTGATATTTGACCTATATAAGCCTCTTGGTTATTTGCATCAGATATATTAAAATCGTTGAATACTTCACCTGTCAATATATTTTCTGGTTGAATAAAACTTTCAAATGGTTTGTCTTTTTCATACTCTTCTGAAGGAATACGTTTCATAATGGAGTGTTCTTGTAAATCTCTTAGACTAGTAGTATTCTCTACATTATCTTCTAACTGAGTTGTAATAATCCCGTCTTTATCTTCTTTCTTGTACATTTTTCCATGAATTAAATCAATGACTGATGTGATTGATATATCTGTTTTATAACTATCTTTAAGCCATGTTGTTGGCGATGAAATAGAATCTTTGCTTTGCATTTTCAGATTAGGCGAATCACGATGACTGCTTGGCGGCAAGTGTTCTTCACTACCAGCGCTAGGATATTTCTCCTTAAATATTCTGTCATTCTTTTCTGATACACTTCGTGATTTTCTGTCGCTGTATTTACTCTCCGTTTGTTCATCGGAAAAACAGTAAGGAATATTTACTTCTGCTTGTATACTAAGACTACAACAATCCTCCAGATCGTTGACTTCTTTACGTTTCTGACGTTTCAAACTTATGGATAAAGAGATTTTAGGTGTAGTTTGGTGTTGTGATTGTTGTTGTTGTTGTTGTCCATAGGCTTCACTAGGTTCATCGTCTTTTCCGTGGAATTTTTGTGTTACAAGAGATAAGTTAGTGTTTGTTAAAGTATTGGGTGGAATTATTTCCATGTTTTGTGTTGAATAAATATGCATTGAAGTTAATTCTATTGGCCAAGTTATAAGGGTATGATTGGAGACAATGACTTTGTCTAGTAGATTATTCTGAATAATTGTAACCAATCGAGCGTGTTCTTCTTTATTTCCACCGCCAAGTGGGCTACTACGAATAGATTCTGGATTGGTTGGTTCAACTAATGAATTTGATTTCATTTATACTGATTGACTGAATTCTTCGTCAGCGTTTAATCAAGTCATGTGAGAAGTTTTATTTTTATTTTATGATTAAATATTATTTATTATTTCAGTATATCCATGAAAATATCTATTGCACTCCATCATTATATATCTTATATTCCCGTGAAATTTAATAATTTATCCGGTCATACTTTTCTATTATGATTATATTCTGCTTTACGCATTGTCCAATGGAAATTTGAACGCGGAATTAATCAATAAATTATGTACGCATATATATATATACACACTAGTAAACTTGGCATATGTATACTAGGATGGATATGTATACTAGGAGGTAGCTCACCATAACGGTGAGCTACCCGGAACAGTGGTCAAATTGCAAACTTGACTGATAGAATTCAGTCTACGCTACACGATAGACTAGACAGACCGTTTACTAACTAGTATCCAATCGATGTATCCAATACAGTCCTACAAGGAGGTTAATCTCCAGTCTGAATAGCTGCTCAGTGGTAACGTCTCTGACTCACTGCAACACTGACTGGGTGACGCAGGTTTGAACTCAGAAGAGACATGAGTTCCTTCAAGGCAGTTGCTGATACGCCTTGCTGATCAGACAAGGCTTCCTGTAGCCGATTGCCTCCAACCGTCCAACATCACCTTATTCTTTATTATTATTATTTAGCAGTTTCTTCTCAACTAAACAACACAAAAATATATGGATTAATTGAATTGAATTTTCGGTTTTCCTGTCGATTGATTGGATCGAAGTGCTCGGTCTCAGGTTGACATGTCGGCTTCTTGTGCAGATGCTTCGACGATGTCTGGGCATTTAATTAGTATTTAATTGGTGGATGGTGACTAGCAGTGGAATCAAGCCAGGATGCGCATTTCGTCCTATTTGGGACTCGTCATCTGGATGTACCTGCTAATTAAATGCCCAGACATCGTCGAAGCATCTGTACAAGAAGCCGACATGTCAACCTGAGACCGAGCACTTCGGTCCACTCAATCGGCGCGAAAATCAAAAATTCACTTAAATAATTAATATGACCCGTGGCAGGAAAGGTGGCTCTGGTGGCCCAAGTGGTCTAGTGGATAACGCTTTGGCGTGTGAAACTATGGTCACTGGATTCGAGCCTTGGGGAAACATCATCATTCGCTGAAAACTGCAGGTACATCCAGATGACGAGTCCCAAATTGAACGAGATTCGCATCCTAGATTCCACTGCTAGTCACCATCCACCAATTAAATACTAATATATGGATGGATTACATAAAAGATTTGAGCATACTATTTTCGAGATGATAATTGATTAATTGCTGGGAACGATAGATAAAATAGCTCCAGAGAGATGAATGAACTAAAAGGATTGACCAATTAAAGGATAAATAGATGAATATTCTCAGGGAGAAAAAAAAGACAGAGCTCATAAATTTTTGGATGAAAATAAAGTTTAACTACAAAGTGTATACAAGTGTTGGTTTGTAGGCGTTTGATTTAATTTGATTGATTAAAGGATTTAATAATGAGCTGATATCTGTTAGAGAACAAACACTACAGAAAATATGCTTTGATAAAATAGATAAACTGGAGTAAGATGAGTAATGTTCAGATTTTTAAAAAATTTTTAAAAGTATAACAAAGGATATAGGGGAATATCATAATGTTATCCTGGAAAGAATAAAAGATGCACTGGATGCGGAACTCTGTTAGTCAAGAATAAGCTAGGTTCAGGAAAGGCAAATCATGTGTATGGATCAAATTACAGCTCTACGCATCGTCATCATCACAAAGCAAAGCATAGAATAGAGGTCAAACCTATACCTTACTTTCATCGACTTCGAGAAGGCCTTCGACAGTGTTGATAGTGAAGTAATTTGGAAACTGCTTAAACACTACAGTGTGCAGTGCCTAAGTTTTTAGCAAATTCATTCAACAGCTGGCTATATGACAGTGACACGTATCAATTGATCCACAAAAGAAAAATTAGCGATGCGTTCGAAGTGAATACAGGAGTAATACAAGGCTGCTTGCCTATTCTCATCGATGATATTCCTAATTGTGGTGGACTAGATTATCCATCAAACTTTGCGTGAGGAGATAGAAGGCAGGAATACGCTGGACCGATAAGAACACTCTAGGATGTCTGGTCTTGGTGGATGATTTATGTCTACTGTCACATAAACTCGAAGACTTACAGGGGAAAACCAAAAAAAACTGGCTGAAGAGGCAGGCAGCGAAGACATGACTCCAGGTGAAAACAGAGAGGATGGAGGTGACGAAGATAACCAACCAACCAACCGACCAACCAAACTCAACAACAACCGGCACTAATCATCATCAATGGGAGAGATTTGAAAGAGGTTACTTCCTTCACTCATCTAGCAATCATCGTCTCAACCACAGGCGGAATGGTTGAAGATGTCGAAGCCAGTTAGTCAGAATCGGAAAGGCAAGACACGCAGGCCTTCATCAATCTGAAACCAGTTTGGAAATCTTCTGCATTCAGTTAGCCGGCAGGAAACTCTTCAGTGGAACAAACCAACAAGCAAGAGCCGATCGCTCAACAAATATGTAGGAGAAAATGGAGATGCATCGATCGAGCACACGTTGATGAGGCCATCGAATGACATCACGAGCAGTACAGGCCACTGCTCGAGTGGAAAGTGAATGGGAAGCGATGAATTGGTCGTCGGTGCGACGGTGACGCCGAGGAGATCGTGTAGCGAGGAGGAGGAGGAAGAGGAGATGAAAGATGATGAGCAGTCATGGAGCCAGTCAGATGAAGACGACGGAAGCAAATGGAACGAAGTCGAGGTGTGTTACTGAGGCTCTATGTTACACTTAAAACCCGACGCAGCATCTGACACATCGTTTGATTTTTAGTCTACAAAGTTCGACAATGTTGGCTGAAAGGGACAAGAGTGTATTTACTTTGTATAGCAGATGCTTTGGTAATACATAACATGAAAGCTAGAACTTTGTGTACAAAAACAATTAGTATGATCTCTTTCCTTACCATGGTCTTGTTTTTACTAAGTAATTCAGATAACAACTTTGTTACTTTGTTGTATTTTATTTTATTTCATTTCACTTTATGTTATTGTTATGTTCTCGTCGCTAAATTATTGTTATGGACTGGTCGAGAAACTAATAGTCCTGACGCAAGAAGGCGGAAATCAGAAGACCACTAGGTTTGCGATGATACTTCTATTTTCCAAACACAAGGAGAAGCAATAAGTGGTATCACACCAAAAATAAGTAAGTAAGTGGGTAAGTCACACAAATTGTGAGATCGAAATATATATGACAAGGGTGTGAATTTTCATTAGACAGTCTTAACATGAATGGCTAATTATAATGAAGTATCGATCCATATATACATAGCGAAATATAGCAGACATGTCAACAACCACCATATATGGATACATGTCACTAAGCAACGGACTGTCAACAAACACTCATATTATATATAATATAATATAAGGAGAATATACATTGATAAAGGAGACAAGTTCATACAAGTGAAATGGTCACAGACTAAGCGAGCAAACAGAAAGAGAGACCAACATACACACACACACATAAATATATATATGTGGATACATATCAGTTATGATTGCATGGAGGATTTAATCATGAGCTGACATCAGTTAGAGAACCACTGGAAAACCTGGGAGTACTGGACAGCCGTTTCGTCCTAGTTTGGGACTCCTCAGCAGTACGCACCCACCGGGATTCGAACCCAGGACCTTCTGGTTACAAGGCGAGCTCGTAGACCATTGAGCCACTGGGACCCGATCCAATGATCCTTGAATTCTAACTTCTCCCGGTGGGTGCGTACTGCTGAGGAGTCCCAAACTAGGACGAAACGGCTGTCCAGTACTCCCAGGTTTTCCAGTGGTTCTCTAACTGATGTCAGCTCATGATTAAATCCTCCATGCAATCAAACAAAATCCTTACAAAAACCAATACTTGAAAACATATCAGTTATCACATATTCTAAAATTTTATTTATTCTACTATTTTGACAACATTTCACTCATTCATTCATTCATGTCATGTGCCCATCATATTATATTCACATATTCACATTTCCAAATGTACTTTATTTTCCCATCATCTATTTCGCACTTATCTACTGAACTTTAGGTTGACCACTATTTATTTATTTAGTTATTCATTCATATATAACTAATCAATTGTGACACGTATTCCTATCCACCAATATTATTATATCATTTTAGTATTTCCACTCACAGTCAAACTTTAACATACACACACAAAAAAACTGATTGTTATTGTCTGTTGTAATTGAGACTAAGCACTTCGGTCCAACCAACCAACGGGAAAATCTAAAATTGAATTAAATAATTAATATGACCAGTTGCACAAGTGGTGGCTCTCGTGGCCTAAGAGGTCAAGCGGATAACGCTTTGGCGTTTGAAACTATGGTCACTGGATTCGAGCCTCGGTGGGAACATCATCACTCATTAGGGAATGCAGGTACATCCAGATGATGAGCCATAAATAGGACGAAATGCGCATCCTGGAGGATTCCACTGATAGTCACCATCCACCAAGTATATATATATATGCGATCGTACAGCTATGAAAATGAAATCGTCCAAAAGAGAATCCTCTTCGCTGAATATTTATCTGGATATCAGAGCACAACACTATTATATCTAAAGATTCATATTAGTGAGAATTTAACAACAGTATGTACGTATGCGTCAGTGGTTCAGTGATCCGCGGCTAGATCCTCGGAGGACGCACTCCCAAACCTCATTAAGCCGGTAGTAATCCCTGCAAAGAGAGATGATTGAGCGTAAGGCTAGGAACCCTATTACCGGGACCAAAACTTTACATCTGCAGTCAGAAGACCTATGTATCACTTGAATCACAAAGTAATAATTTAATAATAATGTACTTGTTTGACAATTCATATTTTCATTGATAGTTAGTTAGCTAAAAGAAAACTATACTGTGTGACTTTAAAATGAATCTGCAGTGGATGATGATGTCTTAAAAGGTGAAGAAAAGCATCTCGCAGGGAACAGTCTACTAGCTTAAATAATACAACATCCATCTAGAGACGATGATGTCAAGGAATATCTCGCTATTGACATCACCCGCCAATTGCAATCTTAGGAAGACTAATTTTTCGGGAACAGTTGGCACCTTCTACTGTTTACTTTCTGCGTTCATGTGTTTGTTCACGAATTTAGCCAGTTATGCGTTTCTACTTAGTAGATCACAAATATTATCGAGTTCTTCATTCAGTGTCTCATTTGAACAGATAACTCTAGACTGGTGATGCAGACATCTAACCAGATTGCACTTGTATTGTAGAGGCACGAAACGTACGAGGTGAGGATATTTTACAGTGAAAGTAAGTTTCCAATGCAAACGTCTACATATTGTTCTGTCTGTTCTCTCTAGTTCATTGGAGAATCAAATATCGAATAATAATCATTAATGTTAGTGAAGTATAGTGCTTATTTGTTATATAACATATTAGATGTCT
Source organism: Trichobilharzia regenti (assembly GCA_944472135.2). Taxonomy (NCBI): domain Eukaryota; kingdom Metazoa; phylum Platyhelminthes; class Trematoda; order Strigeidida; family Schistosomatidae; genus Trichobilharzia; species Trichobilharzia regenti. The sequence continues at coordinate 45,843,957 of OX235268.1, forward strand.
GAAGGCAATCGGCCACAGGAAGCCTTGTCTGACCTAGATTTAGTCTGTCTGTCTGTCTGTTTTCGACATAGAACTTTGCACAAATGTGCACCAGTTCAAGTCGCCACACTCCGTGTAGCACGCGAAGCAAGAGAAGAAAGTACAAGAAAAGCATAATAGAAACAGTGAGCAGAGATGTGAGACAAAGGAGTAATAAAGAAATACAAAACAGTTTCATTGGAGATCATAAGTCACAAGGAGTGGATGCATCTGCACCACTGAGAACGATTTTGAGCCATGTCACCAATTGTTTCCAACCATAGATTTTTACCGTCCCGAGGACCCCAGCCTGGAAGTCTACACCTTCCTACGTGGCTTAGACCAACTGTTGTGGATTTCATTGACTGGTGAGGCCAAGTTTTTGTTTGACCGCCGCTAGCTCTTTTCCAGCCTGACCCTATATCCTATATTTAGTGCTAGTTGGCAGACAGTCAGCAAGGCAGGCGTATCTGTAGCTGCCTTGATGGGAACTCATATCCTTTCTGAGACTTAAACCCGCGTCACCCAGTGAGTGATGCAGTGATTCCGAGACGTTACCACTGAGCAGCTATTCAAGCTGGCGATTGACCTTCTTTAGGACTGTATGGAATATTTTTGATTGGACACTAGTCAGTAACTAGTATGATGTGTCTAGTCCTTGTTGCTGGTGCAGACTGAATTCTATTAGTCAGGTTTGCCTCAGACTATCAGATTGTCTCCCACCATCTAATATCATCAAATCAATGTGCACCGTGACAGCGAGCCACCTACCTAGAATGATGGTCACATTGCAAACCTGACTGATAGAATTCAGTCTGCACCAAAGAAAGGACTAGACACATCACACTAGTTAGTTACTAGTGTTCAATAAAAGTATGCTATATAACATGTGTGATACAATAGAAATTTCTTGAGAAAGAACAACTATAACAGTAGAAGACAAGAGGAGTGGTAACGAAGTATTTATTTGGAATTCGATATATCTACTACAGGGAAATTGTTTACACCTTCATCGGTTTCGAAAAGGCCTTCAACAGTGTAGTATTTACTGAGAAGTAATTTGGAAACTGCTTTAACATTATGGCGTATCTCAAGTCTTTGGCAACCTCAATCAACAGCTAGCTATATGACAATGCAACGGGTCAGGTGATCCACAACGGAAAACTCAGTGAGGCGTTCGAAGTGCATACAGAAGTAAGATAAGCTCACTGCCGATTATCACCCACGATGATATTCTTAATTGTGGTGGATTGGATTATGCATCAGATTGCTGGGAGCCAGGAGTCAGCAATACGCTGGACGAGTGATAAGAAAACTCTTGAAGATTTGGAGTTCGCAGACGATATATGTCTAATGTCATATAAACTCGAAAACATACATACGAAAACCAACAGACTGGCTGAAGAGGCTGGCAGCTAAGACAGGACTATAGGTGAACACAGAGAAGACGGAGGGGATAAAGACAACCAAACATTCAACAGCAATAGCAACTGGCACCAATCACCACCAACGAGAGAGATTTAACAGAGGTTGCCTCCTTCACTTATCTAGGAAGTATCGTTTTAAGTACAGGCAGTCGGAACGGATGAAGATTTAACAGTCAACCAGCCGGAAACGGAAAGGTAAGATACACCTTCATCAACCAGAAACCAGTTTGGAAATCTTCTGCATTTAGCATAAGGAACAAGATTCGCATTTTCAACACCAGTGTGAAATCGGTCCTTCTATACGGGTGAGAAACTTGGCCAGCGTGTCACGAAAAGGATTTCCAATAGGTTGTTGCAGGCTTTCATCAACAGCTGTCATCGGCGGCTCCGTACTGAAGATCAAATGACCAGAAAGAATTATTAACAAGAATTTCCGGCTGGGAACAAACCAACAAGCAACAGACGATAGCTCAACAAATAAATATGTAGGAGGAAATAGAGATGGATTGACCGGCCATAGGTCGAAGAGACCATCGAATCACATCCTGTTCAATGCTCGCCATCGCTCGAGTGGAATCCCAGTGGGAAGCGACGAATAGGTCGTCAACGGGTGGTGACATGTAGGAAATCGTGTGAGGAAGAGATGAGAGAGTTTGGTCAATCATGGACCTAGATGAAGAGAACGACAGAAGATAGAGCAAAGTGGAGATATGTTGTTGAAGCCCTATGTTACACTTGGAACGCAAAGTAATAATTATAAATAAACATGAAAATCGTCATTTGCGTAGATCGTCTGTGTTGTGCTACTTCTGCCCTTCGCGTATTGTGCGTGTTTCTTTGTCCGATGTTTTTCCGCAATACTGGTTCATTTCCTCTCTTTGATGTCAAATTTATTTCTTCACTACTTGATATTTTTTGTGCCGATGAACGTCGCTTTACATACTACTGAAAAATCTTGTCAGTAGCACATGCTACACTTCTATAAAGGTAGTATACATTATAATGAGTAACATAAACTATAAGATTATGTAAGTATCAATAGCGGATTATTAATAAGTCCTGACCAATGGGGTCCACCACGTAGGCATGAGAAGAAATACTTACGGACAACATTGACTGGAGGTGTCGCTATTGATTCCATTCCAGAAGGCTAAGTAATCAATGGGTTTGCGTTGTAGACAGAAAGTTCCTGTGTCCAATCTTCACTGGGGTCATGGGTACATATTGCTGAAGAGTTCCGAATTGGGACGAAACAAGTGTCTAGTACTCCCTGGTATTCAATCTGTAATCAAAATAGTATTCAATCAAATCTCTACAAACTAACAGGTAGAAATGAAATGTGAGGTAACGGTTTATTATGAATTCATCTCATTTACTTAGGCATCACATGTACGAAGCACAGCTGGTAATATTGTAACGACAGAAGACAAGGCCCAGGCAACAGATCGTTTATTAAGGAAATCAAGAGATATTTTTAGATTTTTATGTACATTATTATTAGCGGAGAGGCAACATATTCTGGTTGAGTTTTTTTCATGCTTAAGATTATTCTGTACTGCTTGTGACTGTTTCTTAGAAAGTTAAGCCTTATATCTGCGAACCGTATTTGCGCAAGTTAAGTCTGCTGTGATTGGTTGGTGAGTTCCTCAAGGTTAAGCTTTGTTACTATTTTTTCTCATGACGTCGAATCGATACGTAATTATTTATTTTATTTATTTATTGTTTCCTTCACGTTCCCAGTGGAACATAGGGCCTCAAGCTAGCAGCTTGAAGTTTCTGTAGCAGTGTTTAATTTTACAGGAAGGGGTTGCTAACCTCATGCCCAACCTTCCCTCTTTACCAGCATTATTTCTGGCTTAACGAGGTAAAGGAGTGCGTTCATGGCCGGGGATCGAACCCCTGACCATCTGCATGGTCGGCGAGCGTCCTAACCGCTGTGCCACCAACACACAATCGGGACGTAAACATTGACGCAAACTGTTGTCTACAATTATGGCTTGCAGACAACTCTCACCACAATATGAGTTTACATCACAACTAAGTAATTGGGAAAAGAGATCATTCATATTCAATACAAGATCATATCTGTTATATAATGGAGTGTTATTGATTGAATGGAAACAAAACACGTGTAGTTCAGCGAAGAGTCTCTTTCCCGAGGCGAATTCCATTCACACTTAGCTGTACAATAGCAATTATGTATACTTATTTTTGCATGTGTGTGTATATTAGGTTTGCCCAATGACAATAACATTTATTTGGGGTTATTGTTGCCAAGACATTTCAAAATAATAATAATAAGAGTAAGTTTGTTTCAAACAGTATTGTCAATTCAGTTTGGAAACTTTAGCATATTATAGATTATTGAATCTAATGTTGCTGATATAGTATGGTGAGGGGAAATACAAAATTAACAGTTATAACACAGCTTGAATGATGTTCACACTTATGAAAAAATAAACAAATAAAAACATAAAATTGTGAGGATTCTAAATTTGAGAAAAACAATAACAATAATGTTTGATGTTGTAAGGGTGGAGTAAATGGTTTATTTACTAGTGTAAAGAAGGTTAGTTAGTTAGTTAGTTCATCCCTGACACTATTTTCATTACATAAAATACGTGCAGACAAATATGGTATAGTGGAATTTTTATACTTAGACATACGTGCATAAAGTCTTCTAAAAAGACTTCTTGTTTTACCTGATGAGGAGATACAAGGTTGGAGCTGCGGGTGCTGCGGTGGATGCTCAGAGTCTGACAAAATTCCTTTAGCAAATTTGTTGCATGAAATCAAGTGCCTATCAATAATGACAATGTCAACGATATAGCCCAATGGGATACTACTCGCCCTACTGACTAACTGACTGACTGACTGACAGTCTTCAGAGTTCAACGACATAGTATGACATAGTCTTTTTTAAGTAATCCAGGAAAGAATAAGCAAGGGTGAACAGTGAAGAAGAATAGGTGATGAATATTGAGATGAATAACCAGATTGTAACTAGGGCTAAGGGAGTAGTGGTGATGATGAGATGTCAGAAGAAAACATAGTTATCTATGCTAATCAAGAAATAAAAGAAGTCGAATAAGCGTAATACAGTTATGTAATAGGGCAAATAGTTTAATGAGTGAGTTGTGATTAGCACGCACGCAGAAACTTAGGAGAATATGGAGTTATGTAAGAGTTCTACAAGTTACAAATGTGATAAAGAGTTAGAAAAAAGAGAAAACCAAGCACACAAACGAACATCAAGTCAGGAGAAGTCGACAAGGTTTGTTGCCACCATGATAGTAGAATTGGTTGACTGATTTTCTTTTGTATACATAACTCTGGTTTATCCAACTGGATGTCTAAGAATTCAGCAATACAAAGGAGGCGAAAGCGTGTATTGCCTTTGGTAGGTTGTGATTCTTCACTTTATAGATCACTTTGAAGCAGGAGGATGCGTTTGTTGAGATGAAATGATCAGTGTGTTGTTTGAGGAGATGTTCGATTATTGCACTTCTTATACAATCACTATTACCTTTTCGTTATAGCCATGCCGGATAGCGTTCTTGAACCCCTTTTGGACAGCACATTGACTGACTGTTTTGTAGTTGTCGTCTAACTTGACTAGAAGGCACCTACAGAAGTTATACACCAACTGATCACTTGAAAATACCTCCCGTACACTGAGATAGACATAAAAATCAACACCAAAAAAAATTTTAATATTTAAAATGCATGTATATTTAGTTTGAAAATCCTCGGAAGTCTAAGCCACCTATAAATGAATAAATCAAAATCGAATTGACCATATGACCTTGAAAATTCACAGGAATAAACCAATCAAAATCCCTACAATCAGGTTGTCATACATCAGTCTGTCCTAGCAGTATCAACACTTAGAGATAAAAAAAATGAAAATTGAGCAAAGAATTTCCTTTTCGATAAAGAAAGGAAGATAAAATTTGCAGTATAAAATATATCATCATTCGATTGCACAGGTTCTCATCAGCTGCTGTAGACTACCTGAAATTACAATAGATATATACATGATAATAACATACTTTAATGTTTAAGTGATAGTAGAGAAGAAATACTATAAAACTGACGCATCCTAAATGTTAGCATTACAATTGTTAGTTTAATTTTTCATAATCAATTTATACACTTTCAAAGTACAAAAGAGGGTGGGTAGGAGTAAGACAGAAAAACAGAAAAAATTGATTGATCAATATTAATGACTGTTTCACAATTATTTCACATAACTCTAATTCAAGGTTGGTTATTGAAGGTGATGGAAGCACTTTGGATTAGTCACATACAGCCTAAACTGTGTATACAGAAATCAATAAACTTTAATTTTCGCCTACCCTGAACTACATGACCTATCTAAATATGACTAATCATTAGTATGTACTTATCATTATAAATTATTTAAATTTATCCCAGCGTGTCAAGAAAATCAAAACAAGATTTTTCTGAACGTTTCGCTGTGTAAGCCACAGCTTCTTCAACAGATTTATTCGGATTTTTATTAATCATCAAAATATATAGTCAAAAATTTTTGACGTTCAGAAAAATCTTGTTTTGATTTTTTTAACCTCTGGGATTAATTTAAATAATTTATAATGAATCAATCTGACTCGGAGCTCAAGTTATTCCAGGAAGTTCGTAACACCTACGATCTGGAAACCCATAGTATGTACTTTTGTTTTTTATTTAACTGAGTAATTTTCATGAACTTTATTTTATCATTGTTAACCAGGTTAGTTGTAAAGCGGTTGTAAAGAAACTACGAAATGATGCCATGATCTCGCGAAATCTGTCTTCTTAATGCCTTGTTCTAATAGAACAATGTTAGCTTGTAGGTTCACATAGCAACGCAAAAAACAAAAGCGGTTACAGTTTATAAGACTGAGATTTGTTCAGTGCGTTGAGATCACTGAATTAGATGACTAATTAATTAATGTAATCAAAATCAAAATTCAATTACCCCAAGGGAGTGAGAGATTAATTAGTTACACTCTCTTTCTATATGCATAAATCTGACTGGTTTGAGTCGTCTGATTGCGATCGCTTCGCCGGATCGTAGTTAAATTTTCATGTGGTTTTGTTCTCTGAGCTGGATGGTTAGTTTGTGAAGCTTTCATCACCTTACTGGGTGACATCTTCAGCGCATACTTCAATTTGAAGTGAGCTTTTAGATTTCTCCACGAGTTTATTAATCATCTCTCCTGGTGACCTTGGACGTGATTGGTTGTTTGTGTGTGTTTTCACACCTTCTAGGTTACTTGTATTGGAACCGGTTGTTTCTTTGACTTGATGTTTGACCCTTTGTGTGTGAAGTTTCTTTCTTATTGGTTGATAAATTTTGTCTATCTCGATGTGTCTATTGATTGATGATTCACTGGAATGCCAAGCTTCTAAAAGTTTTCTAGCTTTCTTGTTATTTCCTTTGTCTAATATTTGAACGCTGGTTGTCCCAGTCGAATTGAGGTCCGTAGTTGTCTGTGTGTAGTGAAATGAGGGAGTGGATATCATGTCTTTTGACGGCTAGCTTATGATCGTGGATACGAAGACGAAGGGGACGTCCACTTTGGCCGATGTAGTGTTTTTCGCAGTTGTTACAGTTTATTTTGTAAATGATGTTGGTTTTGTCTTCTTTCGCTGCGAAAAACACTACATCGGCCAAAGTGGACGTCCCCTTCGTCTTCGTATCCACGATCATAAGCTAGCCGTCAAAAGACATGATATCCACTCCCTCATTTCACTACACACAGACAACTACGGACCTCAATTCGACTGGGACAACCAGCGTTCAAATATTAGACAAAGGAAATAACAAGAAAGCTAGAAAACTTTTAGAAGCTTGGCATTCCAGTGAATCATCAATCAATAGACACATCGAGATAGACAAAATTTATCAACCAATAAGAAAGAAACTTCACACACAAAGGGTCAAACATCAAGTCAAAGAAACAACCGGTTCCAATACAAGTAACCTAGAAGGTGTGAAAACACACACAAACAACCAATCACGTCCAAGGTCACCAGGAGAGATGATTAATAAACTCGTGGAGAAATCTAAAAGCTCACTTCAAATTGAAGTATGCGCTGAAGATGTCACCCAGTAAGGTGATGAAAGCTTCACAAACTAACCATCCAGCTCAGAGAACAAAACCACATCAAAATCATCCACCTGAGCTACAAATCTTCTCTATCATATGTAGTTAAATTTGCTCTACTCTGTTTATTTTATATTTTGAAGAACTTAGAAACCTCTACGAGATGACGAGTATCAACAATATATGTTTTGTAATTGCACTTTGAGGAATATTTGCTTCCTTTCGATAATTTCCTTTTCTGGCTCTACGATATTCTAGAATAGTCGTCAATATCAATATTGGTGTTACGTAAGATCAGTGGAATTACCACAGTTCATTAAAGATACTTAAATTATAATAAGCATAAAAGTGCAATAGTAAATAGAATATCAAATAAAATCAGGGAAATTTCTACAAAAAAAATTGAGGATCATTAAGACCTTGATGACTGTGGTAACTAAGGGAAGAGTCTGAACCAACTTCTTCTTTTGGATACATACATAAGTTAGGCTTCTTAATGTAGATCCGAACAGTCATTCTCAACAATATGTATTAGAAGAACTCTTAAGGTAAAATTAAGAATATTTGCTATGCTGCAGATGGCTTTGACAGTCTCCTCCTTAACATCAATTTTGTGTTCTGTATCCACAAGATGACACAGAATAAAGTTAAGAATTGATCTTGTGTGTCCTTGGCTTAACCACTTTGCAGGATGGTGTTTAGAAATTCGACAATAAAGACGCCTGGCTCAATAGAAATGACTCAATGCAAATACCAGAGATATGGAAAGTATGATTAGCAATCAAATCAAGAGATGAGAAATAGTGGGACCATTTAAACGAAGTTGTGAAGTTATGTGGGTGATACCTTGATGTGATTATGAGCGGCAGTAGATTGTACTCGAAACGTTGTCATCAGTAAATATTACTGTATAACACTGTGAAACTTTATCAAAATAAATTTTACTCACAACAGAATTACACTCTACCACAGTGCACAAGTTCTATCCTTATGTCATATATATATATATATATATATATATGGACGTAGTAATCTTAGTTGTCCTTACCTTGGTGTTGAATATTAAAACAAAATTAATCTGCTCGTTGAATTATTCACTGTTCAATTGTAACATTTTTTAAAGTAATAACAAATCTATCCTACCAGAAAACAGTACTTCATTTTCAAGCAATGTAAATCAGTATTACACATTAATCTATAAAAACAAACAACATTAGTTGCCGTGGCAAATCTTATGCTTCATTCTACACATGATCACTTCTCCCAGTCATAATTGTTAGGACACTTTGAGATAGGACAGCAAAAAGAATAACAATCTTACACAGCCCAGGTAGATTAAATCAAGTAGAATGTGATGTGTGAACCAGACGTCTCACACCCTGATGCCTCTCTCATTCTCCCTCTCTCTCTCTCTCTCTCTCACTCTCTCACCATACACTATGAATAAATATGGACATGAGAATTGTTACATTTCCCACAGTTATGTCAACAGAACTCTCATTATCAATACTCCTCCACAGTAGCAATCTTCACACTCAATTCCGATTACACATGCCTGTCGATGTATGTGTGTGTGTGAGTGTGTGTGCGTATGTATAAGGGAAGTGACCGCCTCTGAGAGTGAGCACTACCAATTAGAATGCTGGTTATATGTAGTGACAAGATTAGAAAGTTGGTTGTTGATTACTTCATCAACAAACACACACACACACGCACACGCATACACAGACTTACAAACTCGTTCAGATCTCATTGTCTCCACTAAATCATTGAAACACGCCTCAATGGTTCATTGCACTCTCATTCCATATCTCACATACACTTTCTACCTTCTCAGCATTGTTAAGGGGGATCTCAGTTGTTGTCATGTCAAAGATCTGTGTTCTTGCCTCACTCCTTATTCTCAGTCAATCCATCTGAATTTCAACTACTAACCATTTAAAATGAGCATTCTTTAGAAATATTGCATAACAATACTACAATGTGGAGAATCGTTGATAGCTACTCAGGATGTGTGTCTGTGTGTGTTTAGTAGTCTGTGTATTTTTATAGACCACCGCTGTAAATAAATAAATAAATAAATACGGGCACTGCATTTAGAATTAATAATGATAATAATAATCTGCCTTATTCTAAAAACAGTAAATATAATACAGCATGGAATTCTCAGCATTTGTCACAACACCTTGCATCTAATTCACTCAAAATATAAATAAAAATATAAATAATAAATGGTTGCAGGATTTCGCTAGGAGCTGATATCGGTTAGAGATCCGTCTGAAAACCTGCAAGAAGTACTGGACGGATGTTTCATCAGCCTACTTTGCGACTCTTCAACAGTACGCCCCCACCGCCAAGGCTCTAACCCACGAACTTCTGGTTACAAGGCTAACTAGTTCGTAGACCATTAAGCCGCTGGAAACTGATCCAATGGCCAGGCCATGAATTCTAACTTCTGCCGATTTACGATATAGCGCAACCACTAGCCAATGTCATTGATGGAGAGTATTTGTCCTCACGCCTTCCATATTCCGCCAACAGATAGCTGTGATATCACAAGGTTATCGAGAGAATCATGTATCATCACTACTGGAAGTAGGAGTGCAAAGTCAGAGCACGAGAGTATTTGCAGCGGTATTACGTGTCGGCAATTCTATGTACAGAAATATGCCAAAGGTATCTACTATATATGAAAATCACAATTCGCACATCTTTCATGCTGTGCTACTTTTGTCGTCTGTATTGTGCTTCATTGTCTTCCTTTCATGATTCCTAAATGTTTTTTTCAAAAGCATGTTTATTTCTTCTCTTCACTATTAAATTCATCTCTCCTCTATTCGATATTCTTGTAGGTGATACACATATTTATATCTGAATCTGTATACTACTTAAAATCTTGTCAGTAGCATCCACCACTGTAGCAGTATTCATCTCAATAACGTTGATGATGCTTCTCTACGCTCCATAATTCGACAAATTTCTATAAAATGCAATCTAAGCTAAACAGCTAAAAACATTTTTAATGACATTAAAAGTTGGTTTCACCTGAGCATGCTGTCACTTTTCACCTGATTTGTAGACTTTTTCTCATGAAAACATGTGACAACTCTATTCAACAAATTAAAGGACGAAATGTTGATGCAACACATATTATTCATTCAAACCAACTTCTTCAGATTTCAATATAGCGAAAATGTTCATCCAGACATTTTGAAAAAAAATTTGAGCTCAGAATATGCTTTCCGATAATATCCTCTTCTGGCTCTACAATTATATATATGTTTAAATGCATAGAATATTCTAGGATAGTCGTCAATAACAATATTGGTGTATTTTAAAATGCTCTGGATTTGTTAAGTAAGCTTACAATGGAATTAGAGTTCATTTAAGATGCATAAGTTATAATAAACATAAAAACGTAATGGTAAATAGAATATCCGTGAAAATTAAAGAAATTTCCACAACAAATTGAGGATCATTAAAGCCTTGATGGCCAAGGAAAGGAAAGCTTCTGAACCAACGTCTTCTTTTCGATATATACATAAGTTAGGTTAGGTTTCTTAATGTAGATCGCATCAGCCAGCCTCAGCAGTATGTAGTAGACGAACTCTTAAGGTAGAGTTAAGACTAGTTTGTATGCGCCAGGTGAATTTGAAAGCCTCTTTAACACCAATCTTGTGTTCTGTATTCATGATATGAGACAGAATAGAGCTATGAATGGATTTTGTTTGTCTCTTACTTAATCACTTTGCAGGATGGTGTTCGGAAATCCAACGATAAACACGTCTAATTGTACGACCTATGCAACTAACTGGCTCAACACGAGCAGATTTTCTAATATTTACAAATGTGGTGTGTGTTTACGTAATGATCATTCAGAAAAAAGGAAATTAAGAAGCTTATTTCTTGGTGAAGCAAATTTGTTGGGTGGTGATTGACAGTGTGATCCAGGACGGGTATTTCCTTCCATTTAGGACTCGTCAGATAGACGCACCTGTATTCCCCAGTAAGTGGTGGTGTTTCCTCTGAGACTCCAACCCAGTACCCATCCCTTCAAACTCCAGAGAGTTACCCACCAGACCACTTGAGCCAGGAGTGCCACTTCTTATGCAACAAGCATCACTTAATGTTTATCTTCTTGACTCAATTATCATTTTCCTGTTTACTGATTGGAGAAAGCTCTTTAGCCACTATTGACATTTTGGCTTCTAGTACAGACGTTTTGACGATGTCTGAGGATTGGCTTGAATTAATTCTGACAGGTAGTAACTAGCAGTAGAATTTAGGATGTGAATTTCGTCCTATTCGGAACTCTTCATCCGGATATACTTGAATATTCAGTGAGTAAGTGTTGGTGTTCCCACTGGGAGTCGAACCCAGTACCTATCAGTTAAATCAATCAACAGGAAGATTAAAATTAAATTTTAAAGAATAGAAGGCCATCTTTTATGAACTGTTTAACTTCTTACAATTAATTCACGCTCATCTTCCTATTGGTGAATAGTGAATTTAATGTAGCGAGTGATGATGAGTGAACGCGAAATGAACATCTACATCCCATCAGGAATGAAACCAGTAATCTCCGAATTATAAGTCTGTTGATCCGTTGCTTGAACTATGATTTCTAATCACTAACTAGGCTATCAGTTCTTTGCAGGCAACATAGATAACGCTGAACCATCATGTATATGAATTATATGCAGTGATTTAAATACAGTTTGCTCTAGATAAGGTCATCTAATAGATCACTGAATCAGTCATTCGGAAGCCTCTGGTTTGAATTCTGGAGCCATCCAGATTTTGTTGGTATTAGATGGTTGTATGCAATCGGCCAGAGGAAGTCTTGCCCGACCTGGGTTTCTTGCTAATTGGTACTCATCAGTAAGGCGTATCTGCGACTGCCTTCAAAGAACTCATATCCTTTCTGAGATTCGAGCCCAGTGGTAACGTGTCTGATTGCAGCATCGGTGGGGCAGTACTCATTGGGGGTAAGTATCCACCACTTAGTTTCGAACTAGGATCTTTTAGTTACAAGGAAAGCTCGTAGCCCATTTAACCATTAGGATCCGACTCATTGGCCAATCCGTGAATCCTAAATTCTACCGATTCGTGATTTTTTGATCGACTGGCACGAGCCAGTATCTTCAGTGGTGAGTATTTGTCCTCATTCTCAATCAGATGTACCACACTGGTCATGACTTCTCACTAGAACCCCAGGTAACTTCGTCCTGCAGCCAGTTAAAAGTGTGCATCTGATTAATTTTCAAGAGTTTGTTTTTAGGGATTTGACCTGTAACCAGAAAGTCCTAGATTCGAACCCCTGTGGTGAATGCTTCTGTCTGTGTGTCTGTTTTCGGCATAGAACATTGCACCGATGTGTGGCAGTTCAAGTCACCACACTCCATCCGTGTAGCACACAAAGCAACAGAAGAAAGTAGAAGAAATGCATATTAGAGACAGTAAACAGAGGAATAGTAACAATGAAGAACAATGTATTTCATTGGAAATCATAAATCACACGGAGTGGATGCACCTGCGCCATTGAGAACGGTTTTGAGCCATGTCACCAATTGTTTCCAACAATTGGTTTTTACCATCCCGAGGACCCCAACCAGTCAGGAAGTCTACACCTTACTACGTGGCTGGCTTAAACTAACTGTTGTGGATTTCGTTAAGTGATGAAGCCATGTTTTGGTTTGACCACCGCTAGCTATTTTCCAGCCTGACCCTATATCAGCTGACATCGTCTGTCGAGGAAGGCGATGACTAGGCATACGTAAAACAGGTCCTAACCATCTCAATCGATGTAAATTCATAACCTCTTTGATTGATTTCTCCTCCTTACCTAGCACTCAACGCCAAACTTCAATATTGCACACCCTATTATACCATCTCACACGGGAGATAGAACGCATTCACCTGTCATCAAGACAGCTAGTCTTTTCATGTCTTCCACTCTCAATGGCCACGTCTCACAGTTAGCCATAAAGGAGGAAGGAGCGGACTGATGAGCAGTACACCCACCCTTTGGTCGATAGTCGGATATCACGTCTACGCCAGAGACGGCGTAAACTGGCATATTCGAAACTAGCCCTCTGCGTCCGTGCTGAGATTTCGTCAGAGATCAACCCGTTGGCGTTGGCTGATGGTACTTCCCAAATAAGTGAAGCGGTCAACGTGCTCTACCACTTCACTTCCTATTTCTAAACTAGGATTCAGTGTGGTCAAGTCCTGTAACATCATCTTACATTTGACGGCAGCGAATCGTATGCCTACTGATGATGAGTCCCAATCTAGGACGAAACAGCTGGCTGTCAAGTACTCCCTGGTGGTTTTCAATACTTCTGTAAATGATATCAATCTGTGATAAAACTTGAAATATAAGTGCGACTAAAGAAGAAAAATTTTCTTCTCTGAATAATCGTTTATTTCACCTCATGACTTAGTGAGTACTTTCAGTCTTTTGAAAAGGAACAAGAGGTAAAATAAACAATGGATAATGATGTGGACGCACACATATATCCAGATGATAAGTCTCAACTAGGACAAAACTCACGCCCTTCACTCCCTTTGATAATCATCATCAGTTAAAATAATGCAAATAAATCAAAGTTTTATCAGAAATTAACTACTGAAGACGTGAACAAATCTCACCCACCTACCTACCTCATTTATATAGTAACTATGTATGCATAGATGTCATGTTTGAGATGTCTACAAGTTAAGCAAGATTGTGAGCAAGTAGCTTCTAATGAGTTGGATGCATGGGTGGGGGTGGGGGGAATAACTCCTCTTAACTCATTATTCATGCAACAAGAAATATCATGATTAAAAGGGTATGTTGTTCACCTATGAAGGTGTATATCTGTGCTGTGCTCTATTTGTTTGTGTATGTGTGTGTGTGTGTACATATAGAAGAGATTTCTGACACAAGTCGGTTGTCTCCACTGTTTTCGATTTTATGTTTAGGTAAGATGCTCATGCTAACTAGTTTAACATTGACAACAATGCCACAGAAACTATGGATAAGTACAACAATTATTATTATTATCATTATGACGTTTATAGTATTCGTACTAACGATGATAAAGTTGACACTAGTTGTATATTAGTTCAGGAGATGTTGTAATAATTATTGTTGTTATTATGATTATAAGACCACCGGAAGTCGAAAACATAGATAACAGAGATGAAACATTTTAGAATTATTTCCCGATGTAATGACAACTCAATGACACTTATAAAGTAGGCTCAATGGAAGGCGATAGATAACTCCATTATGGATAAGATTTTATTTTGATGTATCACATAGTGTTGTTACACAGTAATATTAACTGATGACCACATTTCGAGCACAAACTATTGCCACTCATAATCATATGAAGTCACTTACACACAAATTTGTTTTCCTTCATTTATATACATGTGTGGAATTGACTAGATATTTGAATAAAAATCAGTATGGGATAATGTGCATTCAGAAATAATAATATGCGTGTTATTGATCAGTTACAATCAGATGGGAAGTAAGACAAGTATTTTTATAGTTGTAATAAGTAACTTGTTAGAATGTTGTTATGTGTTTTAACTGAAATATTTCTGAATGTACATTATCTCATAATGATTTTTATTACGATGTCTAGTCGATTCCACACATGTATGTATATAAATGAAGGAAAAAAGTTGTGTGAGTAGTGTCTTATGAACAATAGTTTGTGCTCGAAAGGTGGTCATCAGTTAATATTACTGTACAACACTATGTGATACATCAAAATAAAGTCTTATCCGTAAGGACCAAAGACAACTTTGAAGGCATTACTTCTCCTGTCCACTTGGTGACTATTGTCATCAATCAAATGTGACAAAATAGAACTTCTTATAGACTTGATTTGGCTCTTTCTGAACCATGAAGGAAGGTGCTCAGTAGTACGTGCTTATTGAGCTGTCTAGTTGTTCACCTTATTGATTTGGTTTTGATTTTGATTACTGCTTGATTCCACACTGTATTTTCAATACAAGTATGGAATTTTCAGTATGAATATCGGTAGCCCAAATTTTGCACGCTGACCATTGATATCAGGTGTACGTTGGCAGGGGATCGAACCTCGGACCATGTGCATGGTCGGCGATAGTCCTTACCACTGTGGCTTTCTCCGCAGGAGCAGGTAAATTTATAAATGCACATAAAAGTAGTACAACTGGGCAAAATCATCTTTCGCACACCATTGAACACATTTTGAAGGCAGGAATTCAAACCTGCCTTTTACACATAGCCAAAGCTATGGGAATTCGAGAGAGAACAATCCAATTCTTTGCATAGAAAAGAAGTTTGTTCTACCTTTGTCTATCCCTTAACTGGCCTAGGTAAATTCGAATTAAAACCCTCTCACCCTTTCTTATTTTCTATTTTCTGGGTACTTTTATGATGTTTACCTGTCTGAAATCTGATCATCTGTGCACTTTACCCTTAGTATTGCGTAACTTTTAAGATTTCACCTAATTTATTTATTGACTGAATCGTCTACATATTTACATATCACTTACAACTTTCGTTATTCCTATCGACACGTGCATAAACCTTATTATCATTATAAGTTTCCAGATCGTAGATGTCACGAACTTCCTGGAATAATTTTAGAGCTGAGTCAGATTGATTCATTATAAATTATTTAAAATGATCCCAACGTGTTTATGAATTCTGGCTTCTACTAATTCATGATTTTTTTTTAGCGCGGGGGGGGCATATACTCGTCGACGACACTGGCTGGTGCCATTCACGCTAAAATCAAGAATCGGTGGACGTTAGAATTGATGGACTGGACATTGAGCCGGGTCTGAATAGTAGTCTATGGGCTCACCTTGTAACCTGAAAGTCCTAGTTTCAAACCTCGGCATTGGATGCGTACTGCTGATGAGTCCCAATCTACCAGGATGAAAAAAAAGTGGTCTGTCCAGCACTCCCTGGTTGTTCTCAGTCGTCCTCTAACTGACATCAATCCGTGATCAAATCAGAAATATTAAAAAATTATTTGTGGGTATTGGAATCACAATAATAACTCATATCAACAATCCCGTTTGGTAGCCATACACTCCAAAAGTTTTTGAAGTATGAAATCTATTTTTTTATTCCTTTACGTTCCCAGTGGAACATAGGGTACCTTCAAGCTAGTGGCCTGAAGTTTCGGTAGCAGTGGTGTTGATATTTACAGGATGGGGTTGCTAACCAGCCTTGTGCCCAACCTTCCTTCTGTACCAGTTTTATTACTGGTTTAAAGGGGTAAAGGAGTGCGCCCGCCGGGGGTCGAACCCCAAAACAGATGCACCATGAAATCCTTAATGCCCAATAAAATTTAAGTAATTAAACAAAGTTATACGTTACTTGAGAATCGATAAGAATATTTTCAACAAGATGGGATTAAAACTTTTTCCTCAAGAATCAAATAGAACAAACTGGGTTTCGCACAGATAGTCCAAGTTCCAGCAAATCACTGCGTGATGTAACCTTGACTTCATTCAAAAAAATTTCAGTCGGTAAACAACACATTCTTATCAATACCATTATATACCAGCAAAAGAGAAGCATTAAAAACAGGAATCAATCAGAATCAAAGACATAGATCCAATGAAAAGGAGATATGCACATTATTGGAGAGGTTGGATAAATAGATCAGGGGAGAAGAGGAGTAATTACGAATGTAATTAAAATATTCAAAATAAATATCAATAGTGCAAATAGATTGTTTATGGAAACATTTCTAGATTAATTATTCTATTACTTAATCGAATCAGCATGTCATTGTGAAGTGTTCTTTTCAGTGTACCCTTGATTCGTTTCCCACCTCTTGTCAATATACCTTCCATTTTTGCATGGTATACAGAAGAAAACTGACTTCTTTTCAACAGTTACCGGGTTCAATCGACGGGAAAATTGAAAAAATTCAATTCAATAATTAATATGACTCGTTGCACAAGAGGTGGCTCTCGTGGCCCAAGTAGTCTGGTGGATAACGCTTTGACGTTTGAAACCATGGGTACTGGGTTCGAGCCTCGGTGGGAACATTATCACCCACTGAGAAATGCAGGTACATCCAGTTGACGAGTCCCAAATAGGACGAAATGCGCATCCTGGAGGATTCCACTGCTAGTCACCATCCATCAATTAATTACCTGGTTCTGTTTAGAAGTTTCTTGTCTTCCATTTTATCTGATTATAACCTACCTAGAATATACATTCACAATAAGATTGTTTTCAATAATGACTAACTCCTACTGTAACAACAGAAGAAAAGGGCCAGGCAACAGATCGTTTATTAAGGAAATCAACACATATTTATAGATTTCCATGTACATATTATAGATTCCATTATGGGTAAATTTTGTTTTGATAAAGTCTCACAGTGTTATACAGTAATGTTTACCGATGACGTTTCGAGCACAATTTATTGCTCATAATCATATCAAGGACCTTGATACTCAAAGCCTTTGTTCTCATTTTTCTCACGACCACTATTAAGGACAACAACATTGACGTAAATTACTGTCCACCAATTTTGACTAACAGCCAGCTCTCACCACACTCGTGCCCCCGTCAAAGACTTGAGACTGAAGTTGGTTCGGTCTTCTTAGCTCCAGGGGCTTTGCTCGTTTGTGTTGCTATCTGGAATCTCGGCAGTCGCTATTGTTTGCCATTTCGATTGTGTCTGCGTAACCCCAAATCAACGTGACCATATGTTGTCCTTCCCACTTTGGAAACTGTTTGCCTGACCCTGTCGCACATTCGTCAGTATTTCGCCTTACACTTTCATATGCTGCTTTCTCCCAACCTTTTAGTAGCGTCCCAAGTAGCCGTCTCATAGCTGACAGATCTTGAACGCCACTTAACTGCGCAGAAGCCTCGAAGTCCTTCCCGAAGATCCATATGTCTCCATGAAAAACTGCAGGGCATAGGCCTTCCATTTGTCGGTAGGCAGCGACAACAAATGTAACAACGGAAGACAAGGGCCTGGCAACACTACAACCAGCCTATTTACTGAAAATAACGCTTTCACTCAACTGTACAGCATTTATTCCAGAAACCGTTTGTAGCTGATAGGAAAGAAACTAAGAAAATTGTGGTGGTGTGATACAGACAATGGTTCCAGCCTGAATATCACTCTCACAGTAAGAATAATTTTATATTTGTTGGTGTTAACGGCTGAATACTATTCCCACAGTTCAATACTGCATTAGCAACAGAATACTATATGTGTATATTGAGCATTCTATTTCATGTCGTTTAATGCAAATCAAAATCAAACGCTCAGTGATTGGTTAAAGAATATAAACTGGATAAATATAAACAGCGGTTTGATCACTTGAAGAAAATATACCTTGGCTTCCGTGTCTTGCCTTCTGTTACTTACCGCTCAGTTCATGGTTCTTTTTCATTTAATTACTTTTTACGGCTGTTCCACACTGATTATTAAGTTCACAGTCCATTTAGGATCTACCAGATTGGACGTGAGGACGAATACGCGCCACCAATGATGATATTGGCCTATAGTCGTGCTATAAGTTGGAATTCAAGCGACGATGGATCAGATCCAAGCGGTTGAATAGTCTAGCTGGAAGGTGTTGAGTTCGAACCATTGTAGGTGCGTACTGATGAAGAGTTCCAGGCTACCTAATCTCTAGTGGCCCCTAATCGACACCAGCCAGTGATTAAACTTGCAACAAATTAAATCCCAACAAACTCAATCTAAAAAACGACTGATTTATGCTTATTTTCAAAGGAATCCAAAACAAAATACTCAAAATCCTGAGTAGTTGTCATCGATTCTCCACTTCACAGTATCGTTATGCAATATTTCTAAATATTGCTCACTGGGATTCATTGATTATAAGGAGAGGCATAAGAACACAGATATTTGAAATGACAACAATTGAGATCTTTAACAGTGTTGAGAAGATAGAAAGTGTATGCGAGACTTGGATTATGAGAGTACAATGAACCAGTGATGCGTGTTAGAATGATTTAGTGGAGACAATGTGATCTGAACGAGTTTGTAGGTGTGTGTATGCATATGTGTATGTGTATGCATGTGTCTATCGCAGATCGACATTCCCGATTTGTTGATAAAGTAATCAACAACCAACTTTCAAATCTTGTCACTACATATAACCAGCATTCTAGTTGGTATTGCTCACTCCAGCGGCGGTCACTTTCCTTACACACACACACACACATACATCGACAAGCATGTGTAATCGGAACTGAATGTGAAGACTGTTATTGTGGTAGAGTACTAATAATGAAAGTTCTGTTGACATAATTGTGAGAAATGTAACAATTTTCATGTCCATATTTATTCGTATTGAGTAGTGAGAGAGTGGCACTGGTGTGAGACATTTTCACACATCACATTCTACTTGATTTAATCTATCGGGCTGTGTGAGATTGTTGTTCTTTTACCGTCCCATCTCAAAGTGTCCTAACAATTATGAATGGGAGAAGTGATCATGGGTAGAATGAGGTAAAAGGTTTCCCATGGCAACCAGCGTTGTTCTTCTTATAGAGTAAGGTGTATAACGATTGTACTGTTTGAATAAGAAGTATTATTTTCTGGTAGGATAAATTTGTTGTTACCGGTAGAATGTTACAAATGACTGCTGAATAATTTGATGATTTAATTGTGAACTTTTACTGAGTTCCTTCCATGCACATACACACACACGTTTACACT
The DNA here is from genome assembly GCA_944472135.2 of Trichobilharzia regenti. Lineage (NCBI taxonomy): Eukaryota > Metazoa > Platyhelminthes > Trematoda > Strigeidida > Schistosomatidae > Trichobilharzia > Trichobilharzia regenti. The sequence goes on from OX235268.1 coordinate 45,864,237, forward strand.
GTACATACTGTTTAACACAGCTCATTATAACAACGAGAGGGAATTTGTTTTATACCTAGCAACTTTAATTTAGCGCTCACATATCAACTGATATCTTTCTTCAGCGCTTAGTATTCCAGTCATCTTCTCTACTATTTACCTAACTAGGATAATCGTGTTTCCAGACGGTTTCATTTATCTACTGGTTCGAGAGTCGGAAAATTTCCCTGGGAATAGGTTTCGTACTTCTTGGCACTCATCAGTTAACCATGTTGATAAAACTGTGGTCCAAGGAGAACGGTCTAATCTTAAATACCTCTAAATGCTAAACAGTCAATTTCACCCTTAGGCATAAATCTGACCTAAGCAAACTGGTCAGCACCCACCTCACGAGGTGTGCAACATAGATGGCACTGACATAGAAACCAAGTTGGAAATTAAATATCTTGGCGTCATTCTATCTGCTGATCTTTCCTGGTCGTCTCATATCTTGATGATTTCTAAGAAAATATTCCGTCTTACCTTCTACATCAAGAAGTTAAGACATTCTGGAATAACCCAACCCTTACTCCTACAATTAATTAACTCTCGCATTCTGCCTATTATTCTCTATTGTTACCCCTTAGTTTTTCCAGAAGAAAGACTATACCTTATTACGCAGGATGTTGAAGGTTGTCAGCAGGGTAAGCTACGTGCCACTTAACCATTTTGTTAATATTCTGGTTGACAGGCACATGGACTCATGTGAAAAATGGGCTAAATCCATTCTATCTATCTAACTCACAACACCCTCTTCATTCACAACTCTCCCCTTGTATATCTCATCAGGGAAAACCAGAAGCCTATATAGGAAACTATACGCTCGCACTAGCCAGTACAAAAACTCAACCATACGCTATTTAGCTCGTGTTCTGTGCGACAAAGAAAGTATTAGGCGTGATACCTATAACTTATTAAATAGTCAGTAGAACAACTGGATCTCGTCTTTCCAACTCATATCATTTATACGTACAACGTTTTCTTTCTTTCCTTCTTTTTCTTATGTGCTGCTTTGTTTCTCTCCTCCTTACAAACTCTACTTAAAACCTTCTTCTTCGTTCTTTCACACTCTGTATATCTCGACCTTTTGTTACCCTTTACGCCAGTAAATATGCTAGTATCTACTTCTCTAACAACTTCAAAGATTCTGCTCACTTTTGGATTTTCTACCGACATGCCAATATGTTGCTGTCAAAACGAACTGAGATTACCCTTAATCTATGTATAATTTTATTTATTGTTAATGTACTAACTGGTGGATGCAATACTGTAGTAAAATGCTGAGAATTCCATTTTGTATCGCAAGTACTGTTTGCGAATAAAGCAAATTATTATTATATATATAGGAGATTGGAAGCCATATCACACTGCACTACAATCAGAGATGTTCTCAGGCAGCTTTTGGGTCTAATAAGCTACTTTATGTACGACTGTAACGGATATTTTAATTTATCACTAGGGTGCCTACACCTTAGTGATGGTTCTGTGTGAATTCTGTTAGTCAAGTTTAAAATGCACTCACTAAGATGAACGACTCCATGTTATTGCACAAAAATTTCATGTTCCAGACCATAAGACAAAGTTATTGCGTAACAGCCAATCCTACTAATAATGGTAATGAAAATTGCTTTATTCAGAATAGTTGGAGGATTTCATCATGGGCTGACACAGAACCATTGGAAAACCTGGGAGTACTGGACAGCTGTTTCGTCCTATATCACCGTCTTCTCTAAAGTTTGCTCCAGCTGACCCCACGACTACCCATGAGCTTTCATCTCCTCCCTACATGATCTTTTCCATGTCACCCACCAACCAGTGTCCATCTTATCCTTCGTCGTTCAGGTTCCATTTGAGGGCCTGGTGCACGATGTCACCCAATGGTCTCCTCAGTGTGTTTCCCACCTATCTTTATTTCCTTCGAGAAATGTGTTGGTTAGTAGGGTCTTGATTGGTACGCTCTCAGAGTTCCTTGTTGCTGGTTTTTTTTCTAGCTGGCCATTTGATCGTCAGTACGGAGCCAGCGATTGCAACTTTTGACAAAAGTTTGAAGCAGTCTGTTGAAGATGTTTTTCATAACGTGGAGCACAGGCTTCTGACACATATAGAACAAGTGACTTAACATTTCATACATTTACTCCCCTTCATGAATTTGAATAAAACAAGAACTACAGTGGGGTTTGCCGAATAACCACGGTACCATTATTGTTTATTTCGTTGGCTTCTCATCAGCTGCTTACAGTTTAAATAAATCATTAAGTTTATGTGTAGAAAAGTTTTAATCTACTTACAAATTTCATATTGGTGTTAAAAATTCGGTTCTTGTTCTGAGTGTGGAAGATTTCCATACTGATTTCAAAGTTTCAGGATTTCGTCATGAATTGACATCGGGTATATCTACTTATGGATACGTTAAGACATTGTTTTACAACTGTTTATCCGCACACACACACACACATACACACTGTGTTTAAAGTGTTTAACAAAGGTAGATCAATATTTGTAAGTCTGAGGTCAAATTTTGATCACAACTCATACAATTTTGTTTATTGTACATGTTGATGCCTGTTTTATGACTCATGATTGGACAAAGTTCTTAAAAATAAGAGATGTTCCTTTTATATATAAACCTCTGTTATGTTAATTTCGATTAATTTCCCTGAAGAAGTTCGGACCAGATTGCCGAACGAAACGTTGGAATTACTCATTTCAATATCGCTGAGATTTTACGAATATAATTGTTTACAAATGTCTACTTCTCACTCGGCGCCCAAATTTTTTAGAACTATTCTGTCAAATCTTGACTACAGTTCATTTGATAAGGGTAGTGACCTTTATCGAATTTCTCCTGTTTATAGTGTTTGGTGCTTGTTGTTATTGTTATTCTTTCTGTTTTCACTTGAAGTCCTGTCTTCGCTGCCTCCTTATTCTGACAACTTGTCGGTTTTTTTTCGCCTGTAATTCTTAGAATTTTCATGACACTAGACAAAAATCATCCGTGGAGTCCAGATCTAAGGAGAAAGAGAGAAGTGTTGAAATAATTACCCCGGTTAACAGTTGTATCTCCTGGGTGAGTTAGTTGAACGCTCAAAGGTTGATGGTTTGAATCCAATTCATATATGACTTACTTTCATTCACCATTCATTTCATTAAAATCAATACTCTAAACAAATAATCATATTTTGTTTTATTCTATTTGACATGATAATTTACTTAGCGAATTTCTGAAAGTCAACCCCATATCTAGCTGAAAAGTGTGGGTATGTGTGTATCTGAGCTCTGTTCATCAATAACGTTAACTTACTGAACAGTAAAATATTTTGAACAAGTCTAACAATCGAATTTATTTATCTGACGACTGTTCATTATTTTTTTTTTCTCTCTCTCTCTTTATATATATATATATATATATATATATATATATAGCACTTCTTGAATTGAATTTTTGATTTTCCCGTCGATTGATTGGACCGAAGTGTTCGGTCTCAGGTTGACATGTCGGCTTCTTGTGCAGATGCTTCGATGATGTCTGGGGATTTGATTTGTATACAATTGGTGGATGGTGGCTAGCAGTGGAATCCAGGCTTTGGAGTTTGAAATTATGGGCACTGGGTTCGAGCCTCGGCGGGAACATCATCACTCACTGAGAAATGCAGGTACATCCAGCTGACGAGTCCCAATTAGGACGAAATACGCATCCTGGATTCCACTGCTAGCCACCATCCACCAATTGTATACAATATAGCACTTCTGTTCAATCAATCGATGGGAAATTCTAGAATTCAATTTAAGAATTGAATTCATTATTGAGAAGAGATTTGGTTTGATTGTATGGAGGATTTATTACCATTGTTTTAAATCAGGCGATTATGATGATTATAATTCTCTGATATTCCTTCCCCGGGATGATATTTTCCCCCCCCGAGGTGAAGGAAGTAAATTAATAACAACAACCAATCATTTAATGAACCGTATTCACTTTTTTTGTTTAAACTATTCTTTCATTGTATGGAGGATTTCACCACTATTTTTCATTCCCCTTTGATTTTTGATTGGTTATTTTCCAATGACATTAGAGAAAAGAAGGATGAATTCAACTCACTATGATGAAACCAGACTGGGAAAACAAAAGGCAGAACAAGAAAGTAGACAGAGTTCAAAAAACAACGCGAAGAAAAAAAAAAGAAAGAATTGAAACACATATTAATTATCAGTTTTACATGAATAGTTTACCAGAAAAGTCTTTTTCAAACATTAATGGAAATAATAATTCCATCGATTCTTCTTCTACTGATTATTGTTATTATTATAAAGAAATGATTTATGCAAAAGACGGTTATACCATACGTCCTACAGGAAAGCCAGTGATAGGAAATCCAACAACTAATCGTTTAAATATTACTCAATGTAATACCTATAATAGTTTACCAACACAAATGACAACCGTGTACGGGAATCCAAAGAATCCTAATTTCTGTAGACTTGATTCCTCAAACCTTCAGTTATGCTCAGCACAAAACCAGGCATTATCGACGTCTTCTAATTCGAATTCCCCGGCTTGTTTGATGTCAGCAGCAGCAGCGGCAACAACAACAACAACGACAAATTCTCCATCAGTATCAACATTACCAGCGGGTATGATAGACGAAGTTAGATTAAGCCAAGTGGAATGGATACAACAGTTGAATACACAAGGGAAACTCTCCTCTCCTCACAGCCTACTCCCGTGTATGATGATGGTGAGAAAAGTGGCTTCAGATAGTAATAACAATACTACTATTACTAATAACAATAGTAATATAGTTAACGATATTACTCCAGTGAATAATGCATTCCATAAATCTAATAATGAAAAACATTCTCTAGCCTATAGACAAATAGAATCATTGATGAAATCCAAGGAGATATTAACAAGTCAAGGAAAGAATCAAGACGTCATTAATGATGTTAATGCTTACAAAGAAGAAGTTGGTGAAGATGAAAATAATTCTTCTGATAGATGTACTGTTGAGTATGATGATGATGATAACACCAACAGTAATGATCATGAGGATGTAGATGGTGAGGAGGACGTTGAAGATGTTGATGCTGATATTCAACATTTATGTCAGGTAAGCACATTTATTGATCTTTTAATAAGAAAATATTAAATCTAATGATATGATCAGACTCTATTGAGTTATTATTTTTAATTTTGTAATTTTCTTTGAGCTCAATAACTCAACTGTTAGTCTTCCATTTGAAGCCTGCGCTAACGATACTGTCCATAAGAACAATGAAAGCATCCAGCCCAAGTAGTACTGCAAAACTGAAATCATCCAATGAGATTAACTTGTATAGAAAATTGACTGATCTCGTGGTAATCGGTCTTCCATTACCTTTATTATTATTATTATTTTCTGGGCTAAACAATCTTTGCTATTTTTATTAAATAACTACAGATTCGATCGATAAATAGTCAGTCTTGCAATTAATAGTGTTCTCTGAGCTGGTTGGTTGGTTGGTTTAGTTGCGGAGCTTTCATCGTCCCCCCTGCTAGACAACATCTTCAGTTCAGTATGTAGGATAAAGTGAAATGATTTAAATTTCTTCATGAGTGATAGAATTGCGTCTCCGGGTAACCATCTTTACATATGTATTGACCATTTTCTATTGACTTGGATTTTTTAACTTACTGGTCACACCTGATTTACTTTTTATTAGTTGGTATATTTCGTCTATATGTTAACGTGTTTGTTAATTGCATTTTCGTTTGAGTACCAGGCTTCTAGGAATTCGCTGACTACACTTTCGGTGATGTTTCCTCTGTTTAAGATTTTGATATTATCCCAATCAAACTGATGCCCATAATTGTCTGTATGCATTGACACTAAAGAATTTATATCATGTCTTTTCACGACTGATTTGTGTTCTTGGATTCTTATTCGAAGGGGACGCCCACTTTGGCTGATGTAATGCTTGTTACAGTTCATACATGCAATTTATTTTGTAAATGGTATTAATTTTATTCCCTTTTTTGTTAGATCTTTTGGTTTGCATAAGATCGAATTAAGCGATTCGACTGGTTTGTGTGCTACATTTATATCAAACGGTTTCATTATTCTAGCCGTTATTTCAGAGATATTTCTGATGTATGGTATGATGAATTTCTTTTTGGTGTTTGATGATGGTTCATTGTTGGTGTTTTGATTCGAATTTCAACACTTTTTTGATGAAATTTTGTGGATAACCATTCCTCTTGAAGACAGTTTGTAAGTATTTTTCTTCCATTTTTTCACCTCTGGAGAGCTACAATATGTTTGAACTCTTCTAAACAATGTCTGCACACAGTTTCTTTTGTGAGTAATTGGCCAAAGTGGCCGTCCCCTTCGAATAAGAATCCAAGAACACAAATCAGCCATGAAAAGACATGATATAAATTCTTTAGTGTCAATGCATTCAGACAATTATGGGCATCAGTTTGATTGGGATAATATCAAAATCTTAAACAGAGGAAACATCACCGAAAGTGTAGTCAGCGAATTCCTAGAAGCCTGGTACTCAAACGAAAATGCAATTAACAAACACGTTAACATATAGACGAAATATACCAACTAATAAAAAATAAATCAGGTGTGACCAGTAAGTTTAAAAATCCAAGTCAATAGAAAACGGTCAATACATATGTAAAGATGGTTATATATATATATATATATATATATATATATATATATATATATGTCAGCCTGATAATCAACCAATCAGATTTCAACATGTTGTTTAGCACTTATTCATAATTAGCCCAATGCTGCAGTAATATATTCAGTTCATGATACTTTTTTTGTATAACTTGTATTTTAACAGTATCTCTCTCAGTTGCCCGTTTAAAAATTTACCTTTCCCAAAATAATATTTGCGCGTCGGTGGCATAGCGGTTAGGACACTCGCCGATCATGCACATGATCCGGGGTTCAATCCCCGGCCGCCAACGAACTCCTTTACCTCGCAAAGCCAGAAATAATGCTGGTAAAGAGGAAAGGTTGGGCATGAGGCTGGCTAGCAATCCCAACCTGTAAAATAAACACTGCTACAGAAACTTCAAGCCAATAGCTTGGAGCCCCCTTTGTTCCACTGGGGAACGTGAAGGAAAAGAAATTAACAATAGAGTCTTCTTGAAATTATTAGTTCGTGTCAAGAAATTATTAATTGTACATTATTATTGTTGTTAACCTTATTCGTGGGCTGATTCAATAAACATGACTGTTACGGTGAGAATAACTATGGAGGCTCTTAGTAGGGTGAAATTAGGTGTATTATTTAGGCCAGTTTGTTGATGTCACAGTTGACAGACATTTAGAATTAAGCAAAAAAATTGACAAAAGTCATTTTATCGGACTTGGAGAGACTTCTTTGTTCATAAGTTTTACTTTGCAGCCCCTTAAGTTCAACAAGAAGGAATTGTCAGAGGTTTCAATTAAATAGAAAAGAAAACTTGGTACGCATTTTCGATATGAAGAAAAAAATGGGATAATGATAAAGCATACTTCCAATATGTGCGTCAGTGGTTGAGCAGTAGGACGCTCTCCAGCTACGCCCCACATGGTCTGGGATTCTATCCTTCCCTGAGGTAATCCTTGAACCTCACTCGCTAAGCCCGTAGTAAAGTCAGTAAAGACGGAAGGCTGAGATAAGTGAGGCTAACAACCCCACCAGGTAAAAATAAAACCGCTGATATTGAAGATTCTAAGCTCTTGAGAATGAGTTGCTATCGGGACATATATATACTACCATGAAATTATAAAAATGCAATTTAGAAAAAATCCCCATTCAGATATTTAGAAAACAGAAAGATTGAGCGAAAAAATATTTACTTTTCAATTAGATCCTCATCTCTGTTGTATATTGTAATAATTGTAATAATTAACGAAGAAAATCATTACACACATTTAAAAGGTAGAAATGGTTAGAATAAATTAATTTTACAAGGATAACACGTAATTAAAGATGAAGTGGTCAGAAAGAAATAAAATAATTTGGACAATTGTAATTTTTTATAGTTTTCAAAGGTTTACGGGGAGGGGGGTGAAGTAGCCCGGTTTATACATTCATGTAACGATGGCCAAGGTAAGGAAATTGGCCGTACAAATTTCTTCTGAACACACAGGTTTGGCTTGTTCTTCAGGTGGATTCCTAGCTCTGTCTTCAGCTGCAGTCAAAACTGGTAGATACACATAGAAGAGGCAATTTTAGATAGTTTATCCTTATTTCTCCAACGTAGAATAGGCGTGGTTGTGAAGGGACAACGTACCTCTGCTGCATAATAAGCTCTTTTAACTGCATTCTTCAGGCGCTGTGTTATTATTTCGCTGATATTGTCACCGAGGAACTCCAATTTTATGGACATTGGTTTTTTTCGGAACTGTTGCTATCCTGACTCTTCTAGGTGATAAATTCATATTTTTCTCAATGAATTCATCTGGATAACCATTTTTTATAAGTAATTCTCTAGTAATCTTAAGCTCCTCATTGAGGCAGTCGTCTGAACGGATTAACCTAGCTCTATGAACCAGACACTTTACCAGGTTACGTTTATACTTCAAAGGTACAAAACTCAAAAAATGAGTGTACTGACCTGTTGTTGTAGGCTTCCTATACACACTCCTTCTTAGTGTGCAATTATGTAATAATTAACTTTGAAGTCTACTGTCTAGATGTGTTTGCCTGTCTGTTTTCGACATAGAACTTTGCTCAAATGTGCGACAGTTCAAGTCGCCACACTCCGTGTAGCACGCGAAGCAAGAGAAGAAAGTACAAGAAAAGCATAATAGAAACAGTGAGCAGAGATGTGAGACAAAGGAGTAATAAAGAAAAACAAAACAGTTTCATTGGAGATCATAAGTCACAAGGAGTGGATGCATCTGCGCCACTGAGAACGATTTTGAGCCATGTCACCAATTGTTTCCAACCATAGATTTTTACCGTCCCGAAGACCCCAGCCTGGAAGTCTACACCTTCCTACGTGGCTTAGACCAACTGTTGTGGATTTCATTGACTGGTGAAGCCAAGTTTTTGTTTGACAGCCGCTAGCTCTTTTCCAGCCTGACCCTATATCCGCTAACATTGCTCGTCGAGGGAGGCGATGGCTTGGCATACGTAACACATGTCCTAACCATCTCAGTCTTTGTAGCTTCACGACTTCGTCGATTGATTTCCCCTGTTTACCTAGAACTCTACTAGATGTGTGGTTATCAAACAATACTTAGTGCCACAGATTAGTAAGACTAGTTGATTGAAATTAATGTCTCTAGGGGTATGTCGTATTATCACTGCTCTTCGATGAAATAACAGTCTGTTTGAACACTTTTAAGAGTTAGTTTGTAAGGATTTGACTTGTTTCAAGTTCGATCACGGATCGATATCAGTTAAAGAACCATTGAAAAACACCAAGCAGTACTCTACAGCTAGCTGTTCCTTCCTAGTGAATTGGGACTAATCAATGGTACGTGCCCACTGCTAGAGTTTGAACCAAGACCCTTCCAGTAACAAGACAAGCTCGGAAAAACGAGTTGGCCACTGAGATCCCATTCAGTGATCAATAAGGACACAGGGGATTTAGATTTCTCGAAGCTGTGATGAATAGTTATGTATAATGAAATTGGATGATTAAAACTCTGCTGTTTCTGCTAGCTGCCGCCTTGCTCTTGTTAATTTTGTCATTATTGCTGTTGCATTGCCACTAATCTCTTGGGTTCCGGGTGGAATATAGGGCTTCAACATGCTTCAACACATCTTCACTTCTATTTCCTGTAGACTTCTTCATCTGGCTGTCTCTGTCATCTCAACCATATCACTTTCAAATCCACGGCCAGCTTGTTGTTTCACATTCAGGTCCCACTTGAGCAATGGCCTGCATTGTACGCAATGCCATTTGGCGATCTGCTTACAGTGTGCCCAATCCATTTCCATTTTCTCCTACATATTTACTAAGCAATAGGTTCTTTGTTGGTCTGTTGTCACAGTTTTGTGTTTCTAATTCTTTCTAGCATCAAAGATAGGACTTCACGTGAACATAGATAAAACAGAGATGATGAAGATTCCTAGCCAACATCAACAGCAACAACAACAACAGACAACAATCAGCATAAGTGGGAAGAACCTGAAAGAAACAACCTCCTTCACCTACCTGGGAAGCATCGTCTCAACTACAGGCGGAACTGACGAGGACATCAAAGCCAGAATCGGAAAAGCAAGACAAGCTTTCATTACTCTCAAATCTGTGTAGAGGTCAACAGCACTCAGCATCAAAAATAAGATCCGGATTTTCAACTCCAATGTGAAGTCAGTGCTACTATACGGATCAGAGACTTGGCGAGTCATAAAGAGCATCTCAAACAAACTTCAGACCTTCATTAACAGTTGTCTTCGCTCAATACTACTCATGATCAGATGGCCAGAAAAGATCAGCAACAGGGATCTCTGGGAGCGAACCAATCAGGAACCGATTGTGAAACAAATAGGCAGAAAGAAATGGAGATGGATTGGCCATACGCTGAGGAAACCATCAAGTGACATCACTAGACAAGCCCTCAAGTGGAACCCGAAAGGGAGGCGGCGAGTTGGTCGTCCAAGGGTGACGTGGAGGAGGTCATGCGAGGAGGAGATGAAAGCATGTGGGCAGACCTGGAGCAGGGTTAAAAAGTTGTCCGGAAACCGAAGGCAATGGAGGTGCGCAGCTGAAGCCCTATGTTCCTCTAGGAACTAAAGGATACAATAATAATAAATATAATAATTCTTTCTAGCTGGCCGGCTGGTCATTTGATCTTCAACATGAAGTTAGCGAAGTAGGCGATTGTTGATAAAAGTCTGTCACCGGTTGGAAATCCTTTTTGTGACGAGCAGTGCAAGTTTCGGACACACACACAGAGAAGAAGAAGTGATTGACTTCACATTTATGTTGAAGATCTGAATTTCGTTCTTTATGCTGACTGCAGTAGATTTCCAGACCGATTCTCGAGTGATGAAGAAATTATATCTTGCCTTTTCTGTTGCAGCTTTGAAATCTTCATTTGCTCCTCCAGCCTGTAGTTGAAACCGTACTCCTAGATAAGTGGAGAAAGTAATCTCTGTTGAATCTCTCCCGTTGATGGTGATTAGTGCTGGTTGTTGTTATTGTTCAAGGTCCGTCGGTTATCTTCATCATCTCCATCTTCTGTATGTTCACCTCGAGTCCTATCCCCTGTGCTAGTCTCTTCATCCTGTTTGATGGTTTCCTCCCTGTATATCTTCGAGTTTGCGTGACATTAAACGTAAATCATTCACGATATCCAGATCTTCTAGAGTCTTCCTATGAGTTTAACGTATTCTTGTCTTCTCACTCACTCACTCCCTGTGCACAGTCTGACGCAAAATCCAGTTCATCGCATTTACGAATATCATTGGTGATAATACGCAAACAGCCTTGTCTTTCTCCTGTATTCAATTCGAATGGCACACCATAGTGTTGAAGCAGCTCCTAAATTACTTCATTGTCAACGCTGTCGAAGGCCTACGCAAAGTCAGTCACGTTGAAGTAGAGGTTTGGCTGCCACTCAATGCTCTGTGTCGATGACGACGCGCCGAGTTGCAATTTGATCCACACACACATGATTTGCCTTCCCCGAATCCAGCTTGTTCCTGGCTGACAAAGTTCTGCATCCAGTGGATTTTTTATTCTCTCCAGGATGACACGATTTAGTAGTCCACTTAGCGTGGACAAAAACGTTATTCCACACCATTTCTTAAAGAGTGAGGTGGAAGTCGTTCCTCTTTAGTAGCTTGGCAAGGTATCCAGCCTTTCTTCCGATCAGTAGACACATTTCCTTCTTTAGAAACCTTTTGCAATATAATGGAGTGAGTACATCTGGGTCCGAACTTTATCAATATGGAAGTCAGTAAGTCTGTATCAAGCAAAAATAGAAATGTGGCCTTAAATCAAAATTCATAATTTGCAGATTAATTAGCCATTTCCAGATTACACATCCCAAGGCGGGGGGGAGGGTTAAAATCTCATTAAACTAGCGACACATTTGCCTGATGCTTAGATCACCTCAATCTGACCAGCAGGCACTACTGGCTGATATACACTCATATACGCCTATTTATCTCAACCACCGATTATATTAAAATAGAACTTGGGCACTGTGATCCAACATAATTCCATCAAAGAGTAAATTTATTTCCGATAAAGTCTCACAATGTCATGCAGTATTCTTTACTCATAACATTTCGAGCACAACCTACTATTTATAACCATATCATCTTAATCCACCAGTAGTATGCATATATTTTTATGCAAAAATACAACCTGTAAACCTCATCTCTTTTTATTTTTATTTTTTTTTTTGATTTCTACAAACTTTTTCAAGGTATGCGGTGACCGTAGTAGTGGTAAACATTACGGCCAGTATACATGTGAAGGATGTAAAAGCTTTTTCAAACGTTCTGTACGTAAATCAGCTAGTTATATTTGTAGGTCAGCTGGGCAGTGTCCAGTAGATGCACAACGACGTAATCAATGTCAAGCGTGTCGTATGTCAAGGTGTTTATTGGCAGGCATGAAAAAAGAATGTAAGTTTAAAATTATGTATATTAGCTAGTTATACTACTTATTTATCAATAGTAGTTGTGTCTTTCTGACTGGACACTAGTCAGTAATTAGTGTAATATATATGTGTGTGTGTGCGTGTGGTAGTCTTATCTTTGGTACAGATTGAATTCTATCAGTCGGTCAAGTTTGCAATGTGGCCACTATGCCACTGCTAGGTGGCTCGGCATCACGGTGCACTGTGAAATGTCGATCATAGATTGTTGTAGGCAATCGGTAGGAAGTCTTAGACCTAGATTTCGTGCTAGGTTGCTGATGAGTACCAACTAGCACGAAACTCAGGTCAGGCAAGGCTTCCTGTGACCGACTGCCTCCAACCAACTAATACAAATAATAGTTGTGCCTCTCGTTTTTAGGTCTCTAGTCTTTTAGGAATTTGGTTAATTTAAATTTAAATGTCATTCCAAAATTCATATCGATTAGAAAATAAACAAGAACCATGAATCTAGTATTAAAATTCTTCTTCAACTTCTTGGGAATATAATCTTCCGAGAAGTCAGCTATTAGAATTTAGGGTTACAATGATGCAAAACGGTTGACTTTATAGCTACTGAGTTGGAATCCAGTAACTTATGAATTCACGATATAACGCCATTGCAAACTGATACCAATCACCAGATACTATCGTTTCACACCCGATATGGTATACTCAAACGGACCACAACATCTCATCAAGACTTCAATACATCTGTACTGAAGTCAGATACTAGTGAACAGAAAACTAAGTTCAAAGTAGTTTCTGTTGGTTCATGACAAGTTACATGAATTCACTTCAAAGAAACAAAGACGACGAAGTGGATTTTTTAAACACAGAGAAGCGGATTCTTTTTAGGTGTCTATTTTATATTAGAAATGTAATAGACAATAGACCCCTAATACGTCAGTGGCAGTGAAGTAGAATGCTCGCCAACCACGCCACACGTGACCCGGCGTTCGATTCCCGGCTGCTGCTGATGCACTCCTTCATCTCGATAAGCTAGTAATAAGACTGGTAAAGAGGAAAGGTTAGGCATAAAGCTGGATGGCAACCCCATCCCGTGAAAATAATCATCAATGCTCCTGAAACTTCAAGCCTCTAATTTCAAGTCCCTATATTCCACTGGGAACGTAAAGGAATTTAAAAAAAAAATTGATCCCTGAGTTTACACATCTTAAGGCGCTTGTATGCAGCAAAGATGCATGTATGAAAATGTGACCGTTTCATGTCCTATACATTTCGACACCTAATCCCGATGATTTCATCAACAAACTAAATGATGTTACCAAGATAAGGCTATTTTCAAATGAATTTTAATTTCACTTATGAAAGGTCACGGAGGTCAAGACAAGTTTATTGTCAATAATAAGCTGTACTCTTCGCTTATTACTAGTTAATCAAATAAGATTTCAATGAGTTGTATATAATGAACCAACATTATTTAAAGAATTATTGGTAGACAAGTAGTAGTGAAATTATCTGTTTCGTCCTAATCTGAGCCTTATCATTGGTCGGAATCCTGATTACGCTATGCGTACACACTACTGATGGGTTCCAAGATAGAGGACGAGACGGCTGTTCAGTACCACTGTACGGGATATCACTTCATGACAAAATCTAATCAGATTCTTGCCAGTCCCCTTGTGTAAAAGTTTATATATTTCAGCACTAACATTTGAAGCTGAGGTAATTGAAGATAAATTTGAGTTACTATCTTAGAAATTTAAATTTGAATTCTCATCCCCACTAATTCAAAAATAATTTAAATTATTGTAATATAACACAAAATTAAGTCTTCACTAGTTCGCTGACTGAGTTTTCTTAGAGGTGACCATATAGGTCTAAAAAGCAGAATTGCATCACTCACCATAGTAGTCTACTAGTTCATATTGGTTTCAATATAGCGAAAATATTCATTCAGACATCGATGAAACACAAAATAATTGAGCAAAGAATACCCCCATTTCGATCATTTCCTCCTTTTCTGGCTCTCCAATTATATACTATGTATGTTTATATACATAGAATATTCTAGAATAAGAGTCAATAAAAATATTAGTGTTTATTAAATAACATCAAAGCCAGAATCGGAAAAGCAAGACAAGCTTTCATTACTCTCAAGTCTGTGTGGAGGTCAACAGCACTCAGCATCAAAACGAATATAAGATCCGGATTTTCAACTCCAATGTGAAATCAGTGCTACTATACGGATCAGAGACTTGGCGAGTCATAAAGAGCATCTCAAACAAACTTCAAACCTTCATTAACAGCTGTCTTCGCTCAATACTCAAGATCAGATGGCCCAGAAAAGATCAGCAACAGGGATCTCTGAGAGCGAACCAACAGCAGGAACCGATTGTGAAACAAATAGGCAGGAAGAAATGGAGATGGATTGGCCATACGCCGAAGAAACCATCAAGTGACATCACTAGACAAGCCCTCGAGTGGAACCCAGTCGAAAGGGAAGCGACGAGTTGGTCGTTAGTGCAAGGGTGACTTGGAGGAGTTCGTGTGAAGAGGAGATGAAAGCACGTGAGCGGCAGACTTGGAGCGGGGTGAAAAAGTTGTCAGAAAAAAGAAGGCAATGGAGGTGCGCAGCTGAAGCCCTATGTTCCTCTAGGAACTAAAGGATACAATAATAATAATAATAAATAATATCGATTTGTAAAGTAAGATCACAATGGAATTACCGCAGTTCATTAAAGATGCTTAAATAATAATAATAATAAAGATATAGTAGCAAATAGAATATCAACTAAAGTTAGGAAACTTCCACAAAAATTCAGGATCATTCAAACCTAGATGACCAAGGTAAGGATAATGTCTGAACTAGCTTCTTTTGGACACATAAGTTAGGCTTCTTAATGTGGATGATTCTATAGCCAGCCAGCCTCAGCAATATTTATTAGTCGAACTCTTAAGGTGTAGTTAAGATTTGTTGGTATGTGGTAGTAAATCACTGTGAAAGCCTCGTTGACACCAGTCTTGTGTTCTGTATCTACAAGATGAGATAGAATAGCGCTGCGATAAGATTTTGTTTGTCCTTTACTTAACCAACCACTTTGCAGGGTGATGTTCTGAAATTCGACAAGAAACACGCCTAATTGTACAGCCTATGCAACTAACTGGCTCACTGCGCAGGAGCAGTTAAATTGGTAGATAGGCGAAATTAGGCAGTTTATCTTTTACTCCCGAACTCAAAATAGGGGTGGTTTTGAAGACACAGAGTAACTCAGCGGTAGGGAATTCTCTTCATACTGCATTTCTAAAGCGTTGTGTTAGTATCTCGCTGATGAATCCTACATGAAGTGATATATATTGCTCCCTTGTAGGTGATTTTGGATTAGGTTGGAGAGGATTTAAGGGTAGTCAGACCACACACACAAAGCCGTACTAGTCAATGATTGTTCTTTGACTATTGATTTAAGCTGCACCAGGCGGTTGTGTGTGAGGGGGGGCGGGGGAGAAGGTATATACTGTCTGACTGAAATCTTCGAAACTATTGATGATATGACTCAAAATCATTTTTAACTGTTGCAAATTAATTCACTCCTTTGTATTCCTTCAGATTTACTACATCTTCATTTTTACTTTTTGTGTAAATATTCTTTTTTCATACATTTCTGTTTATTGTAGTTTCATTAACTTTATTTATCGATTAGCTAAGATCAATGAACTCTAACCACAGTTCAAAGAAAACGCTTAAGTTATAATAAGGATAAAAATGTAATAGTAAATAGAATATCAAATAAAATTAAAGAAATTTTCACAATAAATTGAGAAGCATTAAAACCTTGATAACCATAGTAACTAAGGAAAGGGTCTGAATCAGCTTCTTCTTTTGGATACATACATAACTTAAGTTTCTTAATGTAAATCTCAATGGCCAGCCTCAACAATATGTAGCAGACTTTGGGTAATGGAGTGTTTTTCTCAGTTGTTACAATTTATTTTGTAGATGATGTTGGTTTAAATCTTCTTTCGCTGTTGAGTCTTTTGGTTGACACTGAGTCAGCTGAGTGAAGTGGCTTTGTTGGTTTGTGTGCGACACTAATTCCTATATATGGTAGATCTATTTTTTTGTGTGCTTTCCTTGGGAGCCTTTGACTTGACAGGTTGGTTGGCTTGGGGGTAGATGTCTTTCTTAGATGAAATTTCGTGGATATCTATTCTTTTGGAATACACGTCCATGAGATATCTTTCTTCAATTTTTTTCCTTATGGTAGGAAGGAGCGGTGCAATGAGTCCTGACTGGGTCACTTGAATAGTGCTTGTACACAACTCCTTTAGTATATTGCAATTGAGTATTTGATCTGTATTCCTTCCTTGGAACCGTCGACTCACAATGAAAAACCTGTTGCTATTTAAACATACTTTATGAGTGCGTCGGTGGCACAGCGGTTAGGATGCTCGCCGACCACGCTGCATATGGTCCGGCGTTCGATCCCCGGCGGCCAACGAACTCCTTCACCTCGCTAAACCAGAAATAATGCTAGCAAAAAGGAAAGGTTGGGCATGTGACTGGCTAGCAACCCCATCTTGTAAAATTAAACACTGGTACAGAAACTTCAAGCCACCAGGTTGAAGCCCTATGTTCCACTGGGAACGTGAAAGAAATTCAAAAAAAATCTAAATATACTTTATGAAATCAACAGAGAAATACAGGGGTGGGGGGAGGCAGAGTGAGTGAAAAATGCTGTTTCTACCTACTGACAGTCAAATTGCGATAAAAATCATACACATTTCACAATTTCATTTGTGTTGCCTAGACTCTATGATGATCATTATAAGTGTATAGAATAAATACCCTACCCGGTTAGATATTCGATTATATCATAAATTTAAAAATAAAAACAGACAAACAAATGAGCCGATATCTAACTATTTCAGGACACCATCTCGTTGTTACTGCCACTATGACTACTCCTGTATATTTGGCAAGTTAATAATTATATATCCCCACTTTCCAAAAGTTTACCAAAAAAAATAAATAAATAAATTCTAACTTGTTTTTTTTTTTGAATATTTCACACGTGAAATGAATTCATCCTGTGTTCAGAAATACCGAGAGTAAGACAAGAAGAACATGTTGGGAGATAAGCCTGAATCTAGGAGGGTGGGTGAGTTGGATGGATGGATGGGAAATTATGGTAGTATCCTACTTTCTCGAACTCTCGTAACCTCCCCCCACACACTCCTTCCGCCCACACACTCACCTGATGAATATTTCTCATAACTATGCGTGGTTTCAGTAATCTATTCGAAGAGAAAGAGAGAGAGAGAGAATAAAACAGCTGAAGAGGCGATAGACAGATAGATAGATGGACGGTAGAGTAGAGGGTTAATAATAAACTGAGTGTTTCTGGAAAAAAAAACTGAAATCAATAGATAAACAGAATTTTAACGGAATGATGAATCGACTCTCATTGAATAATAAATATATGTGCATATATCGTGATGTAATCATAATGCGGGTGGAAAGTCAGTCAGCATTTTGTTTTTTGGGGCATATTTATAGTTATGCATAATATGACGGTACTTAGGGATTAGGGATTATCGAAAATAACTAAAAGTAATAATAATACTCGTAGAATTAGAAGTAGCGATAATAACGATCACAATAATAATAAGAGTAGTAGTCATAATAGTGGTAATAAATTTATTGAGTAGATCCTCATACAACAGAATAGAGTAGCAAAAAGATGAGATCACATCACCAATACCACGACCACCACGACCACCACCACCAACAACAACAGCAACGAAAAAGTAGATAAGCCACTTGAGTAAGACAGAGATAGAGAGACACTGAGAGTGATAGATGGGTAAAACAAAAGGCGAATCCACACGAATATTTATTTATGTGTGTTAAAAACATATGTTGCATTTGTCAGCTACATGTTGTGTTGCATGTGTAAAGACTAAATGTGGCATTAAAAAAAAATAGTTTATGACCTGAGGCATCGATTGTAAGTAGTAGTGGTAGTAGTAGTAACAGGGTTAGAAAAAAGGGAGAGTAAGCGAAAAATCATACGCTTTTCCAAGTATTGGTATTGTGTGGGGCTTTTTTTTTGTTCGAGGATTGGTTAGAGGATTTCATCATGAGCTGATATAAGTTAGAGAACCATTGGAAAACCAGCCAGGGAGTACTGGACCGATGAAATCCTACAACCAATCAAACAAAATCCTTACAAAACCAATACTTGAAAATTAATTAATCTGATGCTCACTAATGACTGGCCTTATCCAGGCAGTTAACCTATGGTTCTATTGAGAAATCCTGACCAGTAGGGTGCAGCGGGTTGAAGGTGAGGCAATAGCTCGACGAAGAAGACAGTGCGAAGCGATCGCTCTATGTCATGAATTGGCGGGAGATAAAAATTCATGGGCTGACCATTGAATCGGGTTCCAGTGGCTTGATGGTCTACGAGCTCGCTAGCCTTGTAATCAGAAGGTAGTGTGTTCGAATGCCTGTGGTGGATGAGTAGTAATGAAGAGTTCCAAGCTAGGCTGACGAAACAGCTGTCTGTCCAGTACTCCGTGCAGGTTTTCCTATGGTTCTTTAACTGATGTCAGCTCATGATGAATTCCTCCAACCAATCGTATGTTTTAACCGTTAATTACTGGTTTATATATATATATATAAATATATATATATTATATATAGCGCGTCGGTGGCACAGTGGTTAAGACGCTTGCCAACCATGCACATGGTCTGGGGTTCGATTCCGGCCGACACACTCCTTTACCTCGCTAAGCCAGAAATAATGCTGGTAAAGAGGAAAGGTTGGGCATGAGGCTAGCAACCCCATCCTGTAAAAATAAACACTGCTACAGAAACTTCAAGCCACTAGCTTGTAGCCCTATATTCCACTGGGAACGTGAAGGAAAAAATTATATATATATGTATATATACTGACTATGGGTTTGGCTTAATAAAACTGACTTAGAGGAGGCGATTTTATGGCATATTTTAAGTCCTTTTTGTTCCTAGTGGAACATAGGGCGTTTCAAGCGTTGAGCTTCTAAGTTTCGGTAGCCGTGGTGTTATTCTTTTTTTAAGGGGGTTTGGGTTCTAGCCTCACTTGGTTCAACCTTCCCTTTTATCGGGATTACCATCAGCTTAGCGAGCAAGATTTAGGAATGGATTGGCCGAGGGTCGAATCCGGAACCATGTGAGCCGTGGTTGGCGAATATTCTATTACTGGACCACCAACAGAATCATTAGAAATAAGAATTTGGTGTTGTCTGGTAGTATGTTTGTCAATTTCTCATTATAGTCGGATCTATTCATTACCACAATCCCATTCCCCTTACCAGGGCGGACGAGGATTATGTCATTATTTTCTTGAAGCTGTTTAAGTTTTCTTCTGTGTTCCTTGGTCAGTAGATAACGGTAGCTCACTCGTGTATGAAGGTACTTGTAGCAGCTTTCGAGAACTGACACTTTGGAGTGATATTTTTTTCAGAAGTAGGCAACAAATCGAATGTCTGTTTGTAATTCGTTGATTTTACTGGATACATTGCAAAATTTCGGACCAAGTGATAAGACTTGGATTTGAATAGAAGTGAGAGGAAAATTCAAAAACTTAAAGACGTATTTTTCAGGATTCTGTAGAAACGATTAGACAGTCTCAGATGGTTTCAGGCTTTTTGCTAGTCGTGAAGTAATATCGCCGCAACATTTCCTTTCTCTTAATCGTAAACTTTTTGGTTTGTATCATTATAAAATCTAAGATACGCAGTTCTTTGTGTTCTTCCAATGTATCCGCCTCGGTTGCTTCAAGTAAGCTGATATACACAGTTGGAGCTAACAATGTGAAGATATCTGCCAAATTTTTGACTGAACTATGGAAACATTCTGTTTAGTAGACAGGAATCAGGTGATTACAGGTATTTTCTTCTCAATGTTTCTGACTCAGTCAGTAAATGTTTGTGGATATCCATTGTCTTTTGGACATTTTCCAGTGATTTGTAACCTCCACCCCACAGTTTGAAGGAGATCATTGCCTGAGACTAGATGGATTCCTGTATACCGAACAAAAAGTGTATGGAAGCTTATTCATCCCTTTGTGGAAGGAAATGATGTAATGCTTGTTATTCGGAGACAGTTAGTAGAAAGTGTCCAACAATTGCCATATTTGTTGACCCGAACGGGGCACGTGATTCCGTCGACCGAAAGGCACTATAGCAGTGTCCGACCGTGTAGGGAATGCCGAGAAAATGCATCAAACCGAAACATGGCATCAGTTAGTGGAACGCCTAACAGTTAGTTTAGGCCAGCCAAGTAGGGAGGTGTAAATTTTTTGACTGGTTTGGGTCCTCAGGATGGGAAGAACCGTTGAAAGCTGTAGACAATTGTTGCTATAGCTCAAAATCGTTGTCAATGACTGACGGAGATGCATTCACTCTTTGCAGTTTATCATATCCAATAAAACTCTATTCTTCTTCCATATTACTATTATTTTTCGCTCACTCACACTTCTGTTTAGTGTCTGTCTTTACTCTCTTCTCTTGCCATGTGTGGTGGTACATGGAGGGAGAGTGGCGACTCAAACTGCTGCACATCTGTGCAAAGTTCTGTGTTGAAACCAGTCATTCAGTCAATTGCCTGCATCGCCATCAGGTCTCCCTCTCTCTCTCTCTGGATCACTATAAATCAGAGTGAACGCTTGTAACAATAATTCTGATCACTTGACAACTGGAATTATACTAAGATAGCCTCAAAGGTCCCCTTCACTGTTGTCTTAGAATTCCAGCTTCCTTGTATCTGCAATACCTCGATCTTCTGTTCCTGAATGATAATTAAAAATAATCATGTTATTCTTCTGATCACAAATAATGTATGGATTAGCAAGAGTAGGTATTTGAATTTGAACTCACCACTTTTGAAATCCTTCGCCTTCTGACTGGAACATAGCACCTCAAGTTTGAAACTTTGAAGTCTCTGTAGGAGTTATTGGAATTTTTTTATGGGGTTAGGGTTGCTTGTTTCACGTACAAGCAATCTTCCATCTTCACCAATTAAGAGCTAGGTAAACGAGTGGATCAGCCAAGAATTGAACTCAGACCATGAGTATGGTTGTTCAGCATCCTACCGCTGAACTACCGAAAAACACAAACGTTAAGATGAACAGAGGAAAAGGTAAATACACTATAAGACTGGATAAAAGGCAAAGCTATTCAACAAATGTGATATAACATTTAAGATGAGAATAAAAAGTAGATACATTTGAGTTGGATCCCAGTAGCTTAATCGTCTATGACATCTCCTTGTAACCAGAAGGTCCTGGATTCAAACCTCAGTGGGTGGCGTGCTAGTGAAGAGTCCAAGACCAGGATGAAACATCCATCCAGTACTCCAAGGTTCTGTGCGTCGTTGACACAGCGGTAGAATGCTCACCGACCGAGCCTTATGTGATTAACCGACGCACTCCTTTATTTCTATAAGCCAGTAATAAGACTGGTAAAAAGAGGGGAGGTTGGGCATGAGGCTGGTTAGCAGCCCCATCCCGAAAAAACAAATTTCACAGCTACAGAAACTTCAAGCCTCTAGCTTGAGGCCCTATATTCCACTGGGAACATAAAAAAATCAGAAAACATTTGAGTTAGTGAAATCAATTCTGAGTTACCTTTTGAGATTTGAAACCCTCATACACACATGGCTTTGAGCATTAGTCAGAGAATTCAAGAAATTATGTGACATGAAGGCATCTTTTCTCGCACTGACGTCACTGGCTATGCGTCTATCCTTTTGTGGACTATCATGTCTCACGCCTAAATCTAGTGGCCCTAAATAACGTCGAATCAGTATTATTAACAGATTACAGTTCAAAAGTATCTGTAAGAGTGATAATATGCACCGACATAACACCACTAATCAGATTGGATATCAGATAAATTAAGGAAACCATTGAGAACCAAGGAGTACTGGACAGCTAACTGTTTAGTCTTTTCTAGTTTGGGATTCTTCGGCAGTACACACCCACTGCCAGGGCTCAAGCCTAGAACTTTCCAGTTACAAGGCAAGCTTGTATAGCATTCATCCAACGGGACCGGGTTCAGTGGCCCATGAATTCTAACTTCTGCCATTTTGTGATTTTACTGCAACTACCAATCAATGTCATCGGTAGGAAATTCATTTTCACCCTCAAATGGATGGACCTCACTGGTCACAATTTCTCTGTCCTGTAGCAAGTCATTAGCGAGCATTAGATTAATTTTCGAGAGTTCATTTGTAAGAATTAGATTCGTTTCTCGAGTTTGACTATTGAGGTCCATCAAGTAGGGAGTGAAGATAAATTTCCCAGTAATGAAATTGGTTAGTGCAAGTCGAGCTAAAATCACAAATCGGTAGAAGATAGAACTCATGGTTTGGTCATTGAATCGGGTCCCAGTGGTCTTGTAACTGGAAGGTCGTGGGTTTGAACCCTGACAGTAGGTAAACAGGGGAAATCAATCGACGAAGTCGTGAAGTTACAAAGACTGAGATGGTTAGGACATGTGTTACGTATGCCAAGCCATCGCCTCCCTCGACGAGCAATGTTAGCGGATATAGGGTCAGGCTGGAAAAAAGATAGCGGTGGTCAAACAAAAACTTGGCACCAGTCAATGAAATCCACAACAGTTGGTCTAAGCCACGTAGGAAGGTGTAGACTTCCAGGCTGGGGTCCTCGGGACGGTAAAAGTCAATGGTTGGAAACAATTGGTGACACGGCTCAAAATCGTTCTCAGTGGCGCAGATGCATCCACTCCTTGTGACTTATGATTTCCAATGAAACTGTTTTGCTCTTCGTTATTACTCCTCCTTTGTCTCGCACCTCTGCTTACTGTCTCTATTATGCTTTTCTTGTACTTTCTTCTCTTGCTTCGCGTGCTACATGGAGTGTGGCGACTTGAATTGTCGCACATCTGTGCAAAGTTCTATGTCGAAAACAGACAGACAGACAGACTGACAGTGGGTGCTTACTGTAGATGATTCCCAAAGCGGGACCAAATAACTGTCCACTATTCACTAGTGGCTTTTGATGGTCCTCCAGTTGATGTCAATCCATGGTCAAACTCAAAAAACAAACAAATCTAGTCCTTACAAATTAAGTCTTTAAAATAAGGGAAGTACTAATAGGATTGGAAGAACAGTTACTTATTCAAACTTCCAAAGAAAGGAGACTTAAGTCAATGTAAAAACTGGCGTGGAATTATGCTTCTGTCCATTCCAAGCAAGATACTAAGTCGCATCATCCTGGAGAGAATCAAACAAGCCCTAGATGAAAAACTTCGTCCGGAATAGGCTGGATTCAGGAGAAACAAATCATGTATTGATCAAATCGCCACTCTACGGATCATCATTGAACAAAGCTTGGAATGGCAGTCACCTCTCCACCTCACTCAACTTCATCGACTTTGAAAAGGCCTTCGACAGCGTCGATCGAGAGGTGATTTGGCAACTACTTCGCTACTACGGGGTCCCATCGACAATTATACACCTCATCCAACAGTTATACGACAATGCTGCATGCCAAGTAATCCACAACGGGAAACTTACGGAAGCCTTCGAAGTGAGGACGGGAGTGAGACAAGGCTGTCTACTATCACCAATGATCTTCCTGATTGCAGTAGATTGGATAATGTGGCAGACAATGGCAACCAACGAGGGAACGGGCATAAAATGGACTCACACAAAAGACTTGGAGGATCTGGACTTCGCTGATGATATATGTCTGATTTCCCACAAACTGGAAGATATGCAAGTGAAAAGCAACGAGTTGGCAGAAGAACCATCGAAGATAGGACTTCAGGGGAACATAGATAAAACAGAGATAATGAAGATTCCTAGCCAACATCAACAACACCAACAGACAACAATAAGCATAAATGGGAAGAACCTGAAAGAAACAACCTCCTTCACCTACCTAGGAAGCATCGTCTCAACTACAGGCGGAACTGACGAGGACATCAAAGCCAGAATCGGAAAAGCAAGACAAGCTTTCATTACTCTCAAATCTGTGTGGAGGTCAACAGCACTCACCATCAAAAATAAGATCCGGATTTTCAACTCCAATGTGAAGTCAGTGCTACTATACGGATCAGAGACTTGGCGAGTCATAAAGAGCATCTCAAACAAACTTCAAACCTTCATTAACAACTGTCTCCGCTCAATACTCAAGATCAGATGGCCAGAAAAGATCAGCAACAGGGATCTCTGGGAGCGAACCAAAGCAGGAACCGATTGTGAAACAAATAGGCAGAAAGAAATGGAGATGGATTGGCCATACGCTGAGGAAACCATCAAGTGACATCACTAGACAAGCCATCACTCGAGTGGAACCCGAAAGGGAGGCGGCGAGTTGGTCGTCCAAGGGTGACTTGGAGGAGGTCATGCGAGGAGGAGATGAAAGCATGTGGACAGACCTGAAGCAAGGTGAAAAAGTTGTCAGAAAACCGAAGTCAATGGAGGTGCGCAGCTGAAGCCCTATGTTCCTGTAGGAACTAAAGGATACAATAATATATATAATATAATAGGCAGTTCATGAATTTATAGGTTTCACAGCAGGCCAGGATAGGAATACATGACCTGACGTGTTTTTTTGGCGTAATAAATTCTGACTGTTTTAAACAAATCGCAATAGCCTCCAGTGTTTGGAATATTCGGTGAACAGAGGCTTTTGACAGTTTAATTGATACTGAATAAGTGATGGAAAATGACTCTTTAATGGTAGCTTCCTGGCTGGCGCTTTAGGAATGAAGTTCTTCGTGCTGAGAAACGCCTACCAATATGGCCTAATAAAGATGTAGTAAAAATTATCATCAATTGTTCGATATTAGACCATCTGTTCCAAACGAGTAGTACTGAAGAACCTTCTTCTTCTTCTGTTATATGCGTCGGTGACACAGCGGTAGAATGCTCACCGGCTACGTATATGGTGCTAGGTTCGATTACCGATTTCTATTATCTATCGGATAGCAATTAAACTGCCGAAAGGCTTTAGATAACGAATACTCTAAACAGCAGAGGCTATTGCGAATTGCTTAAAAACAGCCAGAATTGTGTGTGTGTGTGTGTGGGCCAGCGAAACAGCTTCAACCACTGTCGTGTTACCCTAGTCACTTGTCGAATCTACAAATCCATAAGTTCTGCATTATAATTTTTCTTAATTCATGCATACTGCCACACACTTACATATGCTTTTGAAATGTAATCACAAGTGATAATTTATTGATTCGATGATGAAGAAGTTTTTGAAAGGGGAAATTCTTTACTGACTAATAAACAGATTTTTTGAGTTTTTAATAGAAATCTTTCTTTAATTATTAATATTAGTTATTTATTACCTTTACTTAACTACCATGCAAGGTGATGTTCGAAAATCCGACGAGAAACACACCTAATTATACGGCCTATGCAACCAACTGGTCCACTGCACAGGAGCAGTTAAATTGGTAGATACACATGGAAGAGGTGAAATTAGGCAGTTTGTCTTTTACTCTCGAACGCAAAAGAGGAGTGGTTTTAAAGACACAGTGTAATTCGACAGCAGGAATGTTCTTTTTACCGCATTTCTAAGGCGTTGTGTGTTAGTATCTCGCTAATGTTGTCCCCAAGGAACTGCATTTGTAAGAATAAGGCGTTTTTAAGAACTGTTGGTACCTTGGGCTGCTTTAATTTTAGATTCATATTCTTATCAATAAACTTTTCTGGATAGCTATTTTCACTCAGTAACCCTTGATTATTATTAAGTTCCCCATCAAGACATTCATCTGACCAGATTGCCCCTGATCTGTGAACCAAGGCACATTATCAGATTACGTGTGTATTTCAAGGGCACGAAGCCGAAAAAATGAGTATACTGACAGTCGGTTGATGTAGGTTTTCTATATACACCTCTTCTTATTGTGCCATCCTCTTCTCTCGTCATAAAGACGTCTAGAAATGAAATTCTAGGATTCTTTTTATTTCCAATAATAAAATTTACTACAGGATGAACCTCGTTAAATTTATCCAGGATGCTCTTTGCTTTCTTCTCATTTTTCATAATCAAAAATGTATCAAACACGTAACGATAATAAAAAAATTAAATAAAAAGTGGACATTCATTGTGCATTTCAAGGGAAGCTCTTTCATCAGAAAAGATATAGATAGGAATGCCAACATCGATATTTCGTCTTATAAGTTCTCCGCATACAAAGTCCACCGTTTCCATAAGTGCTACATCGGTGAATAAGAAGATACATGAAATGATATCATGAATTTATTGTCAACATTTAAATCTTTTATCCTTCCAACAAATCCAAAAGTATCCTTTACAACACTGTATTTCATCAACTCTGTATGAAGAGGTTGTAAGAGTTCAACTAACCATTTGGCTACAGGATGTTATAGTGAATTTAACATATCTAATACTGATCGAAGTGGTACAACATTTTTGTGTACTTTAGGTGAACCATATAATCTTGGTGTGAAAGTCCCGTGGGTTTAAGTGATGTATATACTGACTCTGTGAGACAAAGCTTTGTTGTTTCAGACTTCTCAATGTTTCCACTAACTGTTTCACTATCTTTTTAATCGGATCTAGAGAAGAGGAAATTTTTTGGAATTTTAGATTATCATTAAGAATAGTATTTATTCATCTTCTCAAAGTAATCCGCTCTGTTCATGATAACCACTCCTGAACCCTTATCTGGTATCGTTATTATTATGTTATCATTTTTTTTGGGTCAAAATACTATCCAAATTGCGTTTACTATTCATGTAATAATAACAACAACAACAACCAACCAGTGTTGATTTAAATCTTTCAACATCTTCAGCTGATGAGAGTGTGAGGCCTTCACTTTGAGTGTAGAGACTTTCGAACTGAATTTTTGCATCCATTTTGTTAATGTCATGAAAGTTGTATAACTTTCCAGGTTTTCAGCAAGAGAACAATTCAAAAACTAGTATGGAATACTGCCCAGCTATTTGTTTCGTTCTAGTTTAGGACTCGGCAACAGTGCTCATTCTCCGGGGATCAAACTGTGGACCTAATGGTTACAAGGAAAGATTGTAGACCATTCATCCACTGTGATTTGATCCAATGTTTCGTCCTTATTTAGGATTCTACTCGGTACAACATACCCATGTCCCTAACGGGGATCGAACCCAAGGCTTAGATTTACCACTTGTCCCTTGACGGCTAGTAGTGGAATCCAAGATACACGTTTTATCTTATTTAGAGGAACGCGCCAGCTAGATGCACCAGCACCTTAGTGAGAAATAGTCTTCCCACCAGCTGATGAGTTTCAAATTGGGACAGAAACTTACAGTCTAGATTTCACTACTAGCCTGCGCCGAACAAATAACTCTAATGTCTAATTGAGTTAATTCCACTTAATATGGTTTAATTTCAGTTTAATTGGCCAAAAGATTATTTCTCAATAAATCACCTAAAAGGATTATCCGAGATTTTTAAAATAAAATTCATTTTTACTCCACCATTTCACTGGAGTAGACGATTTAAATCTTCCTCGTCATTAAATTTTCTTTTACTAAAATAATGAACGTGTGGCATTATTCACATATCAATCTCCATAGTAACGAATTTGAAATCTTTTAGTGATTATTTATTTACACGGGATATTGTTGAATAATGATGAATTTAAGAGTGTGGGTGTGCGCGCCAACGCTCTTTTGTTTGTACATGTACACATATTTCTGTGTTTGTATACATATGTAACATATTAAACAGGAGATAGATGTTATTACTTTGATTTATTGTATTGAATTGTTTAAATTAACCAAGTTAATTTCGTTTCCATTGAACATTGAACAGTAGAATATTCAAATGTGTATAGATTTTTATCTATTCGATAATAAACTATTATTTTCTGTCATTGTTATACAATATAAAACAACATGCTTATTATAAGATAATATTTTATGATATTCAATGAGATATCGTCTAGAAGACATTAAATCTTAGTTATTTAATGGATATAAATTTGATTAATGTTCGCTAGTGATAGTGAAATCCAGACGGGCATTAATAAAATAACATCAAGTTGATCTGAGGGTGCTACTGATACATCCGTAGTCAGGAGACCGAGTATTTCAATTCTTTGAAATTTCTTAGTGGCCAAAAGAAGTTTGCATATAAATGCAGTAGAAGCGCTTAAGATACTGACTGCCATCGTACTCTACATCAATATTGTTTCGAGTATTGATGACGCCTCGGTTTTAGGCTACACTGCTGTTTTTGACCGCATTCTTAGGGTAGTTTTAATAAGCGAGCTAATTTCAGCATTCTTTCAGTCCTGGGTAACATATTGACTGTCTTCTTATTTTTCGGGTAGAAAATAGCATACTATTTAAGTGGAAAACGCTCCAATTCATTGCGAACAGAAACTGGTGTGCCTCAAGGTGGTGTAATCTTTCCATTTCTGTTTTTTTTTTCGTTTCGCATGACTTTCCACATTCTTCAAAAGCTAATTTTATTAAATGTGCTGATGACCTCAAAATGTTTTGAAATAATAGAAAAGATTTGTAACTCAGGTGGATGATTTGCAATTAATAGTGTTCTCTGGACGCCGTCCAGAAAGACGACGAAAGCTCCGTAACTAAACCAACCAGCTCAGAGAACACTATTAATTGCAGACCTCAAAATGTCTTTTCCAGCATCTTTTGCATTGGATAAGGTGTTATTGTTTTTGGGATAAAGTGATTAATTTTATTATTACTAAAAAATATAATCGATCAATTAAATGAAATAACAATTGATACTGATTGCATAAGAGTTGGTTGAAGTAACCCAGTAGCTTGTTGGCTAACCATTTAGCGTTTGAAATAATGGATGCTGGGCTAAAATTTCACTGAGAGAACTACGAATTATTAGAATTCCGATGCATGTAACTGATGAGCTCGAAATGGGACGAAACATTCCCTTGAATTCAACTGTCAGTTACCATCAACTAAACAACGCCAATTCAATCTAATAGTATCATCTAAGAATGTGTACTTAGCACCAAAAACGATCGACTATTCAAGTACTGTTAAACACACAACGAATGGAAAATTCAACAGTTTCAGTGAATCTAACACGAACTCTTTAATCTATATTGCCTATTGACTGGACTGAAGTGATACAAACACTAGATGATCATTTTACTGATTTCTGATGAAATTGATTGATAACTGAAATACTCAGATCATCTGTGGCTGTATTTATTCTGACATAATACTATGCTATACAATACTGGCCGATGTGGATGTCTTCTTCGCCTTGGCATCCAAGAACATAAACTAGAGGTGAAAAGATACGATATATGTCCCATTAAATCACTTATAGATTCCAAGTGGGAAATGAAGCTTCAGCAGTTCATCTCAACTTCACCTTATCCTCAGTAGTCCTCTTTAGATGTCCCATTCCCCGACTGCCTATGAGCTTTCATCTCCTAGATGTCACCCTTGAGGCAGTGACCAACCTATCACTTCCTATCTGAGTTCCATTCGAAGAATTGACTAGTTAGTGTGTGACAGCACTCAACGGTCTCCTTAAAGTGAATCCACTCTATCTTCATTCCCTTCGGCATACTTGTTGGACAATAGGTTGTTCGGTGGTTCGCTAACTGACAGATTTCTTTCAAATCAGTACATGTAGATAAATAATTACGGAGAAATTTTAGACAGTGGAGATAACAAAAACTCCAAAAGATCCCTGGAAGCATTGACGGTCAGATCAATCTGCACATGACAA
This sequence comes from Trichobilharzia regenti, assembly GCA_944472135.2. Lineage (NCBI taxonomy): Eukaryota > Metazoa > Platyhelminthes > Trematoda > Strigeidida > Schistosomatidae > Trichobilharzia > Trichobilharzia regenti. The sequence continues at coordinate 45,894,580 of OX235268.1, forward strand.
ACATCAGGATATAAATCAAATTTATTCATCTCAGTAAAAGTACAAGTTATAGAGCAAACGTTCAACTATTATGTCAACAAAAGGATCATTACAAATAATGCACCTGAACAGAAGGCAAAGAAAGCCTCTACACACAATCAATCACAATCGATGTCACACTATCAAGAATGATGGTGTTATTTCATGCACCAAGAATCCTAGAACATATTCACTTCATTTTGAAATTAACACTGTGTTCATATTAAATCCAAAATTTTTCAGAGGAGTTTATTGCTTGATATTTTCTCTTTCTTGATATAAGTAATAAAACTTGGGCACTATTGTGATGGTAGAGTATAACTCCATCATGGATAAAATTTTATTTTGATAAAGTCACACACACACACAGTGGTGTTACACAGTAAGTAATAATATTGACTGATGATAACCACGTATTGAGCACAATTGATCACTGCTGCTGATAATCATATCAAGGCACTACTCACACAACTTTCTTGCTTCATTTATGTATATGAGTAAAAATTGGTCTGTCTGTCTGTTTTCGACATAGAACTTTGCACAAATGTGCGGAAGTTCAAGTCGCCACATTCCGTGTAGCACGCGAAGCAAGAGAAGAAAGTACAAGAAAAGCATAATAGAAACAGTGAGCAGAGGTGTGAGACAAAGGAGTAATAAAGAAATACAAAACAGTTTCATTGAAGATCATAAGTCACAGGGAGTGGATGCATCTGCGCTAGCCACTGAGAACAATTTTTAGCCATGTCACCAATTGTTTCCAACCATAGATTTTTACCGTCCCGAGGACCCCAGCCTGGAAGTCTACACCTTCCTACGTGGCTTAGACCAACTGTTGTGGATTTCATTGACTGGTGAGGCCAAGTTTTTGTTTGACCGCCGCTAGCTCTTTTCCAGCCTGACCCTATATCCGCTAACATAGCTCGTCGAGGGAGGCGATGGCTTGGCATACGTAACACATGTCCTAACCATCTCAGTCTTTGTAGCTTCACGACTTCGTCGATTGATTTCCCCTCCTTACCTAGAACTCTACGCCTAACCTCAATGTTGGTAATTAAACATTTGAATAAAAGTCAATACAGAATAATGTACATTCAGAAACAATAATATTAATGGTATCAATCAAATACAACAGGATGGCGAATAAAATGTTTTTTACAATAAAATAAATAACTGACTTTTTAGAATGTTATAATGTGAATTGAATTGAATATATTTTAAGATTATTTATTATCCTCCTCTGATTTGACTGACTGACTGGCGGTAATAATATCTTCCATACACATCTCTGGTATTTGTGTTGAGTCATTTCTGTTGCATGTGTTGGGTGCAAGTAGATTCGATGAACCAGGATTCAGTAATCAGCCTCTCTTTCTCTCTACCTACCCTTAGTACTTTTTAGAATTTTGACTACGTCCCACACCCACACCATTGTGCGGTTGTTTGTGTTAATGCATGCAGTGCAATTGCTGAGCTCTTTTCTAAATTACTTATCTTCGCGGGGTCACTCATTCTTAACTTAGCTAAATTCTTATGTTTTGATAATCTCACTACTCCAAACCCATGTAGTTGATCTCCCTCATACTCATTGCAGGGTAATTTGTAAATTATATTATTTTGTCTAATTGGGGGGAACCTACAGGGGTCCTTTAACGTACAGAGCTTTTCCTACCTAAGTGACTTTGTAGGTTTGAATACCACCAGCCTAATTCCTGCTTTATTGAGAATCCTACGTAGATTCTCAGATGTCCCCGCCTTATATGGTGAAACTACTGTAGATGCCTTATATTCTTTCTTATTTCTGTTATCATTATTATTTTGTCAACTATTTTTATTTTGCTTAAGACCTTTTCTGATCTTCCTAATGAATTTTATAAGACAGTTATATAACACCAACCAGCTAATCTTCTATGTATTTCATTTCATAGTTTAGTTTTTTTGTTGTTGTACTACTTATCGCTATTGCTGTGTTTGTGAGACACTTAACAACTAAGCCTGTCTTCACAGATAGATAACGGATGAGATGAATTAAAGTCCAAATATGTCTATTAACAGAATGCGTTGGCTTTTGTTTTTATAAACGTTAGTGTACAACATACCTTCTTGTATTCGTTGCAATCAGAAGGTCCCGGGTTGAAACCCTGGTGGTGGGTGCACACTGCTGAAGAATCCCCAAAAACCAGAACGAAACGGCTGTCCAATACACCATGCTGGTTTTCCAATGGTTCTGTAACCGATGTCAGCTCATGATGAAATGACTTTGGTTATTTTTAGACTAATTTTATCTTGTGCACTGACTGATTTTCATACTGAACTGAAATTTTCAGTCTCTGCGTTAACATGTCAGTTTTTAGCCCGGATGCTTCAATGATACGTGGTGAGTGGTGACCAGCAGTAGATTTTATGGTACTTAGCTGCTCCTGTTTGGTATTCGTCATCTGGGTGTAGTACCTGCAGTCTCCAGGTAGTGATGATAGCGTTCTTAATGAGACTCAAATGTTGGCTGTTGGATTCCCCTGCCATTTACTATCCGCCAAATATAACTGATTATCAATCGACATTTTAACTATAAAATGCGCTAATAAAAAATGTATTTTACATTTCAGCTGTTCAGCGGGCTCGAGCAAGCTCACAGACACATATGTGTCCATCGACGCCATATTCATCACATTCTGTGATAGCAGCTGCTGCAGTCGCAGCAGCTTACTTTCATGGTACAGGAGGCACTGTCGATAGCATTCCAACAGGCTTTATTCCGTCACAAACAGCACCACCAGTGGAGAATAGTTACGCCACAGTTCACAGTTCTCAGAGAAATCCTGTATTGACATGCAGCCAGTATCTTACCCAATCTAAATATATTACATCAAATGGCGTCAATCGTTTTAGTAATCAACTACCAGAAATGCGTTATAATCCATATGGAGGTGTAATGAACACATGTTTCACTCATCCAAACACTGAATACACTCCAAATGTTCCACAGCTGATAGAAAGCAGAGGAATTACAAATTCCGAGAAGAATTCGTTATACACTCCGTATACACAACAGTATGAGTGTTCACCTACAGTTAGGCATGCAAATTCAAGTTCTAATGAAGTCTACTATCATTTGCCTAATCAAAACGCCCAACAGATATATTATTCCACGTCATTGACTCCAACAGTTACACTTTCATCATCATCATCATCAGCGATATCAACGACTTCTCCAATCTCCAGAGTAAATTTCAATAAAATTATATCATCACATAAAGGTACAGAGTTTATTCATCCCTTCAACGATAGAAGTCAATTGCAAAGAAACCAATCAAATACTTATACTGCAGGAAACAACATCATACCCGATATGAATACTAGTGGACAACCGGATTCTTCATCATTCTCTCCATCTCCGTCATCATCAATGCATCATCCACAAGAGATGTATTCATTAATTATAGATTTACAGAAAACAATTGAAGAATGGATTATGTCAAAGGAATATACGATTAGTCCAATTTATTTAGGACATAATTATCATATAGAAGCTGTTATATTATCAGCTAATCAGCTGTTAAACAGAATATCATATATACTAAACAAACTTCAGTCATTTAAACATGCCTCCCAACATAATAGCCATACTATGATGCCTCATTTAAACGATTTAAATAAAATACAACATGATATAGAATATACATGGATAAATGAATCACTGCTATTGTTGTTATCATCACAATCAGAATTTACTGATTTACAGCAAGATAATAATGATGTGATGGCGTCAATGCATCATTTGACAGGGATGAATTCAACACCGGATACAACACAAACAATAATTTGTGAATTATCAGAAAAAGAACGTGAATTATTGATTATACAATCACTGCCAACACTGGTCATTATTCATATTTATCAGGTTAGTTGAGTTAATCATAGAGAAAGTATGAATTTTGATTGATTTATCACCAGGGCAGGTGTGGGGGTCGGGGTGGTAATGAGTGTTATATGTCTAGCCTTTTCATCATCTTAGCGCTGAATGAATCCTCTCAATCAAGTTTAAAATTTCATCGCCAAGTTAAGTGCATTCTTAAGGGAATTTTGGTGGTTGGTTAGATGGTAGATTTCGTACCTGCTGGCACTCATCAGTATGGCGTATCTTCAGTCTACATGGAAGCAATATTATCAATGAGAGATTTGATGTCGCAGATACGTTGCCCCCAAACTGTTCTGATTCAATATCTGAACTCGTGTAGGGCCATAACGGATTCAGAAGGGGATAGTGGTTCTTTCGTGGCTGCAAATACGCCTTGTTAATGAGTGCCAACAAGTACAAAACTTACGGTCTAGAGATTCCTGCCAACTGCTTCCAGCTATGTGTCATATCAAAGTTTGTATTAACGTGTATAAACGTGAAACATGTGAACACAAGTGGTGAACGTCGTCAACTAAACTGTTTGTCTTAATAGATCATGTAGTTTGCCATTTTCTGTATATACATGAAATATCTATAATTTCGGTATCTATTCATAAGATTTAAATAGATCTATGAGGGGTTAGTTAGCGTCATTCCTTGACTTCTGAGTGCAACACAGGGTTTCAAGTCAATCATCAATTCGACCAAGCAGCTAGCCAGGAAGTGGATGGTTTGAGCTGATTCGTCTTCCCCTCTGAGCTGAGTTAAACCGGCTACGTCCGTCACCAGTGAGTTCGATCTCAAACCAGGGAAACGACAGTCTGGCGTCTAGATCACTTCAATATGGCTCCTGGTTAGTTAGCACTACTGGCTGGGAAGTGAGTAGTGGTGTACAGCTACCCAACTCAATCGATTAGTAGTATGTAGTTTTAATTAAAAACACGACTTCAAGCTTGGACGTTTCAGTCACGGTGATGTTGCTGCTTTTACCTGGTGGGGTTTCTAGCCTCATGCCCTACTTTCCATCTTCTTCTGGACTTACTATTGGCTAGTGAATTGGACAAAGTTTAGGAGTGCGTTGGCGGGGAATCGAACTCAGGCAACATACATGGTTAGCTGATATTCTATGACTGTGCCACCGACTCGTGATATCTGGTGTTCAGTATATGGGGGGGGGTGACAGAATACAGACAGATATCTGCTGTATAAATGCTAAACTAACAAAATTACTTACAGTGATGGCAGTAAGTAACCAGTATCATGAATCCGCTCCTTGATATTGGTGCAGACTGAATTTTATCAGCCATGTTTACAATGTCGCCACACAATGTTACGTGGCTCGCCATCATAGTGTACGCTGGATTTTCGTTATTAAACAATTCCAGGCAATCAGGCAGGAAGCTCCGGCTGACCTAGGTTTTGTGCTTGTTGGCAATCACTAGTCAGTCAGCAAAGCGTATCTACAACCCTAAAGGAACTCATGTCTCTTCTAAGAGTCAAACCCTTGTCACCACCAAGTGTTGCAGTTAGAGATGTTACCGTGTTGCCGCTGCCATGAAGCATGAAACCTAGGTTAGACAGGACTTCCTGGTGACTGTCTCTGACTATCCAGTAATAGCAACCTCACAGTGAGCTCCGAAATCGAGTTCTGCTTCTTCTCTTCGTTTTACATTTTTTATTCCTTTACGTTCCCAGTGGAACATATAGGACTTCAAGCTACAGCTCTTTTGAGCTTTCGGTAGCAGTGGTGTTTATTTTACTGAATGGGATTGCTAGTCTCATCCCCAACCTTCCCTCTTTACCAGTGTTATTACTGACTTAGGAAGGTAATGGAGGAGTGTGTCGGCAGGGGATCGAACCCTGAACTACATGAGGCGTGGTTTGTGAGCATTCTACCACTGTGCTACCGACTCTCCTTCGTTTCATACTTTCACAAATTTTCCCATTTCTTTTATTGACTACCTTATTCATAGGTCCTCTATTCATAAAATTTTGCTGAATACGTCATTCAAAAATTATTTTGGGTAGCTCACATGATCTCTGAACTCCAGTTTTCATTGCTTTGAAACAGTCATTAACGGATAGCGTCTCTGTTACGTTACAGAAGTCTTATGTAATCATGACTTGCATTCATAATTAGTAGTAATGAGAAACAATCAAGCGGAACCACCCTACCATAATAGACAGAAATTGTGAATTCGTCTTCAGTTCACATGTTGGCTTATAGGGATTTGATTGATTCCGGTGTTAGATTTCACTTCAAACTGATGTTAGCCACAGAAGCACTAGAAATCAAAAGTATTGGGAAGGTATTTGATCTTGAAGTTTTAGTGAGCAGTTGTCACTGGTGGGGGGGGGAGTTCACCAAGGTTGGATCTGATGACATATTGCGAATTAGCGGAGGTTGGAATTCACTTTTCTTGCATTCTCTTCAAGCGGCTGAAAAGCAACTTGCTCGTATCGTAACCTGAGTCCTACAGTTTGACTCCCGAGTGACTTCATAGGCGCGTAGTGATGAAGTGTCCTAAACTAAAGTGAACAATCTGTCCGGTGTTTCAAAACTCTAAACACTACTTGTTATTCATTATTATTTTTAATTTTATTCTCTTTATTTTCTGAATGGGACATAAAACTCCCAGTTAGTGGCTTGAAATTACGGTAGCAGTGGTTTTATATCCAAGATGTAGGGTTTCTAGTCTCACTTAGCCAAAGCTTCCCTCTTTATCGACCTTACTACGAGCTTAGCGAGAGGAATTTAGGAGTGCTTTGGGCTAGGATAAAACCCCGATCATGTAGGGCCTGGTCAGTGAGCATCCTACCACTGAACCACAGATGTACAAAACACCACTTGTAGTACACTATCTCACTTGGAATAAAGACTCTGAAATAATTCAGTCTGACAACATTTCACTGTTTGGACTGAGTTCCCTTAGAAGGTCTTTCATACTCTAAGCTACAGGCCACACTTATTGTGTGTGTGTGTGATGATCCTGCTCACTTGCTCAGACTGCAATAGGTGGAGCAGGATTTGAACTCGGAGTTCTGACTGCACAGTTTCACATTGACTATTACCTGAATCCCAACAACGAGAGGAACAATGATGTCATCTTTATTGATACGTCGTGTCGGTTGGCAACACACACACTCAAAAAATCGTCTTTCTATTGTAACAGCAGAAAGCAAGACACAGAAGCAAACGTGTATTTTCACGTAATCACACCGCTAGGCATATAAAGTTTTATATTCTTTAACCAATCAATGAGTGTGTGATTTATTATTATTATTATATTATTGTTCCTTTGGGTTCCTACTGGAACATAGGGCTTCAACTGCACGTCTCCACTGGCTTCTCTCTTTTGCTGTACTTTTCACCTGCATCCATGTTAGTCCATACTCTATCAACTCCTTTTCACACGATCTCTTTCATGTCACTCTTGCACTGACGACCCACTCGCCACTGCCCTTTCGGCCTGGTTCCACTTGAGGAATGGACTGACGCGCACGCGATGTCACCCGGCGGTCTCCTCAGCGAGTGAGTGTCCAATCCATCTCCACTTTCTCCTGCATATTTTCTGGCTGGAGATTGGTTCATGTTTTGTTTGTTTGTTCCCATAGTTTGGTTGATTGTTGGTGATTCTTTCCGGCCTGGCCATCTGATCTTCAGTAGAGAGCGAAGACAGTTGTTGGTTGATGAAGGTCTGCAACAGGTTGTTGGAAATATTCTTTGTAACCCACCCGCCAAGTTTCTAAACCGTATAGAAGAACTGACTGACGTTTATATTGAAAATCCGACCAAATTTTGTTGTTAATGCTGAGTGACAAAGATTTCCAGATTAGTTTCAGGTTGATGAATGTGTTTCTCGCCTTCCCGATTCTCGCTCCATTTGACAACCTCATCCGTTCTTCCTCCTGTAGTTGTGACAATGCTCCCTAGATGATAAGTGAATGAAGTAACCTCTTTCAAATCCCTCCCGTTGATGCTAATTGACGCTGGATGTTTCTGCTGTTGTTGGTTGGTTGGTTATTTTCATAACCTCCGTCTTCTCTATGTTCACTTGGAGTCCTGTCTTCGCTGGCTGCTTCTTCGACCAGTTTTTCGGTCGGTTTTTTCTTGTAAGTCTTAGATTTTGTGTGACATCAAACATAAATCATCCACACGCGACATCCAGGTTTTCTAGGTTCCTCGCGTCGGTCCACGATATTCCTGTCTTCTTGTTTCCCACTGTTTGACGCATAATCCAGTCCACCATATTCCTAATTGTGGTGGACTGGATTATGCGACCACACTGTGACAGATAATTTCTAGTGGTTGCCAAAACCAACAGAAACTCTTTAGGGTTTCATAATGAACTGACATCAGTTAGAGGACCAATGGAAAACCTGGAAGTAGTGTACAGTTAGCTGTTTCGCCTTTGAGCCTGGGACTCATCAGCAGTACGTACCCACAGCCAATGTTCGAACCCAGACCTTCTGATTACCAGGCGAGCTCGTAGACCAGTGGGGCACAGCAGGTCGGTTATGAGGACAAAAACTGGCTAGTGATGACATTTGCTAGTGGTCATGCCATATTGTGAATTGGCAGAAGTTGGAATCCATGAAACATTGGGTCAGGTCCCAGTGGCTTAGTGGTCTAATGGTCACGATGAAATCCTGAAACCAATCAAATCCCTGTGCAAACCAAACTTTCCCGTTGACTGATCGAACTGAAGTGATTAGCCTCAGGTTGACATGTCGACTTCTTGTGCAAATGTCACGACGATGTCTGAATATTAACTTGAAGTAAATTGGTTAATGGTGACTAGCAGTGGAATTCAGGATGAGTACTTCTGTCCAATCAGTCAACCAGAAAGCCCAAATTGAATTAAATAACTGCTGACATCTGTTAAACAAGTAAAAAGTAGATCTCATTGCCCAAGTGGTAGTCTAGTGGATGACGCTTTGGCGTTTGAAACCACTGGAGTACTGGGTCAGAGCCTCAATGAGAACACTGTCACCCACTGACTGACGAGTCTAAAATGAGACGAAATACGCATCCTAGATTTCTCTACTGCTAATCACTATCCATCAGTAATAAAAACTGCTTTTAGCATTTGAAATTTAAATATGTCGTTTTGTATGAAAAGGAAAAGCAAAAGAAGAGACAATTTTAATCTCATGCCAAATACAACATTTCGCAGGCGATAGTGTTGACAATTACACAAAGTGGCTCGTGTGCAATACGCACATACACACACATGCACCAACAAACAAACACACACGCGTTTGTTTGTTGTTAGCATATTTCGCCTATTTATTTTGTTGTTGTTGTTGTTGATGCGTTAAATGTTTTTTATGAGGACAACTAACTAACTAGCTAGCTAGCTAACCAAATTGAAATGGTCCCGTTTATCTTCATTGTGATAAATAGTAGTTGGCACAGGAGACAAACACCCACCCTCTCCCCACAGAGGGAGAATCTTTTTTCATAGTTATCTTAAACAGAAGTTTACTCACTAAAGTCAACAATCAAGTATCTATGCGGTCATCATATTTACCAACAATAAAATATTTTTTACGAAATATACAATGATAAACATTTATCGATTGATCGAACTTAATTGATTCTGATTAAATAATCTACAGATTTATTAGGGACTGTCAAAAACTAGCGAAGTTAGGAAAAGCAAGTCACCCGTACTGGGTGCGAACTGTGAAGAGACCCAAACCAGGACGAAATAGTTAGCTGTCCAGTAGTTTAACCAATATCAGCTCATGATGAAATCTTGTAACTAATCAAATGAAATCCCTGTAAACCAACACCTGAATATCAATCTGATACCCTTATCATCGATGGTAATCAAGATAGCAAGTATGTGGAAAGTGTGATATTCACCATGGCCGATATTGGCTGGTGCCAGTTGCACTAGGGAAAAAATCACGAATTAGTAGAAGTTGGAATTCATGGATTGGGTGCCAGTGTTCGTAACTGGAAATCCCATGTTTGAACCCTAGAAGTAAGCGCATACTGGCCATAGGTTCCAAACTAGTATGAGACAGCTGTCCAGTACTTCCTACTGGTTTCCCAGTGGTTCTTTAACTGATCTCAACTCGTGATCAATACTGTGACCACAAATCAAATCCATACAATCAAACCCCTTGATTTAGATCTCAGTAAAAATCATTAGCAACTGACTGACGAGTGCCAACTATCACGAAACCTAGGTCCAAAGCTTTCTGTCGATTACCCCAATCATCTAATACCTACAATTCACAGTCCACCGTGGTGGATGGGTGACCACATTGCAAACTGACAAAATTCAGTCTGCACCAACACTAGGGATTAGGCCCATGGCATTAGTCATTACCTATTATCCAATCAAAGAAGTCGATCTTATTTGTTTTTCAAGTGTTTTGCAATGTGGAGTTACTGCTGATAACTTGAGCTGTGATTTTATCCGATAACAATTTCATTTAAAATGCTTACCAATTTAAATGTCATGATATATCCATGTGAAGAGGGGATGAAAGCATGTGAGCAGACGTGGAGCCAGGTGAAAACGTTGGCAGAGAACCAAACGCAATGCAGACGTGCGGTTGAGGCCCTATGTTCCTCTAGGAATTAAAGGAAACAGTAATATATCCAGCTCTTTATGTGTTAAGCCTGCTAAATTTTGTGATATCCGTTTACCTACTGACAAAATATGAGTAGTTAAAAACGGTTAAGAACTATTTGTTAGTATGTTTGACTTTAGACATCGGAATTTAAACAGGAGGATCTCCTACCCACTGGGCTGTGTTTACACTGCATTGACTTTGTGTGTGTGTTTTTACGGCGATTGCAGTACAATAACAATATTGGGGTTTGTTAAATCAAAATATGTCTACGAAAACTACTCATAAGCTGTTGTATTGCAACGGAAATGGAAAAGTGAGATTTCGGCCCTATTTAGGGCTAGTTATCTGGTACCTACTTGCATCCTAGGAATTGATTAACTCAAAGCCAGAGCCCATCGTCTTTTAATCGCGAATCTACTTCAGCCACAACTTATTAGCTGACTATTATCTCGAAGTCTTTTGAATTCCGCATTGATTATATTTTAACGGACCGAAATAACTTATCCTGTTGGCAAATCAGCTCCTAAATCGTTCAGCTGCTGGTATCTGATCCAGCGGACCATGAATTTCGAATTCCACCAATTCGCGATATTTAGGGTGATCATCAGCCAGTGTCATAGGCAAGTATTTGTCCTCACACCTGACTGGTGGATTTCATTAGTCAAGACCTCTCAATTTGGCTACAGGCAACTTCATCGTGTAGCAAGCATCATATTAGTTCTCAGGAGTTAGTTTGTGGAAATTTGATTTGCCTCAGGCTAGACCACGGGTTGGTGTTAGTTAGAGAATCATTGAAAAGTAGTTGGGAGTACTGAATAGCTAACTGTTTCGTCCTAGTTTGGGTCTCCTCATCAGCACGAATTCATAAGGTTTGAAACCCAAGACCTTTCCGTGGTCAGACTAAAATCATGAATTTGTACAAGTTGAAATTCATGTGTCATCTGCCCGTGTCTCAGCGGCTGAATGGTCTTCAAGATTTATTTGTAGCTTGGAAGTCTTTGGTTCGAACCCTGGTTACGAGTGCCTACTGCTGATGATGAGTCCGACACTACATTCTGGCTTTCAGCGGTTCTCTAATTTATTTCATCTCACGACTACGTATGCAAACAATCAAATGTCAGCTCTCAGTAAGGATCACTAGACGAGATGACTTGAGGCTGATCAATTCTCACCCGGAATATAAAGGAGATATCACAAGTAACCATAAGTCATGCGGGAGTTGAATCGTGGGCCTCAACAACTCGGTGACAACCCATTTTCTAGCTACAGCAATAGATGAAAATGGAATTCAAATCTGCAAAGAGACAACTATTCCTTCAAGGTTACAGGTAAATCTTGTTGACAAGTGAGAACAACAAGCACGAGAGCTGGGTCAAACAGGCTTCCTAACGAGAAAAAATACTGTCCAACATGGAAATAGATTCTAATATAGGAATTCTAGTTCTTCTCTAACATGATTACATTTCCTTAATATGTGAGCGATATTCGTGAATCCGCTCTGAAATAAAGCAAAGAAGAAGCAGTTGTGACAACTATTCTACCTTGGATTCCGTAGGGATTTTAGTTCATTTCACTGAAAATTTCGCGTCAAAAACCAGATTCACTTAGGAAATCAAGGATTATGCGGATGATTGTTTCGTCCGAAAATGAGAGTCCTCAGTAGCCTGCACCAATATTGCAGCTAATACCTTCAGGTGATTAGGTGAGTGCATGCCATATTCAGCCACCCTAGATAAGACTCAATAATCGATGAATTCTCATTCTGTCTTCTCGTGACAAATAGCACTACAGCCAACCAAATAAATGTTAAAAACTGTTCTCTTTAACCTATCTATATAGATTTTTAAGTTTTTATCACTGTATAGTTATTGATGTCTTTAAAAGTATCGATTTTCTCTCACTTTTTTATTGATTTGTGTTTCATTTTCAAGTTTCTTTTTTGTTTCTTTTTGATTTCTTTCTGGCTATCATTCTAAAAAAATAGATTCTAATCAATTGGACAAATAGCCAAGATAATGAAATTGTCAAAGAGATTGAATCAATCCTCTACAATGTTAATCATTATAATAATTTTAAATATTATAAATATAATGAATCCTTTGCCTATTATACAAGAAATCAATTGATCGATAATCAGTCAATAAGTCAAATGGTGAATACACATTCTAGTGATGGACAGAATCACATCATCCATACAAATGATGGACATAATCAATTCAACAATAATAATAATTCAATAACTTATCGATTATTTACATTAGTAAATAATTTAAAAAGAAATAACTTTGATACCTTTGAATTGGCATGTATGAAGACTTTAGTTCTACTAGATTCTGGTAAGATAATTTGATTTATGCGGTAATCAATACATTTTAAAGAAATACTTATGAAACATATTTATTTTGAGATAGACACAACCAATGGTGAAGGTCACCTTGTTGATGATAAGGATAAAACTTGGGCACTCATTGTGGTGGAATACAGTTCCATTATTGGATACAATTTATTTTGATAGAATCACACAGTGTGAGTAATGCCTTGATATGATGACGATGAGCGGCGGTAAATTGTGCTCGAAACGTGGTTATCATCAGTAAATATTACTAACTGTATAACACCACTGTGTGTGACTTTATAAACAGCTTGATTCCACACCGCATTTTTTCGTATAGGCAAGGAATTTTCAGCATGTGATTTCGGTAGCCCAAATTTTGAAGGCCGACAATGGATATCAGGTGTGCGTTGGTAGAGGCTCAAACCCCGGACCATGTGCATGGTCAGCGAGAGTCTTAACCATCGTGCCACCGACGCAAAACGATGGCCTCTTACTCGGCCAGCCACAGGCAGGATAAATTTGATTGTTTCCTTTAATTCCTAGAGGAAAATAGGGCTTCAGCCGCACGTCTCCATTGTGTCAATGAAGTTGAGATAGAGAGCTGATTGCCAATCCAAGCTCTGTTCATTAGTGATCCATAGTGTTGCGATTTGATCGATGCATGACTTGTTTCACCTGAATCCAGCCTGTTCCGGTCGAAGCCTTTCATCTACATCGGCGTGTTTGATTCTCTCCAGGATGATGCGGCTTAGTATTTTGCTTGGGATGGACAGGAGCATAATTCCGCGCCAGTTCTAGCATTGACTTAAGTCTCTTTCTTTGGCAATTTGAATAAGTAGTCTTTCTTCCAGTCAGCAGGTACCTTGCAATCTTTCCACACCTTCTACAGTAGTGGTGTCATCAAGCCCGCTGATGTCTCTGGGTCCATTTACAATGCTTCTGCTGGGATTTCGTCTGGTACTGCTGCTTACCCAGTTCTTAGCATCTTGATTGCCTTCGGGATTTCTGTCTTCATCGGAGGGTTGATGTCCCCTGGTAGTTCGGCTTCCGCTGTTGGTATTATTGGGCGCGTTTTACGTGTTGTAACATTATTATTATTATGCCTCACAAATTAATTCTAGGCGTTTTGTCGTATCTGATACTCGTCACCTGGACACATTTGCCTCCAAATGAGTGAATATTGTTTGTGAATTTTTTGCAAAAGTAATTTGAGAGGATAATTCAAACCCCAAGTAGAGTGAGTGAATGAGTGATGCGTAAAATCTAAAAACACAGGATCTGTCTACAATATGACATTATATTATCCATAAAACGATGGAATATAATGTACAAACCTTAAAATGTGAAGTCTCTGTGGCTGAATGCCATCACAAGCGCAGTTAATGTGAGTCCATAAGAAAAAACAAACAGAAAAGCTGTGTCAACGGCCATCTATGAGTATGTGTATTCAAACAGCGCGCGAGTGACAGACACAGAATAAAGGGATACGAACAAAGAATATTCAACAGTAAATGATACATAGATAAAGCATATACTGCATATAATGTTCATCTGTAAGAAAATACTTAATACACATTGATTAGTTTAGTAATACTTTAAGTGAGTTAAATTTTATTAGCACACAAAAAGTAGTAAATAAAATGCATACTACTTACTAATGGTAAGTAGCATAAATTTCAACACAAAAGAAAGAATAGCAAACGTCAGAAAGTAATTGACACTTTCTCAGTGAGAATTGTACCCAGTACCCATCACTGTTTTAAGCGTCAAAAGCGTAATCCAATAGGCTATTATAGATGTGGCATCACTGTCAGCCACCAATAAAATAAGTGATGGTAATACTGATTACTGGCTGTCCAGCTGACAATTCGGACAGTCCACCTCCATTCCACCAGCCAAATCTCTCAGATTCCTAGTACTTCCATGCCGTATTTTCTCATTTCTTTGGTTGCCTACCAGGACAACCTTCCCAAATTCGTACAGTATATGAACATTCCACCTCCCCATCTTTAATTTTGGTTTCATCGAAAGAAGACTGGCATCCGCTGAATGACTGACCGGCTACCTGAAGGTTGGCTTTCACTAGCCCGCGGTGTGATTTTGTCTCTCCGATTCCAGGGAAAAATAAATGCTTTTTCAATATTTTTCTTGTGAGTTGAAGCTTCCGTAGGAATTTGATTTTATGGAGTAGGGTTGTTAGCTGCTTCACGCCCAATCCTCCTTCCTTCTCCACGCTTGGAACTGGCGAGATTATTGGCGATTGTGGTGCCAGTTGACGAGAACTACAGAAAATAGGATAAAACGGAGGCACGCTGTTGAAGCCGTCTGTTCCACTCAGAATCTAAGGGAACAACTATAATAAAATAATG
Organism: Trichobilharzia regenti; assembly: GCA_944472135.2. Lineage (NCBI taxonomy): Eukaryota > Metazoa > Platyhelminthes > Trematoda > Strigeidida > Schistosomatidae > Trichobilharzia > Trichobilharzia regenti. The sequence goes on from OX235268.1 coordinate 45,909,791, forward strand.
GTAATATCAAGGTATGTGTTCAAAAGAGCTCATATATAATAAACATCAATAAGGGAATTCAAACATTAAACCTCTTTAGTAAATTTTTGAGGGCCCGTAAAATTTTCCCGAATGACACGTTCACAGATGAGCTAAGACGCATACATTAAGTTTCATTGGCTAATGGTTCTCTTGAAAACTTCATCGTATGTCACAGTAAGGCGAGACTACCCCTCTAAAAGACAGATCCCGTAGCAAAAAACAAAACTATCTTTAATTTAAATTACCACTCAAGGGTGACCAAATCATGCAATCGACAGCTCAGACGCTTGCTTCTGCCAGATACACATTCTAGCCGGCATCTCTTTTCCTGACATCTGGAACATTTTCAATTCTTGTACTTATTATTAAAGAATGGAATTATGTGCACTGTACTTCAAACTGTTTGTAAAAGTTCACCTGGAGTTATAGTGACACATATATAAGTGGAACCAACAGAATGTTCCGATATCGACGGAAAGAACATGTTCCTACGTGATTATTAGGTCATATAGGAAATCCAGATATAATTAACCTGAATAGAAATCCAGCAGCATATATTGCAAGACAGTAATGAATGTCACGTCACAAAATCAACATTAATAGTTGTTTCTCAATTAATATTTTACAGTGAAACTTTAAGTCGAGGTTATTAAAGCTGACGGAAGAATCATTTTGGGGATAAATCACATGTGTCCAGAAGAAATGTGTACAGAAGACAATAGACTTCAGCCTTTGCCTACCATGGACTTTTTCACTTAGAGCAGGTCGGGTGTAAGGACACATTATCGCCTCTGATTACATTCACTAGTGCTAGTTGCGTTATATCATGAATTGATTGAAGTTGGGATTCATAGACTGAGCATTGGATCAGGCCCCGGTGGATGGATCGTCTACCATCTCACCTTGTGAATGGAAAGTCCTGGGTTCGAACGCCGGAGGTGTATGAGTATTACTGAAGAGTCTCAAAGTAGGACGAAACAGCCGGCTCTCCAGTGCTGCTTTTCAGTGGTTCCCAAATTGATATCAGTCCGTGATCAAAACTTGCAAAGTGATTATAGAGAAACTACGGAATGATAAAATCATCTCAAGATACTTGTCTTCTTAATGCCGCTCTTATTTAAAGAGTTGAATCAATAATTTTGATTCCGTGAAGTTTGTTTTTATTTACAGTGTACATTGGATAGTAGGTGGGATGGTTATATTGTGTAGGGTTCACCTGAGGACTAATCATCTTTATCATTAATTGATTAAACGTGAAGAAGTCTGCATATATAGTTGTGCACACTTATTCATTTCACCAAGCACCTCTAGACCCATGGTGACATTCTGATGCAAGTTTGACATTCATATCACACGGTGGCGATCATCAAGTGAAGAAAATGAACTACACGTTGTTGATTCTACTGTTAGACTTCATCAAACAAGTTAGGACAAGGTCTTTTTGAAATGAGAATGACTTTGAATTATATTTCAAAGCTTCATTAGTGATAAACTCTCTACAAGGTTTGAATTTGCCTAGATTGACTGCTTATCTTCGGGTAAACATGTGACTCATTGGCTTCTCACTAGTCCATTTCCAGTCAGTTAGTTACATATTCGAATCCCATTTCACTTATTTTCGCCTAATCAACTGGATAGTATGATTAGACTAGTCATTTAGTGAGATCGTTTCCTGTCAGTCTGACAAAATTCCTTTAGCAAATTTGTTGCTGTTGAGTTTATTGGTCTGCACAATATCGAATCAAGTGATTGTGCTAGCCTGTGTGCTATATCTGTTTCAAATGGTCTTGGTATTCTAAGCGTCATTTCAGAGATATTTATTACATATGGTAGGATGAATTTTCGTGTGGTCTTTGATGATAGTTTCTTGTTGGTATATTCTTATCTAAGGTTAAACACTTTTTGATGAAATTGTAGTAAGGATATCCATTCCTCTTTTTGAAGACAGTCAGTAGGTATTTTTCCTCAATTGTCTTCAACATCGAAGTAGTGTTAAACTGTGTCTCAACTCTTTTAAACAATTAGAAGTTAATTGGTAGGTGATGACTAGCAGTGGAATCCAGGATGCGCATTTCGATGGAAAATCTAAAATAATAATACAAGATGTGGCTCTCGTGGTCTAGTGGATAGTGCTTTGGCATTGGAAACCATGGGCACTGGGGTTCTAGCCTCGGTGGGCGCATAATCACTCACAGTGGAATGAACGTACATTCAGATGATGTGTCCCAAATAGGACGAAATGCGCATCCTGAATTCCACTGCTAGTCATCACTACCAATTAACCTCTAATTACATGCCCAGGCATTGTTGAAGCATCTGCACAAGAAGCCGACATGTCAACCTGAGACCACCGAGCACTTCGGTCCAATCAATTGACGGGAAAATCTAAAATTATTTTAAACAATGTAAGTGGATTGGGTTATAAATTTTATAGTTGAATATTTGGTCTGTGCGTATGCGTTGTTTTTCTGCATACTTGTGTTTGTAAATTTCCTGTGTTAGTTCTCTTGATTAAGTGAGACATCTAAGATTGAAATTTTGTTATGTTATGCTTCTTCTTCTACTCTTGTGAATTTAATATCTTCAAATTATGTTGTTTATTTATTTGTGAGTATATTCCCAATCATTTCTTTTAATTATTACAAATGTGTCATCAATGTAATCTACTCTGATTTTTGGTTTAATTATGCGTTGAGAGGGCTATTGATTCATATCTTTGTGAGTCGGTGGTACAGTGGTTGGGATTCTCGCCGACTATACACATGGTCCGAGGTTCTATCCCCTGCCGACGTACACCTGATATCAGTGGCTGGCCTGCAAATTTCGGGCTACCGATATCACATACTTGTACTAAAAATACAGTGTGGAATCAATCTGTAATCAAAAATAAAAATTAAAAAATAACGGATTTAGCTAGTATTATTATTATTTTACAACGGGAATTGATTAAAAATAACTCTGCTTAACTTAAAGCAGTGGTTGGCAGTAGCGGCCTGCTTAAAACTTGGGCTACCAAAAAAGCCTCCATCACTGAGTATTGCATTTAATTTCTCCTATTCAGTTTGTTTAAATGTGACATATTATCACCTCTAGCAGTGTCATTTACTCTGACGAGTATTTAAGACATTTACAATCAGCACGTTCGCAAAATCTCTACTAAACATGAGATGAAACATTCTCCTCGATGACAGCTTATCGAACGCAATACATGAGATGATTGTTCTTCAGTGGTGTCCTTGGTTGGCGAAATGGACTTCTTAATTTTGTATGATTGGCATTCATCAACAAAGTGTCGTTGTGTATTTCTCGAAGGAGGAAGTGAAGAGATATCATGATGATGGATCGGTTTGCTCTTCAGATCAGTAAAAAAAAACTGTGTGACACGATCGATCTATTGTCAATGAAATATTTTATTTGAAGATCGTGGAGGAAGAGAACATGTCATGTAATAAATTCCGCTGAAAATTCTGTACTATTAAATGAACAGTGTTCAGAATAAAGCTATTAATATTATAACTGTTACTATTATAAAGCTGGAAGATCGATTATCGTTTTATTCTGTTTTTTCTAATAGGTCTATTGAACAATGAATCATATACGAAATCATTTGAAATGTTAAAATGTACTATTCACATGGTACTTATGAAACATGTAATCAATAAAATCAGTTGTCAAGACAACAAACAACAACAACATCATCATCCACAAGGTGTGATAACCACAAATCACTGGAAACTTTTTTATCGTATCTCTCGAAGAATTTTCAGTTTCTATCAGATTTCAAATGAGTTATGCAGAATTCATGGATTTCGAAAAGTTGATTCAAAAAGTTAATTGAACATTTAACAGATAAATAAATCAATAAATAAAGGAAAGGCGGTCAATTCAAATGTCATCTCTACATGAATGACTGTTTGAAAGAACAGAGACAAATAATTTTTTCTTGTTAAATATTTTTTTTCTTTTTCAAGTTTCGAAACATATAAATAAATATTTATTTATTTTATTTAAATAAAGATATAAATGTCTTCCGTTTACCTAAAACAAACATTACTTTTGAATAGTAATTTTGATGATAATAATAATAATCTTTACAGCAAATTTAAACTTTAGATTCCCAAGGGACGGAAACGCACCAATCATCTTGGAAAGAACCATAGTTTTTATAGTGTGAAATATTCACATATTATGAATTTAAATGACCTCTACGCATCATCATCGAACAAAGCATGGAATGGCGATCAAACCTCTCCCTCAACTTTATAGACTTTGAGAAGGCCTTCGACAGCGTTGACCGTGAAGTAATTTGGAAACCACTCGAGTACTATGGCGTACCCCAAATACTCATCAACCTTATTCAACAGCTGTACGACAACGTAACATGTCAAGTGATCCAAAACGGAAAACTCAGCAAGGCGTTTGGTGTAAACACAGGAGTCAGACAAGGGTGCTTATTATCACCAATGATATTCCTAATTGTAGTGGACTGGATTATGCGTCAGACAGTGGGAAACGAGAAGACAGGAATATCCTGGACCGACGTGAAGGACCTAGAAGATCTGGATTTCGCGGATGATTTATGTTTGACGTCACTGTCACAAAATCGAAGACTTACAAGCGAAGACCGACAAACTGGTCGAAGAAGCAGACAGTGAAGACAGGACTCCAAGTGAACATAGACAAGACGGAGGTTATGAAAATAACCAACAAACAACAGCAACAACATCCAACGTCAATCACCATCAACGGGAGGGATTTGAAAGAGGTTACTTCATTCACTTATCTAGGGAGCATTGTCTCAACTACAGGAAGTCGGAACGGATGGGGATGTCAAATCGAGCGAGGATCGGGAAGGCGAGAAACACATTCATCAACCTGAAATCAATCTGGAAATCTTCGTCACTCAACTGTGCGTCGGTGGCACAGTGGTTAGGACTCTCGCCGACCATGCACATGGTCCAGGGTTCGAGCCCGCACCGACGCACACCTGATATCTATGGTCGGCCTGCAAAATTTGGGCTACCGATATCACATGCTGAAAATGCCATACTTGTACCAAAAATATAGTGTGGAATCAAGCTGTAAATCAAAAAAAATATTCGGATTTTCAATACAAACGTAAAGTCAGTTCTTCTATACGGATCAGAAACTTGGCGGGTCACAAAGAATATTTCCAAAAAGTTGCAGACCTTTATTAACAGCTGTCTTCGCTCTCTACTGAAGATCAGATGGCCGGGCCGGAAAGAATCACCAACAAGGAATTATGGGAACAAACAAAGCAAGAACCAATCGCCAAAAAATATTCAGGAGAAAGTGGAGATGGACCGGACAATCGCTGAGGAGATCGCTGGGTGACATCGTGCGTCAAGCCCTCGAGTGGAACAAAGCCGAAAGGGAAGCGGCGTGTGGGACGTCCAAGGGTGACATGGAGGAGATCGTGTGAAGAGGAGTTGAAAGAATATGGACTAACATGGATGCAGGCGAAAAGTACAGCAGAAGACAGAAGAAAATGGAGATGTGCAGTTGAAGCCGCCCTATGTTCCACTAGGAACCCAAGGGAGCAATAATAATAATGAATTAAAAGTCAATCTGAACGAAGAATATTCTTTTCAATAACTTTTCCTCTTCAGGTTCCGACAATATAATATTTGTGGTCGTTACCATAATGATGGCCAGTTATGCAGTGGATACATTTTTAACGTAGAATAACAGATTAATTATCACAGGGTGTCAAAATAAATAGTCATATTTGTGTGACAAACGTGCTCTGGACTGAAATCGATTACAAAATATTGTAAAACTGGAGACGATGGTGATTAGTCGTCATAATAGATTTGTAGAGTGTGGGGTAGGAAAACAAGTGACAAGTCAGTTCAAGGTTATAAAAGGTGTCAGTTGCCTGGAGTGGCTAGTACAAAGTGGTCTGTAAGAAAGAGGGGGATATAGTAAGACTGCAATGAGAGGTTGTTCATAGTGAAATAACGAATATGTGAAATGAAACAGGTGGAGGCATATATTGAGAAAAAGAAATAATATCACTAATAATAAGTCCGTATAAATGAAAAAAATTAGTGATATTATTTGTTTTCTCAGCGTGGAAGAATCCTTCTCTATCATCACCTACTGGGTGCCAAATAAATTGCCAAAACACATCGAAGCACCACATACACCAAACAGCAGAGGCTATTGCTAATCGCCTCAAACAATCAGTGCTCTGTGTACAAAAGAAGCAAGTCCAGTCAGCCACTACTTCTGCCCTGGCCAGTTTTCAGTGGAGACTATAAATTCATGCATTTGTAATATTATCTTTCCTAATTTTTCTGACATTCAGTTTATTTTTATGTTGATGCTACTGAACTGTCATCTATTGATATTATTGATTTGCGGTTATTTAAACATTAATGTTGGTCATAACAACGATTCATTCACTACTATTATGTATATAAAGCTGTAGAGCCTGATGATGAAGTTATCGAAAATGTGAATATTCTTTGTTCAGTAACCATTTTTTCCGTAATTCCCTAAATGATTTTGATTCGTGACGAAACGAAGAGGGAAATTAATAAAATTGTGGTGGTGTGATACAGACAATATGTGCCCTCGGAGTAACATTCTCACACATTCCCACGGTTCGACTCGGCATTAGCAACAAAATACGGTATATCTATTTGAACATTCTTTTTGATGTTAGAGATAGAATACATTTCTCAAGGTTATATACTGCATTAACAAAAGAATACTATGTATGTATTTGAACATTCTATTTCATGTTGTTTGATATGAACCGAAATCACACGCTCAGTGATTGGTTGACGAATATAAACTGTAGATATATAAACAGCGGTTTGATTAATGAAAAAATATACTTTGGATTCCGTGTCTTGCCTTCTGTTGTTACAAAAGTACCAACAAAACCCAAGATACAAGTGATCATTGCTGCGTTAGAGGTATAGGGCATGATTGGCCAGTACATCAGACACTTATGGCGTCCACAATACCTCCTTTTAAACCTTCTTTCTTTGTTTCCTTCACGTTCCCCAGTGGAACATAGGGCTTCAAGCTAGTGGCTTGGAGTTTCTGTAGCAGTGTTTATGTTATGTACTCGTCGCTAAATTATTGTTATGGACTGGTCGAGAAACTAATAGTCCTGACGCGAGAAGGCGGAAATCAGAAGACCACTAGGTTTGCGATGATACTTCTATTCCAAACACAAGGAGACGAAAATAAATGGTCTCACACCAAAGTGGTAAGTAAGTAAAGTAGTTGTAAAAGTAAAGTCACAAGATTGTGAATGCGAAATATATATGAATGTTCCAGACAAAGCGTGGGAATAAATCATTAGACAGTCTTAACATGGATGGCTAATTATAATGAAGTGTTGATCCAAATATACATAGCGAATATAGCAGACATGTCAACAACCACCATATATGGATATATGTCACCAAGCAACGGACTGTCAACAAACACTCATTTAAGGGATTAAGGTAAGACAAAACAAATGTTTATTTTACAGGATGGGGTTGTTAGCCAGCCTCATGCCCAACCTTTCCTCTTTACCAGCATTATTCCTGGCTTAGCGAGGTAGAGGTGTGTCAGCCGAACCATGTGCATGGTCGGTGAGCGTCCTAACCACTATGCCACCGACGTCTACATTATGTTTATGTCCGAATTTCTGAAAGGATAGATTTTTATGATTTCAAATGCAATGTTGATTGGGGAAGTTCAGTTATAGACGAAATCTATGCTGGCCAATGACACAATGATATTCAGAATTATTGTGACTGGACCTTATAGCTGGGGCTACTGGATAAATGTCATGAAGTCGTAGATGACGATGTCCACCATGTCAGAGTAAGGCAGATGCTCATCGATAGCACTACTAAGCAGTGACACTATGTCGCAAACTTATATCATTTAGATTTCACAGGTTATGAGATTCCAACCTATTGGTAAAAATAGTCAATGGGTTGTCCTTGTAACCCAAATGTCATGGGTTCTGACCCTAGTGACATCTCACTTACATGTACACTAATCAAGACTTCAAAACCGGCATTGCACAGTTGTTTAGCCCTTTTCGGGTTTCAATGATACCTTAACTAATATCGATTCGTGAATAAATCTGCATTGGAAGTAATCAGAATACTCACCAAAACCCAAAATACAAGTGATCAGTTGTGAGTTAAGGGGTACAGGGCGTAAATGTTTTTGATTGACTAATATATCCAGCACTTATGGTGTGGTAAGTGCTACTTATAATCAGATGTAACTAGTATATCAGTAAACGAATTCACAAAAGTTGCAACACGTTTTGGGGGGGCACTGGAAAAGGTAGTCAAGGAAGTAAACTGTGAGAGGAACGTTAAAAGCACTGTGCAGAATCATCCAACAAGTTATCGAATGCGGTGGATGATATTCGACCACTTTGCAAATGACGTCCAAATAAAGCATTGGAGATATGGTATGTCTGTTTTCGACATAGAACTTTGCACCAATCTGCAGCAGTTCAAGTCACCACACTCCCTCCACGTAGCACACAAACCAAGAGAACAAAGTAGAAGAAATGCATAATGGAGACAGTTAACAGAGGTGTGAGACAAAGGAATAGTAAGAACGAAGAACAAAACAGTTTCATTGGAAATCATAAGTCACAAGGAGTGGATGCATCTGCGCCAGCCATCATCGAGAACGATTTTGAGCCACATCACCAATTGTTTCCAGTCATTGGTTTTCACCGTCCCCAGGACCCCAACCAGTCAGGAAGTCTGTTGTGGATTTCATTGACTGGTGCAATGTTTTGATTTGACGGCCGCTAGCTCTTTTCCAGCCTGACCCTATGTTACCTAACATTGCCCATTGTCGAGGAAGGCGATGACTGACTACACGTACGTAACACATGTCCTGGCCATCTCAGTCGATGTAACATCACAGCCTCGTCGATTGATTTCCCCTCCCACCTATCTAGCACTCGACCTACTCCTATCCTCAATATTGCTCACCTTATTATACCACTTCACACGGGAGATAGAACGCAGGCACCTATGATCGAAGACAGCTAATCTTTTCATGCCTTCCACTCCCAATGGCTAGGTCTGGCTCACAGCTAGCCATAAAGGAGGACTGAGCGGACTGATGAGCAGTACATGCACCCTTTGGTCGATAGCCAGCAGGATATCACGTCCACGCCAGAGACGGCGTAAACTAGCATATGCGAAACTAGCCCTCTGTATCCGCGCAGAGATTTCATCAGAGCCCAACCCGTTGGCGTTGGTTGATGGTACTTTCCAAATAAGTGAAGCGGTCAACGTGGTCTACCACTTCACTCCCTATTTCTAAACTAGGAGTCAGTGTGGTCCAGTCCTGTAACATCATCTTGCATTTGGAGGGAGCGAATCGCATGCCAAACATTCGTAGATTGCAGCTCAAGGTGTTCAGATATGGTATACCAAATGTATGTACCTACAATGAGTTTGTCCTATTAAACATTCCTTCGAGCCGCATCGGTCTTTTGTACCTTACAATGGCGCTAAAAACATCTCCTTTAGAACCGTCTACACTAAGTTAATGTTCCAACTACAGAAAGGATAAGTTGTGACAATTTTTAAATCACAGAGTACACATATTAAATCATGGGAATTACAAAAGAAAGATGATTGACATCTGTGAGGAAAATTATCTTCTCAATGAAGCTACCAGCTAGGTCATGCATTCGTGTATACATATTTGTAGCAAATGGATGAGAAAGAAAGTCGCAGAACTATTTCCGGTCAAGGGTCGAATCAATAAAATTACAAAGCGTAATAAACTGAAAGATCGGACAAAAAACAAACATTGTAGGATGACAATTACTGAAGAACTCGACCTGTTGTGCAATTGGTGGTTAAAAATGTAGCAATAACAAAATGGACAGGAGGTTTAGATAAAAGATAGAGTAGCAGACTTTCATCATCAACTGCCCACTTCACTGGCTGGCTCCACACTGAAGATCAAATGACCAGAAAGAAAGAATTCGCAAGAAGAAACTCTGCCTGGCTGGGAACAAACCAACAGGCAGGAGCCGATTGCTCAATAAATATGTAGGGGAAAATGGAGATGGGCTGATCGGGCATACATTGAGCAAGCCGTCGAGTGACACCGTGCTCAGTGCAGGCCATCGCTTGAGTCGAATCTCAGTGGGAAACGATGAGTGGGCCTTCAATGCAAGAGTGACACTTTTTTATTTTATTTTTGATTACAGCTTGATTCCACACCGTATTATTGGTACAAGTATGACACTTTTCAGCATATGATAACGGTAGCCCAAATTATGCAGTCCGATCAAGTGATATTAGGTGTAGGCTGGCTGGGGATCGAAATCCGGACCATGAGCACCGTTGGCGACTGTCCTAACCACTATACAACCGACGGTCATCCTTCATGTAACTCTAATTCAAGGTTGGTTATTAAAGGTGGCGGAAAAAATAGACTTCAACCTTCGCCTACCATGGCGAGTATACTTGACCTATTTGAATATGATTGGTCATTAGTATATACATTTGTTTTATATAACTGAGTAATTGTCATGCATTTTATTATTTTGAACCGACCATGTTAGTTGTAAAGAAACTACGAAATGATGATATCATCCTGCGAAATTTGTCTTCTTAACGCCTTATACAAATTTATCAAAGGTATTAACTGCTTTAATTTTCAATATTTTCACTCGGTTCCCTATATCTTAATTAAGGGATTTATAAATTCTATGTGCTAGCAATATTAGGTTTACATTTGAAGGCGATTGTTTTCGCCAGTTTGGTGGTGTTGCTATGGGAAGTCCGTTCGGGCCCCTTTTAGTAGATATCTCTACGTCGAGCATCGAGAGTTTGTCAGAGGATTTAACTGAAAACGTGCCACTATATAGAAGGTATGTAGGTAATATTGTAATCATAAGTGATAAGCCTTATTCTGCCACTTCAATTTCAAATCGAATGATGAATGAAGTTCAGAATAGCATATCACTTACGTCTGTCTGTAGAAGAGGAAGATAAGTGTTTATCTTTCCTAGATAATATATTGCTTAGAAGACTGCCTGATGGATCAATAAATCGATCTATTGATATAGGGAACCTACCTGGATAGGACAGTATCTCAATTATCAAAGTCCTCGCCTTGTTCGGTACAAAACAGCCTTAGTGAGTGAGGTGCCTCTTCTGTAGAATCCAAAGGACGTGCACCAAAGACACACTTGACGATAATGAAGAAAGAAAATTGACAAACTCTGGTTGATAATAACTGTCCAGACATGTTCATCAGGAGATATAAAGTAGTTAGAACACCAAGATCCATTCTCCAACTCACCCCTAAGAAAGACGTGCACATCAAGCTACCCCATATGGCGGAACATAGCAGCTTGACAACTAGACGTTTTATGCAGCATAGATCATTATAATTGAGAATGTGAAGCCGATATATCCATCTATCTAAGCCCTTTGAACATGCGAAAAATGATGTCACATCTCACTGTATTTACCAATTTGAATGTACGTAGGGACACATACATAAGGAGGACTCATCGATCTCTCCAAGTAAGAGCTGACTTCAGAAGCAAACAGAATCCTCAAAACCTATTAATGGTGAAAACAGATGACAACATAGCTCCTCTATTTGCAATTAGGAAGTTTAAACCACCTTCATGCGTCCGAAAAGAATTCGTCGTCAAACTAAATCTTCCTTGGTAAATTTCTTTGTTTTGATACTAGCCAGGAGAGATGTACTATTACCTCTGTTATTTGATTTAGTGATCTTCATTGTTATTTCGACCTACAATATGTTCTTTTAACTTAACCTAAGTAGTTTATTTTCTCACCTCTTAACTCTATTCATTTCATTAATATACAGTCCAATGACAATTCCGTGTGTGTGTGATCAGATTGTTCGCAATGTGTTGTGCGCAGATTCACATTACACGATTCAGACAAATTACGTCTTCTTATTGCTTTGTCTACCTAAATTCATAAAGGGAATTAATTGTTTTAAATAATATTAAGGAAAACTAGTACCAGACAAAAAATTCATGTTTATAATATCATCCTACTAATAAGTAGCATAAAATAACTAGAAAAAATTCTACGCAGATGTACACAATACAACAAACTGATCCAATCCGAAAAAAACCCAGTTAAAACACCTCAACTAGAACAGGATTGAAAAAGTAACATCTATACAAACACACGTGTGCACGCACGCGCACACAATGAGCATTTTCACATCAGAAAGTGTTACTAATCGATCAAGAGCGAGAGAGAGAATAAGAGTACACTTTGTCTCTAGCTAGGTAATCAATCCATCTTATTTACTGAATTCATCAAGAAGGACAAGAAGGTAAAAGGAGAAGGCGACGGTGAAGAGGAACAGGAAGAAGAGGAATTGGTAAAGAGGTTGTCTTTCAATGAGCTGATGACGCATCGTAATAACTCTGGCCGCTCATATCTCTACTTTTTAATTCATCCATCCATTTTGACGATGATGGCGAGAAGGCAATTTATCTCCATATGTAGTTCTTAGGCAGATCAGATCTAAAATTTCGTGCACGAATCCATGGATTGAACAGAATTGACATTAAACTCTTATACTTGGGATTGAACTCTGGTACAAAACTGGTACGTGGATCCTGTAAAAAAAAAAGAGCGAAAAGAAAATTAACACGATCTCCGAATATTAAAAGCTAAAATAAGTTTATAAATAATTTAAACAAGAAATTTTGATTTTCTGCCCGTAAGCTTCACCTCCCCTTTTTTGGTTGAAGGGAGAACAGCGGCAATATACTTAAGGTTGGTTAGTGATCTTTGCAATTAGTAGTGTTCTCTGAGCTGGTTGGTTGGTTGGTTCAGTTGCAGAGCTTCTGTCGTCCCTCCCCTCCCTGCTGGACAATATCCCTTTTCAGCGCAGGGTTTAGCATAAAGTGAACTGATTTAAATTTTCCATGAAAGATAGAATTGCGTCTCCTGGTAACCATCTTCATGACATCTGTATTGACCATTTTTTTATTGACTTGGAATTCGAATTAGGAAGACAATCCGAGTTAGTCTTTAGTTGGTAGACTTTAGCTGACTATAGTGGGGTGCTATAGACCAAAGAACGTGTGTCCTACTCATCAGGTTGGTTCGTCCTCCTCCTTTGTGGCAGTGAGCGAGAAATGACCATTGAAAGTGGAACACATGAAAAGGATAGCTAGCTAGCTGTCTTTCATCATAGGTGTCTGCGTTCTATCGCCTGTGTTCGGTGGTATAATAGGGTGGGGGTAATATTGAAGTTAGGTTTCGATCAAGTGCTAGGTAAAGAAGGGTTGTGAAGTTACACCGACTGAGAGAGATGGTTAGGACATGTGTTACGCACGCCTTGTCTAGCCATCTTCTTCGAAACGGAATATTAGCTGATATAGGATGGATCAGGTTGTTTAGAAAAAGCCAGTGGTTGGTAGTCAAACCAAAACATGACTTCATTAGTCAATGAAATCAATAACAATTCGTTTAAACCAGCTAACCAGCCAGGTAGGGAGGTGCAGATTTCTTGACTGGGGTTGGTTGTAGTCCTTGGGATGGCGAAAACCAATGACGACTGGAAACAATCGAAGACATGGCTGAAAATCCTTCTCAATGGCTGGTTTAAATGCATTCACTCTCTTCTCTTGCCTTGTATGCTACATGTGGGAGGGGAATGTGGCAACTCGAACTGCTGCACATCTCTGCAGAGTTCTTACGTTGAAACCTCCCAGTCAGTTATTCAGTTAGCCAATGGGTAATGATTGACGATGAAACGAAAATATAGGTCACAATAGGATTTGAACCGTTGACCTCCAGTACTCTATCACCAAACCAACACTTGGGGTAACGTGATATCCACAACTGGTGATTAGATCTTCATTTCACTATACGTTCATATTTGAAAATTCTGATTCGCGGGCAAAATATGCATCATATTATTGCAGTAAGTGAACAAAATGTCTGTCTGCCTGTCTGTTTTCAACATAGAACTTTCCACCGATGTGCACCAGTTCAAGTCGCCACACTCCCTCCACGTAGCACACAAACCAAGAGAACAAAGTAGAAGAAATGCATAATGGAGACAGTAAACAGAGGTGTGAGACAAAGGAATAGTAATAACGAAGAACAATATAGTTTCATTGAAAATCATAAGTCACAAGGAATGGACGCATCTGCGCCAGCCATTGAGAACGATTTTGAGCCACATCACCAATTGTTTCCAGTCATTGGTTTTTACCGTCCCGAACACCCCAACCAGTCACACAGTGTACACCTTCTTACGTGACTCAAACTAACTGTTGTAGATTTCATTGACTGATGAAGCCATGTTTTGGATTGACCGCCGCTAGCTCTTTTCCAGCCTGACCCTATGTCAGCTAACATTGCTGGTTGTCGAGGTGGGCGATGACTAGGCATACGTAACACATGTCCTAACCATCTCAGTCGATGTAATTTCACAGCCTCATCGATTGATTTTCCCTCCTTACCTAGCACTTACTACTTACTTTACTTCGCGGGCGTAACCGGATTATATTGGATTGCCCGCTTTTTCTTACACAGGGAGCCTGCCATGTCTTTTAGGGCCGAAACAACCTTCCGCTCATGGTTGAGGTTCCCCCAGAGGCGGCTTCCTTGAACCCAGGTCGGACCGGGTTAGGGGGGCACCAGCCCCCCCCGTTGGCACTCGACCAACGCCTAACCTCAATACTGCTCACCTTATTATACCACCTAACACGGGAGCACAGGCACCTATGATCAAAGACAGTTAGTCAGTCTTTCCATGTCTTCTACTCTCTCAATGGTCAGGTCTCACAGCCATGAAGGAGGACGGAGCGGACTGCTCAGCAGTACATTCGCCATTTGGTCGGCAGTCGGATATCACGTCTACGCCAGAGACGGTGTAAACTGGCATATGCGAAACTAGCCTTCTGCATCCATGCGGAGATTTCATAAGAGGTCAACCCGTTGGAGCTGAGTAAACAAAATAAAATAGTTCAAAGACAATAGTAGAATAAATAATAACCGTAATAGTAACACTACTTTAAAAAAAAGCACTGACCAGTTGAATGGCTGTGCCTTGCATTTCTTGGGCTTCATAACTATACTGTAATTCAGACAGATCCATAGGTTGTTCCACTTTGTCAAAAACACTTGAAAATTTCCAGTAAGCATTTGAGAAACTGGATACGTAGAGACATTGGTTTTTTGGACAAAAAGAGAAGTAAAAAGAAAAGAGTATGCTTAATACGATTTTATCTAGGCTTGGTTTGCAGGGATTTGATTATTGATTACGGAGTTTGATCATGAGTTGTGACAATCAATTAGACGACTCTATTGGGAAAGCCAGCAGAGAGTAGTGGACAGCTAGCTAGCTGCTTCGTCCTAGCTTGATAGGACTCTTGAGCAGTACACATCCACCCCACAGTCGGGTTCGAACCCAACAACCTTCTGGTTATGAGGCGAGTTCGTAAAACTATTAACAGACACTGAGACCTAGCGGGGTTCATCGAATCAGACAAGACATTGGCCGGTGGTTGTGCTATATGCATCGAGAATTGGAACAAGAAGCTGGAATTCATTGTCTAGTCATTGGATAGGGGTGTTCCAGTGGCTGAACAGTCTTCGAGTTCGCCTCATGACCAGAACGTGCTGGGTTCGGACCCCAGTGACTGAGCATTGCTAAAGAGTCCCAAACTAGGACGAAACAGCTGGATATCCAGTACTCTATGCTGGTTTTCCAATGAGGTTCTCTAACTGATGACACAACTTGTGATCAAACCTGCATTTTTTTAATAACAGAGAAAACAACCAATCAAAGTTCAATAAACACACGGTGAATAAGAAGTCAATATGCCTATCTATATGTATGGAGACGTAGGCTATTAACTTAATCACTCAACTTTTAACCAGTAGGCCTGTGTTTCGAATCCCGTTCAGTCTAACGGCATCATGGACAACTATATCTGGGTAGTATCACGCCAATCGTTACGCAATCAAAGTGGCGGCTCATATCCCCGTAGATGATGAAAGACCTACTCTGGATAGATACCTTCAAGTAGACAATAAAACTAATCGTTGGACATAGAGAACTGACTCAATATGTCACAGACACAAACATTAATGATGACTCACAACTTCCTATAGACTGACCATCCTTATTTGTCAAGTGCTATACACTTAACCTTAGCATCTCTATAGTTCTATCACATAAGGATATAAACTTCCAACAGCCTTAGTTTATCCAACTTTCCTTATAGCATGATCTACACCTCAAAGCTTAGAGTTGTAGCTAGCTGATTTGGACGCTCGACAACCAACTACTACTACTACTACTACTACTACTACTACCAAGTTACGTGTTGAAAGCCAATCAAGACTCCACCCAATCATTCAGTGGTAGTACTCCATTAAGCCCAAACAGATGTTCCATGTGGACTGCTGTATTTTCTGCAGTCCTCTTTAGCTCGCTTCACAACTGCCCATAATCTGTGATCTCCTCCTCTCAAGATCTCCTTCAGATCACCCTTGGACTAACACCAAACTCGTCGTTTCCCATTCGGATTCCACTCAAGTGATGGCCTGGCGCGCTATGTCTCCTCAGTCTATGCCCAATTCATCTCTATTTTACTCTGCATTTTTCTGAGTAATCGACTCTTGGTTTGTTTGCTGTTATAATTTCTTTTTGCTGGTTTTTTTTTCTGACCAATTGATCTCCAATATGGAGCCAGAGAAGGCAGCAGCTGTTGATAAAAGTCTGCAGTTGGGCTGGTGGAAATGCTTTCCGTAACACAGTAGACAAGTTTCTGAGCCATAGAGAAGCAATGACTAGCCTAATATTCGTGTTGAATCTAGTTCTTTGTGCTGAGTGCAGGAGATCTCCAAATGCTTCCCTATATAAGTGAAGGAAGCGACTTCTTCCAAGTATCTCACATTGGTAGTGATTCATGCTGGTTGTTGTTATTGTTGTTGCTGTTGTTGGTTGATTGGTTATATTCATCACCTCCATGTTCTCTATATTTATCGTCTGAAGGCCCAGCTTCGCTACCAGCCTCTTCAGCCAATTTTTTTCATCTCGCCTGCCTCTAAGTCTTCGAGTTTGTTTGAAATTAAACATAAATCATCTACATGCGAATTCCAGTTCTTCTAGAGTCTTCTTATCGATCTGTCCAGAGTATTTCTGTCTTCTGACTCCCTGGGCACAGTCTGACGCATAATCCAAGTCACTACAATTAGAAATATCATTGGTGATAATAGACAGTCAGCTTGTCTTACTCCTGTCGTCTTCACTTCAAATGCCTTGCTGAGCTTTCAGTTGTGGATCACCTGACATGTGACGTCGTCATACAGCTGTCAGTGAGGTTGATAAAGGCATTGCAAGCTATAGTATTGCAGTAGTTTCCAAATTACTTCTCAGACATTTTACTAACGAAGACCTTTTCAAAGTTGGCCAGGTTATGAAGCACACACATACTGTATGTGTGTGTATATTGTGTGAGGCCTGATGACGCCACCTAGTTTTCCCCAAGCTGGAGAAATAAGTAGAGAGAGTGGTATTCGAACCTAGAACCCAATAAGTCAATTAATTGTTTAAGCCGATGTGTCACATCACCTTAATAAAAATCCAAGTGGTTGATGACTAATGCCTCTTCTTCATCGCATTAAAGCTTAGGGGGGCTAATATAATACTATGATCGTTGTGTTTCCTCCACAGAATTAAACCGGTTGAACTTGTAATGAACTGTGACAGTATAACTAAGATAATATATAGGCATTCAGAACACAATATTCAGCTAAGAGACTCTCTCCAACAACGAATTTATTATCAAGCTGTACAATCGTATATATATATTTGGGTTCTTTTTAAGAAATTATATCCGGTGAGGGGATCAGGTCAAAGGTCTTGAAATAATAAGTAGTATGAAATGCAACACTTCCTTTCTCCCGCCTCCATGTGCATCTATCAGTTCACCTGTTCTTGTGGAGCAAGGTACATTGGCCGCTGTCAGAGGACGCTTTCCACACTAATATGAGAACATATTCCAGCATGGTTTTACAAGGGAGAAAGGAAGTGTGTGCGAAACTCTATTCTGGAACACATGACCGACTCCCGTCACTCCATACCAACCCTGACCATGATTTTAAGATCATCTACCGAATCCATGCTAACTTCCCGCGTTTTCTTCTAAAGACAGCTAAGGCCTTGTCCATTCATGACTTTAATCCAGACCTTTGTGTAGACAAGAAGTACGTACAATCCCTATTTCTGTCTTGGCCGTAGAGGGATAGACATTTATTTATTTTGTTTATTTAGTTATTCTATGTAACTTTCCCTCATTACTGTGAGCTGTTTCCACTTCTCCCACTTGTCATTCTAAATCAAATTCTTTTTTACAATATTGAATTCTATCTTATCAAATTTCACACACCATGTTATGTAACATTTTATATGCGTCTACTAATCCTATAATTATGCACCCCCACTTCCAACATCTATACACCCGTCTTATGTATTATTCTATATATGGCAGTGATTGTTTTGCTACTTGACATTTAACTACGATTATAATCACAAACATTTTAATTGCATTTCATACTACTATTATTTCAAGACCTTTGACCTGATCCCCTCACCGGATATAATTTCTTAAAAAGAACCCATATATATATATACGATTGTACAGCTTGATAATAAATTCGTTGTTGGAGAGAGTCTCTTAGCTGAATATTGTGTTCTGAATGCTACACAATAGGAATTATTAAATTATTGGAAAAATGTATGCATTCAATTAAGAAAATAAGTATAATAGTAATGCCAATAATAATAAAAACAAATCACCTACGCAGCTCTACAGTCCCGTACAGTTCGATCATACTTTAAACCTCTTCTCCATTGAAGTATTTTTTGATTATCACGTAGTAAATGATCACCGCTCAAATCGAATTCTGTAGCATTTTGTGCAATCTAAATATAAAGACAAAAGAACTGAATTGTGAGTGTGCGTCAGTGTGTGCGTATGTACATCGGGGGAATTACTTCTCAAATAATCTAATTCTCTAATCACCTTGTAAACATGTAAGTGAATAAGTCTTGTTCTGCCACTTCAATTTTAAATCGACTGGTGAATGAAGTTCAGAATAGCATATCACTTACATCTGTTTGTAGAAGACAAAGATAATTGTGTATCTATCCTAGATAATTGATATGTATCCACATATATATATATATTTATGTGTGTGTATGTTGGTCTCTCTTTCTGTTTGCTCTCTTAGTCTGTGACCATTTCACTTGTATGAACTTGTCTCCTTTAACAATGTATATTCTCCTTATATTATATTATATATAATATGAGTGTTTGTTGACAGTCCGTTGCTTGGTGACATATATCCATATATGGTGGTTGTTGACATGTCTGCTATATTTCGCTATGTATATATGGATCGATACTTCATTATAATTAGCCATTCATGTTAAGACTGTCTAATGATTGTTCACACCCTTGTCATATATATTTCGATCTCACAATTTGTGTGACTTACCCACTTACTTATTTTTGGTGTGATACCACTTATTGCTTCTCCTTGTGTTTGGAAAATAGAAGTATTCATCGCAAACCTAGTGATCTTCTGATTTCCGCCTTCTTGCGTCAGGACTATTAAATTCTTGACCAGTACATAGCAATAATTCAGCGACGAGTACATAACAATAATATATTGCTTAGTTGACGGCCTGACGGATCAATTAAACGATCTATTGATATAGAAAACCTAACTGGATAGGACAGTATCTCAACTATCACAGTCCCCACCTTAGTGAGTGAGTTGCCTCTTCAGTAGAACCCAATGAATGTGCACCGAAGACACACTTGATGATGATTAACAAAGAACGTTGACACAAACTCTGGTTGATAATAATTATCCAGACATGTTTATCAGGAGATATAAAGTAGTCAGTGGAACACCAAGACCCACTCTTTAACTCCCCATTGAGAGAAAGATGTATATATCAAGCTACCCCGTATGCAAGGTCATAGCAACTTGACAACCAGACAAAGATTGAACGCTGCTGTTATAAAGAACTTTTAACCGACTCATTCAGACGGACCGCACACATACAACTATCTACTGGAATCCAGTCAAGTATATTTCTCCGCCCTAACACTCAGTGCTATTCCCTACACCTGCGAGTCCTCGCGAGCGAGTTGAGTGGTCTCCTGACACCATTAAAGTGAATTTTGTAGATTCACCTCGTTGACCGGGTGAGGTTAAATGAATGACCACACTAGGGTCTTGTATGCGTGTCTCCGAAACACAACATACATCCATGGCTCGTGATGCCTGTTATCCGATTTGGCAGAGGGTCCTGACGTTAAATGCTCCTATATGAAGTAGGCAACGTGGCCTTAAAAGACTATCTAGGGTGTTTTTATGGCTCTCAGCGTTGTTTGTGGTCACAGAGTGAAGATGACTCACTAGTCTGAAGAATAGTACTAACTGTAGTAGAGAAGGAAGATGAGGAAGGTGATGTGAGTAAAGGAGAATGATGCTCAGGAAGGCTTCGTGTGCTTTTGGAAGTGTGTGGGCGGTTGTTACTTCCCGGCTGCCCGCACCATGGAAGTTGATTGATTCTTCGGGTACCTGAAACAGAAAGTGTTGCGTGACCGCAGAGCCCAGGGAACAACTGCTTGAGGCCGGTCACACACGGCCTGTATGAATTGGTTTCTGGGATTGGTTCCGTATTAGTAAACTTATCGCTGGTTACGGACCACCGTAAGGTAAGTCCGGATGTACAATTTTTGGGGTCGACCTTTTCTAATCCCCTCTCTCCGGAGTGGAGTGACAGCATAGCTGGCATGCTGGTCATCTGAGGGAAACACCTCACTGCTGTTACACCCCTTTTCCCCAGAAGTACGACTTCGCCCTCAGATCCCCAGCATAATGTAAGAAAGATTCTTACACAATGCCGGTAACTGATTTTAGTCTAACCGCTATCCTAACAACCTTCCTGGCATGGTAGAACCTGCAGGAACATTGGTTCCAGCCAGTGCAGCTTGTTGGGGCATCGCGATGTGCAAGCCTAACCACCACGTCAAGGTAGCAACTATCGACCATCTTCATAGAACAAAGCATAGAATGGCAGTCGAACCTGTCTCTACCTCAACTTCATCGACTTCAAAAAGGCCTTCAACAGCGCAGTGTTGACCAGGAAGTAATTTGGAAACTACTTCAACACTACGGTGTACCTCAAAAGTTTTTATCAGCCTCATTTAACAGTTGGCTATATGACAATACCTGCCAACGTGTCAGGTGATCCACGACGGGAAACTTAGCGAGGCGTTCGAAGTGAATACAAGAGTAAGACAAGATTGGTTTTCCATTATCATTGATGATATTCTTAATTTTGGCGGACTGGATTATGCGATAGACTGTGGGGGGTGGGGGGGCAAGAAGAAAACATTAGAAGATCTGGATTTCGCGGTGGATAATACATTTCTAATATCACATAAACTAGAAGACTTGCAGGCGGAAACCAACAAACTGGCTGAAGAGGCTAGCAGCGAAGACAGGACTCCGAGTGAACATAGAGAAGACATAGGTGATGAAGATGACCAACCAACCAACCAACAGCGACAACAACAACAACCAGCACCAATCACCATCAACGGGAGAAACTTGAAAGAGGTCAATTCCTTCACTTATTTAGGAAGCCTCGTTTCAACTACACGTAGAATGAATGAAAATGTCAAAGTCAAGCAGAATCGGATATATAACATACGCCTTCATCAACCTGAAACCAGTTTGGAAATCTTCTGCACTTCACAGTATAAACAACAACATTCGGATTCTGTTTAACACAAATGTGAAGTCGATTACTGCCTCTATACGGGTAGGAAACTTGCACTGAGTGTCACAGGTTGCAGATTTTCATCAACAGCTGCCTCCTCTGGCTCCATACTCAAAATCAAATAGCCAGAAAGAATTAGCAACAAGTAACTCTGGTTGGGAACAAACGAACAGGCAAGAGTCGATCACTCATCGACTATGTAGGAGAAAATGGAGATGGATTGGGCATAAATTGAAGAGGCCGCCGAACGACATCGCGCGCCAAGCCATTACTCGAGTGGAATCCAAATGGGAAGCAACGAATGGGTCGTCGGTGCGAGGGTAACATGGAGGAGGTCGTGTGAAGAAGAGATGAGAGAGTTTAGGCAATCGTGAACCCAGCTGAAGGGGATGCCAGAAAACAGAACAAAGTGAAGATGTGTTGTTGAAGCCCTATGTTCCATTCGGAACTCAAGGGAACAATAATAATATTATTATTATAATAATTCATCAAAAAAACACCAACTTACAATACGAATATCGTCGTCATCATAAACATTTGTTGATGAACCATCCACTGTGAGTATATAAGAATAACGATTCATATTATCTAGATAATACTTTCCAAGGATATCTTCATAAGCATTTAAAAAGTCATCAGTTAGATTGCGTGCATTCACCTCCCAAGGCTTTAAAAAACATAAAAAGCAAAAACTTTATAAAACAGTTAACTCTGGTTTGAAATTTTAATTTAATTATCACACCCATACACACACACACACACGATATACACACAGCCATGGTAGAACTGTGACTGCTCACTACTGGTGTAGGCGCAAAACTTCCAACTACTAACTCCACAGACCCGAACCCTGCTCTATGTACGGAGGTTCGTGCAACTAGGGGGGGGGGGGTAACACTAATCCCATTACGATAGATATGACTCATTGCTAAATGCATCGAAATCCAAGTGGCAGGTGTTCAGTAACATCTCAGTACATAAAAATAGGTATTGTTCTGTAACAGGAATATCAACATCACTCTCAGCGCTTAGAACAAACCACTTTAACAATATCTTTATGCTATAATATAGAATGCTATATACTATAATATACTATACCATAATATGCTACAATAATAATAACAACAGTAATGTGCTTTATTCCAAAGCAATACTTATGATACTTAATCAATTAAACAGTAACTAACTCGCTTCTTTTTTATGTTAACCTCCCTGTTTACAAATGTGTCAGTCATTAAGAACAATGACCTTATTTGCATAAAGATTAATAACATATCTATTAATTTCCAAGAGTTGGTTTGTAAGGATTAGATTTTTTTTTACGAGTTTGGCCACGGATTGATATCACTTAGAGAACCATTGAAAACCGGCCGGGAGTGCTGGGCAGCTAGTCATTTCGTCCTCGTCTGGGAATCATCGGCAGTACGCACCCACCACAGGGGGTTCGAACCCAAGATTTACTAGTTACAAGACCAGCGAGCTCGTATACCATTCGTCAGCCACTAGGGTCTGACTCCTCAATGGCCAGTCCATGAATTCTAACTGCTACCAATTCGTGATGCATTTAGCGCGACCACCAACCAATGTCATCCGTGGGAAATCTATCCTCACACTTGATATCTGGATGAACTTCATTGGTCACGACTTCTCACTAGGACTTCAGGAGACTCCATCCTGTAGCAAGTCACTAGCGAGCATCTATTAATAGTAATAATAACAATCTGCTTTATTCCAAAACAGTACTTATGATATAGTGTAGAATTCTCCACATTTGGTACATTATTGAATCTAATTTACTCGGCAATAGCAAAAACAAAAGTCCAAAAAATAATATCACAGAATTGATAACAGCAACTTTTTGGGCATTTGCGGTGACAGTGAAGTCAGAAATGTACAAACACTACAAAATAATGACAATAATGTCAATACCTCAATTATAAGTTAATTGAAATAGTGTCACTATAAATTACAAATAGGAGAGGATAAAAGAACGATTTATTTTTCAAACTACTTTGTAAGTTGTAGGTTTCACGCTTAACACTATCTCTATTATACAAAATGCCGACAGGCCAAATAAGGTATCGTTGAGTTTTTGTACTTGATTGTGTGACCGAGCATATAATATTTTACAATGACTTCTAGTCCTACCTGATGTAATGCGAGGGGAGGGTGTGAATAGAGAGGTTGTTGAAAGTCGGACAATATGGATTTGGAGCGTTTCTCACATGAGCTCAGGTGTCTATTGACTACAGTAGTAACGAGCCCACCAAGTGGCATGCCACTTGCCCTACTGACAACCCTCAATACCCTTCGCAATATAACACATTCCTTTATGAGTAGCACAGGAAAGACTAAGGGGGGAGGAGCAGTAAAGTGCAACAGGGAAGATGCAAAAGTTAAAAAAATGTAAAAGTAGAACTACATTATGGATAAAATTTTCTGATAAAATCACACAGTGGTGTTATACAGTCATATTTACTAATGACCACGTTTTGAGCACAATTTATTACTGCTCGTAATCATATCAAGGCATTAATCACATAACTTTCTTGCTTCATTTATATACATGAGTAAAAATTGATGATTAGACATTTGAATCAAGTCAATATAAGATAAAGTGCATTCATAAATAACAAGACTAGTGTTATCAATAAAATACAATAGGCTGGGAAATAAGATGTTTTTATAGTAAAATAAATTACTTGTTAGAATGTTATAATGTCAATTGAATTGAATACATTTCGACATTATTTATTATCCTCTGATTTGACTGGTGGTAATAATATCTTCCATACATATCTCTGGCATTTACATTGAGTCACTTCTATTGCATGTGTTGGGTGTAGATTATTCGACGAACCAGGCAGGATTCACTAATCAATCTCTCTTTATCTCCACCTACCTATATTACTTTTTAGAATTTTGACTTTGTCCCAAAATTTATATCAAAATAAAATCCTATTCATAACGGAGTTATACTCTACCACAGTGCCGTTTTATCCTTAAATAAAAGTAGAGGCTGAGTGATTCCTGATTATCTTCTTAATGTAGTAGGTGAGTCTGAACATTTTCCTAGAAACTGACAAGATACGGGATGACCAAGAAAGATCAGGGGATAGAAGTGTTCCAAGGAATTTTATGCTTGACTCAGTTCCTATTTTAGTACCCTCTATACTACAGGCATCACGTGAACGCACCAGTTCCTATAGATCACATTTATATACCTAAAGGGGAAGTTCATAGTCTGACATTAAGGAGGATTTAAAGCAAGACCTTCAGCTTAAACCGCTGGCTGATATCCGATGTAACAGGATAGCACATGAAACAAACAACAAAATAACCCATAGAGGGGAACAGTTGCTCCAGGAGTTCAAATAAGTATTGTATATTCACCTACTGTGTACATTGTAACTTTGCAACTAGATTGAACCCCATATCAAAACATTACTTATCACTTCTTCTTTCAACAACTCGACAACAGGATAAATCAAATTTACAATTTGTAAACTAAGTCAGTAATTTACAACTTTCACAGTTCGAGGAGTGAAATTTCCATTACAATTCCCTTTGGAAACACGGAATTTCGCAGATCACAGTATGTTATTTGCTTTATATCATAAATAATAATCTAGAAACCAAGCATATTTCCACCGTTGATGAGCTCTAGTGGGATTCTATCCCTAAAACTGTATACACTGCAAATTGAGAAAATATGCATAAGAAAGTGGAGGTGGATGAGACCGTTGGGCGACATCGCAGCGCCAGGCCTTCTACTGGGAAACGACGAGTTTGGTGTTGGTCTGAGGGTGATATGGTGGAAATTATATGATGAGATGAAAGCTTCCGGAAATATCGTAGGGACAATTAAAGCGGACTGAAGCGAACAGGACAAAATGGAGATGTGGTGTTGAAGCACCATGTTCCACTCGGAACACAAGGGAATAATAATAATAATGAGACAGGAATTGCTTCCAATTACTCACGACAAATGTGTAGCATAACCCAGAAAACACTCGTACTTAACTGTCAATGTGATTTGTAATGCAACGTACTTCAGTTAGCACAACTTAATGACTGGATGCATGCTTGACTTTGATGTTTGATAGAACTTTAAATTATGGCCAGATTTGCAAGTTCATTATTTCAATCATTCTACAACCAGATATGTATTGAAGTGATACCAACAATTAATGAGTTCACTTTCCCAATATATACATACCTACCAGCCAATTACGAACATATCGGTGAGTCGGCTATCTTGATGGCGCATTATCAGCTTCCTCTAGCAGCTTTTTAGTAAGTTCGCCTATACCACTATTCTGCCAATTGCTTTGATACTCCTCATAATATATACGCGACTCCACACAGTAACCGTTATTAGTTTGGATACCAGATACTAACCCGCACCCACTACACACACACACACATGAGGTTCCAAATATGGTGCTCTTAACAAACTTTATGGTAATATTTGAAGTTAAAATATTAACCAACTGGCTACGTTTCATAGAGTAGTTCACACGAATTACAGTGCTCTGAAAGATATAAATGATTAGTATTTCGACGACTAATGTGACGCTGGGAACACATGACTGTCTAGACTCCACACTACCGGAGCAACTGTCCAGAAGAATTTTTCTGGAACAAATGGGGGATTTTTCGAAATATTATCCTATTTAATGCTTATGGGGAATTGTCATCTGAATTAGTAACAACCAGTGGTGTCCGACAGGGATGTCCACTTTCCCCATTTCTGTTTAACTTCATCATAGATATGCTAATGGAAGTATCCTTAACTGAACGTAGTGACTTAGGAATCGACTTGTTACCAGGGAATAGTCTTATGGACTTAGAATATGCAGATGACATAGTCCTGTTAGGGGAGGATGCTGACAAAATGCAGAGTCTTCTGAACACCTTGAGCAGCAATCTTCGTATGTTTGGCATGCGATTCGCCCCTGCAAAATGTAAGATGCTGCTACAGGACTGGACCACGTCAACCCCTAACTTAGTGATAGGGAGTGAAGTGATAGAACATGTTGACCACTTCACCTACTTGGGAAGTTGTATTAGCACCAACGGACTGATTGGCGATGAAATCTCAGCACGGATCCGAAAAGCTCGAGCTGCTTTCGCTGACTTACACCATCTCTGGCGTAGGCGTGACATCCGGTTATCAACCAAGGGACGTGTGTACTGCTCATCAGTTCGCTCCGTCCTTCTCTATGGCTCTGAAACATGGCCAATACGCGTTGAAGACATGAAAAGGTTGACTGCTTTCGACCATAGATGTCTGCGATCTCTGTCTCACGTTAGGTGGTTTCACAAGATAAGTAATGTTGACGTTAGGCGTAGAGTGTTGGGCAAAGAGGGAAAATCAATCGACGAGGTTATAAAGTTACATAGACTAAGATGGCTAGGTCACGTGGTGCGCATGCCTAACCACCGCCTCCCCCGACGGGCATTGTTAGCTGATATAGGTTCAGGTTGGAAAAGAGCCAGTGGTGGCCAAACAAAAACATGGCCTCATCAATCCATGAAATCCTTGACAGTTAAACTGAGTCAGGTAGGGAGATGCAGACTCCCGGGTTGGGGACCTCGGGACTGACTCTAGGAATCAATGGCTGGAGACAATAGGTGACATGGCTCAAAATCGTTGTCAATGGTGCAGATGTATTCAATCTCTGTAATCTTTCATATTCCTTTCTACCATTACCCATTCTGTTTCACTCTTATATTTGTCAAACTCTATTAATTCTCTTCACTCATCTTCTTGTCTACCTCTGTGTGCTATTTGGAACGTGGCAACTCGAACTGCTGCACTTCGGTGCCAAGTTCTATGTTGAATCCAGACAGACAGACATTTAATGCGTAGTGTGCGTACAGTGCCCTGTAAATTTGTACCAGAAAGAAAACTAACTCGCCTGAAGACATGTGTAAATCAGACCTTTTGTTCTTGTCATACGCAAACCTCCAGCATGCCTTATATTTCAAAGATTTTTACGATCACTGTTACAGACAGCTACGAACACACTGGAAGTGAATTATTTAGCATGAACGCACTTTTATAATTAGAGTCCAAGGCTAAAATCCCGTTTAGGACCACGTCATGTAGTATCACAAAAACTATTCTATCATTGATAAAAACAATATTTAAATTGTCATTAAGGTCTAAAAGCTAGTCAAACTTAGTAGTATGACACACTAGTGTTGAGCTTGCCAACTGGTTGCGTGTCATTTCATGCTATAAGACTAAACACCCAAAACATACTACTAGTTAATACTAACGAATATGAAAATAACTCAATACTTACAATATTACGTTTCTTTATCTGCTCACGTATTTGCGAGATGGGAGCCCTAATATAAACTATTATATGAGGTTTCCAGAGATTTGGGATAGTCAATGCATGATTCTGTTTGAACCAAAGTAGTCCTAAAACGTCGAGAAGATACTAATGAAGACTTACCACGCTCTGAGAGATAATTGCATTTATGCATAGCATCAGCGAATGCGAACTCCGAGAAAGGACCTCGGTCAATAACTACTCCTTGTCCTGTATTGAATAAGTGACATAATGCTGTCAAATAGTTCCAGTAACGTCTCAAGTAGAAATGGTATTGGAGGAATAAGCCTTTTCCATTCTTCACCAGGTCTGGTTCATTCCAAAACATTTCGCATGTATAATATTTCGCGAAATCAGGAAGTAAGCAGTTATGGCAACGGAAATCAAAGGGTGGATCCACCATTTTATTGATATATATATCGTCTTCTGTTGGATCGGGAAAATATGCCATACCAAAGTGTTCAGCCAACTTAGCGGCGACATTGGATTTTCCAGAGGCAATATTACCTTCGACAAGTATTACTTTGGTGTTATCATTAAAGCGATTACTAGCATTATCAAAAATCGCACTTAGCATATTATCGCCTCTGGAAAAGTAATCAAAACGAGGAGGTTTAGCAAGCTTAATTTCCCCATCTACTGCAAGTCTAAGGGTACTTATTGAGCACCCCTTTAAGACTCCTCCACTTTTCTGGAATAAGCTTAGAGTCCTGGACGCCATCCAGCGACCGAAACACTAAACACCAATGACCTTGGAAGCGCTCCTGGCTAGGTCACTCAATGTCCAACAACTTAACATCTGTTGGACTTCATTTTATAACACAATGTAGGCTTTGAACCAATAATGATCCCTTCCATTTACTTCACATCAGAGCTATATTACCGCTATGAATGAATCAATAGAGTATACTGAAATAACTTGTTTAGATTGAGAATTTCAGTTTCCAAGCGGAGAAAGGAACCGTGGTCTCAAAACGTTGGAATGATGTTCTCTTAAATTGGTTGGTTCCGGAGGAATGGAATAAGTAGAACAGGTTGGCACCTAGATCATTACCTAGGATAACGAATACTAATAATCGGTCAGCTACTCAGTCACTTTTGTGACAGAAATATAGTTTGTAAATTTCCTCCTTATATGATATTTTAGAGGTTGATGCATCAACCGAGATACTTAACCGTGCCGTTGGATCCTGATACATCAGAAGTGTGGCATTCGCAATAGCTTTTTTAACCTGGGTAAGAGCATTTCAAGCGGACGTGTCTAGTGCGACAGACTTGTTATTCCCTCGAAGAAGGTCTGTCAATGGCTGAATCAGAGAGGCACGGTTGGGAATAAAGCGTCGATAATAACTTACCAAGCCGTTAAAAGTGCGGGGACTTTTCGCCGTCTGTGGCTCTGGAAAGTTCAGTATAGCCTCCACCTTAGTAGCCAGTGGGCGAATGCCTTTGCAGTCAATAGTACGACCCAGGAAGTCGAGTGAGTCAACGCCGATTTGACACTTGAATATTAATGGTAACACCATGTTGGCGTAACCTTTCAAATGCCTAGTCCAAATGTCTAAGGTGAGTTTCCTTGTCTGGACTGGCAATGAAGCAGTCGTCTAAGTATGCGTATACAAAGTCGAGACCGCGAAATACTTCATCGATGAAGCGTTGGAATGTTTGGGCTGCATTCCGGAGACCAAATGGCATACGTAGAAATTCAAAAAGTCCGTAATGATAGCCGTTTTCGGAATATCTTCTGTTGCCATCGGGATTCGGTTTTACGCCTTAACCAAGTCGATTTTGGAGAATATAGCCGCGCCAGAAAATGTTGCTGTCAAGTCGTGCATGTGAGGCAACGGGCAGCAATCAGGGGTTGTTTTCGCATTCACTCGCCAGTAATCACCGGTGGGTCGCCAATCATTGCTATCCCTTTTCGGAACCATATGAAGTGGGGATGCCCATGAGCTATTCGAAGGTCGACTGATGCCAAGAGTAAGCATATGTTCAAACTCATTCCTAGCGATTCTCAGTTTGTCAGGAGCCAGTCGTCGTGCTCTAGATGTCACGGGTTGTCCTGTGGTAATGATGTGGTGCATAACATTGCTGGTTATGCGCAGTAGGTCGTTCGACGGGCAACTGAGTTCCGGATATTTGTCAACAATAGGTTGAAAAGTTGGATCAAGGCTTGCCTTTATCTTAACGAGTGACAAGCTGGGGTCTATATATGTGATGCCTTTGATAGACAGACTAGTAGTATTATCAATCAGTCGTTTTTGGCGGACGTCTACGAGTAAATCATGATGATTAAGTAGGTCCGTGCCAATGATGGGCATTGTGACATCAGTGAGAAGTAAAATCCACCGAATAGGCTTGCGTAAACCTACGTTCGGATAGACATATTTCCTACCAAAGGTTGCGATTGGTTTTCCATTTGCAGCCTGTAATTTGAAGGTAGGTTACTTCCGTCGATCTGCTGCTGTAGCAGGAAGGACGCTGACTTCGGCGCCTGTGTCGACTAAATTACGGGTCTGGCTGATCACATCATGGATGTTAAGTAGGCGGCTAGTGCCGCTGGCGACGGTTGCCGCTAACGCGTGCCGGCGGGATAGTTTCCCACAGACTTTGGGACATTTCCAAAGTTACAAGGCTTACAGCAACACTTCACTGCTTGGCCATAGGTGTTGTGGTACCAGCACCAGTCAGCGTTTTTCAGAGAACGTGGCTTGGACTTAGATCGACCACGTGAGTTTCGGTGTTGAGGAGATTTAGGACGACGGTCGAAGTTAGAGGGCATGTTTGACGTAAACATCCGCTGGATAACTCTATCACTGCAGTATCCTTACTCGAAGTCTGCTTAATCATCGAGCATATTTCGGGAACTGACCGTTTAGTTATTTCTAGAATCCCACCTGCAGAAATAGCTAAGTCATCTATTATAACACCCTGAAGTGTCACAAGTACGGTCTGGATGGACTGTGGCAGCTTGGATAAAAAGAGTTGTCTAAAAAGTCCTTCATCGAACTGACTTTGGCCAATAACCTCTCTCATTCTTGTCAGCATGCTCACGGCTGACTGATCTCCTAACTCGATGTTACGAAATAATTCATTCAGACGTTGTCGGTCCTTGAGAACGTTTCTCCTGAGGAGGGGTGCTTTGAGCAACTCGTACGAGTTACTTACCTCGGGACTCGACATCTTGAACATCATTCATAATCCACCAACTGGTCTCCTTCCCAAAAAGAATGCGGCGATGTTTTATCCAAAATGGTGAGGAAATACATAAATCCACAGCTGCTGTTGTAAACACTCAGTGGGGTAGGGGCCAGCAAAATAATCCATTCAAAGCATTTGTATACTTCACATGGACACGGAGACTCTGCAGAATACGTCATAATCCAAATAACTCGCCATACAGCGCCAATAAACCTGGATATCTATGATACAACGATAACATGCTGAAAGCTGCATCTCAGATCAAGTTGATTCACTCGATGGTAATAATCTGCTCCTGTGTGCCTTATTCGACATCTTGAATGGAATGGTTCGAGGTTATTCTGGTACTAGATCGAAAAGAATAAAAAATTCACCGGTCGCTAAATCAAAAGTGCTTCTCTGCATGTTTAACTGTATTCTAACTGCTATGATTCATTCCAAACCATTTATCTTATAATCCCTCAAATTCCAGGAACGATCCAATTCTACCATTTGAAGACGCTGGCGAACATGCTGTAAATGAGTATTCATGATCTGAAATGAAGAAGCAACTGGTTTTCAATCAGTTTTCAACATTTTACTCAACTTACGAATACAGTCCGCCATGCAGACACAAATGGAGCAGATGGAGAATTCTGGAAATGACCTCGGCACCATTTGATTCAGTGGAACAACTTAACATGACTTTATCTAGTTTTGGCCTCCACGATCAAATTTCTTTCCTGTTATGAAACTATGATGAGACTGCTGAAAAATGGAATAAATATATTACTGATCTCAACATAATACATCAATAATCTTTAAGCCAAGAGTGTTGTTCACAACAAAGTTATATAGGAGAATTGACTTCAAGCTTTATTTTTCCCAGATATCTGTATTACATTCATCTGATGTCTGGGTTTTTTGTTAGAGCGAAGACAATATTCCTATATTTCTTTATTTGTTGCACAAACAAACTTTAAAGCAGACTGTTCCGACGGACTCTAATGTCAGAAAGAAAAACCAAACTGTAAATCCATTATACATCAAATCATGTGTAATTTATATAACAACTTATCCATGCCTGTACAACAGGTATGTTCCTGCATAAACAGGGAGAAATATATTATTATTAAGACAATATTTATGCATGCCTATACAATTGGTGTATCCTACATAGCTAGGAAAAAATGTACCTTCTGTGCGTCGGTGGCACAGTGGTTAGGACTCTCGCCGACCATGCACATGGTCCGGGGTTCGAGCCCACGCCGGCGCACACCTGATATCTATGGTCGGCCTGCAAAATTTGGGCTACCGATATCCATGCTGAAAATTCCATACTTGTACCAAAAATACAGTGTGGAATCAAGCTGTGAATCAAAAAAAAAATCTTTACTAAATATGCTTATTAATATTATGTGTAACCTATCGAATTGATGATGCCTGTAAACTGGCGTCCCTCATGTAAAAAATGAGAATATATATTATTATTATCTGAAAAGTTACGCACTTGCTGAATTCCCGCGGCAGGGTGTGAATAACTGCAAGGAACTGTGAACGTTGATCGGTTATCCCATGCTCACAAAAATCTGCTTCAGCTATCTGAAACCACGTTTCAGCATTATCTAGCCAGTATGGTACGAGCTGAATGGTTTTAGGAGTTGAGCGGATACGAATGACCTTGGGACTAAGATAACTCATGACGAAAAGTATGTCGTATATAATACGGCACAAGAACAAATACAAAAAGGAACGAACTCTCCGGGGTTATCTGCGTATTTATCGCAGATAAATTTCGCGGTTGGGCTCACCAGTTTAGAGGTTGATGGTACAGACTTTTGCGCACCCTACTGAGTATGTTAACGCAAGTTCTTATACAACAACTTCTAACTTATTAATTCTCGCGTACCAGAGACAAAGCAAAATACAGTATTTGATCGTCCAAATTACGCGATATATTTCGGGACCAAAACGAGTTGTTAGACGAACGCTCAGCTGGCTAGGGATCTTGAGCACTTGACACGACGGAGTACCAAATGTCGGGGATGCCTGAGCGAAAGCCCTCAGCTAAACAAGCCGACTTAAACAGTAGTGGTCAGCATCCAGTGTTGAGTGATTGCTGTGGTCAATAATTTTGGGGGATTATTTACCGCTACAATATGAAACTCTGCCTGAACGAAGCACTCTCCTTGTGTTAATACGTGTGTCAATCACGTCTCATAAACCGTTAATGCCCAGCTCTCGCTACGCTCGGGCCCACGCTGTTCTTCGAAGATTTCAGAAACGCTTAGTTATAACGGACGAAAAACCAAAACACCGATCTGCCGTTTGATATTTCTGTATTGTTACACCAACATATAAAAGGAATAAGCGAACTAAGGTCTGAAAACAAATATTACAATAATAAATCTTTGTATTACTTCTGACGATGTTTCACTCTTCTTTCTGAACAGCGACCGATGAGACGATGACTGTCGTATTGATGCCTCCGCGAAAATTGGGGAAGTTGATTTTGAGCAAACAACCAAGAATTGATCGTTCAATCTTCAACTCCATTGACACTCCCCGGCAAAAAAGGGATCCAACCCTTTTTTCCTTCACGACCAATGCACGTTGACTTGGATGCCATTGCGAGAACCTGGGTCACACGGACAGAGCTGAAATGGAAAACAAACAGAAAAGCCAACACACCACAAGCATACCCACAGCACAATCTCACACATCAATGACGACCTGCGCCTCCAGACAGAGACCTCCTCTTGACATCTTGCAACACAATCGCCACTTGCTAGAATGACTCTTGCAGAATGCAATGTGACCATAGCACCACCTCACGATACTCTACGCACATCCTCTTATCTACTCACTACCAATTACCACTGAAATCGCTTGTCACTCATTCTGCCTCAGTTCTAATAGCGGTGACGCATGCGAGCCTCAGTCGTTTACACTCTTTCTCCCCGGCGTGTCGGACCGCAGCTAACAATTATCTCCGTGTGCATTTCATTCTCAGCAATAGCCTCCCCGGCGTATACGACCCATCTGCTGTCCTTAACATCAATCAATTCATTCATGGATGTAGAAGACTCGAAACAACTTCAGAAGTAATCACGACGAAAATTTTAACAAAATTACGCAATAACAACAAGATACGAAAACAACGAGTAAACACAATGAATTCAAATAACACCAATTGATATGACACACCACACGTATATACAAACAGTACACACAAACTCGCATTTCATGTCTTGATGGAATTCCTTTGAAGAATTGCAGGACTTACACCAGTACGCCTACAAACCTTCACAGGTTGACCATTGTAAGTTGTGGAATGTCCGGACACAAACAGAATTACCAACAGCTAGATGACAGATGATATCAATTCAGTATATACAATATGAACATATGTACAAAATCACACACCGAGCACATTAGACTGCTCATTGATGCGCTACCCTTTGAAGAATTGTAGGACTTACAGCAGTACGCCTACAACCCTTCTCAGGTTGACGCTCTAGGTTGGAAAATCATCTATTGTTTCATCCTCCGACTCTCTACTCTCAGCACCTTCCAGGAGACACAGTTTTCTGATATCTCGCACCAACATGCCACAACTAGTTCTCACCTCAACCGTCCTCACCAATCCATCACCACTACAGATCAGCCTTACTACCACTCCCAAAGGCCACCTACCTGTGGCACATTTATCTGCTACTAATACTATGTCACCAACCTTTAAGTTTCGGCACAACTTTTTCCACTTGTCCCTGGTCTGCAATGTTAGAACATACTCCTTTAACCATCTTTTCCAAAATATATCTT
The DNA here is from genome assembly GCA_944472135.2 of Trichobilharzia regenti. Lineage (NCBI taxonomy): Eukaryota > Metazoa > Platyhelminthes > Trematoda > Strigeidida > Schistosomatidae > Trichobilharzia > Trichobilharzia regenti. The sequence goes on from OX235268.1 coordinate 45,945,025, forward strand.
TCATGTGCCTGGCTTGTTTCCATCTTTTAATCGTAGGTATTCCTTCCCCGCTTGCGTCCTCTATGCCAGGGTTGCCTCTCAATAACAATAATTTATTTGGGGTTAACACATCAAAATCCTTGACGTCGTCCCTCACAGGTGATAACGGCCGGTCATTTAATATTCGTTCAGCTTCACAAAAAAATGTCTCCAGCGTTTCGTCATTCAAACTCTGGTTTTTAATTATGGAGCTTAAAATACGCTTGATAATTCCTATAAGTCTTTCCCATAGCCCACCTCTATGGCTGGCATGTGGTGGATTGAAGTGCCACTCGATGTTCCTTTTCAGTAACTCTTCCTGAACTCTCGTTTGAGGACCTTCGAAGTATTCTTTAAGCTCGGCGTGACAGCCAACAAAATTAGTCCCTCTGTCGCTGAACATCATCTTCGGTACACCCCGGCGATTTATAAATCTATGTAATGCTAGCACGAATGAATCAGTAGTTAGCGTATGAACCATCTCAATATGCACAGCTCTCATTTTCAAACAGGTGAATAAACAGCCATATCTTTTACATAGGGTTCTGCCTCTCTTCACTACAAAAGGTCCGAACAAATCCACCCCAACGTACTCAAATGGATAATTCCCTTCAGAAGCTTGCCACGCTGGGAGTGGTGCCATTATCTGCTGTACTGGACGAGCATTTCGGAGTTTACATTCCATGCACTTATCAATTATTTTACGGACAGCAGTACCTCCCTTCACTATCCAGAACTTACATCGAATACTTGATAGTACTTGCGAAGTACCCAAATGACCTTCAAGAACATGGTAGTGTCTTATAATGAGATCAGTGACTGGATGGTAGCAAGGTAATAAAGCCGGATGACGGGTCTCATATGACGATTCTAACATTTGTAGACGTCCACCAACTCTAGCGATCCCTTCGGAAACTATCGGAGATAATCTATCTAACCGCACCTTGAAATCTGCGAAATCGGGACTATCCTCCTTGGTAATCTCACCCCACGCTTCCCACTGAGCAGCCCTCAAAATCGCTAACTCTGCATTTCTAATATCTTCGACTCTCAAAGGCCCCACATTCATATTTTCGTATCCCGCAAGATGCATGACCTTTAAATACGTAACATATCGTGTCAACCACGCAACCGCTTTCAGTAGTTTGTACCAAGAAGAATAATATTTAAAAAGTGGATGTAAACCTGAATGTCTTTCTTGAGTAGATGTTAAACTGACACTTGTCTTCAACTCCAAGGCACACTCGTTTATCGGTGGTTCATCTTCTCTACGAGGCCACATACTATCAGCCCTTAGCAAGAACTCTGGACCTTTCCACCACTTATTTTTAACCACATTCATATCAATAACTCCTCGCGATGCTAGATCAGCTGGATTTTTTCCAGACGGTACGTACCTCCACTGCTCAACAGTGGTTAGTTCACGAATTTGAGATACTCTGTTAGCTACAAAACATGCATATCTTGCTGACTCGTTGCGTATATAATATATCACAGACATCGAATCAGTCCAAAACGTTACGGGATGCTTGGGGTAATCCAACTCTTTACACACTGTTGTGAATAACTGCGCAGCTAGTAAGGCGGCATTAAGTTCTAATCTCGGAATCGAAACCGTCTTTAGAGGTGCAACTCTGGATTTACCCATCACCAGGCTAACATCTATATCATTCATTAAGGTGGTTCTGATGTATACGGCTGCACCAAATCCAACCTCAGAGGCATCAGAAAAAACATGGAAGTCAATTATATCATGATTTCTCGACGGCTTAAGTGGACGTGAGACGGAATGTAGATTCAGCATTCTTAAACTGTTAACCCACCCCTTCCACTCTTCTCTCTGCCTCTCACTTAATGGTTCATCCCACTGTAACCCTTTCCTGCATGTCTCTTGAAATAACCTCCTAGCCGGAAGTAGATAAGGTGCTACTAATCCAAGTGGGTCAAACACGGACGACAACACAGAGAGCACACCTCTCCGAGTAACTGGCTTATCAATATCACCAACACTAAATCCAAAGGTATCAGAGTTCACATCCCATCGCATACCTAATGTGCGTTCAACTGGTAGAGTATCAACAGGCAAATCTCGTACGGTAGGTGCTCTGTCTTCTGGATCTATATGCTTCAAAACGTCTAGGCTGTTCGAGACCCACTTAGTTAGACGAAAGCCGGCCTTAGCTAACACTTCAGTGATGCTTGTTGCAAATCTAACTGCAGACTTATCATCATCGAAGGAGGCTAAACAATCATCCACGTAGAAGCAACAATCTATGACGTCCAGCAAATCATTAGAACCAAATGTGGACACTGCCTTTCGTAGAGCAAAATTAGCACAAAATGGGGAGGATGTGGCACCAAATGGATGCACTGTCATCCTATATTCTGACACCTTACCACAAGGACCGTCATCAAACCACAAAAACCTCAAGTGATCTCTGTCACTCTCTGGCACCTTCACCTGAAGGAACATTTCCTCAATATCCGCCGCGACAGCAACTGTAAACTTTCTGAATCTCAATAGCAGTCCCACTAATGAGCTCACGCAATCTGGGCCACTATACAGATTATCATTTAAAGAGACTCCTTCGTGTTTCGCAGAACAATCAAACACCACACGGAGTTTACCTGGCTTCCTCGGGTTAAAGACGGGATGATGGGGCAAATACCACTTCCCTGGCTCACTTTGATCAACTAGTCTTTCAACGTAACCCTTCACTATATGTTTATCGACGACTTCCTTATATTTGGACCAGAGTTCTGCATCTGACAGGAATTTCTTCTGTAAACCCATTAGTCTCTTAAGAGCAACTTTCCTATTACAAACAACTGTCTATCTTTGAATCTCCATGGTAGGCCAACGCTGAAACGCCCGTTTTCGTATTTACAAGAGTCCTCGGCTATTTTAACTGCTTTCAAGTCTTCTACAGAACGACCTTTCCCTGGGACACCGCAGTCACAAAACTCCTTGTCATACATATTTTTAATCATAGTTTCTAGTTTGTCCCCATCGTTTGTAACTAATGATGATATGTGGACTATGGGTATAGGTCCTCTCACTGTCCATCCCAGTGGTGTTTTTGTCGCAAACAGATCATCTCTACCTCCAAATCTCTCTTCTAATACCTTGTGAGCTTCTGGCACACTACATCCAATGAGTACTCTCACTCTTCCATCTTGCAATGTTGGAAGAGGTATGTCACACAGGTATGGCTTACCGACAACCGTTTCACGACTAGGTACTATAGCTTCGCCAAGTTTCATACTGGAGGTAGTGTAAGCAGTATCCACTTCCACGGTCTCCCCAGTAGCCAAGGATTCTAACTGAAATGACACTCGCTCACATACTACTGTTTTCGCAGAATTGAAAGTATTTACAACCAAGGGTTGCTTTGGGCCTTTAATACCCAAGCAACCAGCCAGTTCAGCATCTATCAATGTAACGTCTGAACCATTATCCAACAATGCATAAGTCTCTACTGAAGATTTCGGTCCTTTCACCTTAACTGGTAATACCCCTAAGAAAACTTGTGGGATGTCAAGGGGTCTAGAGATACTATTACAATTAACCGAACTCCCAGGTTCGTTCACTGTTCTCAGAAGTGGGTGCATATCCGTTAAACCACTACTTCCTTTATTTGTCGCCTTACAATTCCACTTTGTATGCCCAATCTTTAAACAACTGAAACACAGCCGCTTCTGCTTTGCCATTTTTAACCTTTCTACGGGTGACATAGCGATAAAGCGATTACAATCACTCAATTGATGCATGTTATGGCAGACAATACACTCATCCTTTCTCGTTGTGTCTTGAGACTTCACCACAAATGCCTTCCTTATATTCACTGGTTCCTTAGAATGCAAAATGCTGGCGAATTTGCCCATCGCCTGGTTGACACTGTCCTTCACCAGTCTAAGAATATCATCGAACCTTGGCTCGATACCCTCCTCCTCTATACGAGAGCTTATTTTTACCCATTTCCTTTGCAGCCGCGTAGGTAGGCGTCTTGCAATTACCTCTAGGACTGAGCTGGAGTTGAGGTCACTCATGAAATTCATAGAAATCAAGGTATTCTTGTAAGTCATAAGATTGTCTAAAAACTCAGTGAGTGCCTTGGAGTCATCTCGAAGTTGACTGCCATTACCTTGACAGCTTCGTATACGTTCCTTACAATCATCGAAGGTCTTCCAAACCTTTGACGTAATATGCTCATAGCCTCAGCGTATCCCTCATTAGGGGGCATGAGCTTACAGCACTGTATAGCTCTTGAAGCATCTCCAGTGCAATACCTCATCAAATACATCAATTTCAATTCATCACTTAATAAAAAACTACTCAGCATGATCTCAAACTCCTTAACAAACTGTAAATAATCGGCCGGGTTTCCATCAAAACACCGTGGTTCAAACTTAGGGAGTTTGATGTTCCTATTATCCCTGAACGGCGAAACAGTAACATCAACCATGTCATGCTTAACATCAGACACATCGTTACAATTAACAGACAAGTCACCATGACTTACTTTCCTGTTTGTATCCAAGACACTCTGTCCCTTCTTTGACCCAGGCATTGTTGAACTTGACCCAATTCCAAAAAGTTCCAGATATTGCTTGTTCAAAGAGGACTTGACCGGCACCAGGAAAAATGAACGGCGACTATCCAAACTTTCACCAACTGTTTGAATCCGCCAGATCTGTTTCTATCGTCAGAAACTGTCAATCACGTCTCATAAACCGTTAATGCCCAGCTCTCGCTACGCTCGGGCCCACGCTGTTCTTCGAAGATTTCAGAAACGCTTAGTTATAACGGACGAGAAAACCAAAACACCGATCTGCCGTTTGATATTTCTGTATTGTTACACCAACATATAAAAGGAATAAGCGAACTAAGGTCTGAAAACAAATATTACAATAATAAATCTTTGTATTACTTCTGACGATGTTTCACTCTTCTTTCTGAACAGCGACCGATGAGACGATGACTGTCGTATTGATGCCTCCGCGAAAATTGGGGAAGTTGATTTTGAGCAAACAACCATGAATTGATCGTTCAATCTTCAACTCCATTGACAACGTGTGTCAAACTTGGACATTGTGGTAGTAAGTAATTCCACATTAGTTAATTTATTAGATGTATAACAGTGATAACAGGAGCTTTGTTTATCGAATCAACTGCAAATACATGGAGCAGGAATGATTCAACACTTGTCACAGATATCTGGAAAATTCCACTACCCATACGACAAATAGAAGACAAAGAAATCTATAAAACTCAAGTTTCAAAGTCGTGTGATTACAATTGATATGATTATGGACAATAAATTTTTTTCGAAACGTTATCCAGTAAATAATACTGTGTCAGTGTTTGATACATCTTATAAACAAACTAATACAGAATTACTCCCCTTGAGGTTTCGTAATCTGTCTGCTTTTTATTCGAAATAAAGGCTCTCAGTTTGTGACAGTGCACCTAATTAGGTTCGATATATGTCGGATATACCATACGACATATAGCATCTGAGAGCTTGTAAAGGGCTTGTACTGCATCCTGAATGTTTTGAGTTCTTGTTTTAACGCATATATGTACGACGGCGCTACGCCATCTTTTCTTGCTTAGGCGCCTTCACTCTGTGCCGGTAAAACGCGCATTTCTCGAAGTCCGTAGCTCAGCCGTAATACCCAGATAATTTCAAAAATCTTCCCCCTAATAACCCTAACATTTATATTCTGCTAAAATATATTGCTCAGTACAGCATCCTGCCAAAAAACTGAATCTTTTGATTCTTACCTGTTTGTCAGTGTGTACAAGCCAGGTAGCGTGTTGACTATTTTATTTTTTATCACAGCTTGATTCCACACTGTATTTCTAGTAGAAGTATGGAATTTTCAGCACGGATATCGGTAGCCCAAATTTTGCAGGCCGACCATAGATATCAGGTTTGCGTCGGCAGGGGATCGAACCTCGGACCATGTGCATGGTTGACGAGAGTCCTAACCACTGTGCCACCGGCGCACACAAACGATGCTTAGGCTCATTACGTTTAGTAACGCTGGTATAGTGTGACTCCACAACTACCTACCCACATTGGCAAGCCCGAGTTTCACTGTTTGCCTTATTTGTAGCCTAATGTGTCAGTACTTTTACCTCTTCGTAATGATCATTTTGTATTTTGTTCTTTGCACTTGTGGTGACGACTCTTTTTTGTTAAGTTTGTGTTTATATTTTTAATGTTTTTTCGTTGTTTTTATATCGTATTATCTCATCTCAATGATAGCTGAAAATGGCTCCCCTGCGCAGATAGCAGTTTCGCTGCAGCTTCCGACTTTCTGGAGACACCATCCTTCTGCATGGTTCAGTCATGTTGAGGTTCAGTTCTCTCCAAGGCATATCCACTCACAAGAAACTAAAGCTAGCGTTGTCATTGTCGGCCACCCCGGAGACATCATAGAGGAAGTTTCTGACGTTCTTGACGATCTCTCTCGAAACCTGTTTGATCGTCTTAAAGCTTCCTTAGTCAGGACAGTTGCATTGACAGATCAACAAAAAGGGTACGTACTCTTTCGTGACGTTCACCTCAGCAATTGTCCACTCGGATCTTAGGCAAATGAAATAGCTAGTTGCTGATTTCAAGATTGGTGATGCCTTCCTTAAGCGGGTTTGGCTTCAGAGATTGCCTCAGTCATTCCAGAGAATCTTAGCACCACTCCACAACTCTCTTTTACTAAAGGTAGCAGAGGCAGAAGACATGGTTTCAGGGGCACCTTAGTCAAGCGTGAACAATTTGGCTTCAGTATCTGACGGTCCTGTTTATTTAAAGGGTCCTTCCACCGGTGATTTATCGAGTCTCGACGTGGTGGCTCATATCTCTGAGCTTTATGAGGACCATCGTAGCATCAGGCAAGAGATGAAAGCTAGAACCCCCCCGTAGTCCAACAACCCTATCTCGTAACAGGTTCTGATCACGTTCTGGCAGTAGCACCCAAGGCCACTTGAATTCCAGTCTGGACTGTGCTGATACTACAGACCTTATGGCGTCTTTACTGTGGCCAATGTGACCACCGGCATTATTGGTGTGTATCTCTAACAGCAATGTCAGCTACTCGTTAACGCTGGTAAGCGTAAGTTGATGGATTCTACCACAAGACCCTCTGCCTCCGGTACTGCCACACATACGCCTTCGCTCAGCGCAGTGTTTTCTCCACTCACCATTTCAGGTCCTGTTATCCAATCTTTCCTGGATGTTTTCAAACTCAGTCGTGGCGTGCCTTGTGTTACCTCAAATCTCTCTCATGGCATCACGATGGCTGGTCCACCAATATTCGCCACCACAACACGCCGGTTATCTCCAGAAAACTTCAGGGCGTAAAGTCTGAGTTCGAACACACGTCGGAAATGAGGACAGTCAGACCATCTAACAGCCCATGGTCGTCACCCCTCCATCCAATGCCTAAGAACAGTGGCATTAATCGGAAACCTTGTAGGGATTACCTAAAACTCAAAGCTCAAACGGTCCCAAATCGCTAAAGGTTCCTAACTAACACGACTTTATTACATCCCTGAAAGGCGTGTCTGTATTCAGTAAGCTTGACCTGACGCTTGCCTACCGTCAGATCCCTGTTCACCCTGACGACATTCTCAAAACTGTAATCATTGCTCCTTTTAGTCTTTTCGAGTTTCTTCTTCAGGGTTTCATCCGTGTTGTCCTGAGTGGATTAGACTTTGACAACATCTCGATAGATAGTCCAAATGAATAAGCTCATTGCAACCATCTACAACTGGTATTCAGCCGACTTATGAAAAATTCAATTACAATCGGTCTAGCCATTTGCTAGGTTGATGTCCGCTCACTGACTTTTCTTGGACGCATAATTGATGAACATGGCATTCGATGTTTACCTGAAAAGGTGAAGGCCACACAAGACCTCCCAGTACCAGAGACCCTGAAATCTTCACACACGTTTCTAGGTATGAAAAGTTATTACCATCGGTTTGTTCCTCAATGTGCACATATTCTAAATGAATTCACAAACCTACTAAACGTTAGTGCAAAACATTAAGCATGATACCAGGGTCTTCGGAAGCATTCAAAAAATTAAGATGAGAATTACAGGCGCATCTATGTTGGTGCATCTGGATGTAAAGCTTCCCATCAGTATTTCCGTCGATGCACTAAACACGTCTGCTTGAGCTGTCTTTCAACGACTTATGAACGATCAATGGACACCTCTTGCCTTATACTCCAGAAAGCTCTCTGCGGTTGAAATGCGATATAGCACGTTTGGTAGCGAATTCCTTGCCATCTACACTTCTGTCAGTCACTTCCACCACTTCGTCAAAGGTTGTCAGTTAATTGTCAGTGACCCTAAACCGTTGACGCAGGCTTTTCATACGACTGCGGACAGGTACTCACTGTGTACTCACCACATCACACGACTCACGTCACAGGTGATGAAGATTCCTGGCCAACACCAACAGCAACAACAACAACAGGCAAAAATCAGCCGCCATAAAAATGAGGAACCTGAAAGAAACAACCTCCTTCACTACCTACCTACCTACCTACCTACCTACCTACCTACCTACCTACCTACCTACCTACCTACCTACCTACCTACCTACCTACCTACCTACCTACCTACCTACCTACCTACCTGGGAAGCATCGTTCCATATACAGGCTGGCGCAACTGACGAGGATATCAAAGCGGCGAGAATCGGGAAAGCAAGACAAGTTTTCATTACTCTCAAGTCTGTGTGGAAGTCAACAGCACTCAGCATCAAAATGAATATGAGATCCGGATTTTCAACTCCAATGTGAAGTCAGTGCTACTTACTAAACGAATCAGAGACTTGGCGTGTCATAAAGAGCACCTCAAACAAACTACATACCTTCATCAACAGCTGTCTTCGCTCAACACTTTGCTCAAGATCAGATGGCCAGCCAGAAACGATCAGCGACAGGGATCTCTGGCAATGAGCGAACCAGCCTAGCAGGAACCGATTGTGAAACAAATAGGCAGGAAGAAATGGAGATGGATTGGCTGGCCATATTCTGAGGAAACCATCAAGTGACATCACTAGCCAAGCCATTGCTCGAGTGGAACCCCAAAGGGAAGTGGCGAGTTGGTCGTCAATGCAAGGGTGACTTGGAGGAGGTCATGTGAGGAGGAGATGAAAGCATGTGGACAGACTTGGAGCGGGGTGAAAAAGTTGGCAGAAAAGAGAAGGCAATGGAGGTGCGCAGCTGAAACTCTATGTTCCTCTAGGAACTAGAGGATATAATAAATAAATAAATAAATAATAAGGAGCTAGAAAACGCTATGGACTATTTATTGAGCGAAGTTGTTAAGAGACTTGCTTCTAAACAGAACGCCACAGTGTACAACATACCTGACAACGAACAACGAGCCCATAAAATCGTTTCAGCACTCCTTGTTAAGAGATGCCAACCTTTTAGGTACACCCTGTCAGTGTATCAGACTAAGTAAAAAAGAGACAAACCGCACATGCCCCATACTTTTCAGTTTGACAGCTGTATTATAGCCGAACAATTCAGGAAATATGGGGATATTTTGGCTTCCACTACAAAATTCAAAAATCAGGATATCAGGTCACTTTATCAGATAGCCATGTTTCTATCCAGGGAGAGATCAACCCAGATGATGTAACTAATAAAAGATGCGCAAGAGAACCTGATCACGAAGGAGGAGGAACCAATCAAACAACTGGCTGATACATTTAAAGAACTACGAGTAGACCACCACCAGCAACTCACTCGGAAACACCACCCACAGGACACACGGAAATGCCAGTTGATAGCATTCCTCCAGCGAAGGAAAATATCCTGAATGCGATCAAGCTACTGAAGTCCGGCTGGGAAAGCCTTGGAAGAAGCTTGCAAATCAACGGACTGTAAATACTTTTAACACATATAAGAGTAAATAATAACATCAAAGGCCACATTTTACTCTACTAAAACGAAGCTAACAAGTGGAATTATATGCACTGCAGGGATGGACGTCGCCAAAGCCTACGCAACATTACACTTTATGCACAGGCACTGGGAGCTCTCACTCCCGAACTGTTCTTAAGGCTATACAAGGCATATGTGAGGCCACACCTTGAGGTGCATAATATCATTGCACTTCCGCTACTCAAAAGGGATGCTAACATTCTAGAAAGTGTCCAGAGACGAGCGACAAAATGGGTGATCGGCCTCCGCAACAAATCATATGAGGAAAGACTAAAGAAATTAGGTCTTTTCACACTCAGTTACCGTAGGCACAGGGGAGACCTCATCACCGTCTACAAAATCCTAAATGACCAGGCCCACCCAAATAAAAGCATCCTGCCATTAGGCGATTATAGGCTTCCACGAGGTAACCCGCTAAGGATAGCACACCAGAGACCAAAGACTCGAGTGCGATCACATTTCTTTTCGCTTCGTGTCCGGAATGCTTTACCGGCGGCCGTGACTACAGCGCCATCTGTGGAGATTTTAAGCGGAAGCTAGACAATCATGCAGAAATGCAAGGTTTGTGTCTCAACGGCTTATCCTCATAAAATTTGAAACCAAACTGTCAATGAATAAGCGTACTAACTAAATCCCCACGACCTATTCTGCCTTCTCTCACTCTATCTTTTCCTTATGTCACCTTTATTATTCCACTTATCTCAACCTATATTATCTACACTACAACCTATTATTATTATTATTACTATTCTGCTTTTATGACTACACCGAATGACCAAGGGGAGTTAGGTCAAACTCCATTCACGGCAGCAATACAGTCCTAACATACTGCATACTACAAACCACATCTCGACCAATCCCCGCACCACTCCTCCTGGAGTCTACCAGAGCTAAAGCAGTCGAGTGTCGGGACTTACTACGCAGAAGCTCACCGAAGATCTGGAACCTCTACCTCACAATCAAGAAGCGAGCTCAAAGAAATCACTGGTTTATACTAGCTCGTCATCAGGATATTGGATATTGGATGGAAGTTTTCGGTAGCTCATGTTGAAGCAGGCCATCGCATATTTATTACAATATGGCTAACCCACTGTACAGTGTGGTGCCCATGAAGGAAAACGAAATAAAAGAGAGAAGGAATGCTATGAAACAGAAAGGTAATCAAATGGCTACCTTTTACTGTGATACGACGCAACAGATTCAGAAAGTGTTTAGTGATAAAAAGCTGCATATTTGAAATCGCAGTACTTCGAGTTTAATCACTTAAAAGAAACAAAAATCTATTTACCAACGTTAAATTTCACTATTTATTCCAAACACTGATAGAAGATGAAGGAGCATACGGATGCATATTCATCAGCTTAGTTTTCGGTTGAGATATTCGGCACTGAACAGTTTCCATAGTGCAGCTTCTGGCACTTTTACAAACTGTTAACATTTCAATCTTATGAAGTGAGGTAAATCCACATTTTCAAGGGAATAAAAAGTCATATCTCTACAAAAACCACATAAGAAACGTTTTTTCTGAGGTTTTGCTGGTGGATTATTCCAACTTTCGGCTTTTTCAGCCACATGACACTTTGTTAATAATTTGCAAAAGTGTCATATGTGTGTTCACATATATATGCATATATTGGTGGCTTTGTTCCTTATAAAAATTGCTGATATATCTGTACGGCCTGCCATACAGATATATATGTATATATATAGCAGGGTGACTGCAGTTACCCTCAATATTATGGGGTTTTAATAGTAGACAAACGACATCAGCTGCTGATCACTATCAGCACGTGCTGTCCCCCAAGCTTACTATAATTCTGAATTAAATCGCAATAATTCCGAAATAATTCTAACATTCTAAAGTGAGTAAACTCTGAATCTGTTCTGAAATGGATTCTTTAGTGACAGACTAGAACTCAGTACTGATTTTCAGCATGACTTGCACTAATTCAGCACTCTGTTCTTTTGATAGGCTTTTTCAGGAATAGATCACAAAACTACTATGTTTCATTATCACCACACTCTACCGTGTGCAGTTTTTTCAGGTTTACTTCAACACTAAACGCATTATTTAAGCTGAAAATCCTATTTTTAGGGTTTCGTAGCATTAATTAAGAGTTCAGTGTTCTTTCTAAGAACGGGCAGAGTTATTTCAATACAAAGTGAGCACAAATTAGATAGATCAAATATTCATTTACCATAAAAAGGCAATATCGTCGCATAGGTTAGAATTAGTTTAGAATTATTTTAAGCTCAGGAATTAGGACATATTCGCGAAAAAATGACAGAAAGAGGAACTTTCATACATTTATACTGCTTCATGAGTTTGAATAAAGCAAAAACATCAGAAGTTTTTATTTCGTCGGCTTCTCATCAGCCGCTTACAGGACAAAGACATTATTAAATATATCAACAGAAACAGTTTTAACAGACTTACACAGAATTCATTTTTAAACAAACATCATTCAATCAGTAAATGCATACAATAATTATATGCATATATAATAATAATGATAAACACTTTATCCCGAACAATAATAATCATGCACAGTGGAAACTTTCTGCATTACGTAATCAGATGAGAGAGGGGGTGAAAATATCCAGTTATTATGATGGGTAAGGAAAGATTGATAACTACTTCTTCTTTCTGAACACATAAATTGGGTTTCAGGAGCTTGGTGGAGATCGCTTCTGCAAACTTAAGGAGATTTGAACTCATTTGCCTAATGATAATTTTTGATGGATCTTGCGACGTCCACCTGATGACCCGTATCAAGGAGATGTCTGGAGACGGCTCTGTTGAAAGCATTTGTTGGCTTGAGACGTGGGCTCTTCGGCACATGTTCAGAAAATCGGAGGTGTATCTTTCTTTCTGTTGTCTCAATGTATTTGCCTCCCCAACCTCTCCGCAAGCTAACGAGCAACTTTATGTTGGGGCGAGTTGATAATCGAAGGAATAGGTCTCATGGGGACTTGTTATTTGTGTGTTTTTGGAAGGCCATGCGTGTGTCACAAATGGAACCCTCGGGGTTTCCAATCATTGTACGTCAATATTGCGAGACAGAATAGCTCAGTGGTGACGTCCCTAACTACAGGCAGCGCTGACTGGTGATGCAGGTTCAAGGACATGAGTTCTTACAAGGTTTCAGAAAAACCCTGCTGACTGACTGGTGACTGCCAACTAGCATAAAACCTGAGTCGAGTCAGGGCTTACTACCGACTGCCTCCAACCATCTAATATGTAAGATACCCTCTTTGGTACACCTTTTATATGTTGAGAAAAGTTGAGTTATTGCGAAACAGTAAATAAACTGACCTTCTAGCATTAATGTATCGTTGTCACTATTTCTACTCACACACACAAACTTAGAGGATCTGGAGTTTGCCGATTATATTTGTCTGATTTCCCACAAACTGGAAGATATGTAAATGAAAAGCAACAAGTTGGCAGAAGATAGGCCTTCAGGCGAACATAGAGAAGACAGAGTTGATGACGATTCCTGGCCAACAGCAACAACAACAACAGATGACAGTCAGCATGAATAGGAGAAATCTGAAAGAAGCGATCTCCTTCACCTACCAACCTGGGAAGCACAGTTCCAACTACAGGTGAGGATATTAAAGTGAGGATCGATCGGGAGAGCAAGGCAAGCTTTCATTACTCTCAAGGCTGTGAGAAGATCAACAGCAGTCAACATGAAAAATGAGATCCGGATTTTCACCTCCAATGTGAAGTCAATGCTACTTACTATACGGATCAGAGACTTGGTGTGTCACGAAGGGCACTTCGAACAAACTACAGACCTTCATCAACAGCTCTTTTCTCTCAATACTACTCAAGATCAGATGGCTGGCCAGAAAACATCAGCAACAATGGGGGATCTCTGGGAGCGAACCAAGCAGGAACCGATTGTACAAGAAATATGCAGGATGAAATGGAGGTATATTGGCCATACTCTGAGAAAAAAATCATCAAGTGACATCACATAGCAGGCCATTGGTCGACTGGAACCCAAACGGGAAGTGGAGGGTTAGTTGAACATCAGTGCGAGGGTGACATGTAGGAGCTCATGAGAAGAGCAGACGAAAGCATATGGGCAGACGTGGAGCCATGTGAAAACTTTGGCAGAAAACCTAACGCAACGGAGACGTGTGTCGGAAGCCCTATATTCCTCTAGGAACTAAAGGTGCCTCTTCAGTAGAATCCGACGAATATACACCTTAGACACACTTGATGAAGAAGAAAGAAAGTTGATACAAACTCTGGTTGATAACAATTATCCAGACAAGTTCCTCAGGAGATATAAAGTAGTCAGTGGAACACCGAGACCCATTCTCTAACTCGCTCCTAAGAAAGACGTGTACATCAAGTTAACCTATATGGGTGATCATAACAGCTTGATAACTAAACAAAGATTGAACACTGCTGCGGTTAAAAAGACTATTTATGCAGCTAATAACATAATAAATGGGGTGTGAATCCAATATATCCAACCATCTAAGCACTTAGAACATGAGGAGAATGATGTCCCATCCCACTGCATTTACCAGTTTGAATGTGCGTGTGGACACACACACATAGGGAGGACTCATGAATCTGTGCTACTATGAAATATGTGGAGAAAATTAGATGGAATACTGTATTACATGCTTAGAACTTCACACTGTACCAAAATACTGTACATATTAAAGCTATTATTATTATTATAATCACTAATAATTTTTTCAGATTCTCGTCAGATCTGTTTAAGAATACTCCTACTCCCGCTACAACTAGCACGTCTTGAGACTCTTGCAGTTTGCTAAACTGTTCAGAAGACAACAGGGCCGGCATATGGCCGCAGGATGAGTCAAGTGAATTTAATTAATCACGTAAGTTTTGAATCAATAAAAATGAGTAAACATCTGATATAAGAGTAAAACATGTGCACTGTGGCGGCAGAGTATAAATCCATTATGGCTAAAATTCATTTTAATATAGTCACACACACAGTGGTGTTATACAGTAAGTAATATTTACTGATGACAACATTTCGAGCACAATTTATTACTGCTCATCGTCATCATATCAAGGCACTAGTCACACAACTTTCTAACTTCGTTTATATAATTCCATTATTCTTTCATCGCTTGATTTGATTGGTAGTAATATTTTCCATATTTCCGGTATGAGTGATAAGTCGTTCTTATTGCACGTGTAGTAGATTTCAGAAATACCCCTACTTATGAATTATCAAAACACTTATCTCTAATATTGTACCTCATTAGAAATCGTTCAAACTCTAGACAAACTAACTAGTTCATATGAGATGAAAAATAAACTAAATGACACTCAACTACAGAATGATGAAACAATGGCTAGTTTTGATATAACTAGTCTTTATACTAATATACCGATCAATATGGCATTAGGAGCAGTTGAAAAAGAACTGACTGCGGATCCTGAACTCACTCATAGGACGAAGCTGCTCAGTGAGGAATTTATTTTAGGAATTCAGTTATGCCTTACATCGACTATCTTTAGATTCCAAGGCAAAATATATAGACAAATAGACGGTGTAGCAGTGTAATGGATCACCAATATCCCCAATCGTAGCGGATATATTTATGGACAGCTGGGAAAATGTTGCTGTCAGCATAACATTTAATCCTACTCCAAAAATATGGTGGAGATATCTGGATGACAATTTCAAAGTGTTAAAACAGAACATATCTCTAGCTTCTTGACACACATAAACTCACTAGTAGGGGGAATAAAATTCACCAGTGAATTGGAAAATGAACAAGGAGAATTAGCTGTGTTAGATTGTAAAGTAAAAAGAATAGAAGAATGTAAACTGCACACTAGAGTTTATAGAAAACCAACTCATTCTAATAGATATTTAAACTTTAATTCATCTCATCCGTTAACTGTTAAGGCAGGCTTAGTTAAGTGTTTAACAAACCGAGCAGTAGCACTGAGTAGCGCAAAAAAGACCTAAATGATGAACTAAAACAGATAGAAAAGGCGTTAGTGTTAAATAACTATCCTTTAAAATTCATTAGGAAGATCACAAAACGCCAAACGAAAAATAAAAATAATTGTGAAACTATTAATAATAACATAAATAAGAGAGAATATAAGACATCTGCAGTAGTTTTACCATATAAGGAGGGGACATCTGAGACCCTACTAAGGAGCCTTAATAAACCAGGAATTAGAGTGGTATGTGAACCTTCAAACTCACCCAGAGACAAGCTCTATAGGTTAAACGACCCAGTTGACCCAATTAGACAAAATAATATAATTTACTAAATACCTTGTAATGAATGTGAGTTAGGTCAAACTAGTAGGTCGGTGGGAGTCAAATTGTCAGAACTTAAGAATTTAGCTAAGGTTAGAATGATTGATCTCACGAAGATAAGTGATTTAGAAAAAAAGTTCAGATATTGCACTTCACGCATTAACAAACAACCACACAATAGGGTGGGATAGGGTTGAAATTCTAAAAGGTAATATACATAGGTGGAGAGAAAGATTGATTACGGAATCCGTGTTAATCGAATCTACACCCAACACATGCAACAGAAATGACTCAATGCAAATACCAGAGATGTGTATGGAAGATATTATTACCACCAGTCAGTCATTCCAATCAGAAGAGGATAATAAATAATCATAAAATTCTATTTCAATTCAAACACATCACAACATTTTAACAAGTAACTTATTATGACTATAAAAACATTCGTCTAATTTCCCATCTGATTGTATTTAGACAACAACACGCATATTATTATTCCTGAATGTACGTCTCTGATTGCAGCACTGGGCGACGCGGGTTTGAACCTCTCTCTCCACCTAACTATACCACTTTTTAATACTCTCACCCTCTCCCACTCAACCTATTTGTGATTACATGCAAGTGAATGCAGTGCAACGGTTAAGGCTATTTTTTTTAGGTTATTTAACTTAGGAGTGCCAATCATTCTTGATCTAACCAAATTTTTATGTTCCAGTAATCTAGTTGACCCCAATCTACTAGTTTGACTGACCTATGTAATTGGCCACACAGATAGCATAACATGGTGTTTGGTAAATTATATTATTTTTCTTAATTGGATCTATTGAGCCCTCAAACCGAAGAAGTTTGTCTCTGGGAGAGTTGTTTGTTTGGTTTATATGCCATCTAATTCCAGACTGATTGAGAATCCTACATAAGACCTCTGATGTTCCTCCTTTATACGTCACTACTACGGAGGCTTTGAACTCTATATTATTTTCGTCACTTTTATTGTTAATCTTATCTTTCTATGGGTCTTTATATATTCTTGAATAGATTCTGGTGGGTAGTTAGTAATTCACTGGTAATATTTCCTTTATTTTTTTTTTTGATTTCGTTATTTAAATCTTCTGGCCTACTAGTTAGGCTCTTGGCCCGAATATAAGGACATTTTACTTAATCTACACCTTCCTCTACCGATTGTCGATGGGATGAATTAAAGTCTAAGTATTTATTAGTGTGTCGGTTTCTTATAAATGCCAGTGTCCAACGCACCGTTATATTTTCATTTTATTCTACAGTCTAGCATGGCCAACTCCCCCTATTCATTTTCTAACTCAGAAGTGAATTGGATTCCGTCTACTATTGAGTTTATATGTGTGTGAATAACTGAAGGATAGGTTCAGATTCCAACACGGTGACGAAATATGTTATCCCCATATCTCCACCATAACCTAGGAGTGGGATTAAACATTCTAAGTGCCTACCGTATATTCCAAACTATCCATAAATATAAAAAATTATATTTGTAAAATCTCGGCGAGATTGAAATGAGTAATTCCAACGTTCTCTGTGTTCGGCAATCTGGTCCGAACTTCTTCAGGGAAATTAATCGAAATTAACATAACAGAGGTTTATATATAAAAGGACATCTCTTGTTTTTAAAGACTTTGTCCAATCATAAGTCATTACACAAGTATTAACAAGTATAATAAACAAAATTGTATGAGCTATGATTAAAATTTGACCTCGGACTAACAAATATTGGTCTACCTTTGTTAAACATTTTAAACAAAGTGTGTATGTGCATGTGTGTGCGGGTAAACAGTTGTAAAACAATTTCTTAACGTCTCCATAAGTAGAAATAACAGTCGGGAACTTTGACCAAGTATTATTAATTAATTAGTGATACATATCCATTTTATTTATTAATCAGGATTTCCTATGCGTCAGCTAACATCACACCTTCATGTCTATTCAAACTGCTAGTATCTAGAATTCTATGATTAAACGTATTTTCAAAATTATGGTGTTTCGGATTAGAGTTTAGTTGAAGCACCGTGTCAAACTTATTGCTTTGCTCAAGTGTTGGTTTGTCGGGATTTGATTGGTTTCAGGATTTCATCATGAGCTGACATTAGTTAGAAAACCATTGGAAAACCTGGGAGTACCGGACAGCTGTTTCGTCCTAGTTTGGGACTCTTCAGCAGTACGCACCCCCGGGATTCGAACTCAGGACCTTCCGGATACAAGGCGAGCTCGTATACCATTAAACCACTGGGACCCGATCCAATGGTCCTTGAATTCTAACTTCTGCCAATTCACGACATAGTGCGATGGCTAGCCAATGTCTTTGGCGAGTATTTGTCCTCACACCCGACCACCTGCACCTGCTTTGTCTTCTTTCTGAATATTGAGCTGCTTTATTCCACCTACTGGAGTTGTCAGGTGACTGGACAGCTACGGATTTAGAATACGCATTCTGTTGCAGACAACGGAGAGTGAAAACACGATGATTGTGCCAATTACATAGTTTCTTTGTTAATTTAATTCAAATGCAAAATAATCCATATGAACTGTCATCAAGATTTGACAGAATAGTTCTAAATATTTGGGCGTCGAGTGAGAAGTAGACATTTGTAAAAAAAAACTATATTTGTAAAATCTCAGCGAGATTGAAATGAGTAATTCCAACGTGGTCCGAACTTCTTTACGACTTTTCTGACTCATGACTGGACAAAGTTTTAAAAACAAGAGATGTCCTTTTATATATAAACCTCTGTTATGTTAATTTCGATTAATTTCCCTGAAGAAGTTCGGACCAGATTGCCGAACACAGAGAACGTTGGAATTACTCATTTCAATCTCGCCGAGATTTTACAAATATAGTTTTTTTTACAAATGTTTACTTCTCACTCGGCGCTCAAATATTTTAGAACTATTCTGTCAAATCTTGACGACAGTTCATTTGAATATCCATAAATATGTCTGCCAAAATGTGTGACGAAACTGATATATTTATGAGCAGCAATAATTTATGTTCGTAACCTTGTTATCCAGTGGTCAATATTGTCTCATTACTGTGTGACTATTAAAATAAACTTATCTAATGCGAAAAGAACGTTCTTTTGTCGATTTTTGTTTATTTTTCATTGTTTTCTCTTTAGATTTCGAGTAAGCTTTTCCACCGTGATCAGTATAGTACTCTTGTTGAAAGCCTACCAGATTCAGTTGGTTCATCTGTATTCACTTCAGAATGCCGTCAACTTATTTTACCACCAATAACCAGTGATACATGCATTACCACATCTCCAAGGCGGGAACCTTCGAACATACTACAACGTCTAACAAATCGTCGTATAGAAAAGCATAAAAATCGATTAGAAAAATGGTATGAAAAACTTTCACAGATTAGTAAAGTAAGTAGGAAATCTTTTCACGTGTGTTGACATTTCATCTGAATATGTTTCGTATAATTCACAGGTCATTTGATAATGACGAGCAGCGGAATTCAAGTCGAGTATTTCGTCCTATTCGGGACTCGTCAACCGGACGTTTTAGAATGGTTAATAAGAATAGTTTTGTGAATTATGATAGTAAACAGCTCTTTGACTCAAATCACCGAAAATACCCATTAAGCCATGAAGAAAATAAAAGACAATTCACCGATGAAAATCGACGAAATCATCTTCAGAGGCTGTACAGTCGTATTTATAATTATGAAAAATGTATAGTAGTCCATCATTGAGTAATAGGGGGTGATATAATTGATATAATTGCTCAGAAGTGGCTTTAGAAGTAAAAAAAAGTTGTAAATTACGTGGTACTCAACGGCACAAGGGCAGAAATTTGATAAGGTTAAAATTGCTATTGAGTGAGAATAAAGGTATTTGAGTGTCATTTTAACAAGTGTGAAGAGGTGTATGAAAATGTACAAAAGGAACACATGAGAATGAAACAGTGAATTAATTATTAAAGTAAAAGCAAGCCAAAAGTAAAATTGAAAGATTAAAATTTTTTTTTACAGGGAACGACTAGTGAAAACCATGTTAGGATAAGGGACTGGACAAACTTTTTCTGTATACAGAGTTCGGGGTTGTATTGACGAATCGCCAACGCCTCTGTCATACAAAAATGCCTAAACCTGACGCCCTTTGTATCATTTGGCCTCACCTTGTAGATGATCTTGAAAGACAACTCTGGTGGAGCTACTTGGCTTGAGTTCACCAAGTGCTTGAAAATTGAACTAGTAATTGTCTTGCATTGTCCTTCTGCTAACCAGGCCAGAAAAAGGTTCAGAGATGCGTTTGGAAAGTGTGAAGCCGCTTTGTGCAGGCGGCCAATATAACTGGCTCCACATGAGCAGGTGAATTTACAAACAAACATTGAAGTTTCCCAAAGCTGCAGTTTATCCTTCACACATCCATTGATCATTTGTCCGCTGTAAAAATTGATCCGTAGCTCAGACACAAAGAAGGCTTTTCTGAGTGAGCTGCACAAGCAGTTCGTCAGGACTCAACAGCGGTGTCACCTTTAAATTCAGCGTTCATAAATAGCAGTTACTTCGGCAGCGTTTGAGTTCTTTCAGGCTTCCGCTTTAACTTCATGTTTTTTTCTCAATGAATCTTGGAGGATATCTATTTTCCATAAGGACTTGTTTGAGTCGCTTCAGTTCCCCGTCGATTCTGTCACCGGAATGTATCCGTTTTATTCTTGAGGATAAGGAATGGATCAGATTTATCTTTCTTCTCAAACGGACTCAACTATGGAAATTTGTGTACTGAGCATTCCATGTTGGTTTCCTGTAGATCGAACTTTGAAGAGGACCATCTGATCTCCTGAATATTTTATCAGATTTCTGTGAGACAACCACATACTACTGAAATGAATAGTAGTAGTAGTTGGATTTACTAATTTAATATTCATTCTGACCGACTGATTGCGTTTTATTAAAGAATTTGGCACAGAAATGCACCAGTTCACGTTGCCACACTCCTTATAGCACACACAAAGGTGGAGAAAAGAAGGAAAAAAGGGATTCAACAGAACTATGATGAACAGGATTGTGCAAGATAAGGAATAGTAACATTGAAAAACAACAAGGTTTAATGGATATTTAATTGGTGGATGGTGACTAACAGTGGAATCCAGGATGCGCATTTCGTCCTATTTGGGACTCGTCATGATCAAGGGAAGCTAGGCAATTTCTTCAAGTCTTCCACTTGCGAAGGCTATGTCTCACAGTCATAACGGAGGATAGAGAGGACTGCTCAGTAGTACACATTTCCATTGATCGATAGTCAGCTAGATGTCTCGCCTACACCAGAGTTGGCGTAATTTGGCAAGTGCTAAGAAAGCCTTCACTGTTTCAATGTTTATTTCAGTATGCAAAAAGGTTTAATGGAGATCGGAGATCACAAAGAGTGAATCTGCATCTATCTATGCTGCTGAGAGTAACTTTGACCCATTTCACCAATAGTCTCAAGCCATTGGTTCTTAGCATCCTGAGGACTGCAAACATGCAGTCTTAACCTACCTAAGTGGCTCAAACTAACCGTTAAAGATGACATTGATCGATGCAGTTTATTTGGGTTTGACCATGGCCAACTCTTTACTAACCCAATACTATTTCAGCTAACGCTGATCATCAAGGAAGGCTGAAGAAGACTCAGCATGCACAATACGTGTCCTGGCCATCTCAACCAATGTAACTTACCTTCCCTAACTAGCATTTTACTCCTAAACTCAAAATTGTTCACCATGGTATACCACTTAACACGGGGAAGGGGTATAAAGCAAACATCTCTATTCTCCTTGTTGATGAGTGCCGACTTGCACGAAACCTAGATCGAATCAAGCCTTTTTGTCAGTTGCCTTCAACCATCTAATATCAACAAGGAACTACGTCAACAAACCATCCAAAAATTTATTACTTAACAAATATGTTGAAGAAAATGGGGATAGACTGAGCATACGCTGAGAAGACCGTTGAATGACGTCCCCCACCAGACTCTCGAGTAGAATCCGAATAGGAGACGGTGAGATCCATGGGTGATATGGAGGAGATTGTGTTAGCAGGAGATAACAGCCTGTGGGAAGCCATGGAGTTAGGTAAAGAGGACTGCGGAGAATGAGATAAAATGAATTTGTGCTACAGAGACCCTACGTTCCAATAGGATCCCAGGTCAGAGATCAAAATAGCTATGTGTATATTTATATATAAATACCAGTTACAAAGGCGCCTTCTTACAACTAATTCATTTGTAATCCATTCGAAATCTTGTTAGGAAGTTGAGGATCAGGTGATCACGTCCTGTGAAAATACCGCGAGTTTATTAGACGCAAGCTGGGAAAGACAAAAGAGTCTTTTTGATACCAATTTATCTAATGAAGTAAGTTATACACTTTTATTTTCAATTTAAAAAAAAACTCTAATTCTCTTTTCAAACTTGTGAATAGTCTCCAGAGTAGATTGTAAGCATTTTAAACTAATAAAGAAGATGTGTGACTGTGATGGACAGGTATTTGATGTGTTTGCCTTCTCTGATGTAATTAGGATGCTTTCATTGTCTCTCTAGACAGCATTTTCAGTGACTGACTGAATGGGTTCAGCATAGAACTTGACACGGATGTGGACCAGTTTGAGTTGTCTCTCTCTCTCTCTGTCTCTCCATGTATCACACAAAGCAAGAGAAGAAAGTAAAGAGGCATTCAGTATAAGAGAAATGGCTTTTTATCAGAAATCAGCCAGTGGTGCAAGGAAAACGGTCTAACCTTAAATCCCTCTAAATGTCAAACAGTCAATTTCACCTTTAGGCATAAATCTGAACTAAATTAACTGGTTAATACTCATGAGGTGTGCAACATAGATGGCAGTGAAATTGAGACCAAGTCGGAAATCAGATATCTTGGCGTCATTTTATCTGCTGATCTTCTACATCAAGAAGTTAAGACACTCTGGAATAACCCAACCCTTACTCCTACAACTCGTTAACTGCCGTATTCTGCCTATTATTCCCTATTGTTCCGCCTTAGTTTTTCCAGGGCTGGCTACTGAAGAAAGGCTATACCTTATTACGCAGGATGTTAAAGGTTGTCAGCAGGGTAAGCCACAAGGTGACACTTAACCAGCTTGTTAATATTCTAATCGCAATAGGCACTTGGACTCATGTGAAAAATGGGCTAAATCCATTCTATCTATCTAACTCACACCACCTTCTTCATTCACAACTCTCCCCTTGTATCTATCTCATCAGTCAGAACCAGAAGCCTACATAGAAAACTATATGCTCCCACTAGCGAATACAAAAACTCAATCATACTCTATTTAGCTCGTGTTCTGTGCGATAAAGAAAGCATTAGGCGTGAAACTTATGACTTATTAAATAGTCAGCAGAACAACCTTGTCTCGTCTTTCTAATTCATATCATTTATACGTACAACGTTTTCTTTCTTTCTTTTCCTTTTCTCTCTGTTATGTGCTGTTATGTTTCTTTCTTCCTTACAAACTCTCTTTAAAACATTCTTCTTCGTTCTTTCACACTGTGTATATCTCGACTTTTTTGTTACCCTTTACGGCAGTAAATATTCTTGTATCTACTTCTCTAACACCTTCAAAGATTCTGCTCACTTTTGGATTTTCTACCGACATGCCAATATGTTGCTGTCAAAACGAACTGAGATTACCTTAATCTATGTAGAATTTTATTAATTGTTAATGTACTCACTGGATGCAATACTGTAGTAAAATGCTGAGAATTCCATTCTGTTTCACAAGTACTGTTTTGGAATAAAGCAAATTATTATTAACATAACATGGAGAAAACAGAGGTGATGAAGATTCCTGGACAACACCAACACCCAAAGCAACAACAACAGACAACAATCAGCCAGCATAAATGGGAGGAACCTGAAAGAAACAACCTCCTTCACCTACCTACCTACCTACCTGGGAAGCATCGTTTCAAATACAGGCTGGCCGAACTGACGAGGATATCAAAGCGGCGAGAATCGGGAAAGCAAGACAAGCTTTCATTACTCTTAAGTCTGTGTGGAAGTCAACAGCACTCAGCATCAAAAATAAGATCCGGATTTTCAACTCCAATGTGAAGTCAGTGCTACTTACTGGGCGAATCAGAGACTTGGCGTGTCATAAAGAGCACCTCAAACAAACTACATACCTTCATCAACAGCTGTCTTCGCTCAATACTTTGCTCAAGATCAGATGGCTGGCCAGAAAAGATCAGCAACAGGGATCTCTGACAATGAGCGAACCAACGAGGAACCAATTGTGAAACAAATAGGCAGGAAGAAATGGAGATGGATTGGCTGGCCATTCACTGAGGAAACCATCAAGTGACATCACTAGACAAGCCATTGCTCGAGTGGAACCCGAAAGGGAGGCGGCGAGTTGGTCGTCAGTGCGTGGGTGACTTGGAGGAGGTCATGTGAGGAGGAGATGAAAGCATGTGGACAGACTTGGAGCGGAGTGAAAAAGTTGGCAGAAAAGAGAGGGCAATGGAGGTGCGCAGCTGAAGCCCTATGTTCCTCTAGGAACTAAAGGATATAATATTAGTAATAAATTATTATTATTATCATAGGGATATTAAGCACAAGTATGAGTGAGGGAAAATGTATAGTAATAATATGGAAGAACAGTAGAATTTTACGGAATGACATGATAAATTACAAAGAGTGAATGCATCTTCGCCAGCCATTGAGAACGATTTTGAGCCATATCACCGATAATTGTCTCCAGCCTTTATTGTTTCTTACCATTTCGAGAAACCAGCCTGGCAGTGTACACCTCCCTAAGTAGCTTAAACTAACTACGGTGGATTTCATTATGGATAAAATTTATTTTGATAAAGTCATGCAGTGTCATACAGTAATATTAACTGATGACGTTTCGAGCACAAACTATTGCTCATAATCATATCACTCACTCACACAACTTTCTTGCTTCATTTATATAATAATAATAATAATAATAATAATAATTTTTCCTTCACGTTCCCCAGTGGAACATAGGGCTCCAAGCTAGTGGCTTGAAGTTTCTGTAGCAGTATTTATTTTACAGGATGGGGTTGCTAGCCCCATGTCCAACCTTTCCTCTTTACCACGTTTTATTTCTGGCTTAGCGAGGTAACGGAGTGCGTCGGCCGGGGATCGAACCCTGGACCATGTGCATGGTTGGCGAGCGTCCTAACCGCTATACCACCGACGCACGCTTCATTTATATACATGAGTGAAATTGATGATTCGACATGTGAATAAAGTCAATCAATATAAGATAAAGTACATTCAGAAATAATGATATTAGTGTTATCAATCAAATACAATAAGATGGAAACAAGACGACTGTTTTTATAGTAAAATAAATAAATAACTTGTTTGAATGTTATAATGTGAATGGAATTGAATACATTTTAGCGTTATTTATTATCCTCCTCTGATTTGACTGACTGTAATAATATCTTCCATATCTCTGTTGCATGTGTTGAGTGTAGACTTGATGAGCCAGGATATCATTGATTGATGAAGCCATGTTTAGATTTGACTACCATGTAGTAATTTATTGTACTTGGAATATTAGTATTTCGAGATGACCGAATTACACGAATCCAACCAAAACACGGAGAGGGCAGAACTCAGGAATTTGTATTTAGCGGAATTATTATGCAATTCATATAAGAAACATATCAACAGTCAACAGTAAGTATTTAAACAATACAGAGATAGAAATTGTCAATCACCACATCCGCCACACCTCGAATATCTCCTCGCGTATTTATAACGATGTCTCGGTTTGCTTGCAAGTAGCTGCGACCTAACTGATTCTGTGATATTATTTTCATCAGTATTATCTGGACTTATTTCTGAATTATCTACAAAATCAGGATTATTAGCGGAATCAATAATATTATAATTGGAACGACCTACTTCATTTATTGTCACTTTGTCCAGGTGTCCGTTATGAACTGAGTGATCTTTGATGTCTAATATCTTCACCACTCGATTTCCCATTTTTTGTAGTATAATTCCAACAGAAGGTCTATAGTTATTACCTTTGTAATAATGTACATTAGAAGTCGTGGACATCAGATGCTTTTTGAGAATTCGAGATTTGAAAAGTTTTGCAGGACTTTCACGGGTACTTGTATGCTCTGCATTCGACAGACGCAGTCTATGCATATGCAGTAATTCCTCCATTTTAATCAGTTGCTCTCTCATCTCATTCAGGTCTTTTCGTGTTTTCGACAGTTCACATTGTAACTCAGCTACCTCATTTTTGAAAACAGTTGACACTTGAGTTGCCGAACTTGTAGTGGAGGTTTTCATCGGATTAGCTTGAGTATTTTGAAAGGTTGAAAGACACATTGACTCCATTTTACTAGACAGCTTGGGAGAATTATAAGAATGTTGAGCAACATAAGTATTCGAACTTCTGCAAACCGTCTTGATGTGTCCAACTTTACCACATTTGTGACACTTAGCACCCCGAAAACGGCAAGTGCTTCGTAGATGTAACTTTCCACAGGAAAAACACGGTTTAATGTTTTTGATCTCTCGCTGCATTCTATTACCTGTGGACGGCAGTTTGGATTGCTTTCCATGACCACTTGTATTTTCGACTTTAGAAAGCATAACATCAGACACTGACGTAGTGGGAGCAGAGTATTCATTATTGACATCTTCATATGTAATACATACATCTTTAGCAGTTTGAAAAGTACAAGAAGGAATCTGAATTAACTCTTTCTCTAACTTAGGAATATTGATTCCAGCAATTAGACGATCACGTAGTTGAGTATGCAGCTGATCTCCAAAGTTACACTTTGAAGCTTGCATTTGAAGTTGAAGAATGAAGTCTCGAATCTTCTGGTTGGGAGCACGAACCAGTTTGTTGAACTGAGCCCTCTCTTGCGTCTCAAAAGTAGTTATATGGAAGTGATCTATAAGAAGTTCACGGAGCTTCTCATATGGCAGAGAAATTGGTTTATCTGGAAACGCCAGATTCTTCACTAGGCTATATGCATCAAGCCCAATAGCAGTGATGAAATGTGCTGGTATTTTGTCATCCCGAACATTCTTTGAAATGCACCACGCATCGAAGCATTCCAAATAATCAGCAATCTCTCGCGGAGTAGCATTTATAGGAAGTTTTCCCAGGTTATTTAGTTCCATCGCGACGCCAATTTGTAGTAATTTATTGTACTTGGAATATTAGTATTTCGAGATGACCGAATTACACGAATCCAACCAAAACACGGAGAGGGCAGAACTCAGGAATTTGTATTTAGCGGAATTATTATGCAATTCATATAAGAAACATATCAACAGTCAACAGTAAGTATTTAAACAATACAGAGATAGAAATTGCCAATCACCACATACCACTTACTGTTTTCCAACTTGATCCCATATCAGCTAACATTCCCCGTTGTCGAGGAAGGCAATAACCAGGCATGCATGAGGAACACATGTCCTAACCATCTCTCTCAGTCGATGTAACTTCACAGCGTCATCGATTGTACCACCTAACACGCAGACACCTATGACCAAAGGGGGAGTGTACTGCTCATCAGTCCACTCCGTCCTCCTTTATGGCTGTGAGTGAGACCTGGCCACTGAGAGTGGAAGACATGAAAAGATTAGCTGTCTTCGAACATAGGTGCCTGCGTTCTACCTCCCGTGTTAAGTGGTATAATAAGGTGAGCAATATTGAGGTTAGGGATCCGTCGAGTGCTAGCTAAGGAGGGGAAATCAATCAACGACGCTGTGAAATTACATCGACTGAGATAGTTAGGACATGTGTTACGTATGCCTAGTCATTGCCTTTCTCAACAACAGGAAATGTTAGCTGACATACGGTCACACTGGAAAAAGCTAGTGGCGGTCAAACCGAAACATGGCCTCACTAGTTAATGAAATCTACAACAGCTAGTTTAACCCATGTAGGAGGTGTAGACTTCCTGGTTGGGGTCCTGGGGACGGTAAAAACCAATGGCTGGAAACAATTGGTGACATGGCTCAAACTCATCGTTCTCGGTGATGGCTGGCTCAGATGCATCCACTCCTTGTGACTTATGATTTCCAATGAAGCTGTATTGTTCTTCGTTATTACTATTCCTTTGTCTCACACCTCTGTTTACTGTCTCTATTATGCATTTCTTCTACTTTCTTCTGTTGCTTTGTGTGCTACATGAAGGGGTGTGGCGACTTTAACTTCCGCACATTTGTGCAAAGTTCTATGTCGAAAACAGACAGACAGACAGGTGTACCAAACATTTTGCATCAAAAGTGTGCTGATATTTTGTGCCATTCTCTTACACAAATCTTTGATGTATCATTTCACAGGGATGCAGTACCTTTTGCTTGGAAGGAATAAAGGTTGTGCGTGTGTGCCAAAGTCCTCTTCTTGATCAAGTTTAAAGTTTAAGCCAGTTGCCACGAAGTCTCCATTTTTAAAACCATGAAGAAACTTCTTCTGCGTGTTCGCAAATCATAAAAATTTTCAGTGATCCAAAGCAGTTTGCTTATAAATGCTGCCATTGTACTGCATCACAACATTGATTTGAAATAATAGAGAAGGTTTGTAGCTCAGTTGGATGATTTGGAATTAGTTGTGTTATCTGAGGTGGTTAGTTCTCCTATTACGAAGCTTTCGTCGTCCCGCTTCTAGAAAACATCGCTTCAGCGCAAGTTTTAGCATAAAATGAATTCATTTGAATTCTCCATGAATACGGATATAATTGTGTCTCCTGGCAGTAACCATCCTCGTGACTGGTAGTCGATTTACACCTGTATTGATTATTTTTTTAATGACTTGGAATTTGAACTTTCTTGTCACGTGATGATTTACTTTTTATTGATTGGTAACCATCATTAAGGACCACAAGAATGTTCACCTGTCAATCATATATAAAAAATATCACCGAAGTAACAGCTAGAATACTGACACCGTTTGAAATAGATATAACACACAAGCCATCCAGCTACCACAATCAATTCATTCGATATTGTGCAAACCAAAAGATCCAACAAGAAAAGGAGATAAAGTTAATACCGTTTACCAAATAAATTACATGTATGAACTTAGATAAACATTACATCGGTCAACAAAATGGGCGTCCCTTTCGAGTCTGTAACCAGGATCACAAGTTGGCTGTAAAAAGACATGATTTCTAGAGCCTTGGTACTCAGCTGAAGCAGCCAGCAATTAACAGACACATTACTATACACCAAATTTACCACCTAACAAAAAGTAAATCATCACATGACAAGAAAGTTCAAATTCCAAGTCAATAAAAAAATAATCAATACAGGTGTAAATCGACTACCAGTCACGAGGATGGTTGCTGCCAGAAGACACAATTATATCCGTATTCATAGAGAATTCAAATGAGTTCATTTTATGCTAAAACTTTCTCTGAAGCAATGTTGTCTAGAAGTGGGACGACGAAAGCTTCACAATTAAACAACCAATCAACCGCCACTAGTTCGCTTACGGAAACTGGTGTACCTCAAGGCACTGCTCTCTCCATTTCTTTTTTCTTTCTTTGTGCATGACCTACTGTATTGGTTTCATTAAATATGTCGATGATCTTACAATTGTGCTTATATGAATAGGTTCTTATCTGAATTTAACAAATGGTCTCACCTAAATAGTCTTAAACTAAATCCATCTAAATGTCAAAATGTTGATTTTAGTTTCATCAAATGGAAAACAGGACTTGCGTGGACTGATTCAATCTTATGATTCTTGGGATACCGACTGCACTGTGGTAGGGAGTAAACTGAATATCTCTTATTATCTCGGCATCAAATTCTCTTCGAATCTCTGTTGATCGTCTCATGTCCTGTTGATTTGTAAGAAACTTTTTCATTTGACTTTTTACATAAAGAGGATGATATTTCATGACGTGACTCAACTTTTCTCTTACACATTGTCAGTTCATGTATTCTAACCATTCTTCTTTACTGTTCGTCCTTATTCTTCCCTGGACTTCTCAACAAAGACTATCTCATATTACGTAGAACACTGAAGGCTGTAAGCAGGGCTATTAGTGTGTCTTTGACACAGCTGATTGGCATTTTTGTTGCTTGATAGACATTTGAATTCTTGCAAGCAGCTGGCTAAAGTCATCTTATCTGATAACCAACATCCTCGTTAGTGTTCGCAGCTTTTTTCTTGTATCTCTATTCGGGCAAAACCAGAAGAAACCAAATCCCTACACACCAACACTTGAATATCAATGAGATGCTCACTGGCAACTGGCCCTATTCAGGTAGGTAGTTACCTGGGGTTCTAGTGGGAAGTTGTGACAAGTGGGGTGCAGCAGGTCAGGTGTGCGGACAAATACTCACCGTAGACATTGGCTGGGGTCGCGCTACGTCGCGAATTGGCAGAAGTTAGAATTCATAGGCCATTGGATTGGGTCCCAGTGAATAATGAATAATACGAGGTCGCTAGCCTTGTAACCAGAAGGTCCTGGGTTCGGACATCTGTGGGTGCGTACTGATGAAGAGTCCCAAACTAGGACGGGGGAAACAGCTGTCCAGTACTCCCAGGTTTTCTAATGGTTCTCTAACCAATGTCAGCTCCGATGAAATACTGTAACCAATCAACCAAATGCTTACAAACCGCTACTTGGAACTTCATAAGAATTTACGCTCGCACAAATAAATACAAGAATTCTACCATACCATATTTTTAACACGCGTTTTGTGTGAAGAAACAAATGTCAGAAATGAACTTATAAACTTTTTAAATCATTAACTGGACTGCAAAGTATAAGCAAAGTTTATTATTGCATGTATTATCTATGATACTATCTACTTATACTTCAATATATTTCCGCCAACATTATGTTTATATTGGTTTCTTTAGTAATGTTATTATTACTATTTGAAATTTTATGAATGTGTATATTTACAAAAGGAGCTAAATTGTTGCATTATGCAGAAACTCTGAAAATTCCATTCTGCATAATTATTGTCATTATCGTTTGGAATAAAGTGATTGTGTCATATTATTATTGTTATCTTCGGAAATCTCCTTAATCTTAAGTTATTTTGTAATACTGTATGTTGTTTCTTTGACTTAATATTTGACATTTTCATCATATGACTGGTTCTTTATCGATCTGAAAGAATTTGATCTTTTTCACCATGCCTTTTAGTTGAAGATTGAACCGGCTACCAAGGTTCTAGGAATTTTCTGATATTGTTGATATTAGGCGGTTGGATTCAGTCTTCAGGACGCCCCACCTGATATAGATTTCGTGCCATCTGGCACTCACCAGTCGGCAAGTTGTATTTGAAACCATGAAGGAACTCATGTCCCTTCTCAGATTCAAACCCGCATCACCCAATGCAGCAGTCTGAGACCTTACCATTATAGTCCAAAAGGAGGTCAATCGCGAGCCCGAAT
Organism: Trichobilharzia regenti; assembly: GCA_944472135.2. NCBI lineage: Eukaryota > Metazoa > Platyhelminthes > Trematoda > Strigeidida > Schistosomatidae > Trichobilharzia > Trichobilharzia regenti. The sequence continues at coordinate 45,976,715 of OX235268.1, forward strand.
AGCTCCTCAGTGGTAACGTCTCCTACTGCAGCACTTGATGACGCAGGTTCTAATCTCAGAAGGGACGTGTATTCCTTCAAGGTTTCAGTTACACGTTGTTTTACGGTTGAGCGCGAACCTAGCACGAAACCTAGGTCAGGCGAGGTTTCCTGCCGATTGCTTCCCACCATCTAATGTCAACAATTTACAATGCACAGTGACGGCGAGCCACCTAGAATGGTGGCCTTATTGCAAACTTGACTGATAGAATTCAATCTGCACCAAACGGAGGACTAGTTACACCACGTTGGTCACTGACTAGTATTCACTCAAAAATTGTATATAACTGCATTAGGATAGCTAAAAAGAATAAGTTCCCAAAAAAGCCTCTTCGCTGCACTGTACGGTTGCTCACCCGATGCATCTCACTTCATTTATCTTTCTAAATAGGGGTAAACTGTTAACCTAGTTACAAGCTGTGTCTCATAGCCTCTGGTTGGAGTCCAGACACTATCTAGATTTTCATTTCACAATCAGCTATCACCCCATTGCATTAATTGTAGTCTGTCAGTGTCAAGAGCTATCACACAGATAATCTCGTCATCAAAACTGTAACCTACTTTTCATTATACAACTTTGTACGATAATTCACTTAATTATTTTGCACCATTGACATTAAAAAAATTTTTTTTTGTAATAACTTTATTTATTTCACGATTCACAATAACTGTTAATTAACTTACCACCAGTGAATTGGAATATCGGTATAAGATTTCAGAAATGATGGTATATATATATATATATATATATATATATATATATATATATAAGTAGTTGTGAACTACTAGTGTGAACCAGTCTTTCTGTTTTCGACATAAAACTTTGCACAAATGTGCGGAAGTTCAAGTCGCACACTCCCATGAAGCGCACAAAGCAAGAGAAGGAAGTAGAAGTAATGCATAATAGGACAGTATACATGTGAGACAAAGGAATAGTAATAACGAAGAACAGTATATTTCATTGGAAATCATAAGTCACAAGGAGTGGATGCATCTGCGCAGCCATCACCGAGAACGATTTGAGCATATCACCAATTGTTTCCACCTTCATTGGTTTTACCATCCGAGGACCCCAACCTGTCAGAAGTCTACACCTTCCACATGTGAAGCAGTAGTACTTACAAGCCAGTTGTACGTCCATCTAAACACTGGACTGTCAATCCGCTAGTTTAGAACTGAGATTATCAGAAGTTTAACCGAATTCGCTTAGCTGAGATTGACTACGAGTGCAAATCATACATTCCGATGTGAATACTTTTGGTTCTCGAAGGACAGTGTGGGGAATTTTCACTGCGATTTGTATAATTCGTAAATTGCTAATTTGATCCTATGTATTACGAGTTCGTTTAGGTGAATATCTACAATGTGAATGATTCAAATTGATTCACGGATCATACACATTTGATCATAGGGAATAAAAAGACAGTTGCAGCGAAGAAAAGCTTTTCTTTTCGACAAAATCATCAACTAGGAGGCTGTACATTCGTGTATTTATAATAAATGGGTGAGCGGTAAAGTTCCAGAATAATTTCCGGTTAAGGATCAGATTAATAAAAATTACAATTAGGAATTAAAACGCCACTAATAGACCGGGGGAACGGATAAAGCTCAGACAAAGTAGCATGATAATTACTGAGAAGATTGACATATTATGCAACTAGAAGTTCTTGGACTAGTGAAAGAAAAGCTATAGAGATACAACCTCTGCGACATTCAATTTCGTCGATTCAATTAAAAAATGTCGACCTCGCAAATAAAAAGACGGTCGCTCTAGACGTCATCTCTCTCTTCTCCAATGTTTCACTGACAGAAACTATATGTTTTCTGTGTGACTTCATCCAATGCAACAGCATAGATGCTGACATACTGATCCGTTATCTAAAGGAGCTGTTACTACGTTGTGTCTTCAACGTCTACTTCAGACTCGACGATGAAATCTACAGGCAAACAGATGGCGAAGCAATGGGCTCTCCACTCGGATCTCTCCTAGCCGACTTTTTATGGCCAGTCTCGAAAACAACTTCTTATCATTAACTATCGAAGACCTTCATCTCTACAGGAGATACATTGATGTTACTTTCATCATTTGTGACGAGAACCTGGACCTTGAGAATTTACTTCAAACATTCAACAATGCCTACCCGAGTATCGACTTTACTCTTGAAGCCGAATCCGACGAAATGTTCCACTTCCTTGACGTCCATCTGACAAGGAACGCCGACAACTTTCCGAATAGGTCCATATACATAAGGCATACATGGACTGGACAATTCATCAACTTTCATAGCAGAAAGAGGAACCTGATGTAGGACTCTCGCCGACCATGCACATGGTCCCGGGTTCGAGCCCTCGCCGACGCACACCTGATATCTATGGTTGGCCTGCGAATTTTGGGCTACCGATATCCACGCTGAAAATTCCATACTTGTACCGAAAATACGGTGTGGAATCAAGCTGTAATCAAAAATAAAATAAAATAAATAAAATAAAATAAAATAAATAAATAAATGTACGCTCTTTCCTAGAGGATTCGGGAGATATGAAACGAGGAGGCGATTGATGAAGAACTGAATAATCTCCGAAGAACCCTAATGGAAAACGGTTTTCCTCCTATGTTCATAGACAAGGACCTCAAATCAAAAAGATTTCCGAACAAGTTCAATCTACCCCGAAAAAGATACTTCTGTTTAATCTAGAATTCAGAGGTGACATCGAAGCAAAAATCCTTCGTAAACGCCTCTGCAAACCTCTGAGGAAGACATACTTCGCCACAAGCCTACGACTAACGTTTTCCTGCAAGAAACTGTTCAACCAGAACGCGAAAGACTAGCTGTCACATTGGGCCACTTAAATATGCATATACCAGTTTACTTGCTCGTGAGGAACTGAGTACATCGGCCGTAGCCAAATTGAAAAACGCGCTCGTGAACACTATCCGGCCTGGCTAGTAAAATGAGAACAAAAACGGGTATATAGTTCAGTGACAGAACATCTGGACAATTCAGGACATTTAGCGCCATCCGAAAAATCATTCAAAAGGAGTGAAATTAAGTCATATGGGCATAGCCGAGGTACTAGCCGTCCAAAAGCTCAAACCCACGCTTTGTATACAAAGGAAATACGTTCAACCCTTGTCCAACCCTGCTGTGGCCATCATAAACAGGTAATTCTTCTAATAGTGACTATCCCATCACCTTTCTTATCCAAACTTCCTGTTTATTCATGTTATTCTTAAGTTTTTTCAACCCCTATTTACACTACCATATTTTCATATCCGAACTTCCTGTCTATTTTTTATTTTATTATTTATACATGTTTAATCCCTGATTGCAACAGTTATGATCCCACAAATTTTTTATTCAAACATCCTGTCTATTTTTGTTATTTCTACATTTCTAATCCCTAACTGCACAATGTCGATCATCTTAGTTATTATGATGCTACTTTGTTTGAGCTTTATCCGTTCCCCCTGTCTATTAGTGGCGTTCTAATTCCTAATTGTAATTTTTATTAGTTTGACTGTTGACCAGAAATTATTCTGGAACTTTCCCGCTCACCCATTTATTATAAATACACGAATGTACAGCCTCCTAGTTGATGATTTTGTCGAAAAGAAAAGCTTTTCTTCGCTGAAACTGTCTTTATATTCCCTAAGAAGAGCCAAGGTGTTAAGAATTTGCACAAATATTTAGACCCCATCAAACTGATTTACATCAAATATCTACAGGCGAAAATCAACAGGTTGGTAGTTAGAAGTTGGCAGAAAAAAGAGGACTTCATGTGAACATGAAGAAGACACCGGTGATCAAGATACTCAGTGAACTTATTTTATATATATATAACGTACACTGTGGTAGTATGTAGTTCCATATTAATTTGTCTTTTAGAATTATCATACCCATTGAAGGGATCTAATATTATTTCCTGGATAAGGATGTTTCGAACACTATTTATCACCGTTCATAATCATACCATCAATAATAACCACAAAAATTTCGTTTTATAGTTTTTTTTACTCTTTCTTATTCACCATCGTAGAGGTAGTAGAATTTTCCAGATGTCCGCGTGGGTGGACAGTTGATTTGATAAACAAAGCTTCCGTTATTAGTCCTTCCCTCTTCACCCTGGTACATTAGATCTTATAACTGTCTCCTTATCCCATCCTATGTTGTATGGTTATGTGTAATTGGATGTAGTGAATGCTATAGCTGAACTAGTCTCCAGATTTCTTATCTTATTAGGGTCAACTAATCTAGATTTAGCTGCTGGGATTTTGTGCTCCGCTAGTCTGACCGACTGACACCGTTCTACTACTTTCACATATGTATTTGACCTGACAATCACTGCACACAGGATATTAAACAAACTGAATTGTTTTGTTTAATTGACTCCACAGGATCCTTTAACTGACAGTTTTTTTTCTAACTGACTTTGCGGGTTTGAAGCGTCAACCACTTGTATTCCTGCATTGTGAAGAATTCTCCATAAGGTTTCAGAGGTTCCTTCTTTGTATCGGAGGAAGTATTACTGATGATTTATATCGCCAATTGCTGATGTTGTCATTATTCTGTGCATGTTTGAAGCGCTACCTAAACAGAACAGTTTAGTCTGTCTAATATCCTGTCTGCAGCTTTCGTGTCTCCATAAGTTTAATTTGGTGTAATTCAGTAGCTGAGGGTGGTTAGTGATAGAATGTAGGTTTAGGGTTTTCTTCTTATTCGGGACTCATTGACTGTATATATCTCATAAATATCGCGGAAAAGATCGCTCTTCTGACTTTATAGGGTTTTGAAGTAATGGGAGCCTGGTTTGAGACTCAGTAAGGACACGATCATTATCTTGGGTGCAGGGGCATTTAAATAAAGTGACAGTCAAGTTTCGGATCGTATTGCTAGTCATCATCGGTCATATAACACGTTCAATGACCACTGAAATAATGAGCACCAGTCTTTTTCACTTCAGGGAGAGTAATCTGTAAGTTACTCGAAGTGATATGTATGTATATGCATGATTTTGAAGGATTACTGTAATAATTTTCTTTAATTTTATTTCTAGCAACTTTTAGAATTAGAAATATCAGACCTAGAATCTTTATGGAATCAAATCAACAATGAATATGTTCAACGTAGAAGTGCAATTAATAATTTAGAAAGGGACTTATTTCTTCATGAAAATACGCGCGCTACAAAGGTGAAGTATACGAACGAATATGTATATAATTTTATTTAAACAATCTGATAACTTGATCAAATATCTTTACGATTTTTAATTAAATCTGAGTAAATTTTCTATCAAAATAGATTACATTACCCAACAGCTGATGTCACATTTAGAAATTTTGAAGTGCAAGAGGCATGGAGCTTGTCCAGATACCGAGTAAGAACCTAACCACAATGATCTATCACTTCTGGTAGTTGATAGAAAGTAGCGACCGATTCAGTAAAAAGAAGGCGGGCGTGAAAACAGTTACCCATAGACTATCCTAGCTCAATAGTGCAAACTTGATAGAAGTATGGAAACTATAAGTCAACATATTCATCCTCATTGAAAGGTCTGAAAATGTTCACTCTGATCTTGTAAAAAAAAGGTTGCAAGTTTCCGTCTTGTGAAGGGAAACCAAAAGTATAAAAACAATCTTTGAATTTTCACACATTTATTCCGCTTCATAAGTTTGAATAAGAACAAGAATAACAGATTTTGCAGAATAAAATGGTACAATCATTGTTTATTTTATTGGCTTCTCATCAGCTGCTTACAGGACAAAGGCATTATTAAATATAGCTACACAAACTATTTTAACATACTTGCACAGAGGTCATTTTAAACAAAAATCAATCAATCAGTATATGAATACAGTAATTATATATATATAATATTAAGCACTGCTACGAACAATAATAGTCATACATAATGGAAACTTTCGACGTTACGTGATCAGATGAGAGAGAGAGAGGGTGAAAATATCCAGTTACTAGGACAAAAAGAATGATAACTGCTTCTTTCTGAACGCATAAATTAGGTTTCAGGCACTTGATGAAGATCGACGGTGACCTCTTTTGCCTATTGATCATTTTGAATTGATGAAGAGTCTCAACTAGGACGAAACAGCTGTCCAGTACTCCTAGATTTTCCAATGATTCTCTAAATGATATCAGTTCATGATGAAATCCTCCTCCTCCTCAGAAACCATAACAAAGTGGAGATGTGTTGCTGAAACCTCAATGTCCCACTCGGAAACCAAGGGAATAATAATATTTCATTAGAAAAGTTTAATATCTGCCCTTATAGCACACAACTTCGCTCAGAAAGCTGATATTCCTTCGAAAAAATGTTGTCTCTTGCTCTATATTCTTGTGAGATAAAAATTCAGGATGACGAACGTGCAAGGTTAAAAGTTTCATGTCATGACTGTCCATAACACATATCCTGAAACATGGTGAAACTAGTGTTTAGCGTTAGTTGTTGTTTGCAAATAAAATAATTTATGCACATCTCTTAATTGGAATATCCAGTATAAATGTTGAGAAGAACATTTGTTACAGTTGTACATGTTCAATCAGATATGTGTCGTCAAACAATGTGTTCATTCTTGGTTGAACACTTGTCAGTAACTAGTGTAATGTGTCTAATCCTTTGCTTGGTTGGTGCAGACTGAGTTCTATCAGTCAGTCAAGTTTGCAATGTGGCCAACATGCTAGTAGCTAGGTGGCTCGACATCACAGTGCACTGTGATTTGTTGATATTGGAGGCAGTCGGCAAAAGGCCTCGCTGACACTTAGGTTACGTGCTAGTTGGCACTCACCAATCAGTCAGTAAGGTGTATCCGCAACCTTGAAGGAAGTCATCTCGCTTCTGAGGTCCAAAACCGCGTCGTCTAGTGCTGCAGTCAGAGACGTTACTACTGAGCCCGAATCGCTCAGTGGTCATTCGCTACACATCTATCTATGCAGGATCACAAAGTGTTTTCAAGATTGGGAAACAACAGAATTAATGTAGATTAGGAGTGATTATTAGCGCAGTTTAAACAGAAAAACATTGAAAACCATGGGGTATTGGACTGACTGATTGGTTTCAACGTAGAACTTGACACAGATATGCAGCGATTCGAGTTTCCACACTTCACATAGCATACAAAGCAAGAGAAGAGAGTAAAAAGAGGTTCAGAAGAGAGATAATAAACAGACGGTGAGGCAAAAAGAACAGTAATATTAAAGAACAATAGAATTTTATTGGATAGGATAAATCACAAGGAGTGGGTGCATCTTCGCTGGCCATTTTGCAATGATTAATTTGAGCAATATCACCGACAGTTGTCTCCAGCCTTCATTCGTTTTTACCACCCGGAGTACCCCAACCAGGCAATCAGGAAGTCTACATCTTCCCATGTGGGTGACAGGCTTAAACTAACTCTTGTAGATTTCATTGACTGATGAAGTCATCTTTTGGTTTGACCACCAATCGTTGGCCCTTTTCCAACCTGATCCTAAGTCAGCCAAAATTGGCCGTATTGGACAGGTGTTTCGTCCTTGTCCGGGACTCATCATCCTTACGAACTCAGGACCCAATCATGGCAAGCTCAGTGACAATTCATTCACTGGAGGAAAATCCAATGGCACATAATTTCTGACTTCTGCATACTTCTAAAGAGTCCCAAATAAAGACGAGATAGCCATCCAGTACTCCCTTTTTTCAATGGATTTCCAAATGAAGTTAGTTCGTCATTACTAATGGAGTCAGTTAGTCCCTACAAACGCATTCCTTTAAAACAGTGTAGGTCAATTAAATCACTTTGTTTGAATCTATAGCTCCTAAGCGTCTTTCGCAAGGCAGTTAGAACTTGATGTAAGAATAAAACTTGGGGACTGTGGTAGAGCATAACTCCATTATGGATAAGATTTTATTTCGATAAATCACACAGTGCTATACAGTAATATTAACTGATGACCACGTTTCGAGCACAAACTATTACCGCTCATAATCATATCAAGGCGCCACTCACACAACTTTTTCCTTCATCTATATACATGTGTGGAATCGATTAGATATTGGAATAAAAATCAATATGAGATAATGTACATCCAGAAATAATAATACGAGTGTTATTGATCCATTACAATTATATGGGAAATACGAGTGTTTTTATAGTCATATTAAGTTACTTGTTAGAATATTGTGATGTGTTTGAATTGAAATAGTATTTTAAGATTATTTATTATCTTCTTCTGATTTGACCGGCGGTAATAATGTCTTCCATATTTCTGGTATTTGCGTTGAGTCAGTTCTGTCGCATGTGTTGGGTGTAGGCTCGATGAACACGGATTCCGTAATCAACCTCTCTCTCCACCTACCTAAATTACCTTTTAGAATTTTAACCCTCTCCCACAGTATTCTGTGGTTGTGTGTTAATGAATGCATTGTAATTGTTGAGCTTTTTTCTAAATTACTTATCGGGGTCAACCAATCCAATACAAGTAACCTAGATGGTGTGAAAACACACATAAACAACCGATCACGTCCAAGGTCACCAGGGGAGATGATTAATAAAGTCGTGGAGAAACCTAAAAGCTCACTTCAAATTGAAGTATGCGCTGAAGATGTCACCCAGTAGGGTGATGAAAGCTTCGCAAATTAACCATCCAGCTCAGAGAACACAACCACATCAAAATCATCCACCTGAGCTACAAATCTTCTCTATCATATATAATTCTTACCTTAGCTAAATGCTTATGTTCTGACAATCTGACTACCCTGATCTACTAGTTTGACCTATGTAGTTGACCTCACAGTCATTGCAGGGTATTTTGTAAATTATATTATTTTGTCTAATTGGGTCAACTGGGTTCTTCAACCTGCAGAGCTTATCCCTGAGTGAGTTTTTAGGTTTGAATGCCACCCCTAATTCCTGCTTTATTAAGAATCCTACGTAGGGTCTCAGATGTCCCCTCGTTATATGGTATAAAAGTGGATGACTTATATTCTCTCTTTTATGTTATCACTACTAGTTTAACAGTTATTTTCATTTGGCTTTTGGCCTTTTTCGATCTTCCTAATGAATTTTATAGGATAGTTATTTAACACCGACCAGCTATTCTTCTATCTGTTTTATTTTGTCATTTAGGTCTTTTCTTGTGCTATTTAGTGTTATGGCATGGTTTGTTAGACACTTAACAACTAAGCCTGCCTTCACACAGATATAACGGATGAGACGAATTAAAGTCTAAGTATCTATTAGAATGCGTTGGTTTTTTATAAACACTAGTGTGCAGTTTACCTTCTTCTAATAATAATAATAATGGTAAAGCGGCGAAGTTTAAGAATAGCGTCCCAAAACCTTCAACGTTCAATGACCTTGAACGCATGCTAGTCATTGGTTGAGGAACCTTCCTATTATTGTAGCGCGAAAATGACGCCTGTGCATCTGCTCAGATGCAAATTTCAGCCAGAGCATGTTTTTCAGTACTGTTTAGACAATGGGTTAATAGGACATGCTCGGATTTGTAGTTGCGGTGCTTCTATGAAACTGCAGCCGTATACCCAGGCCATTGATGGATATATATTCAGGTGTACACAGTGTAGGAAGCGAACAAGTGTTCGCACTGGTAAGTAACACTGTCAGTTGATTATCTTTTAGGAACTTTCTTCGAAAAATCGAAACTTTATTTAAGACAGTATGCGAGTATACGGTACAAAACTTTTCAGCGTATTCAGTTCCAAAGTACTTTTTTCTTCACACAGGATTCACATGTAAAGTAATAATCTGAAGTATACCCTCATTTCGTTGAAGAATTGTACAGCGTTTACTTGGGAGCAAGTTAAATCATCGCGCAAGTTTATGTATAAGTCATTTGATATAACTGGAAGATTAAAACAACGATAAATCCAGATGAAATTAAGCATTTTGGAGGAAAGTAATTTCGGTAGCCCAATGATTTAAGCAGGCCGCCAGTATTTTTATTTTACAGCCTGACATGGCTAATTCTCCTTGTTCATTTTCCAATTCAAATGTGAATTTTATTCTGTCTACTAGTAAGTTTATGTGTGTCAAGAAGCTAGAGATATGTTCTGTTTTAACACTGTGAAAGTATCATCCACATATATCTCCACCATATTTTTGGAGTAGGATTAAATGTTGTGCTGAGAGCCATATTTTGCCAGCTGTTCATAAATGTCTGCTACAATAGGGGATTTTGGTGATCTTATAGCTACATCTTCTGTTTATCTATATATTTTACCTTGGAATTTAAAGATAGTAGATGCGAGGCATAACTGAATCCCTAAAATAATTTGTTCAATGGACAGCTTCGTCCTATGAGTGAGTTCAGGATCCGCAGTTAGTTAGTTAGAACTTTTACAAAGAATTAAATAGTGAGGATTTGGGCTAATTTTATTGTTTTTTTTCTTCTTTTTACCACTGATAAATTTCTTATAGATTAGAGAAGAATTCCATGAGTTGACAGATTATTTAACCAAATATTCTTATTTATCACCGAATGAATTACAAACAACTTTAGAAGAGGAAATATTTGTAAGCTAAACAATTAATTTTTTATTGATGGCAGAATTACTTTTTATCGATTTGAACAAAAGAATAAACCAGGGAGTACTAGACAGCCAGCTGTTTCATCAGCCTAGTTTGGGAATCATCAGCAATACGCACCTACTGCCAGGGGTCAAACCCAGTACCTCTCGGTTACAAAACCAACCAGCTCGTATACTATTCAACCACTGGAACCCGATTCAATCGCCCATGAATGGTCAAATTCGTAAATATAAATCTATTCCTTACGAACAAACTCTTTAAAATTAATCTGATCCTCGCTAGCGACTTGCTACAGGACAGAGTTTCCTAGAGTTTTAGTGAGAAGTCGTGACCAGTGAGGTCCAACCAGTAGTCAAGTGTGAGGATGGATTTCCCACCAATGACATTGGTTGGTGGTCGTGCTAGATGACGAACTGGTAGAAGATAGAATTCATGGGCTGGCCATTGAGGAGTTGGGTTCCAGTAGCTGAATGGTATACGAGCTAGCTCGCCTCGTAACCGGAAGGTCCTAGGTTCAAACCCTGACAGTGGGTCCGTACTGCCAATGATTCCCAAACTAGGATGAAACAGCTTTCCAATGGTTCTCTAACTGATATCAGTCCTTGGTCAAACTCGTGAAAGCAAATCTTACCCTTACAAACAAACTCTTGAAAAGAATGAACGTTATCCCGATATTGTACTGACTGAATTTGAAAGAAGACCACTTCAGTGTTCCAGTAAGGAATCAAACTGATAAGAGATAATCAGTAGAAGGCCAATATGTTTGGTTTCGTGATTAAGACGAAGTTCTTTAGCATGACCTATTTGCAGGCTTGGTAAAGTAGACATTCTTTCTGAAATATATGTGTAAAACTTGGGCACTGTGGTAGTAAGTAATTCCATATTAGTTTGTTTATTAGATGTATCACACAGTGAAACGGTATTGTATACTGTATACCAGTATACAATACTGTTTCACTGTGTGATACATCTAATAAACAAACTAATATGGAATTCTTTCTGAAATTCAATTCTTCACCTCTCGGCGAGGTATTCAGAGATACTACGACTTAGTTATTTCTCCTACGATTAATCTTCTGTGGGATTGAGATAGATACAACAACTGGTCACTTAGAAGATAACATTGCCATCTTATCTAGACCTTGGAAGGGATCTGAGTTCTGTCATGAGGGAGTTTCAGCACGTGTGCTACACAGTAAACTAAACGGTCCTTGAATGTCGCACTAGAGGATCTCGAGTACACTTTTTACACAAGGTTAAGTTAATGATGACTCCGTTTCTTTTTAACTTCTACGTCCATTTTTTTACACAATTAGATAGATGAGGTTATTATTATATCTGTTGTACCATAATGACTATTATTTCTTAATTTATATCTGTCTGTTGTCTTATAGATTATTCTTCGTACTTTGTAAAACATTTTGTGAAGTATAACCACCGGTATTTGTTCAGTTTCAGTGGATTTTCACCTCTATGGAAATAAGATTGTAGAGGTTTTGAAAAAAGGCTCCCTCAAAGAGGAAATTTTATACTGGACTACTCACTCTTCTTATCACTTAAAACGGAAATTCTTCAATCCGTTGATCCCTATCGTATTTTTAGATTAACAATACTTGAGTGCTTGTCGAGTATTGGTTTTGTAGGGATTGTGTTTGATTGATTGAAGGATTTCATCATGAGCTGACGCCGTGTTATGTACTGGTCGAGAATTTAATAGTCCTGACCCAAGAAAGACGGAAATCAGAAGACCACTAGGTTTGCGATGATACTTCTATCTTCCAAAACACCAGGAGAATCAATCTGTCACACAAGAGTGTGAGAGCAAAAATATAAGAATGTCCGAACAAGTGTGTGAACACAAGTGTGTGAGCGAATATTCAAAATGAACAAATCAATAGACAGTCTTAACATGATTGGCTAATTATAATGGAATATCGATCCATATATACATAGCAAAATATATCAGACTGTCAACAAACACACACATTATATGGATACATATCACCAAGAACAGACTGTCAAACAAAACACACATATTATATGGATATATATATCACCTCCCCTTTTGAGAAGATTGATGATTAGTAGGTTGTTTTCCCGGGGGTTTATCTGGAACCGTTGAGCTTGTTGTTGACGTCTGTCGCTTCGTCTGCCTGTTGGGTTTGCGGCTTCGGCTTCGTCCGGAATTGTCTGACATTTTATGCTTCTTGACTGCATTGCATAGCGAATTTAGTGGGACATCAGCCAGATGCAAACGATCGAACCAATCAAGTCCCAAAAGATTTAAATCACTCTTGGTGACGTAGCAAATTCCTCTGAATTTAATGTTACGGAATGAAACAGAACATTTGAGTTCACCAATTAGTTTGAGCCGCCCACCACAGGCGCTGAGAAGAGTCTGGGAAGTATTTTGATAGGTGGTCTGCCAATATTATTCCAAAGTTTCTCTGATATAACAGTAATATCAGAGGCGGTATCTAGCTGCAGACGTGTATCATGACCATTCATCTGAAGATCAATATATTTCCGCATACCTGGTGTTGTGACTTGACAGGTTGCGCGTAGACTCAATGACTTTTTGGGATTTAGGACCAACAGTTTGTCGAGCTTTCGCTGGATTATGATATCTGGGTTTGCGTGGCTGACAAAATCCATTTTTATGACCGATGATTTTGCACTTGCTGCAACGATGATTTTTGTATGGACAAGACTTTACAAAGTGCCACGCGCCACAATGCCAGCATGGTGATGGTGGGGTCTTCTTTGCAGTATTTTGTGAAGTTGGACGAGTATGTGTAGATTTCCGCGGAACATTAGGAGAAGGTGGGTCAGGACTGGATGATGAGAGATTTTTGCTCTTTCGTAATGCATGAATATCAGAGCTTCTCGAAGGTGTTGATTCGACCAGGTGTGTGTCTTTCTGCAAATTAATCAGCCGTTGATATTCATCAGCTATGTCATGTAATGTTAACTTAGGATTTTGTTCTAGCTGATTGAGCAGTCGAGTTCGGATATCTGTGAAACGAGGAGATTGAAGACTGCATATGAGAATCAAGGCTTTGAATTGATCATCTGTTAAGGACCTGAGTCGAAATCTCTCACATTCTCGGTTGACTGTGCCAACGTGAGTAAGAAAATCATCATTTTCATTCATTGTCAGCTTGAGGCAACGATAACGTATGCTGAATAATGAGGAGTGGTCTCCAAAATGTTCACGCAGCAGCTTTATTGTATCATCGAAACACTTGTCACGTGGTTTTGGGGTAAAATTAGGTTGCAGTACCGTTCATATTCTGCGGGACCCAATTTACGTAATAACACTCGCACCTTCCAAGCATCGTCTTGTGAGGCGAGATCAACAGTGAATAAATCCTCATATCGTTGATACCATGTGTCAAAAGTGACATTAGCATCTGGATTATAATTGAACTGTGAAATACTATTCACAATTCCGTCGACAGATGGTAGCATGGTATGATTCGGATTGCTTGAAGGTGAAGTTGGACCAGTCTGTTGGTTGACGAACATTTCCATTAATTTCATTTGTCGTTCAAATAGTAATTCCAATTTAGAAGGATCCATAGTTTTCCCCGTCGCCAAATTATTGTTATGTACTGGTCGAGAATTTAATAGTCCTGACCCAAGAAAGACGGAAATCAGAAGACCACTAGGTTTGCGATGATACTTCTATTTTCCAAAACACCAGGAGAATCAATCTGTCACACAAGAGTGTGAGAGCAAAAATATAAGAATGTCCGAACAAGTGTGTGAACACAAGTGTGTGAGCGAATATTCAAAATGAACAAATCAATAGACAGTCTTAACATGATTGGCTAATTATAATGGAATATCGATCCATATATACATAGCAAAATATATCAGACTGTCAACAAACACACACATTATATGGATACATATCACCAAGAACAGACTGTCAAACAAACACACATATTATATGGATATATATATATATATATATATATATATATCACGCTGGTTAGGGAACCACTGGCAAACCAGTAGGGAGTACTGGACGGCGGTGGGCACGTACTGATTAAGAGTCTCAAACTAAGATGAAACAGCTTTCAAGTACGTCCTCCTGGTTTTCCAATGGTTCTGTAACCGGTGTCAACTCACGATGAAACCCTCCAACCAATACTTTGCTGTCTTCAATATTGGTAATTACTTGGGTGACTTTTTGACTAATCTCAGGCCTAAGAATAGGTAGTAGTCGCACAGTCAGATTTAACTTATCACCGGGTGCTACTCTACTTTTCCACATTAAGTGGTTGTACTGTTTAGGACTTAGAACCAATTGACAGATATCTCACCAGATATTAGATACATTTTTCTGTTAGTTGGTAATAGGAACCTAGTTTCAGGAATGTCAACTGACTGTCTCCAACCAGCCAGACAGCCTGATTTCATTGTATCCAGTGATCGGTAAAATCCATTTAGCATTATCGACTAGACGACACGACAGTAGATACTCATCAGCAAATATTCAACGTATGGGTGACAATCTCCTGTGGTAATCTTCATTGCGTAATCATAACCGACTAGTCTGTAGGAGAGAATGATGATAATAAAAGTTTCTGGAAATATTTTATTTGCAAGTGCCACTTTGTAGGAGTTTGATTGGTTTCAAGTTTGGCTGCGGATTGATATTAGTTTGGGAGTACGGGAGAGTCGAGATCGAATGGCCGATGAACTTCTGTCGCAAACTACATTCGATTTCATTGGGTGAGTACTTGTCACTGCAGCCGCACTGGTGAACCCAACTGGTTATGACCATCCACCAGAAATTCAGGCAACTCTGCCCTGTAGTCAGTTGCCTAATGAGCACGAGATTAATTTTTAAGTGTTATTTTGAAGGGGTTTATTATTCTATGCCTTTGAGTTCCCAGTGGAACATGAGGGCCTTCAAGCTAGAGCTTTGAAGTTCCTGTAGCAGTGGTTTTATTTTCACAGGGTAGAGTTACCAACCTCAAGCTAACCAACCTTCCTTTCTTGCTGTGCTTGCTACCGGTTTAGCGAGGTGAAGGAGTGTGTTGGCTGGGGATTGAACTTTGAACTACGTGCATGGTTGGTCAGCATTCCGCTGCTGAACCACCGATTCACTTGAAGGAGTTTGATTATATAATATTGGCAAATTCATATGATGATAATGTTATAACCCTAGCTATTTCTCTGGTGAGGGCTGGCTGCGAAAAAGCCAAAATTGAAAACAACATTTTACGTCAGTGTTACGTCCAGAATCAGGGGCATGCGAAAGATGATAACCAAGGTTAGCCTTGAGGGACTCACTAACCAATCACAGCAGACTTAACGCACGCCAATAGGATTCGCAGATATATGGCCTAACTTTCTGAGAAACGGCCACCATCAGTACAGAATAACCTTCAGCAGGAAAACAACCAATCAAAAAATGTTGCTTCTCTGCTGACAATAATGTACATAAAAATCTATAAATACCTCTTGATTTTTTCAACAGACAATCTATTGCCTAGCCTTTGTCTTTTCTCGTTACATTTCTGAGACAGTGATGTAACGACCGAAACCGAATAACCGTGGTCTGAACTCAAGTAACCGATCGTCGCATCCTGATCAAAAACCTCCTTGAAACAAATTCAGTCACAAGATGCTACAAAGATAGCGAAAAGAGGATTATCCGTCATAATATCTATGGTCCCACTGAATAATAATAATAAGTAACTTGAAAATCCCCATTCAGTCATATAAAAGAAAAGAAGACGTTCAGCAAAGAGACTCTTTTCGGCGAATTCATTCACTGAGCTGTACAATCGCATATATATACAAATTTGTTTGTGTGTGTGTACATTAGATTTATAAAGTTTAGATAATTATGTAATGTAAGTATTATTTGGCTTGGAGACAAACGTTAAGATAGACAATAAAAATAGAATTGATTAAGTGAATTGGATTACGTAATACAGTTGAGTAGAATTCAGAGTAGGTCAGGTTGGCAACAGTGTTAATGAGTGGTGGTTAAAATTAAATAAGGGTGGGGTTAGAGAATAATACAGTTGAAAATAAGTAAGTTAATCTAGTGACGTAACATAGTTGACTAGAAATTGGACGTGGGTCAAGTTAGCAACATTGTTAATGAGGGTAGAAATTACAAAAGGGTGGGGTAGAGAATAATATAAATGAAGATGTGAAATAATAAAATGATAAAATAAAATGAAAAAGACAAAATAATACAATTAGTAAGACTGAAATTAAGAAGGATTACGTCCATTGTAGATTTAATGAATGAACGAATTTCTTTTGTATGCAGAGTTCAGGATTTAGCAGATGGATTGCCATTGCTTCTGCGATGTGGAGAAGTTTGATCCGTACACTTTTAGCAAGATTGCCTTGTATTCTGTAGATAACTTTGAAGTTTGTTTCTGGTTTGACTTGGTATCCAGAGTCGATTAACTTACTTATTTTCAACTGTATTATTCTCTAACCCCACCCTTATTTAATTTTAACCACCACTCATTAACACTGTTGCCAACCTGACCTACTCTGAATTCTACTCAACTGTATTACGTAATCCAATTCACTTAATCAATTCTATTTTTATTGTCTATCTTAACGTTTGTCTCCAAGCCAAATAATACTTACATTACATAATTATCTAAACTTTATAAATCTAATGTACACACAAACAAACAAATTTGTATATATATGCGATTGTACAGCTCAGTGAATGAATTCGCCGAAAAGAGTCTCTTTGCTGAACGTCTTCTTTTCTTTAACAATAATAACATAAAGAACTCAAAATTACCCCCAACAGTGTCGTTAGGGAGCTATACAGCCTAGATGATTTCCTAGTACAAATCAGGTACTGTAGAACAAAATTCGTCAACTAGAATTCAACCGTTTGAAGTACCTGAGAATTAGGTAAGCAAGAATCACACATCAACAATTCCTTCAGACAATTCACGGTCAGAAGGAACTCAACTAACTCGAACAAATAATAATAATTGACAAATAATCAGGATCAAGTCAACATATGAGATAGAGTTTATAAGGGAAAGACGTATACTTATTACGTAGTTATTTGAAACATTCAAATAAGAGTATAAACATTGTGATTACATCGTCCAGGTAGGATTTTCCAAACAGTTATTGTGTTACAAGTAAGAAGGCGTAGTATCGAAGTTATGCAAGGAATTTAAAAGCACGCTACAGGTTCGATATTCACAAATAAAGACCTTGCGGCGTCTAAATCTACGTCTACATGTATAATCTCAGTGATTACACTGAGTAAAGAAGTTCGACTTAGATTTCATCTTCATTGTTATGTTGTTAAGGATTTGGATTAAAATCGAAAATAACTAGTTGATGGAGACTAGCAGTGGGAACCACCAGAATGCGCATTTCGTTCTTTTTGAGACTCGTCAGCCGGTGGATGTGTCAGCTTTTCATAATGAGTAATGGTGTTCTCACCGAGGCTTGAACCTAGTGCCCATAGTTTCAAACCCCAAAGCTTTATCCCCTTGACCACTTGGGCCGTGGTGTGAACATCATCACTCACTGCAGAATGCAGGTGCATACATATGACGAGTCCCATATAGGACAAAATGTGCATCCTGGTAGATTCCTTTGCTAGTCACCATCCACCAGTTAACTGCTGATTACATGCCCAGTCATCGTCGAAGCATCTGCATAAGAAGTCGACATGTCAGTCTGAGACTGAGCACTTCGGTCTGATCAATCGACGGGGAAATCTAAAATTGAATTAAATAAAATTGGAGATCAAAAATGTGTACGTAGTTCAGTGACAGAACATATGGTCGATTCAGGACATTCGAAAAATCCTTCAAAATAATATACAAGATTCGATCAAACCTGTCAAAAGAAGTGAAATTAAGACATCTGGGCATAGCCGAGGCACTAGCTATCCAAAGGCTCACACTCAAGCTATGTATCCAAAAGAAATACGTTCAATGCTTGTCCAACCCTGCCGTGGCCATCATAAACAGGTAATTCTTCTAATAGTGACTATCCCATTGACTTTCTTATCCGAACTTCCTGTCTATTTTTGTTATTTCTTCATTCCAAACCCCTAATCGAACAATGTCAATCTTCTCAGTAATTATGATGCTACTTTGTCTGAGCTCTATTCGTCCCCCTGTTTATTATGATATTCTAATTTCTAATTGTAATTTTATTAATTTGCCCCTTGACCATAAATTATTCTGGAAGTTTCCCATCCATTTGATATAAATACACCGAATGTACAGCCTCCTAGTTGACGGTGACTTCGTCGAAAAGAAAAGCTTTTCTTCGCTGCAACTGTCTTTTTATTTAATTCCTATGATCCGTAAAATCGAAGATGTTTATTTATACATTGAAAAAAAATACTTTTTAGGCTGTTGACATTGAATTACTGGAGAATTATCGTGAGTTAGCCGGTCTAACAAGGAATCTTCATCTTGCTGAATTGATAAATCATCGTTACACTACACTTGCTTGGTCAAATTATCGACAAAATTGGCAGAAGACAATTATAAAGGATGCTTTACAAAATTTTGAGTAAGTAGAAAACTATGACTGACCCAAAAGTAATATATATATATACATGTATACCGTTATTTATCCTTCGGTTTCTGAGTTAAACCAAGGCTTTTAGAACCACATCTCGATTGAACTTCATTCTCTGACATCACTATTTTAGCTGGCTCCAATACTACCTATACACTTACATTCGCTCTCTCCCAAAATATCTTCTATGTCATATAGGCACTCAGGTTCCACTTCAGGGACTAGAGTATAATGTCTCTGGAATGAATCCTCAGTTTATGTCCTATCCATCTGCATCTCCTCTTTAATATTTGTTTGGCAGTAGGTTATTTAGTGGTTGGAGGATATCATCATGAGCTGATATCAGTTAGAGAACCACTGGAAAGCTGGGAGGGAGTACTTGACAGCTGTTTCGTCTGGTCTACGAGCTCGCATTGTTGTAACCAGAAGGTCCTGGATTCGAACCCCACAGGGTGCGTACTGCCGAAGGGTCCCAGTAACTAGGCTGACGAAACGACTGTCCAGTACTCCGTGTGGCTGGTTTCCCAGTGGTTCTCTAATTGATGTCAGCTCATGATGAAATCATCTAACAAATCAAACTAAATCCCTACAAAAATCGTTAGATTCTCGCTTGATTAACTGCATCCTGGAGTTCTTTGTTGCTTAATCTCTCTAGTCGGCGAACATTTTAGCAACACGTTGCTTAAAGTCAGCCTGAAACACATTCACTGTCGTCAATTTGAATGTTGTAACCTACCACTTATCATGTTAATGAGTGCTAAGTACCTTATTGCTTTTTGGTCAGTCGGTTGTATGCCTTCAGACACAGAATTCTTGGTTAACCAGAATTTGAACGCATTTGACCTAATTTATTTGCATAGGCAAATAACATTCTTATACAGTTGGCGTTTACAGTTCTTGATAATTAATTTAAAGCTTTGGCAATATGTGTAGTTCAAATGTATAGCAGTGCATACTACTGGTTGACTGCGATGAGTAGCGGCATAACAATCACATCGACCAGTAGTGTTTACTAGCCAACCGGGATGAGGTGATTTAAACACCAGATGGCAGTATTATCTGTGTGTATGCAAGTGTACCAGTGGTCTACCTGGTTTGACTCACTTAGGAGAAAAATGAAAACAAAACACGAAGTGTTCAGCGAAAAGTCGCTTTTCGATGGCGAACTCATTCACTCCTAGCTGTGCAATCACAATTACACATAAACTTATTTTTGTATGCATGTGCGTGTACATTAGGTTTGTCCGATAAGAATGTAAATGAGTTAAAGTTATTGTTTTCAAGTATTGGTTTTGTAGGGATTTTGTTTGATTGCATGGAGGATTTCATCATGAGCTGACATCAGTTAGAGAACCACTGATGTCAGCTCATAATTAAATCCTCCATGCAATCAAACAAAATCCCTACAAACCAATACTTGAAAATTAATCTGTGCTCACTAGTGATTGGCCCAATTCAGGCAGTTAACCTGGGGTTCTAGTGGGAAGCCGTGACCAGTAGGGTACAGCAGGTTGAAGATGAGGCAGTAACTCATCGAAGAAGACATTGCGAAGCGGTCGCCTACGTCGTGAATTGGCAGAGTTAGGATTCAAGGACCACTGAATCGGGTCCCAGTGGTTGAATGGTATACGTGCTTGCCTTGTAACCGGAAGGTCCTGGGTTCGAATCCGGTGGGTGCGTACTGCTGAAGAGTCCCAAACTAGGACGGGTGAAACAGCTGTCAGTACTCCCAGGTTTTCCAGTGGTTCTCTAACTGATGTCAGCTCATGATTAAATCCTCCATGCAAAGTTATTGTTGTCAAGGCAATTCAAAAATGTGATGAATAACCCAATCGTAACTAGAGGGGTGGTGGTGGTGTGTGGGTGGAGATTACGGAGAGTGTAGTGGTTATGTGTTGTCAAAATACGAACGTAGTTATCAATTAATATCAGTAAAAAGTTTAAGCATTATGGATTAGATCAAATAAAGTATAATTATATTTCAATAGTTTACACACAATGATAAGTTTTGTTATTGGCAATATTTCGAGCGAAATTACTCCCCGTGTTCACACCACCAACTGTTGGAATGGTTTTATTCACACATTTATGATTTGTACTCATGCATAAATAGTTCATTATTATAATTTTTTGCTCATTCGTGTTTTGTGTGTGTGTGTGTGTTCAGAATTTTATGTCACGTTCATTCATGTGTTTGTATTCAGAATTGTATTCCAATATATATATATATATATATATGCGAACTTATTCATTCCAAAGGAATAAACATCGGTATGCCCATCGAGCATCTTAAAGAACTCCTGCTTAGGTGTACCCTGAATATTCAATTCTCTTTCAACAACGAAATATATCGCCAAAAGGATGGTATAGCTATGGGCTCACCACTAGGCCCATTGCTTGCAGATTTCTTCATGGCAAAACTCGAAACACATGCCTGAAGAAAATGATCGATACCTTCGAAATCTACAAGAGATACGTCGATGACACTTTCATTATCTTCAACAATGAAGAGAATCTAGACGATATCCTGAAGTCGCTTAACAACTGCCACCCCGCGATTCAATTCGCTCTGGAGAAAGAGTCCAACTTCAAAATATCCTTTCTTGACGTCCAACTAACAAGACGAGAACAGGATAGGACACTGAAAAAATCTATCTACAGAAAGTCAACATGGAAAGGACAGCTTATTAACTTCCACAGTTGGGTACCCCTGTACACCAAACGAAACCTGATCCGTTCACTAAGCTACAGAGTTCGCAGAATTTGTACCCCGGACACCGTAGAAGATGAACTGGACAATCTCAAGAGAATCCTCGTCGAGAATTGTTACCCAGAACGATTTATTGCCAAATCTATGAATTCTAGACCACAAAAGCCGCCCATGCTTAGCGTCCCGAAAAAACTACTCTACATGAACCTTCAACTCAGTGGAGATATATCTGCGGAAACACTAAAAAATTGACTATCGTCCTCACTTAAGAAGACCCTGTTCGCTACTGAACTACGACTAACCTTCTCAACAAAACCTATGATTCATGTGAACGTGAAGGATAAGCTACCACTGCTGGCCTCATCAACGTGTAATTATCAATTCACCTGCTCGTGTGGAGCCAGGTATGTCGGCCGTACCCAGCGTTCGCTTTCCAAGCGTGTCACCGAACACTTACCAACATGGTTTTACAAAGGAGAAAAAACGATGTTCCCGTAGCTCCATCTTAGAACATCTGATAGAATCCGGACACCAAGCTGCACCCCAAAGAAACTTCAAAGTAGTCTACAGAGTAAGAAGTAGTCTTCCTAAAGGTGTACGAATCAGACTTCTTCAAACTGCACAACCAATGGCGATTCACTTGCTAAGCCCTGAACTCTGCGTATAGAAGAAGGTCGTCCAATCACTACACTTATAATGGACTTAATCTATCTTATTACCCGACAAGTAAATTCTACTTGGTCTTTTATTTCTGTCTCTTCATTAGTATTATTTTGTCTTCTCAATTGTAATATTTTGCATTTTCAACTTTTTTGTTCTCTACCCCCACCCGATTTAATTTCATCACCTTACTACCACTGTTATTGACTTTACCAACGCTCAATTTCTAATCATTTGTGTTGCGTCATCCAACTTATATGCTCAATTTTAGTTCTAATTTAAATGGTATTATTCTCTACCCCACGTCTACTTAGTCTCTACCGTAATTACCTGTGTTGCTATCCTGACCTAAGTTGAAACATTTTAGTCAATTATATTACGTCATCTAACTTACTAACTAACTCAATCCTCATTTAGTTGATGTCTAATTAACCTTGTTTCTACATTAGATCATTCTTTTATTATCTGATTAATTATCTAAACTTGACAAACCTCATGTGCACACATATACACAAATAATTATATATAAATGCGATTGTACAGCTATGTGAATGAATCCACCGTGGAAAAGAGTCTCTTCGCTGAACGTCTTCTCTTTTTCATATTCCAAGTTGTTGATAATTGTACTGAGTCACCCTTGTTACATGGATTCATCATTTTTATGAACAAAAACAATGTGATTTACAAAATGATATCTTGTGCTGACTGTCCTACTAAATATGTGGGGCAAACGTCCAGATCACTCAAAACAAGCGTGAATGAAAATAAACGCCTAACCAAAGGTCAACCAACATGGAACACAAGCTTACAAAAATCTAGAAAATAATTCAATGATAGCTGAACATGCATGGGAAAAACCCACAATTTGAATAAGGCATTAAGAAGACAAATTTCGCGAGATGATGGCATCATTTCGTAGTTTCTTTACAACCGCTTTACAACTAACGTGGTTAACAATAATATAATAAAGATCATGACAATTACTCAGTTAAATAAAAAACAAAAGTACATACTAATGACCAATCATATTTAAAAGGTCATGTAGTCCATGATAGGCTGATTGAAGTCTATTGATTTTTGCACACACAGTTTAGGCTGTATGTGATTAATGCCAAGTGCTTCCATCATCTTCAATAACCAACCTTGAATTAGAGTTATGTGAAATAATTGTGGAACCAGTCATTAATATTGGTTTTGTGACCTGACATTAATAAGTATTTTGCAATGGATGATGCTGGATTTCTATTAAGATTAATCGCGTTGGGATTTTCGATATGATTTAGTAGCCATTTTGGAACATATATACCTATATAGGTGTCACCGCAACAACTGCAGGTGAACTTGTAGATACAGTTTGAAGTAGAGTCCACAGAATTTCGTCCTTTAATCGGTAGGTACAGGGATCGAAAATGTTCGGCAAGTGAGAAAAAGAAATGCAGCGTAGAATGTGCGTTTGATAGCTGTCCGAAGTCTTTGAGCTATCAGCTGCATAATCTGGTCACCCTTGAATGGTAGGTTAATGAAGATAGCTTTCTTTGGTACAGCAACTGTCTTTTCAAGATGTGGTCTATCCTTACCGTGACAATTGATGAAGTTTTCTGGATAACCATTAGCTAATAAAACTAAATATATATGTTGAAACTCATCCATCAATGTGTCACTTGTGCATATTTTTCAGGCCCTTGAGAACAAACATTTCACTAGGGAACGTTTATACTGGATAGGAACAAAACTGGTAAAATGAAGATATTGCCCACTCCATGTCTGTTTACGAAAAATAGATCACTGAA
This sequence comes from Trichobilharzia regenti, assembly GCA_944472135.2. Taxonomy (NCBI): domain Eukaryota; kingdom Metazoa; phylum Platyhelminthes; class Trematoda; order Strigeidida; family Schistosomatidae; genus Trichobilharzia; species Trichobilharzia regenti. Next base: position 46,001,012 of record OX235268.1, read on the forward strand.
TCGTACCATCATCTCTCCCAGTCATTGTAATATCCAGGAGACCGAGTTTGTTATTCGATTCTAGTTCGGAAGTCACTCGAATATTTGGATGCATATGATTAAATAGGGTAATAAAGTTTTCAGTAGATTTACTATTATTGCCAATAATAAGAGTATCATCTACATATCGTTTATACAGCTGAAATTCTCTATGCATACCTTGCATTTGTTTCTCTAATTTCGACATAAATATATCTGCTAACAGGGGCCCCAGGGGGCTCCCCATCGCAACACCATCGACTTGTTTGTATGCCTTTTCTTGGAAGGTGAATCTAATATTTTCAGTACACATTAAGCTGATGTCTCTGATGTAAGTTACAGGAATAGGTAAGTTTATCTCATTGATTGTGATGTAATCGTAAATGAAATCAACAGTTTCATGAAGAGGGACATTAGTGAATAGAGATTCTGTGTCAATTGAACACATAACCTTTTCCTTAATTTTCAAGGTGTCTAACATTTCTGTAAGATCAAATGAACTTTTTACAGAATGATTTGATAATGAGTCTCTTACAAGTGTAAGGACCTCTGTAATCCATTTGGCGATTTTATGGTAAAGAGAATTTGACATGTCTAAGATAGGTCTTAGTGGGTTCCCAGTTTTGTGTAACCACAATATCGATTGGAACAATGTGAGTATTCTAAAAACTAACATGAAAAAATGGAAAGAAAGACTTATAACAGAATTGATATTCATTAATGTCACATCGGATACAGTTAACAAGGGTGACTCAGTACAACTATCAACAACTTGGAATATAATTCTGAATACAAACACATGAATGAACGTGAAATATAATTCTGAACACACACACACACACAAAACACGAATGAGCAAAAAATTATAATAATGAACTATTTATGCATGAGTACAAATCATAAATGTGTGAATAAAACCATTCCAACAGTTGGTGGTGTGAACACGGGGAGTAATTTCGCTCGAAATATTGCCAATAACAAAACTTATCATTGTGTGTAAACTATTGAAATATAATTATGTGTTATAATTATTAATAATTATTATAATAAATAAATAAAAGAAGTTGAATAAACGTAATACAGTTAGTTACCTAATAACATGAATAGTTCGATGAGTGAGTTGTGATTAGGATACACATAGAAACAAAGGAAAACATGGAATTATGTAGAAGTTATAGGGAGTTAGAAAATCAGGCACACAAGCACCAAGTCAGTAGAAGTCAACTTGGTCGTTACTACGACCATAGTTTTCTTTTGTATACATGCTCTGGCCCTTGGATCACTTTGAAGGAGACATTTGTTAAGATGGAATTACTGGTGTTGACAAGATGTTCTTCTAACTCTTTATAAAGTTTGTAATATTTAGAACTCTTACATAATTTCATATTTTCATTTTGTTTCTATTCACATCCTAATGACAGCTCACTCATTAAACTATTCGCATAATTACGTAACAGCGGATCACGACTATATATTATTATTATTCCCTTGCGCTCCAAATAGAACATAGGGCTTAAACAACATATCTCCACTTTGTTCTGTTTTCTGCCGTCCTCTTCAGCTGGGTCAACAATTGACCAAAATCTCTCATCTTTTCTTCACACAATCTCCTCCATGTCACCCTAGGACGACCCACTCGCCACTTCCCATTTACGTTCCACTCGAGCAATGGCCTGGAGTGCGTTGTCATTCGGTGGCCTACTCAATGTATGCCCGATTCACCTCCACTTTCTCCGACATATTTGTTGAGTGGTTGGCTCTTACCTGTTGGTTTGTTCCCGTAGTTTCTTGTTGCTTATTCTTTCTGGCCATTTGATCTTCAGTATGGGGTCAGCGAAGACAGCTGTTGATGAATCTCTGCAACAAGCTGTTGGAAATCCTTTCCATTACATGCACGCAATGCAGGTTTCTGACCCATACAGAAGAACCAACTTCACATTGGTGTTAAAAACTCGAATCTTGTTTCTTATGCTGAGTGGGACCACCACTACCCTCTTAGTAATCTTCACCCATTCACCACCCCCTAGTACTTGCGATTATTCATCACATTTTCGAAATGTCTTGACAACAATAACCCTAATTTGTTTTTATTGTCCTCGGACAAGGCGAATGTACACACACACACACACATACAAAAATAAGTAAATATATTTATGTGATTGTGGTTGTACAGCTGGGTGAATGAATTTGCCGGTGAAAAGAGACTTCTCTGAACACTATGCGATTTGCTTTCATCAATTCAAAGCGCCGAATAACTTCAAACCAGCCGATCTTTGGCTAACTACTTTGAAAAATTGGTAATACAACAAATCAAATTCATAATTTGAATCCTATTTCAGATTTCCCGGCGATTGATTGGACCGAATTGTTCGGTTTCAGGTTGACATGTCAGCTCCTTAAAGTCAATTGGTGAACGGTGACTAGCATTGGAATCCAGAATGCCCACTTCGTCCTATTCGGGCCTCGTCATCTGGACATGTCAACCTGAGACCAAGCACTTCGGTCCATTCAATCGACGGAAAAATCTAAAATTGAATTAAATAATTACTATGACTCGTCGCACAACAGGTGGCTCTCATGGCTCCAGTGGTCTAGTGGATAATACTTTGTCGTTTGAAACTATGAATACTGGGTTAGAACTTCAGTAGGGAACACCATTAATGACTCATTGAACGAATGCAGGTATATCCAGCTGGCTGACGAGTCCTAAACAGGACGAAATACGCATCTTGGTGAATTCCACTGCTAGTCATCATCTACAAATTAACTTCATAATTTACAATTTACGCACAGGATCACAATACATGATCTGCATAATATTTTAGATGGTAATCAAGGGAGTACAGTTGTCTGTTGACCCAACTAGTAGCTTTTAATTAAACTCTTATTTCAGGTATGCGGTGAACTAATTTATAAACATACTATATTATTGTTTATTTAACTTTTATGCTCATTTTGAATATCTGTGTAGATTTTCAATCAAAGATGAAAAATTCCAACGTCCATCTGAAGTGAAAATTGAAATATACAATTTATCTAAGAAATATGAAGAATTTGTAAGTGCAAATGCAAATCTAATCAATGAATTTTGGTAAGTCCTACTTATTCAGCTCACATTGTATTGATCTTTTTTATTTCAAAATGAATTGAAATTTTTTATGTCTGTCTTACTATCATCATTTGCTGACCGTGTAAAATTATTTGAAAGAAGTCTACTGACATCTTTAAGAAAGGTAACTTTGGTAATTAAACTCCATTTGAGACTTATATACACCTTTTATCGGACAATAGTAAGCAGTGTCATGTGTCTAGTCCTTTCCTTGGTGCAGACTGAATTCTATCAGTCAGGTTTGAAACGTGGTCACCATTCTAGGGAGCTCACCATCACGATGCACTTTGAATTGTTGAAATTAGGTGGTTAGAGGACATCGGCAGGACGCCTCCAACGAACCATTTAACATCAACAACTTGTATACACTAATTGAAAATACGTGAAATAAATAGGAATGATTCGACACCTGTCTACTTAAACATCTGGAAAATGATACTACTGTTACCTACGATGACGAATAGGAGAGAACAAAGAAAACTATAAAACTCAAGTTTCGAAGTCGTGTGATTATAATTGGTGAAGTGATTATGAACACCAAAAAATTGTGTTCGAAACTTTCTTATCCAGTAAACAATACTGTTTTGGTAACTGTGTAATATATCTAATGAACAAAGCTTGGAATGGCAGTCACCTCTCCACCTCACTCAACTTCACCAACTTTGAAAAGGCCTTTGACAGCACAGCGTCGATCGACGGGTCATTTGGAAGCTACTTCGCTGTTACGGGGTGCCATCGACAATTATACATCTCGTTCAACAGTTGTACGACAATGCTGCATGCCAAGTAATCTACAACGGGAAACTTAGGGAAGCTTTCGAAGGGAGGACTGGAGTGCAGCGAGGCTGTCTACTATCGCCAATGATTTTCCTGATTACAGTAGATTGGATAATGCGACAGACAACAGGCGATGAGGAAACAGGCATAAAATGCACTGACACAAAAAACTTAGGGGATCTCGACTTCGCCGATGATATATGTCTGATTTCTCACAAACCGGAAGATATGCAAGTGAAAAACAACAAGTTGGTCATAGAAGCATCCAAGATAGGACTTCAAGTGAACATAGAGACAACACAGGTGATGAAGATTCCTGGCCAACACCAACAGCAACAACAATAACAGAAAACAATCAGCCAGAATAAATGGCAGGAACCTGAAAGAAACAACATCCTTCACCTACCTAACATTCTGGGAAGCATCCTTTCAACTACAGGCTAACGGAACTGATGAGGGTATGATATGTATCCATATAATATGTGTGTTTGTTTGACAGCCTGTTCTTGGTGATATTATCATTATTATTGCTCCCTTGGGTTCCTAGTGGAACATAGGGCTTCAACTGCACGTCTCCATTTTCTTCTGTCTTTTGCTGTACTTTTCGCCTGCATCCATGTTAGTCCATATTCTTTCAACTCCTCTTCACACGATCTCCTCCATGTCACCCTTGCACTGACGTCCCACACGCCGCTTCCCTTTCGGGTTCCACTCGAGGGCTTGGCGCGCGATGTCACCCAGCGGTCTCCTCAGCGAGTGTCCGATCCATCTCCACTTTCTCCTGCATATTTGTTGGGCGATTGGTTCTTGCTTTGTTTGTTCCCATAATTCCTTGTTGGTGATTCTTCCCGGCCATCTGATCTTCAGTATAGAGCGAAGACAGTTGTTGATAAAGGTCTGCAACAGGCTGTTGGAAATATTCTTTGTGACCCCGCCAAGTTTCTGATCCGTATAGAAGACTGACTGACTTGACGTTTGTATTGAAAATCCGAATTTTGTTGTGATGCTGAGTGACGAAGATTTCCAGATTGATTTCAGGTTGATGAATGTGTTTCTCGCCTTCCCGATTCTCGCTCGATTTGACATCCTCGTCCGCTCCTCCTGTAGTTGAGACAATGCTCCCTAGATAAGTGAGTGAATGAAGTAACCTCTTTCAAATCCCTCCCGTTGATGGTGATTGACGTTGGATGTTGTTGCTGTTGTTGGTTGGTTATTTTCATAACCTCCGTCTTGTCTATGTTCACCTGGAGTCCTGTCTTCCTGCTGCTTCTTCGACCAGTTTGTCGGTTTTCGCTTGTAAGTCTTCGATTGTGTGTGACATCAAACATAAATCATCCACGCGCGAAATCCAGGTCTTCTAGGTTCTTCACGTCGGTCCAGGATATTCCTGTCTTCTCGTTTCCCACAGTCTGACGCATAATCCAGTCCACCACAATTAGGAATATCATTGGTGATAATAAGCACCCTTGTCTGACTCCTGTGTTTACTCCAAACGCCTCGCTGAGTTTCCGTTGTGGATCACTTGACATGTGCCGTTGTCGTACAGCTGTTGAATAAGGTTGATGAATATTTGGGGTACGCCATAGTACTCGAGTAATTTCCAAATTACTTCACGGTCAACGCTGTCGAAGGCCTTCTCAAAGTCTATAAAGTTGAGGTAGAGGTTTGATTGCCATTCCATGCTTTGTTCTGTGATGATGATGCGTAGAGTTGCAATTTGGTCAGTACATGATTTGCCTTTCCTGAATCCAGCTTGTTCTGGTCGGAGTTCTGTCTCCAGTGCGTCCTTTAATCTCTCCAGGATGATGCGACTCAGGATTTTACTTGGCGTCGATAGGAGCATGATTCCTCGCCAGTTCTTGCAGAGTGAGGCTAAGTCGCCCTTCTTTGGTAGTTTCACGAGGTAACCTTTCCTTCAGTCAGTAGGCACCTTTCCCTCCTTCCAGACCTTTTGCAATAATGGAGTCAGCATGTCTGCTGTCGTCTCTGGGTCGCTTTCAGTGCTTCAGGGGTATTCCATCTGGTCCGCTGTTTTTCCAGCTTTCAGAAGCTTGATTGCGTTCAAGACTTCAGCTCTCGTTGGAGGATTGGTGTCAACTTGCAGTTGTGTGCGCGCTGTTGTTGGTATTTCTGGACGGGTTGCAGGTGATGGTCGGTTCAAGAGTCCTTTGAAGTGATCCGCCCATTGTTTAATCTGTTTTTCTTCCTTGGTAATTGGGTTCCCTTGGCTGTCTTTTATAGGTTTCGCTTGTGTTGGTCTCTTCCCGGATAGAGATTTGGTTATCTGATATAGTGTCCTCAGGTCCCTTTTGCCTGCTGCCTTCTCAGCTTCAGTGGCAGGTTGTCGTAGAATCGTCTTTTGTCCTTCCTAGCACTCTTCTTCACTTCTTTGTCCAGTCTGTGTAAGTTGAGCTCAGCGTCTCCTTCTCCTGTCCGTCCTTGCATTGAATCATTTTCTCTTTCACCATTCTCCTCTCTTCTATTAATTTCCAAGTGTCCGTTGAGAGCCATTCCTTGTCTTGTCTCTTCTTTCTTCCTAGAACCGTTGAACACGTTTCGTTGAGAATCGCCTTCAGAGACTTCCAATGTTCTTCCACGCATGATTCTTCAGTGATGTCGCGTAGTGTTTCCTGCTTTGCTCTGACAGTTGCAGTGAAGTGTCTTTTGTGGTTGTGTCCTTCAGTTTGAGTGTTGAACTTGCATTGTGGCCTATCCCCAGCTATCCTCGAGGCTTTTAGTTTCACCTTGAAAGTCCCTTCTACTAGATAGTGGTCTGAACCCACATCTGCTCCTCTCCTTGACCTTGTGTCCAGTAGGCTCCGTCTCCACTTTCTTGAAATTGAGATGAAGTCTATTTGGTTCTTGGTGTTTCCATCTGGTGAAATCCATGTCGTCTTGTGTATATCCTTGTGTTTGAACACACTACCACCAATCACCAAATCATTGAAGGCGCAGAACACTTGTTCGGACATTCTTATATTTTTGCTCTCACACTCTTGTGTGACAGATTGATTCTCCTGGTGTTTTGGAAAATAGAAGTATCATCGCAACCTTAGTGGTCTTCTGATTTCCGTCTTTCTTGGGTCAGGACTATTAAATTCTCGACCAGTACATAACAATAATTTGGCGACGGGAAAAACCATGGATCCTTCTAAATTGGAATTTCTATTTGAACGACAAATGAAATTAATGGAAGTGTTCGTCAACCAACAGACTGGTCCAACTTCACGTTCAAGCAATCCCAATCATACCATGCTACCATCTGTCGACGGAATTGTGAATAGTGTTTTACAGTTCAATTATAATCCAGATGCGAATGTCACGTTCGACACATGGTATCAACGATATGAGGATTTATTCACTGTTGATCTCACCTCACAAGACGATGCTTGGAAGGTGCAAGTGTTGCTACGTAAATTTGGTCCCGCAGAATATGAAAGGTACTGCAACCTAATTTTACCCCAAACATCACGTGACAAGTGTTTCGATGATACAATAAAGCTGCTGCGTAAACAATTTGGAGACCACTCCTCATTATTCAGCATACGTTATCGCTGCCTCAACCTGACAATGAATGAAAATGATGATTTTCTTACTCACGTTGGCACAGTCAACCGAGAATGTGAGAGATTTCGACTCAGGTCCTTAACAGATGATCAATTCAAAGCCTTGATTCTCATATGCAGTCTTCAATCTCCTCGTTTCACAGATATCCGAACTCGACTGCTCAATCAGCTAGAACAAAATCCTAAGTTAACATTACACGCCATAGCTGATGAATATCAATGGCTGATTAATTTGCAGAAAGACACACACCTGGTCGAATCAACACCTTCGAGAAGCTCTGATATTCATGCATTACGAAAGAGCAAAAATCTCTCATCCAGTCCTGACCCACCTTCTCCTAATGTCCCGCGTAAATCTACACATACTCGTCCAACTTCACAAAATACTGCAAAGAAGACCCCACCATCACCATGCTGGCATTGTGGCGCGTGGCACTTTGTAAAGTCTTGTCCATACAAAAATCATCGTTGCAGCAAGTGCAAAATCATTGGTCATAAAAATGGATTTTTCCAGCCGCGCAAACTCAGATATCAAAATACAGCGAAAGCTCGACAAACTGTTGGTCCTAAATCCCCAAAAAGTCAATGAGTCTAGTCGCAACCTGTCAAGTCACAACACCAGGTATCCGGAAATATCTTGATCTTCAGATGAATGGTCATGATACACGTCTGCAGCTAGATACCGCCTCTGATATTACTGTTATATCAGAGAAACTTTGGAATAATTTTGGCAGACCACCAATCACAAATACTTCCCAGACTCCTCTCAGCGCCTGTGGTGGGCGGCTCAAACTAATTGGTGAACTCAAATGTTCTGTTTCATTCCGGAACATTAAATTCAGAGGAATCTGCTACGTCACCAAGAGTGATTTAAATCTTTTGGGACTTGATTGGTTCGATCGTTTGCATCTGGCTGATGTCCCACTAAATTCTCTATACAATGCAGTCAAGAAGCATAAAATGTCAGACGAAGCCGAAGCCGCAAACCCAACAGGCAGACGAAGCGACAGACGTCAACAACAAGCTCAATGGTTCCAGATAAACCCCCGGGAAAACACCCTACTAATCATCAATCTTCTCAAAAGGGGAGGTGATATATATATCTATATAATATGTGTGTTTGTTTGACAGTCTGGTCTTGGTGACATGTATCCACATAATAAAATGTGTGTGTTTGTTGACAGTCTGATATATTTTGCTATGTATATATGGATCGATATTCCATTATAATTAGCCAATCATGTTAAGACTGTCTATTGATTTGTTCATTTTGAATATTCGCTCACACACTTGTGTTCACACACTTGTTCGGACATTCTTATATTTTTGCTCTCACACTCTTGTGTGACAGATTGATTCTCCTGGTGTTTTGGAAAATAGAAGTATCATCGCAAACCTAGTGGTCTTCTGATTTCTGTCTTTCTTGGGTCAGGACTATTAAATTCTCGACCAGTACATAACAGGGTATCAAATCAATGACCTGGAACGCAAGACAAGCTTCCATTACTCTCATGTCTGTGTGGAGGTCAACAGCCAGCACTCAGCATCAAAAATATCATCCGGATTTTCAACTCCAATGTGAAGTGAGTGCTACTATACGAATCAGAGACTTGGCGCGTCATGAAGTGCATCTCAAAACAAACTTAGACCTTCATTAACAGCTGTCTTCGCTCACTACCACTGAAGATCAGATGGCCGGCCAGAAACGATCAGCAACATGAACGGATCTCTTGGACGAAACCAACCCAGCAGGAACCGATTGTGAAACAAATACTCAGGAAGAAATGGAGATGGAGTGGCCGTTCCCTGAGGAAACCATCAAGTGACATCACTAGACAAGCCATCGCTCGAGTGGAACCCGAAAGGGAAGTGGCGAGTTGGTCGTGAGTGCAAGGGTGGCTTGGATGAGGTCATGTGAGGAGGAGATGAAAACTTGTGGACAGACTTGGGGCGGGTGAAAAAGTCGGCAGGAAACCGAACGCAATGGAGACGTGTGGCTGAAGCCCTATGTTCCTCTAGGAATTAAAGAATATATAATAAATAATAATAATAAATACATACTCCTAGTTTCCCTATACATATAGCGGGGGTTTCTTCATTGTGAAGAATATGGAAGCATATTGTCTTGTGTAGATTTCATTTTTACTTTACAAGTGGCTCTACACTTTTTGCACAGAAGTATCCGAGGCTCTGCAGAAAGACTGAATTATTTTTTTGCAACAACTTATCATTCTGTTAACTTTGAGTGAATTATCTCACTTGATAACTGAGCGCTGATAAGTGGTTCACTGGTTAGTAAAACTCAAGTCTGTTTTACGTCGGAACTATGCATCGAAGATCATTACTTACCGGTATAATGGAGAAGATTTGTAGCTCAGATAGACGATATTGATGTAGTTGCTTCCTCTAATCCAGAAGGTTTAGTTGAAAGACTTCCAATGTCTTTCTAGACGACAAGTGTGGTGCTGAATTCAGTCTGAAGTCTAATTGTGAAAAAGAAACATTTTCAGAGCATAGGGTTATTTATTTGGTTGGTGCATGTTGTTGTCATATTTAATGGTAATGAGCTAAAAACCGAAAAATGTCATTAATAAATGAACTCTATTGTACAATGTGTAACATACTGTCATCCAGCAATAAAATTCACACTCGAAATGGTAAACAAGTCTAGTATTCATTTCCTCGATGTGAACTTATCAAGGAGAACTTATGGAACTCTGAAGAGATCGATTTATCAAAAGCTGTCGTGGAATGGTCAACTGACAGATTCCTACAGTTGGATACCCACTGGTAGAAAACGAAACCTGATCCAGTCGCTTTCCATTCGCATTCAGCGCATTCGACTCGAGTTTTGTCCAAGAGAGAAGAGGTGGAAATGGAGCAATAAAAAGTGCGATCATTGAACATCTGGTAGATAATGATCACCCTATCTCTACAGCCTCCGCCTTTAAAGTCATCTACAAAGTAAAAAGTAATTTACCAAATTCACCAAACACCCGACTCATCTGTATTGCTGAAGCTTTGGCTATCGAAACAGAAAAGCCAGATCTCTGTAAACAGAAGAAGTTCGTTCAACCCTCCAACTTTCATGATCTTAATCCCTCTATGCTAAAGTATGCTAATCCCTAATCATATTTTGGCTCTACTAATTTTTCATCTTGTCTATTCAATTTGTATTCTCTTCCTTTATTACATCAATTGTTACTATTACTATTCTCACCTTGAACTATCCTCGGTATTATTTCACTCGTTCCACTTGTCATTCTAAATAAATTCTGTTTTGCAACGTTAAACTCTATTTTTTACGAGTTCGACCATGGATTGATATCAGTTAGAGGACCACTGAAAACCACGGAGTAGTGGGCAGCTGTTTCATCCTAGTTTGTGAATCATTGGCAGTACGCACGCACTGCCAGGGTTCGAACCAAGGACCTTCTGGTTACAAGCCAACCTCGCAAAATCACGAATTGGTAGAAGTTAGAATTCATAGACTGACCATTGAGGAGTCAGGTCCTAGTGGCTGAATGATATACGAGCTTTTCTTGTAACCGGAAGGTCCTGGGTTCAAACCCTGGCAGCAGGTGCGTACTGCAAATGATTCCCAAACTACAATGAAACAGTTGTCCAGTACTCCCCTTTGGTTTTCAATGGTCCTCCAAATGATAAAAATCCGTAGTCAAACTGGTATAAGCAAATCTCATCCTCACAAACCAACTCTTGAGAGTTAAATTCGATGTTATCAAATTTCACACTATGTTACGTAACGCTTTTATTTTTGTTCTATTCGCCTACCAATCCTATAAGTGTACACCCTTTCCAAGTTCTATTATTATTATTATTATTATTATTATTATTATTATTGTATCCTTTAGTTCCTAGAGGAACATAGGGCTTCAGCCACACGTCTCCATTGCGTTCGGTTTCCTGCCGACTTTTTCACCCGCCCCAAGTCTGTCCACAAGTTTTCATCTCCTCCTCACATGACCTCATCCAAGCCACCCTTGCACTCACGACCAACTCGCCGCTTCCCATTCGTTCGGGTTCCACTCGAGCGATGGCTTGTATAGTGATGTCACTTGATGGTTTCCTCAGTGAATGGCCATTCCATCTCCATTTCTTCCTGACTATTTGTTTCACAATCGGTTCCTGCTGGGTTGGTTTCGTCCAAGAGATCCGTTCCTGTTGCTTATCTTTTCTGGCCGGCCATCTGATCTTCAGTGGTAGTGAGCGAAGACAGCTGTTAATGAAGGTATGTAGTTTGTTTTGAGATGCACTTCATGACGCGCCAAGTCTCTGATCCGTATAGTAGCATTCACCTCACATTGGAGTTGAAAATCCGGATGTTATTTTTGATGATGACTGCTGGCTGTTGACCTCCACACAGACTTGAGAGTAATGAAAGCTTGTCTTGCTTTTCCGATTCTGGCTTTGATGTCCTCGTCAGTTCCGCCTGTAGTTGAGACGATGCTTCCCAGGTAGGTGAAGGAGGTTGTTTCTTTCAGGTTCTTCCCATTTATGCTGATTGTTGTCTGTTGTTGTTGTTGCTGTTGGCTAGGAATCTTCATCATCTCTGTTTTATCTATGTTCACGTGAAGTCCTATCTTTGATGCTTCTTCTGCCAACTTGTTACTTTTCACTTGCATATCTTCCAGTTTATGGGAAATCAGACATATATCATCGGCGAAATCCAGATCCTCCAAGTCTTTTGTGTCAGTCCATTTTATGCCTGTTCCCTCGTTGGTTGCCGTTGTCTGTCGCATTATCCAATCAATTGCAATCGGGAAGATCATTGGTGATAGTAGACAGCCTTGCCTCACTCCCGTCCAAGTTCTATAAATCCTATAAATTATTCTATATATGACATTAATTGTTTTGCCACTTTACATTTAACTATGATTATAATCACAAACAATTTAGTTTTTAATTGCATTTCATACTATTATTATTACTTTATGCATTCACACCTATGATTCAATTTCCTCACCGGATATAATTTCTTAAAAACCATATATATATATACGAATGTACAGCTTGATAATAAATTCGATGTTGGACACAGTCTTTTCGCTGAATCACTTGTTTTGATTTTCTATATGTTGCAAAGGGAATTTTCCATGAACTTCCTCATAAATTGTTGCATACCCATTTTATATTTTCTGCAGTGAGAATATTATTCCATCGAATATAACCAGAGAATTCTTTGAAAATTGGAATAATAAAGCTAAGCAGTTATTTACAGAATGGGGTAGGTCTTCTGTGATTGTATACATTAATTAATAAATGTTAAATTCCACTTTATTTCCATCATTCTACCTCATATAAATTAAACAAAATTATTTCAGTAGAGGGAACACGACAAAAAGTTTTAGCATTAATGCCTACTCAGTGTTTCAGGGTGATTTAGAGCTTCAGGTAGCTTCTGAAGACCGGATGGCTGACTATGGAAGATTAGCAACAATGGACTTTGGAGGTGAATTAACCAGGAAGCTATTGTCTTTGAGTTGACCGTCAAATGATATCATATGTCAGATGGTCAAGTGGAAGCTGAATGAGAGACAGCAAGATGGGCATCCGTAGGTGGTATGGATACCATGTAGAGAGAAAAAGAAAGATCGTGCACAGTCGATAATGCAGCTAAAAAGGCTGCGGAAAATAGTGTGTACTGCTCAGGGGATGAATAACAATAATAATTCATGTATAAATACAACCACTAGTGTTTACATTGATGTATTCTAAAAATTTCTTTTCCATGTTTTCATAGATGAAGCCAATCAACAGTGTTTAAATTCGGTGTATGCAGCTTATGAAAATAATTCACAGAAATGCATTGATGAAATTCAACAAATGAAGGTAAACTGAAGTAGTAATATATATATATATAATATATATATATATATATATATATATATACTTTGATTGGACATTCGTAACAAGTGTGATCTCTCCAGTCCTTTGTTTAGTGCAGACTGAATTCTATCAGCCACATTTGCGATATCGCCACCATTCTAAATAGCTCGCCATCACGGTGCACTTTGAATTGTTGATATTAGATAGTTGGAGGCAATCGGCCACAAGAAGCCTAGCCTGACCTAGGTTTCGTGCTAATCGGCACTCAACAGTCAGTAAGCAAGGCGTATCTGCAATCTTAGAGGAACAACTCATGTGCCTTCTGAGATTCAAACTTCAGGTACGCCTTGCTGACTGACTGACTGACTGACTGGTTATTGCCAACTACCACGAAACCTCGGTCAGGCGAGGTTTCCTGTGGTCGATTGCCTCCAACCATCCAATACCAATCATATAATGTTCTAAAAAATCATATAGATGCCTATCTAGGTCAGTTAGTAACCAAACATATGAAATGTATTCACAAGAGTGAGAAATTCATAACAGTAAGCACCCACCGGGGTTCAAACCCATGGCTCAATGGTCTACGAGCTCGCCTTGTAACCAGAAGGTCCCGGGTTCAATCTTTAATAGGTGCGTGAGTACTGATGAAGAGTCCCAAACTAGGACGAAATAACTATCCAGTACTCTCAGGATTTCCAGTAGTTCTCTAACTGTTATCAGCTCATGATGAAATCCTCCATACAATCAAACAAAATCCCTGCAAAACCAATACTTGAAAATTCATAATATGCCTAAGGTTTTGAAGTAATAGAGAAGAATAATAGCTCAGGTAGATGATATTGAATTAGTTGTGTTATCTAAGCTGCTGACTGATTTAATTACGAAGCTTTCGTCGTCCTTCTAGACAGCATCGCTTCAGCTCAGATTATAGTATGAAATGAACTCATTTAAATTCTCTGTGAATTATGCAGTTGTATATCCTTTCAACCATTGTCTCTGTTAGTCATTTCCATTGATTTGGAGTTCAAACTTTCTTGTCATGTGATGAATTACTTTTTATTAGTTGATAAATTTCATCTATAATAATGTTTTCAGTTAGAGAACCATTGAAAACCAAGGAGTACTGGACAGCTGCTGTTTCACCTTAGTTTTGGACTCATCATCAGTATGCACCCACTGGGATTCGAACCCAGGGCCTTCCTGTTACAATCAAGCAAGCTCATATACCATTCATCCACTGGGACCCGATTCAACGGCCAGCCTATGAATTCTAACTTCTACCAATTCGTTATAATGTGCTTGTTAATCGTTGGCTAATTCGCCTGAGCACCAGGCTTTTAGGAATTCCTCTACTTAAAGTCTCTGCATTACCCCAATCATCAGATTGGTGTCCTTAATTATCTACATGCATTGATGTGAAGTGGGAATACATATCACGTCCTTTTATGGGTAATTTGTGTTCTTGGAATCAGATTCTAAGGGGACGCCCACATTGTTGACCTATGTAAGGTCTGTTACAATTCATACAATTTATTTTGTCAAGCGTGTTGATTTTATCTTCTTTTTCTATTGGATTTTTTGGTATGTACAAAGTCGACTGAAGTGATTGTGCTGGCTAGCTGGCTGGTTGGCTTGTGTGCTATGCCTATCTGAAATGGTCTTAATATTCTAGCTGCTATTGCAGAGATATTTTATATATCGAGGAATAAATTTTTTGTGGTCTTTGATGATGGTTTCTTGTTGGTGTTATGACCTGAGTTTAAACACCTTTTGATGAAATTGTGAGGAGGATATCCATTATTTTTGAAGACGGTTGTTAGTAGGTATATTTTCTCCATTCTCTTTAACACAGAAGTAGTGCTGCAGTAATTTTAAACTCTTTTAAACAATGTCTGCACACAGCTTCTTCTGTGAATATATTCAGGTTATTACTGTTATGATTATTATTGCTATGATAAAAAGTAAATCACATTACAAGGTGGAATTCCAAGTCAGTCAATAAAAACGATCAATAGAGACGTAAATTAACAACAAGTCACAACAAAGCAGGTTGCCAGGAAACACAATCAAATCATTGTTCATAGAGAATTCAAATAAATTCATTTTATACTAAAACGTGCAATGAAGCTATGCTTTCTATAGGGTGGACGACGAAAACTTCGCAATTAGATCAACCAGCAGCTCAGAGAACCCAACTAATTCATTGTCTAAGCTATGTTTCAAAAGTTGTATAGTTGTTATGACCAAACAACAAAACAAAATCGAATAAAGATGGATTGCATATGGAATTATTGTACAAGTCAAATAAACTCAAATACCATAGTAGTAAAAGCGATTGAGCAAGTCGCTTCTTTAGACATATTTGCAGGGTCTTCCTTAACTATAGGAAAGGCTTCTGATGTGCGCAGAAAGTGTTGCAGAAAAATTTGCGAACCTACGACTTGACCTTATCTTCTGTGTCATTTTGAAAGCTTTCTTTATTGATTAAGAATGGTGTTCAGGAAGAATATTCTGAAGAAGCTATCAACTGATTCACCTAATTCATCTTTACGATAAGCATATTTTAAAGGTGTCCTTGTGTAAATATCTTATTATTATTATTCCCTTTGGTTCTAAGTAAAATATAGGGCTTCAGTAACACATATCCACTTCGTTCTATTCTCTGTTGTTCTCTGCAGATGGCTAGCTCTACTATTGCCCACAACCTTTTATCTCTCCCTCACACGATCTCCCCCACGTTACCCTCACACTAACGAATCACTCGTCACTTCCCATTGAGACTTCACTCGACAGCCTGGTACGAAATGTCATTCAACCGCCTTCTCAATGGTGTATGGTTTATCCATCTGCATTTTATCCTACATATTTGTTGAGCAATCAGCTCTCACCTGTTGGTTTGTTCCCAGACAGACAGAATTTCTTCTTGCTAATTCTTTCCGGCCCTCCAACTTTCCATTTGATCCTCACTGTGAAGCCAGCCAGTGAAATTGGCAGCTGTTGATAAAAGTCTGCTTCTGGTTGTTGGAAATCCCTTTCGAGACACGCTGCCCAAGTTTTTGACCCGTATAGAAGAACCGACTGACTGACTTCACATTTGTGTTGGAAATCCGAATCGCTTGTTCTTAATGCAACGGATTTCAGAAGATTTCGAAATCGATTTCCGGTTGATGAAGGTATATCTTGCTTTTCCGATTCTGTCTGGCTTTGACATCTTCATCCGTTCCGACTGCCTGTAGTTCAAACGATGATTCCTGGTTAAATGAGTGAAGAAGGTAACCGCTGTTAAATTTCTCCCGTTAAGGGTTATTGGTGCTGGTTGTTGTTGTTGTAGTCGTTGTTGTGGTTCGTCGTTTATCTTCATCGCCTCCGCCTTCTCCATGTTCACCTTGAGTCCTGTCTTCGCTGCCTGTTTCTCCAACCAGTTTGTTGGCTTTAGCTTGTATGTTTTCAAGTTTGTGTGACAGACTAATTGCCTATCTAAACAAGAGAAAGTGAATTAACACATCATACTAGAACCTAAGTTTATAGGAGATGAATATAATGTATTCGGTCCTTAAAACACATTCCACTGCTAGGCGTCTAAGTATTCATCTTTTCTATGTATACCTTTTATCAAATTGTTCATAAATATTCGAATTCCGCCATTATTGATTTTTTTGTTCAATGCTTCAATAAGTGACTGTATATATATATACTGTCAGTCAATTTATCAATTATTTATCTTCCTTTATCTATGTTTTTCCTTATTTTTCTCCTCTCAATAGGATAAATTATTTAATCGTCAATTGATAACATCTCCAAGTGAAATTGAAAATTTAATTAAAGTTAATTGTATCCCATTTTTGGGTCGACTTCAAAGTCAATTTGAAAGTAATTTAAATTATCTCGATGTAAGTGTAATACTACATAAGGTACAAGTAAATAGTTTTTAAAAGTTCTATGTTATCATTGTGATTGCTTGAAAATAATAATGGAGAAGATTTGTAGCTCATGTGGATGATATTGAATTAGTTGTGTTATTCAAGGAGCTGGTTGATTTAATTGTAAAGCTTTTGTCATCATCTTCAGCTCAGGTTTAGTATAGAATAAATTCATGTAAACCTGCGTTGAAGATGTTGTCTAGAAGCGGGGCGACAGAAGCTTCGTAATTAAATAAACCAGGTCCTCAGCCAATACAACTAATTCAATATTGTGGTTGTCTAATTGTGTATGAATGACAGCTTCAAAGCTTTATGATTTGTTTATTTGATAAATGCTAATTTCTTGATTAATAATAAATTTAATAATTTTTCCTTCACGTTCCCAGTGGAATATAGGGCTCCAAGCTAGTGGCTTGAAGTTTCTGTAGCAGTATTTCATTTTACAGGATGGGGTTGCTATCCTCATGCCCGACATTTCCTCTTTACCAGGATTATCTCTGGCTGAGTGAGGTAAAGGAGTGCGCCGGCCGGGGATCGAACCCCGGACCATATGCATGGTCGGCGAGCGTGCTAACCGCTATACCACCGACGCACTAATCTAATCAGTAACAACATAGTTGCTTTTATGATTCCTAATTTATTGTTTTGATAAGTTGTCACAAAAATTTAACAGCTGCGATATAGCCATGGTTATTCATGAATATTGACTACCTACCGGCAACGTTCAATACTGGCAAGATCTTAAGCCCTTACTTGGATCTGGAACGCTAGCATACTTAGTGTACTAGGTTTTTGAAGGCAGTAATCCGCAGGAAGCCTTGACTCAACCTAGGTTTCGTGCTAGTTAGCACTCACCAGTCAGTCAGCAAGGCGTGTCCGCAAACTCGAAGGAACTAAGGTCCTTTCTAAGATTCGAACCCGTGTAACTCAGTGATAGCTGTAGTCATAGACGTTACCACTGAGCTATCTATTCGGGCTCACGATTGACCTCCTGTAGGACTGTATTAGATATTGTTTTGTTTAAACTCTAGTAACCCGTGTGATGTGTCTAATCCTTTCTTTTTGTGGAGACTGAATTCTACCGGTCAAGTTTGCTATGTGGCCATCATGCTAGCTAGGTGGCTTTCCATCACCATGTCTCAGAAGGGACATGAGTTTCTTCAGAACTGCAGATACACCTTGCTGACTGACTGGTGATTGCCAATTAGCACAAAATCTAGGTCAGGCAAAGCTTCTTGTAGCCGATTGCCTCCAGCCATCTAATATCAACAATTCAAAGTGCATCGTAATGGCGAGCCATCTAGCCATCTAGCATGGTGGCCACACTGCAAACTTGACTGACTAATAGAATTCAGTTTGCACCAACCAAAGAAAGGACTGGACACATTACACTAGTTACTGACTAGTTTTCTAATCAAAAATGTACTCACTGTACTAAATTCTCAGAGCAAACTCAGAATGTTTGTTGTTCATCTGAACACTTGCATCAACTCTGCTGCAGACTGCCTATCAAAGTGAATGTATGCTTTGCAGCAGGTCTGCCTGATTTTATTCACATCTAGAAAATTCGATGGTTGTTGGCAAGAGAGATGAGAAAGTGATCTCTTGAAGACTGAACATAGAACTTCAGTGGTGGTGTTGCTGTTTTATGAAATGTGGTCACATGCCTCATGCCCAACCTTCCTTCTTCTTTAGATTTACTGTTGGCTAACAAACTAGACTAGGCTTGAGAGTGGGTCGGTAGGAGGTCATAGATGAACTATGCTCGCGGTAAGATAGCATTCTATCCACTGAATCATTGACGCTGTTGTGAACTTAAGATGACTTCATTCACTTGTTCATGTTACTTAATAATGGTGCTAGAGGTTAAGTATATTCCGAAAGGGGAGGATGTCTTTGGACGAGTTTGTGAATCACAATCGATTCGAGAGGTTGGAGTATGTGTCACGGACGCCAGATAAGCAGTATAAACTGAAGTAGGATTGCATTTAAAAATAGGAAAATGCTGCCAGTACAAAAGACTGAAACAATCTGTGAGGTTACTCGCTATTTTTTGAGACTATGTTTGATGTGAATTGAATGACTGAGACTCTATGGATTCTTAGAATCAGTAGCTGGAGAAATTCACTGACGACTGAAATTCGTTATTAATAACACAGATATGCGAGTAGCTAGGAAAGAGTTTGACTGCTAAGAAGACTGTACAAGTTCTGGATTTCGCGCGTGGACGATCTATACTTAATGTCACAAAAACTAACAGACTTAGAGGCAAGCGAAATGCGAAAAACTGGCTGAAGAGACTTGCAGCGAAGATAGCACTCCAGAACTATTGTATTCAGTACCTGGATGTTTTTGCTAATTTATTTGGTACATGGTAGATGAAAAAGAAGGATTCTTCAATGCTGGCTGGCTTTGTGGCCGGCTGGTTTGGACCAGGTGGTCTCATATCAAACTGTTGGTGGTTTTCACTGCACCCTTATTTAACCACACTGGTAGGTGTTCCCGAGTACGGAAAACTAGGTTCCTAGAGCAAAGGCCAATATAACTCGCTCAAAACACAGCAGCTGAATTGATAGATACAGTTGGAGTTGGCTAGTATATATATATATATTACTGTAGAACCTCATGAAGAGGAAGTTATCAAAGAGGGTTATCTTTGTTCCAAGTCTGATCACGCATTGATGTCAGTTAGAGAACCATTAGAAAACCACCAAGGAGTACAGGAAAGCTGCTTTGTCGGCCAAGGTTTTGACTCTTCAGAAAAAAAAACACCCACGACATCTCCTGACATCGAATCCAGGACTTTCAGGTTAGGAAGCCAAAGCTGAAGGGTCCCAAACTATAAAAAAAATAGCTGACTGTTCAATACTCCCTAGTTTTCAGTGGTTATCCAAGCAACATCAATCTCCAATCAAACTCGAAGCGATATCAAATCCTTATGAACCAATTCTTGAAAAATATTCTTTGTTAAATACAAATCAGTTTTTTAAAATTTTTATTAGACATCTCTAATCAAGTAATGTGAGTCGGTAGCACAGCGGTTAGGACGCTTGCCAACCATGCACATGGTCCGGGGTTCGATCCCCGGCCGACGCACTCCAAGAACCTCGCCAGATACTAGCTTGCTAGGCTACTAGCTTACTAGTTTTCTAGCCGGTCCCAAGCCCGGGTAAAGAGGGAGGGTTGGGGCGTGGTGCTAGCAACTCCACCCCTGTAAAACAACCAAATCGCTACAGAAACTTCAACGAATAAATATATTAAAAATTCTAAAAACATAAGCAATAGCCTTACTTTTCGCTGGAATCGGGGAAGTGAAATGACGCAGGCTGGTGAAAGCCTTCGGGAAGCCAGTCAGCCGATGTGCCTTCTTTCGATGAAAGCAAAAGTAAGGATGGGTACCTGGAATGTTCGTACAATGTACGAAACTGGAAAGGCTGCCCAGATAGCCGCTGAAATGAGAAGGTACAGAATAGAAGTGTTGGGAATCTGCGAAAGCAGATGGAACGGAACTGGAAGGTGCCAACTACCTACTGGAGAGACAGTAATCTATTCCGGCCACCCAGAGGACAACCATGAGCACACCGAGGGAGTGGCCATCATGATGTCACCAACAGCAACCAAAGCTCTCATGCAGTGGGAACCAATCTCCTCCAGGATAATGACAGCCAGGTTCAACTCAAAAGGAAGGAAAGTTACAGTCATTCAATGTTATGCGCCTACAAACGTCTCAGAACAAGAGAAGAAGGAGGCGTTCTACAGACAACTACAAGCAATAATGGACAACGTCCCAAATGGCGATATCAAAATCCTGATGGGCGACATGAATGCGAAGCTGGGAGGAGACAACACAGGAAGAGAACTCACCATGGGTCGTGAGGCCCTCGGCGAAATGAACGACAATGGTGAACTCTTCTCAGACTTCTGCGCCTTCAATGATTTGGTGATTGGCGGTAGTGTGTTCAAACACAAGGATATACACAAGACGACATGGATTTCACCAGATGGAAACACCAAGAACCAAATAGACTTCATCTCAATTTCAAGAAAGTGGAGACGGAGCCTACTGGACACAAGGTCAAGGAGAGGAGCAGATGTGGGTTCAGACCACTATCTAGTAGAAGGGACTTTCAAGGTGAAACTAAAAGCCTCGAGGATAGCTGGGGATAGGCCACAATGCAAGTTCAACACTCAAAACTGAAGGACACAACCACAAAAGACACTTGCACTGCAACTGTCAGAGCAAAGCAGGAAACACTACGCGACATCACTGAAGAATCATGCGTGGAAGAACATTGGAAGTCTCTGAAGGCGATTCTCAACGAAACGTGTTCAACGGTTCTAGGAAGAAAGAAGAGACAAGACAAGGAATGGCTCTCAACGGACACTTGGAAATTAATAGAAGAGAGGAGAATGGTGAAAGAGAAAATGATTCAATGCAAGGACGGACAGGAGAAGGAGACGCTGAGCTCAACTTACACATGCACTGGACAAAGAAGTGAAGAAGAGTGCTAGGAAGGACAAAAGACGATTCTACGACAACCTCGCCACTGAAGCTGAGAAGGCAGCAGGCAAAAGGGACCTGAGGACACTATATCAGATAACCAAATCTCTATCCGGGAAGAGATCAACACAAGCGAAACCTATAAAAGACAGCCAAGGGAACCCAATTACCAAGGAAGAAAAACAGATTAAACTGCAAGTTGACACCAATCCTCCAACGAGAGCCGAAGTCTTGAATGCAATCAAGCTTCTGAAAGCTGGAAAAGCAGCCGGACCAGATGGAATACCCCCTGAAGCACTGAAAGCGAACCCAGAGACGACAGCAGACATGCTGACTCCATTATTGCAAAAGGTCTGGAAGGAGGGAAAGGTGCCTACTGACTGGAGGAAAGGTTACCTCGTGAAACTAAGAAGGGGACTACTCTGCAAGAACTGGCGAGGAATCATGCTTCTATCGACGCCAAGTAAAATCCTGAGTCGCATCATCCTGGAGAGATTAAAGGACGCACTGGAGACAGAACTCCGACCAGAACAAGCTGGATTCAGGAAAGGCAAATCATGTACTGACCAAATTGCAACTCTACGCATCATCACCACAGAACAAAGCATGGAATGGCAATCAAACCTCTATCTCAACTTTATAGACTTTGAGAAGGCCTTCGACAGCGTTGACCGTGAAGTAATTTGGAAATTACTCGAGTACTATGGCGTACCCCAAATATTCATCAACCTTATTCAACAGCTAGCTGTACGACAACGGCACATGTCAAGTGATCCACAACGGAAAACTCAGCAAGGCGTTTGGAGTAAACACAGGAGTCAGACAAGGGTGCTTACTATCACCAATGATATTCCTAATTGTGGTGGACTGGATTATGCGTCAGACTGTGGGAAAAGAGAAGACAGGAATATCCTGGACCGACGTGAAGAACCTAGAAGACCTGGATTTCGCGCGTGGATGATTTATGTTTGATGTCACTGACACAAAATCGAAGACTTACAAGCGAAAACCGACAAACTGGTCGAAGAAGCAGCCAGTGAAGACAGGACTCCAGGTGAACATAGACAAGACGGAGGTTATGAAAATAACCAACCAACAACAGCAACAACATCCAACGTCAATCACCATCAACGGGAGGGATTTGAAAGAGGTTACTTCATTCACTTATCTAGGGAGCATTGTCTCAACTACAGGAGGAGCGGACGAGGATGTCAAATCGAGCGAGAATCGGGAAGGCGAGAAACACATTCATCAACCAACTGAAACCAATCTGGAAATCTTCGTCACTCAGCATCAGCAACAAAATCCAGTCGGATTTTCAATACAAACGTAAAGTCAGTTCTTCTATACGGATCAGAAACTTGGCGGGTGGGTCACAAAGAATATTTCCAACAGCCTGTTGCAGACTTTACCTTTATCAACAACTGTCTTCGCTCTATACTGAAGATCAGATGGGCGGGCCGGAAAGAATCACCAACAAGGAATTATGGGAACAAACAAAGCAAGAACCAATCGCCCAACAAATATGCAGGAGAAAGTGGAGATGGATCGGACACTCGCTGAGGAGACCGCTGGGTGACATCGCGCGCCAAGCCCTCGAGTGGAACAAGGCCGAAAGGGAAGCGGCGTGTGGGACGTCAGTGCAAGGGTGACATGGAGGAGATCGTGTGAAGAGGAGTTGAAAGAATATGGATTAACATGGATGCAGGCGAAAAGTACAGCAGAAGACAGAAGAAAATGGAGACGTGCAGTTGAAGCCCTATGTTCCACTAGGAACCCAAGGGAGCAATAATAACAATAATAATAAAATCAAGTAATAGTACTAAACGATTAATTAATATTTTGTTACCCTTCAGCAATGTTTTATATGGAGTGCATATATCTGGCCTAATGGATTAATTCAACCCCTGTTGAAATATGGTCAAATGTTTGATAAATTATGGAGTCTATATTCACAAGAACCAATAAATAATGCTAGAAAAGATTTCGCTAATAATTTAAATTCAATAAAACAAACAATATTTGAAGAAATTAGAAAAAAAGACAAATTGA
Source organism: Trichobilharzia regenti (assembly GCA_944472135.2). Lineage (NCBI taxonomy): Eukaryota > Metazoa > Platyhelminthes > Trematoda > Strigeidida > Schistosomatidae > Trichobilharzia > Trichobilharzia regenti. Next base: position 46,024,805 of record OX235268.1, read on the forward strand.
TCAATGTGTGTATTGATGCTTTACGTCAAAGTTCAAGTGAACAAGTGGTCAATGAAAGATTGGATGAAGCATTGAGCCTTTTCAATGAAGTGAAACTTCTGTAAGTATTTCTGTTTTGTAATTTCACATTTTGTTATGTCTACTTGATATTCAAGGAGTAAAAAGATTTCTTATTTTTACCGTGATTCATTGTATTTATTTGATTAGAGTTATATAACAGTGTCACGTATCAAGCGATCCTTGTATGGCAAATTCAGGTAAGCCTGCCTGCCTTTGAAGTGAATACAGCAGTAAGACAAGGTGACTGCTCACTGTTATCACCGATGATATTCTTAGTGGTGGTGGTGGATTGGATTATACGCCACACTGTGAGGAGTGAGAAAAGAGGGATACGTTGGACCACCGATAATAAGACTCTTTATTATCTGGACTTCACGGAGGACGGTTTATGTTGAATGTCACACACACAAACACGAAGACTTGCAGGCGAAAACCAGCAAATTATCAGAAGACGCTGGCAACGAAGATAGGACTCCAAGTGAACGTAGTGAAGAGGAAGGTGATATAGATAACCAACCAACCAATCAACCAACAGTGACAACAACAGCGCCCAGCACCAATCACCAACAATCAACTCGAGAGATTTGTTTTACGGGTTGATCACTAATCCTTACAAATCAAACTATAGAAAGTTAATCTGATGCTCGCTAGTGACTTGCTACAGGTTGGAGTTTCCTGAGTTCTAGTGAGAAGTCGTGACCAGTGAGGTCCAATTAGATGTCACGTGTGTGGATGGATGTCTCACCAACGACAATGGTTGGGGTCGCGCTAAATCACGAATTAGTAGAAGTTAGAATTCACGAGCCATTGAATCGGGTCCCAGTGGCTGAATGGTATACGAGCTTGCCTTGCAACCGGAAGGTCCCGGGTTCGAATCCCAGTGGGTGCGTACTGCCGATGATTCCCAAACTAGGATGAAACAGCAGCTGTCCAGTACTCCCTGGTTTTCAATGGTTCTCTAACTGATATCAATCCGTGATCAACCCGTAAAATATAATGGAATTGTAGAGTGTGGGCTAGGAAAATTGACAAATCAGTTCAAGGTTATAAAAGGTGTTAGGTGAGTGGCTAGTACAAAGTGGTCTGAGTTAAGCAGGATATAGTAAGACTGGAATGAGAGGTTCATAGTGAGATAACGAATATATTAAATGAAACAGGTGGAGGCATTTATTGAGAAAACAGATAATATCACTAATAATAGGTCCGTACAAATGAAAATTCGATAGTATTGAGAGAAATGTTTGCATAAAGGGCATAAATTATGACGAATAATAATAACTGTAATAATAATATTTATAATAATAAGCAAATTAAAAAGAAAAAACAAAAACAAAAAAAGAAAACCAAGAGGCTTAAGGGGAAGGAGCACTCTTGGTGAGAAGAAAAATCTTCAATCCAAGGTTGGCCACGGTAGGAACAGCGTCTGGACGTGTTCCTTTTGGATACACAGTTCCGGTTTAGTCGATCTTATTGCAATAGCTTCAGCTATGTGTAGGAGACGTAAGTGAACTGTACGTGATAACGACTTCGGAATTCGGTATATAACTCTGAAAGCTGTGTTGACATCGATGCGATGTCCAGTATCGACCAGGTGTGACAGGATCGAGCTTTTTATGCACTTAATTTCCCCGCTGCTGAACCAAACTGGTAAGTGTTCTCGAACCCGTAGACGAATCAGAAATGCAAGATACGCCTTCATCAATCTGAAACAAGTTTGGAAATCTGCTACACCAATTCAACATAAAGAAAAAGATTTGAATTTTCTATACAAATGTAAAGTCAGTGGGTTCTTCCATGTGGGTCAAAAACTTGACAGATACGCTAACGAAAAGCATTTCCAACAGATAGATGCAGACTTTTATCAATGAGCTGCTCCCTTCGCTGGCTCCATATTGAAGACCAGATGGTAAGTCGGTCAGCCATAAAGAATTAGCAACAAGAAACTCTGGCTGGGAACAAACCTGCAAGCAAGAGCCGATTGCTCAAAAAATATATAGCAGAAAATGGAAATGGACTGGATATACCCTGAGGATACCGTTGAATGACACCGCGAACCTGGCCATCTCTCGAGTCGGAGGGGAATAGGGAATGACGACTTGGGTGTTGTTCTGAGGGTGACATGGAGGAGATAGTGTGAGGAAGATCTGAGAGAGTTTGAGAAATTGTGAGCCTAGATGAAGAAGACGGCAGAAAATAGAAGAGAGTGGGGATATGTTGTTTAAGTCCTATATTCCACTCGGAACTCAAGTGAATAATAATAACAATAATGTGGAAATACTGGAATTTTCGCATTGTGTAGAATTTACCGTTAGTAATAAAGTAATTATTATATTGTATTTACTCAAATGTTTAGTTAACTTGATGCCACTGGAATTTGGATTTAGGCTCTCTTAGAAAAGAAAATGTCTTCGATAATTCAACATATTCACTAGCGAATCACCGATGGACTCTACTGTTCTCTGTACGATTGTAAAGTACAATTTGGTACCCCACCTTTTAGATATGAATCTATGATAAGAAAGTATATAAGAAGGCTTAGATTGGTGAATTGTTAGAGATTTGTCACGTCACTGACTCTGTGGTGTCGCTGCTTCCAGATAACGAAGACACTATGGTTCACTGCTTTCAAAGGAGGAGACATATGGAGGTTCTCTTAGGACTTCGACACCATCTCTGAGTTGGTGGGTGCCAAGTGTCTGATAGAGAAGACAGTTATGCTGAGGACGCTGCTGAGAGGTCAAGGAAATGCTGCCTACCACAGTGTGGAGTGGACAGGTGGTTAGGTAGACTAAAATTTGTTAGTGGAGCGTTTTGTGGCAGAGTTCTACAGCGCGACGGACAGGCAAGAAGCAATTCAGCATTTCCGTTACCAAGTCTTTTATCTTCCCTCATTATCTCATCAGAGTTCTCAGGATGCTAAGGTGCCAATGACTGGAAACTTTTATTAAAATGGTTCAAAATCTCCTACTTCTTGTCATTTTGAGTGTTTTGAGCATTTTGACTAAATAATGTCGCATTCATCTCTCTACCTAACTCATGTCAGTCTAAACTACTCTGATTCTACTTCTGTTCTCATCTCTTCAATCTGATGTTTTAAAATGCAGTAACTGGTTGGAGGGTCATGGGTGATGAGCTCCAAACTAGGATGAAACAGATGTCCAGTGTCCTCTGCAACTGATGTAGGCTGTTGAAGGATTCTACGCTGAAACTCAAATGATACCCTTGGGTGCATATCTCTGTAGATTGATTGGTCAGGAGGGAGTAAATAGTGCCATATATCTAGTCCTTGTTATTGGTTCAGGTTGAACTTTGAATTGGTGTTAGACGGTCGGAAGAGACAGGCAGTTGACTCTGGACCTAAGTTTCGTGCTTTTCAGCACTTGTCAGCAAAGAGTATCTGCAGTCTTGACGGAACCATTTTCTTCTGTTCTCCTCTAGGATTTTATCCTCTGTTACATTGAATGTAAAACTATTTCTTCAAATGATTCTTTCCTCCTAAAACAGAACATCTTAGTCAGTTAATTTGCATTTTACCCAGGCAACAGATAGAAAAGTCGTTTTGTTATTCACTCAATGATAACGTCTCTTCCTGTAGCACTGCGTAACTACGGTTTGAATTTCAGAGGAATATCAGTTCTTTGAAAACTGCAGATGCACTTTGCTGACGATTTACAATGGCACGAAAATCTGGGCTCCAGAGATTCCTACCAATAGCCTTCAACCATCGAACATCAAAACGAAATTCTGTGTTTATAATATGCGAAATGATTAGTCATTGATTTCTTAACCAGAAATTTCCAGCTGTATGAAAACATGATACCAGTGTGGGTTCTGTTTCTCAAATTTGATACGAAATTCAGAAAAAATGGCATGGCAAAAAAGAAACTGAATTTTCAAAAGTGACAAAAACTCCTAATTAAGCGTTAGTTTGCAGAGATTTGATTGGTTACAGGTTTGGTCAGTAGCTGACATCAGTTCCAGAAGTGCTGAAAAACCACTAGAGAGTACTGGACAACTCTTCAATCCTAGTTTGGGTCTCCTCATCAGTACGCACCCATTGTGGTTCTAACTCAGGACACACAATTTGCAAGATGCTCTCGTAGGCCATTCTACCACTTTTGACCGGACGCAATGGCTCAAAAATTCCAGCTTCCATCAATTGGTGATGCATGTGGCGCTACCATCAACCAATGCTACAGGCGAGTAACTGATCTCTTATATTGTAATGACAGGAGACAAGGGCCAGCCAACAGATTGTTTATTGAGAAAATCAACAGATATTTATAGATTTTTTATATACATTATTGTTAGTGGGGAAGCAACCTTTTCTGATTGGTTGTTTTCCCGCTGAAGGTTATCTGTACTGCTTGTGACCATTTCTGAGAAAGTTAAGCCACATATCTGCGAATCGTATTTGCACACGTTAAGTCTGCTGTGAATGGTTGGTGATTTCCTCAAGGTTAAGCTTTGTCACTGTTTTACTCATGACTCCGGCTCAGAACGTAACATTGACGTAAATTGTTGTCTACAATTTTTGGCTTGCAGCCAGATGTCGTGCACACTACGACTTAGTGGGTCCTGTTGGTTACGACTTCTTCATAGAACTCCAAGTAACTGTTTGACAACTGGTGACCAAACCTGTAATCAATCAAATCCCTGCAAACCAACCCTTAAAAATTATTCTAATAGTCCATAGAGACTGACTCTATACTGAAAGTTACTTGGAATTCTGGTGAGAAGTCGTCACCAAAGGACTCCACCGACTCTGGTATGAAAACAGTCATTCACTTATAACCCTGGCTGGCGGTCGCGCCACATGTAATACATATATATATCTTCTGTCAGTGAAAAAATTTTAAACATGCTTACTCTATGTGTACATTATTACCATATTGATGATGCCTGTCAACTGTCATGTGCATAAAAACACAGTATATTATTATAAGATTCTTTTTATTGTTATATTAGGGAATTGACTTCAAGCTTTATTTATTTTCCCAAGTATCTGTAATCCATCCAACGAATATTTGGGTTTTTTTTGTTAATGCGAAGTCAATATCCCTATATCTCCTGATGTGGTCTATTGAATCACTAGTTATCAGGTATTTTCCACAAACTAAAGACAAAATGACAGCAACCGTAAATCATGTAATTTAAACAATATTTATGCATGCCTATACAATTGGTGTATCCTACATAGCTAGGAAAAAATATGTACCTTGTTATATTATCTTTACTAAATATGCTTACTAGTCGTATGTGTAACTTATCGAATTGATGATGCCTGTAAACTGGCGTCCCTCATATACAAAAATGAGAATATATATATGTATATATACCAGAAATTATTTGAAGTTCAAAATACTTCTTAGTCAAACTATAAAGTAGGCCAAAATCAAATTTGCTTCAAATATATTTACCATTTATCCACTTTGTGTGACATTACAATACTTTTCTGAATGTTTTGAAAAAATTATTTATTTATTTGCCTTCCTCGATGTCCTCCTTACAAGAAAACGAGATGGTAGTATAAAAAGAAATTTGCATGGAAAAAGTACATGGATAGGACAATATACACATTTTTTCACAGCTTCATTCCTCTCAAGGACAAAAGAAATTTAGTAAAGACCCTCACTCGGCCGCAGAGTCAGAGCTATATGCTCAGAAGAAGTAAATGAAGATGAATTGAGCATGGTATATGATATCCTGATTGAAAATAGCTATCCCGAAAAATTTAGCAACAAACACATGACAAAGAAAGCGGAATAGGACTACTCACTATCCGTAAATTAAAAGCCTGTTTATATACGACTGCAATTCATGGGCGATATACTACACGACCTATGGTGCTACCTCGACTGGAAGATGAAGTTCCTAGACCAACCACTTCTAATTGTACCCAACAAATTCAACTGCGCTTGTGGTGGAGCGAGTTACATTGGCCGTTGCTCTAGGAACTTGATTTTTCGTGCTCACTCAAGAACATCTCCTAATATGGCTGAGTAAAGGTGTAGTTAAAACCATTAACATTTTGATATTGGACCATCTGGTGTAAAACGGCCACAAAGCTAGCCAGTGTTGAAGAATCCTTCTCTATCACCAGCCGGGTGCCTAATAAGTTGCCGAAATCATTGAAGCACCACATGCTCCAAACAGCAGAGGCAATTCGCGTGAAACAACCAGTGCTTTGTGTTCAAAAGAAGCAAGTCAAGCCCCTACTACTGCCCTGGCCTTCAGTAGAGAGTATAAATGCATGAATTTGTAGTATTATCTTTCCTAATTTTTCTTATATTCAGCTAATTTTATGTTGATGCTGTTGAGCTGTAATCTATCAATATTATTGATTCGATGTTATTTAAACAGCATTAATGTTGTTCATAACACTAATTCATTCATTCATTCATTGACTATAATGTGTATATATAACTATAGACCTGATGATGAAGGGTTTATCGAAAAGAGTACTCTTTGTTCAGTATCCATTCTTTTGAAAATTTTAATGAGCATTTTTAATTAATTATTTATTAATTTCAGCTATCAATCCCTCAATGAGAAACAAATACGAATTATTGATGCATATATAAAACAAGTGACCAGTATTATCGATCTATGCGAAATGGCTGTGCATCGATATTTCGGTATAATGCGTTGTTCTAAACAACAAACATTAAGCTTAGAAGTAAGTTAACCTCTTTGAAGAATAGATTCACTTCTCCAAAAATATGTACTTAGGAGTTTGAAATGATGGTAGCTGTTTATGGTTTAGGTGGGAGTGTTTTGTAGTGTTGTTAATGTCGACGCTAAAGATGCTACCTAGGAAGGATAACAAAAGGTTCGCAGTTAAATCATTTCACTACAGTTGAGGCTATTCAGTCCACCAGAATATGTGATTTGATTGATGCCAGACAAGAAAGTAAGCATACGCGTGTAATGCTATGTACTACTCATTAAGTGACATGAGTAAGTAGTTGAGTGTCACTCATATGAAATCGCGAATTCGTTCGAATGTATTACCAGTTCATTCAAGTGTTTCTTTGAGTTGAGTCAAACAGGGTACATTACTCCATCTAGTGATTAGACGGTTTCCACCTAGTTGGCTAGCGAACACCACACAGGTGATACCCAGTTACTCATACAGTTAACCAGTAGTTCAAAGAGGAACCTCGTAACCTGTAGGTTCTGGGTCCACTCTCGGCATAATCGTGTGTTGATGAGCACTCAGTCATATTAGAATGGAGCTTGGGCACTGTGGTACAATATAATTCCATTATACAGTAAATTTAACTGGTCTATGGTGACTAGCAGTGGAATCCACCAGTACGCGCATTTCATCCTATTTGGAACTCGTCAGCCAATGGATATATATGCATTCCGAAGTGAATAATGATGCTCCCACCGAGGTTCGAACCCAATAGTTTCAAACGCCAAAGCGTTATCCACTAGACCATCACTTGGGCCACGACAACCACTTTTTGAGGAACGGGTCACATTAATTATTCAATTTATTTCAGATTTTCCCATCGATTGATTGGAGCAAAGTGCTCGGTCTGGGTTTGAGCCTCGATGGAAAAATCATCACTCACTGCGGAATGCAGGTACATCCAATGGCCAATGAATCCCAAATAGGACGAAATGCACATCCTAGTGGATTCCACTGCTAGTCACCATCTACCAGTTAAATTCTAACTATATGCCCAGACATCATTGAAACATCTGCTCAAGAAGCCTGAATGTCGTCAACCTGAAACCGAGCACTTTGGTCCGATCAATCGATGGGAAAATCTAAAATCCAATTAAATAGAGTAAATTTAGTTGATGAAATCACACAGCGTTATACAGTAATATTTACTGATGATAACTACGTTTACAGCTCATAATAATATCAAGGCACTTCTCAAATAACTTTTTTGCTTCGTTTATATACATGAGTAAAACCTGATTAGATGTTTGAATAAAATCAATCAATGTAAGATAAATTACATTCGGAAATAATAATATTACTGTTATCAATCAAGTACAATCAGATGGGAAATAAAATGTTTTACAGTCAAAATAAACAACTTGTTAGAATGTTAATTGAATTGAATACATTTTAAGATTATTTATTATCCTCCTCTGATTTGACTGACTGGTGGTAATAATATCTTTCATACACATCTCTGGTATTTGAGTTGAGTCACTTCCATTGCATGTGTTGGGTGTGGATTATTCGATGAACCAGGATTCAGTAATCAATCTCTCTCGCTCTTCACTTAATTTGATTTGATTTTGAATTTTGACTCTTCAGCCAACCTACTGTGTGGTTGTGTGTTAGTGCTTGCAGTCCGATTGCTGAGTTTGTTTTTGTAAATTACGTATCTTCGTGCAGTCAATCATTCCACACTTACCAAAATTCTTGTGTTCTGATAATCTCACTATCAGTTTGACTGACCTATGTAGTTGACTTCACTCATACTGATTGCTAGGTATTTTGTAAATTATATTATCTTATTTAACTAGGTCAACCCACAGTGTTCTTTCACCTACAGAGCTTGTCCTACCTGAGCGTGTTTGTAAGAGGGTTTTAATGCCACCCTAACTCCTGCTTTATGGAGAACCTTACGTAGTGTTTCAGATGTCCCCTTCTTAAATGGCATAACTACTCTAGATGCCTTACATTCTTTCTTATTTATATTATCGCTATTAGTTTCACTATTATTCTTTATTATGCTTTTGACCGTTTTTGATCTTCCTAAGTCTGCCTGCCTGCCTGCCCAGACAGATAACGGATGAAGTGATGAATTTAAGTCTAAATATCTATTCACAGAATGCATTGGCTTTTATAAACACCAATAGTGTACAGTTTACCTCATTTCGTTTGCTGTATTTTACAATCTAACTTGATAGGTAATTCTCCTTGTTCATTTTCCGATTCAAATGTGAATGTTATTCCCTCTACTAGTGAGTTTATGTGTTTCAAGAAGCTAGAGAGAGATATGTTCTGTTTTTAACACTGTGAAAGCGTCATCCATATATCTCCACCATATTATCTTTGGAGTAGGATTAAATGTATTAAAAGCAATTTTTTGCTAAGCTATCCATAAAGATATCAGCTAACATTGAGGATATTGGTGATCCATTACACTGCTACACCGTCTATTTGTCTATATTTAAAGATAGTAGGTGTGAAGCATAACTGAATTCCTAAAATAATTCTCTCAAGAGGCAGCTTTGTCCTATGCTTAAGTTCGGGATCAGAAGCTAGTTCTCTTTTAACCGCTTCCAAGTCTGCCATATTGATTGGTATATTAGTATAAAGACTAGATATATGTGCGTCGGTGGTGCCGCGGGTCAAAAAAAAAAACTCCATTTTCTCACTATTATTTTCTTCGTTATTACGTAATAAAAAGTGATTGTAATTTATTTATTTTTATGTTTCCTGCACTTTATAGAAACGACTGAAGCAAAAGTCGCCAGTAAACAGCCAATTGACAGTTGGATATGACCAGTTCTTGTGTATATCACAGCCTACTTCACCTGAGCACACACTGTCCGATGATAATGATAAGGCGACTACTGATGCTCCAGATACACCTAAGGCTTACCATATATTTTATTCCATAAAACATCATGATATTGCAGTAGAAGATCTCAGTAAATCTTTACAGTTAAACACAAAATCATCAGATAGTCAAGTTGGCGAATTCTTTAAATACTTATCACATAATCCGCAATGGAGTGGAATTATTACCGGCAATGAAATGATTAGTCATGCTTTGAATGAGGTGCCAATTAAAATTCAATCAAAACGGGAGAATACAGAAAGCCAGCGTAGCCATGATGGCAACAATGATGTTAAATCGATTATTCTCAATGGATGTGAAACACTTCTCGTTAACAATTATGTAACAGATTTTATTCGACCAGTCAAAGTGAAAGTATGCTTAGATATAATCAAAGATGTCAAGTCAGTTGTTCGTGTGGTAAGAAGCTTGTGGTGTAAAAATGATTGTTAGCTTATTTTATTCCTCTGCATTCCCAGTGGAATATGCGGCTACAAGTTTCCGTTGTAATGTTTTTATTGTCTTTTTACAAGGTGGGTGCTTAGCCTCACACCCAACGCTCCCTCCATATCTTGTTTACAACCAGCTAAGTGAGGTTTAGAAGCGCATTTGTTGGAGATCGAACCTCGAACAAAGCCAGGCATGGTTGGAGGGCCTCCTACTTCTGATTCGGCTAGTTTTATTCCTTTGCGTTCCCAGTGAAACATAGGGGAATTCAAGATAGAGTTTTGAAGTTTCTGTGGTATTGCTGTTATCTTCACGGGATGGCATTGCTAGATCCATGCCCAACCCTCTCTCTTTACCGCTCTTATTACCTGCTTAGCGAGGTAAAGGAGTCCGTCCGCAGCAAATGAACCCCAGACCATATACGTGGTTGGCTAGTATTCTACTGCCAAGTCACTGACGGTATATAAATGATGTTGATAATTTTAATTCAGCGCTGATTTCATCAACATTCTTTGAAAATCAAGGTGTTTCGTTATAATTTGGGACTTATCAGCTGTGTTATCAGGAGTTACTGAGAATGTGGTTACCAACCTTCAAGTTATGGGACATGCAGTCAAAATAACTGATTTTTTGTGCTGCTTGGCTTTCAAAGATTCTCTAAATGTCGGTTCGTGATGAAATCTGATCATTAATTAATGAAATCCATGCACATCGAAAATCTGAATAATTTTATGTTAATTTTACCTGAAGACAAGGGCCAAAATCAACAGATGTTTATAGATTTTGATGTACACTATTATTCGTTATTGTTAACAGAGAAGCATCGTCGTCTGACTAGTTGTTTTCTCACTGAAGAATATTCTGCACTGCTTGTGACCGTTTCTCAGAAAGTCAAGCCATATATCTGCGAATCGTATCTGCCCACGTTAACTCTGCTGTGATTGGTTGGTGAGCTTCTCAAGGTTAAGCTTCGTTATTGTTTTTTTCTCATGACTCCGATTCGGGACTTAAACGTTGACGTAAACAATTTTGGCATGCAGACAACCCTCATTACCTTATGATTGGAACTACGACCTCGTAGAGAGACTATGAGTGAATGCTAACTGAATGCCCTGGCTAATCTGTTCTATACGTACATCAACAACAACAATAACACCACCAGCAGGCAGATGGAGCGAAGGTAGCTGTTGATTGAAATCTGGAAATGCTTTAAGTGACGCGTGCTTCAAGTTCCTGAACTCCATAGAAGAAATGAAATAAAGAGGGTTCTTATTACGCACGTGGTCAATGGTAATGTGGTAAGAGCTGGCTGCATGCCAAAATTGTAGACAACAATTTACGTCAATTTTCACGTCCCGAATCAGGGTCATGAGAAAAGAACAATAACAAAGCTTAACCTTGAGAAAATCGCCAGCCAATCACAGTTGAGTTAATGTGTGACAATATGATTCACAGATATATGGCTTGATTTTTTGGGGAAACGGCCACAAAGAGATGACAAAATACCCTTCAGAAAGAAAACAACCAATCAGAAGAGGTCGCTTCTTCGCTAACAGTAATGTACATAGGAATCTATAAATACCTCTTGATTTTCTCAATAATCGATCTGTTACCTGGTCCTTGTCTTCTGTCGTTACAGTATTAGATTAATTATCACACGAAATGTTTTATCATCAAATTTATAACAAACTGCAAAGTTGACAAGGACAGTTGATAATTTATCAAATTCAGCGTGATAGCAGTTTCCGTTCTATGAGTGGTATTGAATTGTCAAAACGTGACTATTCATTATTCAAAATACATTGTACACATTACGACTTAGTAAGGTTACATTTTCGTATAATAATGATACGAAATAGTCAGGATGATGCAATCAATAACGTTGCAAATCTTTTCACGAAGTTTATTGTAACAGTTGACTACAAACATATCGGGAGGAGACAGTTTAGAAAAAAACAGACGTTTGTGATTTATAAACAATAAAGAAAGAATAGAAGCTATGAAGAAGATATACTACTGTGAAAGATCAACACTGACTTCTGTTTCACTTTCTTTTCACAGAGTATCGGTTTGTTTGCTCAAATGGCATTGTGTCTGCCCCTGTTTATTGATTCTGAGAGTAACTAACATGATACTCAGCTGTTTAGAAACAAGAAGCAGTGAGAAAATCAACTTTTTTTACTAGATGTTGTGAGGAGCCATTCAACAGAAAGCTGTGGATCTAGTTCTCGTCTTTAGTGACACTCATCAGCAACGCTTGACTACCAGCCCTTTTAAAAACCTGTATTCCTATTTGATTTTGGATCTGTGTTACCGCACTGCATTTCACCAAGAAACTATCCAGCCATACAGTCATCTCATACACTCAGGTTACTATTGAACTATTAAGAACATTAAACATAGATTACTTTAATTCAATTTTAGATTTTCCCGTCGATTGTTTGGACCGAAGTGCTTGGTCTCAGGTTGACATGTCGGCTTATTGTGTAGATGTTTCGACGATGTCTGGGCATGTAATTAGGAGTCAATTAATGGATGATGACTACCATTGGAATCCACCAGGATGCACACTTTATCTTACTTGGGACTCATCAGTCAGTGGATGTACCTGCATTCCGAAGTGAGTGATGATGTTCGCCCCGTGGCCCAAGAGTTGGTCTAGTAGATAACGCTTTGGCATTTGAAACTATCGGCACTGGGTTCGAACCTCGGTGCGGAATGCAGGTATATTCACTGGCTGACAAGTTCAAAATAGGACGAAATGCGCATCCTAGTGGATTCCACTGCTAGTCACCATCTACCAATTGACTTCAGATTACTTCCATTTTACCATATTTGATTCATGATATATTTGTATCCATTAGTCATAATATACAATTATGACAATTAGCAATATCTGGAATCATCAACAGTTCTTAGACAATCTTTCAGTGTCTTGTCACTAATTCCTTCTGACCAGTCATTTGATCTTCTGTATGGAGGCAGTGAAGGTGGCAGCTATTGATGAAAGTCTGCAATAGACTGTTGGAAATGCTTTCATGGCACACAGTTCAAGTTTCTTATCAGTATAGAAGAACTGACTGACTGACTTCACATTTGTGTTGAACAGAATCTGAATCTCATTCCTTATGCTTGGTGAGTGAGTGCAGACGATTTCCAAATTAGTTTCAGGTTGATTCTGGCTGGCTGGCTGACTGCTTTGACGTTTTAATCCGTTCCGATAGTCTGCGGTTGAAGCCGTGCTTCCTAGATAAGTGAAGGAAGTAACCTCTGAGGTTTGTTTTTACTGTTGCTAGTTGGTTGGCTATCTTCATCACTTCGCTCTTCTCTATGTCCATCTAATTTCCATCTTCTCTGCGTGCGTCTTCAGCCAGTTTGTTGGTTTTCGTCTGAAAATCTTCTAACAATAAGTTTCTGCATGTTTATAGATTATAAAATAAGATTATAAGCTCGTTTCTAACATTTTTCTCTCTTCACAACGCACAACATCTGTGCTAAATGTAGTATGGTTGAATGTTTGTTTATATTTAGTAGCCGTATAATCATAAATTCTTGTGAAATATTCAAATAAAGAGGATGTTCAATATCCGATGAGATGCTTTTAGCCAACTGTTTGCTAAAATCAAAATAATTATCAACCAACAAGAATGTCAGTTAATTGAGTCAAAGACATAACCAGCCCCCCCCCCCCAGTAACTCTGATTACAGGATTCACTGTTCTAAATAATATAACATAGTTCTCTACAGTTGGTTTGTGAGGATTAGACTTTTTATACGAGTTTGACCACAGGGCGGGTGTACTGCTCATCAGTCCGCTCCGTCCTCCTTTATCGTTGTGAGACCTGGCCACTGAGAGTGGAAGACATGAAAAGCCTGACCAGCTGTCTTTGATCATAGGTGCCTGCGTTCTATTTCCCGTGTAAAGTGGCATAATAAGGTGAGCAACATGGAGGTTAGGCGTAGAGTTCTAGGTAAACAGGGGAAATCAATCGAAAAAGTCGTGAAGCTACAAAGACTGAGATGGTTAGGACATGTGTTACGTATGCCAAGCCATCGCCTCACTCGACGAGCTATGTTAGCGGATATAGGATCAGGCTGGAAAAAAGCTAGCGGCGGTCAAACAAAAACTTGGCATCAGTCAATGAAATCCACAACAGTTGGTCTAAGCCACGTAGGAAGGTGTAGACTTCCAGGCTAGGGTCCTCGGGACGGTAAAAATCTATGGTTGGAAACAATTGGTGACATGGCTCAAAATCGTTCTCAGTGGCCAGGGCAGATGCATCCACTCCCTGTGACTTATGATCTTCAATGAATTATTATATTATTATTATTGTATCCTTTAGTTCCTAGAGGAACATAGGGCTTCAGCTGCGCACCTCCATTGCCTTCGGTTTTTTGACAACTTTTTCACCCTGCTCCAGGTCTGCCCACATGCTTTCATCTCCTCTTCACATGACCTCCTCCAAGTCACCCTTGCACTGACGACCAACTCGCCGCCTCCCTTTCGGGTTCCACTCGAGGGCTTGTCTAGTGATGTCACTTGTTGGTTTCCTCAGCGTATGGCCAATCCATCTCCATTTCTTTCTGCCTATTTGTTTAACAATCGGTTCCTGATTGGTTCGCTCATTGCCAGAGATCCCTGTTGCTGATCTTTTCTGGCCATCTGATCTTGAGTATTGAGCGGAGACAGTTGTTAATGAAGGTTTGAAGTTTGTTTGAGATGCTCTTTATGACTCGCCAAGTCTCTGATCCGTATAGTAGCACTGACTTCACATTGGAGTTGAAAATCCGGATCTTATTTTTGATGCTGAGTGCTGTTGACCTCCACACAGATTTGAGAGTAATGAAAGCTTGTCTTGCTTTTCCGATTCTGGCTTTGATGTCCTCGTCAGTTCCGCCTGTAGTTGAGACGATGCTTCCCAGGTAGGTGAAGGAGGTTGTTTCTTTCAGGTTCTTCCCATTTATGCTTATTGTGGTCTGTTGTTGCTGTTGATGTTGGCAAGGAATCTTCAATGAAACTGTTTTGTATTTCTTTATTACTCCTTTGTCTCACACCTCTGCTCACTGTTTCTATTATGCTTTTCTTGTACTTTCTTCTCTTGCTTCGCGTGCTACACGGAATGTGGCGACTTGAACTTCCGCACATTTGTGCAAAGTTCTATGTCGAAAACAGACAGACAGACAGACAGTTAGACTATCAACTATTTAAAACCAGGGGGTACTGGACAACTGCTGTTTCACCTTAGTTTGGGACTCATCATCAGTATGCACCCCACTGCCAACGTTCGAACCGAGGACCTTCCGGTGACAAGGCAAGCTCGTATACCATTCATCAGCCACTGGGACCCGACTCCTCAATGGCCAGTCCATGAATTCTAACTTCTACCAATTCGTTATTTCGCACGAACCCAACGAATGTTGTCAGTGGGACATCCATCCTTACATGTGATTGCATGGACCTCACTGGTCAAGGCTTCTCATTGGAACTCCAGGAAACTTCATCCTGTAGCAAGTCACGACAATATTGGTTGGGGTCGCGCTAAATCACGAATTGGTAGAAGTTAGAATTCATGGACTGGCCAATGAATTCGGTCCCAGTGGCTGAATGGTATACGAGCTTACCTTGTCACCGAAAGGTCCTCGGTTCGAACCCTGGCAGCGGGTGCATACTGATGATAAGTTTCAAACTGGGATGAAACAGCTGTCCAGTTCTCTATGACTGGTTTTCAATGGTTGATTCTCTAACTGAATTCAACCCGTGCTCAAACCCTATAAGTAATATAGTTTTTTCTGAGAAGTCAAGTGAAGAATAAAGGATAGTAACAAAGAAGAAATTGGGCAGTATAGATGGGTTGATAAATCCTGAGAGAGGAGGATGAGTTACATTAAAACATCTCAACTTCGTCAAACGAAGAACTTTTCACCCTAGAAGTCAGCATGGATTTAAAGAGAAACTGATACCAAGATAGGTGAAATGTCTGATGTCTAATGGCAGTGAACCAGTACACACACAAGTCTTCTTCACACTTGAAACTAAAATTAGCAGTCTGATATTTACAGGAGTTCAGTTGAAGAACAATTGAATAAGACTGTTGGTCAATCGGGGATAGGAAACTATTCACATTCGAACAATCTTGTAAAGAAAAAACTGATTTAGAAAGGATGAGATCATCAGCATATTCAATGAAGTTGTCTTTAAAAAATGTGGTAAGTGGAGAAAGTACAGGATCTGGAGGCACAGTGTATTCAGCAAGCAGAGAGGTGGAGCGCTTACCGTTTTAAAACAGTGAGTTGTTTTCCACCGGAAAAAATCACAAGACAACTAACTACTTTATGACCTGGGGCTTAGTGTGCGCTAAGGTCAACTTGGCTGGCAAAAATGCTGGTAGGAACAGAGTCAGAAGCAGCAGTTTCGCCTAAAAAGGCAGCATCTTTAGTTAAACTGCAAACCATACTCTGGTGCAGTGCAATGTCAACATATAAGGTGCATCTTTAAAGGATAAGATTTTATTTTGATAAATCACAGAGTGCTGTACAGTAATATTAACCGATGACCACGTTTCGAGCACAAACTATTGCTCATAATCATATCAAGTAACTGACATCAATAGTTAGTATTCATGTACAATACTGTGTAATTTATCAAAATAAAATCTTATCTATAATGGAGTTATACTCTACTACAGTGCCCAAGTTTTATACTTATATCAATAGGATACGTCTAGTTTATTTATAGGTAGATTTCTCGGAGAAACTTAACAATTTTAGTCAAGGTTTAAGTATAAGTAAGTATAGGAGACAAGGGTAGTGTATATCCCTGTGAAATGATTCATTAAAGATTTGTGTGAGAGGATGAGACAAAATATATGCACTTACTGGGATCAAAATGCTTGGTGCACCAACAGGATCAAGACTGTGTGGCTAGTGGGATACAGGAAGTCGGGTGTGAGGACAAATACCCTTCGTAGATGACACTGGCTAGTGCCAGTCGCTTTATGTCGTAAATTCTCAGCAGTAGGAATATATGAGACATTGGATCGTGGTCCAACTGGCTTAATGGTCTTTGTAACCGGCAGGTCCTGGGTTCATCCTCCTGTAATGGGTGCGTACTGCTGAAAAGCCCCGTACCAGGACGAAACAGATAGCTGTCCATTACTCCCGGTCTGGTTTTCCAATGGTTCTCTAACCGAAGTCAGTCCATGATGAAATCCTGTAACCAATCAAATCAAATCATTGCAAACCAACACTTGAATATTACCCTGGAATTATTGTCTGAATCTTCATTCATTTGCACTGGACATATTTACTGTAAATAAAGTGTTAGATATTAGCCTTGTTCAAAATTTGGGTACTTTATTATTATTGTTATTGTTTCCTTTAATTCCTAGAGGAACATAGGGCTTCAGCCAAACGTTCCCATTGCTTTCGGTTCTCTGCTAACGTTTTCACCTGGCTCCAAGTCCACCTACATGCTTTCATCTCCTCTTCACGTGACTTACTCCACGTCACCCTCTCACTGACGATCAACTAACTTGCCACTTCCCGTTCGGGCTCCAGTTGAGCACTGACCATGCCTTTGATGTCACTCACTTGATGGTTTGTTTTCTCAGAGTATGGCCAATCCACCTCAACTTATTCCTGCATATTTCTTGCAAAGTCGGTTTCTGCTAGGTTGGTTTGGTCCTAGAGATCAGTTCCTGTTGCTGATCTTTTCAGGCCGGCCATCTGATCTTCAGTGGTAGTGAGCGAATATAGCTGTTTATGAAGGTCTGTAGTTTTTTGAAAGTGTCCTTCGTGTTGTGGTGCCAAGTCTCTGATCCGTATAGAGTAGCAGTGACATTATACTGGAGTTTAAAATTCGCATCTTATTTTTCATGAGGAGTAATGCTGTTGACCTCAACACAGACTTGGGAGTAATGAAAGCTTGCCTTGCTTTCCCGATCGTCGCTTTGACTTCCTTGTCAGTTTCGTTCGCCTGTAGTTGAAACGATGCTTCCCTTGTAGGTAGGTGATGGAGGCTGTTTCTTTCAGGTTCCTCCCATTTAGGCTGGCTGATTGTTACTTTTACTTTACTTTACTTCCGCTATCTCCTACGGGTGGATGAGCCGGCTTCATGAACATCTCGAATCATCGCTGCCCAGGCGCGGCGATCTGATGCAAGGTTTTGCGACAGGGTTATCCAATTCTTGTTCCACAGACGGAGTCCGTAGACGGTTTGTAGCCCCAGCCCAGGCACTCCATATCAGCCTTGACTGTACCAAGCCATGTTTTCAGCTGTCCACCCCTGCGACATCGCCAAGATGGAAATGGCGAGGGATTTAGAACTGATTTGACCAGATCGTCATCTGGTCGGCGCAGAACATGGCCAAACCACCGAAGGCGACGTTGTTGGACCAGTACTGGAATTCGGTTGATGTTGTAGACAGTTCATGAAGTTTCATGGGAATTAGGTACGAGTGATGTCCCCAGCATCGCTCGGCCTTTTGTTTGAGAGTGCAGCTCTAGCCTTTACACAACCAAGTGTGACCTACAAGGCAGTAGGAGTGGAGTAGAGAGTCCACTATCCATTGGCAGCCGGTGACCGGAGTCCGGTTCATATGCCTTTTTGAATGGGGCCAAACATCCAGGGCATCCAATAAGCCCTTTGTCCGTACGTCTGCCGGTGAGCACCGGTGAGCTTCATACGCCAGTCGTTGGAGGTTTGGAATCAGGGTTTAGCCGTCTCCCCTAGACTGTCATCCAATGGACAGTCAACCCGGTGAAGAGCGCCGGACATCCGCTTTTGCCCTCTCACTTCGGTGAAAAACACCTCCGCCACGTGAAGGCAGTGAGTAGGACTTCCTTAGGAGAGGCTATGTAAGACACCCAGTCATATGGGAGCATTTCAAGAGGTGTACGGAGGGGTGGCCAACCCGCAGCTCAAGGCACCCACCCCCAACCATCCTGAGGCTTTGGAGGCTGGCTGATTGTTATCTGTTGCTGTTGGTGTTCTCCAGGAATCTTCATCACCTGTTTTATCCATGTTCACCTGAAGTCATTGCAATCTTTGATGCTTCTTCTAACAACTTGTTGTATGTACTTACTGTGGTTTTTTCTTCGTTTAACTTTTTAGAAAGTTTTAGAATATTTAGAACAATGGAAAAGTGAAGTAGCACTGGCTACAAGAGAAGAAACAATACTGAGACGAAGTGAAACAGACAATGAATATTTAATGCAAATAAAACTACACGAATCACGTATACGTCGAGTTAAAGAAGTAAGTCTTATTGATTTTTAAAATAGTACAGTATGAAGGCCAGAAAAATGTCTGTCTTGCATAGGTTTGTGTCTTTATGCTTATCATTTTATCAACCTGAAATGCAGCTCATTAACACAAAAAAGGATAGACCAGATAATAATAATAATAAGCAGCTTTATTCCAAACAGTATTTGTGGTACAGGTATGGAATTTTCAGCGTGCATTACAACATATTGCATCTAATTACCTCATACATTTTATAAGATTTTAAAATCAAAAAGCAACAACCATAAAAAAGATAAATAAAAAGAAATTAAAATAATAGCGTTGCGTTTACATTTCACACAATGCACCACAGGATATGAAATATAAAATTAGTGTGTAATAGTCGATAAGAACAACAGTGTGTAATAGTAACGAGGAAAAGAAAACAAAAAGTAATGCGACTATTTGTTAGACTGCCGCAGTAAGTTGATCGTGTCATACCTAACGGATTTGTCTTCACATAACAGCTGTGACAGATATGGTAGTCCTAGCATATAGCCAGCCAGCCTCTATAGCTGCTTCTAGTTCTACCAGATGAAATGCAAGGAGGCAGCTGCGTATAGAGAGGATGCTCGGGGTCTGACAATATTGTACTCACTAGTTTCCCACATGAAATTATATGTCTATCAACAATAGTGTTAACCAGTTGGTTTAACGATATCCCATTTGCCCTACTAACCGCTTTTAGTGCCTGCCCTTCTCAGCAAAGCTAAGTCTTTCTTAAGTAGTCCAGGAAAAGTTAATGGGGAACAGTAAAGGGGGATGGATAGAATACAAGAATTTACAAACTGAGGAAGCAAAGACTACTTTATGCCAGACTGCCTAAATATCCTAACATAGAACGTTAAGCGAAACATTTTTGTAGTAACTAGCAAGATGTAGGAGGACCAGGAAAGATCGGTGGAAAAACTCAGCCCAAGGTAATTGACATTAGATGTATTTTCAACCTCTATGCCGTCAATGATAGTGGGACCATGTGAGCTAACTAGTTGCTGTAGGTTACATTTACGTCTGGAAGTGAAATCGACTATCTGAAATTTAGAATCATGATAAGATCTTATGATGTCATAGACTGACTGTCTCAAACAAGTAGAGCAGTATAAGCAGTCCTTCTTGATATCAGTATGAAACTTGAACACTGTGGTGGTAAAGTACAACTCCATTATGGATAAGATTTTATTTTTATTAAATCACACAGTGTTTGCTTTACAGTAAGCAATATTTGCTGATGATAACCACGTTTCAGGCATGATTTATTACTGCTCATAGTAATATTATAAGGCATTACTCACACAACTTTCTTACTTCATTTATATACATGAGTGAAAATTGACGATTAGACATTTGAATAAAATCAGTAATATAAGATAAAGTAGATTTAGAAATAATAATAATATGAGTGTTATTGAACAAATACATTCAGATGTGGATGACACTTTCACACAGTGTTAAAAACAGAACATATCTCTCTCTAGCTTCTTGATGCATATAAACTCACTAGTGAATGGAATACAACTGACATGTGAATCAGAAAACGAACAAGGAGAATTACCTATCAAGTTAGATTGTAAAATACAGCAAACGAAATGAGGTAAACTGCACACTATTGGCGTTTATAAAAAAGCCAACGCATTCTGTGAATAGATATTTACAGTTAAATTCATCACCTCATCCGTTATCTGTCTGTGAAGGCAGGCTTAGTTATTAAGTGTCTAACAAACCGAGCAATAGCACTAAGTAGCACAAAAAAAGACCTAAACGATGAAATAAAACAGACAGAAGAGGTATTGATGCTACATAACTTTTTCGAGCTGAGCTGCCTAATAGGTTCTACGGATGATCCATTTCAACCTTTATCTCAAGATCCTACTGTTTATTTCCTTGTTGTACGATAATTCGATGAAAACATTTTTCTTAGGGGTGATATAGATTTGTTTTAATATCCACATTTCCCTGGTAGGTAGTCGTCGATCCTCTTTCTGGAAACCATATTATCACAACCGAGGGCTTTGGGGAGGGACTGTACAACAGGATAGGAGAGATAAACGATTCACAAAAATAGTTCATCTTCAGTCACTTCGGTGAATACACATGTACAGAAACTAGTCTAACTTAGAAACTGATACTCCTCATTATAACTAGGACGTATTTTTAAATCATGTCAGAGAAAGTTGTCCTGGACTAATATGAAATTCCATCCTACCACAGTGACCAAGTCCTACACTTTTATTAATGATACCTGAAGAATGATGTTCGAAAGCATAGGTACCAGACGTATCAGCTAGTAGACAGTCGAACTAGTAATTCTGATGCTGCTGGTTCGAATCCTACTCTAATCCTGATTTACACTTCACCCCGTCAGTTTTCACCCATTAATTTCAATTAATGTTGACATACTACATAATTTGTAACACATTACCTTTACTATTGTTATTTTAACTGAATTAAATGCCCATTAAAATGTCTTCAAAGAATGGATACTGAACAAAGAGTACTCTTTTCGATAACTTCATCATTAGGCTCTACAGTTATTTATACATTATAGTGAATGAATGAATTAGTGTTATCAACAGCATTAATGTTGCTGTTTAAATAACATCGAATCAGTAATATCAATAGATTACAGTTCAACAGCATCAACATAAAATAAACTGAATGTCAGGCAAAACTAGGAAAGATAATAATACAAATTTATGAGTTTATAGTTTCTACTGAAGGCCGGCCAAGGCAGTAGTATTTGCTGGCTGGACTTGCTTCTTTTCAATACAGAGCACTGGTTGTTTGAGGCGAATTGCAATAGCCTCTGCTGTTTGGAGCGTGCGAGACTTGTACGTGTTTGGCAATTTATTTGGCACCTGGTAGATTATAAAGAAGGATTCTCTCACACTGGCTGGCTTTGCACCAGATGGTCCAATATCGAACTTCTAGTGGTTTTCACTTCACCTTTACTTAACCATGCTGGGAGATATTCTCGAGAGAGCACGAAAAATCAAGTTCCTAGAGCAACGGCCGATATAACTCGCTCCATCAAAAGCTCAGTTGAATTGGTAGATGCAACTGGAAAAGGCTAGTCTAGGTACTTCATTTTTCAGTCGAGGAATCACAATCGGTCATGAAGAGAATAAGACGTGAAGTTCGCCAGCATTAAAAGTTCTTTGAACTGATTTTCTTAATTTCTTTGTAATTATCTCACTTGGTATATCGCCCATGAATTGCAGTCGTATATGAAGTGGCTTCTTGTTTACAGATAGTGAGTAGTCCTTTTCCGCTTTCCTTGTCATGTGTTTCTTTCTGAATTTTTCAGGATAGCTATTTTCGATCAAAGTAGCATATACCATGCTCAATTCATCTTCAGTTACTTCTTCTGAGCATATAGCTTTGACTCTGCGGCCGAGTGAGGGTCTTTACTAAATTTCTTTTGTCCTTGAGAGGAATGAAGCCATGAAAAAATGTGTATATTGTCCTATCCAAATACTTTTTCTATGCAAATTTCTTTTTATGCTTTTTTATGGTATGTTATTTTCTTCAGGATGTGGCCAACGTGAGACAAGCTGAATTAGCCCTGCATCAAACACGTATTGAAAGGCATATAACAGCTGTCTCTTTAATACTCAATGAAATGAAGTTAAATGCCACGAAAGCTTTAATTGAAACGTTGAATAAATCAGAAGAACAAATGGCGGATGAGATTCAAAAGTCAACTGATAAAACGATAAGCAAAGCTACAAAATCATCCACGTAAGTCAGTATGTTAAACAAGACAGTTTAGTTTTTATTGAAGAAGTATGACAGGCGTATTGATTGTTGCTGATGACTTTAAAATAAAAAGCCAAATGATTTGTCCATTATTGGTAAAATTTTATTTTGATAAAGTCACACAGTGATGTAATACAGTAAGTAATATTTACTGATAATAACCACGTTTCGAGGACAATTTATTACTGCTCATAATCATCACATCAAGGCATTACTCACACGACTTTCTCGCTTCATTTATATACATGAGTAAAAAATGATGATTAGACATTTGAATAAAATCAATATAAGATAATGTAGATTTGGAAATAATGATTTTTCAATATAGAAAAAAATCCCCATTTAGACATTTAGAAAACAGAAAGATTAAGCGAAGAAATATTTACTTTTCAATTAGATCCTCATCTCTGGCTCTACTTTAATATACACGTACAGCATTTTTATTACAGTACACATCAGTTTACCAATCAAGTGGCACTGATATGCGTGTTAACAAGAATTAGTCAGTGTCAAAATGTCAAGCAGTGGGTTGATAATTAACGAAGAAAATCAATACACACAATTAAAAGGCAGAAATTGTTACAATAAATTAACTTTACAAGGGTAACACGTAATTAAAGATGAAGTAGTCAGGAAAAATATTAAAATAATTTGAACAATCATAGGTTTAGGGGGAGGGGTGACGTAGTCCTGTTTATGCATTCTTGTAATGATAGCCAAGGTAAGGAAAGGGGCTGTACAAATTTCTTCTGAACACACAGGTCTGCCTGGCTTCTTCAGGTGGATTCCTATTGCTTCAGCTGTAGGTATGTAGAAAACGAACTCGTAGAGCAAAATTAAGATTAGTAGGAATGCGATTAATAATTGTAAATGCTGCATTAACGTTAACCTTATCTACAAGGTGTGCTAAAATAGAGTTACGAATAGATTTTGTTTGTCCTTGCTTAACCATGCTGCAGGATGATGTTCGGAAATACGATGATGAACTTGCCTAATTGTACGCCCAATGTAGCTGTTTCCTCAGCTGCAGTCAGACTGGTAGATGCACATAGAGGAGGCGAAATTTGGAGGTAGTTTATCCTTATTTCTCGAAAGTAGAATAGGGGTGGTTGTGAACAGACAACGTGTAACAACAGAAGACAAGGGCCAGGTAACAGATCCTTTATTAAGGAAACCAACACGTATTTATAGATTTTCATATACATATTATAGATTATTGTTAGCAGAAAAACACAGTCTTCTGATTGATTGTTTCTCACAGAAAGTTAACCTTGCTTCTCTTTGTGACTGTTTCTTGAATGTCAGATCATCCATATGTTAACTGCATCCGCCTACGCAAAGCCTTTGTTCTTATTTTTCTCACGACCAATATTGGGGACATAAACATTGACGTAAATTACTGTCTACCAATTTTGGCTAATAGCCAGCTCTCACCATAAACGTACCTCTGCTGCATAATAAGCTCTTTTAACTGCATTCTATAGGCGCTGTGTTATTATTTTGCTGATGATATTAGTGTTATTATTAAAATACAGTCAGATGGGGAATATGATGTTTACATAGTAGAATAAAAAATAACTTCTTAGAATGTTATAATGTGAATTGAATACATTTCAACGTTATTTATAATCCTCTGATAGATGACAGAAGAAACGTTGGTGTTCAATAACTAACTATCCTATAAAATTCATCCGGAAGATCAAAAATAGGTCGAAAGCAAAATAAAGATAATGACGAAACTAATAATGATAACATAAATAAGAGAGAATATAAGGCATCTACAGTAGTTTCACCATATAAGGAAGGGGCATGTGAGACCCTACGTAGGATTCTTAACAAAGCAGGAATTGGGTGTCTTTCATACCCTTCTACAAACTCACTGTGCTAGGACAAGCCCTGTAGACTGAAGGACCCTACCGATTTACCCAATTAAACAAACCAATATAATTTACAAAATACCTTGCAATGACTGTGGGTGATGTCAACTTAAATGGTCAGCCTAACTAGTAGATTGGGAGCAGTGAGATTATTAGAACATAAGAATTTAGCTGAGGTTATAATGATTGACCTCATGAAGATAAGTAATTTAAAAAACCAAACTCAGCAATTGCACTGCATGCATTAACACGCAACGACACATTAGAGTGGATCGGACAGAGTTATAATTCTAAAGGGTAATCTATTTAAGTGGAGAGAGATAGGGTGATTACCGAATCTTTGTTCATAGAATAGTCTGCACCCAACACAAGCAAAAGAAATGAATCAACTCAAATACCAGATATATGTATGGAAGGTATTATTACCACCAATCGGTCAAATCAGAGGAGGATAATAAATAATGTTAAAATGCATTTCAATTCAACTCACATTATAAAATTTTAACAAGTTATTGATTTTGTTTTAATGACTCAAGGACATAATTAGTTGTAGTAATTAATTGTAATCGTAGTATTAGTATTTCGAGATGACCGAAACACAGAGAGGGCGGAATTCAGGAATTTGTATTTAGGGAAATGCGGAATTCAGGAATTTGTATTTAGCGGAATTATTATGCAATTCATATAAGAAACATATTAACAATCAACAGTAAGTATTTAAACAATACAGAGATAGAAATTGTCAATCACCACATCCGCCACACCTCGAATATCTCCTTGCGTATTTATAACGATGTCTCGGTTTGCTTGCAAGTAGCTGCGACCTTCTAACTGATTCTGTGATATTATTTTCATCAGTATTATCTGGACTTATTTCTGAATTATCTACAAAATCAGGATTATTAGCGGAATCATTAATATTATAATTGGAACGACCTACTTCATTTATTGTCACTTTGTCCAGGTGTCTGTTATGAACTGAGTGATCTTTGATGTCTAATATCTTCACCACTCGATTTCCCATTTTTTGTAGTATAATTCCAACAGAAGGTCTATAGTCATTCCCTTTGTAATAATGTACATTAGAAGTCGTGGACATCAGATGCTTTCTGAGAATTCGAGATTTGAAAAGTTTTGCAGGACTTTCACGGGTACTTGTATGCTCTGCATTCAACAGACGCAGTCTATGCATATGCAACAATTCCTCCATTTTAATCAGTTGCTCTCTCATCTCATTCAGTTTTTTCGTGTTTTCGACAGTTCGCATTGTAACTCGGCTACCTCATTTTTGAAAACAGTTGACGCTTGAGTTGCTGAACTTGTAGTGGAGGTTTTCATTGGATTAGCTTGAGTATTTTGAAAAGCTGAAAGACACATTGACTCCATTTTACTAGACAGCTTGGGAGAATTATAAGAATGCTGAGTAACATAAGTATTCGAACTTCTGCAAACAGTCTTGATGTGTCCAACTTTACCACATTTATGACACTTAGCACCCCGAAAACGGCAAGTGCTTCGTAGATGTAACTTTCCACAGGAAAAACACGGTTTAATGTTTTTGATCTCTCGCTGCATTCTATTACCTGTGGACGGCAGTTTGGATTGCTTTCCATGACCACTTGTATTTTCGACTTTAGACAACATGACATCAGATACTGACGTAGTGGGAGCAGAGTATTCATTATTGACATCTTCATATGTAATACATAAATCTTTAGCAGTTTGAAAGGTACAAGAAGGAATCTGAATTAACTCTTTCTCTAATTTAGGAATATTGATTCCAGCAATTAGACGATCACGTAGTTGAGTATGCAGCTGATCTCCAAAGTTACACTTTGAGGCTTGAATTTGAAGTTGAAGAATGAAGTCTCTAATCTTCTGGTTGGGAGAACGTACCAGTTTGTTGAATTGAGCCCTCTCTCTGGTCTCAAAAGTAGTTATATGGAAGTGATGTATCAGAAGTTCACGGAGCTTGTCATATGACAGAGAAATTGGTTTATCTGGAAACGCCAGATTCTTCACTAGGCTATACGCATCTAGCGCAATAGCAGTAATGAAATGAGCTGGAATTTTGTCATCCCGAACATTCTTTGAAATGCACCATGCATCGAAGCATTCAAGATAATCAGCAATTTCCCGCGGTGAACCATTTATAGGAAACTTTCCAAGGTTATTTAGTTCCATCGCGATGCCAATTTGTAGTAATTTATTGTAATCGTAGTATTAGTATTTCGAGATGACCGAATTACAAGAATCCAACCAAAACACAGAGAGGGCGGAATTCAGGAATTTGTATTTAGCGGAATTCTAATGCAATTCATATAAGAAACATATTAACAATCAACAGTAAGTATTTAAACAATGCAGAGATAGAAATTGTCAATCACCACATTAATTAATCAAAACAATAAGAATTAGAGAATAGATGATGAGGCATTGTGTTCAATGGAAACTGAGGTAGCACAAAAATTTAGGGAGGTCGTCAATGAAAACAGCCATCTACACATGAAAATAAGAACACATAAAAAAGGTGCAGAGACTCTTTTCGGCGAACGTATTCCCTCAGCTTTACAATCCCAATTATACGTAACCGACGTCAGTTTATGGTGAAATCCTGAAACCGATCAAATGAAATCTCTGCAAACCAACACTTGAATATATCAATCTCATGCTCACTAGTGGCTGGCCCTATTCAACTGGGTAGTTACCTGGATTCTAGCGGGAATTAGTGACCAGTGGGACAAATACTCACCAGTGTTATGATGTTTGCTAGTAGTCGCAGCATATCATGAATTGGCAGAAGTTGGAATTCAATGACTACTGGATCGGGTCCCAGTGGCTGAATGGTCCACGAGTTCGCCTCGTAACCGGAAGGTGATATGACAAAGGACTGGATATTGTGTCTTTTGAAGGCTAGTTTACATTCATGGACGAGAAGACGTAGAGGAGGGGCGTCCAGTTTGGTCAATGTAGTGTTTTTCGCAGTCGTTGTAACTTATTTTGTAGATGATGTCAGTTTCATCTCCATCCTCTGTTGACATAGTGCTAAGTGAACTGATTTTATCGGTTTGTGTACGACATCAATTTCTCAAGGCTTAAAGAATCTTACAGTGATTTCTAAGATATTGTCTTATAGATATTTTTGTGTGCTTTCCTTGGGGGCTTTTTATTTGTTACGTTGACATGGGGGTAGATGTCCTTTGATGAAGTTCCCTTTTATATCTTGTTGGGTTGTTAAAGAAGTTCTTTACAAACACCATTCAAGAAGGCCAGGATTCATTACAGCACTCCTATCTTAAGGAAAATTAAAGAAAAATATCTCATAGACGTCTTCCGAAAGAATGGATATCCAAGAAGCTTTATCAGAAGACATCTACGCTTAAGCTATCCTAGCAAATCAAAGGCCCCTGAGGAATGCATAAAGAAATTCTCCCTACCATATATAAAGGACATTTCAGAAATCACTGCAAGACTCATAGAACACAACTGCATCAAAATCACTCACCTGAGCTATAAATCTAATCCTTCAGATTTAATTTGAACGTTTCAAACTCACAATTTCGTTTTGTGCATTGAATGTTACCCGTTAATTATCTGTGTTATTTACAATCCTGTCCATGTTTGTCTTTTAGCCTCAATAAAAACTGATTGTATGTGTCTCTAGTTTACCTGTTTTTTGTTTTCATCTTGTTAAGTTCTGACTAGTGTGTTGTTATCGTTAGTTTTGAACTTTAATCACTAATATAGTCGATTCAGTTTCTATGTTTTATTAAATCATTCTGTTAATTAACTTGAACCTGTTCACTTGTTATTTCTTCTGATGTATAAAGTTTAGTAAAACGTTAATTCAAGTTTGATCACGGATCGATATTAGTTGGGGGAACACTGGAAACCACTAGGAAGTAGTAGACAGCTGTCTTGTGCTAGCTTCGGACTTATCAGAAGTATGCATCCACCAGGGTTCGAACCCATGAGCTTCTAGTGACCAGGCAAGCTTGTAGACCGTTCAGTTACTGGCATCCGACTCAATATTCAGCCTGTGAATTCTAACTCCTATCAATTCGTGATTTTAGCGCTACCACCCTCACTGTTCATCACTTCTCACTAGAACTCTAAGCAACTTCGTCTTGTACCCAGTCAGTAGAGAGCATTAAATAAAGGTTGCTGCTTGTCTTCTAACCGGAAGGTCTTGGTTCGAAACCCTGCGGTGGGTGGGTACTGCCGATTGGTCCCAAACTAGGATGAAACATCTAGCTGTCCAGTACTACCTGGCTTCCAGTCGTTCTCTAACTGATATCAATCTATGTCAAACTTAAAACAATCAGGAAGGCTTCGTGTACTTTAGAAGTGGCATCAGTCAATGAAATTCACAACAGTTAGTTTAAGCAGCCAGCCACGTAGAAGGTGTAGACTACCTGACTGGTTGGGGTCCTCGTACGGTAAACACCAATGAAGACTAGAGACATTATCGGTGATATGGCTCAAAATCGTTCTCGGTGATGGCTGGCGCAGATGCATCCACCCTTTTGACTTATAAACCCAATGAAACTATATTGTTCTTCGACATTACTATTCCTTTTGCCTTATATCTGTTTCTGTCTCTATTTTGCATTTCTTTTTACTTTTTCTGTTGTGTGCTACTTGGAGTGTTGCGACTCGAACTGCTGCATATCGGTGCAAAGGTCTATGTTGAACCAGTCAGTCATTAATCAGTGAAACAAATCGAATCCCCACAGACAAACTCTTGGAGGACACTTTTCTATATCAATTCATCAACTGAATATATACCAGACAGTAAAAAGTGTTATTTACTGGATGACGTTTCGAAACTTGTTTTGAATAGTTCTCGTCTTTTTCTGCATTTCGAAAAGAGTAGAATTTTCCAGATATTCAGGACATTTGTTGAATCAACCAACTCTGCGACATAAATGATTCAGCAGATGTCCTGAACAGATGGAAAGTCTACTACCCTCAACAAATGACACAGAAGAATGAGACCTATAAAAATCAAGTTTCTTCAAGAATCTCCTTGACACGGGTTATGAAATGGACGTCGCAAGATCGTTCAAAATTATCAATAGACAAAAGAGTTCAATACTCCTTTGGTTTACTAACGCAATCTCCATTAAACGCCTGAAACCCTATTTATAGATGTGTTCAAAACGAAGAAACAGTTATCAGTCTTTCCTTTACCTATCCTGGTAACTGGATGTTTTCATCCTGTCTTTCATCCAATTACGTAACGCCGAAAGTTTCCATTGTGTCCAATCACTATTGTCTGGGATAAAGTGTTTATCATTATTGTTCTTATTATTAGCAAAAATATTCATTCAGACATCTAGAAAAATAAATTTTAGCGAAGAGTATCCTTATTAACAATATTGGTATATTTTTAAAAATAATATCGATTGGTTAAGTAAGATCACAATGGAATTACTACAGTTCATTAAAGATGCATAAATTATAATACTAATAAAAATATAATAGCAAATAGAATATCAAATAAAATCAAAAAACATTTCTACAGAAAAAAATTGAGGATTTCATTCGAACCTTGTTGGTAAAGGTAAGTGAGGAGAGTGTCTGAACCAGCTTCTTTCGGACACATAAGTTAGGTTTCTTAAAATGGATCCCACCAGCCTCAGCAATATTTAGTAGACGAACTCTTAAGTCATATAAATATATGTGTAAATCTTGGGCACTTTGGTAGTAAGTAATTCCATATTGGTTTGTTTATTAAATGTATCACACAGTGAAACAGTATTATTTACTGGATGACAAGGTTTTGAACAAAATTTATTAGTGTTCATAATCATTTCATCAACTGTAATCACACGACTTTGAAACTTGAGTTTTATAGTTTTCTTTGTTCTCTCCTATTCGTCGTCATCGTAGGCGTGGTAGTAGAATTTTCCAGATATCCGGCTGGACAGGCGCTGAATCACTCTTATTACACGTGTTTGCAATTGATTCGATAAACAAAGCTTGTGTTATCAATCTCTGCCTATACCCTGTGACATTAGGATTATCAGGTCAAATACATAGGTCGAACTAGTAGAACAGGGGTAGTCAGACTAGCTGAACATAAAAACCTAGCAAAATCTAGATTGGTTAACCCAAATAAGATAAGAAATCTAGAGAATAGTTCAGCTATACCACTCACTACATGCAATTCCACACAACCATATAATAGGATGGGATGGGATAAGATGACAGTTTTAAAATCTAATGTCACAGGGTGAGGGGAGAGATTGATAACAGAAGCTTTGTTTATCGAATCAATTGCAAACACGTGTAATAAGAATGATTCAACGCCTGTCCAGCCGGATATCTGGAAAATTCTACTACCACGCCTACGATGACGACGAATAGGAGAGAACAAAGAAAACTATAAAACTCAAGTTTCAAAGTCGTGTGATTACAGTTGATGAAATGATTATGAACACTAATAAATTTTGTTCAAAACCTTGTCATCCAGTAAATAATACTGTTTCACTGTGTGATACATTTAATAAGCAAACCAATATGGAACTCTTAAGGCGAAGTTATTATTAATTGGTATGCGGTAGATGACTTTGAAAGTCGCCTCCTTAACATCAATCTTGTGTTCTGTACCACCCCAGTGAGATGAGATAGAATAGTGTTATAAATGGATTTTGTTTGTCCTTTACTTATCCACTCAGAGTGATGTTCGGAAATTCGACGATGAACACGCGTAATCGTACACATATATTGACTGATTGATTGATTTTTTGTTTAAAAATGAATTCTCTATGTATGCTAAAACTGCTTCTGTAGATGTACTTAATCACGTCTTTGGGGTATAAGCTGCTGATGAGAAGCCAACGAAATAAATGATGTTCTTGTTTTATTCAATATCATTAAGTGGAATAAATGTACGATGTTATATAGTTAGAACTGATGACATGATAATAAATGGTAATAAATTGTGTGCGTAATGTCGTCATATATACTTTGTGTTATCTTTGTATAACTCCTCAAGAGTGGATACATTCTTCCTGTCATCTAAAATGATTTCATTTCTTTATTCTTTCACTCTACATTACAAATAAAGACTTCTGTCACTCAGAAAACAAGTAGAAAGTCATGCAGCAGCACATAGTGAACGTGTTCGAGAAGCACTGAAGTCATTTCGTCAAGAGTTAAATAATCAAGTACAAACAGTGAATAATTCAAATTTAAAATTGATTGAATCCTTGAAGTAAGTTAAATTAAAAGTATTTTTAAATAGTTTTGATTGATTTACTTAGCTAATTTTAGATAGACGATACTTATGTATTATGAATGGAATTACATTTTGTCAAGGGATACACTTCTTAGAGTTCTCCACCTAGATGATCCACTAAGTCAGGTATCTGGACAGATGCTCATTGATAACTAACACTAGACACTAACGTTACTATATTGACAAGCGAAGGAAATTAGAATTTTATGTGACGTTTAATAATAACAATAATCTACTTTATTCCATAACAGACAGTACTTATAATACAGAATGGAATTCTCAGCATTTGTCACAATATCTCGCATCTGATCTACTTAATATATAAATAAAATAAATAAAAAATAAATAAAAATTAACCAGAGGAATTTGTCCACGTTTACGATATTAAGTCAGAAATATTCGAAGCACGAATTGAGAGTACTAAATATAGTAATAATAATAATAACAGTGAGTTTGTTTCAAACAGTATTGTCGAATCAGTTTGGAAATTTTAGCATGTTATTATAGAGTACTGAATCTAATGTTCTGTTGATATAGTAACATGGTGAGGAGAAATACAAGATTAACAGTGGTAACACAGCTTAAATGATGTTCATATTAATGAAATAATAAATAAATAAAAACAAAAACTTGAGAGGATTATAAATACAAGAAATACAATAAAAATAACAAAAAACCTTCATGTTGTAAGCATGGAGGAAATGGTTCATTTACTAGTGCAACGAAAATTAGTTAGTTCATGCCTAACACTATTTTCATCACATAAAGTGCGTGCCACAAAATATGGTATAGTGGAATTTTTATACTAAGACGTACGTGCATGAAGTCTTCTGAAAAGACTTCTTGTTTTACCTGAGAATGAGCAGCAAGGTGAAGGCTATGAGTAAAGTGGACACTCTTAGTCTGACAAAATTCCTTTAGCAAATTTGTTGTATGCCATCAAGTGCATATCAATGACAGTGTCAACGGTATGGCCCAATGAGATACCACTCGTCCTACTGACAGTCTTCACAGTTCTAGGAAGTAAGACGTAGTCTTTTTAAAGCAATCCAGGAAAGAATAAGGGTGAACAGTAAAGAAGAATTGGTAAGATGCACTAGTTGACAAACTGTAAGGGGAGAAGGGATTGAGTTATGCCTGAGTGCCTTAACTTTCTGATGTAAAACGTCAGACGAAATACTTTTTTTATAGAAATCGTTAAGATATAGGAAGACCAGGATAGGTCAGAAGATAGAATGCAGCCATTTTGACAACCCAACAGTCAGTCTGAGTTTCAGTAAGCTTGTTCCAATACAATGGTTGAACGGTAAAGTGGTTTATTTCTAATCTAAAGGTTCTGATCTGTATTCTTAGAGAAGTTATGGATGTGAACTGATGCATAGTTTTAGAGTGGGATGAGACAGTGATTTGCTGTTCTCAGTTTCTTTTCTAAGTGCTTCTCTCTCAAAATATTTTCGACTCACCATCGAGTTCGCCTTCATGTCAATAGAATCTCTGGAAATACAACACTTTGAAATTAATGCTGAATAATTATTTTACGAAGTTTGAAATCCAATGAAAACATTTACAGACTGAATTTTTATTCACAAAATTAAGTGAAATTACTCTTTCAGCAAACGTTGAAGTATACTGACTAGACAATTATCTTCTTTATCGACGAAATCATCTTCAGAGGCTGTACAGTCGTATTTATACTTAGAAGAATTTATAGTGGTCTATTATTGAGTAATAGGGGTGACATAATTGCTGTAATTAATCATAAGTGGCTTTGTGTGTGTTTATAAATTCACATGCTCGTGTGGAGCAAGTTATATTGGCCGCACAAAGCGCACGCTTTCCAAACGCATCTCTGAACATTATCCGGCATGGTTAGCAAAGGGACAATACAAGACAATTACTAGCTCAATTCTCGAGCATTTGGTGAACTCAGGCCACGTAGCTCCACCAAAGTCGTCTTTCAACATCATCTACAAAGTGAAGCCAAACTGTACAAAGGGTGTCAGGTTCCGGCTTTTGTGTATGGCGGAGGAGCTGGCTATACATCAATACAACCCTGATCTCTGTATACAGAAAAAGTTTGTCCAGTCTCTTATTCTACCTTGGTCTTAACCTCTTCACTTATCCTTCCCTGTTAAAAAATATTTTGGATTTGGTTCTTAATCTTTAATTTTACTTTTAGTTTGCTTTTGCTTTAATAATTAATTCACTATTATCAATTTCATATATTTTCACACCTTCTTCACACTTGTTAAATTGACACTCTAATAACTTTATTCTCACTCAAGAGCAATTTTAACCTTTTCTAACTTCTATCTTTGTTCCGTCAAGTACCATGTAATTTACAACTTTTAATTTTCACCTCTAAAGCCACTTATGATTAATTACAGCAATTATGTCACCCCCTATTACTCAACAATAGACCACTATAAATTCTTCTAAGTATAAATACGACTGTACAGCCTCTGAAGATGATTTCGTCGATAAAGAAAATTTTCTTCGCTGAATCCGTCTTTTATTTCCTTCATGACTCAATGGGTATTTTCCGTGATTAGACAATTATCTTTCTGATTTCACAGTTTCATATGATTCGATTTGATCTGCATCCCGTACCAAACGTTACTTAGACCAAAACGTTTTTTAACTGCCACTTAGGCAGGGTGATAACTAGGACAAACTATTTCATCATGAATTGACATCAGTCAGACGAACATTAGAAACCAGTCTAGAGTACTGGACAACTGTTCCGTCCTAGTATGGGACTCATCATCAGTACCTGTTCACTGGGGTCGAAACTCAGAAACTTTCAGTTACAAGGTGAGGTCGTATACCATTCAACCAGTGATGGTTGCACTAAAATTAACATTTGGTATAAGCTGCATAATTAATGAAGCCTAAATCATTAAAACCGCCTATACCTTCTGCTCCTAAAAGACTTAAGTACTTGAATCTTGCCAAAAAAAAGAGTACAAATCAAACTTCTTCAAACAGCTGAAGCGATGGCATTTCACAGGTTAAATCCAGAACCCTTCATACAGAAGAAGTTAGTTTAGTCACTAAATCTATTTTAATCTGGATATGTAAATTTTACTTTTCTTTCTGAATTGTATTATTTTCCTTCTTCAGACAACCCCCCCCCTTGATTAATTTCTATCCCTCATTACTACTCTTAGTGCGTCGGTGGTATAGCGGTTAGGACGCTCGCCGACCATGCACATGGTCCGGGGTTCGATCCCCGGCCGACGCACACCTTTACCTCTCTAGGCCAGAAATAATTCTGGTAAAGAGCAAAGGTTGGGCATGAGGCTAGCAACCCCATCCTGTAAAATAAACTCTGCTACAGAAACTTCAAGCTACTATCTCGAAGCCTTATGTTCCACTGGGGAACGTGAAGGAAAAATTATTATTTATTATTATTACTACTCTTGTTAACTTGATTGTCGTTTAATTTTAGTTGAGTTTTCCTCAGTCCCGTCAGTTACTCAACTTATTTAATTTAATTTTAGTTTCAGCTTGACTAACGCCTTTTATATTACATAATTTATTTATATATGTCTAAACTGACGTTTCGCTATTTAATGCTGCTGCTAATAGCTTTATTAAAGTAGTATTAAACGAGAAGAATTTACAAAATCCACTCAGCTTATATATATAACAACTTAATCATCGTCCCTCAGTATGAGGTCATTTTTGCTTTGTCAAGTTGACCAATTGGTAAAGATAATTAAACCAGTTGTAGATTGTTCGATTTGATATGTATATAAAATTATAAAGACAGTGTGTGTTCACATAATGAAATTGCTTATCACACATTCGTGTTGATTTTGTCATTTTGATGAGGGAGGGAAGTGGGTGTTGTAACCAGGTCAAATTCTATTTTAGTCCATCATTCCCGTTGAGTTCAGACAATTTGGATCCCACCTGGTATGAAGTGCTTCTAATGATGTCAGATGTTCTTTGTGATTTTTGAAATGCTTTTCTTGGATTATTTCAATATTGTTAAAATACATTTTGTGGCCGGATTCTATGGCGTATAGACGTACGGCTGATGGTTTTTCAAGCTTTCCTAGTTCAACTGGATTTCTCGGTGGTCGAAGCGATGTTTTGCAGTGTCTATTTCTTCTGATTTTGATTTCTTGATGGCTATGTTTGTCCGATGTATATCGCATCACATTACAAGCAGGCATTTTATTTTATAGACACAATTGGATAGAGAATATTTAGGGATTTGGTCTTTTATATTGACAAAGTTGCTTCGCAGTGTGCCTGATGTTTTGAAGAAAACTCTAGTGTCGAGCTTACTGAGTACTCTTCTGATATCGTCTGATGTCTCCGATGGTCTATATGGAATGTCAACAGTCGAGGCCCATGTTTTCGGAATATGTTTTTGACCATATTAAATGTCAATGTTGATTTTGTTTGATGAAGTTTTTTGGGTAGTTGTTTTGCCTGAGAGTCTCAGCATTAAATAGCGAAACGCCAGTAAAAATAATATTATTCTGTTTTTCATTCGTTGAGAAATACAAAAAGCCTTTATTTTTAGAAATGTCCTCTTTGTTGTTAAGACAATATGCCATTGTACACCTTGAAAATGATATCGCTGAAAAGGCTAACTCTTCGCTGAACATCTTTGCTTTTATAAGATCTATTAGTTTAATTATTTTTTCCAACCTTATTCTAAAGTTTTTAAGAAAAGATCATTGTTGTCAATTTTCCGTCTTACCTAACTCAAATTATCCAGCATTGAACAGTGATCAATTCTATGAATCATCATCCCTTCTTTTTGCTAATTTGTTTATTTCAATAGATTATTTACAGATGGCGGGAATTTTGCTACAGTTGAAGCTAAAAAATATGCATTCAGCTTAAATGAATTAAGTAAAAGTGTTAAACAATTTGAAGAGGAAATTCTTGGCAATATTGAATCAATTGAAAAAGAAAGACAATTAACAACTGAGAACAGGCTGAAACAATTTGGATCCGTATTGAAACCACATATGGCTGATGTTATCTATCTAGAAAATATGATACGTTGTGTGACGAATGCAGAAGTAAGTTAAATGATTTTTATTTCACAGCATGTTCGAACTGTCAGTACACAGTTGAACCCAAAGAGATAATCATTTTGATAATAATATAAGTAATAATGTGTTTACAAGGAAGAAATTGAGTTAGAATTTACATCGTAAATTTATTTTATTATAACACTTCCCTCTCAACCATTTCACGGTGGTCGTTTGATTGAATTGTAACACTCTTGGCATCAACGGTAGAGACTTAATAGAGGGTACCACCTTCAATTATTCAGCTAGGAAGCATCATTTCAACTACAGGCAGTCAGAATGCATGAAAATGTTAAAGCAGGCCAGAATCGGAAAGGCAAGATACTCATGTCTTCATCAACCTGAAATCAGTTCGGTAATCTTCTGCATCACTCAATAACTCAGCATAAAGAACGAGATTCGAATTTCTAACACCAGTGTCGAGTCGATTCTTCTATACGGGTCACAACCTTGGCTAACGTGTAACGAGAAGAATTTTTCAGCAGACAGACGCAGGCTTTCATCAACGGCTGCCACATTCGCAGGTTCCATACTGGTCAGAAAGAATTAGTAACAAGAAACTCTGGCTGGGAACAAACCAACAGGCAAGAGCCAATCGCTCCACAAATATTTAGGGGAAATTAGAGATTGGTTGATCGGGCCTACACTGAGGAAACCCTCGAATGACATCGCGCCCAGTCCTTTACCTACCTACCCGGGAAGTATCGTTTCAACTACAGGCGAACAGAACTGATGAGGATATCAAAGCAAGGATCGGAAGTGCTAGACAAGCTTTCATTACTCTCAAGTCTGTGTGGAGGTCAACAGCACTCACCATCAAAAATAATATCCGGATTTCCAACCCCAATGTGAAGACAGTGCTACTATACGAATCAAAGACTTGGTGCGTCACAAAGGCCACTTCAAACAAATTACGGACCTTCATTAACAGCTGTCTTTGCTCAATACTACTCAAGATCAGCAATAGGGTTCTGTGGAAGCGAACCAACCAGGAACCGACTGTGCAACAAATAAACAGGAAGAAGTGGAGATGAACTGGCCATACTCTGAGGAACCATCAAGTGACATCACACGCCAGGCTATCGCTCGAGTGGAACCCGAAAGGGAAGCGGCTAGTTGGTCGTCAATGCAAGGTAACTTGGAGGAGGTATGTGAAAGAGCTGAAAGGATGTGGGCAGACTTGAGCCAGGTGAAAACTCTAGCAGAGAACCGAACGCAATGTAGACGTGAAGCTGAAGCCCTATCTCCCTCTAGAAATCAAAGGAAATAATATAATAATGATAATTAATCTAGGCCATCGCTCAAGTGGAAGGTGAATGGGAAGCGAAAAATGGGTCGTCGGTGCGATGGTGTCATGGAGGAGATCGTGTGGCGAGGAGGAGATGAGAGAGTTTGGGCAATCTTGGACCCAGCTGAAGAGGATGGCGGAAAATAGAACTAAGTGGAGATGTGTTGTTGAAGCACTATGTTCCACTCGGAACCCAAGGCAACAGTAATAAAATAAGGATAGTAGCAGGAGATGAAAGTTATTCTTATATTGTTTACTTTTTCCAGACAGTCCCATGTAGGAATAAAATAGCATAAGCTGTGATTAAAGGTAGTTCCACAACTGCCAGAAAACAAATTGGTAATCCCAATGTACTTGTCAGAAACAACAAAAAAGATTAGCTTTGATAGGATCAATTTTCTACAAAAAGGTTTTCCTTCATATAAAGAAAGACTAACTGTAGATGCCCTACATATTTGGATGAATCCCAGAAGTTTGAACAGGCGTCACAACATGATGTTAACTGATGTATGGCAAGTCCTGACTAATTAATTAATAAAATGGATACGTATCACTAATTTCTCATGCTTAATCTATTTTATCAAGTGCTGGTTTGCAGAGATCTGATTGGTTATCGGCCTGATCATGAGTTGACATTAGTTAGAGAAGGGTTGGAAAACCTGGGAGAACTGAAGAGCTCTTCCGTCCTAGTTTGAGACTCTTCATCAGTACGCACTCACCAGATGGATTCGAACTCAAGACCTCCCGTAAATCATTCAGCCGCTGGAACCTAATCCAGTGGGCCATGAAATCCAACTTCTACCAGTTCACGATATACATATATATAACGCATCCCCCAGCCAATATCATAAGCGAGTTACCATTATCTAACCTGACTAGGTAGCCCCCGCTGGTTACTATTGCGTAAAGGTTAACAAATGATATGCAATTGTTCACCCATACAGACACATTGTTGTTTACCTCATGCATCTATTTTTTCATATTCACCTACCTATGACCATGAACTTTAGTTGAACACAGTGGTTGCAGTGTTTAATAAAAATAGACTAATAGTTGTAAGTCTATGGTCAGAAATTTGATCGCAGATCGTGCAATTTTGTCTATTTTGTTTTGATGTTTATTCATGACTCATGTAGAATTAGACAAAGACTTTAAAGAAAAGTCATGACCATTGAGGGGGGGGAGAGAACATCAGTTCAGGTGTGAGAACAAGTACTCGACAACGATGATATTGGCTGGTGACAGTCGCACTGTATCGTGCGTGGGTTGGCAGAAGTTGGAGTCCTTGGTCTGATCATTTGACTGGTCCCAGTGACATAACGATCTACGACCTCGCCTTGTAACCGGTCCTGGACTAGGTGGGTGCTTACTGATGAGGAAACCCCAACTAGGTTAAAACGGCTGTCCAGTATTCCCTGGTGGTTATCAATGGTTCGCTAGTTGATTTCAACCCGTGGAATAACCTGAAACAAACAGAATCCCTACAAATTAATTCTTGAAAATTAATCTAACGCTCGCTAGTGACTAGCTACAGGACGAAGTTTCCGTGAGTTCTAGTGACAAGTTGAAACCAGTGGGGTCCATCCAATCGAGTGTAAGGATAGAGTTCCCGTCAATGACATTGGTTGGTGGTTGCGCTAAATCACTAATTGGTAGAAGTTAGAATTCATGGTTTGGCCTTTGAGTCGGATCTCAGTGTCTGAATCGTATGCGAGCTTTCTTTGTGACTGGAATGTCCTGGAACCGAAGCCCTGTTGAAGGACGCGTACTGTCGAAAAGTCCCGAACTAAGACGAAACAGCTATCCAGTACTCCCAGGTTTTCTAGTTGTTTTCTAGACTATTTTAGGTGTTGATGAAATCCTGTAAACAATGAAACATCCTTCGATATATTTTTTCCTTTGTGCGTCGGTGGCACCAATTAGGACTCTCGCTGACTGTGCACATGGCCCGGGGTTCGATCCCCGACCGAGGCACTCCTTTCCCTCGCTAAGCCGGAAATAAAGCTGATAAAGAGAAAAGGTTGAGGCTGGCTAGCAACCCTATTCTGTAAAAATAAACACTCTTTAATTTTGATTAATTCCTCTGAAGAAGTTTGAACCAGTTAACCGGACGAACCCTTGAAATTATTTATTTCAATTTTGCTAATATTTTATAAATACATGTTTCACGCATGTCTATCACATAATCTGTATCATAATTTCTAAGGCCCAAATTAAAAGTCAAATAGAAGACAGTTCAAGTCAAATGAAAGTTTTATCCAGTCAAATAGAAGATTTCGCCAATCTCTTGAAATCTATCACGGAAACAAATCATATCCTGTCGAAAACATTGTGTAACAATACAACATTGCTTGAAGGCGGCAATTTTAAACAACAGCTAAATGCAAATGAAAAGATCATGCTAAAAGAAATGATCAATAAAGCTGTTGGATTGCTTACAGCTATCTGCGTCAATGCTGCTGATCGATGTATTTTCCTGAATTGTCTACGTAGTCAAATGACAAAAAGTGATGGAGAAGGCGAAAAACGACAGACGTCACCTTCGAAAGGCAAGGAAGCCAGTAGTGTAAGTGACGTAGTTTTTAGTTTTGGTTTCCATTGCATTCCTAGTGGAACACAAGGCGTCAAACTTTGAAGATACAGTAGTGATGGTGTTTATAGTTTCATATTCAATCTTTCCTCTTTTCCGGGGTTACTATAGGTTGGGTGAGATTTAGGAGTGTGTCGGCTGGGAAGTGAACTTGAGTCACGTGAATGGTTGACGACAGTCCTACCACTGATCCACCCTCCTATACAAAGTGCTTATAGACTGGGTTTTGAACCTAGACATCTTGGGTGAAAGCCAGGAAAATACAAATCGCCGGACCAAGCGGGATTTCCCAAGACATAAACTGTGCCATTACGTAATTAATCGATTTTCTTTGTGTGAATTTCTTCGTGACTGATCAACCCAAATTGCTGAAATAAGTTTATGGAAGCCATTTAAATTGATCCAATAAACAGTGCCTAAGTAACACTGTAAGTGTTAGACTAGACTTAAGGTAGACCTCAAAAGAACCACACTTACTAAAAACTTCACCGCTTTATAACCTTAGCAGTACTCTACCTAACGTGTAAGTACTGACGAATGAAATCAACGTAAAAGGACTTGAGATGAGAAGTGTGTCTGAGACGGGGTGGTATTTTACACAAATTAAATATCAAATTTAATAAATAAAGGTGTTATTCAACTTATCTGCTGCCTTGACTGGTGGTAGACTGGAAGAGTGCGCTAAATGCAAGCACAACGATAGCGCGTACTTAGTATGTACAGGAGAGTCACAAATCAAAGAGATGAAGTAGCGCCAAAAGTGTGTGAGTGTGTTGAATCCAAAGTTCAAAGGTTCAATGTATAATACAACATCTTCTAAAGGTTATTTAATATTGTCCTGTTCTCAAATGACAAATGTATCAGTCTAGATATCGTTACAAACCGGGATCAATTAGAGATCTATTAAAATCTAGTGGGAACTGGACAAGTTCTGATTCGAGACTCTTAATCAGTGTATACCCATAATCCTACCCCAGGTGGATGGATTAACAACGTAAAGCTTGGCATAAAAGTGTACTAGTTCATGTTGACACGAAACACACATACACACAAAAACATAGGAAAGAACTCAATGACATTAAAACCACCGTAAATCTAAGGGATAAAGAATAACTAAATGAAAAATAATGAGGATTTAATAAATTTGGAAGATCGAACAGAGTGAATACATATCGACTACATTGTGAACGTTTTTTGTTCATTATAATAAAGGTTTTTGTATTTCCAATGAATGAAAAACAAACA
The DNA here is from genome assembly GCA_944472135.2 of Trichobilharzia regenti. Lineage (NCBI taxonomy): Eukaryota > Metazoa > Platyhelminthes > Trematoda > Strigeidida > Schistosomatidae > Trichobilharzia > Trichobilharzia regenti. The sequence continues at coordinate 46,067,199 of OX235268.1, forward strand.
CCATGAGCTGACATCAATTAGAGAACCACTGGAAAACCTGGGAGTACTGGACAGCTGTTTCGTCCTAGTTTGGGACCCTTAAGCAGTACGCACCCACCGGGACTCGAACCCAGGACCTTCTGGTTACAATGCGAGCGAGCTCGTAGACCATTAAGCCACTGGGACCCGTACTGCTGAAGAGTCCTAAACTAGGACAAAACAGCTGTCCAGTACTCCTAGGTTTTCCAGTGGTTCTCTAACTGATGTCAGCTAATGATGAAATCCTCCTTACAATCAAACAAAATCCCTACAAAACCAATACTTGAAAATATTGTTTTTACTGACGTTTCACTATTTAATGCTAATAGCTCTATCAAAGAATTAGGGTTATGTCAATAATAGTTTCTTAGCATCGTATTTTCTTACAGAGACCCAGTCAGGTAGTTTGCACCTCCATACATGACGCACACCGAAATTAAATGATTTCAGTACATAAGTCTGTAGATCAATAATTGGACATCTTGTCTGCATCAAAAATAACGCAAGCTGGTAACCTCCACACGAGTTTTTTGTATCCTCACTGAAATTTTGTGCGCAATCAGTTCAATTAATTTGATGCATTCTTCAAAATAAACGAGTTGTTCAACACACTCAATCATTTCATTTCCTATCCTAATACTAAGTTTTAGTAAACACCAAATTAGCAGTATTGTCTCATATTTGACAGTGGCGAACCCCATGACAAACATATTAGGACTTGGTATAAAGAAAGAATGAATATATTCGCAGGATAATACAAACTCGTTTCAGTTCATGAATTCTCTCTCTTCAACTGTGTACATCCTAAATAAATCAATTATATGTTACGAAATGGTGTCTGAACGTACTTTTTCCACAATGACTTCTAGTTTATGGATGTAAATTGTAAGCAACATAATTCGAAGATGATGTAAGTAGGCGAATTATTTAGTGTGTTAAGAGTAACTATTTATATTAGAAATTAGACAAGTGGGTAGAGTTCAAATTTCGCTTGGAAACAAGGATGGAATAGAGACGAAATACAAGGTAGAACAACAGAGTTAATTTATACATATTATAGTGGAGAGTTCAGGAGTGTAAAGGGTGAATAGTGAAGTAAAATTGCAAAATAAAATAATAAAATAATTTAATTTAGTAGATTTGGAAACTTAATAGTGAGTTCAACTTAGTAAGTTAAAGTCAAAACCAAGATTGACTGGAATGCTATGCAACTGAACAAAACATAAAAGCACACAAACAAAACAATTATGGTTACCAGGGTAGTGAGAGATTAGTCACACTATCTTTCTGTATGCATAGGTTGCGTCGAAGTATTATAGTGGCAACAGCTTCTGCGAACCGAAGTAACCATGGTTTTCTTTGTATGTTGTTATTTTAAAAGCCTGACTAATCTCCATTGTTTGTCCCGTGTCAATAAGGCTTCTGGAGAGTTCGCTTAAAAAAACCTGGTTTCCTTTCAAACAGAGACCTCCTGAACTCTCCACTATAATATCTATAAATTAACTCTGTTGTTCTACCTTGTATTTCGTCTCTATTCCATCCTTGTTTCCAAGAGAAATCTGAAGTCCACCCTATTGTCTGTTTTCTAATATAAATAGTTATTCTTTTAATATTGAATAATTCACCTACTTACATCATCTTTGAAATTATGTGGCTTATACTTTCTATCTGAAACACTTGAAGTCACTGTGGTAAAAATGTGTTCAGACACCATTTTGTAGCATATGATTGATTTATTTAGGATGTATGCAGTTGAAGAAAGAGAATCCACAAAATGCAACAATCTCGTATTATCCTGCGAATAAATTCGTTCTTTCTTTATTCAAACTAACACTGGGAACAAGCTGCGTGATATTTTAGGACTTCTTGTCAAAGTGTTCGAAGGACTTTGTACTTTATATTAAGCAGGTAACTAAACTACCTAGATGGAAAATCATGTTTTCACATGTGTTAACGTGTTAGTAAATTTACTTGCAAACTGATTGACTCAAAACAGAACCTACACTTTGATGGGACACCAGCAAGTCACTAGTGCTTGTGTGTCTAATTCGTTGTTTTTGTGTGTAGACCGAATTCTGTCAGTCAGGTTTGACATGTGGCCAATATTCTAGGTGGATGGTATCCAATACAATTCTACAGAAGATCAATCGTGAGCCTGAATAGCTCATTGGTAACAACTCTGAATGAAGCACTGGGTGATGAGAGTTCAAATCACAGAAGGAATATTAGTTACTTCATAGTTGCAGATACGCCTTGTTGACTGACTGAGAAGTGTCAACTAGGGCGAAACCCACCGATTACCTCAAGCCATCCTAACACAATCTGTATCACTTATTTAGAGAAAAAAAAAGTTGAACTTCTTATGTAGCCGCGTTTTCAAGGAAAAACTGAAATTTTAAGTCATGATATCCTTCTATTATTAAGAAGCGACTAATTGGAAAAGATCAGTCTCTTAAACGAGCTCCTCACTGTCCACTGGGGAATTTTATTCAATGAAAAATGAAAGCGCAACTAAACAAAACTGCAATCAAATAATTTCAGAACTATGTGTAACTGATCCTTTATCAAGTGTTTGTTGAATTCCTACTCTGGTGTTCTCTCGTTAACAAGATTAACCTTACTAACCGTTATATCTGCGCCTGTATTTACTATAACAGCAATAAACTAGACTGGTACACTGATACGTCTATTTGTCAGCTATACCTTCCGATTCACTGAGCCACGCAAATGTCAAAAGACAAAGGCTGGCCTATGACTACAAGATATTGTATTGTACATTTATTAGGAAACAACACATGATATTTAAACAGTATCTTAACTATAATAAAGTTGGCGCACAGCAGTGAGAGTGGACTGTTCTTGTTGTTTAGAAATTTCGATCTTGATTGGTTGAAGATCTGATGAAGATCAAGGTCAGATAAAAGAGAATGAACTGCTGTCACACACTAAATCAAAATATGCATGAGAAATGATACATTCACATGTTAACACCATCACAACATAAATCACACAATTCGTGAGAAAGGATGATGATATACTATTTCATGCTGGGTCCTATCGCAAACATAACGTAGTTTTAAGTATTGAATTGAATTTTTTTTTGATTTTCCCATCGATTGATTGGACCGAAGCGCTCGGTCTCAGGTTGACATGTCGGCTTCTTGTGCAGATGCTTCGACGATGTCGACGGGAAAATCAAAAAAAAAATTCAATTCAATAATTAATATGACCCGTTGCACAAGAGGTGGCTCTCGTGGCCCAAGTGGTCTAGTGGATAACGCTTTGGCGTTTGAAACTATGGGTACTGGGTTCGAGCCACGGTGGAAACATCATCACTCACTGAGAAATGCAGGTACATCCAGTTGACGAGTCCCAAATAGGAGGAAATGCGCATCCTGGATTCCACTGCTAGCCACCATCCACCAACTGTATAGTAGTTTTAAGTACTTTAAGGAGAAACCATATTGTAATTTTTTACTAATAGGGTATTATCAACTGTTATGTACTCGTCGAGTAATTTGTCCTGACGCAGAAAGAGGAAAATCGGAAGACCACCACGTTCACTATGATACGTGTTTTTTTCAACAAAGGAAATTGACTGTCGCACATGTGCGTGAGTGAAAGGGTATGTAGTGTACGAAAGGTGGGAACAAATGTGTATAAAAGTGTACAAAGCAAAAGTATGTATGAAAATGACTAATACAATAATGATCAATAAGATAGACATCTCTCCGTGATTGGATTCTGATTGGTTGTAACGTCATGTGACAAAAAGGTCATACATTATTTATTTAGTTAATGGACAGATAAAGCATAATGTGGGTTTTAGTGGAATATCGATCAATATACACATAGCAAAATATAATAGATTGTCAAAAACAAACACACACATCATGTGACTAGATATCACCAACCTATAAAAGACCATAGTAACCCTTGGATTTCTTCTGATCGCGACTACTTTGAGGCTAATATCTCTGCGTTATATTTGACTCTACATACCACCTTAGTCTTTGTGAACAGTTAAAATTTGTAGAACTGTATGCTATTGATTGACTGAGATGAGTAATTGTATACCAATCATATCAATAAATAGTACTTTCTAGACAGACTGAAGTAATCAAAACAGAATGCAGCCGTTTCGTTTATTCGGAGGGGCGATTTTTTTCGGCAGTGTACTCGCTTTCGACTCAAATCAGAGAGCCGAATCTCGTCTGACTAGGCTTTCACTCATGGTTGCTTCATTACTAATTATGATGTCAAGCAGATCATATATTCTGATCTGAATAATCTCGGTCCCCAAATGACACTGTGTAGTTTGTAAATTACGAATTTTTATTTACCACTTAAGATCCACAGAATAGTACACGTAGTCTTATAAAATGTAATCTCAAACAGTACTAAAACATTCAGTCCATGTGGCCTGGACTATATCAGGGGAATCGCTTTCCTAGCTAAAATCTCAACAGTATGGATCAGGAATGAATCAACAATGACGACTACTGGTTGAAACTGTGTTCAGCTTTGAACATACAAAAACATATTGAACCACTGACCTTCGTCTGTTAATCAAGACGCGATGATTTTATCCTTATCACTTGCAAACCGAAAAAAGTGATGGCTTTTAGAATACGATCCTTGTTACTGGTTAAGTGTAGGGAGGGATTATTCTAGTGACTCATTCGTGTATTACAGCTTTCCAAAAACCACTTTACTGAATTAGTTGTGTTCTGTGGAGCGCTGGTTGGCTTTATTTATTGCGAAGCTTCTGGAGTCGCGCTTCTGAACAACATCTTCAGGTCTGGTTTTAGTATGGAATCAACGTATTCAAATTCTCCATGAATGATGCAACTGTATCTCCTGGCAACTACTGTCGTGATTGGTTGTTTATTTAAGTCTATATTGATCATTTTTATTGACTAACTTGGAATTCAAGCTTTCTGTCATGTGATGGTTTATGTTTTCTTAGCTGGTAAATCCGGTCTATCGAGGTAATGTGCGTTTGTTAATCTTTGGCTCATTCATTTCAGTGTCAGACTTCTAGGAATTCCCTGGCTAGAATATTAAGACAGTTTGAAATAGATATAACACACAAGCCAGCCAGCCAGCATAATTACTTCACTCAATATTGTGCAAACCAAAAGACCCATTCAACAGAAAAAGAAGATAAAATTATTACGAATTACAGAATAGACTGTATTGAACCGCGATAAATACTACATCGACGGACAAAATGGGCGTCCCCTTTCAATCTGGATCCCAGAACACAAATTAGCTGTAAAAAGGCACTATATGTTTTATAGTTTCATATTAATGCATGTAGATAATCACGGACACCAGTTTGATGATTGGGATCATGTAGAAATTTTAAAGGAGGGAACATCAGATTGTAGTGCCAGGGAATTTCTAGAAGCCTCGTACACAAGTGAATCAATCGCCGATTAACAAACACGTGTTGCAACGACAGAAGACAAGGGTGAGGCACCAGATCGTTTATTAAGGAAACCAACACATATTTATAGATTTTCATGTACATATTATAAATTATTGTTAGCAGAAATACAGAGTCTTCTGACTGGTTGTTTCTCACAGAAAATTAACTTTGCATCTCTTTGTGATTGTTTCTTGAATGTCACATCATCTATATGTTAACTGTATCCGCCCACGCAAAACCTTTGTTCTTATTTTTCTCACGACCAATATTGGGGACATAAGCACTGACGTAAATTACTGTCAACCAATTCTGAGTAACAGCCAGCTCTCACCACAGTATTACTATAGACCAAATTTACCAGCTGATAAAAAGTAAATCATCACATGACGAGAAAGTTCACATTCCAATTCAGTCGATAAAAATGATCAATCCAGACGTAAATTAACAACCAATCACGACAGTGGTGGTCAGAAGATACAGTTATGTCATTATTCATGGAGAATTCAAATAAGGTCACTTTATACTAAAAGGTGCACTGAAACGATGCTGTTTAGCAGCGGGACTAAGAAAGCTTTGCAATTAAATCAACCACCGAGCTCAGAGAATACAACTAATTCGATGTCATTCACCTGAGCTACAAATCTTCTGCATTATTTCACCCCGTTTTTATTGTGTGGTAGTGAAGACAATTCCAGGTCTGACTACTAAATAATATTACTATTCTCTTGAAATCAAAGTGTAAACTGTGAATTTAGGTTTTCAATGTTAGAAACAGATGTGTTAAGTCTTAGATTTTGCGCCTCACTGATCGAAAGTTTGTTATTTAATTTAATTTATGAATCCAAATCGTAATTCTTAAACAGCCATACAGAAACCAGCTGTAGTTTTTCACGTAAACTGACGGTTAAGAATAGAATAAACTTGTAAGTTGGACAGTACAAATGTCAGAATAGGGGTAGTGCGAGTGAAACATGAAGTATTATGTTGAATATATAAAGAAAGATACAAATGGACACTGTGGCGGTAGAGTATAATTTTGATAAAGTCACACAGTGTTATACAGTAAGTAATATTTCCTGATGATAACCACGTTTTAAGCACAATTAATTTATTACTGCAGTTCATAATCATATCAGGGCACTACGCACACAACTTTCTAACTCTGTTGATATAAATAACTAAAAACTGGTGGAGATATGTGGATAACACTTTCACAGGGTTGAAAATAAAACATATCTTCACACAGATAAACTCACTACTGAATCTTGGTTCATCGAGTAATGCAATAGAAGTAACTGAACACAAATACCAGAAATATAGAAGATGTTATCAACACCAGTCAGTCAAATCAAAGGATGATAAATAATGCTAAAAATGTATTGAATTCAATTTCATTCACATTATAACATTCTAACAAGCCTTTTTTTTTATTTATTTCACTATAAAAACATCTTATTTCCCATGTGATTGTACTTGACTGATAACAGTAATATTATTATTTCCGAATGCAATTCATCTTTTATTGGTATTATTCAAATGTCTAATCATCAATTTTTACTCATGCGCATAAACGAAGCAAGCAAGAAAGTTGTGTGAGTAATGCCTTGATATGATGATTATGAGCAGTAGTAATAAATTGTGCTCGAAACGTGGTTATTATCAATAAATATTACTGTATAACACTGTGTCACTTTATTAAAGTAAATTTTATCCATGATAAAATGTTGAATTTACCCCGTCAGCCTATATCACTTAACACTAGAAACGAGATTACTGACAATTTACAATATTCCCTTTCTTTAACCCCCCTTAGAGTGATACAGAAGTTAAAATAAAGATAAAAGTTGTAACAAACACTCAGAACACTAATAACTTATCCACAAGTGAACACACAAAAGGGACAGAAAATCAAACTGCTCTTACTGATGTAAATTACTTAAATGCAATGCAAACTAGTCGACCTGGTAGACTGCTCACAGAAGATCCATGCACTCAAGTTGTACAAAGTATTTTCAATGAACGTGCTCCACCAGGTGATAAAGTGAAAAACACAGAACAAAAGTTGTCAAACCAACCAACTGATCATACTTCAAAAGGGAATGAGAATAAATCACGTAAGTTGTGACTTAGTTCTCTTTTCGGCTATATAACATTGTAGACCACTATTCCAGACTGGTATTGTTGAAGTGACCAGTCATTAGCGTCATTAATTTAGATGTGCATAGATGTATACTTGATGCATCACTAGAAAAGCATTTCGAACAACTAGCTTCAAACTTTCATCAACATCTGCCTTCACTGGCTAAATAGTGAAGATCAGATCACCGGCCAGGAAGGAGAAGCATCGCTTAACTCTGGAGGGCACTGGACCAACCAAGAACATTTTAACCGATAAATATGCAGAAACAATGTGGGGAAACCAATCAATAACATCACATGCCAAGTCAACTGGTTGGCGGTGTCTAGCAGTGGAATCCACTAGGACTCGTCATCTAGACCTGCATTCCATGGTGAGCGATGGTGTTCCAACAAGGCTCGAATCCAATGTCCATAGTCTCAAGCGCCAAAGATTTATTCACTAGTCCATCACTTGGGTCACGAGGGCCACCTCTTGTGCAACGGGTTATATTAATTATTAAATCAAATTTTTTTCAAGATTTTCCCGTCTATTGACTGGACCGAAGTGCTTGATCTCATGTTAACATGTCGGACAAAATGTGCATTTTAGTGGATTCCACTGGTAGTCACCATCAAACAAATGACTTCAAGTTATATGACCAGACATCGTCAAAGCATCTGTCCAAGAAGCTCACATGCCAAGCCCTAGAATAGAAGCCGAATAAGAAACAGCGAGTTGAGCGTGGCTGTAAGGGTGACATACAAAGATAGTGAAAGAAGTAAATGGAAGCCTGTGGGCAAAGCTGTAGCTAACCATAGTGGTCTGCAGAAAACACGCTGAAGTGAAAATATGCTCCATAAGGAATAAAAAGGAATATTTGTACCAGAAACTTGAGGGGTTTCCTAATTCAATAACCCACAAGTTAGGATAAATCCAAACGCAAATACCATTGGGAAGCTTCATTCGGATTTCAGTTAACCGGAACAAGTAAATAGACAGCCATTCGTTGCTGGAGGGCTAATGATACTATCCACCTTCCCAAGCAGATTCGAACCTGTCATTCTTTAAGCGAAAGTTAGGTGTTTTTAAGCCGATGAGCCACATATCCACATTGCTGGTTCCAATTTCATAGCAACCCAGATTCCATATATATCTCCTGGTTTAGCTAACAGAAAGCCTACCTGACAGTCAAAAAGATGCTGGTTCGAATCTCTTCACTTTACTAACTAACTGTCTCATAATTAAACTGTTTGTCGCATAAGCAGTTTTGACTAATTACGCAAGGAACATTTCGTTTTTGCTTTTTTTCACAGGTCAAGAAGAAATAGGCAGTCAGAATAAATTATCAGAAGACATTCCGAATTCTAATTCTATGCGTATGAATACACCTACAAAAGGTCATCGTACCAAACGGGATAACAATAATAGCAATAATCCTCCTTCAACTGCAACTGGAACTGCTCAGAAGACGAGTAGACGGAAGAAAAAGTAAGTTTTTATCGAGTACTAAGCGGCTATTTTACTCAATAGTATAACGGTTTCAAGATACCAAAATTATCTACATTTGAACAACAATACCGAACAAAACCCGAAAGCAGAGAATGTCAGGGATCATATGCCTGTTCTAGCTAACTGAATAACTAGGATTCGTCTTGCTCACAGTAAACGACTGTTCCCACTTGCATACTTGCCACTACTATCAAAGTTTTCAACTATGGATGACTTGCTTAGGCTCATGCCTGCCAACCAAATCAACCCTAACATTTCTGAACCGAATGGTCCTGGGTTCGAATCCCGGTGGGTGCGTGCTGCCGAAGAGTCCCAAACTAGGACAAAAGACAGCTGTCCAGTACTCCAGTGCAGGTTTTTCAGTGGTTCTCTAACTGATGTCAGCTCATGATGAAATCATCCATGCAATCAAATGAAATCCCTACAAAACCAATACTTGAAAAAAAAGTATATGTATATATATGCAAAGAATGTTTCCAAAATAACGCCTAGAATATTGAAAGCTATTATTATTGTCTCGTTTAGTTCCTAGAGTAACATAGGGCTTCAGCCTCACTTTCTCCACTGCGTTTGGTTCTCCGTCAAACTTTTCACTTGCCTCCACATATCTCCACATATTTTCATCTCCTCTTCGCATCACCTTCTCTATGACACCTTCTCACTGACGACCAACTATTTCGCCGCTTCCCAATCGGGTTCTACTTGAGAGATGGCCTGGCGTGTGATATCACTTGATAGTTTTCTCAGAGTATAGCCAATCCATCTTTATTTTTTCCTGCATATGTTTTGCACAAATGGTTCCTGCTGGGTTGGTTCGCTCATTACCAGAGATCCCTGTTGCTGATCTTTTCTGGCCGGTCACCTGATACTGAGCGAAGTATTGAGCAATGACAGCTGTTGATGAGGATTTGTAGTTTTTTCGAAGTGGACTTCATGACCTGCCAAGTCTCTGGATAGTCGCCAACTGATATAGCACTCAAACCAATACAATCACTTGATTCCATCCTAAGCACATCTAAAGACCCAATAGGAAAAGAAAGTAAGATCAATAACATATTACAAAATAGATCTCACTCCATTGATCAATCAGGGTATCCTCTTCTACACTGAATTCAAGAAAATAAATCAGCTGCTGCAGGAAAGGACTGATGTATTTTTTTCAAATCGATGCATTCAAACAAATTATAGACACTAAATAGACTCGGAGATTGTAAAAATTCTAAATATTACAAGCCCTGAAAATGCCAAAGAATTCCTAAAAGCCTGGTAATCAAGCAAATCAGCTATCAACAGACACATTACCACAGACCATATTTGTCAACTAAGAGAGAATAAGTCACATGAGAAGAAGCCAAATTCTGAGTCAATAAAAGCGATCAAAAACGCTAAAGCAAATTAACAAGCAATCACAATAAAGCTTGTCAAGAAACAAAACCGTATCACTTGGCGTGTGCCATCATCATATTGATAATGTCTGTGGTCAGTTGAGGGTTGTGTCACTCGGCAGGTTTGAAGTGGATTTCAAACTACTTCTTGGTCAAGGCTATCGAAGACCTTTTCAAAGTCAGTGAAGCTTAGTTCACTGTCATTCTATGCTCTATTTGATAACGGTGATGCCTTGTGCTGCAGTTCGATCATTGCCATGATTTGCTTTCCTTTAATCTAGCTTCTTCCCGTCCGAGTTTTGCATCCGAAGTATATTCTGGCCTCTTCAGGATGATACTGCTTCAGGTAGATGGGAGTTTGTTTCCGCGCCAGTTCTTGCACAGGCTCAAGTAGCCCTTCTTTGACAGTTTTTTAAGGTAGCCCTTCATTCAATCAGTAGGCACATTTACTTTCTTTTAAACTTTCTGTAATAGCGGCCTGAGGATATTCGTTGAGGTTTATGTTTCGTTTTTAGTGCTTTTGTAGGGCCTCCATCTGGTTCTGCTACTTTCTTGGCTTCCCACAACTTTGTCGCCTTCAAGACTTCAGCTTTTGTCGAAGGATTGGTGTTTCGTACCAGTTTCGCGGCTATTGGTGGCATTTCTGCACTAGTTGTAGTTAGTGGTTGATTCAAGAATGCTTTGAAGGGATCAGCCCGGTGTTTCATTTGATTCTCCTCTTTGGTAATTAGGTTGCCTATAATGTCTTCCATAGGCTTCTTCTGTGCTAATTGCGATATACATATATCCAACAGCATCGGCGGGTAACTGTTCTCTCACCTGATTTGGTAGACCGCACTGGTTACGACTTCTCACTAGAAACTCAGGTAACTTTCTGTATAGTAACACAGTCGCTGGCAAGCATCAGATTAATTACCAGGAAGCGAAGAACATCCTGGATAAATTTAATGAGGTTCACCCTGGAATCAGTTTTACTATCGAAAAAGAAAAGGACTAGTATTTCATTTCTAGATGTCCTTATGACCAGAATAGGAGATGGCACAATAAGAAGTGTATACAGAAAACCTACATCAACTTGTCGTTATACGCATCGTTTCAGCTTCGCGCCCTTGAAACAGAAACGCAACCTTACAAATTCTTTGGTTCACAGATTAAGAGCAATCTGCTCAGATGAATGTCTTGATGAGACACCTAATAATATTAGACGGCTACTGAGTGAAAATGGCTATCCAGAAAAGTTTATTGATAAGAATATGAATCTAAAATCAAAGCAGCCCAAGTTACCAACAGTTCCAAGAAAGGCCTTATTCTTACAAATGCAGTTCTTTGGGGACAACATCAGCGAGATAGTAACACAAAGCCTCGAGAAATGAGGTGAAAAGAGCATTCCCTGTCGCTGAATTACGCTCTGTCTTTAAAACCATCACCATTTTGCTTTCGGGAGTAAAGGATAAACTGCCTAATTTCGCCTCATGCATGTGTATCTACCAATTTAACTGCTCTTGTGAAGCCAGTTACATAGGCCGTACAATTAGGCGTGTTTCTCGCCGAATTTCCGAACATCACCCTGCATGGTTGGTTGAGTAAAGGACAAACAAAATCTATTCGAAGCGATATTCTGTCTCGCCTTGTGGATACGGGACACAAGATTGATACCAACGAGGCTTTGAGAATCATTTACCACATACCAACAAATCTTCACCTCACCTTAAGAGTTCGATTACTAAATATTGCTGAGGCTGGCTGTTGGGATCCACATTAAGAAGCCTAATTTGTGAGTCCAAAAGTAGGTAGTTCAGACATTATCATTACCTTGGCCATCTAGGTTTGAACAATCCTCAATTTTTTCGTAGAAATTTCAATTATTTTAGTTGATATTCTATTTCTTATTCTATTTTTATTATTATTATAATTTAAACATCTTTAATAAACTGTAATTCCATTATGACCGTACTTAACAGATCGACATTATTTAAAAAACACTAATGTCGGTATTGACTACTATTCTTGAATATTCTATGTAAATTAACAATATATGTAGGATTTCTTCATGAGCTGACATTGGTTAGAGAACCACTGGGAGTACTGGACAGCTGTTTCGTCCTAGTTCGGGACTCTTTATGAGTATGCAACAACCACAGGGGTTCAAACCCAGAACCTTCTGGTTACAAGGCTAGCGATCTCGTAGACCATTAAGCCAATGGGACCAGCTTGAACCAATGGCCAGCCGATGAATTCCAACTTCTACCAGCCGATTCACGACATAGCGCGATGGCTAGCCAATGTCTTCGGCGAGTATTAGTCCTCACACCTAAACTGCCGCATCCTACTGGTCACAACTTCCCAGTAGGGTGTAATGTAATTGATCGTAATTGTAATTGTAATCTGATTGGTTGTAATGTCATGTGACAAAAAGGTCATACATTGTTTATTTAGTTACTGGACAGACAAGCATATTGTGAGTTATAATGGAATATCGATCAATCTGCATATAGCAAAATATATCACACTGTCAAAACAAAGTAGACATCATGTGACTACATATCAAATGGACATTAACAATAATGGTGTATTTTTAAATAATATCGATTTTCAAGTATTGGTTTTGTAGGGATTTTCTTCGACTTCATGGAGGATTTCATCATGAGCTGACATCTATTTGTTAAGTAAGATCAGTGGAATTACATTTCAATAAAAATACATAAGTTACAGTAACAAGCATAAAAATGTAAGTAGAATGTCAAATAAAATCAAGAAAATTTCTACAAAAAACTGAGGATCATCAAAACCTTGATGACCAAGGTAAGTAAGGACAGTGTCTGAACCAGCTGCTTTTGAATACATAGGTGAGGTTTCTAAATGTAGATCCTAACAGTCTCAGAGATATGTGGTAGACGAACTCTTAAGGTAGAGTTAAGATTAGTTGTAGTGCAGTAGACGACTTTGAAAGTCGCTTTGTTTACATCAATCTTTTGTTCCGTATCGACAAGATGACATACAGTAGAGCTATGAATGGATTTGTTTTTCCTTTACTTAATCACTCTTCAAGATGGTGTTCGGACATCCGACGTTAAACACGCCTAATTGGATGGCCTACGTAACTGGCCATAATTTCATTAATTCGGAATATATAGCTACTTTTAACCAATGACTTCACCTTGATAGGTTGGATCCTACAGATTAGTTCATCATTTAGTCCACAATGAAATTAATCCGAACCCCTACAGTGTTCCATAATGTACATGTCAATATTTGAGTTATTCAATCGAATAAAGTATTAGACATTCGAACAAAAACGATATTTGCATTCCGACTTTCTCGTTATGTCCCTATTCATGCATTTTGTCAAGTACAACTGAGAGTTTTGTGTATTCATTTCTAAATATTAAGAAGTCAGTTTGTAACGACAGAAGACAGCGGCCAGGAAACATATCGTTTGTTGAGGAAATTTGATGTTCGCGATTTGTACGGAATATACTAAAGCAAGATCTTATACCAACAACTTCTATAGTATTCGTTTCTCGTGGATCAAAGGCAAAGCAAAAGACACGATTGATCGTCCAAATTACAAGATATATTTCTGAACCAAATCGTGGACTGAAGCGGAAGCTAAGCTGGCTAGTGATCGTCCAGGAAAGTGACACGACGGGGTACCAAATGGTGAGGGTGCTTGACCGGAAGCCTTCAGCTAAACAAGTCGACTTAAACACTAAGAGTCAGCATCCAATGTTCACTGGTGATTGCTATGGTCAATAATTTTGGGGAATTATTTACCGCTACAAAATCAACAGATATTTATAAATTTTTATGTACATTATTATTCGTTGTTATTAGCAGAAAAACAGCTTCTCTGATTGGTTGTTTTCTCACTGGAATTTATTCTGTGATCTCTTTGTGTCCATTGCTTTGAAGGTCAGGCCATATATTTAGAAAACAGAAAGATTGAGAGATGAAATATTTACCTTTCAGTTAGATCCTCATCTCTGGCACTACTTTAATATATACAGCATTTTAAATACAATACGACAGTTTGCCAATCAAATGGCACTGATATGTTTGTTAACAATAATTAGTCAGTCAGTGTCAACATGTCAATGGGGTGATAATTAAAGAAGAAAATTAATATATATAAAATTAAAAGGTGGAAATGGTTACAACACGTGGATTGCATAATGCATAGTTTTGGAAAAATGAAGAGCAATTAAGGAATAAGCGTGTGCACAGGTTGATTACGTAACAGATTGTTACAGAAAATAAAATAATTTTTGCAATGATAACACGTAATTAAAGATGAAGTAGTCAGAAAAAATAAAATAATTTGGACAGCTATAGTTTTCATAATTTAAAAAAATCTTAGGGGGAGGGGGATGAAGTAGTCCATATATTTGCGAATCGTATCCGCCCACGCAAAGTCTTCTGTGATTGGTTGTTGAGTTAGTCTTTGTTCTTATTTTTTTCTTATGACCAAGATATGGGATGTAAATATTGACGTAAATTGCTCTCTACCAGTTTTGGCTAGCAAACAGCTCTCACTACAAGTTTACTCCTCATATACTTGAGTGGTTCACTGACAAATTAATCATCTACACTGGTGTTTCTCTATTTCATCCTTATAGCGCACTTCATCAAACCCCTAGTAAAACTAGTGTGAAGCATAATCGTCCACAATTGTATTATGAAGCTTTTGGTAAAGATCCTGTGTCCAGTAGTAATTCAGTTGAAATCGGTGATTCATATATGAAACAAGCAAATATTGAACAAGCTACATTTATTGGTCGTATACAAAGAATATGTCGTGATAGCCTACACAATGCTTTACATTTGTCTGAGGTAATGTTTTTCTTTTTTCAAATAAATCACTACTATTTCTATTACTATTATTAATATTCGTGTTACTATTCGAACTCGTCTCTATCTTGATGTGGATTTTCTCCTGAGTTGATATCCCCTCCCAAGAATCATGGAAAACAAGACAGTTCTAGACATCTGTTTCGTATTAGTTTAAGACTTTTATGATGACCCCATTGAGAACTGAATTCATAACCTTCAGGTTACGAGGCTTGTCACTAGATCATTCAGCCAAAGAGTTGGATCCCGATATTGGATGAGTCTATCTGATATCACACACAGTGAGTGATATGGCATTATTAACTGCATAACCTTCCGAGCACAATTTATTGCTCATGAGAACATCTGTGTAACCAAACACACAATTTCCTAACTTGCTTTATACAGTTTTTGTAATTCTTTTTGGTTTTCTAGTGGGATTTTCCCGACTCCCCTCAGTTCCCCTCAATTGTAAGCTCAGTAGTGAGTGGAATTCACCTCACTTTTGAGTTAGAAAATGAACAATATGGGTTGGTCATGCTAAACTGTAAAAGCGATGAAGAACAGGATTTTGGTGGTGTTGGTGGCACAGTGGTTAGGACTCTCGCCAGCCATGTACATGGCCCGGGGTTCGATTCCCTACCGACGCACACCTGATATCTATGGTCGGCCTGCGAAATTTGGGCTACCGATATCACATGATGAAAATTCCATACCTGTAACAAAAAATACAGTGTAGAATCAAGCTGTTATCAAAAATTTTAAAAAAATAAAAAATTTTGGCTTAGGCCCTAGCAATTATAGAAAGTCGACACAATGAATACGTAGATTTTAGTTCATCCTATCCAGGATAGGTAAAAGTAGGTTTACAGTAATAGAGCAGATTTGTAGCTCAGGTGAATGGTATTGAATTAGTTGTGTTCTCTGAGCTGTTAGTTGATTTAGTCGCGAAGCTTTCATCAACCGGCTTCTAGACAATAGTTACAGCTCAGGTGTTAGTATGGAATGAACTTTTTTGAATTCTCCATGAGTGATATGATATAATTGTATCTCTCTACGGATAACCATTGTCGTGATTGGTCTCTATTGATCATTTTTATTGACTGACTGGCACGGAATTTGAACCTTCTTGTCATGTGATGATTTACTTTCTATTAACTGGTAAATTTGGTCTATTTTTATGTGTGTTTGTTAATCGCTGGCTGATTCACCTGAGCCCTAGGGCTTCTAGGAATCCCCTGGCGACAGATTCTATCAACCAGTGTTAAATATAAACCACCTATTGACTGTCCTCTGGGAGGTGGAATTTAGCCGAACAACAGGGAAAACAAACGGTGAAACTAACGATCGTTGATGCACATAATCGGATTAGAAAAATACCAGCATATGTTTTAAATTCAAAAAGAAATGGCTGAACGGACACTCAACTCAAAACGAATACCAACACTGAATACTGCCATTAAAATATTAAGCGAACGACACAAAGAACAAAGACGAGTTGTCCTCAAAGGGAAACTAGCTAAGTTATTCAAACAGCCATCTAAAGAAACTCTAAATGATTGCGTGCTAAATCCATCGGAAAAATATATTATCAAAAAATGGAAGAATAACTTCTTCAGAAAGGACTGGTGACACGACTAGTCAGCGACAGATTTATGTGCTTCCTCAGAGTCATCACTCAAATCATCGAAATTAAGTGAAGAAGTACAACAAGAAATACGTCAATGTATCATATCTGTAATAAAACAGAAAAGACATAATCCCCAACTTAGCATTGAAGAAACTAAAGAATAGAAAAGATATAGTTGTTCTACTGGCTGATAAAGGAAGAACAACAGTAATACTGGACACAGAAGACTACATAAAGAAAGCAGAGGATCTGCTCAAAGATAATAATGTATATCAACAGTTGACAAAAAACACTATACAAACATTAGATAACAAGGTCAAAATAACATTAAATAAACTAACGAAATCAGGGCAAATTACAAAACAAGATCAATGGCGAATGAAATCCAGAGGACCTGTACTACTTCGATTTTACGTTAAACTAAAACTACACAAACCAAACATTCCCTTACGACCAATCGTTTTACCGCCAGCAACACCAACATGTAATCTATCTTAAGAAGTTTTCAGAAAATTAAAGTACCTAACAGAATCATGCAATACACCAGAAAATCAAAATCTCTCAGGTAGATGACAATGAAATAATGGTGTCCTTGCATGTTGTCACAGCATTATATACTTCAGTTAGTTCAAAACTAGCAACAAAAACTATGCAACAATTACTCTATAGTCATGAAAACATAAAAATGCAGTGATATTCAAGTTGGATAGAACTCATAAAATTATGCCTTACAACATACTTCTAATTCAATACTCAAACATATGAACAAATAAAGAGAAACACCAATGGGATCATCGCCGATATCAGGATTAATAGCTGAAGCCGTCATGCAAAGATAACAAACAATTAATAGCTCTACCAACTATAATTAAACCAAAAATCTGGGTACCTTACGTTGATAATACATTTGTAATAGTTAAAATAAAGGGTTTGGAATATACCCATAAATTAATAAACAACATATTTGATGAAGACATCAAATTCACAAGAGACGAAGAATTAGATAACAAAATCCCATTCTTAAATGTCTCAATCAAGTCAATTAAAAAAAGGAAATTTAGAAACACAAGTATATAGAAAATCAGTGCACACAGACCAAATACTCAACTATAGTAGTAATAAACCAGTCCAATTACCCACAAAAGAAACTATGTGCAGACATTGTTTAAAAAAGTTTAAACACACTGGAGCACCATTCTGGTGTGGAAGAGAATGGAGGATTAATACCTACTAACACAGTTGTTGGCACCATGATAGTAGAATTGGTTGGATGATTTTTTTTCGTATACATAATTCTGGTTTCTCCAAAAGGATGACTAAGGCTTCAGCAATAAAAAAGAGACGAAGGCAAATCGTCTTTAGTAGGTTGTTCTTCACTTTGTAGACGGAAGATACCAGAAGTGATTTCAAGAAAGGTGACAAGGAAACAAAAATAATGATGGTCCAAATTGAAAAACAAATCAACTCTTGAAAGTTAATCTGAAGCTCGCCAGTGACTTACTACAGGATAGAGTTTCCTGGAGTTCTAGTTAGAAGTCATGACTAGCTAGGTCCATCTAGTCGAGAGAGAGGATGGAGTTCCCCTGAGATAACATTGATTGGTGGTCGTGCTGAAGTTATAATTCACGAACTGGCCATTGAGTCGGGTCCCAGTAGTTAAATGGTCTACGAGCTTTCCTTGTAACTGGAAGGTCCTCAGTTTGAATCCAAGCCAGAGGGTCCGTACTGCCGATGAGTCCCAGGATTGTATAAATATGATAAAAAGTTGGGAAAGTATCAGTGATTAGTCATCGGAAAGTTATCATTATTCACCATGTGTTTAATCCTTAATGTTGATGTAAATCAATTTCTATTTTTTATTTTTTGTTTCTTCTCCAGAATTACTACAAACAAAAAGGACTTAGACAACCAACACGTCCTGATTTTATCAAGTCAACATTTGATGATGCTGCGAGTCATCTAGTGAAAAATCTTAAAACTTATTTTGAACAAGCAGAAACCTACAGGAGTACATGCATAAAAGGTAAAAAAACGAAGTGACTAAAGTTTTCCCATTTATTTTTAATTTGATTGGTTGGAGGATTTCAACATGAGCTGACATCGGTTAGAGAACCATTGGATAACCAGTAGAGAGTACCGGATAGCCACCTGTTTCGTCAGCCTAGTTTGGGACTTTTCACAGTACCAAACCACCCCACTGAGGTTCGGACCCAGGGCTTTTTGGTTACTAGGCTAGCAGACTCGTAGAAAAGAAACCGATCCAGTGACCAATCCATGAACTTCTTCCAATTCACGACGTAGCGCACCCATTCAGCAATGTCTTCGATGATCATGTCCAAGTGGCTGAATGGTCTACGAGCTTGCTAGCCTTGTCACTTGAGGGTCCTGGGTTAGAATCCAGTGAGTGCAAACTGACGAAGAGTCCCAAGCTAGGACGAAACAGCTATCTAGTACTCCTTACTGGTGTTCCAATGGTTCTCTAATTGATGTCAGCTCATGATGAAATCTTCTAACTAATCAAACAAAATCCCCACAATACCACTACTTGAATATTTTTAATTTATATATTTCATTTTGTGAATTTGTTTTTTTTTAAATTTATTTTCTGTGTTTCTGTAAGTTGATCGTATTTGAACTGATCTTTATATTTGATCACCTCAGCAGTTGGTACAAGATATTTTGGATAGTGCACGCTTTTTTGTTACCATCACTTTCCCAGAGGATCATACGACCTCGACCTTGAGCTGTGGAGTTTCAGTAGCAGTGGTGGAGTTGCTGGCCACACGCCCATCTTTTCCTCTTCAACAAGCTTACTACAGGATAAGTGAGGCTTAAGTGACTGTCAGTCGGGATGGAAAGAACCTTTAAACCGACAGTGTGGTTGTGGAGCATCCTACCACTGCACCATAGACACGTACATTATATTATTTAGTTCATTTTGTTTTATTAGGTCTTTTAGTTGATTTAATTTTTTCTTAATTTGGTTTTCATGGTTTAAACTCACCCATTTCTTTGAGAAAAGGTGGTTTCTCTGAAATGCTTCTGATGTGCTACAGGTGTCTGTAATAATAACCTTTTTTTATCATCATCATTAACCTTTTTATCATCTTTCCCTTGTCACCTTATTTTGGGTATTATCTCTTATGGGCCAAGTTAAAGTACAGCGATCCAGGTGTGAGAAAGCATCAGTGACTTTTAAAGTATACTGCTTGTTGGACAATCGGATCTATCATTATTTTAGGGTCACTATCAAGAGATCTGACAGATGTTACTTCCTTCACTTATCTAGAAGGCAAGGTTTCAACCTTACTTACTTTACTTCGGCTATCTCCTACGGGAGGATGAGCCGGCTTCATGAACCATGAAGTTTCATGGGAATTGGGTACAAGTGATGTCCCCAGAATCGCTCGGCCTTTTGTTTGAGAGTGCAGCTCTAGCCTTTACACAACCAAGTGTGACCTACAAGGCAGTAGGAGTGGAGTAGGGAGTCCACTATCCACTGGCAGCTGGTGACCGGAGTCCGGTTCATTCACCTTTTTCAATGGGGTCAGTCATCCAGGGCATCCAACAAGCCCTTTGTCCATACGTCTGCCAGTGAGCTCCGGTGAGCTTCATACGCCAGTCGTTGGAGGTTTGGAATCAGGGTTTAGCCATCTCCCCTAGACTGTCATCCAATGGACAGTCAACCCGGTGAAGAGCGCTGGGCATACGCTTTTGCCCTCTCACTTCGGTGAAAACACCTCCGCCACGTGAAGGCAGTGAGTAGGACTTCCTCAGGAGAGGCTATGTAAGACGCCCGGTCATATGGGAGCATTTCAAGAGGTGTACGGAGGGGTGGCCAACCCGCAGCTCAAGACACCCACCCCGACCATCCTGAGGCTTTGGAGGCCAAGGTTTCAACCATAGGTAGTCGGAACAGATGAAGATGTCAAAGCCAGATAGCCAGCCAGAATCGGAAAGGTGAGAAACACCTTCATCAACTGGAAATCATTTTAGAAATCTTCTGAACTCACTCACTTGACATAAAGAATAAGATTTGGATTCTGTTCAACACAAATGTGAAGTCAGTCAGTCAGTCAGTTCTTCTATATATGGGCCAAAAATTTGCACTACTTCTCACGAAAAAGATTTCCAACACACAACTGCAGACAATTATCAACAGCTGCTCACTTCGCTTGCTCCATACTGAAGATCAAATGGCCAATCGTCTGGCCGGTCAGAAAGAATTGGCAACAAGAAATTCTGGTTGGCAACAAAGAAACAAGCAAGACCCAATTGCTCAACAAATATGTAGGAGAAAATGGTGATGGACGTAGATGGATCGGGCATACGCTGAGGGCGCCGTCGAATGACATCGCGCTCAGTGCAGGCTATCGCTCGAATGGAAGATGAATGGGAAGCAATGACTGGATCATCAGTGAGAGGGTGACATGGAGGAGATCGTGTGAGGAGATAAGAGATTATGGGCAATTGTGTAGCTAGCCAGCTGAAGAGGACAGTAGAGAATAGAACGAAGCGGAGATGTGTTTTTGAAGCCCTACGATTAGAGTTAGCATTGCGATTAAGGTTGGGATAAGTGGTTAGGATAAAGATTAGGGATATGGTTGGATTAAGGTTTCGTTTACAGTCGGGGTTAGGTTTAGAGTGGTATTTCATTTCGATTATTCACATCCTAACTCAATTTAGGGTTTTGAGAAGACTGAAAAATGGGATAAGAGTGATGCGTCGGTGGCACAGTGGTTAGGACTCTCGCCGACCATGCACATGGTCCGGGGTTCGAGCCCGCACCGACGCACACCTGATATCTATGGTTGGCCTGCAAAATTTGGGCTACCGATATCCATGCTGAAAATTCCATACTTGTACCGAAAATACAGAGTGGAATCAAGCTGTAAATCAAAAAACAAAAAAGAACTCACCTTCAGGTATTTCGTTGAATACATGTACAGTAACTAGTTTAACCCTAAAAATTGATGCTCCTCATTATAATTGGGAGGATATTTTTAAGTCATATAACTGGAAAACATTCTGTTTGAAGTGCTTCATCACTATTCTCTGTAATTCTTCTCTAATTAAACATCATTTTTATGTCGAAACCACTAGTTGTCCTGATTAGTCACCTTAAGGTCACTCGTGCGTTCACATTTCATGGTTTGTTATAGTTTAAATTTGCCTTTCTATGAAATTTTATGGATGAGAATAATGACTGTTCAGTAACATTTTAAATAAAACTCTTATCTGATATTTATTAGTCTTATGCCTCCATAAACCACTTGATGCAGCCGAGGATGGGTAGCCTTTGGTTATCCTCGCAAAATGATATAATGCGGCAATGAATTTATAGCCTCTGCCTTCACGCGGCTGATGGGTATTCATCACAAAAGTTAAAAGAAGAATGCGAACGTCGGGCGCTGACAACCGGAATAATAAACATTTTGGTCTACCTAGGTGAACTAAAAAACTCTGATTCCAAGCCTATCGAGCACATTAGCTTGAGAATTCGAAGGGATAGCATACCGCAAGGTCATTGGGAAGTATAGGAACGTAGCTCCCAATGGTGCTCTTTTGCCTTATGGATCAGACTTTAAGTTGAAAGCTTGCTGAGTGGGGCCTTAAGACAAGGACCTAATTTGGCCTAAGTGTTCGGACAATCCCATATTTCAATACAACAAAAATATTCATTCAAACATCTATAAAACACAAAATAATTGAGCAAAGAATATCTTTTTCGATAATTTCCTATTCTGGCTCCACAATTATATACAAATATGTCTATATACATAGAATATTCTAGAATAGTAGTCATTAACAATATTGGTGTGTTTTTTAAATAATATCGATTTGTAAAGTACGATCACAATGGAATTACAGTTCATTGAAGACGCTCAAATTATAATAATAAAGATATAATAGCGAATAGAATAGCAACTAAAATTAAGAAAATTCCACGAAAATTCAGGATCATTCAAACCTAGATGGCTGAGGTAAGGATAATGTCTGAACTAGCTTCTTTTGGATGCAAAAATTAGGCTTGTTTATATGGATCCCCCAAAGCCTCAGCAATATTTAGTAGTTGAATGTCATATAAATGTCATATTTCTCATACACACTATGAGATTTTGTATGACTCATCGCTTGGTACATATAATGTACAAAGTTTGTGGTTTGATAATAATTGTCGTATGTCGTAGCGATTAGTCTATTTACTTAGGTATTCGCTGCTCCTAGAGGTGATAGGTTCATTTAACCACGACGCTATCGTTGCCTTGATTGATCTACTAATGAATATAATCACACTGAAGCTCACACCGGCATAAAGAAATACTTCATCTATGGAGTAATTCGTAGAGCTCACTTCGCATTGAAGTTAACCCTGAGGGTACTGTCCAGAAGGACAACGAAAGCCTCTTAATTAAATCAACAACCCAACAAAGAAAACCTCCACCTGAACTAAATATCTTTCCCATTATTCTGAGTCTTCTGTGTGTATAAACCCTGTACTAAGCATCTTCTTTTTCTGCTATTTCCCTTATTCTAGAATTTTCTGAACAACTGAATAAAATTGAATATTTAGCAAGTCAACTACCAAATTTATTGTTTGAAGATATGACAAATGAATTAAAATGTCATATTTTAAATGAATTTATTGCCTGTGAAAATTCAGTACGATCAGAGATGAATGAATTAAAAGAATTACAGGTAATTTGAAGTTATTTATGTTATATATACTACTGACCGGTAGATGTGAGTAGTTGGATACCCTTTTCGAGGCCGAGATCATCAGCAGTTGTCCTCCAAGCGAGTGAAACAGTCTTCTGGCTTATAGATTATTTCCTTCTGGTTGACAAGCATTCATCTGTGCTTTTACCCCCCCCCCCCTAAATAAACATTTCGACGGATACAGATTTAACTTTGGCCGGTTCATTTTTGTAAGAGAGTGTATGACAAGTACCTGTGTGTGTGATCAGAATATTAGATTGGTACAATTCTGCTATAAAAATCACTTGTGAAGAGGAATCCCAGAATAGAATTACCTTCCTAGATGTCCTCGTCACAAGAAAACCAGATGGTAGTATAAAGAGAAATTTGCACAGGAAAAGCAAATGGCCAGGACAATATGCACATTTTCATAGCTTCGTTCCCCTCCAGTACAAAAGAAATTTAGTAAAATCCTTCAGCCACAACAGGGTTAGAGCTATATGCTCAGAAGAAGTAATTGAAGATGAACTAAGCATTGTATATGATAACTTGATTGAAAATGGCTGTCCAGATAAATTCATCAGGAAACATATGACAAAGAAAACGGAAAAGGACTATTCTCTACCCGTAAATAAGAAGCCTTTATGTATACAACTGTAGTTCAAGGGTGACGCACCCAGTGAAATAAGCACGATAAACTATAATTGATAGTTTTTTTACACGACTGATGGCGATTCCTTGACTGAAAGATGAAGTGACCTAGACTAGTCACTTCTAATTGTATCTATATGACCTGGAAAACACTCGCATCTGTCTTTCTGCATGATTAATTCAATGTAGTTTATTTGCTTATCAGTCTTATATCTCCCAATATAATTTCAACAGTATATATGTCACCGTATGTAGAGTATTCAGCTGACGAGTTCTACTGAAATTTGATGAATTCACTAAATCCTGCTTTATTAACATTTGCTGATTGTTTTGAAATCAGATAATAACGGGAAAAGTTGTACTCGAAAACATATCACATGATGTAAAGTGTAATCTAGAAGGGGTGAGTAATTAATTGGAAATTAGAAAGAGTAGGGGCAGAAGTTGGGATGACGTAACAGGTGTGAGAAAATGGCTAGCCAATATAGTTGTGTAGAGTGGACAAGAACTGACAATGACAGACAGTGAGTCAGAAAAACTTGTGGTGCCAAAATGTGGCATTTTTGTGCATTGGTGGCAAAGTGGTTAGGACGCTCGACAACCATGCACATGGTCCGAGGTTCGATCCCCTGCCGACGAACATCTGATATCTATGGTCGGCCTGCAAATTTGGGCTACCTATCCCCATGCTGAAAATTCCATATTTGTACCAAAAATACGATGTGGAATCAAGCTGTAATCAAAAATAAAAAAATTAATAAATAATGGAAAGACAATAGAGTGTTTTTATATAAAATTTGTATAAATATATATTGTTATCAGTGAACAATAATAGAATGATGATAAAATAAGGATGATGAGAACAATAGTAATATTAGTAAACGTATATAATAAAATGAAGCAAATTTATAGTAAGAATGTTACTCTTGCCATGGTAGAGTGGGTGAATGTATGTGGTACCTTTGAATGCAGAGGT
Organism: Trichobilharzia regenti; assembly: GCA_944472135.2. Classification (NCBI taxonomy): domain Eukaryota; kingdom Metazoa; phylum Platyhelminthes; class Trematoda; order Strigeidida; family Schistosomatidae; genus Trichobilharzia; species Trichobilharzia regenti. Next base: position 46,092,447 of record OX235268.1, read on the forward strand.
CCAGTTTCAGATCCCGAATAGCAAATGATTCAGATATGTATAGATGGCGTTTGCGAAGTCCCTTTGTACGACAGTGACGCACCTTGAAGTATTCATGCTGGAAGAGGGGTGGTGCTCAGCGTCCAGAGGTGATAAGGTTTTCGAGAATGGAGCTGCTAGTATTCTTCTTTTCTCTGGACAGTGTTGTAGATTACGTTTACGGACTTGACGTTATGTACAGCCGATATAATTTGCTCCACATGAACAAGTAAACTGATAAATATACACCACTGAGTTGGCCAAAAGCGGTATCCTATCCTTAACGTTAGACTGGATAAATTTTTGTTGGAGAATGTGTTGTGTAAGTTAACTGCTTCATTTTTCTCCAGTCATTTAGAAGGACAATATCTGAGAATTTCTGATTCGATATCACCTTTGAATTCCACATTCATGAAGAGAGTTTTCTTAGGAAATAAAAGTTTTGTAAAACTAATAGCCTATAATTGAATTATTACCAATTTAGTTTCAGTACCGAGATAATTAACTATGAGTACTTGTTGAAAAATTTCCAAACAGAGCATAACTGATTCTAGAATCCTACAGGATAATAGAGTGGATGAAGTTACTAAATTATGTTATGGAATAAAACGTAAAATAGAGAATGAATTATCTTAATTTGAAACCAGGATTAGATACTTAGTTCCTTCTTGCATCCACTTTCGACTGGTGACTGCTATCGTGATGTAGTGGTTTAGTTTGCATTTCGCGACGACTGAGAGAGCTACACTGAGTGGAACTTATTTCTCTGAAGGTCCTACCATCACAGAAATGTCACTTCATAATACTGAGAAGTATGGACATATCAGCATTAAAGTGTTTCCGTCAGGTGACGAGAATGTCAGCTATGCTACCTTTTTTAACCTGGAGAGAAGAGACTTCAAAAACGTAAACATTCAGAATTACCGTGCAGCTGTCCGTAACCAGTTACAAGGCCTTTATAGAGGCAAAACTCCATAACCCATCTCATGAAATAGGTCGTGTGTAACCGATACCAAGCAGTTGTCTCAGTAATAATGTTATTTTCGTTTCAAATATTTCAAAAAGTGACAAATATTTGACTTTAACTATACTAATTGACTGATATTGTAGTTGGCTTTTAACCTCATCAACATTTCTGTTAATTATTCAAGGAATAAACTAATGGGCTAGATCCGCCTTGTAATTTGAAGTTCATTGGTTCTATCCCTTGTAGAGTTGTGGGAGTGTATGGCTGAAAAGTTGCTAACTAGAACGAGACAGTCGTCCAGTGTTTCATAATTTTCAGTGATTCTCTGACTAAAATTTATCTTTACAAATTGATTAACACTAGGAAGTACCATTTCAACTATTTGCAGTTGGAAAGGATGTCAAAGCCAGCCAATCATAATCGGAAAGTCGAAATACACCTTCATCAACCTGAATTCAGTTTGGAAATCTTCTGCTTCAACCACTTAGCTAGCATAAAGAACAAGATTTAGATTTTCAATGCAAATGTTAAGTCACTTCTTCTATATGAGTTAGAAACTTGATATGCACGTCACTCGAAGCATTTCCAAAGCCTGTTGGCAGAATTTTATCAACAGCTGCCTCCTTTTCTCGCTCCATATCCAAAATCAAATGGACAACCGAACGACCAGAAAGAATAAACAGCAAGAAACTCTGGCTGGCTGAGAAAAAAAACCAACAGGCAAGAGCCAATCGGTCAACAAATATGTAGGAGAAAATGAGATGGATTGATCAGGCATGCATGCCACTGAGGAGGCCGTCAAATGCAGGCCATAGCTTGAGTGGCATCCCAATGTTAAGCGACGAGTGTGTCATCACTTTGAAGGTGACTTGGATGAGATCGTGTAAGAGTAGAAGGAGGAAATGAGAGATTATGGGCAGTCGTGGAGCTAGTCACCTGAGGAGGACAGTAGAGAATAGAACAAAGTGGAAATGTGCTGTTGAATCTGTGTGTCATTATTAATTAACACTATAGGTGACTTTTAACTTCATCTACACTTTTGGTGGTTGCGTTACATATATCGGGAATCGTTAGAAGTTAGAAGTAATTAGCTGTTGAATTGAGTCTCAGTGAATGAATAGTCTACAATGTAGCCTTGTAACCGCAAAGTTCTGGTTTCAAAACCCAGTGAGTTGGCGCCGCTGACAAGTCCAAGACTGGGATGAAACGGCTGCTTAATATTCCTTGGTTAATCAATGCTTCTTTAACAGATGTTAGCCTGTATCATGATCAAAACTTGTAAAGCAGTCGATATTTTTATTTAATTCATAAAAATTCATCCTTTAGTATTTTTTAACCACTTTATTTTTGTAGACTAAATATAATGCTGAACTTCATCCAGAGATTTGCAGTCCTGGTAAAGAAAGCCAGTTAATATTACTCATTAAAAAAGAGAATGAACGCCGAATAAATTTCATTAAATTGATACATCGTATAAAGAATATGAAAAGTCAAATTATTCATAAAGGCAGACAGTTATTTAGTCAGCGTTTATCAAAGTTGACAGATTACTTATTCATTCGATTTGATAGTCTTATTGGATCTGATGAAATTGACTATCTAGGTAAGCAGCGATTATTTTTATCTCCTTTTTGATTGTGGTTTTTGTTGATTTTATTCCTGGAACCTGGATTCAAGAGAAGCTGATCATGTGTTGGTCAAATTGCGAAGTTAAACATCATCGTTATGGTACAGAACACATAGAATGGTTTGCAATTAGTTATGTTTATCTGGGGAGCTGGTTGGTTTAATTGCAGAGCTTTCGTCGTCCCCCTGCTAGACAACATCCCCTTTCAGCTCAAGTTTTAGCATAAAATGAACTGATTTAAATTCCCCAATGAATGATAGAATTGCGTCTCCTGGCAGCAACCATATTCGTGACTGGTATTCCATTTAAATCTGTATTGATCATTTTTTTTATTGACTTGGATTTGAAACTTCATCGTCACGTGATTTACCTTTTATTAGTTGGTAAACTTGGTCTATATTCATATGTTTGTTAAACGCTGGCTGATTCACTTGAGTACCGCGCTTCTAGGAATTCTCTGGCATTACTGTCTGGTGTTTCCTCTGTTTAAAATTTCAACATTATCCCAATCATCAAACTGATGTCCATAATTACCTACATGCATTGATATGAAACAGGAATACATATCATGTCTTTTCACAGTTGATTTTTGTTCCTGGATTCTGAATCGAAGGGGACGCCCACCTTGGCCGATGCAATCTCTGTTACAGTTCATACATGCCATTTATTTTGTAAATGGTATTAGTTTTATCTCCTTTTCTGTTAGATTGGTCTTTTGGCTTGCACAGTATCGAACGTAGTGATTGTACTTGGTTTCATATCAATGCACGTAGATAATTATGGACATCAATTTGATGATTGTGATAATGTCGAAATTTTAAACAGAGGGAACAGCAGACAGTAATGCTGGAGAATTCCTAGAAGCGCGGTACTTAAGTGAATCAGCCAGCGATTAACTAACATGTTAATATAGACCAAGTCTATCAACTAATATAAAGTAAATCATGTGACGAGAAAGTTCGAAATTGAAGTCAATAAAAAATGATCAGTACAGGTGAAAATCGACTACCAATCACGAAGATGGTTGCTGCCAGGAGACGCAATTCTATCGTTCATTGGGGAATTCAATATAGTTCATTTCATGCCAAAACTTGCGCTGAAAGTGTTGTCTAGTAGAGGGATGACAAAAGCTCTTCAATTAAACCAACCAGCTCCTCAGAGAACACAACTAAATGCAAATTATCCACCTGAGCTACAAATCATCTCTATTAAACAGATTTGTTGTCAAGTGCCTACCTAAACTTCATCGACTTTGAAAGCACTTTAGCACTACGAAATGTCGCAAATCTTTATCAACCTTATTCAACAGCTCAGTAACAATGTTACACGTATCAAGTGATCCGCAACGGAAAACTCAATGAAACTCTGGAAATGAAGACATACATAAAACAAAGCGGCCTACAAGCACCTATGTTATTCTTGATGAGGTTGGAAAGGATCATACAACAGACGGTGGGGAGCAAGAAGACAGGAATATACTGAACCAATAATTAGACTCCAGAAGATATGAATTTCACGCAAAAACAAACAAGTTGACCGAGGAGGCTGGCAGCTAATATATGACATCAAGTGATGAACATGCAGATGAAAGATGGGATGAAGATACCTAACAACCACCACCAAAGGAGGGCAGACCTTCATTACTCTGAAACTCTGTGTACAAATCTGCTGCATTCAGCAGATAACATCAATTCAGTGATTCCATATGGTTTAGAAACTTGTCATGTGAGTCATAAAAGGAATTTCAAACAGACTGCTGCATATTTTCACTAAAGGCTACCTTCACCATCTCACTACTAAAGATGAGAAGTTCAGACAGGATTGGCAGTTAGGAACTGTGGAAATGAAACAGCCAAGAATCTATCACACAATCAATATTCAGGCAGAAATCGGGGTAGATTGGATACTTCCTGAGGACACTGTCGAATAGCTGCACATGCCCTGCCCTTTAATGTCACTCGAATAAGAAATGACCAGTCCGAGGATGACATAAAAGAGAACGTATGAGGACAAGATGAAAGTTTATGGGCAATCCTAGAGACAGCTTAGGAGAATTGCAGTGAACAGCATGAAACAGAAGTGTGTGATTGAAGTCCTATGCTCCACCCGGAATCTAATGAAATACTGATAATAATATAATCTAATTTAATTCCATTGAGTAAACTAACTTAAAGACTGATAGTAATAAGCTGGCATTCGCCTTCTCAACATAATCAATCAACGGAAAATTTAAAATTGGCCTGAATTTATTGATAACTGATGCCCAGTGAACAAGATATGGCTGTCGTAGCCTAATGGATAGTGATTTGACATTTAAAATAACTGGTACTGAATTCGAATATCAATGGGAACACCATCAATATTCACTGGGAATGCAGTTACATTCAGATGATGAGTGACAAATGGGATAAGGTGCACATTCCGGATTCCACTGCTAGTCACCACCGACTGAAATAAGTGACACAATATTACTGTATGTGTGTATATTTCTGCTGCTGCTGCTGATGATGATAGTTGATTTGTCACGAGGTAATAACTAATATCAAGCCTGCAGTCTTTCGTCCGTTGAAGACTGAATTCTCTCAGTCAAGTTTTACAATGTGACCACCGTCCTAGGTGGCTTGCCATCATGATACACTCTGAATTGTTGATATTAGATGGTTGGAAGCGATCGCTGGGAAGCCTCACCTGACCAAGGTTTCATGTTAGCTGGCACTTACCAGTCAGCAAGGCGTATCTGAAACCCAGAAGGGACTCATACCCCTTCTGAGATTCGAACTCACGTCATCCATTTCTAGTGTCGCAGACTTTATCACTGGGCTATTCGGGCTCGCAATTCACCTCCTACAGGACTGTATTGAGTACTTTGATTAGACACTAGTCAGTGAGTAGTGTAGTCCGTCTAGTCCTTTGTTTGCTGCAGAATGAATTCTATCAGTCATTGAAGTTTGTAATATGACCAGCATACCAGCTAGGTGGCTCCCCGTCACGATACACTTTGGATTGTCGACATTAGATAGCTGGAGGCAATCGGTAGGAAGCCTTGGATCTAGACTTCGTATATGTTGATATTCGTCAGCAAGGTATGTCTGCAGTTTTGAAGGAAGGATCTAATGATGCACATCGTAAGCTTGACCAACAAAATTCGGTCTACATCAGACGAAGGACCAAATGAATGACATTAGTTGTTACCTTATGATCAATCAAAATATGCATTACACTCCTACATGAAGTCAACTGCGAGCTCAAACAGTCCAGTGGTAACATCTCTAACTGCAGTGGCACTGGGTGACCAAGGTTAGAATCTCGAAAAGGACATGAGTTCCTACATGATTCAAGGCACACCTTGATGAATCATGAATGCCAACAAGCATGAAACTCAGGTCAGAAATGACTACCAGCCGAATGCCTTCAACCATCTAACAGCTGATAGTTATCACATCAGCCTGATTTGCATACTTAACGAACGACGCAAATCTAATTTGTAAAAACTAATCTTACTGAAAAGAATAATATGTTTTTATTCAACAATTTAACTAAATCTCGTCTGACCTTTATCTACTGATAGGATGATCAATAAATTTTATGTATATATACAACTCTGGAATTTTTTATTAACATAAATTTCAGATTGTTACTTTTGATACATTCTGAAAGTTCACATAATTAACGCCTACTCTCACCCACCTTAGAAATTTCAGTTAACATTTCAATCTTATTTCGTTAAACTTTTGACATAAAATTACACCTAAGTGTAGTAAATCAATAGGAAATATTTCCTCTGTAGTAATAGAATATTATTAGAATCTCTTCAGGCAACAAGTGTAACATACGATTTTGGCAGCAAATCATCATTTCATCCTATTTTCTGAAGCCATCTTTTACTGACTTCATGATTTTGAAATAACAGAGGAGATTTATAACTCAAGTGGATGATCTGCAATTAGTTGTGTTCTCTGAAGAGCTGGTTAGTTTATTTTGCGAAGCTTTCTTCATCCTTCTGGACAACATTTTCAGCGCATACTTCAATTTGAGGTGAGCTTTTAGATTTCTCCGCGGGTTTATTAGTTTCTCTGTCTCTCCCGGTTACCTTTAACGTGACACTGGTTGTTTTGGTGTGTTTTTACACCCTCCAGTCTACTTGTATTGGTACTGACTGTTTCCTCAACCTAAAGTTTGCCCCTTTGTGTGTATGAGATTTCCCTTTTATCCAGCTCAGAGAACATAACTACATCAAAATCATCCACCTGAGCTACGAATCTTCTCCATCTAGAAGAAGGTCTTTGTAGAATGAAAGGAGAGACTGAACATTTTAATTAGATCAGAAATACAAAGATTAAATATGATCAATAACCAAACGTTCTCATCATGCAAAACCTTATTTGTGGGACTTATTAAAAGAAATTAGCGGTGTTAAGCAAATGAATAATGACTCTTCTTCAGGTGATGCTGATACGCTTAATAAACCCTTCATATGTTGTCCGGTAGGAGTTATGATTTCAAATACTCCAAGTGTATATAATGACTGCTCCTCCGGTTTTAAAACAAACGATGTCTTCGAGTGTCTCAAATCCCTGAAACCTACCCAGCCCCTTGGTCCATATGGCATACCTCAATAAATGTGCTGACAGTTTATGTTATCCTCTCACTGGTATTTTCAATGAATCATTTTCCAGTGATATTATGCTTGAATCTTGGAAGGATATTAAAAGTGTTCCTGTGCCTAAATCATCTAGTGGACCGACTGTTAAGTGCATACCTACTGCCATTACTTCGCCTTTTTTAAAAATAATGGTAAGACTGCTCTTAAGTAACACTGCACCTTCATTGGAGGCTTTTAACGACCCTAATCAATTTGCTTATAAAAATGGTAGGTGTACTTTAAATGCCACTGTTGTCTTATATCTTAATATTGTCTCTAGTTTAGATAGAAGTACCGAATATTTTCGGTATCCCTTCATTGATTACACATCTACCTTCAACTCTGTATCTAGGCCTCTTTTGTTAAACAAGCTTACTGCGACACAAGCAAGCTGCTGTATTACTAAGTACTTGCATTCCCCTTTTTTCTGATAGGAGGCAGTACACTGTTTACGATGGGAAGTCCTCCACTGCTAGCTTCACTTAAACTTTAGCTAGTTTTCTTCAGGGAGCTGTTCCTTCTCCATTTCTGTTTTCTTTTTTCTCACATAACTTATCCCATTGTGACGAAGCCAACTTTGTTAAGTCTACCAATAATCTGACTGTTTCTATGCCCGATACTTCTCAGCCAAACTGTTCAAAAATGGTTTTAAGCTAAACCTTGCAAAATTTTAGGACGTTAGTTACACTTTCACATGCCAGCTCGACTTACATGAACTGTTTAGTTCGCGCAGTTCCATAATCATTAATGGCACAGAAGTTGAAACTAAATCGAATATTGAATCAAACGGCCAGGAAACGAACCCGAACTACGTACGAGTGACTGGCAAGGATTCTACCGCTTATTCATCACCTAGTTATATATATATATATATATATATATACGTAGCAACATGAGTCGGTGGCACATAGGTTAAGATGCTCGCCGACTATTCACACGATCCAAGGTTTGATCCCCGGCCGACGTACTTCTTTACCTCGCTAAGCCAGGAAAGGTTGGGCATGAGGCTAGCAACCGCATCCTGTAAAAAAAATAAACACTGCCACTCTAGCTTGAAGCCCTATATCCCACTGGGAGCGTGAAGGAATAAAAAAATACTCAGGTGTTGGTTTGTAGGGATTTGATTGGTCACAGGATTTTATCATGAGCTGACATTGGTTAGAAAACCACTGGACAACCAGCTGGGATTACTGAACAGCTGTTTCGTCCTAGTTTGGGACTCTTCTCAGTGCGCACCCACTGGGGTTCAAACCCAGGACCTTCCGGTTACAAGGCTAGTGAACTCGTAGACCATTAGGCCACTGGGACCCGATCCAATGGCCAGTTCATGAATTCTAACTTCTGCCACTTCACGACATAGCGCGACCACGTAGCAACCGTCACAGCAGCAGTAAGTAGTACAAGCTATTATCACTAATGATTGTTTTAGCAAAGATCTCTAATGTTTATTTACAGAACACCTTATTATTTTCTTTGCTATTTTTCATTTAATCACGACAAAAACCCACATCAGATGAAACTACAAATCTGAATACACAATCAGATGTTAAAAAACCGTGCAAAATTATGATTAATAATATGTCAGATTCAGTATCGAATAGCCTGAATCCAATCAAGAAGAAACTTGACACCAAAGAAGATAACAATCGTGGTAAACGAACCTGGGAAGGTATAAAATTCTCAGAACTTCTAGAGACAAGTAAGCTACCCGCCTTGTCAACATCATCATCGTCAACAGCAACACGGACAATTGGAAATAAAACGAAAATGTCAGCGGCCAAATCAAACACTTTGAGTAGATCTGTACTCAGTGATAAGAATGTAATAACATCAAGAAATCAGAAGGGCGTTGCAGGCAATTCATCAGATCCTCAGCGTAATGAACAACAAGATTATTGTTTAGTTAGTGCTAAAACAACACAAGCGCATATGTCAACTTTAAAATCTCGTGATATTGCTGTTGAGGTAAGATTATCGATGAAAATGATAGAGAATTGAGTTGGGAATATGTATTTTTGTTGTAATAAAGAACATTTATTTTGGATTAGACACTAGTCACTGACTAGTGTAGTCTGTCTAGTCCTTTGTTTGTTGCAGACTGGATTCTCTCAGTCAGTCAAGTTTGCAATGTGGCCACCATGCCAGCTAGGTGGCTTGCCATCACTGTGCACTTTTGAAATGTTGATTTTAGATGGTTGGAGATATTCGGCCACAGGAAGCCTGGGACCAGGTTTCGTGCTGATTGGCAGTCGTCATCTGCAGATTACCTCCAACCATCTAATATCAACAATTCAAAAGTGCACCGTGATGGCAAGCCACCTAGCTGGCATGGTGGCCACATTGCAAACTTGACTGACTGAGAGAATCCAGTCTGCAACAAACAAAGGACTTGATACACTACACTACTCGCTGACTAGTTTCCAATCAGAGTACCCAATACAGTCCAATAGGAGGTGAATAGTGAGCCAGAATAGCCCAGTGATAACGTCTCTGACTGCAGGCAGCACGGGATCAAATCACAGAAGGGACATGAGTTCCTTCAAGGTTGTAGATACGCCTTATCGACTGACTGATGAGTGTTGACTAACACGAAATCTTGGTCAGGTGAGGCTTTCTTCCGTTTGCTTCTAACCATCTAAAGAACATTTATATTAATGTATTCACTTATGTCCTTTTAGAGGTGAATTCCTCGCCTCAATAGGCTATTGGTTATGTTTATAACTGAAACAGTGAGTGATAAGGGTTCAAACTTCACAATGGACATTAACTCCTTCTCAGATTGTGTTATGTACTCGTCGCTAAATTATTGTTATGGACTGGTCGAGAAACCAATAGTCCTGACGCAAGAAGGCGGAAATCAGAAGACCACTAGGTTTGCGATGATACTTCTATTTTCCAAACACAAGGAGAATGCAAAAGTGGTATCACACCAAAGTAAGTAGTCAGTAAGTCAGTCACACAAATTGTGAGAACGAAATATATATATAGCAAAATATAGCAGACATGTCAACAACCACCATATATGGATATATGTCACTAAGCAACGGACTGTCAACAAACACTCATATTATATATAATATAAGGGGAATATACATTGTTAAAGGAGACAGGTTCATACAAGTGAAATGGTCACAGACTAAGCGAGCAAACAGAAAGAGAGACCAACATATATATATATATATATATATATATATATATATGTGGATACATATCAGATTGCAGCTACGCTATGATGACAAGTGCCAATAAACACGAAACTCTGACGTGAGGTCAACTACCTAATTCCGAAAAAGGATATTTATGAGCACCTTTGAGTAATAACCAAAATAGACCATTAAATAAGCGTAACTATATGACGGACTATCCGGAATAACCTTTGGTTGGCAAGCTGCTACTATTCATATTATTATTGTTATTATTGTTATATACTATTGAATAATTATAATGACTGCCTGTTTACCGCTAATATCAACTAATAGTGACTGCTAATCGGATCAAGGCGATCTAAACACCGGACAGCCTTTCCGTTCAATTAACAAGTGTAGTATATCATTTTTTGTTAGCATGCCTGCATTCTTCATCACCATTTATGGTATCAAGCACAGAACATACTGTGATGATCTGTATAATTTGTCGTTTCCAAAGAGGAAATTGCAGTGAAAATGTTACCCCTGGAAATGTGTACACTGTAAAATTACTAATTAACTTGATTTAGATTAACTGATGTAATTTATAAGATAGGAGAAGAACAAATGAAAATTCGGTTGGCCGTAAGACTACTATCCCAGTAGCCCTACGAATCACTATTCGAAGGTAGGGAGGGCTTTTTTTTAACTATAATGCAAGAAAAGAAAAGAATAGTAAATGAGGTTAAAAGTGAGTAGAATCTTAGCAGCAAGTCAAGTTGAAGGTGGTTAGGGAGAGAAGGCATGTGTATGAGTGTCTCAGAAATAACAAATTTCAGATAAAACATTTATCATTATTACTTCCATTATTATTGTGATGGGGAAAATGACAGACAAACCGTACAGTCACTACTCACAACTACTTTATAGTTATGCAAAGTGACAATGAAACGAAGAATGAGAATTATGAGAGTTATTGGTAATTAAAAAGATAACTTGTTTTATTTATTCAGAGATGCGTTCGAAAAGCGTGCGCTATGTGCGGCCAATATAAATACCTCCACACGAGCAGCAGCAGGTGAATTTATAAACACACACATTGAGGTGGCCCAAAGCGGCAGTTTATCCTTTACACATCCTGTGATCATTTGTCGGTTGTAGAAATTGATATGTAGCTCAGCCATAAAGAAGGCTTTCCTCAATGATCTGTATAAGCGATTCTTCAGGATCTCAGCTGCGGTATCACCTTTAAATTCAACACTCATAAATGGCAGTTTCTTCGGCACCGTCTGGATTCTTTCAGGTTTTTCTCTTAACTTCATGTTTTTCTCGATAAATCTTGGAGAATATCCATCCACTATGAGAACTTATTTGAGACGTCCTAGTTCCCCATTGATTGTATCACTTGAACATATCCTCCTTGTTCTTCAGGATAAGGAATGGATCAGATTTCTCTTTCTTCTCAAAGGGACCCACCTATGGAAATTTGTGTACTGACCATTCCATGTTGGTTTCTTGCAGATTGATCTTTGAAGAAAACCATCAGATCGCCTCTTTAAAAAAACATCCAAAAAATGGAATTCTGAGTTAATCTCCGATTCCGACGTGAACTTGATGGCATGATGGCAGCTGTTGAACTCTTTAGTTATCGATTTGATGTCGGTATCGTCGTCATATATGATGAAAGTATCATCCATGTATATTTGGTACAGATGGAAACTGTCGATAGTAGGCAGTAAAATGCTATTCTCCAAACTAGCCAAGAAGCAGTCTGCAAGTAAAGGACCCAATGGTTACCCCATTGCCACTCCATCTCTTTGTCTGTAAATCGTGTTGTTGAAGTTTAACTGAACATTCAGAGTGCACCTCAATAGTAGTTCTTTTAAGTAGTGGATCGGAACACATACGCCTACATTATTATCTTTAAGGAATTTGCATATAAAGTAGATAGTTTCAGTGAGGGGAACGTTGGTGAAAAGTGAAGTAACATCCATGGATATCATTTTCCTCCCGGATACATTAGCATCACTTATTGAATCGACAAATTCAAACGAATCAGAAACACTATGCTTGCATAGGTTATTTCTGATAAGTAGGAGGATTTCTGCTAGCCATTTGGCAGTAGCATATACGGGGAATTTGTCATGTCCAAGATTGGACGTAGTGGCACGTTCTCTTTATGCACTTTCGACAAACCATATAAACGGGGAATCATGGAACCGGTGGGTCGTATTTGCTCGAATAATTCAGAGCTGATAATCGATTCATCTCATTCAGCATTTGTGTTAGCTTGCCTTCATTTTGTTCCGTTTGGTCTTTCTGGCTACTTTCTTTTGAAAATTTGTTTCCATCTGACAAGACTACCGCTTCGGGCCACCTCAGTGTGCGTTTATAAATTCACCTGCTGCTCGTGTGGAGGTATTTATATTGGCCGCACAAAGCTCACGCTTTCCATACGCATCTCTGAACATTATTCGGCATGGTTATTTATTTAATACTATTCCCTTGGATTCCGAATAGAAAATACGGCTTCAACACATCTCCACTTCGTTCTGTTTTCTTCTGTCCTCTTCAGCTAGCTAGCTAGCTCCACGATTGCAAATAATCTATCATCTCCTCTTCCAACTCACACCACCTCCCCCTTTTGCATTTCCATCACACTGACGAGCCACTCATCTCTTCTCATTCATCTTCCACTCAAGTGATGGCCTGCATTGAGTACGATTTCATCCGACGGCCTCCTCAATGTATGCCTGATCAATCCATCTCCATTTTCTCCTTCATATTTGTTAAGCGACTAGCTCTTCCCTGTTGGTTCGTTGCTACCCAAAGTTTCTTCTTTCTGGTCAGCTAGCAAATTGATCTTGAGTATAGAGCCAGCCAGCGAATTGGGCAGTTGTTAATAAACGTCTGCCGTAGCCTCTTGCAAATCCTTTTCGTGACACACAGTGCAAGTTTTCAGATTGAAAGGATGAAGATGTTAAAGCAGGCCAGAATGGAAAAGGTAAGATACGCACACCTTCATCAATCTGAAACCAATCTGGAAATCTTCTGCACTCAACCAGCATAGAAAACAACAATCGGATTCTGTTCACTGCTTCTATATGTGTCAGAAATTTGCACTGCATATCACGAAAAGGATTTGCAACAGGCTACGGCAGACAGAAAGTGGTGGATCTTTCCCAGTAACACTGAATACTATTTACAATTTTTATACAAAACACACTTGAAAATATACAAAAACCAGTGAATTACAAAAACCTATGAGTTTTGAAATATTCCTTTACATTCCCCAGTGGCACATATGGGACTTCAAACTAGATCTGTGAAGTTTTGGTAGCAGTGTTTACTTTAACTGGGTGGGGTGGCTAGCCAGTCTCCTGCCCAACCTTCCCCCCTTACGGGTCTTATTACCGGCTTAACGAGGTAAAGGAGTGCATCGACCTGGCATCGAACCCCGGAATACATGCGTAGTCGACGAATATTCTGCCGCTAAGCCATCGACTCACATAAATCTGTGATAATAGAAATTTATGGCTCAGATGGATGATTTTTATATAACTGCCTCCTTTCAGCTAGGCAGTTTAATTGTAAAGCTTTCGATTTCCTCCTCTAGAGAACATTTTTAACGTCAGATTTGTTACGAAGTATGGTCAAATCATATGAAAGCTTGCGTTAACTATGTTGTCTAGAAAAGCAACGAAAGTTTTGAAAATCAATAACCCAGCTGCGAGGACTGCAATCACATCCAATCTGTGTGATATTTTGACCGAATTGTAGGACATTAGTAAGAATGATTTCAAAGTAGACTTCATCATAAACTGACAATAGCTAGAGAACTATTGAAAATCATGGAGCACTAGACAGGTGTTTCGTCCCAACTTAGACGTCTTCAGGAGTAAGCATAAAACTAGCTATATTCGAAGATTTGATCGTGTTTTTATGTTAATATCAAACTTAAACATATGGAGTGATCAATAAAATCAAGTATTTATATGATTTTACCTTCTTCTCTCTCTCTCTCTCTCTCACTCTTTCCTTCTTTCTTCTTTCCACAGGAATTTCTTTCATTCACTCAACGTTTATTAGAGTCCATAGAAAAAGAATTCGCTAGTGCAATTGCAGATAATGAAGAGTGTAAACAACAATGGTCAGATAGTGTTAATCTCTTATCAAAACTTTATTGAATTAATCAAGAAAGAGAAAATGAGATGAAAAATACAACAAATGTGTAGCAAATTAATGTGTGCTTTTTTGATAATAAGAAGAGAACTTTTGTGAACTCTGTTGGTAGAGTATAATTGGTATTGTGGATAAAATTTTATTTTGATAAAGTCACACAGTGTTATACAGTAATGTTTATTGGTGACCACGTTTTAAGTACAATTTATTACTGCTCATAATCATATCAGGGCATTACTCAAACAACCAACTATTTAACTCCATTTATAAACATGAGTAAAAAATTGATTAGACATATGAATGAATATAAAGTTCAATAGACATTTATGAAATAGAAAGGAAGATAGAGAACCTCTGGCATCACTATTAATGCTGTAAATTAAATATAATACCATGGGAAATAAGAATAATGTTGTTTGTTAGTCAATAAGGCAAACAGTTATACGACAATATACTGTATGCCAAGTAATCCACAACGGGAAACTTACGGAACCCTTCGAAGTGAGGACGGGAGTGAAGCAAGACTGTCTACTATCGCCAATGATTTTCCTGATTGCAGTAGATTGGATATTGAGACAGACAACGGGCAGTGAGGAAACAGGCATAAAATGGACTCACACAAAGACAAACTTGGAGGATCTGGACTTCGCCGATGATATATATCTGATTTCCCACAAACTGGAAGATATGCAAGTAAAAAGCAACAAGTTGGCAGAAGAACCATCCAGAGAAGATAGGACTTCATGGGAACATAGATAAAACAGAGGTGACGAAGATTCCTGGCCAACATCAACAGCAACAACAACAGGCAACAATCAGCCGCCATAAAAATGAGGAACCTGAAAGAAACAACCTCCTTCACCTACCTACCTACCTACCTGGGAAGCATCGTTCCAAATACAGGCGAACGACACTGACGAGGATATCAAAGCCAGAGTCGGAAAAGCAAGACAAGCTTTCATAACTCTTGAGTCTGTGTGGAGGTCAATAGCACTCAGCATCAAAACGAATATGAGATCCGGATTTTCAACTCCAATGTGAAGTCAGTGCTACTCACTATACGGATCAGAGACTTGGCCAGCGCGTCATAAAGAGCACCTCAAACAAACTACATACCTTCATCAACAGCTGTCTTCGCTCAATACTTTGCTCAAGATCAGATGGCCAGCCAGAAAAGATCAGCAACAGGGATCTCTGACAAGCAAACCAACCAGGAACCGATTGCGAAACAAATAGGCAGGAAGAAATGGAGATGGATTGGCCATTCGCCGAGGAAACCATCGAGTGACATCACTAGACAAGCCATTGCTCGAGTGGAACCCGAAAGGGAAGTGACGAGTTGGTCGTCAGTGCAAGGGTGACTTGAAGGAGGTCATGTGAGGAGGAGATGAAAGCATGTGGACAGACTTGGAGCGGGGTGAAAACGTTGGCGGAAAACCGAAGGCAATGGAGACGCGAAACTGAAGCCCTATGTTCCTCTAGAACTTAAAAGATATAATAACAATAATAAGGCAAACAGACGGTGTAGCAATGGGATGGATCATCAGTATCCCCTATCATGGCAGATATCTTTATGGATGGTAGCTGGGAAAATATTGCTCTTAATACAAATAATCCTACTCCACAAACACGGTGGAGATATTTGGATGACACCTTCACGCACAGTGCTAAAACAGAACATCTAGCATCTTGACACATATAAACTCACTAGTAGAAGGAATAAAATTCACATTTGAGTTGGAAAATGAACAAGGAGAATTAGCTATAAAGTTAGATTGTAAAATAAAATGAATAGAAGAAGGTAAACTGCACACTAGTGTTCGCAAAAAGCCAACGCATTCTGCCAATAGATAATTAGACTTGGATTCATCTCATCCGTTATCTGTCTGTGAAGGCAGGCTTACTTGTTAAGTGTCTAATAAACCGAGCAATAACAACACTAAGTAGTACATCACAAAACCTAAACGATGAAATGAGACAGATAGAAGAAGAATAGCTGGTTGGTGTTAAATAACTAACTATCCTATAAAATTCATTAGGAAGATCAAGAAAGGTCAAAAGCAAAGTAAAAATCATGCTGAAACTAATAATGAAAATAATATCAGAAAATGTATTGGGATGTATGTGTAAGTTGAGGTGATAGTCAATTAGTTAATACAGTCAATCTAATGTGTATAGGGTGTATAGTCAGAATAAAATGTGATGAAGTATGAATAAACCATTGGGTGATATTATTATTATTATTGTATCCTTTAGTTCCTAGAGGAACATAGGGCTTCAGCTGCGCACCTCCATTGACTTCGGTTTTCTGACAACTTTTTCACCCTGCTCCAGGTCTGTCCACATGCTTTCATCTCCTCCTCGCATGACCTCCTCCAAGTCACCCTTGGACGACCAACTCGCCGCCTCCCTTTCGGGTTCCACTCGAGGGCTTGTCTAGTGATGTCACTTGATGGTTTCCCCAGAGTATGGCCAATCCATCTCCATTTCTTTCTGCCTATTTGTTTCACAATCGGTTCCTGATTGGTTCGCTCCCAGAGATCCCTGTTTCTGATCTTTTCTGGCCATCTGATATTGAGTATTGAGCGGAGACAGTTGTTAATGAAGGTTTGAAGTTTGTTTGAGGTGCTCTTTATGACTCGCCAAGTCTCTGATTCGTTTAGTAAGTAGCACTGACTTCACATTGGAGTTGAAAATCCGGATCTCATATTTGTTTTGATGCTGAGTGCTGTTGACCTCCACACAGATTTGAGAGTAATGAAAGCTTGTCTTGCTTTTCCGATTCTGGCCTTGATGTCCTCGTCAGTTCCGCCTGTAGTTGAGACGATGCTTCCCAGGTAGGTGAAGGAGGTTGTTTCTTTCAGGTTCTTCCCATTTATGCTTATTGTGGTCTGTTGGTGTTGTTGATGTTGGCTAGGAATCTTCATTATCTCTGTTTTATCTATGTTCACGTGAAGTCCTATCTTTGATGCTTCTTCTGCCAACTTGTTACTTTTCACTTGCACATCTTCCAGTTTATGGGAAATCAGACATATATCATCGGCGAAATCCAGATCCTCCAAGTCTTTTGTGTGAGTCCATTTTATGCCTGTTCCCTCGTTGGTTGCCGTTGTCTGTCGCATTATCCAATCAATTGCAATCAGGAAGATCATTGGCAATAGTAGACAGCCTTGTTTCACTCCCGTCCTCACTTCGAAGGGTTCCGTAAGTTTCCCGTTGTGGATTACTTGGCATGCAGCATTGTCGTATAACTGTTGGATGAGGTGTATAATTGTCGATGGGACCCCGTAGTAGCGAAGTAGTTTCCAAATGACCTCTCGATCGACGCTGTCGAAGGCCTTTTCAAAGTCGATGAAGTTGAGATAGAGAGGTGACTGCCATTCCAAGCTTTGTTCAATGATGATCCGTAGTGTGGCGATTTGATCAATACATGATTTGTTTCTCCTGAATCCAGCCTGTTCCGGACGAAGTTTTTCATCTAGGGCTTGTTTGATTCTCTCCAGGTTGATGCGACTTAGTATCTTGCTTGGAATGGACAGAAGCATAATTCCACGCCAGTTTTTACATTGACTTAAGTCTCCTTTCTTTGGAAGTTTGAATAAGTAACTATTCTTCCAATCCTCGGGTACTTTGCCCTCTTTCCACACCTTCTCCAGCAGTGGTGTCATCAAGTCCGCTGTTGTCTCTGTGTCTATTTTCAAAGCCTCTGCTGGGATTCCATCTGGTCCCGGTGTTTTCCCAGCTTTAAGCATCTTGATTGCATTCAGGACTTCTGATTTCGTCGGGGGGTCAGTGTTCACTGGTAGTTGTCTTATAGTCAACAGAATACAAGTGTCATGGGGTGAGAAAAATGCGATAACCACAAAATACATAAAATACATACACATTAACAAAGGAGGCACTGGATGTGAGGGCTGACCGATAATGATGTCTAATGATAAAATAAAGAGGCTAAAATGTAAATTGTAATAAGTTGTTACAGAATTGGTAGGCTTAGTATAAAATCATAAAGGTTGACAAAAATTAACAAGGGTAACAATGAGGTGAAATAAACTGGGTGGAGAAATGGATAATGAAGACATGATATCACAAAATGATAATAAAAGTACGAAAAATTATGATCCTGGTGACCCTAAAGTGGGCCAGGGTAGACAAAGAGAGTGAATAAGTTTTTTCTGTACATATAGGTCTGATCTCTCTCTATTAATCTATAGAGCCTCAGCTATGGCTAGGAGGCGTAATCGTGTGCCTTTGAGGAGATTGTTCAGTACTCGATATACAACTGTAAATGACTCATCTACTTTGATGCTGTATTCGCTATCCACTAGATGAGACAGAATTGCACTATTTAATGATTTGGTTGCTCTTTTCCAAAGTCAAACAGGAATATGTTCACGAGTGCGTAAAGATAAATTCCTTTGGATACGACTTATGTAACTAGCTCCACAGGAGTAGTTGAATTTATATACACACACTGATGTCGCCATTTTGGGTAATCTATCTTAAATGCACAGTGTCAAAATCGGTTTGGTTGAGAAACTGACATGCAGTTTTGCGGCATTAAAAGTTCTTTCAACTGATCTTGTTAATCTACGGTTTAATATATCGCCTTTGAATTGTACATTTAAGTAAAGCTTTTTCTTACTTACTGTGTCTCGCTTGGTTTTATGTGTAGTTTCATAGATATACTTGTTTACAAAGTTGGCAGGATAGTCGTTTTGTAGCCAGGCGTTTGTAAGATTTCTTATTTCATCTTCAATACAATCCTCGGTACATATGCGTCTAATTCTATGACTAAGACAATGAATTAGGTTGCGCTTATATTGTATAAGTATGAAGCTATGGAAGTGAGTGTATTGTCCGTTCCACGTCGCTTTCCTATAGATGTTTCTCTTTAAGGTACCGTTTGTTCGTTTTGTAAGAAGAACATCCAGAAATGGAATACTACCTTTGGGTTCCTTTTCACAAGTGAATTTAATAGCTGGGTGTACCTTATTGAAGATTTGGAGCAGGTGTTGTCTATGCAAATTATTGTTACAAATGATAAAGGTGTCATCAACATATCGACAATAATAATTGAGTTGGTTTAGTATCTCTTTTAAAGGACCATTTTCCAATTTGGATAAAAATTTGTCAGCTAATAAGGAACCAAGGGGAGAACCCATAGCAACCCCATCTATTTGGCGGTAGTACTCCTTATTAAATACAAATTGAATGTTCATAGTGCATTTTAGTAGTAACTCTCAATTTTCTTGGTGTGATTCCAATTTCTTTTCTCTTTTCTACGAGTTGCTCTCATATGTTGTCGACAGTTTCTACAAGGGGGACATTGGTTAATAGCGATGTTACGTCCAGCGATAAAATAGTTTTTTCTGCTAGGTTTATATCTTTGATGTTTTCAACAAAGTTAAAGACATCTTTTACACTATATTTAACCAACTAGCGATGTAGCGGTTCTAACAGATTTATTGTTGTAATTTTTTGTACTAGTAGTATTAGTATTTCGAGATGACCGAATTACAAGAATTCAACCAAAACACAGAGAGGGCAGAATTCTGGAATTTGTATTTGGCGGAATTATTAATCAATTCATATAAGAAATATATTAACAATCAACAGTCAGTATTTAAACAATACAGAGATAGAAATTGTCAATCACCACATTTACTAACCATTCGGCAGTTAAATGCAAGGGCGAGTTCGACATGTCCAGAATTAGTCGTAGGGGGATTCCCTGCTTATGTATCTTGGGTAAGCCATAAAGTCCAGGCGTATGAGTTCCGGTGGGCTTAATAGCGTCGAAGATGCAACTATCAATTAGATTTTCATTTTTTAAAGACTTCAAAGTTTTAACAAACTGGCGTTCTGTTGCTTCATTCGAATCTTTACTATTACCCAACTTTTGAAACTTGGAACGGTCTTTCAGTATGGTGTTCATCTTATCAATATAGTCGCATTTGTTTAAAATTACTGTACCTGATCCCATGTCTGGTTTTGTGTTAATAATGCTGTCATCCGACTTTAGTTTTTGAGAAATTCTCTATGCGTTTTAGTTAATATACTTTTTTTGTCAATCTTGGTATTATTGTATTGATAACAACAATCAACCAAGGTACTTTTAAATCTGTCTAACTCGTGTTGGGAGGACGGCGTTAGGTCAAGTGTCTGAATGAAGAGGTTTTCAAACTGTACTTCTGTTTGTAATTGGTAAATATAAACTCTTTTATCGCGAAATTTATTGCCCAATGACAACACTTCAATAGCAGTTTTATCTAAAGTCACACCGGAAAAGTTGAAGAGCAACCATTCAGGGTCCTTGGGAAAATGAGATTCTGATATTTCCGTGTCTAATCCTTTTGTAAACTGGATTCTTTTTTTAGTGTCCCTAGGTTTTGTAATACCACCCAGTTTATTTCACCTCATTGTTACCCTTACTTTTTGTCAACCCTTATAATTTTATACTAAGCCTACCAATTCTGTAACAACTTATTACAATTTACATTTTAGCCTCTTTATTTTATCATTAGACATCATTATCGGTCAGCTTTCACATCCAGTGTCCCCTTTGTTAATGTGTATGTATTTTATGTATTTTGTGGTTATCGCTTTTTTCTCACCCCATGACACTTGTATTCTGTTGACTATAAGACAACACTATATCACCCAATTGTTCATTCACACTCCATCACATTTTATTCTGACTGACTATACACCCTATACACATTGAATTGACTATATTAACTAATGGATTATCATCTCAACTTACACATGCATCCCAATACAGTTTCTGATATTATTTTCATTTGCTTCTATTGGCTATATGTATTCCATTATTCATGGATTTGTAACTACAGAGCCTGAATAAGAAGTTATCGAAACCACAATTGTTCACTCAAAATCTTATTTTGATTTCAATATGGGGATTTTTCACTTACTAATAATGATAGCATAAATAAGAAAGAATATAAGGCATTTGTAGTAGTTTCCCATATAAGGAGGGGACGTGTGAGACCCTGTATGACATTGCCAATAAAGTATAAATTAGGGCAACATTCAAACCCTCCTACAAACGCATTAAGGTAGTAAAAGCTCTGTAGGTTAACAGGTGCCATGGGTGGACCCAATTAAACAAAATACCTTGCAATGATTGTGAGTAAGGTCGACTACATAGGTCTGTGGAGTCCTTAAAAATAAGCTTATCCAAATTTTACCACTATGTAAATAATGAACATATTGTACACTACTTTGTTTTAACCATAAACTCTGTACTTTGAACTTTACCTCGGGTTTTGAATAAATATATAGTTCTGCCTTCGACTCTCCGTCTTCTCCACCATCTCAACTGCCGTCGATCAATTTTAATCACCTGCTTTCTATCTCAAATTTTTGCAGGAGCACCGTAGTTCTTCCTACGTACTTTGGTCGACCTCCGGCAACGTCAACATTGGAGAATTAGTACTGGAGCAGTCTTCCCGCAGCACCTGGAGTCTATAACGTTTATTGTGGACTTTGGATCTTTGTAAACCCAAGTAACCAAACTTTAATACATTCTTCCCGTAACTAAACTGATTTGGTACTTTATTTTCTATTTGAATTTGGGTAACTAAGCTAACAGAGTAAAAGGTCCACCACAATAATTGGTGAGCCCGTTTCGAACCTTTTATTATAGGGAAAACCTTTTGAACCTTTTTGTTTCGATAGTTAACTCGTTTTGAACATTTTTGTTGCTATTTTGGCCTTTTAAACTCGCATTGCTTTAATTTTTGTTACCACAAGTTTTGCTATTTTGTATATCTCTATACTAAAATTTTTTTTGACAATGGCTCCATATAAACGTGTCACTTTTCCCGAAGAACTTCATAAAGGCGAAGTGATACAGAACTCTCCTGTTACCGCCTTGCCGGATTCCACATCTATGAAGGACGCACCAACGTTTTGGTTACTTTCCCAGTTAACATCTCAAATGCAAGACTTACGACTGGAAGTGTCCGAGCTTCGAGCACAAAGGAACCAGTCACATACGGTATCCAAGCAACGGCGATCAAGATCTAGACGACGTTCTAGAACACCGTCCCAAAGCCGTAACATTTGTTGGTATCATAGGAGGTATGGGCATAATGCCCTGAAGTGTCTTCGACCGTGTATGTACAACAGTGGTAACTCAACTCAGGGAAACTCCCCAGCCAGACAGTAATGGCGACGGCTGTTACTGGCAATCACCCCAGTCGCCTTTTCTATGTGAGGGATTTGACTACCGGCACATTATTCCTGGTAGATACAGG
Organism: Trichobilharzia regenti; assembly: GCA_944472135.2. Classification (NCBI taxonomy): domain Eukaryota; kingdom Metazoa; phylum Platyhelminthes; class Trematoda; order Strigeidida; family Schistosomatidae; genus Trichobilharzia; species Trichobilharzia regenti. The sequence continues at coordinate 46,115,290 of OX235268.1, forward strand.
CGCCGAGGTCAGTGTTATTCCCCCCTCACTATCCAGGCGATCAGCCAAAATACCTGGAAAACTTTCACTCCGTGCTGCCAACCAAACCAACATACAGACGTATGGCGAACAGTCAATGATTTTAAACTTAGGACTACGCCGACGTTTCACATGGATCTTCATAGTAGCTGACGTACGTCACGCTATACTAGGTGCAGACTTCCTAAGTCACTTCAATCTGTTGGTTGATATCAGCAAGAAAAAACTGGTTGACAATTGCACCCAACTCAAGATCCACGGTATTACATGTGACTACTCTGTTCATAGCATCTGTATAGAAAAGCCGGAGAGTGAAATGTTCTCTGCTTTATTGCAACGATTTCCTAAAATCCTTAAACCATCATACAACGTCGAAGATATATCTCATACAGTTACGCATAAGATCATCACAACAGGACAACCTGTGAAGGCACGTCCACGACGGTTACCACCCGATAAACTAGCAGCAGCTAAGTCGGAATTCGAACATATGATGCAGCTAGGTATCATACGACCATCTAACAGTCCATGGTCTTCACCTTTGCATATGGTACCTAAAACTAATCATGACTGGCGACCATGTGGAGATTATCGCGCTTTGAATAACGCTACGGTCCCAGACCGTTATCCTATACCTCATCTCCACGACTTCTCCTTGACCTTACATGGAAAGACCATTTTTACTAAAGTTGACTTGGTCAGGGCATATCATCAAATACCAGTCGCTCCAGAAGACATTGCAAAAACAGCAATTATCACGCCTTTTGGATTATTCGAATTCTTGAGAATGCCTTTCGGACTAAAGAATGCTGCTCAAACATTTCAGCGTTTTATGGACCAAGTTACCCAAGGTCTTGATTTCGTCTTTGTATATATCGACGATGTCTTAATTGCCAGCTCATCGATGGAAGAACATATGGAACACTTAAGCCTGTTATTTCAAAGGTTTGAACAATTTGGAGTTGTTATCAATCCAAAGAAATGTATTTTTGGTTCCCCTTCCATTGAATTCTTAGGACATCGAATAACTGCCGAAGGCATCAGACCTACCGAAGATAAGATAAAAACTATTAAGAACTTTCCCGAACCTGATTCCTTAAAGAAACTTAGACGTTTTCTCGGGATGTTCAACTTCTACCGACGTTTTATTCCATCATGTGCCTCCATAGTTCAGCCACTGACCGACCTACTTAGATGCAATTCGAAGAAATTTCAGTGGTCTGAAGAAGCAAAAGCAGCATTTAATAATGCAAAAGATGCCTTATCCAACGTTGTAATGTTATCTCATATCAACCCAGAAGCTTCACTCATTTTATGTACAGATGCATCGCAGGTAGCAGTGGGAGCAGTTTTACAACAAAAGTTCAATAATGACATCACTCCACTTGCTTTCTTCTCCAAGAAATTGGAACCTGCGCAAACTCGTTACAGCACTTTTGGCAGAGAACTGTTAGCCATCTACCTAGCAGTGAAACATTTCAGCTTCTTACTACAAGGTCGACATTTTACTATCTTAACCGACCATAAGCCTCTTTGTTATGCTTTCACCACTTCGTTGGACAGACACTCTCCGAGAGAAGCCAGACAACTGGATTACATCTCACAATTCTCAACAGACATCCAGTTCATCAAAGGAGATTCCAATATCGTAGCCGATTCTTTGTCTCGATGTGACGTTAATCACCTATCTTCGATAGATATTAGCTTAGACAATATTGCCAAGCTGCAGAAAAATGACGCCGAACTCCATACTTGTAGACGAAACTCCTCCCTACAGTTGCAGGATGTACCTATTCCCCTGTCTGATACAACTATCGTCTGCGACGTTTCAACGGGCGTTCATAGACCTTTTGTTCCACTAAGTTGTCGAAAACCTTTGTTTGAACATCTACATTCATTGTCTCATCCTGGAGTGCGTGCTACGGTCAAGTTAATCAGCGAGCGTTTTGTTTGGCCCAAGATGAACTCCGATATTCGGAAATGGGCCCGCCAATGCTTGCAATGTCAAAGATCCAAGGTACATCATCATACCGTCACACCTCCAAAACAGTTCAATTTACCGGATAAACGATTTCAACACGTTCATATAGATATTATTGGACCATTACCGCCATCCAGAGGATTTACTCATATACTTACTGCGATTGATCGATTTACCCGATGGGCTATTGCTTGTCCACTCAACGATATATCTGCAGAAAATATCGCTTTGGTTTTCTTAGATCGCTGGGTGTCAAACTACGGAGTACCCACAACTATTACAACAGACCGAGGAGCTCAATTTCAATCAACTCTGTTTCGAGAGTTTACGAGACTCCTTGGAGTGAACCATATCTCCACTACAGCTTATCATCCTGCAGCGAATGGTCTGGTGGAACGTTTCCATCGACAACTGAAAAGCTCGCTTATGGCACAAGCTGACTCATCTAAGTGGAGTGAACACCTACCATTAGTTCTTCTCAGTATCCGATCAACTGTAAAAGAAGATTTGGGATGTACACCAGCTCAACTTGTGTATGGTACTACCCTCACATTGCCTGGTCAGTTAGTTCCGTCTAATGATTCAACTGAAGTAAATATCTCCGACTTCACCAACCGCCTTACCCAGCAAATGCTTCAGCTTCGACCAGTAGCCCCTCGCCAATCACTTCAGAAAGCTCAAGTAAATAAGAATCTACTCACTAGCAAATTTGTATTTGTTCGCGTCGATGCCATTAGAAAAGGTTTACAACATCCATATGAAGGTCCTTTTCTAGTACTTAAACGCACCGATAAATACTTCACGCTGAACAAACATGGTAAACCGGAGACTGTTTCTATCGACCGTCTTAAACCAGCGTACACCGACAGCGAACATGAAACACTAGCAACGCCGACACCAATAAACAATCAGAAAGTCAATGCAACTCCAACTCTCCCGCTCTTCACTCTTCCCCCTGTACAGACACGCAGTGGGCGGCAGATCTGTAAACCTGCCCGCTATGTTCATTTCATTGACTGACATAAACGTTAACCTCATTTAGACATTCTTCTCATTACTATTGTTGTCGAGATTCATTTCATTATAACCATTAATATTTATTAGTATTATTATTTGCTGTTCGTCAACTGTACTGCAAGCACACGCATTCACCAAGTATATGTATATATCTATTTATATATGAATTTCACAAATGTTAACGAACATGTCATGGTTTATTATGTACATAAATTTTTTATTTAAAATTATAACAAGTTTTGATTTTTTTTAAATTCCTGTATGTGCTTGTATGTGCTAAACTTTATACGACACGGATGCATTCCATACATCCTGATCTAACTTTGTATCCTTATTGTTGTTATTGTTATTTTTTGTTATCCTTATTGTTGACATTGTCCCTTATTTATATTGCTTATATTCATGTAATCGTCCACGAGGACAGTACTGATGGTCCTCCGGACCTCTAAGAGGGGGAGCCCTGTGGAGTCCTCAAAAATAAACTTATCCAAATTTTACTACTATGTAAATAATGAACATATTGTACACTACTTTGTTTTAACCATAAACTCTGTACTTTGAACTTTACCTCGGGTTTTGAATAAATATATAGTTCTGCCTTCGACTCTCCGTCTTCTCCACCATCTCAACTGCCGTCGATCAATTTTAATCACCTGCTTTCTATCTCAAATTTTTGCAGGAGCACCGTAGTTCTTCCTACGTACTTTGGTCGACCTCCGGCAACGTCAACATTGGAGAATTAGTACTGGAGCAGTCTTCCCGCAGCACCTGGAGTCTATTACGTTTATTGTGGACTTTGGATCTTTGTAAACCCAAGTAACCAAACTTTAATACATTCTTCCCGTAACTAAACTGATTTGGTACTTTATTTTCTATTTGAATTTGGGTAACTGAGCTAACCGAGTGAAAGGTCCACCACAGGTCAGTCTAACTAGTAGATCGGGAGTAGTGAGATTTTCGGAACATCAGAATTTACCTACAGTTAGAATGACTGATCCCACGAAGATAAGTAATTTAGGAAGAAGGTAAGCAGTTGCCTTGCGTATATTAAATATACAATAGAGTGTGAGAGGGTTAAAATTCTAAGAAGTCATATGGATAGGTGGAGAGAGAGAGAGAGGTTGATCATTGAATCCTGGTTCATCGAGTCTACACTCGACACATGCAATATAAGTGACTCATTATTCATACTAGAAATATGGAAGATGTTATTACCAATCAAATTAGGAGATGAAAAATAGTGGAACCATATAAACAAAGTTGGAAAGTTGTTTGACTGAGTAATGCCTTGATATGATTATGAGCTGCAGTAATAAATTGTCCTCGAAACATGGTTATCATCAGTAAATATTACTTACAGTATAACACGACTGTGAGATTTTATCAAGATAAATTTTATCCACAATTTATTGATATTTTTTCTGAAAAGTAGTCATTGTTTTCGAAGATTTATTTTTATCTATTCAATTCATTGACAATGTTGCTTTGATTGATGTCAAATTGAGGTAAAGCCAGTTTATACATATCACAAAGTATACGAATGTTAACGTATCAAAGAAGTTGTCTCTAAAGCTTCAATGTCGCATTTGGGTACCACATCCAACAAGTAGAAAGACTGGATTTCAGAGCACACCATGCATCTATCCTCGCAAGCCAGAGACGCTCGCCTAGCAAAGTCTCCAGCTTGTCGCTCTCTCAGGCGCAAAGCTACACAGTCTGCTAGGAATGACAGAAATCGCTATTGGTCTAATGTGGCGACTAGCATGGAAGCAGCATCAAATGTAGGCGATTTCGGGAAACTTTATCGCCTCATACGCCTATCATCTGACAAACGCCTTAACAGTCATACTGTGTTACTCACAGCATCAGGAGAAATTATTTCGGACACCAATGGTAAGATGGAACGATGGGCCGAACATTTCAAGCAGCTACTCAATCGCAACGCTGGTCAACCGTCTCACCGACCGATGCAACACTTACCAACACCCTACGTAGTTTACTGCGATCCACCCACTCCAACCGAGATAGCTAAAACAATTAACAGACTCAGAAACAAAAAAGCTTCGGGCGAAGATGGTCTACCTCCAGAAATATACAAGGCCTGCACTCCAGCGCTAATCGATTCGCTGCACTCGCTGTTCTGCTCAATTTGGGATTCCGAAACCATTCCTTCCGATTGGGACACCTCAGTTCTGCTACCGTTCCACAAAAAGGGAGATAAGTCACTATGCGAGAACTACCGAGGCATAAGTCTGATTGATATCGCTGCTAAGGTTTTTGTTTCCATTCTCCTGAACCGCTTCGCTGCCGAACGCCACGTGCGAACAAGGCCAAATCAAGCCGGATTTCGACCTGGAAGAGGCTGTGTTGATCAATTATTCACACTGTGAAGAATTCTGGAACACAGGGACAAATTCCAACAGCCGACGGTTGCTTGCTTCATCGACTTCCAAGCGGCATTCGACTCAGTTGATCGAGGAGCACTCTGGTGTCTCATGGAGCTCGATGGAGTTCCGACCAAGATAATCAACCTGCTCAGGTCATACTACTCCAATACCAAAGCTCGAGTCCGAGTGAACGGTGAACAGTCTCGCACTTTTGAGGTAACCGGCGGTGTCCGGCAAAATTGTCCAGCATCCCCTATCCTGTTCAATTTCACAGTTGATTGGATTTTGCGGCACGCCTTAACCGAGCACCACGGCGTCCAACTTTCGCCCGATATTCACATAACGGACCTCGAATTCGCCGACGACGTCGTGTTATTAGCTGAAAACTTCCCCGATATGCAACAGGCGCTCGATCAGATAAACCACCTCGCGCCTACTATCGGTTTGGAAATTAACACTTCCAAAACCAAAATGTTTTCGAACACATCCACCAGCAATGAGGAAATCCCATCCCTGAATGGAGCACGTATTGAAATTGTGCCATCCTTCAGGTGTCTGGGATCCATAATGCTCCCTAACGGTCAATCGAAAAACGAAGTGAATGCGCGAATCTCCAACTCCCAGAATGCGTTTCTACAGCTGAAGAGCGTTCTATGGAGCAAGAGGGAAATCAGTCTCAGGACTAAAATTCGGGTCTACCAAGCTTCCATACGATCCGTTCTCCTGTATGGCTGTGAAACCTGGCCTCTTTGCGCGGAAGATTTACGCAGACTCGAGGTAGTAGACCATTGGTGCCTCAGGTACATTCTGCATATTCGTTGGCAGGACAAACTCTCCAACGAAGAAGTGCGTCGTCGTTGCTACAACATCAACCAAATTCCAGTACTGGTCCAACAACGTCGCCTACGGTGGTTTGGCCATGTTCTGCGCCAACCAGATGACGATCTGGTCAAATCAGTTCTAAATCCCTCGCCATTTCCATCTTGGCGATGTCGCAGGGGTGGACAGCTGAAAACATGGCTTGGTACAATCAAGGCTGATATGGAGTGTCTGGGCTGGGGCTACAAACCGTCTACGGACTCCGTCTGTGGAACAAGAAATGGATAACCCTGTCGCAAAACCTTACATCAGATCACCGCGCCTGGGCAGCAATGATTCGAGATGTTCATGAAGCCGGCTCATCCTCCTGTAGGAGATAGCCAAAGTAAAGTAAAAGTAAAGTAAGTATCAAGCCGTAGAGTGATGCTCAAAAAGGAAACAGAGAGTTGGACGTGGGTTCGACGTCGATATGAACGAGATTGTATAAGGTGGAAATGAAAGCATATTGGCTGTCGTGGGACTAGCTAAAAATGACTGCAGACAACTGGATAAAACCGCAGTATGCTACTGCTAATATATAACAACAGTATTAACAGCAAAGGATTAATTAGTTAGGCCTCAGTTACCTGGAATAGATTCTCCGTATACTGGACGATGACCCTCATTTATTGTATAATACCGGGTGATGATACTATAGCAATGATTGGGGCAGATATATAGGAAGCGGCTAAAACCAAAATCAACATTTTAAGTGAACTGCTCCAGAAGTAGAAGTGTTTATTCTTCAGATTTGGATTTCGCTTACGTTGTGATCGTGAAATAACCTCATTGAACAATCTTGTTGAAGGTTTGGCCAATCGCTGACCTAGCCAACTTTCAATGTGGTTAGAAATGCATAGATATATGATGTATTTTCCTTAAAAACAGTCCGCTATCAATTCTCTTATCTTCTGTAGTTACAACACTATCTAGTTGAAGTAGGCAGAGAGAGATTCAGAACCAGAACTCAGCGGGTGGAAGTTAAACGCCATAGGTAATGAATCAAATCTTGATAATAAAGAGTGCGGTTGTGATCAGTTTTAAGATCACTGTCTAAAGTGTCCATAATAAAATCAGTCTTACTAGTACTGTAACGACAGAAGGCAAGGCTAGGCAACAGATCGTTTATTGAGTAAATCAATAGATATTTACAGATTTTTATGTACATTATTATAGGTTATTGTTAGCAGACAAACAGCGTCTTCTGACTAGTTGTTTTCTCTCTGAAAGTTAATCTGTCATCTCTTTGTGGCCATTTCTTTGAAGGTCAGATCATATGTATGCTAATCTTAGCCGCCCACGAAAAGTCTGCTGTGATTGGTCGTTGAGTTAGTCTGTGTTATTTTCTCATGACCAAGATTTGGTACGTAAGCATTGACGTAAATTGCTGTCTACCAATTTTGGCTAGCAGACAGCTCTCACTATAGTACGACTAAATAAGAGAGATTATTATTATTCCTTTGGGTTACAAGTAGAACACAGGGCTTCATCAGAACGTCTCCCTCCCGCCCTATTCTCTGCAGCCTTTTTTAGTCGGCTCTACAATTGCACATAGGCTTTCATTTTCTCCTCGCTAAATCTCCTTTATGTGTCACTAGGAACTAAATCCAACTCATCACTTCCCATTCAGGTCCTCTTAGCGCGTAATATCATTACAAGGTTTCTTGAGTGTATTGTTCAGTCCACCTCCATTTCCTGCTGCATAGTTGTTGGGCCATAGGTTCTTGGTTGGTTCGTTGCCAGAGTTTCTTGCTGGTTGTCTTTCCTGGCCAGCAATCTTATCATAGGTATCGAGCCAGTGAAGAGGTCGCCATTGAGATGAAAGTCTGCATCAGACAGAAAAAGCTCTTCATGACTGGCGCGACAAATCTATGAACCATACAGAAACAGTGACCTACTGGAAATTAGTGTTGAAAACCCGGAATTTGTTCGTTACGTCGAGTGTAGTACATCTCCACACAAATTCCAGAGTATTGGAGGAGCATCTTGCTGTTCATATCTTAACTCGTCATTTCCGATTCGAGAACTACTCAAATACCTGGAGCGTGATGTCACTCAGCTATCTCTACAGTATATATCCTATCCATTTCTTTCGACATGTATGCTATGCAGTAGGTTCTGGGTTAATTCGTTGTGAAAATCCTTTTTCTCATTTGCTTTCTAGCCATCTGTTATCTTCGGTATCGAGAGAAGACAGATGCTGATGAAAGTCGGTAGTAGCCTGTTGGAAATGATTTTGGTAACGCTGGCGCCAAGTCTCTAAACTACCTATTGGAGCACTAACTGTAATGAGCGAATATGTATAAGAGAGAGAATAAATATATGAAGACTAATGAGGGTGGGGTATTTCCAGAGTCTTCATTATAACAAGGAGTAAAAACGTCTTCATTAACGTGAATAGATTTGAGCTGTGTTACCAATAGTCATCAACTATTGATTCTTAACATCCGAAGAACTTCAGAAATGTGTGTAGTCTAAACTATCCTATTTCAATTCAGGATGCACATTTCCGGTACCCATAGTTTCGAACGCCAAAGCGTTATCCTTTAGTCCACTCGGACCACGACAGCCACCTAATTGTACAACGGATTCCACTGCTAGTCACCATCCACTAATTAAATTCTGATTGGATATTCGGATTTTCATGTTGTACAATCGTAGTGAAACGGTAGAAGACGAAAGACTTGGTAAATGAATCGTTTTTTGCGAAATTAGTATCTCTGTATACCCAAATTATGCACACCTTATCTATCTTCAACGCACCATTTGCACACATCTTACATGTTGTGCTACTTCTTTCCGGACTTCCTTCACATTGCCTTTCTTTGTATTCCTTTCACATCATCTCCCATTTCTCTCCACAACGCTATATCATTCGCCTTCTCTGAAATCAACCGTATCTCCGAGCTATTTGATGTTTTTATGCCAGTCGATAAACGTCTCTTTACATACTACTGATAAATCTTGTCAGTAGCACTTGCTACAGTATGTTGTCGCAACAACGGGAAATTTCGTCTTTCATTTGTCTAGATTATAAAATGTACTTTTGTGAGATGAAAAAGATTTTTTGCGAGCGCACTGAAGCATAAGGTACTATAGAGAAACCGTAGCTATTGACAAATAGCGCATGTGTATTGTTGCATTGATTCACTTGTCAAGTAAAGAGTTCTATTGTTTCTACCATTTGATATATATGACATTGATTTATAACTTTATTAAGACAAAGCAATAAGAAGATGTAATTTGTCTGAATCATGTAATGTGTATTTGCTCAACACATTACGAACAATCTGATCATACACACCGACTTGTCATAGGACTGTATATATGTGAAATTAATAAAGAGGTAAGAGGTGAGAAAATCGACTTGAGTCAAGTTAAAAGTAACATTTGGAGATCACTAAACCAAATAACAGAGGTAAATAACAATACATCTACCCTGGCTGATATCAAAACAAAGTTTACCAAAGATGGCTTAGTGTGATGACGAATTGTTTTTGATGAACGCATAAAGATGGTTTAAACTTTCAGACTGCTAGCTAGAGCTTCCACAAACTTTAGGATACGCTCCAAACACGTTCTATAGACAGGTTTATAAGACGTTTAAACATGAATTTTATGTCGTGTCTCTATAATATGTTTCGCGATAGAGGAGCTAGCTCATTGTCTGTTCTCACTATTAATGGGTTTTGGGGTTTCTGTTTGCTTCTGAATCCATTTGAGAATACTCTGTAAAGTCAGTCCTTACTTGCAGAGATCGATGAGTCCTCTTTATGTATGTGTGTCCACACGTACATTCAAACTGGTAAATACAGTGCAATTTGACATCATTTTTCTCATGTCCAAAGGCTAAGATGGATAGATTGGCTTCATATTCTCAATTATTATGATATTAACAACATAAAAAGTCCTCTTAACCTCAGTGTTCAGTCTTTGTCTAGTTGTCAAGCTGCTATGATGCCCCTTACAGGGTAGCTTGATGAATACGTCATTCTTAGTGGCGAGTTGGAGAGTCGGTCTTGGTGTTCCACTGATTACTTCATATCTCCTTATAGACTTCTGTAGATAATTATTATCAACCAGAGTTTGTGTCAACTTTCTTTCTTCCTTATCAAATGTGTCTTCAGTGTACATTCGTAGGATTCTACTGAAGAGAGGTACCTTGCCAAGGCTCTTTTGTATCGAACATGACAGAAACTGTGACATTTATGATACTTTCCAGTCCAGGTAGGTTTCCGATAAATAGATCGATTTATTAATTCATCATATCTTCCATAAAGTGGTACATCTTCGTTTAAGTCTTTCGATAAACTTTACGCAAAGATTCGAGAATGGCTGTATCACAGCTACAAATAAATTTAACCTCCACTAGGTCAACTAACTGGTCAGTATCACACATACTGATTGTGACAAATAGCACTTGTCAGGCAATCACTCTTAACGTGAAAATATATTCTATCTAACCCTGTAGAAATTTACATAAACTGTCAACTTCTTGAAATTATTTCATCACGTTTATTAAGTTGATTGTTTCACACAAGTTTTCATTAAAACTTCAGAAACAGAATCACAAGCAGACACACACCCGAAGTGTTCAGTCGTGTTATTATTATTATTATTCCTTTAGGTTCCGAGTGGAAAATAAGGGCTTCAACAACACATCTCCGCGCTTTGTTCTATTTTCTGCTGTCCTCTTCAGCTGGCTAGCTCCATGATTGTCCATAATCTCTCATCTTCTCATCTTCCTAGCCATACGATTTCCTCCATGTCACCCTCCCACTACCAGAGTGATCCACTCATCGCTTCCTATTGGGATTCTACTCTAGCTATGTCCTGGTGTGCTATGTCAGTTGTGTACTTCTATGGAAATTCAAGAATCCCCCAAAATCCTACTCTTTTTACGAATATATTAACCCAGTGAATACAGCGAACAAAATCATAACATTTTATGAGTTAACCATTGTTCCATTTGAATCTCTGTGTACAACGGACAATTCTTAATAAAATTCTACCAAATATAAAACGGAAACTCAACACTGTTAAAATTGAGTGCTACTAATTTGTGGTCATCGTCTAATTTGACCAGAATGCACCTCCAGACACGACACTGTAGCCACCAACTGACCAACTGAAAATATCCCCCCCCCCCACACACACACTGAGATAGACACAAAAGTTAAATTTAACTGCTACAACAACGACAACTTTCATTGTTTCAGGTTAGATAGCGGATTGATATCAGTTACAGAAACATTCAAAAACCACCGGAGAGTATTGAATAACTGCTTCATCCTAGTTTCGGACTCATCAGCAGTACGCACCCACTGTGTTTCGAAGCCATAACCTTCCGGTTAGAAGGCAAGCTCGTATGCCATTCAACCAGCTAGTGGCTGGCTTCAGGACGAAGTTGACTTCAGTATTCTTGTAAGAAATCGTGACCAGTGGGGTCCATCCAATCGAGAGTGAGGATGGAGTTCCTGCCGAAGACATTGGTTGGTGCCAGTCGCGCCATTGTATCGGGTCCCAGTGGCTGAGCTTGTCTTGTAACCAGACAGCCATGGGTTCGTAGCCCAGTGGGCGCGTACTGCCGGTGATTCTAAAACTAGGATGAAACAGCTGTCCAGTACTCCTTGGCTTTGAATGGCTGATTGTCAAACTGATAGCATCCCAGGTTTGCAGAACCACATTTGCTCTTTACTTATTGAAAGTTAACATATCTTCACTACTAACAACGCTTACACATTTACGTGTACTACAGCAGGTGCACTGGTAGGTAGGACAAAAATATGCACACCCACTCAATGATTCAAACATATTTGGCAAAAAGCCTATAAAACAAAAAGATTTTCATTGCATGGTAAATTATATTATTTTTCTTAGTTGGATCTATCGGGCAAGTCCTAAGGCCAACCGAAGCTCATCTCTGAGTCAGTCGCTTGGCTGATTTAAATTCCACCCCAATTCCAGCCTCATTGAGAATCCTACGTAAGGCATTTGGCGTCCCTTCCTAATACGGCAGTACTACACTACAGAGGCTTTGAATTCTATATTATTTTTGTTATTTTTATTGCTAATCTTTTTTTTTCTATGGTCCTTCATACATTTTTGAATAAATTCTGATGGGTAGTTTGTGATTCACTAGTAATACTTCCCTCACTTGTTTCATTTCATTATTTAAATCTCCTGACCTACTAGTCGGGCTCTTCGCCCGATTATACAGACATTTAACTAAACTTATACTGCTTCACCGATTCTGGAGGGGATGAATTAAAGTCTAAGTACTTATTAGAGTGTGTCGATTTCCTATGAACTGTAGTATGTAACCCATCATCCTGTTTTCGTTTGATTTTACAGCCTAGCATGGTTAACTCATCACGCGTCGGTGGCACAGCGGTATAATGCTTACCAAACACGCATGTGGTCGGGAGTTCGATCCCTGGCCACCGACGCACTCCTTTACCTCGCTAGGGCATAAGGCTGGTTAGCAACCCTATCCATCTAGTAAAAATAAACACCATTGCTACTAAAACCTCAAGACTCTAGATCGAAGCCCCCTATGTTCCACTGGGGACGTAAACGAATAGAAAAAAGTGGCTAACTCTTTATGTCAGCTATCTAACTCAGAAGTCAACTGGATTCCGTCACTTATTCAGTTTTTATATATGTGGAGAACATAGAGATATGTTAGTATTTTGACACAGTGAACTTGTCATCTACACATCTCCGTCATCGGCCATGAGAGATATTTGAACGTTCCAAGAGCTTTACAGTCCTCATTGTCCATATTAATTAAAGTCTGCAACTATTGAGGATATTGGTGATCCCATGATTGCTACCCCATTCATTTGCGTATATTTTATTTTAGAATTTAAATATAGTGCAGGAGGTTAGATAAAATTGTACATGTGGTATTATTTCATCAACCTAGGGATCGTCGTATGCTTTTTGAGCATTCAGAATCAATATCCACTTGATTATGCATAAATTTTATTTTGATGAAATCACACACAGTGGTGTTATACAGTGAGTAATATTTACTGATGATAACTAAGTTTCCAGTACAATTTATTACTACTGCTCATAATCATCACATCAAGGCATTACTCACACAACTTTCTTGCTTCATTCATATACATGAGTAAAAATTGATGATTAGACATTTGAATAAAATCAGTCAATGTAAGATGAAGTACATTCAGAAATAATAATATTAGTGTTATCAATAAAATACAATCAGATGGGAAATAAGACGAGTGTTTTTATAGACAAAATAAGTAACTTGTTATAATGTAAATTAAACTGAATACATTTTAACACTATTATTTATTATCCTCCTCTGATTTGACTAGTAGTAATAATATCTTCCATACATATCTTTGATATTTGAATTGAGTCACTCTATAGCGCATGTGTTGGGTGTAGATTATTCAATGAACCAGGCAGGATCCAGTAACCAATCTCTGTCCCTGTCTCAACCTACCAATATTACTTTTCAGAATTTTGACTCTGTCCCATCCACCCCATCTTATTGTGGTTGTGTATTAATGCATGCAGTGCGACTGCTGAGTGCTTTTTGCTAAATTACTTATCTTCATGGGGTCAGTCATTATAACCTCAGCTAAATTCTCATGTTCCAACAATCTGACTACTCCTGATCACCTACTAGTTTAACCTTTGTAGTTGACCTCACTCACAGTCACTGAAAGGCATTTTTAAATTATACTTTGTCTAACTGGGTCAACAGGGTCCTTTAGCCTACACAGCTTGTCTGTCCCACATGAGTGAGTTTGTAGGCGGGTTTGAATACCACCCTGACTCCTGCTTTATTAAGAATCCCACATAGGCTCTCAAATGTCCTCTCCTTATATGGTAAAACTGTTGTAGATGCCTTATAATCTTTATTACTAATGTTATCATTATTAGTTGTGTGTGAGCGTGAAGAAACTAGAGAGAGATGTGTTCTGCTTTTAACACTGTGAAAGTGTCATCCATATATCTCCACTCATGTATATAAGTGAAGCAAGAAGGCTGTGTGAGTGAGTACCTTGATATGATTATGAGCTGCAGTAATAAATTAGTTGTGCTCAAAACGTGGTTATTATCAGTAAACATTACCGTATAACATCATTGTGTGTGTGTGTGTGACTTTATCAAAATAAATTCTATCCATAACGGAATTATATAGTCTACCGCCACAGTGTCCATTTGTATCTTTCTTTATATATTCAACATAATACTTCATGTTTCACTCGCACTACCCCTATTCTGACATCTGTACTGTCCAACTTACAAGTTTATTCTATTCTTAACCGTTAGTTAACGCAAAGAACCACAGCTGGTTTCTGTATGGCTGTTTAAGAAATACGATTTGGATTCATAAATTAAATAGAATAACAAACTTTCGATCAGTGAGGCGCAAAATTTAAGACTTAACGCATATGTTTCTAACACTGAAGACCTAAATTCGCAGTCGACACTTTGATTTCAAGAGAATAGGAATATTGTTTACTAGTGAGAGTTGGAATTCTCTTCACTGTCACACAATGAAAAAAGGTTGAAATAATGGAGAAGATTTGTAGCTCAGGTTGGTGGATGATATCGAATTAGTTGTTTGTGTCCTCAGAGCTTCTAGTTGATTTAATTGGAAAGCTCTCATCGTCCCGCTTCTAGACAACATCTTCCAGTCAGGTGTTGTCAGTCTGGAATGAACTGTTTTGAATTCTCCCTGAGTGATGATATAATTGTATCTCCCTACTGGCAGCCACTGTCCTGACTGACTGATCGTTAATTTACGTCTGCATTGATCATTTTTATTGACTGACTGACTGACGCGGAATTTGAACTTTCTTGTCACATATGATGATGAGTTTGCTTTTTATTAGTTGATAAATTTGGTCTATCGAGGTAATGGGTGTGTGTTTGTTTGTTAATCGATGATTGATTCACTTGACTACCAACCAGGCTTCTAGAAATTCCCCGGAATTACTGTCTGGCGTTTCCTTTATTTTAAAATTTCTACATTATCCCAACAATCATCGAATTGGTGTCCGTAATTATACACATGCATCGCGATATGAAACAGGAATGCATTTTATGTCTTTTCACAGCTGATATGGGTTAGTCGATTCGGACACGAAGGGACCGACGCCCACTTTGTTGACCTATGTAATGTCTCTATTGCAGTTCATACATGCAACTTATTTTGGGTCTCCTGGTTTGCCCTGATTGCAAAATGGGTGTATAAAAACTTATTATATCGAAACTAAACATTTTTCTCAATCTTTTCTTCGTTACCGAATTTCACCAAAACTTTCTTTCTTATCACGTCTGAATTAGTTCGACTAGAATCTGACGGCTGCTCACAGTGTGACACACACACACACAATATTGATGCTAAATACATTTAGACAACTCGGGGATAAGTTTGTCGGGGATGTTCCTCAAGTCAGTCAGCTACTACTACTCACCTAAATGAGGCAGGCACCTTGATTTGTGAATTCTAGTAGTACGCGGAAATTGCAGAAGACGAAAGAGACTTGGTAAAAGAATCTTTATTTGCAAAATTAGCATCTCTATATAGCCAAATATAATGTACGCTTTATCTATCTATCCATCTATCTTCAATACATCATTGGCACAGATCTTCCGTGGTGTGCTCCTTCTTTCATATTGCCTTTCTTTGTGTTCCTTTCACATCGTCTCCCATATATCTCTCCACAACTTTGTAGCACTTGCTTTCGCTGACATAAACTCCATCTCCCTGCTATTTCATGTTTTTTTTTATGCCGACCGATGAACGACTCTTTACATACTACTGATAAATCCTGTCAGTAGCACTCGCCACACTACTTACTACATATTCTAATACGGTTATTTATTTTGAGGTATAAGCACAAGTTATAAACTTAAATCTATACAAGTGATGTATATACATATTGTGTATAGTTTACAAATAGTAATGAATAACTTCCATTCATACTAATAGTCAATATAGCAAAAATATTCATTCAGATCTCAGAATATCATCCTGCAAAGTGCTTGAGAAGAAAGGGTTAAATAAAATCCATTCATACCTCTATTCTATCTCATCTCGTAGATACAGAACACAATTTTAGAATTTCCTGTCGATTGATTGATTGAACCGAAGTGCTCGATCTCAGACTGACATATCGGCTTCTTGTGTAGATGCTTCGACGATGTCTGGGCATGTAATTAGAAGTTAATTGGTAGATGGTGACTAACAGTGGAATCAAGCCAGGATGCGCGCATTTAGTCCTATCTAAATTGAATTCAATAATTAATATGATCCGCTGCACAAGATGTGGCTCTCTTGTGGCCCAAGTGATCTAGTGGACAACGCTTTGGTGTTTGAAACTATGGGCACTGGATTCGAGCCTCGGTGGGAACATCATCATTCACTTACTGAGGAATGCAGGTACATCAACTGGCTGACTAGTCCCCAGTAGGACGAAATGCGCTTTATCCTGGTGGATTCCACTGCTAGTCACCATCCACCAATTAACTTCTAGGAACACAAGACTGATGTTAACAAGGCGACTTTCAAAGTCATCTACGACCACATACCAACTAATCCCGACTTTACTTTAAGAGTTCGTCTATTACATATTGCTGAGGCTGTTTTGATCCACACTAAGAAACCTAACTTATGTATGTATCCACAAGAAGAAGTTGTAGAAATTTCCTTAATTTTATTTGATATTCTATTTACTGTTACACTTTTATGCTTATTACAATTTATGCATCTTTAGTGAACTGTAATTCCGTAGTGATCTTACTTAACAAATCGATATTATTTAAAAGGAAACACACCAATATTGCTAGTGACTATTATTCTAGAATATTCTATGTATACAAAACAAACATATGTATATAATTGTAGAGGCAGAAGGAAATTATCGAAAAGGATATTCTTCGATAAATGTATGGCAGAAAACCAGTAACTTGGAAAAAACGACGGTTTAAAGGATCTGAGATATCACAGAGTGTTTGTTAATGTATGTGCGCCATCGAGAAGAATTTTAAGCAAAATCACTAATAGTCTCCAGCCATTGATTTTTAGCATATTGAGGGGCCAAAACCAGACAGTTTAGACCTGCCTACGTGGCTCAGACCAACTGTCAATGATTTCATGGATTAATTCCATCCTTTAGTCTGACTACCTCTAACTCTTTCCCAGACTAGTCCTATCTAAGCTTGTGCTGACAGCTGGCTGTGGCGAACAAGCCAAAATTGTAGACAACAATTGACATCAACGTTCACCTCCCGAATCACGGTCATGCAGAAAATACAATAACAAAGCTTAACCTTGAGAAGATCACCACCAGCCAATCAATCAATCACAGCGGAGTGCACGTGTGGAAATATGATTCACAGATACATATGGCTTGATTTTCTGAAGAAACGCCCACAAAGACATAACGGAATAGCCACCTTCAGGAAGAAAACAACCAATCAATCAGAAGAGGTTGCTTCTCCGCTAACAATAATGTACATAAAAATTTGTAAATACCTCTTGGTTTTTTTCTTTTTCAATAAAAACGATCGCTTGCTTGATCCTTGTCTTTTGCCATTACAAGCTAACATTGCTCTAAGAAGAAGAAGAAGGCAACTCTTGACGTACACTAAGCAGCATATCCTAGCCATCTCATTCACAATCGATGTAGCTTCACAATTTCCACAGACCTAACACCCTAAGCATAATCTGATCATTACACTCACCACATAATACCACTTGACACAGGTGAGATAGAAGGCAAACACATCTGTACTCAAAGACAAGTTAGCCTTTCCAGATCTACCACTCTCAATCTTACACAGCCATAAAAACGGGGACATAGCGAAGAACTTCTACACAGTGTACACACACACGCCCTTTGATAAATAATCGATAGATAACCCACTAGAGATGACATAAACAGGGGGAATCGGAGTTTTCTGGACCCATGATCTAGTAGTCCAACGTCAAGCACCCAACATCAATGGATTACAGTTCCTCCTTACCTCAACAGATTCCAATAAAATAGCAAATGAATTCTGTACAGGTGGAAAAAGATATCAAATAATGCTCTCCTTTTCATTGATTCTCTACTAATGATGTCCAACTACATCATATTCAACTCAACGGAAACACAAACAGAACTGAGACGTACTCATATATATATCGATATATCTATACATGTATAATATGTACAAGAGTAACATTTTTAAAAAAGGTATACTGGGTTGAACAGTGAATACGACTGATTTAATCACGAACTTTGGAAATATTGACCAATAGATAAACAGATAAGAAAAATGAATAAATCAAAAGAAGAAATCTATTTTGTTTTCAAATATTAAACAAACAGAGAATACAGAGAAGACGAAGAAGAATTTACACCTCCTCCTCTTCTATGAGGAGGAGAAGTCGGAGCACTTCATTTCCCTTCTGTTTAAAACACGTTCATTCCTCATCCTCCTACTCCTGCTCGTGTCATCCTCCTCCCTACTTCTCATTGTATTGTGTTGGCGATGATGATGCTATTTGGTTCAGATTTGTTTTAAGACTGTTTCAGTAAAATAACAAAACATTCCAGATTAGATATATCCTCGTTGAAGTGGTACAACACATCACATCAGACCATAAACTGAGGCAACCAACAAACAGGGAGCATACACACAATGAAAGTTGAATAATGAGGGCGGTGGGGCGGGACGGGAAGAATTAGACACTGTTGCCATAGAATCAGAAAAACACTGACAATTAGGAGTACAGAGTGAATTACACAATTCTACATGGAAATATATATACACACACAAGTCAAAATGAGCGTGAAAACGATTTTGTCTTTTGCAGTTATATTGACTGTTTGAATAGTGCGCACACACACACAAACACAAAACGACGAAAAATATTAGTTCGAAACCAAAACATATTCCATCAGGGGATATTAAAACTCAACAAAAGAGAAAATAATAAATCGAAAACAAGGAAATAAATCAAGATAAAAAAACAAATATTATTTCTCAAGAATAATAATAATAATAGTAGTAATGGTAGTAGTGTGCTGAGAGCTGACTGTTAGCCAAAGTTGGTAGACAGTAATTTACGCCAATGTTTATGCCCCATAGACGTAAATTACTGTCTACCAACTTTGACTAGCAGTCAAACCAGCACTCACCACAGTAGTAGTAGTAGTACAGACTTGAGAATAAGTAACAATCATATAATTCGTACTGTCAAGATGATTCTTACTACCACCACCTCTGGTAAGAAGGAATACTCTTCAGTGATATTGAAGTTCCCACCAACCACACCATACTATACTATACTGTACTATACCATACAGAGGTAAGAGATTTCATGGAAAAGCTACAAAATGCAAAAAACAGAGAAAAAAGAA
Source organism: Trichobilharzia regenti (assembly GCA_944472135.2). Classification (NCBI taxonomy): domain Eukaryota; kingdom Metazoa; phylum Platyhelminthes; class Trematoda; order Strigeidida; family Schistosomatidae; genus Trichobilharzia; species Trichobilharzia regenti. The sequence goes on from OX235268.1 coordinate 46,134,954, forward strand.
GAAAAATGGAGTCATAAGAAAATCGATGAAGTTGTGAGTGTGTTAAGACACAATCCTGATTTTATAAGTAGTATAATGCACAAAACGACAAAAATATTCTAAACTTTCTTTCTTTTGAAAAAAAGATTAAATGCATTACATCTTTCATGCGCTTGTGTTAATTATAACTAAGTGGAGAAGATCCGTGAAGTAGATGCTCAGATGGATGTTTTCAATGATTGTGTTGGCACTAAAGATGTTGCCTAGGTAGACAACCAAAGGTTCGAAATCAAATTTTCTGGCTGAGAGAAGGCAACACCAACAGAGCCTCACAGTTAAACAATTATCATGAACACTCACTGTCATAATATATAGATACATAAATATTCCTTCGGGTTTGCAGTGGAACAAAGGACTTCACCGGTACATCCCCATTTCACCATCAGAATGCTATTTAAAGTTCTATTTAGCTGTGTTCACAATTTCCCAACTCTACACATCGTCATCAAACAAAGCAGAGAATGGAAGGTAAACTCCTAACTTAAGTTCATCGACCAATTTCAAAAAGCCTTAGACAGAGTTGATCGAGTGGTAATTTGAAAACTATTTCAACACTACACCGCGCAGTGACCAAGTCTTTATCAACCTCATTTAGCAGTTGGCTATACGACAATCCCATGTGTTAGATGATCCACAATGGAAATATCAACGAGGCCTTCGTAGTCAATACAGGAGTAAGACAGGGCTGTCTATTATCATCGATGCTATTCTTAACTGTGGTGGACTGGAGGATTATGCATCAGACTGTGCACAGGGAGTGAGAAGACAGGAATACGTTGGACCACCGATGAGCGGACTCTAGACGATCTGGATTTCGCGTGTGGAAGATTTATGTTTACAGTCAAACAAACTTGAAAACTAATAGGCGAAAACCAACAAACTGGCAGAAGAGGCAGAGCTGGCAGTGAAGACACGACTCCAGGTGAACATAGGGAAGACAGAGTTGATAAAGATAACCAACCAACCAACAACAACCATCACCAATCACCATCAACGGGAGAGATTTCACAGTGGTTACTTCCTGGCTTCACTTATCTAGGAAGCATCGTTTCAACCATATACAGTTGAAATGGATGAAGATGTCAAAGCCAGCCAGTCGGGATCGGAAAGATAAGATACACCTCCATGAACTTGAAAGAGGTTTGCAAATCTTCTGCACTCCGTCAGCATGACGAACAACATTCGGATCCTGTTCGACACATATGTGAAGCGACGAGTGGGTCATCAGTGTTAGGGTGACATGGAGGAGATAATGCGAAGAGGAGATGAGAGAGATTATGGGCTAAAGAGAACAGCACCAAAAAGAACGAAGTAAAGACGTGTTGTTGGAGCCTTATGTTTGATATGTATCCACATATATATATATTTATGTGTGTGTGTGTGTATGTTGGTCTATCTTTCTGTTTGCTCGCTTAGTCTGTGACCATTTCACTTGTATGAACCTGTCTCCTTTAACAATGTATATTCCCCTTATATTATATATAATATGAGTGTTTGTTGACAGTCCGTTGCTTGGTGACATATATCCATATATGGTGGTTGTTGACATGTCTGCTATATTTCACTACGTATATATGGATCGATACTCCATTATAATTAGCCATTCATGTTAAGACTGTCTAGTGATTTGTTCACACCTTTGTCTAGACATTCTATATATATATTTCGTTCTCACAATCTTGTGACTTACTTACTACCACTTTGGTGTGATACCACTTTTGCATTCTCCTTGTGTTTGGAAAATAGAAGTATCATCGCAAACCTAGTGGTCTTGTGATTTCCGCCTTCTTGCGTCAGGACTATTAAATTCTCGACCAGTACATAACAATAATTTAGCGACGAGTACATAACAATGTTCCATTCGGAACCCAAGGGAATAATAAATGCAATCGCGGATAAGCTTTCATCCCCTCCTCGCACAATTTCACCCAAATCATTCTGCTGCAATGTCCAACTCGTCGTTTTCCATTAGGGTTTGCCTGGGCCTCCTCTCCTATATTGTCAACTTAAGATATGAACCAGGCTGATTTCACTATTTTACATCACTAGTTTAGTAGTCAGGGTTCTAAGCCTGAAAAAATGGAGAAGGTTGGGCGTGTGATCAGCCTAACTGCATTTGGTTGGTTAGTGAAACAATCTCGGAAAGAAATGGCACTATAATTAGCTCCCAGGGTAGACGACTGGATCGCTGGAAAGAGCATTATGAGGAGCAGTTTAATTGGCCCACAGCCACGCTCAACCTTCCGAACATCCAACACCTCCCTGAATGGGATATAGACACAGGTCCTCCGTCACTAACTGAGGTTACTAAAGCTGTCACCAATCTGAAACTAGGCAAAGCAGCGGGACCTGATGGAATGACTCCAGAGGTATTTAAGTACGGTGGAGACAGTTTACTGTCCGGATTAACTGAGGTACTAGGCAGCGTCTGGGAATCAGAAGAAGTCCCATCGGGTTGGTGTAAGTCATTGATTATCCCGATATACAAGAAGGGAGACAAGTCTTCCTGTGATAATCACAGAGGGATTGGATTAGCTTGAGTAATATAGTATCTAAAGTCCTAGGCTCAATAATCATGCGTAGCCTAAGTGGTACTCGGGAGGCACAAACACGAGTGAGCCAGGTAGGCTTTAGACCAGGAAGAGGGTGTATTGATCATATCTTCCCACTCCGACAGATTCTAGAACACAGGCACTCCTACCGGCGTCCAACAGTCATTATATTTCTTGACCTAAAGGCAGCATTCGACTCTGTCGATCGAGAAGTTCTCTGGAGATGATTGGCTGTAAAGGGAATTCCGAGAAAATATATTGCACTGATTAAGGCACTCTACTCGTATTCATACAGCCAGGTGAGGGCTTACGGCGAACTGTCATCCGAACTGGTGACGACTAGCGGTGTCCGTCAAGGATGCCCATTATCCCCTTATCTATTCAACTTCATCATAGATGTGTTAATGGACTTAACCCTAAGTGACTTCAGCGACTCAGGGATTGACTTGCTACCAGGGAATAATCTCGTTAACTTGGAATATGCAGACGACATAGTCCTTTTAGGGGAGGACGCTGACAAAATGCACAATCTTCTGAACACCTTGAGCAACAATCTTCGTATGTTTGGCATGCGATTCGCTCCCGCCAAATGCAAGATGATGTTACAGGACTGGACTACATCGACGCCTAGTTTAAAAATAGGAAGTGAAGTGGTAGAGCACGTTGACCGCTTCACTTATTTAGGAAGTACCATCAGCCCCAACGGGCTGATCTCTGACGAAATCTCAGCACGAATACAAGGGGCTCGTTTCGCATTTGTTAGTTTACGCCGGCTCTGGCGTAGACGAGATGTTCGACTATCGACCAAAGGGCGGGTGTACTGCTCATCAGTCCGCTCCGTCCTTCTTTATGGCTGTGAGACCTGGCCACTGAGAGTGGAAGACATGAAAAGACTAGCTGTCTTTGATTATAGGTGCCTGCGTTCTCTCTCCCGTGTAAAGTGGCATAATAAGGTGAGCAACATTGAAGTTAGGCGTCGAGTTCTAGGTAAAGAGGGGAAATCGATCGACGAAGTCATGAAATTACGAAGACTGAGATGGTTATGACATGTGTTACGTATGCCAAGCCATCGCCTCCCTCGACGAGCTATGTTAGCGGATATAGGGTCAGGCTGGAAAAAAGCTAGCGGCGGTCAAACAAAAACTTGGCCCCACCAGTCAATGAAATCCACAACAGTTGGTCTAAGCCACGTAGGAAGGTGTAGACTTCCAGGCTGGGGTCTTCGGGACGGTAAAAATCTATGGTTGGAAACAATTGGTGACATGGCTCAAAATCGTTCTCAGTGGCGCAGATGCATCTACTCCCTGTGACTTATGATCTCTAATGAATCTGTTTTGTCCTTCGTTATTACTCCTTTGTCTCACACCTCTGCTCACTGTTTCTATTATGCTTTTCTTGTACTTTCTTCTCTTGCTTCGCGTGCTACACGGAGTGTGGCGACTTGAAGTGCCGCACATTTGTGCAAAGTTCTATGTCAAAAACAGACAGACAGACAGGTTGGTCTCATACTACTCTACGAATAGAGGCTACATTATTTCCATTCTTTTGTCTCTCAATATTTTACCTTACAATCGATGTGCAGACATGGAATGTAGCAAATTAGATCCCTTTATTCTTTTGAGTCCTCAGTGGAACATAGGGCTACCGCCCCCCCCTCTTTATTGGGATTATAACCGTCTAAAGAAGGTAGAGGTGTGTGCCAGTCAGGACTCGCGCGCCGGACCACATGGCGTGGTCGACTAGCACTCTATCTCTGAACGACTGACCCACAGCAATTTAGGTCAACATACAGTCACCATTCTCTAAGGTTCTACGTCGACGCCTTTTAGTCTGTTTGTTGAAAATGGTGAACGCCTAACATCACCCAGTTAGAACGATCAGTTAACTTTAGATGCTGATGATGATATTAGACACACTACAACTATTTTCAACTCAATGATGAAAACGAAGGGGTGTAAAGTATGATAACAAAAACTACCACTGAGAGACATCGGAAGGTTGACGGAAGAAGGTTCTCGGGGACATCCCCGGATTTCGGCCGTGATTGTTTCGCAAAATATGCATGTTTGCAATGTGCATGCATTAAAAATTACAAATAGACACGAGGTATAGATGAACACACTTGAAAAGGTGAGGAAATTCGATTTTAAAAATAATACATTCAGATGGCATTTGTACAACCTTATAGACGGGGGATGGATAGGTGAATCGATATTTCCTGATGCCTTGAAGGAACTCATCTCCTTTCTGTACTAGTTGACTCCAGTTCAAATTTCAGAAGGGGGGGATTAAGCTCCTTCAAAACTACAGATACGTCTCATTGTGACGAGGTTTAGTTTAGGAAGCACGAAATCCAGGTCCTCCTCCAACCATCTACTAACAACACAATTTAGAGGGCATCACATGATGGAGGACCACCTGCACAAACTTGACTGACAGAACTCAGTCGGCGCCAAAGAAGGGACTAGGCGCATGATATTAGTTACATTACACATTAGTCCATTCAAATTACCCAACTCCACCTGGAACATTATCTGAAGAACAGTAGTGCAAACGGAAACAGAAAATTTGTTGTTTTTTTCTTGATGATGTTGCGAAAACTATTCTGTTTTATTGAAATGGTTCTGTCATATAATAAGTTTTAATACATATTTATATTTTTAAATTCTCATATTTGATTATAGCTTGATCCCATACAGTAATTTGTATAAGTATAAAATTTTCGGCATGTGATATCCGTAGCCCACATTCAGCAGACCGACGACCATTGATATCAGGTGTGAGTCGGTCGGAGATCGAAACCCGGGCCGTGTGCATAGTCGGCGAGCGTCTTAACTGCTGTGCCACCAACGCACAGATAATGAATGAAATCTTCTTCTCAGCACTCAACAGTTTTCAGTCAGTGGGTCCTGGGTTCAAAACCCGTTCCATCTACTCCATTCAGTATCAACAAATGGGCAGTATCAACACCCTTTGAACAATAATTCTGACTCATATTCTAGTACACAAAAGACCAGCTCCCGATAACTGACTTCAAACGACCTCACTCACCCCCCTCCGCTGACAAAGTGAATTATTTGTGTAATCCCTATACAGCGATAAGGCGAATTTTACCTTGGTGTCAGCATTGATAAAGTTGACCAGAAAGACAATGAAATCCTCGTTATTCAACCGTCAACCGACCAACCAACCAACCACACAGCTAAGAGAAAGCACAACTACACAACAAAGTTATGCACACTTGAGCTACACAGATATCCTCTCCATAATTTATTAACTACACAATTGTATTTATTAACTGAAAACTAACCTCTCTCTCTCCCGCTATTTACATTTTTTATTTGTGTCAGAATCTCCAATGAGAAAAGCTTCCATTTCTTCACGTCTACATCGAGCAGTTTCAAGTTCTTTGTTACTGACTTCAGGATTAGTGTAGTTGGCTTTGGAATTCACATTCTGTTTTCTCTTCGCTTCAGCTTGAGCACCGATTCGTGCAATATGCTTTGAAGGAGGAGGAAGTTTCTTTTTAGCCTGTTTAGGACGTGAGGAATTTTTCTGAGGCGTGGGGGGATTGATCATATTTGTCACATGTGAATTAGGTACACGTACTGAAGCTGGAGATGTTGAGTGCTTAGTTGACATGGAAGTTTGAGATGTACCACCAACACTACCACCCCCGAACATGTTGGACTGACGGGACTGAATTGAAGTTACAAGTGATGATTGTAGAATAGCCAAAGCATCTTCAACAGTACCCGGTTTGAAATCGTTTCTGGGGAAGGCAAAGAAAGCGATTTAATGGTTACCAATCACTCATCAATAATAAAAAAAGAAACATCATTACACAGTGGAGTCGGTGGCTCAGGGGAAAATGTCCACCGAGCCAAACACATGCGCCGTGTTCGAATCCACCAGCCGACACACTTCAAAATATCGCCTAACCGGTAGGAGGCCTGGAAAAGAAGAAAGGTTGGGCGGGCGTAAGGTTAGTAACCTACCCCGTAAAACAAAGCGCTACAGAATTTTAAAGCTTACACACACCTTGAAGCCCCACGTTCTACTCAGAACGCATAGTTACTCTTGATAAACGTTTACTTTCCTTTATGACTATATTGGCCAATTTAACTACTGCTAGATCGAACTCAACACAATAACGACACCGAATGAAGACCACGAAAGTAGCAGTATAACGACCCTTTCAGTGCCGTACACACAAAACCAGCTCAACGTCCATCTGGATGGTTATCGAGTATGATTGTTAAAACAAGATATGGTGTAAACTGAAAGCATACAATGCAACCCCACCCCATGTATACAACCTGGTAGAGTCGAGGGTGGGGAGACTCCAATTTTCCTCTCGAAATACTCTCATGCAACCACGTGTTCATAGGCTCTGCCAAGTTAATCATATTCGCTGCTTTTATACGGCTGGGTGTATTCCTAACAACAGTGAAACAGCGAATAGGAATGTCTGGCGCACAAAACAACACGACTAGTGGACATGCTGGTCTGTCCAGGGGAATTGGAAAATCCTGATTCCAAGCCTATGGTGGTGTACATGGGCTCCAGAATCCGATTACATCAAATGGCATATGGACCTGTTTTTGTCACCGGAATCCACGAGAACGTTGCTCGTGATGCTGTTCCCCTATCTCTCTAGTGGATCAAACTTCAAGTCAGAGGCTCAGTGGGGGTGGCCCTTCAAACAACCATCTCGCTTCGGTCCCGACATCTCAACCCTCGCGCAATCTATAAGATTTTGCGTGGTGCATCTCTTAGTACCTATAATACACCAAGTATGTATACTAACAATAATAATAATAAGTATATAATAGTTACTGTACATATCGAACTGGACAACTTTCACCCCTAACAACATAAAAATTTGTGTTGCATATTGAATTAGTACGAGTGTTTTTCTCAATTTCATCCAAACTTACTAACTGACTGATTGGTTTCAACGTAGGACTTTGCACAGATGTGTAGCAGTTCGGGTCACCACACTCCATGTACCACACACAAAGCAAGAGAACAGAGCTAAGGCAGGTGCAAAAGACATCTCAAAAACAGAAGTGTGAGGGGAAAAGAGGAATTAGTAATATGGAAGAACAATAGAGTTTGATTGGATATTATAAATCACAAAGATTGAATGCATTTGTGCCAGCCATTGAAAACGATTTTGAGCCATATCACCAATAATCGTCTCCAGCTGTCATTACTTTTTACCATTCCGAGGGCCCTAACCAGCCACCCAGTCCACAACTCCTTATGTGGCTGGCTCGCTGGTTGGCTTAAACTGACTGTTGTGGATTGCACTGACTGAAGTTTTGGTTTGACCATCAACCACTAGCTCTTTCCCAACCTGATTCATCTATGTCAGCTATATTGACCGTCATTGAGGAAGGCGATGACTAGGCATGAATGTGTAACACATGTTCTGACCATCTTCATCGATGTAACTTAACAACCTCGTAGACTGACTTCCCCTCCCTCCTATCCATCACTCGACCGATGCCTAACCGCAATATTGCTCAACTCATTATACCAATTAACACCGAAGATTGAACGCAGACAACTATCATCAAAAACAGCTAACCAGGGTTTTCGTATCTTCCACTTTCAACTACCATCATGTCTCACAGACATAAAGCAGGAGGAGTGAGCGAACTACTGAGCAGTACACACGCCCTTTGGTCAGCCAACCAGATATCACGTCTACTAATCCAGAGGTGGCGTAAGTTGGGGTATGCCAAACGAACCTTCTGTATCCGTGCTGTGATTTCGTCAGAGATCAACCCGCCGGCGTTGACTGATGCAACTTCCCAAATAAATGAACTGACCAACACGCTCTACCACTTCATTCTTGTCTATCTCTCAGCTACGAGTGAGTCGTTGTAGTTCAGTCGAGTCTTGTAGCATCATTTTACATTTGACGAAGGGAACGAATCGCATGCCAAACATTTGAAGACTCTGCTCAATTTTGTCAGCATCTTCACCTAGGAGGCAGAACTATATCATCTGAATATTCTAAGTCAACGAAACTATTATTCCCTGTTGGTAACAAGTCATTCCCTCAGTCACTGACGTCAGTTAGAGTTAAGTTCATTAGTAGTACATCTATGATGACATAAAAAGATGGGGACAGTGGGCAGGGCATCCATTAAGGAAACTACTGGTTGTTACCACTTCACATGACAAATCTCCCTAAGCTCTCACATGGCTGGCTGCATGGGTTCCAGTAGAGTTGCTTGATCGACCGGTACGATGTATTTCTCAGCATTCTCTTCACAGCCAAGCATCGTCATAGTATCTCTCGGTCGACAGAATCAAACGCCGCCTTCAGGTCAAGAAATATAACGATTGTTGGACTCCTGTAAATATATCTGTGTTCAAAAATCTGTCGAAGGGTGAAGATATGATCAACACACCCTTTCTCTGGTCTAAAGTCTGCTTAGTTGTCTCATGTTTGTTCCTCCCGAGCAACACTTAGTCTACGAATGATTATTGAGCCTTTATACTCTATATTGATCAAGCTAATCTCCCAGTGGTTATCACAGGAAGACTTGTCTCCCTTCTTATATACAGAGTTAAGCAATGACTAACACACACCAGTTCGACGAGACTATCTCTGATTCCCAGATGCTGGCTAATACCTTAGTAAACACAGATAGTAAACTGTCTCCACCGTCCTTAAACACTTCTCGAGTCATTCCATCAGGTCCCACTGCTTCCCATCGTTTCGGACTAGTGACAGCTTTTGTAACCTCAATCATGGACGGAGGACCTGTGTTTATATTCCATTCAGGGAGGTGTTCGATGCTGGGTAAGTTGAGTGTGACTGCAAATGGTGAAATGGGAATTTAGAAATAATACTTGAACAAGGCATATAGGCGAACAATATTGTTTTCAATTAGATCTCCTACAAGCTTTACTCTAATTTACACAGATTTATATATAACAATTTTAAGCAATGACGGTGATTTTGTGGATCAAATAATAGTAATAATAATAATGTGGTAAGTGTTTTGAACGTCATTAATAACGATGATTATAATGATAACAAAATATTGATAGTAAGGTTTTGCAGATGGCGATAAGAAGAATAACAAAGGTAGTAATATGTTTATATGTAGACAATTCAATAATGAAATAAATTAGGTCAAATCTTAAGAGTTGCGTAATACTAAAGGTGAAGTGGACAGATAAATATCATATTAGTACGAAGGCAATGGAAAATAAGAAGGGTGGGAGGATTTCGATTAGAATTCACCTAGGCCAACGGAGAGACAAAGGTAGAACAAACTTCTTTTGTTGTATGCAAAGATTAGGATTGTCCTCTTGAATTCCCATAGCTTCGGCTAAGTGTAAAAGACAGGTTCTGATTCCGTTCGAAAGACTCGATGGAATGCGATAGATAACTTTGAAGGCACTATTTTTGTCCACTCGGTGACCGCTATCAATCAAATGAGCCGAAATAGAACTTTGGATGAATTTTATTTGACCTTTTCTGAACCATGAAGGAAGATGATCATTGATGCGTTTGTTAAGCAATCATCTAGTTGTTCGGCCCTATATAGCTTTCTCCACTGGAGCAACTAAATTTATAGATACACATAGAAGTGGCACAGCTAGGTAGTTTGTTTTTCGCTTGAGCAATTCTAATTGGTCGGCAGCTGGAAAATGACAAACAAAGTGGGGCAGCAATATAAGTCCGTTTTATTGCTCTCGATAATCTCAGATGTAAGACTTCACTAGCCACATCATCATTAAATTGCAATTTCATGAACAGTTGTTTCTTTTTAACTGTTGTCAGTTACTTTTTATTGCACCTCGTGTTTATGTGTCTGTCTCCTTACAAATCTACTAGGATAACCCATTTGGATCAGCGTATTTTAGATGTATCCTAACTCATTTTCTAGGGAGTCATTTGTACAGATAACGTCTTGTTCTATTCGTGAAGCATCTGACCAAATTGATTTTGTATCGGATTGGTACAAAACTGAAGAAATGTGTATATTGTCCTTGTAGGATTAATTTTGCCTACAGATTTAGTCCTTCCTCAGTACTGACGACACAGAGTCTTGGCTTAACTATAGTTAAACTATATCTGTTTCTAAAACATGAAACAAATCATACAATTACACCAAGAAAAATATAAAACCCATTGTAACTCAAGAAAGGGCAAAAACGTACCGAACAGTATTGAGGGAACGGACAAAATGAACAGTTAATTAATTACATGTACACGCAAATAGAGTGACAGAAAACAAAGAGCACTCAAGGTGACATCACGTGGTGTGAGTTACATCAAATTGAACAATAATCGCGACAAGAACGTCACATCATATTGATTAGCTGTCTATCATAATAGTCTGTCTATCTATCGCGATTAACAGTCCTACAGATGTATTATCATTATCATTGTTATTGTCATTATTATTATTTGATCGTATGGAGGATTTCACCATCAGCTGACATCAGTTAGAGAACCACTGGAAAACCTAGGAGTACTAGACAGCTTTTTCGTCCTAGTTTGGGAATCTTCAGTAGTACGCACCCATCGGGGTTCGAACCCAGGACCTTGTGGTTATAAGGCGAGCTCGTAGACCATTGAGCCACTGGGACTCGATCCAATGGTTCTTGAATTTAAACTTCTGCCAGTTCACAACATAGCGCGACCATTTCGCAATGTGGGTGCGTCTGTCTGTCTGGATTCAACATAGAACTTGGCACCGAAGTGCACCAGTTCGAGTTGCCACGTTCCAAATAGCACACAGAGGTAGGCAAGAAGATGAGTGAAGAGAATCAATACAGTCTGACAAGTATAAGAGTGAAACAGAATGGGTAATGGTAGAAAGGAATATGAAAGATTACAGAGACTGAATACATCTGCGCTGGCCATTGACAACGATTTTGAGCCATGTCACCTATTGTCTCCAGCCATTGATTCCTAGAGTCCCGAGGTCCCCAACCCGGAAGTCTGCATCTCCCTACCTGACTCAGTTTAACTGTCAAGGATTTCATGGATTGATGAGGCCATGTTTTTGTTTGGCCACCACTGGCTCTTTTCCAACCTGCACCTATATCAGCTAACAATGCCCGTCGGGGGAGGCGGTGGTTAGGCATGCGCAGCACGTGACCTAGCCATCTTAGTCTATGTAACTTTATAGCCTCGTCGATTGATTTTCCCTCTTTACCCAACACTCTACGCCTAACATCAACATTACTTATCTTGTGAAACCACCTAACGTGAGACAGAGATCGCAGACATCTATGATCGAAAGCAGTCAACCTTTTCATGTCTTCAACGCGTATTGGCCATGTTTCAGAGCCATAGAGAAGGACGGAGCGAACTGATGAGCATTACACACGTCTCTTGGTTGATAACCGGATGTCACGCCTACGCCAGAGATGGTGTAAGTCAGCGAAAGCAGCTCGAGCTTTTCGGATCCGTGATGAGATTTCATCGCCAATCAGTCCGTTGGTGCTAATACAACTTCCCAAGTAGGTGAAGTGGTCCAGTCCTGTAGCAGCATCTTACATTTTGCAGGGGCGAATCGCATGCCAAACATACGAAGATTGCTGCTCAAGGTGTTCAGAAGACTCTGCATTTTGTCAGCATCCTCCCCTAACAGGACTATGTCATCTGCATATTCTAAGTCCATTAGATTATTCCCTGGTAACAAGTCGATTCCTAAGTCACTACGTTCAGTTAAGGATACTTCCATTAGCATATCTATGATGAAGTTAAACAGAAATGGGGAAAGTGGACATCCCTGTCGGACACCACTGGTTGTTACCAATTCAGATGACAATTCCCCATAAGCCCTTACACGACTACGTGAGTTTGAATAGAGTGCCTTGATTAGTGCAATGTACTTTCTTGGCACTCCCTTCACAGTCAGACATTGCCATAGTACCTTTCGATCCACGGAGTCGAAGGCCGCCTTCAAGTCAAGAAATATGACAATTGTTGGACGCCGAAAAGTGTGTCTATGTTCTAGAATCTGTCGAAGAGTGAAGATATGATCTATGCACCCTCTACCTGGTCTAAAGCCTGCTTGATTTTCCCTTGTCTGTTCCTCCCGAGTTCTGCTTAGTCTATGCATGATTACTGAGCCTAGGATTTTAGAGACTATGTTCGTTAGGCTGATCCCCCTATGATTATCACACGAGGACTTGTTTCCCTTCTTGAATATCGGTATAATAAGTGACTTACCCCAGTCTGATGGCACTGTCTCTGATTCCCAGACTTTGCCTAGTACCTCAGTTAATCTACAAACTAGTATGTCACCCCCATATTTAAACACCTCCGGAATAATTCCGTCGGGTCCTGCCGCTTTGCCTCGTTTCAAATTACTGATAGCTTTTGTGACCTCACTTACAGACGGCGGACCAGTGTCTATATCCCATTCGGGTGTGCTGGATGTCGGGGAGGTTCAGTGTGGCTGTAGGCAAGTTAAATTGTTCCTCAAAGTGTTCTTTCCAGCGTTCAAGGCGTCTATCCTGAGAGCTAATTAAGGAGCCATTTTTCTCAGAAATAGTCTCACTTATGAATTGCCTTCTCCCACCCGTTTCCCTGATGAGTCTAAAGAGTTGCCTAGTGTTGCCTATCGCCGATGCTTTTTCCATCTCTTTTGCCTTTGTCACCCACCACTGTTCACGGTCCTTGCGGAGACTTTTAGTAAGTTTCCTTTTGTGCAGCTTTCGCTCCTCATTGAATTCGGAGCTCGCCGGAATAAGTCTTCTAGCATCTATCAGTTCGGATGAGGCAGTCGAAATCCAGTGGTTTTTACTCACCTTTGGATTTGCCTTATTCACAGCTTTTACAGCTGTATCTATAGCTGACTGAATATTCTTCCAGGCTTCTCCAGGGTGAGCACAGCTGTCGAACTCAGATATGCGTTTAGCTAGTTCTTCCTCAAATAGGGATTTAGTTTCCTGATCGAGCTGGGGACGTGATGGTTTTACCGCCAGCTGTTTCCTACGTCCGTTCAGTCGTAAGCACACACGAGCCCGGACCAGTGCGTGATCGGTATCTACACACGTGTTCCAGAAGGAGCGACAATCTCCTACCGACCCACGCCAACGATAGCTTATTGCTATGTGGTCTATTTGTGTCCAGCGTTGGTTTGATGATGGGGGTCGCCAGGTTAAACAGTGTCTCTCCTTGTGTTTAAAGTTAGTGCTTACAAGAAACAAATGATTATCTGAACAGAACTGTAGGAGACGGTCACCGTTGTCGGTTCGCTGGCACGGAACTCCATAGGTGCCACCGACATCCTTCTCAGATTGACACAATTTCCCTACTTGAGCGTTAAAGTCACCAGCTAGAACGACTATATCTGAGCGTTTAGCCTTTCTCACCAAACTAGACAGCTTTTGGTAGAACTCATCCTTCGTTTCATCCGAACTGCAGTCAGTGGGGGCGTAGGCGGAGATTACGAAAAGGCATCGGCGAGTAGTGCAGTCCTTTCTCCTTCTTACTGATCCGTTCAGACGGACAGCACACATTCGGCTATCTACTGGGATCCAGTCAAGCAATGTCTTTTCTGCCCTAGTACTCAAAGCTATCCCTACGCCAGCTAATCCTCGTGAACTAGCTGTGGCATCTCCTGACACCCTCAAGGTGAATTTTGAAGATTCATCCTGTTGGCCAGGTGGGGTTAGGTGAATAACCACACTTGGGTCTTGTATGCGTGTTTCTGAAACACAACATACATCAATGGCTCGAGATGCCAGGGTCTTAGCTAGTGATGCTTGTTGTCCTATTTGGCAAAGTGTCCTAACATTAAATGCTCCTATATGAAATTGGTGGCGTGGCTTTAGGAGACTATCGGTGGTGGTTTTTTGGCTTTCGTCGTTTTTAGTGGACACAGAGTGAAGAGGGAGTGAGGAGCCATCAAGTAGAGGAGTTGCATCAGTGGGAGGAAGGCAAGGTAATAGAGATGAAGATGAAGACAAAGATAAGTGAGGATTAGAGAGGTTTTGTGTGCATTTCGGATTGTGAGGGCGATTGTTACTTCCCGGCTGCCCACACCGTGGAAGTTGGTTGCGTGACCGCAGAGCCCAGGGGACAACTGCTTGAGGCCGGTCACACGCGGCCTGTTTTTGTTTGTTCTCTTTTGTTTGGTGTGCCTCAGTAGCATACTTATCACTCCTACCCTGTGACACGGCAGCAGGAAGCGCGGTCGTTGTTAATCCGGGCCACGGCCGATCCGGCATGAAATTTTGTGAATTTGTTTGGATCATGGTATTGGATGGGGTAGCTGCTTTTTGTTTAACCGCTATCCAAACAACCTGCCTGGCATGGTAGAACCTCAAGAGACATAAGTCTCAGCCAGTATAGCTTGATTAGGTCATTGCGGTGTTCAAGCCCGACCACCACGTGAAGGTAACAGCTTTCGGTCGGGTGCGTACTGTTGAAGAGTCCCAAACTAGGATGAAACAGCTGTCCAGTACGCCCAGGTTTTCCAGTGGTTTTCTAACTGGTGTCAGCTCATGGTGAAATCCTCCATACAATCAAACAAAAATCCCTACAAAACCAGTACTTGAATATTATTTGATCCACAAAATCACCGTCATTGCTTAAACTTGTTATATATAAATCTGTGTAAATTAGAGTAAAGCCTGAAGAAGATCTGATTGAAAACAACAATATTGTTCACTTATATGTCTTGTTCTAATATTATTAATAATGGGAATATTTAAAGATAAAGATAAAATCTATCCTTAGTTATCTTACTTTTTTCCATACTGGCAAATATTTTCAATATCCTCTAATAAGTCTGTCTCAGATTCATCATCACTGACAACATCGACTAGGCCATTCACACTTGGACCAGGTATACCACCAACAACACCAACACCAGCACCAGTAATACCAGTCGTCGTAGTAGTAGTAGTATTAGTAGTAGAAGTAGTGAGCAAATTAAGACGTTGTTTAGTAAGAAATTCTGAATCAGCCATTGCAATTTTCAACTCTTCTTCTTCTTCGGAATCTTTTTGATAGGTGACTACACCAGCTGAACGTAAAACTTCTATAGTACAGGGATCTCGATCAGAGGGGCAGTTTTTATTGTTGGCGATTCCATGACACGTGTACAATCAGCTTTCATTAGATTTCTCATTTGATCTTCAACAGACTTAATTTCATCTGTACATGTGACAGTATTCTCTACTGCTGATATTAGTCTAGCTTAAAATATTAAAAAAAATTATTTTAAGAAAAAAATAATTATAATTAAAACAGTCAAATGTTATAGTTACTTACAACAGCTGAGACATTGACAGGTCACAATTTACACCCTCTAATCAACGCCTGCCTACTAATTAAGGATGATATTTTGAGTGAACACTAGTCAGTAACTCGTGTAATGTCTCTGGTCTTTTGTTTGGTTGGTGCAGACTGAATTCTATCACTCAAGTTTGCAATGTGACCACCATTCTTCTAGGTAGCTCGCCATCACAGTGCACATTAATTTGATAATATTAGATAGTTGGAGGCAATCGACCATAGGAAGCCTAACCTGACCTAATTTTCGTGCTAGTTGTGACTCACCAGTCAGTCAGCAAGGCAGGTGTATCTGCAACCACCTAGAAGGAACTCATTCTGAGAATCGAACCCGCGTCACCCAGTGCTGCAGTGAGTCAGAGACGTTACTACTGAGCTATTCAGGCTCGCGATTGACGTTCTGTAGGACTGTGGTGGGTATTTTGATTGGACACTAGTATCTAGTGTGACGTGTCTAGTCCCTTCTTTGTGCAGACTGAATTCTATCAATCCAATCAAAGTATCCACTACAGTCTTACATAAGGTCAATCGCGAGCCCGAATAGCTAGCTCAGTGGTATCGTTTCTGACTCACTGCAGCACTGGGAGACGCTGGTTCGAATATCAGAAGGACATGAGTTCCTTCAAGGTTGTAGATACGCCTTGCTGACTGTTAAGTGTCAACCAGCACGAAACCTAGGTCGAAGGCTTCCTGCCAACTACCTTCAACGATCTGATACCGACGATATTCCTGATCGTAATGGACTGGGTCATACAACACACACACACACAGTGGGGAACAAGAAGACAGGAATACGTTTCGCTAATGAGAAGACTCTAGATAGATCTGGACTTTGTAGAACAATATTACACCTTAGTGTCATACAAACTCGAAGATTTACACGCAAAAACCAACAAGTTGGTGGTAGAAGAGGCTGGCAGAGAAGACAGCAATTCATTCAGGTGAATGCAGAGAGGACAGATGTGATGAATTAAAGAGCAACTAAGAAGAATAAGCACCAATCACTACTGATGGGAGAAATTTGATCAAGATCACTTCTTTCACTTATCTGGGCAGCATCGTTTCAACTAGATTCGTCACGACTCAGAATGTTAAGAGGTAGGACTGAGAAGGCATAGCAGACCTTTATCACTCGGGAATCAGATTGAAAATCTTCTGCACCCAGTATACAAGTCGAAATTCAAATTTCCAAAACTAATGTTACGTCAATTTTTCTATATGGGTAAGACACTTGGTGCGCGCACGTCACCAAAAGCATTTCCAACAGCCTATTGAAGACTTTTATTAACCGGAGTCTTCTCTCCATACTGAAGGTTGAATAGCCAGAAAGCACACAAAATAAAGAAATAGAAACGTAATCATGCTAAATATCTTTAAGCAGTGTCCATTGGCTTGCTACAGCCTTTCCGATGCTAAGAACTAAAGGTGAATATATATGTTTAATCAACCTTGAACCTTCATTGACGGCTTTTGACGACCCTAATCAATTTGCTTATAAACATGGTAGGTGAACTTTATTTAAATGCCACTGTTGTCTTATATCATAATATTGTCTCTAGTTTAAATAGAGGTGCCAAATATTTTCGGTATACCTTTACTGATTACACACCTATCTGCCTCTGACTCTGTATCTAGGCCTATTCTGTTAAACAAGCTTAATGCGACACAAGCAAGCTTCTGGGCTACCAGATGGTTGGATTCCTATTTTTCTGATGGAAGGCAGTACACTGTTTACGGTGGGAAGTCCTCCACTGCTTCACTTACTCTAGCTGATGTTCCTCAAGGAGTTGTTCCTTTTCGTTTTCTGTATTCTTTGTTCTTATATAACTTGCCCGATTCTGACGAGGCCAACAAATGATCTCATGCTAAATCACGTCAAGCGTCAGATTGTTAACTTCACTTTCAGACGCAAGTACGACTTACATCAACTGGTTAATTCGCACAGTTCCACTATCATAAATGGCACTGAAGTTGAAACCAAATCGAATGTGTTAAATACCTTGAACTGTGTATTTCCTCTGATCATCTCTCATGGTCTTTCCACATCATGTTAGTTTCCAGAAAGATATTTCGTGCAACTTTCTATGTAAGGAAGTTGAGACGATCTGTTATCGCTCCGTCTCTGTTGTTACCGTTTGTTAATTGCTGTATTCTGCCTATGCTATTTTATTGTCTCCCACACACACACCTTAATCCTTCCTGGGCTACTAAAGAAAGACTTTGTGTTACTGCTTAGGACACTAAAAGCTGTCAGTGGGGAGAGCAAGGTGTTGCTAAATCAATTCGTTAATACTGTTGTAGAGAGACACTTGGATTCCTGTCGGACTCTCCGTATGTTTGGCATGCGATTCGCCCCTGCAAAATGTAAGATGCTGCTACAGGACTGGACCACGTCAACTCCTAACTTAGTGATAGGGAGTGAAGTGATAGAACATGTTGACCACTTCACCTATTTGGGAAGTTGTATTAGCACCAACGGACTGATTGGCGATGAAATCTCATCACGGATCCGAAAAGCTCGAGCTGCTTTCGCTGACTTACACCATCTCTGGCGTAGGCGTGACATCCGGTTATCAACCAAGAGACGTGTGTAATGCTCATCAGTTCGCTCCGTCCTTCTCTATGGCTCTGAAACATGGCCAATACGCGTTGAAGACATGAAAAGGTTGACTGCTTTCGATCATAGATGTCTGCGATCTCTGTCTCACGTTAGGTGGTTTCACAAGATAAGTAATGTTGATGTTAGGCGTAGAGTGTTGGGTAAAGAGGGAAAATCAATCGACGAGGCTATAAAGTTACACAGATTGAGATGGCTAGGTCACGTGCTGCGCATGCCTAACCACCGCCTCCCCCGACGGGCATTGCTAGCTGATATAGGTGCAGGTTGGAAAAGAGCCAGTGGTGGCCAAACAAAAACATGGCCTCATCAATCCATGAAATCCTTGACAGTTAAACTGAGTCAGGTAGGGAGATGCAGACTTCCGGGTTAGGGCCCTCGGGACTGACTCTAGGAATCAATGGCTGGAGACAATAGGTGACATGGCTCAAAATCGTTGTCAATGGCCAGCGCAGATGTATTCAGTCTCTGTAATCTTTCATATTCCTTTCTACCATTACCCATTCTGTTTCACTCTTATACTTGTCAAACTCTATTGATTCTCTTCACTCATCTTCTTGCCTACCTCTGTGTGCTATTTGGAACGTGGCAACTCGAACTGGTGCACTTCGGTGCCAAGTTCTATGTTGAATCCAGACAGACAGACAGATATCCAGTCTAATGAAGCACAAAAATAGAACTGAATTCATGAATATCAGGAAACCAGACTTACCATATCTGGATACAATTTCATCGGCTGCATTCTTTGACTTTTCAGGAGACTAAAAGATTTAGCGAAAAATCCAACGTTAGAAAAATACAAATTAACCGCTTAATCATAAAGTATAAAATGTGAAACTTTCCATGTCACTCAGTCACTTCAGCTACCCGACGTAAAACTTCTCATATATTAAGCAATAAGCCAAACTCACTACCTATACAATACCCAATGAGTCACAGACGGAAATAGTTGGAGCACGAAAAGAACTGAGGACCCATTGGTTAACAGCTTATTACTGAAGCCAATAATTATCTTTATTTCACTCATAGTGGCAAAAATTATTAAAAGACAAAGTTGTACTTGCAATCTACTCTTTTTAGATGTTTAGGTTTAAAATCAACTACTAATGTAAATTGCATAGGGGAATGGTGGCTTTTAAGGTAGGCGTCATAAATTAAAACTTTGTCCGTCTGTCTGCCTGGATTCAACATAGAACTTGGCACCGAAGTGCACCAGTTCGAGTTGCCACGTTCCAAATAGCACACAGAGGTAGGCAAGAAGATGAGTGAAGAGAATCAATAGAGTTTGACAAGTATAAGAGTGAAACAGAATGGGTAATGGTAGAAAGGAATATGAAAGATTACAGAGACTGAATACATCTGCGCTGGCCATTGACAACGATTTTGAGCCATGTCACCTATTGTCTCCAGCCATTGATTCCTAGAGTCAGTCCCGAGGTCCCCAACCCGGGAGTCTGCATCTCCCTACCTGACTCAGTTTAACTGTCAAGGATTTCATGGATTGATGAGGCCATGTTTTTGTTTGGCCACCACTGACCGATGTAAGTAAACTCTAACAGTTACTATATAAAGTGATGAAACAACTATGTTTGTGCACCTGTGATATGTTTGTTCTCCTGATTCTAACTCACTTGACACGACATGTCAGGAAGGTAAATGGCACATAATGTATAACACACCACAAGCCCTGTCACTGACTAACACAGATGTAAGCTATGGTTCAATAAACTTAGATGCCAATGTCAAGATTTCATTAGCGACCGGATCGCTACCACTGAAGCGGTTGATGGACTTAATCAAATTATTTTATCAAGGTATCAATGTATGTTAACTGTGAAGCATAAAGGCAAATATGAAAAGCAAACATACAGTGTCTGGGGTTACTATCCAATGGTCAAAGCTGGCGAAATTCAAACATGTGTCGCAGATGAGATAGGTCAGAACGTTATCAAGAGTGGAAAGTAGTCATTATGAGGAAATATTAACAGAATATGACAACGATTTTAATACAGAAACGGTCTAAATGCGTCCACACCAGTATGGCGTTTTCTGACCTAAACTGTGTTACTTTTCACCTACATTTCCTTTAAAGATGGCTACAAAATTCCACATAATCAAAACAAACTATCAAACGAAATTAAAATGTAGGATTTCATGCCATCTATAACATGTATCACAAGAGCATTCACCACCCAAACTCAAAGTATTTACAGGACTGAGCCTTTCAGTTCAACAGAGAGAGAATGAAGTTTTTAATTAGCCACAACTGGATATAATGCAAGTTTCAGAAATACAAAACTCTGAATCCGTCAATCCCAGTTATAAAGGGTCTGTCATCCATTGTAAGACGGTGTTTAAAAGGATAACTACTTCGAGAACTAATGTGACAACCAAAGTTAGATGTGACGACAAAAGTGTAACAGGTATTGACAATAAACTCTTGGTGTAAAAGTTCGAAATCATTCACGATGAAGCAGATCGATTTGCACCTTATCATCGGGATTCTGAATATTTTACAACTTATTTAAGCTGTTCTTTCCTTAGAACACTTCTATCCCATACAAGATCTTTGCATTCCTTTGTTCCTCTCTTGCATACGGCATTTTTAACTGATGTACACATGTACAAAGTTTTCCGATGACAAGATGAAAAACAAAAAGTCTCGACGATTTTGCGGAAGGATGTGTTCGAGATTTCCAACTAGCTAGCTCCCTACAACATGATGATTTCACCTTGAAGCATACATAAAAGGTTGTGAGCTGCCATAGAAAATAAAAAATAATATTATTTATCCTTTATTTGCCTTGCTCCCATCTTTTCGGGTGGTTAGAGTGTTACACATACATACCCCGTGTACCGTTAAGTGACTACATGAAAAAACCTACCGATTCATCTAGTTTGCGACTGGAAAGGTTTTTGATTAAAAAATGACAAAAGAGATTTAAGGAATCCACTGAACATCCATCAATGGAATAAATGCACTCCGTTTTTAAATTATAACAAGCTTATCAATATCTAAAACATCTCATTTTTCGGGCAAATCTCAACCATTTTGTGATTATGTTGTGGTGCTTTAGACCATTTAAGTGACTACATGATTTTTGTTCGATGCTTTTGCATGAACTCACAACATAAAGTAACTAAAACTAATGAACGAACTCGACCCAAGAAATTAAAGTGAATCACCTCGATAAACAGAAACATACGCAGCTCCACTAACATACTATAAAACAAACTGATGTACTCAATCACTTCAAAATAAACTACTTGAGAAGGCTTAGAGGAGACAAACAATTTGTTTATTTAAATTCGCACTGCTGAAAGATTCCAAGGATACAGTAAAACGAGAGGAAACGAAGTTTACAAATTCTGGAATACATTTCCACAGCCGTCAATCGCCCTTATTTTTTCACAAAATATGAATAATAGCTACACTACGGTCCATAATGAGACATCCGCTAACGCCGTCTACTCGAGTAGTATTTCGAAATCCCTTCAGCTTATATTGTGCAAGCAACAACTGCGGCCTTCAGTAGATCACTGTCTTCGTCCCTTTGGGGAGTTCACCCACAAGATTGCTGTCATACATTTTGAAGTTTTATTGCAGTTGCTAATTAGTGGGTAGGGAAATCTCTACCCTGTTAAATGTCGGCTTAAACAAGCATTTAACAGGACCCGGATATTCTGATACACTGTATGCCTGAACATTTCAAGCCCAGTTTAGCCCTACGACAACGGAACGTAAAGGATAATCCAAATGACTGATTGCAAATGCCCGTGATAGGATTCTTCAAGAAATACTTAACTCCTAAAATAACGAGAAAATTTTGTTAAACTCACAAGGTATGCAGAGAGTAACTCTTGAATTTCCTCAGACAATGTTCCTGACTGATCGTGAGATACAGTTAGCAACCCAGATATATATTCACCAACCACTTCAGCATCAATATCTTCAGACAATTCTCTGAGAAATGCAGCAATCCAACCTAGATCTACTCCTTCAGTAGACATGTGATCTATTATTTCTTCAGAAAGCTAGTTTCGGTCTCACAAAAACTTATATCGCACCAAAAGAATTCATTGTCAGCTTTTTGGCGGTAAAAAAGAGCACTAGGTAGATCTCTAGACTGCTGCTGCTGCCTTTTGTCAAAGTAGACCAGCATTCAAAACGCCTGCCCTTAAAAGGTAAGTTTCCAACATTCAATATCCAGTATCTTTTTTACGAGCTAGTAAAAACCAACTTGATTTCTTTATGCTCGCCTCTTGATTGCGAGGTATAGGTTCCTGATCTTCGAATAAACTTCTGCGTAGCTCGTCCCGTCTCGACTGTCGTAGCTTTGGTTGCCTCCTGAAGGAGTAGCGCCAGGATTATTCTATGTTGTTTGTAGTATGGTGTGAGGATATAGGTTATAACCAGGTGTTAACGCGCAATTTCATCGGTTACCGCGTTCACGGCTACAGGTGTTATAATCGCCTATTTTTGGGGAAATAGATTATATATGACTAGTTTTCGACTTCTGTAGCCAGACGGCAGTATTTTGCTGTATTTTGTTCGTAGTAGAGCGTAAAATTGTATCTTATAGCTCGGACGGATTATCAATAAAGAAGTCATCCTTTTTAAGGAAGTTCGCATAGAAAGACTATTATTTGCATTATAGTGCGTTGAGGGTTTGTTTTTCGCGAGTTGTTTCAGATCTTAAGGTTGTAAATATACTACAGGCAATGGCAGAGAACTTAATATCAGAGTACTTAAAATGAGTATCAGCTTTCTGTTGATTAGTAGCTAGCAGCTGTGTCATACAAGTACTACATCTGTTACATAGGTCATATCAATCTTAATAATTATTTTGTTTTAGATCACTAAGATATTCTGAGATCCTTAATGACTTAATTGTAGCTATGAAAGATATAGAAGATGCACTTATGGCTCATATATTTAAAGCAGTTATTACAAAACAAGTTATCTGTAAGCATTTTGTGATGTTCTGGTAACAATGCTTGAGTGTATGGGGTTGTTGCCTGCTTCTGTGAGTTAAGGGATATTTGGTGAAAGTCATGATACAATGAAGGTTCCTATGAAGTCACTATGAATACTGAAAACTGTTGATAAGAAACTGCATCAAAGGAAAAAATGCCGAAGAGCTAGAAAATACCACCTCAGTTTCGATGATTATTACCTTTTGCATTTGTAAATCATCCTTCAAAAGCTCAGATTGACGGCAGACCATCCATGGTACCCCACAGGCCCCACAGAAATTTGTGAGAGATCTTACATGTCAGGTTGTCTTAGGAATTGTAAGATTGCAGATATTTCAATTTATCTGTCAATGAAATATCACTTATCTACTTCACGATGATCTTTTCATTTGTGCAATATTACATTACATTTTATCTTAACTGGATATGCCTTTATTAAAGCTGAGACTTACTCTTTGTGCCTATTAGTTGCTTGCTTACAGCCTAGTTGCTTTTATCAGAAACACATCAGCACCAGTGTTTGAACAGAGCTGTATTTTCATGGAAAACGTCATATTTTCTATGCATACATGGTTTGCATTAAACATTGCAAATGTATACTAACATTCCAAGGAAATAGCACTTAGCCAAATGTAAAGTGTTCATTGTGAAGGGTTCTAATTATTATTATTTGCTTCCTGCTATCCTTTAGAAGATGAACAATATGTGTGACAGTAAAAACCACAGATGAATGCTGTCATGAACGAAGAATGAGGAGGGAGAATGAACCATTTTCAGCAAAGGTAGGCGAATATAAAGCGTTTAACTTTAATATTACTTCTTTCTTACTTCAGCGATTTAAAAAACACTTTGTTTACTTATTTGCAGATATCCGGTAACGTCAGTCAACCCGGTCACAGTGATTCGACATTGCCCAAATTATTACGACGAACAACTGCGTAAAGACATTTGCTTGTTATTATTTTTGATTAAATATATTTAACATCCTGCTTACCAGACCTTTTTTATTCTATCTGAGTGTAGATATATTTGTCATGATGACTAGATGCAGGCACGACTTATTAATGAGACCTGACGAAGTAATTGGTGGCATATATTAGTGTAAGGTAAATGTAACTACGAGTGCTAAAGCTGAACGAATTCAATAGTTTGTCTCGTGTAGACTTAAATTTACGCTACATGTTAACAGCCTTAGTCATATGGATTGACATCACGCTTTAAGTGAAACATTAGTAATGCAATACTTTAGAAAACACGTAACCGTATAAGAACTGGAACTCGAACGCAGTGCCTAAGTTATGCCTACTATTGCCATTTGTCCCTAAAGACTTCTATATGACTATGAGACGTATGCACGTAACTTCACTAAAATAATTATAATTTAACACGTATGACGACCGACATCATTCCTACACAATTACACTTACATATAGTTAAAGTCCTAGAGAGCACCGGTCTAGCATGCCGTGCTCAATAAGGGAACACATGATTCAAATGACAACAAGATCGACATAAAAATTGTATTTTAATTATGATACAAATTCAGTTTATTTACATATTCAGAGTACGATTGATTCCTGCGATTACTTCTACTGAATAATTCCTGGCAAACACTTCTCCAAATTTGTCATTAATTTTCCTAATGCCCGCATTCATAATACTTATATAGGTTTCCAATGGGGCACTTCGATTTCGAGGGACAACTGCTGACGTGCATTGAGATGCGAACAAGTTGCGTGACCACGTCCATTGTTTACAATTCTGCATCACATGGTTAACTACAAAAGGTGAAACAAAAAAACGTAAAGATAACTATGAACTGAATATTACATGTGCAATGATGGTAGTGCTTGTGTCCTGTTTCCAATTAAGGCAATGTACACACGAATAGGGTAATGAAAATTACAACTTTCCGTATATAAGAACCTTAATTAATTAAATTTCGGTCGACATAAATTACAAACGGAGTCATAAAAACTCAAATATACCTGTGAAATACGGCTTTCTGAAATGGACCAAAAGCAAGTGTCGGCAAGGGTACCGACAGGTCTGAAATGTAAAGCACGTGCAGGTGCAAGCACTCAGATCAACCTCCACTCTATTCCCATTTTCTTTGAAGAATACATAATCAAAGGATTCAAACTCAACAATAGCCCATCGTCGCCTTTCGTATTCACGTATTACCTTCCTCGCGGCGTATGGCGTCAGCAATCGTATAATTGGGATTAGACGTTGTGAACAGGGATAGGTGAAGCATCGCGACTGAGCAATAATCGCCTCCTGCTGTATTCTTGAAAAACTTTGTTGATACCATTTAAACACCTTCAGCATACTTTTATGCAGACTATCTGATCTTTGCAAGTACCGTTTCATTTGCTTGTGGGAGCTCTCGACGCGATTACTTGTATCATTCCCAAAAGTCATCACGTTGTCTCTAAAACATGCTGCCCACAATTCTCGTCGATGCATCCAACGACGTTGTAGATATTGACTGACAGTAGCATCCAATCTGCTAATAACTCTGAAATAGAAATTAAATCTGGAAAATGGGAACATTAAAGGCATTACTCTGATCTTTTTTTACACTGCACTAGGCGGTATAAGTAGTTCTTCACCATGGGATTTCTTGTCTACGAATTAAATGTAAAGTATGCTTTGAAAAACTTACTTTACGACAAAATGCTCGGCAAACATGGAAAGAACACAAAACAATGTGCGCTTCTCCGTGCGTAAACTTGACGGCTGCTATTTCAGCTTGCGCACAATCCATAATGAAAGTTTCTGTTTTGGAGGTATCTTCCATCATTCGATGAAAACAGTCTAATATCCAAATTACATCACGTTTGAATTCTTTTCTAGTCCACGCAAATAAAACTGTTCGTCCGCGACCAAAATTATCCGTCACAAGTAACTGGAACAAAGAATACCTGCACGTTGATTAATGAATTGGTAAACTTAATTCCCTTTGTTTGTATTATACGAGGAATCAATACCAACAAACTCAGATAACTCTTTATACAATTCCATTTGCTCATAAGTTGCAAAACAAATTCTTGTTAGTGAATTCCTGATAGGTCCATCGGAATAATACTCCATTAACTTCCCACGGGATGTTAGGAATTCAAAACTGTCACGACGACTCGAAATACCTTAAATATTTAACAAGTACGTCAAAGTTAACTTTAGTAACAGCGGCTGTCAGCCACGTCTCATAAACCATTAATGCCCAGCTCTTGCTACGCTAGGACTCACGCTGTTGCTCGAAGCTTCTCAGAAGCGCTTAGTGATAACGGACGAAAAAACCAAAACACCAATTGTTGACTCGAGGATTCTTTATTGTAACACCAACATATAAATCACGTATGACTAGGGTCTGTGAACAAATATTACAATAATAATAAATCCTAATATTACTTCTGACGGTGTTTTACTCTTCTTTCTGAACAGCGACCGATGAGACGATGACTGTCGTATTGATGCCTCCGCGAAAATTGGGGAAGTTGGTTTTGAGCAAACAACCATGAATTGATCGTTCAATCTTCAACTACATTGACACTCCCCGCCGAAAAGGGGATCCAACCCCTTTTTCCATCACGACCAATACATGTTGACTTGGATGCCATTGCGAGAACCTGGGTCACACGGACAGAGCTGAAATGGAAAACAAACAGAAAACCCAACACACCACAAGCATACCCACAGCACAATCTCACACATCGATGACGACCTGCGCCTTCCAGTTAAAGGCATCCTCTTGCAACACAATCGCCACTTCCTAGAATGACTCTTGCAGAATGCAACATGACCATAGCACCACCTCACGATACTCTAGGCACATCGTCTTATCTACTCACTACCAATTACCACTGAAATCGCTTGTCACTCATTCTGCCTCAGTTCTAGTAGCGGTGACGTATGCGAGCCTCAGTCGTTTACACTCCCGCTCCCCGGCGTGTGGGACCACAGCTAACAATTATCTCTGTGTGCATTTCATTCTCAGCAATTGCCTCCCCGGCGTATACGCCCCATCTGCTGTCTTTAACATCAATAAATTCATTCACGGATGTAGAAGACTCGAAACAACTTCAGAAGTAATCACGACGAAAATTTTAACAAAATTATGTAATAACAACAAGGTACGAAAACAACGAGTAAACACAATGAATCCGAAATACACCAATTGATATGACACACCACACGTATATACAAATAGTACAAATAACCTCGCCGACCGTGTCTCGATGTAATCCCTGTGAAGAATCGCAGGACTTACACCAGCACGCCTACAACCCTTCACAGGTTGACGATTGTAAGTTGTGGAATGTCCGGACACAAACAAGATTAACCAACAATTACAATAATTGGAACTCACACAACTATTTAACACAAACATATGTACAATCACTACATCAAATGTTGTGGATTCCGGCACGACAAACTACCCTTGAAGAACTGTAGGACTTACAGCAGTACGCCTACATTCCTTCTCAGGTTGACGCTTTAGGTTGGAAAATCGTCGCAGAGTTCATTTGCTAACTTCCTTCTATCAGCTATATCCTCAAATCTGAACGGCAACACGCTCATGTCATTGTATCGTAGAATATAGATGACTAACAAACACACGAAGTATCTGGTCAACCAAGTGTAGAAACAGAGTAATTTACCCCAAAGATAATAGCATTCAAATAGTAACTTGAAACTAGAAATGCCTTTATTCGTGCAAGTCAATTTAACAATTACTCTCTCGTTTACACTCGGCTTATCCTCACTAAACTGACCAATATCTTTCGTCTTTTTAAATGCACCGATACTAGCGTAGACATGACACAAGGCACCTCAGTTCATGGACGTCTCTTTCATTGTGGATGAAAACACCAACGATGACTGAGTGATACAAGGTGATGAAGTTAGCGGTGGATCATAAGCTGTTGTTGTTCGGCTTTCAGAAATTTGTCTAACTTCAAGATTACCACCACTGCCGTCTTTTACTATCAGCTCCGCTCCAGCACTAGCATCTGATGATAGGTGGGCTACACGCTGATCAATTGCACCGACGGTTTGACAAGTATCCATACCTTCTGCAACTGCATCTGCATTCAATTCTACTTCACGTTGTCGTTGTACAGAACCTTTATTCAACTCAGCAGTAGTAGGCATATCCCTCATTTCATCATGATCAACCAAAGACAAATGTTCACCATCTTGAGCATTATCACTAATATTCACTTTACCGTCAACTTCATCACCTTCAAACTCTTTATTAACAGAAGTAGACAATTTTGATTCCTCCTCCAAATCCTAAAAGGTTTTATAACTTCACTCTGACTAGTTATACCTTGTAAACTTGTAGGGTCAGAACTGCACTTTGAAGCAGCAACTCTATTCTGTGACACTCTATTCAACAATGGCTTATCGGTTGCAACTACAGACTTCTTCACCCCACCGTTATCGTCACACCATTCGGAGTAAGACCTGGATTTCACATTTAGCTTATCACTGAACTTGCTCACTGGTTCACAGTTCACCTTTGTATGCACCTCTTGCAAACGTGTAAAACACAACCGTGTTTGTCTTGCATCTTGCAACTTATCTGTTGAGGATGTACTACGAATCCTGTTACGCTCACTAGATCTATATGCATTACTAGACATCATCGAGCCTTCTCGATATCCACCTCTCTGAGGCTTATTCGTCATCAATGATTGCGTTTTTCTCTCAGACTGCTCTATTCTAGGGGTGAGATCTAATAGACTGGCGAACTTGCTCATAGATTGATTGACACTAGTATTTACCAGTTTCAGGATATCATCAAACTTTGGCTCGATACCCTCATCCTCCATACGGGAGCTTATCTTCACCCACTTCCTTTGCAGACGAGTAGGTAGACGTCTTGCTATTACTTCTAGTATAAAACTCGAGTTGAGGTCACTCACGCGATTCATCGAAATCATTCCATTCTTGTAAATCAGCAAATTATCCAAAAACTCAGTGAGTGCCTGAGAGTCATCCAGTAATTGACCAGCATTACCCTTAACAGCCTCGAATAATTTCCCTGCAATCATCGAAGGCCTTCCAAACCTTTGACGTAGTATGCTCATATTCATATTCATGGAATCATATTACACTTCTTCTTACGACTTATTTTTCAATTTCAATTCAGGTCGTGTACAATTCACTCCAAAATTGCACTTAAAACCAACAGAAGCGTACTTAAATCTGTCATCCGGTATCGTTTTGCTATAAGTATGAACACAGTGACTGCAGGACAACTACATTGTTAGCATTAAATGACTTCCTCACTTTTTGAAATTCTGCTAATGACTTCTCAAATTCATCCCATCTCAAGAAACGCCTTCCAAGTATGTATTCACCAGAAATTCTACTTAAGTCTGTGCTCCTTTCACTCAAATTGACTACCTGCAACGGACTAAAATAAAATGATCAATTAGTATCCATCTGTGTCACAACTATTCCAAGATAAATAGTAAAAAAACAACATTGAAATACAGGGATGATCAATTACTATCAAAAAATACCGCACGTATAACCTAAATTACAGAAAAACACAAGAACCCACCGGTTCGTTGACATCGCAAGCAACCGATAGACCAAACAACGAATTGTACGACAAACACAGCCTAGTACATGCACAAAAAAGAAAAACAAAGCGTTACAATAGTCTAATTTACGTTTATAGTCACCACATATGCTGGCAAACGACGCAGACACAGCCACGCCAAGACAGCATCCGATAGCATGCACCCTAGGACAATTCAAACTCCAATTGACCGCCACCGTTCTAGCCAATGAAAGACGAAAAAACCTGAGTCGCGGAAAATATAACTCGTCACAACGTATATCCTCACATGTAGTAAGCGGTGGGCTAATACTTTGTTTCTACTGTGAATGGAGTTGATCCTTTCACCAGTTAGTCCTCCGGTGACGTCGTCAAAAGGAAAGAGATAATAATTGTAAAAATATGTATAATTAGTGTAGGTTATTCAGACTAAAAGACGGAAAAAGAAATAAAGAAGACGTAAAGACAGACAGCCAATTAAATTTGAAGATGAAATATATATACGCATATATATGTGCAAGTCCGTATACTGGTGCACCTAATGACTGGGTATTGGTTTTCAGAAGAACCGAACACACCTATACCTGCCTTTTGCGAGACGAGACTGGCATGCAGTATTCTCCTGTGACGCGACCACTCGAGAGCCCTCTCCTTCGGTGGACCATCGACAACTTAAATATGAGAAATTCGAGGTCCTCGTAACTCTTGCTTCTAGTTATGGAAACTTTACTTATTTTTTCAGCTTCAATGTTGTATTCTTCAGTGATTTTTAAAAATTCTTTTGCATTTGGTTATAGTGACTAGGAGATTTAATACATTTGTGAAGAGCTCTTGCAATTAACTATTCGTATTACAGTTTGGTCCTTTTTCAGCGCTTTATAGGACCCCTTCAACTGTACAAATGAGGTCACTGTGGGCCTATGTGGCCTTTCTAACTCACACGCTGACTGAAGTAGAATCTTTGTCTACGATTTTCCCTATTCCTATATTCCACTTTCTAGAGAAAAAGATGAAGGCCAAGTCATTGCCTTACCCGGAATTCAGCCTCAGAAATAAATGAACCAGTGGTGGTACCAGCAGTCTATGTATATGTAACTAGTTCTTATAATTTACTGTCATGTTTTGTCAACTCTGATCTATCTATTATATGCCTAAAGTCACTAACTGATATTCTAAACGGTGTGTATCACTTATCTGCGTCTGATGTGGAGCAAGGAGAGTAAATCAGGCGTAGTATGAATCACACGTGTGGCCGTCTCCATCTCAAGGTGGATGAGTCATTTAGGAAAGAGGATCTCATTATTCGTCTGCATTATTCAAACTTAGCCCTCAACGAAAGCGCACAGAGTTGCCAAGATATAATTCGTTATCCTAATAAATGCTCTATTTGCTGCCTAGATTGTTCTGAATCCCCTTTGTCTTCAAAGATGTTGACCACTGGTGCATGGAACGATATGATATTTGCGGGTCTACAGAAGTCCTTGAAGACTAAGACGAAAAATTTCAGACGAAGTTCTTGGATTGCAGCACTTAGTTCTGGCATCTAAAAGTGCCTCTGAAATACATTTCAATGCCCTTTTTCTGGCAAAAGGGTTCTTTTTGAGCGAGGCACGCGCCTATATGGTATATCCCTTTTCCGAATAGACACTACCTGCTTTAACCAGTGGGTATTAGGGCGTTTCAATAAACGGGCCAAAATATATATAGCAGCATAACTCCAAGAAAATTCAAAAATATGCGTCTAGCTTTGGAGCATACTGTTACATTGCGCAGATGTCAGTTTTAAGCACCATTATCTGATAAAAGTGCATCAGTTGCAGGAGTATCATGCCACCGCTAGCATATACATCACCGCTATCACCTGAACTTTTGAAAAGGACTGAGTTTTTCACGCACTTTTTTAAATTCGGCTTTTGTTGTGTTATACGCTCTAAAAGTCTACTGTCAATGGAGTTGAAGATTGAACGATCAATTCTTGGTTGTTTGCTCAAAATCAACTTCCCCGATTTTCGCGGAGGCATCAATACGACAGTCATCGTCTCATCGGTCGCTGTTCAGAAAGAAGAGTAAAATATCGTCAGAAACCTTAGTTCGTTTATTCCTTTTATATGTTGGTGTAACAATAAAGAAATAACAAGCGGCAGATCGGTGTTTTGGTTTTTGCGTCCGTTATTACTAAGCGTTTCTGAAACTCAAAGGAACAGCGTGGGCCCGAGCGTAGCGAGAGCTGGGCATTAACGGTTTATGAGACGAGACTGACAGTTTCTGACGATAGAAACAGATCTGGCGGATTCAAACAGTTGGTGAAAGTTTGGATAGTCGCCGTTCATTTTCCTGGTGCCGGTCAAGTCCTCTTTGAACAAGCAATATCTGGAACTTTTTGGAATTGGGTCAAGTTCAACAATGCCTGGGTCAAAGAAGGGACAGAGTGTCTTGGATGCAAACAGGAAAGTAAGTCATGGTGACTTGTCTGTTAATTGTAACGATGTGTCTGATGTTAAGCATGACATGGTTGATGTTACTGTTTCGCCGTTCAGGGATAATAGGAACATCAAACTCCCTAAATTAGAACCACGGTGTTTTGATGGAAACCCGGCTGATTATTTACAATTTGTAAAGGAGTTTGAGATCATGTTGAGTGGTTTTTTATTAAATGATGAATTGAAGTTAATGTATTTGATGAGATATTGCACTGGAGATGCTGCAAGAGCTATACAGTGCTGTACGTTTATGAAGCCAAAAGAGGGCTACTACGAGGCTCTGAGCATATTACGTCAAAGGTTTGGAAGACCTTCGATGATTGCAGGGAAATTATTCGAGGCTGTTAAGGGTAATGGTGGTCAATTACAGGATGACTCTCAGGCACTCACTGAGTTTTTAGATAATTTGCTAATTTACAAGAATGGAATGATTTCGATGAATCGCGTGAGTGACCTCAACTCGAGTTTTATACTAGAAGTAATAGCAAGACGTCTACCTACTCGTCTGCAAAGGAAGTGGGTGAAGATAAGCTCCCGTATGGAGGATGAGGGTATCGAGCCAAAGTTTGATGATATCCTGAAACTGGTAAATACTAGTGTCAATCAATCTATGAGCAAGTTCGCCAGTCTATTAGATCTCACCCCTAGAATAGAGCAGTCTGAGAGTAAAACGCAATCATTGATGACGAATAAGCCTCAGAGAGGTGGATATCGAGAAGGCTCGATGATGTCTAGTAATGCATATAGATCTAGTGAGTGTAACAGGTTTCGTAGTACATCCTCAACAGATAAGTTGCAAGATGCAAGACAAACACGGTTGTGTTTTACACGTTTGCAAGAGGTGCATACAAAGGTGAACTGTGAACCAGTGAGCAAGTTCAGTGATAAGCTAAATGTGAAATCCAGGTCTGACTCCGAATTGTGTGACGATAACGGTGGGGTGAAGAAGTCTGTAGTTGCAACTGGTAAGCCATTGTTGAATAGAGTGTCACAGAATAGAGTTGCTGCTTCAGAGTGCAGTTCTGACCCTACAAGTTTACAAGGTATAACTAGTCAGAGTGAAGTTATAAAACCTTTTAGGATTTGCGAGGAGGAACCAAAATTGTCTACTTCTGTTATTAAAGAGTTTGAAAATGATGAACTTGACGGTAAATTGAATATTTGTGGTAATGATCATGATAGTGCAGATTTGTCTTTGGTTGATCATGATGAGATGCGGGATATGCCTACTACTGCTAAGTTAAATAAAGGTTCTGTACAACTACAACGTGAAGTAGAATTGAACGCAGATGCAGTTCCAGAAGATGTGCATACTTGTGAGACAGTCAGTGTAATTGATCAGCGTGTAGCCCACCTATCATCAGATGATAGTGCTAAACCCGAACTAGTAGTGAAAGACAGCAGTGGTGGTAATCTTGCAGTTGGACAACTATCTGAAAGCCGAACAACAACAGCTTATGATCCACCGCTAACTTCATCACCTTGTGTCACTCAGTCATCGTTGGTGTTTTCATCCACAATGAAACAGATGCCCATCAACTCAAGTATCTTGTGCAATGACTATGATAGTATTGGTGCGTTTGAAAAGACGAAAGATATTGGTCAGTTTAGTGAGGATAAGCCAAGTGTAAACGAGAGAGTAATTGTTAAATTGACTTGCACGAATAAAGGCATTTCTAGTTTCAAGTTACTATTTGAATGTTATTATCTTTGGTGTAAATTACTCTGTTTCTATACTTGGTTGATGAGATATGTCGTGTGTTTGTTGGTCATCTATATTCTACGATACAATGACATGGGCGTGTTGCCGTTCAGATTTGAGGATATAGCTGATAGAAGGAAGTTAGCAAATGAACTCTGCGACGATTTTCCAACCTAGGGCGTCAACCTGAGAAGGGTTGTAGGCGTACTGCTGTAAGTCCTACAGTTCTTCAAGGGTAGTTTGTCGTGTCAGAATCCACAACATTTGATGTGTTGATTGTACATATGTTTGTGTTAAATAGTTGTGTGAGTTCCAATTGATGTAATTGTTGGTTAATCTTGTTTGTGTCTGGACATTCCACAACTTACAATCGTCAACCTGTGAAGGGTTGCAGGCGTACTGGTGTAAGTCCTGCAATTCTTCAAAGTAATTCCACCAAGACATGATCCGCGAGGTTATTTGTACTATTTGTATATACGTGTGGTGTGTCATATCAATTGGTGTTTTTGGATTCATTGTGTTTACTTGTTGTTTTCGTATCTTGTTGTTATTGCGTAATTTTGTTAAAATTTTCGTCGTGATTACTTCTGAAGTTGTTTCGAGTCTTCTACATTTGTGAATGAATTGATTGATGTTAAAGACAGCAGATGGGTCGTATACGCCGGGGAAAGGCTATTGCTGAGAATGAAATGCACACGGAGATAATTGTTAGCTGCGGTCCCACACGCCGGGGAGCGGGAGTGTAAACGACTGAGGCTCGCATGCGTCACCGCTACTAGAACTGAGGCAGAATGAGTGACAAGCGATTTCAGTGGTAATTGGTAGTGAGTAGATAAGACGATGTGCCTAGAGTATCGTGAGGTGGTGCTATGGTCACGTTGCATTCTGCAAGAGTCATTCTAGTAAGTGGCGATTGTGTTGGAAGATGTCAAGAGGAGGTCCCTTTCTGGAGGCGCAGGTCGTCATCGATGTGTGAGATTGTGCTGTGGGTATGCTTGTGGTGTGTTGGCTTTTCTGTTTGTTTTCCATTTCAGCTCTGTCCGTGTGACCCAGGTTCTCGCAATGGCATCCAAGTCAACGTGCATTGATCGTGAAGGAAAAAAGGGTTGGATCCCTTTTTTGCCGGGGAGTGTCAATGGAGTTGAAGATTGAACGATCAATTCTTGGTTGTTTGCTCAAAATCAACTTCCCCGATTTTCGCGGAGGCATCAATACGACAGTCATCGTCTCATCGGTCGCTGTTCAGAAAGAAGAGTAAAATATCGTCAGAAACCTTAGTTCGTTTATTCCTTTTATATGTTGGTGTAACAATAAAGAAATAACAAGCGGCAGATCGGTGTTTTGGTTTTTGCGTCCGTTATTACCAAGCGTTTCTGAAACTCAAAGGAACAGCGTGGGCCCGAGCGTAGCGAGAGCTGGGCATTAACGGTTTATGAGACGAGACTGACATCTACAGATTGATTTTATATCACTTTATTCTGATCGAAGCTGGTTTACGTTTCAGTTTTTAGTAAGAAAATGTGTTAACTTAATATCTGTCTTTCCATTTTAGTATATTCATTGGTTTTATTTATTACTGAATCATTAGGCTTATATTTGTAATGTCATATTTGGATCATGTCGTCCCAATTCTTTCTGAAAAGCATGCTTATCAAAATGACCTGCTTTAGAAGAGTAATGTGCCGATCTCCAGTTGCAGGAGGAATGCAGTGTGATTACTGCAAGAGTTGGATGCATAGCATTTGTACAAACCTAAGCCCCGCAGCACACAAGCGCTGCTGCAAACCTCCGACAAACTCACTGTGCAATGGCTACTGCAGTACGACTAAGTTTCATATAACGGAAACCATTGACACTTTCAGTGGGGCTCTGAAGCTCCTGGACTGCAGGGTTCTCAGGAGAAGAGCGACTACTGCTCAGATACCGATTACGTTACTAACGTCATCGACAAGACCAAACACGTTCCTGATGCGTCTCTGTCATGGAGTGGATGCCCTTCAGCTGAGAAGAGCACCCACCATATTCCAGACACACATGGTGCCCCTTACTGAAAAGCCATGCAGTAATAGTAATAGAAGGACTGGCACGAAGAAGAGGCGTACCAGGGGTCGGAAACCCTCATCCTAAGTCACCCAGGGACTTGTATATCGCTCCTCAATCACGCCCGTAAAGAGCGGACAGACACAATCGACCACAGTTAACAAAAAGGACCCTAGTGAATGGCGTAGTGCAATCCCTCACAAAACGCAAGACAAGGACAACTTAATGGCCACACTTCCAACGAACGACGGAAATACACTTCGCCTCAGAGCAAGAAAGCCATGGCAAGCAAACCTGATCTCTATGACAGGCTACCCATCCTCCACAAAGTAGAGGGATCACCGGCCCCCGATCTTAAGGTGAAGTTGGAGCATGACATTAACTTGGTCGAGCCACCCCTAGATAAGCTACTGTCAACAACATTATCAGGTATAACCATACACATACCTTCGAGGCGGCCTGCTTGAACATAGGGCTACCAAAAATTCCACCTTACATCATTTTGCAAAATTGCTTTGGTTTGCTCTTTTTAATTTTGTTTTAATTTATCAATAATGTGTCCTAATCGTATTATATATAATCGCGCATTTTTAAAATCATTACAACCTACCGCGTTGTGTCATCCACAAAAATTGAGAAAAAAGCATCACTGTGGCTGGCAGCGTGCACTGAAACGTACACAAATTAATCAAATGACTGTTCCTGAACTCGTTAGCACTAATTGTAGATCCCTGCCCAACAAAATGGATTATCTCCAATCCCTAATGTATTCCAATGTTTATCGAAATGCTGGAGTTTTAGCAATACAAGAGACTTGGCTGCACCAGCATTATGATGATAATCTAGTTTCAATTAATGGATATAAAGTTTTTCGCCAAGATAGAAATAGTTCCAAGAAAAAATATGGAGGAGGGGTAGCCACTTTTATAAACACAAGTTGGTCTACATCAAATCACGTTTGCTTCAATTATTCTAATGACAATATAGATTGCATAACCGTCAGGTGTCGCCCAAAACACTTAAGTAAATATTCTTATATATACATAACAAATATTTACATAACACCCAATTGTAGCCTTTCTAATATAGTTATGTTAGCAGATGAGTTTATTGAATTCGCTGCTCCTGCATTCGGAAATTCGTTGTCTATAGTCTGTGGTGATTTTAATTTATGTGATCACAGCTTTCTTACTTCACTTGGTCATGAGAATCTAGTCAAGTTTAATACACGTCTGGACAAATCACTAGACCTGGTTTTCATAAATGACCGTGATGTATATGAAACCCGAAGGAGAGCTCCTTTGTTAAATTCTGACCACTGCATTATTCGTATTTTACCGAAAGTGTACGGCAAGTTACAACGAACATTGTTTAGTCATTTAACAAAGAAGACACATGAACGTTCATATTCCCATGACAACATTCTAGCATTAAGAAGCATGTTGCATGATACCAACTGGGAACTATTTACTGAAGATAAGTTGGATGCTACTGTCTCTAATATAACCGATTATCTGAAGTTTTGTTTGGAAATTTGCTGTCCGTATGAAACACTGTTTTCGAGATTTGACAGAATCTCTTCTGTGCAACTGAAAAAACTTAGAAGACAAAAAGAGAAGTTGTATAAGAATTGTGATAATACTGGTGTCCGTAAAATAAACACCCATATAAAAATTGAAATAGAAAGGTTGAACAGACTATATAATGAAAAATTTTTATCATGTAAAAATCCTTCAAACATTTGGAAACTTTTCAATAAACTCACAAGTAAAAAACAAATGTCAGTTGATGCTAATTCTGATGTTAATGCTTTAAACAAATCATTTATCAAGAAACAAATTAATATGGTTGTACCTGATGTACCTAGTCAAGAAAATGGTCATTTTCAGGGTTTTAAAGAAAAGGATGTACTATTATGTTTGAAATCATTAAATCCAACACATAGCCTTGGTCCAGATGGTGTACCAGGCATTCTTCTTCAAAAGTGTGCAGACATCTTGTGTCATCCTCTGACTCAAATCTTTAACGCATCATTTAACAGGGAAACGGTACCTGCTGACTGGAAAGAAATCAAGGTTGTACCTGTACAGAAATCATCTTCTGGAGCAGGTATAAATTTTAGACCGGTAGCTATAACATCTCCTTTTTTGAAAACTATGGAGAAACTTCTTTTGAATATTCTTAAACCTTCTTTAAAAGCTTTCAGTGACCCTAAGCAGTTTGCTTATAAGTGTGGAAGAAGTACATTAGATGCAGCCATTGTTTCTTTTTGCATGACCTTCCGAACTCACCCATAGTTAACTTCATTAAGTATGATAATAATAATAATAATATATATTCTCATATAAACATATAAATTTACATGAAAATGCATGCCATTTTTACAGGAACGATCAAGTATGATATAATATCAAATCGTAGATCATCTACAAGTTAATAATATCTCAACAGTTAAATATTTGATATATATATAAATACACATTGTCAGAACTAGGCTGTATAGTTATTGAATTGTACAATTGTCCTCCAGGTTGAGCGGGAAAATCGACTTCGTTTCGTTTTCATCCCGTGGTTGTCGGCATACGATAACCAACCAATATTGAGGTAAGTACAACGTTTACAACAGATTGAAAGCTGTTTTTAGAAAAGCAAAAGTGCTAAGGTGAATCAATAAAGTGTAATGAAATGGGTAAGTGCAAGTATCACTAATAAATGCATTAATATAGAAAACTCCCTAGGCTGACAACGTTCATTTGCAATGTATAATGCTACGCGTATATCTGGTAGTATCATGATGTCCACTTTTGGTTTTAATACATTTTTTCCTTATGTCTGCTTTTTTATTTTATGCTTTTTTGTGCATTTGGTGCACAACCGTACCTCACAGAGAATAGGAATAGAATAAGTCGAATCAAATTCATAAAGAGATATAAAATGTTAGGTTTAATGGGATACAATGAGGATTAAGTAAAGACGTTATTAGAAAATGAATGAGATAAGACATTGTGAAGTGGTATTTAAAGATCCGACAATGGACAGCAAGTTGATTCATAAGATGCCCAATAGATCTGTGCAGAGCCCACATGGTCGCATCTCAACAATAGGCTGAGCGAATGGTATATATTTAAAGGTAGAAGCATGATCTGTCTAGGCGTTCATTATTATCTTTTTCAAGATAAAGATCTAAGCCCTCATAAAAATCAGAAATATCTCGAGCCTTTAATTTGTATATTGCTGTTCCTGCAGAATGGGGCGATTCACCTTAGTGACCCCCACCATATCTACTGATCAGCTAACGCCACCCTCCCTCCGATGATCTGACCGTTTCTGTCCCTGTAGTTTCCACATCGGATTGTTCCCATATGAATGGCTTCTTAGCTGAAGTTAAGGATTGGTCTGGCTCAAATGGTCTTAAACTAAATCCAACTAAATGTAATACTGTTGATTTCAGCTTGAGAAGTGAAAAAGACATGCATGGATTGATTCAATCTCGTGATTGTTGTAATATTGATGGTACCATGATAGAGAGTAAGTCAAGTGTTTCTTATCTTGGAATTAGTTTCTCTTCAAACCTTTGCTGGTCGTCTCATATTCTTATAGTTTCTAAGAAAGTTTTCCTTCTGACTTATTACATAAAGAAGTTGAGACACTCAGGTATAACTCAATCTCTTATCATACAATTTATTAATTCATGTGTTTTGCCCATCATTCTTTATTGTTCTCCATTATTCTTCCCTGGGCTACTCAAGAAAGACCATATAATACTACGAAGAACATTGAGGGCTGTAAGTAGGGTCAGTGCTATCCCTTTGACTCAACTAAATGACACTGTTGTCAATAGGCATATGAATTCTTGTAAACATTTAGCTAAAGTTATCTTATCTGATAGTGAACATCCTCTTTATTCACAATTGTTTCCTTGTATCTCTTCGGGTAAGACCAGAAGAAATTTTATAAACATTTATGCTCGTACTACAAAATATAAAAATTCGACCGTTCCGTATTTGGCACGAGTATTGTGTGAAGAGACAAATATCAGAAAAGAACTTTTGCAACTTTTGAATCAATAACTAAACTATAAAATGTAATGAAGCATATTATTATGCATGTGTTATTCGTTATAATATTTATTTATTATTCACTATGACCTAGAATGGTGTGATTTTGTTGGGTTTTTTTATTATTATTTTTTTTGTTTTGTTTTTTCCTATTAACTATCAATATTTTAACATTTTATACATTTATATAATTATAAACAGAGCTAAACCATTGCAATATGTAAAAGAAACGCTGAAAATTCCATGCTGTAAATTTTTATTGTTGTGGAATAAAGTGATTATTATTATTATTATACAGCTTATATACAATCAGCGAAAAGCTTGACCCTACAGTAAATCAGCCGTTACGCCTTCCCGAAGACTCAGTAAACTCCAAAGAAGAGAGTGATGTCATTCTAAGCAAATCTCAAACTCCTAAAATATCAGGCATATACGGCTTATGCCTAGAAGACCGCTACAAGATGGTCTGCGGCTCTAGAATTAAGCGAACGACGCCGATATGGTAAAAAACCGTAAAACTTAGGGTTTTTGGGTTGTCAAAGTTCGAAGTTTGATGATCCCGGAGCCTCTGTGTGTAGGCCGCGGAAGCACATGGCCAAACTGACAGTTTATTACACAAATTCCCGCAGCCTGTTGAACAAAAGGACTGAGCTGGGTAATATGACAGACTCCGAAAATCCGGACGTAATTATCACCACAGAAACATGGCCCACACTCGACGTCAATAATAACGAACTTAGCCTGTCAAACTTCGAGGTGCACAGGGTGAACCGACTAAGCCGCAAAGGAGGTGGCACAATCATCTGCCTCAAGAAATGCTAAACCGCGCGTGGCATCGAGGCACTCGCTCACAAAAGTGAACCGTGTGAACTTCTACGCTGTAGACTTAAATGCATAGGCAAAGACATTGACTTAATTGCTGTGTAACGCAGTCCTGACTGCACTGCAGGTGAATTGCCAACAGAGAAGCCAGGATACTGGACATCGAAATGTCGATGCCTTGCAGTCGGCGGATTCGGCGGCCCAACAGTTGACTGGACAGGGCTTACTACCCCATCTTCAGACCACTCCTTTGATCATAAATTGCTGGAATCCGTTATTTTGCCAGCCCTATCTAGGTTAATATAGTTGAAGATTGAACGATCAATTCATGGTTGTTTGCTCAAACCCCAATCCATATTTTGGCGGGAATCACCAATAATGCAGTCATCGTTCCATCGTTCACTGAGTGTTGGAAGACAGAGAAAACACTATCAGAAGTATTATTGTGATTTATTGCTACGACATTTATTCTTAGTCTTTGTGTACAATAAACGCATGGTTGGCTCTGTATTGCTGCAAGAATAAAGGGTACTTGAGACAACAAATTGTGTTCTGGTTATTTGCGTAGGTTATTTACTGAAAGTCTCCCAAAGACGGTGTGAAGTCCAGTGTAGTTAGACCTGGACATTGACAGCACACGTCGATGTCTAGGTCCAACTACACTGGACTTCACACCGTCTTTGGAAGAGTTTCAAGAACAGTGTGTAATAACCAACGCGAAAAACCACAACAAAAATTGGCGACTCGAGATTCCTATATCCTTGCGCCAATATGTAACAAACAATATGGTTATTCCACACAAAGTCTAGGAATAAATGTCATAAAAATCAATAACACAATCTTCGGCGAAGAGAATCTTTTCAACGAATTTATTATCAAGCTGTACAATCGTATATATATAGTTATATAAAGAAATTATAACCGGTGAGGGAATTAGGTCAAAAGCGTAAATATATGGAATAATAAAAGTATGAAATAAATTTAAAATATTTGTGATTATATTCATAGTTTAAGTCAAGTGGAACAATAATTAATGTCATATATAAGATAATGCATCAGGTGTATAGATTTTGGGGAGAGGAATATAATTGTAAGATTAATAGATGAATATAAATTGTTACGTAACATGATGTGAAATTTGATAACATAGAATTTAATATTGTAAAAATAAAGATAAAAAGTATACACATGAATAATTTTTGGTTTAAAATGTCAAGTAAGTCAAGTGGAAAAGATTCAGAATGAGAGTCGTAATAATAATAATGAATATAATCGAAGTAATAAGGGAAAAGTACATAGAATAACTAAATAAATAAATATGCTTGTACAAACATCCTAATAGAAATGGCATCGTCTTTATGACAAATAACAAGAGTCCTGACAGCAATAATAATAATAACGTTCATGTTCATAGTGACTATAAAAACGATAATAGGTATTATTATCGCAACGAATTCATCATTAACTTAGACAACTAATATTAATACAGTCATATCAAATAAATATATCACTTAATCTTAAGAAGCATGCGTCTACTTACTTTCACTGTATTCTCTCAATATTGATGTGCTCAACCTGCTTTTTCTAAAAAAACTCAAGATTAATTATGAAGGTGAGTGGAGATCCAGTTTATGTCAAATAACAAAACATGTGCCCTACATGTACTGCACCGCTTAGTAAGACTTTTGATACCTGCTTTCCGATCTTCGTGACAAGAACACAGTTTATCTAGGTATACTTATATATACGTAATCATACGTATGTGCCGCATCAACCATGCCGTTTTTATCATGAGTAACCAGACCACTCGCCAGATTACTAGCTTGCTAGACTGCCAGCTTCCTAGTTTTCTAGCCAGTCCCAAGCCCGGATAAAGAGGGAGGGTCGGGGCGTGGTG
Source organism: Trichobilharzia regenti (assembly GCA_944472135.2). Lineage (NCBI taxonomy): Eukaryota > Metazoa > Platyhelminthes > Trematoda > Strigeidida > Schistosomatidae > Trichobilharzia > Trichobilharzia regenti. The sequence goes on from OX235268.1 coordinate 46,178,009, forward strand.
CTAGCAGCTCCACCCCCGTAAAACAACCAAATCGCTACAGAAACTTCAACGAATAAATACATTAAAAATTCTAAAAACATAAACAATAGCCAGTCAGCTGATGTGCCTTCTTTCGATGAAAGCAAAAGTAAGGATGGTTACCTGGAATGCTCGTACAATGTACGAAACTGGAAAAGCTGCCCAGATAGCCGCTGAAATGAGAAGGTACAGAATAGAAGTGTCGGGAATCTGCGAAAGCAGATGGAACGAACGTGGTAGGTGCCAACTACCAACTGGAGAGACAATAATCTATTCTGGCCACCCAGAAGACAACCACAAGCACACCGAGGGAGTGGCCATCATGATGTCACCAACAGCAGCCAAAGCTCTCATGCAGTGGGAACCAATCTCCTCCGGGATAATGACAGCCAGGTTTAACTGAAAAGGAAGGAAAGTTACAGTCATTCAACGCTATGCGCCTACAAACGTCTCAGAACAAGAGAAGAAGGAGGCGTTCTACAGACAACTACAAGCGGTAGTGGACAACGTCCCAAATGGCAATATCAAAATCCTGATGGGCGACATGAATGCGAAGCTGGGAGTAGACAACACAGGAAAGAACTCACCATGGGTCGTGAGGCCCTCGGTGAAATGAACGACAATGGTGAACTCTTCTCAGACTTCTGCGCCTTCAATGATTTGGCGATTGGTGGTAGTGTGTTCAAACATAAGGATATACACAAGACGACATGGATTTCACCAGATGGAAACACCAAGGACCAAATAGACTTCATCTCAATTTCAAGAAAGTGGAGACGGCGCCTACTGTACACAAGGTCGAGGAGAGGAGCAGATGTGGGTTCACAGCACTATCTAGTAGAAGCGAATTTCAAGGTGAAACTAAAAGCCTCGAGGATAGCTGGGGATAGGCCACAATGCAAGTTCAGCACTCAGAAACTGAGGGACAAAACCACAAAAGACACTTTCACTGCAACTATCAGAGCAAAGCAGGAAACACTACGCGACATCAGTGAAGAATCATGCGTGGCGGCTATCTGGGCAGCTTTTCCAGTTTCGTACATTGTACGAGCATTCCAGGTACCCATCCTTACTTTTGCTTTCATCGAAAGAAGGCACATCAGCTGACTGGCTATTGTTTATGTTTCTAGAATTTTTAATGTATTTATTCGTTGAAGTTTCTGTAGCGATTTGGTTGTTTTACGGGGGTGGAGCTGCTAGCACCACGCCCCGATCCTCCCTCTTTATCCGGGCTTGGGACTGGCTAGAAAACTAGGAAGCTGGCAGTCTAGCAAGCTAGTAATCTGGCGAGTGGTCTGGTTACTCATGATAAAAACGGCATGGTTGATGCGGCACATACGTATGATTACGTATATATAAGTATACCTAGATAAACTGTGTTCTTGTCACGAAGATCGGAAAGCAGGTATCAAAAGTCTTACTAAGCGGTGCAGTACATGTAGGGCACATGTTTTGTTATTTGACATAAACTGGATCTCCACTCACCTTCATAATTAATCTTGAGTTTTTTTAGAAAAAGCAGGTTGAGCACATCAGTATTGAGAGAATACAGTGAAAGTAAGTAGACGCATGCTTCTTAAGATTAAGTGATACATTTATTTGATATGACTGTATTAATATTAGTTGTCTAAGTTAATGATGAATTCGTTGCGATAATAATACCTATTATCGTTTTTATAGTCACTATGAACATGAACGTTATTATTATTATTGCTGTCAGGACTCTTGTTATTTGTCATAAAGACGATGCCATTTCTATTAGGATGTTTGTACAAGCATATTTATTTATTTAGTTATTCTATGTACTTTTCCCTTATTACTTCGATTATATTCATTATTATTATTACGACTCTCATTCTGAATCTTTTCCACTTGACTTACTTGACATTTTAAACCAAAAATTATTCATGTGTATACTTTTTATCTTTATTTTTACAATATTAAATTCTATGTTATCAAATTTCACATCATGTTACGTAACAATTTATATTCATCTATTAATCTTACAATTATATTCCTCTCCCCAAAATCTATACACCTGATGTATTAACTTATGTCAACGTTGTTGAAGATTGAACGATCAATTCATGGTTGTTTGCTCAAAACCAACTTCCCCAATTTTCGCGGAGGCATCAATACGACAGTCATCGTCTCATCGGTCGCTGTTCAGAAAGAAGAGTAAAACACCGCCAGAAGTAATTTTGGGATTTATTATTATTGTACTATTTGTTCACAGACCTTAGTCATACGTGATTTATATGTTGGTGTAACAATAAATAATCCTCGGGTCAACAATCGGTGTTTTCGTTTTTTCGTCCGTTATTACCAAGCGTTTAAGAGAAACTTCAAGCGACAGCGTGAGCCCAAGCGTACCAAGTACTGGGCATTAACGCTTTACGAGTCGTGGCTGACATTTTATATATGACATTAATTATTGTTCCACTTGACTTAAACTATGAATATAATCACAAATATTTTAAATTTATTTCATACTATTATTATTCCATGTATTTACACCTTTGACCTAATTCCCTCACCGGATATAATTTCTTTGTAAAACCATATATATACGATTGTACAGCTTGATAATAAATTCGTTGAAAAGAGTCTCTTCGCTGAAAATTTGTGTTCTCAATGCTACAATGGGAATTATTAAATTATAAATATTAATCGCAATAATACTTCTAATAGTATTTCTCCGTCTTTTAACGAACAGCAAAAGATGGAAGGATGAGAGCAGTATTGATAACTCCCACCAAAATATGAAGTTGCGTTTTGGTAAACAATCATGAATTGATCGTTCATTCTTCAGCTACACTGCCAGCATATCTAGGACACAGCTGTTTGTTATCCAGAGAACAGCATGGTTTCCGAAGAAGCTTTTCATGCCTGTCAAATCTTCTCACTGCAAGAGAAAGGTGGGTCGAATCAAGCCTCAAAATAAGACCCACTGACGTCGTCTTCATGGACTTCAGCAAAGCCTTCAGTATAGTTCCCCTCAAAACGCTACTCATCAAGTTGGAAAGTCTTGGTATCATAGGCAGCTTGGTAAACTGGATTAGGGAAGCGGGGTTAAGATCAACTCGAAAACCTCCATTTCCAATCACCTAATTTTAAAAATATGACGGTTTTCATACATTCCAGGATATGAAAGTCTTCGAAACTCTCCTCCCAGAGAGCAGTGCGTAGTGGAGTGACACAAGGCACGGTACTCGGACCTCTCTTATTTATTTTGTATACAATGAACGAAATATTCTCATATCGAGTCACAAGAAAAGCGCGTAAACAACGAAGAAACTTTTATTTCGACGATTCATTTTCATTACCTGTACAATCGTAATAGAATTAAACAAAGAAATCTTTATACCAATCAGATACTGGTAGACTCTGTCCTCGAAAAATGTATTATATAATGTAAGGTGTCAGTATAGTTAAAGATTGAACGATCAATCCATGGTTGTTTGCTCAAACCCGACTTCCCCATAATTTCGGCGGGTGATCAATCTGCCAGTCATCGTCTCATCAGTCACTGTTCAGAAAGAACCCAGAAAAAACTGTCAGAATTAATACCGTGATTTATTGTTGTAATATTTGTTCTTAGACCTTAGTCTGTAATTCTAACAATGCTGGTTATAAGCTGGTGTTAGAATAAAGAATTCTCGAGTCACCAATCTGTGTTCTAGTTTTTGCGTCCGTTAGTACTAAGCGTTTCTGAAAGGCTTCGAGGGACAGCGTTAGGCCGAGTGCAGCAAGAGCTGTGCATCACCGGTATATGAGAAGTGATTGACAGTTTCTGACAGTTTGGTGACAGTTTCTTACATTTTCGAGGAACACTATCTGTCAGCCACGTCTCATAAACCGTTTGTCAGCCATGTCCCGTAAACCGTTAATGCCCAGCTCTTGCTACGCTCGGGCTCACGCTGTCCCTTGAAGATTTTCAGAAACGCTTAGTAATAACGGACGAAAAAACCAAAACACCGACTGTTGACTTGAGAATTATTTATTGTAACACCAACATATAAAGAATCTTCCACTAAGGTCTGTGAACAAATATTACAATTATAAATCATAATATTACTTCTGACGATGTTTTACTAACTTCTTTCTGAACAGCGACCGATGAGACGATGACTGTCGTATTGATGCCTCCGCGAAAATTGGGGAAGTTGGTTTTGAGCAAACAACCATGAATTGATCGTTCAATCTTCAACTACATTGACACTCCCTGCGAAAAAGGGATCCAACCCTTTTTTCCATCACGACCAATACACGTTGACATGGATGCCATTGCGAGAACCTGGGTCACACGGACAGAGCTGAAATGGAAAACAAACAGAAAAGCCAACACACCACAAGCATACTCACAGCACAATCTCACAAATCAATGACGACCTGCGCCTTCCAGTTAAAGGCATCCTCTTGCAACACAATCGCCACTTCCTAGAATGACTCTTGCAGAATGCAACATGACCATAGCACCACCTCACGATACTCTAGGCACATCGTCTTATCTACTCACTACCAATTACCACTGAAATCGCTTGTCACTCATTCTGCCTCAATTCTAGTAACGATGACGTATGCGAGCCTCAGTCGTTTACACTCCCGCTCCCCGGCGTGTGGGACCACAGCTAACAATTATCTCTGTGTGCATTTCACTCTCAGCAATAGCCTCCCCGGCGTATACGCCCCATCTGCAGTCCTTAACATCAATAAATTCATTCACGGATGTAGAAGAGTGAACATAACTTCAGAAGTAATCACGACGAAAATTTTAACAAAATTATGTAATAACAACAAGGTACGAAAACAACGAGTAAACACAATGAATCCAAATACACCAATTGATATGACACACCACACGTATATACAAACAGTACACACAAACTCGCTGATCATATCTTGATGGAATTCCTTTGAAGAATCTCAGGACTTACACCTGTAGGCCTGCAATCCTTCACAGGTTGACGATTGTAAGTTGTGGAATGTCCGGACACAAACAGGATTAACCAACAATTACGATAATTGGAACTCACACAACTATTAAACACAAACATATGTACAATCACTACATCAAATGTTGTGGATTCCGGCACGACGAACTACCCTTGAAGAACTGTAGGACTTACAGCAGTACGCCTACCGTCTTCATCAGTTTGATGATCCAAGTGGAAGTCGTCCGGACACAAACAGAATTACCAACAGCTAAATGACAGATGATATCAATTCAGTATATACAATATGAACATATGTACAAAATCACACACCAAGCACATTGGACTGCTCATTGATGCGCCACCCTTTGAAGAATTGTAGGACTTACAGCAGTACGCCTACAACCCTTCTCAGGTTGACGCTCTAGGTTGGAAAATCGTCTAGTGTTTCATCCTTCGACTCTCTACTCTCAGCACTTTCCAGTAGACACAGTTTTCTGATATCTCGCACCAACATGCCACAACTTGTTCTCACCTCAACCGTCCTCACCAATCCATCATCACTACAGATTAGCCTTACTACCACTCCCAAAGGCCACCTACCTGTGGCACATTTATCTGCTACTAATACTATGTCACCAACCTTTAAGTTTCGGCACAACTTTTTCCACTTGTCCCTGGTTTGCAGTGTTAGAACATACTCCTTAAACCATCTTTTCCAAAATATATCTTTCATGTGCCTGGCTTGTTTCCATCTTTTAATCGTAGGTATTCCTTCCCCGCTTGTGTCCTCTATGCCAGGGTTGCCTCTCAATAACAATAATTTATTTGGGGTTAACACATCAAAATCCTTGACGTCGTCCCTCACAGGTGATAACGGCCGGTCATTTAATATTCGTTCAGCTTCACAAAAAAATGTCTCCAGCGTTTCGTCATTCAAACTCTGGTTTTTAATTATGGAGCTTAAAATACGCTTGATAATTCCTATAAGTCTTTCCCATAGCCCGCCTCTATGGCTGGCATGTGGTGGGTTGAAGTGCCACTCGATGTTCCTTTTCAGTAACTCTTCCTGAACTCTCGTTTGGGACCTTCGAAGTATTCTTTAAGCTCGGCGTGACAGCCAACAAAATTAGTCCCTCTGTCGCTGAACATCATCTTCGGTACACCCCGGCGATTTATAAATCTATGTAATGCTAGCACGAATGAATCAGTAGTTAGCGAATGAACCATCTCAATATGCACAGCTCTCATTTTCAAACAGGTGAATAAACAGCCATATCTTTTACATAGGGTTCTGCCTCTCTTCACTACAAAAGGTCCGAACAAATCCACCCCAACGTACTCAAATGGATAATTCCCTTCAGAAGCTTGCCACGCTGGGAGTGGTGCCATCATCTGCTGTACTGGACGAGCATTTCGGAGTTTACATTCCATGCACTTATCAATTATTTTACGGACAGCAGTACCTCCCTTCACTATCCAGAACTTACATCGAATACTTGATAGTACTTGCGAAGTACCCAAATGACCTTCAAGAACATGGTAGTGTCTTATAATGAGATCAGTGACTGGATGGTAGCAAGGTAATAAAGCCGGATGACGGGTCTCATATGACGATTCTAACATTTGTAGACGTCCACCAACTCTAGCGATCCCTTCGGAAACTATCGGAGATAATCTATCTAACCGCACCTTGAAATCTGCGAAATCGGGACTATCCTCCTTGGCAATCTCACCCCACGCTTCCCACTGAGCAGCCCTCAAAATCGCTAACTCTGCATTTCTAATATCTTCGACTCTCAAAGGCCCCACATTCATATTTTCGTATCCCGCAAGATGCATGACCTTTAAATACGTAACATATCGTGTCAACCACGCAACCGCTTTCAGTAGTTTGTACCAAGAAGAATAATATTTAAAAAGTGGATGTAAACCTGAATGTCTTTCTTGAGTAGATGTTAAACTGACACTTGTCTTCAACTCCAAGGCACACTCGTTTATCGGTGGTTCATCTTCTCTACGAGGCCACATACTATCAGCCCTTAGCAAGAACTCTGGACCTTTCCACCACTTATTTTTAACCACATTCATATCAATAACTCCTCGCGAGGCTAGATCAGCTGGATTTTTTCCAGACGGTACGTACCTCCACTGCTCAACAGTTGTTAGTTCACGAATTTGAGATACTCTGTTAGCTACAAAACATGCATATCTTGCTGACTCGTTGCGTATATAATATATCACAGACATCGAATCAGTCCAAAACGTTACGGGATGCTTGGGGTAATCCAACTCTTTACACACCGTTGTGAATAACTGCGCAGCTAGTAAGGCTGCATTAAGTTCTAATCTCGGAATCGAAACCGTCTTTAGAGGTGCAACTCTAGATTTACCCATCACCAGGCTAACATCTATATCATTCCTTAAGGTGGTTCTGATGTATACGGCTGCACCAAATCCAACCTCAGAGGCATCAGAAAAAACATGGAAGTCAATTATATCATGATTTCTCGACGGCTTAAGTGGACGTGAGACGGAATGTAGATTCAGCATTCTTAAACTGTTAACCCACCCCTTCCACTCTTCTCTCTGCCTCTCACTTAATGGTTCATCCCACTGTAACCCTTTCCTGCATGTCTCTTGAAATAACCTCCTAGCCGGAAGTAGATAAGGTGCTACTAATCCAAGTGGGTCAAACACGGACGACAACACAGAGAGCACACCTCTCCGAGTAACTGGCTTATCAATATCACCAACACTAAATCCAAAGGTATCAGAGTTCACATCCCATCGCATACCTAATGTGCGTTCAACTGGTAGAGTATCAACAGGCAAATCTCGTACGGTAGGTGCTCTGTCTTCTGGATCTATATGCTTCAAAACGTCTAGGCTGTTCGAGACCCACTTAGTTAGACGAAAGCCGGCCTTAGCTAACACTTCAGTGATGCTTGTTGCAAATCTAACTGCAGACTTATCATCATCGAAGGAGGCTAAACAATCATCCACGTAGAAGCAACAATCTATGACGTCCAGCAAATCATTAGAACCAAATGTGGACACTGCCTTTCGTAGAGCAAAATTAGCACAAAACGGGGAGGACGTGGCACCAAATGGATGCACTGTCATCCTATATTCTGACACCTTACCACAAGGACCGTCATCAAACCACAAAAACCTCAAGTGATCTCTGTCACTCTCTGGCACCTTCACCTGTAGGAACATTTCCTCAATATCCGCCGCGACAGCAACTGTAAACTTTCTGAATCTCAATAGCAGTCCCACTAATGAGCTCACGCAATCTGGGCCACTATACAGATTATCATTTAAAGAGACTCCTTCATGTTTCGCAGAACAATCAAACACCACACGGAGTTTACCTGGCTTCCTCGGGTTAAAGACGGGATGATGGGGCAAATACCACTTCCCTGGCTCACTCTGATCAACTAGTCTTTCAACGTAACCCTTCATTATATGTTTATCGACGACTTCCTTATATTTGGACCAGAGTTCTGCATCTGACAGAAATTTCTTCTGTAAACCCATTAGTCTCTTAAGAGCAACTTTCCTATTACAAACCAACTGTCTATCTTTGAATCTCCATGGTAGGCCAACGCTGAAACGCCCGTTTTCGTATTTACAAGAGTCCTCGGCTATTTTAACTGCTTTTAAGTCTTCTACAGAACGACCCTTCCCTGGGACACCGCAGTCACAAAACTCCTTGTCATACATATTTTTAATCATAGTTTCTAGTTTGTCCCCATCGTTTGTAACTAATGATGATATGTGGACTATGGGTATAGGTCCTCTCACTGTCCATCCCAGTGGTGTTTTCGTCGCAAACAGATCATCTCTACCTCCAAATCTCTCTTCTAATACCTTGTGAGCTTCTGGCACACTACATCCAATGAGTACTCTCACTCTTCCATCTTGCAGTGTTGGAAGAGGTATGTCACACAGGTATGGCTTACCGACAACCGTTTCACGACTAGGTACTATAGCTTCGCCAAGTTTCATACTGGAGGTAGTGTAAGCAGTATCCACTTCCACGGTCTCCCCAGTAGCCAAGGATTCTAACTGAAATGACACTCGCTCACATACTACTGTTTTCGCAGAATTGAAAGTATTTACAACCAAGGGTTGCTTTGGGCCTTTAATACCCAAGCAACCAGCCAGTTCAGCATCTATCAATGTAACGTCTGAACCATTATCCAACAATGCATAAGTCTCTACTGAAGATTTCGGTCCTTTCACCTTAACTGGTAATACCCCTAAGAAAACTTGTGGGATGTCAAGGGGTCTAGAGATACTATTACAATTAACCGAATTCCCAGGTTCGTTCACTGTTCTCAGAAGTGGGTGCATATCCGTTAAACCACTACTTCTTTTATTTGTCGCCTTACAATTCCACTTTGTATGCCCAATCTTTAAACAACTGAAACACAGCCGCTTCTGCTTTGCCATTTTTAACCTTTCTACGGGTGACATAGCGATAAAGCGATTACAATCACTCAATTGATGCATGTTATGGCAAACAATACACTCATCCTTTCTCGTTGTGTCTTGAGACTTCACCACAAATGCCTTCCTTATATTCACTGGTTCCTTAGGTTCTACCTTAGAATGCAAAATGCTGGCGAATTTGCCCATCGCCTGGTTGACACTGTCCTTCACCAGTCTAAGAATATCATCAAACCTTGGCTCGATACCCTCCTCCTCTATACGAGAGCTTATTTTTACCCACTTCCTTTGCAGCCGAGTAGGTAGGCGTCTCGCAATTACCTCTAGGACTGAGCTCGAGTTGAGGTCACTCATGCAATTCATAAAAATCAAGGTATTCTTATAAGTCATAAGATTATCTAAAAACTCAGTAAGTGCCTTGGAGTCATCTTGAAGTTGACTGCCGTTACCTTTGACAGCTTCGTATACGTTCCTTACAATCACTGAAGGTCTTCCAAACCTTTGACGTAATATGCTCATAGCCTCAGCGTATCCCTCATTAGGGGGCATGAGCTTACAGCACTGTATAGCTCTTGAAGCATCTAATATAATATATTTCTTCCTGTTTATGCAGGAACATACCAATTGTACAGGCATGGATAAGTTATTATATAAATTACACAAATTGATGTATGATGAATTTACAGTTTGGTTGTTCTTTCTGACATTAGAGTCAGACGGAACAGTCTGCTATAAAGTCTGCTTGTGTAGCACATAAAGAGATATAGAAATATTGTCTTCGCATTAAAAAAAACCAGACATCAGATGAATGTAATACAAATATCTGGGAAAAAATGCTTGAAGTCAATCCTCTTACATAACTTTGTTGTGAACAGCACCCTCGGATCAAAGTTTATTGATGTATTATGTTGAGATCAGTGATATATTTATTCCATTTTTTCAGTAGTCTTATCGTAGTTTTATAACAGGAAAGAAATTTGATCGGGGATGCGTAAACTAGATGAGGTCATGTGTAGTTGTTTTACTGCATCAAATGGTGCTGAGGTCGGTTCCAGAATTCTCCATTTGCTCCATTTGTGTCTGCATAGCGGACTGCATTCGTAAGTTCAGAAAAAATGTTGAAAACTGTTTGAAAACCAGTTGCTTCTTCAGTGCAATACCTCATCAAATACATCAATTTCAATTCATCACTTAATAGAAAACTACTCAACATGATCTCAAACTCCTTTACAAATTGTAAATAATCAGCCGGGTTTCCATCGAAACACCGTGGTTCAAATTTAGGGAGTTTGATGTTCCTATTATCCCTGAACGGCGAAACAGTAACATCAACCATATCATGCTTAACATCAGACACATCGTTACAATTAACAGACAAGTCACCATGACTTACTTTCCTGTTTGAATCCAAGACGCTCTGTCCCTTCTTTGACCCAGGCATTGTTGAACTTGACCCAATTCCAAAAACATTCCAGATATTGCTTGTTCAAAGAGGACTTAACCGGCACCAGGAAAGATGAACGGTGACTATCCAATCTGTTACCAACGGTTCAAACCCGTCGAAAACTGACTTCTCCGTCAGAAACTGTCATCCACATCTCGTAAACCGTTAATCTCCAGCTCTTGCTACGCTCGGGCTCACGCTGTCGCTTGAAGTTTCTCTTAAACGCTTGGTAATAACGGACGAAAAAACCAAAACACCAATTGTTGACTTGAGGATTCTTTATTGTTACACCAACATATAAATCACGTATGACTAAGGTCTGTGAACAAATATTACAATAATAATAAATCCCAATATTACTTCTGGCGGTGTTTTACTCTTCTTTCTGAACAGCGACCGATGAGACGATGACTGTCGTATTGATGCCTCCGCGAAAATTGGGGAAGTTGGTTTTGAGCAAACAACCATGAATTGATCGTTCAATCTTCAACTACATTGACACTGTCCGTCTTTCCTGGTGCCGGCCAAGTATTATTCGAACCAGTGTTATCTCGAATATTCTGGAATTTTCGTTGCTTTAAATGACGCCTGGGTCAAAGAAGGGACAGCGTATTGGAGGCAAACAGGAAAGTAAGTCATGTTGACTTGACTGTTACATATGACGATGTTTTCGACGATCAGTATGATGACTCTGTTGTTCATGTTACGCAGTCTAGGGATAATAGGGTTAAGCTTGAACCCCAGTGTTTCGATGGGAACCCAGCAGACTGTTTACAGTTTGTAAAGGAGTACGAAATCAAGTTGAGTAGTTTTTTATTAAATGATGAAATGAAGTTGATGTATTTGATGAGATACTGCACTGGAGTTGCTTCAAGAGCTATAAAGTGCTGTGAGGTTATGCCCCAAACGAAGAATATGCTGAGGTGATACGTAACCTAAGTCGGAGGTTCGGAAGATCTTCGATGATTGTAAGAAACATATTCGAGGCTGCTAAAAATAATGGTGGTCAAAAATAATAATAATGTGTATTCTCATATAAACATATAAATTTACATGAGAATGCATGCCGTTTTTACAGGAACGATCAAGTATGATATAATATCCAATCGTAGATTGTCTACAAGTCAATAATGTTTCAACAGTTAAATATTTGATATATATATATATAAATACACTCATTTTCTGAACCAGGCCATATAGTTATTGAATTGTACAATTATCCTCCAGGTTTCGCGGGAAAATCGACTTCGTTTTGTTTTCATCCCGTGGTTGTAGGCATACGATAACCAACCAATATTGAGGTAAGTACAAATTCTACAAGGGATTGAAAGCTGTTTTACAAAAGTAAAAGTGCTAAGGTGAATCAATAAAGTGCAATGAAATAGGTAAGTGAAAGTATCATTAGTAAATGCACTAATAAAGGAAACACCCTAGGCTGACAACGTTCATTTGCAATGTATAATGATATCCATATAGTTCGTACTATCATGATGTCCACTTTGGTTTTAATACATTTATCCTCATGCCGGTTCTTTTTATTTTGTACCTTTTTGTGCATTTGGTGCACAACCGTACCCTCCAGAGAATAGGAATAGAATAAGTCAAATCAAATAAATAAAGAGCTATAAAATGTTAGGTTTAATGGAATATAATGAGGATCGAGTAAAGACGTTATTAGAAAATGAATGAGATGAGACATTGTGAAGTGGTATTTAAAGATCCGACAATGGACAGCAAGTTAGTTTATAAGATGCCCCATAAATCTGTGAAGAGCCCATGTGGTCGCATCTCAACAATAGGCTGAGCGAATGGTATATATTCAAAAGGCAGAAGCATGATCTGTCTAGGCGTTCATTATTATCTTTTTCAAGATAAAGATCTAAGCCCTCATAAAAATCAGAAATATCTCCAGCCTTCAAATTGCATATTGCTGTTCCTGCAGAATGGGGCGATTCACCTTAGTGACCCCCACCATATCTACTGATCAGCTAACGCCACCCTTCCTCCTTTTTTGATGCTAGACTATGATAATTATGGCTACCGCAAATATATTGCTTGGTACCAGACACGTTCGTACCTCACATTCCATCTCCCTAGCTTTCTTAATGAGGGCTTCCAATCGGTCTCCACGTACATCTTTATGAACACATTATATTTGTATGCATGCGTCCTAATGAACAGATTAATTTATAAGGAATTAAAAGCTTAAAGAGTAAAAAGAATAGGTGTTATGAATAGTGCAGCAAGATTCAGCAGAACAGTATAGTTAGGGTTCAATGTAGGTGGTATGAACTGAAGGTAAGGTCGGTTGGCAGGACTTAGTGTACTAAATTATCATGACAGTCTTATATATAGTAAACATTTGACATTGCAAAGTAACCTGCCAACACATATTATAAAAAGGTATTAACACAGAACCAAGAAAATTTTAGCATTTGGTTAACAATACTGCAGAAGGGTCTTACAGGTCTTAGTCTTACAGGTAGCCGTAAAGTAGATCGATCTACATATGATAAGAGTATAATCAATGTTATAATTCGTATTATCAAAGAATACATTGGGCTCAATAACCGAGTGTTATAAGGGAAATAAGAGTGATAAACCAAGAGAACATTTGCTGCGTAAGTATTTTAATCATTTTAAGTATTTTACTGACAATCTAATTCCAAGTATTGAACATACATAATTACTAAATATTATTATGTTAGTCTAGAAACTAGTGTACTTTCTGTAGTTAAATATTGAAATGTCACTTTTTCACCATTCTGCCAGTGTGGTGAGAGCAAACTGCTAGCCAATCGGCAGACATTAATCGACGCTGATTGGTAGACATTAATCTAGGCTGATTCAACAACCAATCACAGCAGACTTAAACGTGGGCAAATATGATTCGCAGATAAATGGCTCTATTTTCCGAGAAATATCGAAAACAACCAATCAGAAGACTGTGTTTGTCTGCTTGCATAAGCCTTATTAATGTACATAAAATATATATAAATACGCGTTGATTTTCGTAATAAAACGATCTGTTGCCTGGCCCTTGTCTTCTGTTGTTACATTTGGTGTCGCTGCCTCCAGAAAAATGAAGATCCCGTGGCCAACTGCGTTTGAAGAAGGAGACATACGGAGCTTCTAACGTGACTTCGAGGCCGTCGCTGAGCTGGTGGGTGTCAAGGAGCAGACGGCGAGGGCAGTTGTTCTGGGGACGCTGTTGAGAGGCCGAAAATGAAGGCACTGAGCCAAATTTTGATGATATCCTGAAACTGGTAAAAGATGGTGTCAATCAATCTATGAGCAAGTTTCCCAGTATATTGAATCTCACCCCTAGAATAGAGCAGTCTGAGGGAAAAACGCAATCATTGATGACGAAAGGGCCTCAGAGAGGTGGATATCGAGAAGGCCCCATGATGTCTAGTAATGCATATATATCTAGTGAGTGTAACAGGATTCGTAGTACATCCTCAACAGATAAGTTACAAGATGCAAGACTGTTATAGCTGCACTGAATTAAAGTAAAACCCCGTCGCCAATTTGTTATAACTGCACTGAATTAAAGTAAATCCCCGTCGCCAATTTGTTATAACGGTAGGATATTGAATGAAGACGTTTTCACCTTATTCTGTCTGCGCCTGAACTAATCTGTCTATCTGCTCGTCGTACCTTCCGACTTAGTAAAGCACGCAAATATCAAAAGACAAAGGCTGGACTGTGACTGTGTATTGAGGTGCAACAACGATAAAGAAAGCCATGGTATTTATACATTTTACAACAATATGGACAGCTAACAGCATTTGAAATAATTGGCCTTAATAGCCAATAACAAAGTGTGTGAGAAATGATAATATGCCATATGTGCGACATTGACAGTCAGTAACAAAATGTGTGGGAATCATAATATACCATATATATAAAATTAGCAGTCACTACCAAAATGCGTGAGAATGATAATATACAAAATTAGCAGTCACTACCAAAATGCGTGAGAATGATAACATACCATATATGCAAGTTTAAACAGTCAATACCAAAATATGTGGGATCCTATCACCTCCCCCCGTAAAGAGTGTAGGACTTGCTCTTTGGATCTATTTGAAAAGGTTTCGGAGCTCTTCTTTGTCGAGTTGACCTTTGCGTGGTACTGGATAGAGCGTGATTTGTGTGTCTGCAACATAACTGTCCTTTTTCATTCGTACGATAATGCAGCAAGAATTTATCCAAAATTTTTTCTGTTGTTCCCTCCCCCTTCGCTTTTGCATAAGCACGCTTAAAGGTGTCGACGAAACGTTCAGTAATAGTTGACGTAGGAGGGACACTGTTGCAATTGATGTGGCAGAATGCATAAGAAATATCTCTGGCCATTTGGAAAACGCGTCGACACATATTAAGAAATGCATACTATTGAACGGTCCAGCGAAGTCAACATGAACACGGGACCATGGTTTGTCCGGTCGTGGCCAGGAACATAGTTCTGTCTTGCGTGGACACTTTGATGCTTGAGCACATTTACTACACTTGCGAACGAGGTCTTCGATATGGTCATCGATGTTGGGCCAGTAAACATAACTGCGAGCGATCGCCTTTATTCTCCCAACACCAGGATGTGATATATGAAGCTGCCGAAGCACATGGTCACGAAGATTAGCTGGAACCACCACACGATCAGCAAACATTATGCATCCATTAACGATGGATAGGGATTTGCGTCGCTGGTAAAACTGTTTTAAAACATTTGAATGAACATGTGGAGGCCAGCCAAATCGGATGAACTTTGATACTTGCTGTAAAACTGGATCACGCAGTGTGTGTCTGGCAACCTCAACTGCAGTCACCAGAAGATCGTCCAGAGAGATAGACATTATAATTGGGTTGTAATTTACACAGTCAAAAATGTTATGTAGTTGCGCTGAACAGAATAAAAACTGTCGTCGTTGCGTGCTATAACTGCAATGAATTTAGGTAAACCTCGTCGCCAATTGTTATATCTTGCTCTGTCTGCGCCTGAACTTATATGTTATATAGTTGCGCTGAACAGAATAAAAACTGTCGTCGTTGCGTGCTATAACTGCACTGAATTAAAGTAAATCCCCGTCGCCAATTTGTTATAACGGTAGGATATTGAATGAAGACGTTTTCACCTTATTCTGTCTGCGCCTGAACTAATCTGTCTATCTGCTCGTCGTACCTTCCGACTTAGTAAAGCACGCAAATATCAAAAGACAAAGGCTGGACTGTGACTGTGTATTGAGGTGCAACAACGATAAAGAAAGCCATGGTATTTATACATTTTACAACAATATGGACAGCTAACAGCATTTGAAATAATTGGCCTTAATAGCCAATAACAAAGTGTGTGAGAAATGATAATATGCCATATGTGCGACATTGACAGTCAGTAACAAAATGTGTGGGAATCATAATATACCATATATATAAAATTAGCAGTCACTACCAAAATGCGTGAGAATGATAATATACAAAATTAGCAGTCACTACCAAAATGCGTGAGAATGATAACATACCATATATGCAAGTTTAAACAGTCAATACCAAAATATGTGGGATCCTATGAAAGACAAACACGGTTGTGTTTTACACGTTTGCAAGAGGTGCATACAAAGGTGAACTGTGAACCAGTGAGCAAGTTCAGTGATAAGCTAAATGTGAAATCCAGGCCTGACTCCGAATGGTGTGACGATAACGGTGGGGTGAAGAAGTCTGTAGTTGCAACCGATAAGCCATTGTTGAATAGAGTGTCACAGAATAGAGTTGCTGCTTCAAAGTGCAGTTCTGACCCTACAAGTTTACAAGGTATAACTAGTCAGAGTGAAGTTATAAAACCTTTTAGGATTTGCGAGGAGGAATCAAAATTGTCTACTTCTGTTAATAAAGAGTTTGAAGGTGATGAAGTTGACGGTAAAGTGAATATTAGTGATAATGCTCAAGATGGTGAACATTTGTCTTTGGTTGATCATGATGAAATGAGGGATATGCCTACTACTGCTGAGTTGAATAAAGGTTCTGTACAACGACAACGTGAAGTAGAATTGAATGCAGATGCAGTTGCAGAAGGTATGGATACTTGTCGAACCGTCGGTGTAATTGATCAGCGTGTAGCCCACCTATCATCAGATGCTAGTGCTGGAGCGGAGCTGATAGTAAAAGACGGCAGTGGTGGTAATCTTGAAGTTAGACAAATTTCTGAAAGCCGAACAACAACAGCTTATGATCCACCGCTAATTTCAACAACTTGTATCACTCAGTCGTCGTTGGTGTTTTCATCCACAATGAAAGAGACGTCCATGAACTGAGGTGCCTTGTGTCATGTCTACGCTAGTATCGGTGCATTTAAAAAGACGAAAGATATTGGTCAGTTTAGTGAGGATAAGCCGAGTGTAAACGAGAGAGTAATTGTTAAATTGACTTGCATGAATGAAGGCATTTGTAAAAAATTATATTTGTAAAATCTCAGCGATAATGAAATGAGTAATTCCAACGTTTCGTTCGGCAATCTGGTCCGAACTTCTTCAGGGAAATTAATCGAAATTAACATAACAGGTTTATATATAAAAGGAACATCTTTAGTTCTTAAAAAGTTTGTCCAATCAAGATTTATAAAACAAATATTAACAAGCATAATAAACAAAATTGTACGAGTTGTGATCAAAATTTGACCTCAGACTTACAAATATTGATCTACCCTTGGTAAACACATTAAACACAGTGTGTATGTGTGTGTATTTGCGGATAAACAGTTGTAAAACAATGTCTTATTTGTACGTCTGAGTTCAAATTTTGATCACAACTCGTACAATTTTGTTTATTATGCTTGTTAATATTTGTTTTATAAATCTTGATTGGACAAACTTTTTAAGAACTAAAGATGTTCCTTTTATATATAAACCTGTTATGTTAATTTCGATTAATTTCCCTGAAGAAGTTCGGACCAGATTGCCGAACGAAACGTTGGAATTACTCATTTCATTATCGCTGAGATTTTACAAATATAATTTTTTAGAAATGTCTACTTCTCACTCAGCGCCTAAATATTATAAAACTATTCTGTCCAATCTTGACTACAGTTCATTTGAAAGGCATTTCTAGTTTCAAGTTACTATTTGAATGCTATTATCTTTGGGTAAATTACTCTGTTTCTACACTTGGTTGACCAGATACTTCGTGTGTTTGTTAGTCATCTATATTCTACGATACAATGACATGAGCGTGTTGCCGTTCAGATTTGAGGATATAGCTGATAGAAGGAAGTTAGCAAATGAACTCTGCGACGATTTCCCAACCTAGAGCGTCAACCTGAGAAGGAATGTAGGCGTACTGCTGTAAGTCCTACAGTTCTTCAAGGGTAGTTCGTCGTGCCGGAATCCACAACATTTGATGTAGTGATTGTACATATGTTTGTGTTAAATAGTTGTGTGAGTTCCAATTATTGTAATTGTTGGTTAATCTTGTTTGTGTCCGGACATTCCACAACTTACAATCGTCAACGTGAGAAGGCTTGTAGGCGTGCTGGTGTAAGTCCTGCGATTCTTCACAGGAATTACATCGAGACACGGTCGGCGAGGTTATTTGTACTGTTATAATAAAGCACTGTAACAGTAACTCATCCAAAACGTGAGCTTATCCTAAATCGTGTGGACTACGCAACCAGAACTACCTTCTCAATGTTAACACCCATAAACTCACCACTAGAGCTAACTTCTTCACTGTTAAATATTGCAAACTTTGAAACCAAATACCCTCTGAGATTAGATCCTGTGAACGGCCTGAAAGTTTTAAAAGGAGCTTAGAAAAAATGTTAACATATCCACCCTAGCCCGCCTAAAATATTTCAACTGCTGGTGTAACAACAGAAGACAAGGGCCAGGCAACAGATCGTTTTATTACGAAAATCAACGCGTATTTATATATATTTTATGTACATTAATAAGGCTTATGCAAGCAGAAAAAGGCAGTTTTCTAATTGGTTGTTTCTCGGAAGAAAAACACAGTCTCCCGATTGGTTGTTTTTGATATTTCTCGGAAAGTAGAGCCATTTATCTGCGAATCATATTTGCCCACGTTTAAGTCTGCTGTGATTGGTTGTTGAATCAGCCTAGATTAATGTCTACCAATCAGCGTCGATTAATGTCTCTAGTTGAGGATTGTTACTGATCGGCTTGTCCCACTCTACCCATCGTTGGAGCTGACTGGCATTAACTCGATTTCTGTTTATCACCTCTTCGGATGGTATACACTTGACCCCGTCTTTTTGTAATTGTGTACGGTCCTTCCCACTTTGGAAGGAGTTTCCGTGAACCTGGCCCACCTCCAACTGTATATCTCCTGTCTCTACACTTCACTTGGTCCCCGACTGCAAAGGTAATGCACTGCGTCCTTTCTCATCTGAGACTTTGCGATATGACTCCGCTGCTTCCGTATTACATTCTTGACTGCCTCTTTCCTCTCTGCTTTTAATTTCGTCGTACTCCACTTTTGGTGCATGGCCAGGTCTCATTGTGTACCGGTAATCGTGGTTTTCTACCATACATCAGTTGGAAGGGTGACTTCTTCGTTGTTTCCTGAGTGGTAGCCCGATGTGTTAGTAAAATCAGTGGAAGCTCCGTTTCCCAGTTCCCGCCCTTCGAGACCAGCCACTCCTTCAGTGTACGGTTGTTTCTCTCCGTTAGGCCATTCGTTTGTGGATGGTATGGGGTCGTTCTGATCCTCTTGATGCCCAGCTGTTGCAAACGGGAAGTAAACTCTTCACTCTCGAAACAGGGACCTTGGTCTGTCAGTATTGTCTTCGGTACGCCGTGGTCTGCAACAATGTGTCTAACTACTGCATCTGTCACGGTCTTGCAGCGTTGGTCTGGGATTGCTACGGCGTCTACCCATCGTGTCGCGTGTTCCGTCATCACCAAGAGGTACTGATTACCATTGGATGTCTGAGGAAATGGACCCATGACATCTACGGACCACAAGTCACCTATCGCCGTAACTGGAATCGACTGAAGTGGTGGTCGTATGCACCGGTCACCTTTCATCAGCTGGCACCGTGGACATCCAAGTACGTATCTTGCTACGTCTTCTCTCATACCTGGCCAGTACATACTTTGTCTTAGGAGGTCGGTCGTTCTGGCCACGCCTGTATGCGCTAGCTGGTGACATTCTTCTATCATGTCGTGGCGCGACGATTGAGGTATGACAGCCAGCCAGCTTCCGTCGTTCTCTCGCCAGGTCAGAGTCCCGTAGGCATTCACTCTGAGTCGATCCCTCTGTCTGAGTAGTGTGGTTAGCTCCTTACTCGCCGTAGTTTGATCCACTTCTATTCCGTTGGTGATCACCTGTATTACTGTATTCAGCGTATCGTCCAACCTCTGCCTACGTGCAAGTCTTAGTGGGTCTTGTTCTACTGCATGCACTCCGTAAGCGACCTCGGGCAACTCAGACTCATCTTCTGGTCTCGATAACAAATCTGCCAAGACATTTTCACTTCCAGGAACGTGTGAGATCGTAAAATCGTACTCCTGAAGACGCAACATCCACCGTGACAACTTCCCCCGTGGGTCTCTCGCTGTCTTCAAAAATTGTAGCGGCTTATGATCAGTTTCGATGTGGAACCGCCGGCCGAGTAAATAAGGTCTCCATTTGTCGACTGCCCATACCATTGCTAAACATTCTTTCTCTATCGTTGAATACTTTCTCTCTGTGAGTGTCAAAACCCTACTGGCATACTCAACGATTCCCTCGTCCTGTCTTAGGACCGCACCTATAGCGTAGTCACTGGCATCTGTGCACACTGTGAACTGTCTTCCTGGTACAGGTAGTTTTAGCGTCATTTGTTGGTGGTCGACAGCTGTTTAATTCTGTCGAATGTCCTCTGCGATTCTCCGACCAAACAAACTTGGCTCACCTAGTAGCCTGTAAGGGGCTGCTATCTCATTGAAGTTCTTCACGAAGCGACTATAAAACGCTGCTCTACCCAAGATTGTCTCAGTTTTCTCTTTGAATTCGGGGCTGGAATCGTTTTAATCGTCAAAATTTTCTCCGGCAGTGGTTTAATCTCACCATTTCCCACTTTATGTCCCAACAGAGTAACATTCTTTTTGGCTATCTGGGACTTGGTTTTGTTGACGCGTAGTCCAAACTCTTCGATGCGTCGCAGCACGGCTTCTACATGGTTGACGTGATCGTTTTCGTTTTGACTGTATATGACGAGATCATCACCATAAACCTCCACGTTTTTCAAGTTCTTAAGTAATAGCTTCATCAGTCTGCTGAACGTAAACGGTGCACCTGCTAGTCCAAACGGCATGCGTTTAAATCGATATTGTGTCTGACCCACGATGAAAGCCGTCTTATCTCTATCACCTTGTTTTATCGGTATCTGCCAGTATCCTGAGCGAAGATCGAGAACCGAAAACACATTCGCACCTTGTAGGCGATCTAAAGTTTCTACCACTGTTGGCATGGCACACGGTCTTAACTCTGTCATACTGTTTAACTGTCGAAAATCAACACAGAATCTATACTTCCCATTCGCTTTTTTTACTAACAGCACTGGAGAGTTGTAAGGGCTATCAGCTTCCTCAATAATATCATCTTTTAACATCTCTTGCACTTGTCGCTCCACTTCGCCTTCCAGATGACATGGAACTCTTCGCGTTGTAAATGACCTTACTTTTGGATCACTTAACGGAATTTCATGATTCACCTTATCGCAATAACCGTATGGGTCGCCATCTCCAGTGAACAGATGATCGTATTTATTAATTAACTCCATCACATTGTGTACCGTCGACAGCTTAATCGCTGCTATCTCGCTGGTCTCATACATGTTGATATGCCCGTATTTCGTGATCACCACGTTCGCTTGCGTGTCGATTATGGCACCAATCTCACGCAGAAAATCCGCTCCTAATATCGTTCGCTGTAGTTCGGGTACAACAATGAAAGGAAACGTCACCTCGCAGCCGCCAACAACGACCGTACAGTTCGATCTACCCGTTATACGCAACACAGGCCCGCCTACTGTTTGTACTGTCAATGAACACGGACTAACACTCTTACATAAATTCTTATCTATTAACGACACGGCCGCCCTGTATCTATCAAACATACTACTTCTCGATCATTCACTCGCAACTTCGAATACAGAGCCCCTTTCTCAATAGCCCCCACTAAATCTAGGTTCATACGAAAGAAAGAACAAGTATTATACCGTCTGAAATTTTTTCTTTTTCGCCTTTCTGGGCAGTATCTTCTCCAGTGTCCCGGCTTACCGCATTCAAAACATCGGTCTTTTCTATCAGCCAACTTTAACGCCGCCACTTCCCGCTGCAATGCTTCAATTTTCTGCTCATATTCGTTTGGTTTTGGTTGCTCTATAGCGGCTACCGTTGTGCTCAGCAGCTGTCTGGTCACCTTCGCTAGCTCACTAATATCCATTGGTTGCGTTGCGTTAACCAGTTTCAATTGCTGAGAAATGTGATCTGGGACACTCTTGATGAATTGGGAAGATAGTAACTGGTCTTCTGATTCTTTATCCAACGTGGGAAGCGCCCGTCGAAGCAAATTCGTCAATGTCACCTCCAATACTAACGGGCCTCCATCAGGGCCCAGCTTCGCTGACCGGAACTGCTGCATCGCTAGCTGTCTGTCTGTTGAGCAGTCAAACTCGACAACAAACTTTCAACCAATTTCTTCCATGACACCGTGCCATTTGACCTGTCTACGCTGTTATATGCCGCCTTCGCTCGGCCTCTCAACAGCGTCCCCAGAACAACTGCCCTCGCCGTCTGCTCCTTGACACCCACCAGCTCAGCGACGGCCTCGAAGTCACGTTAGAAGCTCCGTATGTCTCCTTCTTCAAACGCAGTTGGCCACGGGATCTTCATTTTTCTGGAGGCAGCGACACCAAATGTAACAACAGAAGACAAGGGCCAGGCAACAGATCGTTTTATTACGAAAATCAACGCGTATTTATATATATTTTATGTACATTAATAAGGCTTATGCAAGCAGACAAACACAGTCTTCTGATTGGTTGTTTTCGATATTTCTCGGAAAATAGAGCCATTTATCTGCGAATCATATTTGCCCACGTTTAAGTCTGCTGTGATTGGTTGTTGAATCAGCCTAGATTAATGTCTACCAATCAGCGTCGATTAATGTCTGCCGATTGGCTAGCAGTTTGCTCTCACCACACTGGCAGAATGGTGAAAAAGTGACATTTCAATATTTAACTACAGAAAGTACACTAGTTTCTAGACTAACATAATAATATTTAGTAATTATGTATGTTCAATACTTGGAATTAGATTGTCAGTAAAATACTTAAAATGATTAAAATACTTACGCAGCAAATGTTCTCTTGGTTTATCACTCTTATTTCCCTTATAACACTCGGTTATTGAGCCCAATGTATTCTTTGATAATACGAATTATAACATTGATTATACTCTTATCATATGTAGATCGATCTACTTTACGGCTACCTGTAAGACTAAGACCTGTAAGACCCTTCTGCAGTATTGTTAACCAAATGCTAAAATTTTCTTGGTTCTGTGTTAATACCTTTTTATAATATGTGTTGGCAGGTTACTTTGCAATGTCAAATGTTTACTATATATAAGACTGTCATGATAATTTAGTACACTAAGTCCTGCCAACCGACCTTACCTTCAGTTCATACCACCTACATTGAACCCTAACTATACTGTTCTGCTGAATCTTGCTGCACTATTCATAACACCTATTCTTTTTACTCTTTAAGCTTTTAATTCCTTATAAATTAATCTGTTCATTAGGACGCATGCATACAAATATAATGTGTTCATAAAGATGTACGTGGAGACCGATTGGAAGCCCTCATTAAGAAAGCTAGGGAGATGGAATATGAGGTACGAACGTGTCTGGTACCAAGCAATATATTTGCGGTAGCCATAATTATCATAGTCTAGCATCAAAAAAGGAGGAAGGGTGGCGTTAGCTGATCAGTAGATATGGTGGGGGTCACTAAGGTGAATCGCCCCATTCTGCAGGAACAGCAATATGCAATTTGAAGGCTGGAGATATTTCTGATTTTTATGAGGGCTTAGATCTTTATCTTGAAAAAGATAATAATGAACGCCTAGACAGATCATGCTTCTGCCTTTTGAATATATACCATTCGCTCAGCCTATTGTTGAGATGCGACCACATGGGCTCTTCACAGATTTATGGGGCATCTTATAAACTAACTTGCTGTCCATTGTCGGATCTTTAAATACCACTTCACAATGTCTCATCTCATTCATTTTCTAATAACGTCTTTACTCGATCCTCATTATATTCCATTAAACCTAACATTTTATAGCTCTTTATTTATTTGATTTGACTTATTCTATTCCTATTCTCTGGAGGGTACGGTTGTGCACCAAATGCACAAAAAGGTACAAAATAAAAAGAACCGGCATGAGGATAAATGTATTAAAACCAAAGTGGACATCATGATAGTACGAACTATATGGATATCATTATACATTGCAAATGAACGTTGTCAGCCTAGGGTGTTTCCTTTATTAGTGCATTTACTAATGATACTTTCACTTACCTATTTCATTGCACTTTATTGATTCACCTTAGCACTTTTACTTTTGTAAAACAGCTTTCAATCCCTTGTAGAATTTGTACTTACCTCAATATTGGTTGGTTATCGTATGCCTACAACCACGGGATGAAAACAAAACGAAGTCGATTTTCCCGCGAAACCTGGAGGATAATTGTACAATTCAATAACTATATGGCCTGGTTCAGAAAATGAGTGTATTTATATATATATATCAAATATTTAACTGTTGAAACATTATTGACTTGTAGACAATCTACGATTGGATATTATATCATACTTGATCGTTCCTGTAAAAACGGCATGCATTCTCATGTAAATTTATATGTTTATATGAGAATACACATTATTATTATTTTTGACCACCATTATTTTTAGCAGCCTCGAATATGTTTCTTACAATCATCGAAGATCTTCCGAACCTCCGACTTAGGTTACGTATCACCTCAGCATATTCTTCGTTTGGGGGCATAACCTCACAGCACTTTATAGCTCTTGAAGCAACTCCAGTGCAGTATCTCATCAAATACATCAACTTCATTTCATCATTTAATAAAAAACTACTCAACTTGATTTCGTACTCCTTTACAAACTGTAAACAGTCTGCTGGGTTCCCATCGAAACACTGGGGTTCAAGCTTAACCCTATTATCCCTAGACTGCGTAACATGAACAACAGAGTCATCATACTGATCGTCGAAAACATCGTCATATGTAACAGTCAAGTCAACATGACTTACTTTCCTGTTTGCCTCCAATACGCTGTCCCTTCTTTGACCCAGGCGTCATTTAAAGCAACGAAAATTCCAGAATATTCGAGATAACACTGGTTCGAATAATACTTGGCCGGCACCAGGAAAGACGGACAGTGTCAATGTAGTTGAAGATTGAACGATCAATTCATGGTTGTTTGTTCAAAACCAACTTCCCCAATTTTCGCGGAGGCATCAATACGACAGTCATCGTCTCATCGGTCGCTGTTCAGAAAGAAGTTAGTAAAACACCGCCAGAAGTAATATTGGGATTTATTATTGTAATATTTGTTCACAGACCTTAGTCATACGTGATTTATATGTTGGTGTAACAATAAAGAATCCTCAAGCCAACAATTGGTGTTTTGGTTTTTTCGTCCGTTATTACCAAGCGTTTAAGAGAAACTTCAAGCGACAGCGTGAGCCCGAGCGTAGCAAGAGCTGGAGATTAACGGTTTACGAGATGTCGATGACAGTTTCTGACGGAGAAGTCAGTTTTCGACGGGTTTGAACCGTTGGTAACAGATTGGATAGTCACCGTTCATCTTTCCTGGTGCCGGTTAAGTCCTCTTTGAACAAGCAATATCTGGAATGTTTTTGGAATTGAGTCAAGTTCAACAATGCCTGGGTCAAAGAAGGGACAGAGCGTCTTGGATTCAAACAGGAAAGTAAGTCATTGTGACTTGTCTGTTAATTGTAACGATGTGTCTGATGTTAAGCATGATATGGTTGATGTTACTGTTTCGCCGTTCAGGGATAATAGGAACATCAAACTCCCTAAGTTTGAACCACGGTGTTTCGATGGAAACCCGGCTGATTATTTACAATTTGTAAAGGAGTTTGAGATCATGTTGAGTAGTTTTCTATTAAGTGATGAACTGAAATTGATGTATTTGATGAGGTATTGCACTGGAGATGCTTCAAGAGCTATACAGTGCTGTAAGCTCATGCCCCCTAATGAGGGATACGCTGAGGCTATGAGCATATTACGTCAAAGGTTTGGAAGACCTTCAGTGATTGTAAGGAACGTATACGAAGCTGTCAAAGGTAACGGCAGTCAACTTCAAGATGACTCCAAGGCACTTACTGAGTTTTTAGATAATCTTATGACTTATAAGAATACCTTGATTTTTATGAATTGCATGAGTGACCTCAACTCGAGCTCAGTCCTAGAGGTAATTGCGAGACGCCTACCTACTCGGCTGCAAAGGAAGTGGGTAAAAATAAGCTCTCGTATAGAGGAGGAGGGTATCGAGCCAAGGTTTGATGATATTCTTAGACTGGTGAAGGACAGTGTCAACCAGGCGATGGGCAAATTCGCCAGCATTTTGCATTCTAAGGTAGAACCTAAGGAACCAGTGAATATAGGGAAGGCATTTGTGGTGAAGTCTCAAGACACAACGAGAAAGGATGAGTGTATTGTTTGCCATAACATGCATCAATTGAGTGATTGTAATCGCTTTATCGCTATGTCACCCGTAGAAAGGTTAAAAATGGCAAAGCAGAAGCGGCTGTGTTTCAGTTGTTTAAAGATTGGGCATACAAAGTGGAATTGTAAGGCGACAAATAAAAGAAGTAGTGGTTTAAAGGATATGCACCCACTTCTGAGAACAGTGAACGAACCTGGGAATTCAGTTAATTGTAATAGTATCTCTAGACCCCTTGACATCCCACGAGTTTTCTTAGGGGTATTACCAGTTAAGGTGAAAGGACCGGAATCTTCAGTAGAGACTTATGCATTGTTGGATAATGGTTCAGACGTTACATTGATAGATGCTGAACTGGCTGGTTGCTTGGGTATTAAAGGCCCAAAGCAACCCTTGGTTGTAAATACTTTCAATTCTGCAAAAACAGTAGTATGTGAGCGAGTGTCATTTCAGTTAGAATCCTTGGCTACTGGGGAGACCGTGGAAGTGGATACTGCTTACACTACTTCCAGTATGAAACTTGGCGAAGCTATAGTACCTAGTCGTGAAACGGTTGTCGGTAAGCCATACCTGTGTGACATACCTCTTCCAACACTGCAAGATGGAAGAGTGAGCGTACTCATTGGATGTAGTGTGCCAGAAGCTCACAAGGTATTAGAAGAGAGATTTGGAGGTAGAGATGATCTGTTTGCGACGAAAACACCACTGGGATGGACAGTGAGAGGACCTATACCCATAGTCCACATATCATCATTAGTTGCAAACGATGGGGACAAACTAGAAACTATGATTAAAAATATGTATGACAAGGAGTTTTGTGACTGCGGTGTCCCAGGGAAGGGTCGTTCTGTAGAAGACTTAAAAGCAGTTAAAATAGCCGAGGAGTCTTGTAGATACGAAAACGGGCGTTTCAGCGTTGGCTTACCACGGAGATTCAAAGATAGACAGTTGGTTTGTAATAGGAAAGTTGCTCTTAAGAGACTAATGGGTTTACAGAAGAAATTTCTGTCAGATGCAGAACTCTGGTCCAAATATAAGGAAGTCGTCGATAAACATATAACGAGGGGTTACGTTGAAAGACTAGTTGATCAGAGCGAGCCATGGAAGTGGTATTTGCCCCATCATCCCGTCTTTAACCCGAGGAAGCCAGGTAAACTCCGTGTGGTGTTTGATTGTTCTGCGAAACATGAAGGAGTCTCTTTAAATGATAATCTATATGGTGGCCCAGATTGCGTGAGCTCATTAGTGGGACTGCTATTGAGATTCAGAAAGTTTACAGTTGCTGTCGCGGCGGATATTGAGGAAATGTTCCTACAGGTGAAGGTGCCAGAGGGTGACAGAGATCACTTAAGGTTTTTGTGGTTTGATGACGGTCCTTGTGGTAAGGTGTCAGAATATAGGATGACAGTGCATCCATTTGGTGCCACGTCCTCCCCGTTTTGTGCTAATTTTGCTCTACGAAAGGCAGTGTCCACATTTGGTTCTAATGATTTGCTGGACGTCATAGATTGTTGCTTCTACGTGGGTGATTGTTTAGCCTCCTTCGATGATGATAAGTCTGCAGTTAGATTTGCAACAAGCATATGTTCATATTGTATATACTGAATTGATATCATCTGTCATTTAGCTGTTGGTAATTCTGTTTGTGTCCGGACGACTTCCACTTGGATCATCAAACTGATGAAGACGGTAGGCGTACTGCTGTAAGTCCTACAGTTCTTCAAGGGTAGTTCGTCGTGCCGGAATCCACAACATTTGATGTAGTGATTGTACATATGTTTGTGTTTAATAGTTGTGTGAGTTCCAATTATCGTAATTGTTGGTTAATCCTGTTTGTGTCCGGACATTTCACAACTTACAATCGTCAACCTGTGAAGGATTGCAGGCCTACAGGTGTAAGTCCTGAGATTCTTCAAAGGAATTCCATCAAGATATGATCAGCGAGTTTGTGTGTACTGTTTGTATATACGTGTGGTGTGTCATATCAATTGGTGTATTTCGGATTCATTGTGTTTACTCGTTGTTTTCGTACCTTGTTGTTATTACATAATTTTGTTAAAATTTTCGTCGTGATTACTTCTGAAGTTATGTTCACTCTTCTACATCCGTGAATGAATTTATTGATGTTAAGGACTGCAGATGGGGCGTATACGCCGGGGAGGCTATTGCTGAGAGTGAAATGCACACAGAGATAATTGTTAGCTGTGGTCCCACACGCCGGGGAGCGGGAGTGTAAACGACTGAGGCTCGCATACGTCATCGTTACTAGAATTGAGGCAGAATGAGTGACAAGCGATTTCAGTGGTAATTGGTAGTGAGTAGATAAGACGATGTGCCTAGAGTATCGTGAGGTGGTGCTATGGTCATGTTGCATTCTGCAAGAGTCATTCTAGGAAGTGGCGATTGTGTTGCAAGAGGATGCCTTTAACTGGAAGGCGCAGGTCGTCATTGATTTGTGAGATTGTGCTGTGAGTATGCTTGTGGTGTGTTGGCTTTTCTGTTTGTTTTCCATTTCAGCTCTGTCCGTGTGACCCAGGTTCTCGCAATGGCATCCATGTCAACGTGTATTGGTCGTGATGGAAAAAAGGGGTTGGATCCCTTTTTCGGCAGGGAGTGTCAATGTAGTTGAAGATTGAACGATCAATTCATGGTTGTTTGCTCAAAACCAACTTCCCCAATTTTCGCGGAGGCATCAATACGACAGTCATCGTCTCATCGGTCGCTGTTCAGAAAGAAGAGTAAAACATCGTCAGAAGTAATATTATGATTTATAATTGTAATATTTGTTCACAGACCTTGGTGGAAGATTCTTTATATGTTATAATAGTTATAGTTATAATAGTATATTCTCATTTTGTACATGAGAGACGCCAGTTTACAGGCATCATCAATATGATAAATTACATATACGATTAGCAATCATAATTAATAATAATGTTTTAATAAAGTACACATTTTTTCCTACTTGTGTAGGACACACCAAATATACAGGCATGGATAAGCATTAATTAAATTTCATAAATTCGGTTTATGGTTAAGTTACATGGTTGCTGGCGTTTTTGTTTTAATAATAATTATAATAATGTATATTCTCATATAAACATATAAATTTACATGAAAATGCATGCCATTTTTTTAGGTCTGTGGGAACAATATGATAACCAGTCATTCAATGGAGCACATCATGAAATATAGGAATATTGACTTCGCATTAACAAAAAAACCCAAGTAAGTTTTGGATGGATTAAAAATACTTGGGAAAAAATAAAGCTTGAAGTAATTCCTCAATATAACCTGGGTGTGTACAAATCCGAATCTTATTTTTGATTTGATTTATATCCAAATTGGGTAATAAGGAAGCTATTTTTACAGATACGATCAGTTATGTTATAAGCTACAATCGTGACGTTGTATTACAAATTGATACTTTTCCATTGGTATAAGAGTATATTCCACAAATTATCCACAAATGTAATCCAGGTTGCGTCGTGGAGAAAGTTAATTCGTTATTAACCAGGCAACTGAAAGATACGGGACCAATAATGTTTGCAGATCATTTGTCATTGTAAATGGTCAAATATCCACATTATTCATTCTCATTCAAAAAGTCAAATGGAAGCTGAAATGGTGAGAGAAAAAAGAAGACAAACAACAGCAACGCAAAAGAAAGCAACGGGAGTCCTTAAGGAGTGATTAATAAATATATACATATATATTCTGTTTAGTAACTGTGGTTATTTTGGTACACAAACTAACTAGTCCCGTTATGCTAACTTTTATATTATGTGTGAACTAATATTACTGTCCTGTGTAGAAATGTTAATCATCTAGTTCCAATAATATTAAAATTTATAATTGTAGTTTGCTGTAACTACACGTTTAAACAACTTAAAATATCTATGTAGGGTGAAAAAGAGGGTGTAAGAGTCAGACGTATAAGTGCATTGTCATCTTTGAGCAGTCTGGTGACTGAGGAGATGAACACTGGAAGTGTGTTTGCATCGCGCACATTAGCTGGTAGTCTATTCCAAATGACTGAAAACTTATTTAAGAAGAAGTTGTACCGCACGTAAGTCTGACAGTGCTCCATAGCAGCTAGGTTGTGATGATTTCTAAGATTGTAACTGATGACAGCGGTAGGTTTAGTTATTGGCTCGGAGGAATGCAAGAGAAGATTAGTTAGCTTATAGTAAAAGATAAGGTTTAGCTTAAGGCGTCTTTTCCAGAGGGGTTCTAATCTTAGTCTTACGCATCTCTCATGGTATTCCAGACCACTTTCTAAACCAAGAGTTCTTGAGGTAAACTGCCGTTGCACTCCCTCTAATTTAAGCTTGTCATTTTGTCTTAGTCCGCTAAGAATAAACGGGCAGTATTCTAAGATAGGTCGGACACATACTTTGTATAATAAAACCCTAGTTTCACAACAAAAGAAATTGCGTGTTATGCATCCTATCAGCCTACGCGTTTTACGTCTGGCATAATCAGTCTGTTCAGCGAACGTTAGGTTACTAGAGTATCTAATACCGAGATCTACGACTGAATTGAGCTTAGCTAGTTTTCGCCCATTTATTTCAAGAGTTAGATCAAGCTTACTGTTGCCGATACAAATCCAGCCGCATTTGTCAATGTTAAAATTTAGACAGGATTCAGCACACCACGTTGCAAGGCTACTTAGTTCAAGATGTATTTTAGTAACCATATCGCTTAATTCATGAGTGTAGCAGGAGTAGACGACTTTGAGGTCGTCAGCATATAGGAATGGTTTACCTGAGGTGAAGCACTTGCAAATGCTGTTAATGTAAACTGTGAATAAAAGTGGACCTAGGACACTACCTTGCACGACCCCACTTGAGATCTGCCTAGGATGAGACAATACAGATCCAACTTTGGTTATTTGTACCCTGTTGCTTAGAAATGATTTTAACCAGTTCAGTAATGGGTTGCGAATTCCACAAGAGTACAGCTTCTCAAAGAGAATACTGTGAGATACCATGTCAAATGCCCTAGATATATCGAAGTATAGAACAACGACTAGCTTACGTGCTTCGCGACTACTAGTGATGCAGTTGAAAAAGTCGAAGTGGCAAGTAACGCAGGATCTATTTTTGAGAAATCCGTGTTGAGACCTTGTAACAAGATCCTCCCTAATTAGGTAGTCTGACAATTGATCTTTACAACTTTCTCCATGATTCGTGAGATAACTGGGGTTATATTTATGGGTCTGTAATTGCGGACGTTTGCCCTATCACCAGATTTGTAATGTGGAATTATGAAGCTAGTTTTCCACTCACTAGGGTAAGTGCCAGTGTCCATAGATATTGAGAAGAATTTAAGAAGTAACAGGGTATATCACACCCACTGTTTTTGAAAATTATCGAAGCGAGGCCATCCGGTCCCGTACTAGTGGAAGGTTTAAGGCTTTTAATTGCTTGTACTATTAACTGATTAGTGAACACAATGCTTTCAAGGGAAGAGATAGTAAGGGGAGCGGTTTCACCAGGCATATGTGTTTCTAAACTAAAGTTTGCAAACCAATCACTGAAGAGTTCACAGATAGTGGCAGGTTCATTGTAGATTACTTTGTCGTGAAGTAAGTATGGGATTTCCCTCGCTGACTGCATTCGTTTTTTAAGAAGTGCCGTTAAGTTATAAACTTTGGAGGTACTTTCAAGTGCCGTTAACTCTTCGTCGAGGTCCTTTTGAGAACGTAGGCGCTTGATAGATTCAAGAGACTCGTGGATTGAGAGCAATAGTGATATGTCCTTAGTGGAATAGTACTGTTTCTTCAGTTTCCTTAACTTATTACGGTGTGCCCTTGGAATATATTCAGTTCGGTGTCTACTTAATTTCACTATTTTATTTGGGGCAACTGTATCTAGACAAAGGGTAACATTCCTGTAAAACAGGGTTACTAAGGCCTCCAGGGAGTCAGTGGTAAAATAGTCATCCCATTGACAGAGTCGAATAAGTTCTTGGACTAATCCCCAGTCTGTATATTTGTAACTACGACATATTGTGCTTCCTGAGTCTTGTTTGTTTCCTGTATTTAGTGGTGAGAAAGGCAGAGAGCAGAGTACCATTCTATGGTCACTACTGGAAAATCTATTACCAACATACGTGGATACTGGGATTGTGTCATGACAAAAAACAAGGTCCAAATGTTGTCCCCACGAGTAGGTGTCTGGACGTGTTGTTGCCATCCATAACAGTCTATAGTGGCAAGTAATTCGTCGAAGCGTTGGGGGCCGGAACTAGTTAGCCAATTGACTTCTGGAAGATTGAAGTCCCCTGCAATTATTTTGTAATTAGCACTAAACGAGGATGCATGTGCAAACGATTTAGCTAATAACGCATCAGTTTCTTTTGTTGCGCTTGGTGCTCGATAAACACAGCCTATGAGAAGTTTGTACTTATCTCCATGTAAGACAACCCAGAGTGAGTCAGGTACATTATTCATTGTTTCATCTTCCACCTTACTGACTACAAATGAGTTATGTATATATATGAGACATCCTCCACCACGCTTGCAATCTCTGTTTGCACGGTGTACAGTGTAATCATCGATACCTATATGCACATCAAGTACAGAGGATGAGCACCATGACTCAGTAATCAGAGCTACAGTAGGCTTGGCGACTAATAATAATGTCCTTAGTTCAGATATCTTATTGATTAAGGAACGTGCATTAATTAGCAATATCGTGAATAAGTCACGGGATACTACAAACTGGCTTAAAATGTCACCATAACCTAAATCTATTTGTGCGTCAGCACCGCAAGAATTTATGAATGAAAAGGAGGTCGGACTGGGTGTCTGTACATCGGGTTGGTGTGCAATGAGGTGGTCCTAGGTGCCATGGGTCGTACCAGTGATTCAGGACACCTGGAAAATTTACCATGTGTTCCTGGATATAAGGGTAGTACAGGTTGGGCCTAGGTTGACGGTTAAAAGGCATAGCATCAGAAGGTCTACCCATCCAACTGCTATTCGTCATACCGGTATACACCTTCGGGTTGTTTTTATAACTTAAAGGGAATTGTGAAGGAAGGTGCTTTGGCTGCAAGACTTTAGGAGTCTTGGAGCCTGACTTTCTATAAGGTGGAGCATGCGGAACACCTCCAGATGTACTTATGTTTCGAGAGGAGTTTTTCGTAACAAGTGATGGTTTGTTGGCATTCTTACTCTCAGCAGGCTTATTGAATACAAAGTATTCTTCCCCATCATTAGTCTCAACCCTGCGAAATTTGTTCATCGTGGTGAGGTTACTACGTTTGGGGGGAAATTTCTTAGAACAACTTGCAGAAGTTCTAGTCATTTTAACATCTTTCGATGAGGCTTTGTTTACAGGGGTACTGGTATCTAAATCAGTTCCTAGTTCCATTGGCAGGTGTGGTTGTTGTGTAGTTTGCTGAATGCTAGTTTCAGCACTAGGTGTCTGTTGCTGTGCACGATCCTTATTTGGTAAATCAAACTAGCTAGAGGAGGTGACCAGGTTATTACTACGCATTATTCTGCGCTGACACGGTGTTTTATCCTGAGCTACGGTTATAGACTTATAACTGCTATTCAGTCTTAAGTGATCCTGACATTTAGTAAACTTACTAGCATCAAGGGAATTACTGAATTTAAAAATGATTGGGCAATTAGCCTGGTTAGACTTTTTACGAAGTCGTTTGCATTCACATGGAACACTAGCCATGCCGCAACAAATCAGGATTTTGTGTCTTACAGTTTTCAGGGGCAGAGAATCTGGGACGTTGTAAACTATAGCTTGGTGAGAAGAGGTTATACGCTTCATCACCTCCGTAGCCAAGCAGTCAATCAGATTTTCAGCTTTATTTAGGTTGTCTGGAGATATTTTAGGATGCCTTTCTAAAAGACAGGCTATTGGGTCTAAATTCAAAAGCTTATTTTGAGTTACATCCAGTAAACACTTAACCTGGCCAATATCAGAACGGCTCTCCGTGGTATTTGAGATTGGCAGTGACATACTATCAAACTGATCTAATTTTTTCTGAATTTCACTTACTTGCCTCTGCATATCTTTCAAAAGGAGGTTTAGTTTACAGAACTCAGAGTTCTCTAACAGAACATCTTTCACCTGTATCACAGGAGTGAGATCTGCACTCAAACCATTTTGAGAGCTAGTAGTTGATACTGTATTACGAGGCGGTAATGCAGTTATAACCGAATTTAAGCCACTATCTAAAACAATTGTGTTTCTACGAACACGTTTTTTAGAGATTTGGACCATAATTTCAAGAATTATATGACAATAAGCAGTAAATAAATTTCAGAGCAAACACGTGCAAAAATGTCACCAATTTCGAACGTACCGCCAGATGATGTTGGTGTTACAATAAAAAATTCTCAAGTCAACAGTCGGTGTTTTGGTTTTTTCGTCCGTTATTACTAAGCGTTTCTGAAAATCTTCAAGGGACAGCGTGAGCCCGAGCGTAGCAAGAGCTGGGCATTAACGGTTTACGAGACATGGCTGACAAACGGTTTATGAGACGTGGCTGACAGATAGTGTTCCTCGAAAATGTAAGAAACTGTCACCAAACTGTCAGAAACTGTCAATCACTTCTCATATACCGGTGATGCACAGCTCTTGCTGCACTCGGCCTAACGCTGTCCCTCGAAGCCTTTCAGAAACGCTTAGTACTAACGGACGCAAAAACTAGAACACAGATTGGTGACTCGAGAATTCTTTATTCTAACACCAGCTTATAACCAGCATTGTTAGAATTACAGACTAAGGTCTAAGAACAAATATTACAACAATAAATCACGGTATTAATTCTGACAGTTTTTTCTGGGTTCTTTCTGAACAGTGACTGATGAGACGATGACTGGCAGATTGATCACCCGCCGAAATTATGGGAAGTCGGGTTTGAGCAAACAACCATGGATTGATCGTTCAATCTTTAACTATACTGACACCTTACATTATATAATACATTTTTCGAGGACAGAGTCTACCAGTATCTGATTGGTATAAAGATTTCTTTGTTTAATTCTATTACGATTGTACAGGTAATGAAAATGAATCGTCGAAATAAAAGTTTCTTCGTTGTTTACGCGCTTTTCTTGTGACTCGATATGAGAATATTTCGTTCATTGTATACAAAATAAATAAGAGAGGTCCGAGTACCGTGCCTTGTGTCACTCCACTACGCACTGCTCTCTGGGAGGAGAGTTTCGAAGACTTTCATATCCTGGAATGTATGAAAACCGTCATATTTTTAAAATTAGGTGATTGGAAATGGAGGTTTTCGAGTTGATCTTAACCCCGCTTCCCTAATCCAGTTTACCAAGCTGCCTATGATACCAAGACTTTCCAACTTGATGAGTAGCGTTTTGAGGGGAACTATACTGAAGGCTTTGCTGAAGTAGTTTCCAGGGTTATGGAAAAGGTTATAGGGCAAGATATTGCTTCATACCTCCACCTTCACAAAGTGTTTACTCCAGCACAACACGGCTTCTTGAAAAATCGATCATGCTCAACCTGCCTACTTGACTACTTTGATGATGTTACCGCTAAGCGTGATCATGGTTTGTATGTCACAACTCTCTTCTTTGACTTCAAAAAAGCCTTTGATAAAGTCCCACACAAGAGACTAATCCTTAAGCTAAAGTCGTACGGGTTCCAAGACCCCTTGTTATCCTGGCTCATTTCTTTCTTGGAAGATCGTTCCCAAGTTGTGAAATTTGCAAATAATTACTCGTCACCCAGACCTATAAGAAGTGGAGTGATTCAGGGTAGTGTACTAGGTCCACTGCTTTTCGTAATTTACATTAACGACATCTGCAGCGTAATCAAGCATGGTACCCCATACCTCTTTGCTGACGACTTAAAGATTGTATACAGCTTCCCCCATTCTACACTAAACGAAGGATTCACACATATTCAAGATGATCTGGATAGGTTACATAACTGGAGCAATGACTGGCAACTGCCATTCAATTCTGATAAATGTGGTGTCCTATATTTCAATAACTCCCATCCGAATTTCAGGTTACACCTAGGTAACTCTTTTCTCCAAACCCTCAATTCCATAAAAGACCTGGGAGTTACCTACTCACAAAACTTAACATTCAGTCAGTACGCAAAAGCACTTGTTTCTAAATGCCGAAGACTCACAGGCTTGTTGCATCGAAAAATGTACACAAATGAGGCTAAAGTCCTTTTATACAAAGTCATGGTTCGTCCAGTACTTGAATACTGCACAATTGTCTTCGGTTTCATGCATGGGTATGACAGGATTCGTATTGAAAATATTCAGCGAAGTTTTACTCGACGCCTATTATACAAACATGAAGGACTGACTTACGCTGATAGGTGCAAAATGTATGGACTTCAGCCACTTTGGTTAAGGCGCCTGAAACTCAACCTTACATTCCTCTTTCGCCTTTTACACGGCTACACCAAAAGCAGTAATCCAATAGCTTTCAATAATTTACCCATATATACTCTTAGGAATCATGAAAATACTCTATCCATAAGCCGGTTCCGGACAAAACTACGATCACGTTTCTTTAAAATACAGTACAGTGCATTATGGAACGAACTTCCACTTACTGTACGTAGTTGCCGATCTCCTACTGAATTTCAGCGTCTACTTAACGAGTTCCTATCAACAAAAGAGCTTCGGTCTACTTATCCATACTTTATCCATATGGGCCGCTCAACTAGCTTTAGTACTACAGACCCCAGTGCAATACCCCCAATTTGAGGAAACTCATTTGCCCCGGCAACCGTACCTCATCTATAACGTGATAAAACCAACCTAATCTCTCCCGCATGCCTTTACCTAAGGTCCGGTTATTCAGCTTCCTAGAGATCCTATCGATATTTCTTCAATCGGGTTTATAAACTCATTAGACTCTCCTGGATGTATAATCCCAAATTAGTTGTGATAGTTCTCCCATAATATAAGCAAACTGGTACTTTGTAATGTCTAAAGCATGTCGTATGAAAAGTGGCCAGGAATACCTAGCAATAACAAACTCAACCAACCAACCATTTTCCCCGAGTTCATTCAACCTACCCTTATCCCTAATCGTACCACTATTCACTACACTCTACTCAGTAGAATATGACTTAACTTGCTCCGGTACTCAAAACTCTTCTACCCTTTACTTTTTAAAAAAGACGTTTTAAATACTAACTGCACAGTAGCCGTTTAACTAACTCACTGGTTTCCTCTTCACTGTAATCTTCAATAAGTTCGTCAGTATAATTATTTCCGAAAACCATTACATTAGCAACCATATCTTTTAATATTTTACCAATATACTTATATTATTAGCATAATGCACTGCACTATTTTTGAGTTGAATTGATTATCTTCAGTCAACAATTACCCATTCTCATATAATTTTCTAAAATTCCTAATGTTAAAGCTATGTAGTATTTCTGTTAATATCTTTTATAATATGTCTAGACACGTTACTTTGCAATGTCAGATGTCTACCATATACAAGACTGTCATGATAATTTAGTACACTAAGTCCTGCCAACCGACCTTACCTTCAGTTCATACTACCTACATTGATCCCTAACTATATTGTTCTGCTGAATCTTGCTTAACTATTCACAAAACCTATTCTTTTTATTCTTTAAGTTTTTAACTTCTTGTAAAGTAATCCGTTCATTAGGACGCATGCATACATATATAATGTTCATAAAGATGTATGTGGAGACCTATTGGAAGCACTCATTAAGAAAGCTAGGGAGATGGAATATGGGGTACGAACATGTCTGGTACCAAGCAGTGTATTTGCGGTAGCCATAATAATCATATTCTCAGAGCTTAACATCAAAAAAGGAGGGAGGGTGGCGTTAGCTGATCAGTAGATATGGTGGTGGTCACTAAGGTGAATCGCCCCATTCTGCAGGAACAGCAATATGCAATTTGAAGGCTGGAGATATTTCTGATTTTTATGAGGGCTTAGATCTTTATCTTGAAAAAGATAATAATGAACGCCTTGACAGATCATGCTTCTACCTTTAAATATATACCATTCGCTCAGCCTATTGTTGAGATGCGACCATGTGGGCTCTGCACAGATCTATTGGGCATCTTATAAATCAACTTGCTGTCCATTGTCGGATCTTTAAATACCACTTCACAATGTCTTATCTCATTCATTTTCTAATAACGTCTTTACTTAATTCTCATTGTATCCCATTAAACCTAACATTTTATATCTCTTTATGAATTTGATTCGACTTATTCTATTCCTATTCTCTGTGAGGTACGGTTGTGCACCAAATGCACAAAAAAGCAT
Organism: Trichobilharzia regenti; assembly: GCA_944472135.2. Taxonomy (NCBI): domain Eukaryota; kingdom Metazoa; phylum Platyhelminthes; class Trematoda; order Strigeidida; family Schistosomatidae; genus Trichobilharzia; species Trichobilharzia regenti. The sequence goes on from OX235268.1 coordinate 46,216,939, forward strand.
AAAATAAAAAAGCAGACATAAGGAAAAAATGTATTAAAACCAAAAGTGGACATCATGATACTACCAGATATACGCGTAGCATTATACATTGCAAATGAACGTTGTCAGCCCAGGGAGTTTTCTATATTAATGCATTTATTAGTGATACTTGCACTTACCCATTTCATTACACTTTACTGATTCACCTTAGCACTTTTAATTTTCTAAAATCAGCTTTCAATCCGTTGTAAACGTTGTACCTACCTCAATATTGGTTGGTTATCGTATACCGACAACCACGGGATGAAAACGAAACGAAGTCGATTTTCCCGCTCAACCTGGAGGACAATTGTACAATTCAATAACTATACAGCCTAGTTCAGACAATGAGTGTATTTATATATATCAAATATTTAACTGTTGAAACATTATTAACTTGTAGACAATCTACGATTTGATATTATATCATACTTGATCGTGCCTGTAAAAATGGCATGCATTTTCATGTAAATTTATATGTTTAAATGAGAATATATATTATTATTATATGCTGGCAATGTAGCTGAAGAATGAACGATCAATTCATGATTGTTTACCAAAACGCAACTTCATATTTTGGTGGGAGTTATCAATACTGCTCTCATCCTTCCATCTTTCGCTGTTCGTTAAAAGACGGAGAAATACTATTAGAAGTATTATTGTGATTAATATTTATAATTTAATAATTCCCATTGTAGCATTGAGAACTCAAATTTTCAGCGAAGAGATTCTTTTCAACGAATTTATTATCAAGCTGTACAATCGTATATATATGGTTTTACAAAGAAATTATATCCGGTGAGGGAATTAGGTCAAAGGTGTAAATACATGGAATAATAATAGTATGAAATAAATTTAAAATATTTGTGATTATATTCATAGTTTAAGTCAAGTGGAACAATAATTAATGTCATATATAAAATGTCAGCCACGTCTCGTAAAGCGTTAATGCCCAGTACTTGGTACGCTCGGGCTCACGCTGTCGCTTGAAGTTTCTCTTAAACGCTTGGTAATAACGGACGAAAAAACGAAAACACCGATTGTTGACCCGAGGATTATTTATTGTTACACCAACATATAAATCACGTATGACTAAGGTCTGTGAACAAATAGTACAATAATAATAAATCCCAATATTACCTCTGGCGGTGTTATACTCTTCTTTCTGAACAGCGACCGATGAGACGATGACTGTCGTATTGATGCCTCCGCGAAAATTGGGGAAGTTGGTTTTGAGCAAACAACCATGAATTGATCGTTCAATCTTCAACTACGTTGACATAAGTTAATACATCAGGTGTATAGATTTTGGGGAGAGGAATATAATTGTAAGATTAATAGACGAATATAAATTGTTACGTAACATGATGTGAAATTTGATAACATAGAATTTAATATTGTAAAAATAAAGATAAAAAGTATACACATGAATAATTTTTGGTTTAAAATGTCAAGTAAGTCAAGTGGAAAAGATTCAGAATGAGAGTCGTAATAATAATAATGAATATAATCGAAGTAATAAGGGAAAAGTACATAGAATAACTAAATAAATAAATATGCTTGTACAAACATCCTAATAGAAATGGCATCGTCTTTATGACAAATAACAAGAGTCCTGACAGCAATAATAATAATAACGTTCATGTTCATAGTGACTATAAAAACGATAATAGGTATTATTATCGCAACGAATTCATCATTAACTTAGACAACTAATATTAATACAGTCATATCAAATAAATATATCACTTAATCTTAAGAAGCATGCGTCTACTTACTTTCACTGTATTCTCTCAATATTGATGTGCTCAACCTGCTTTTTCTAAAAAAACTCAAGATTAATTATGAAGGTGAGTGGAGATCCAGTTTATGTCAAATAACAAAACATGTGCCCTACATGTACTGCACCGCTTAGTAAGACTTTTGATACCTGCTTTCCGATCTTCGTGACAAGAACACAGTTTATCTAGGTATACTTATATATACGTAATCATACGTATGTGCCGCATCAACCATGCCGTTTTTATCATGAGTAACCAGACCACTCGCCAGATTACTAGCTTGCTAGACTGCCAGCTTCCTAGTTTTCTAGCCAGTCCCAAGCCCGGATAAAGAGGGAGGGTCGGGGCGTGGTGCTAGCAGCTCCACCCCCGTAAAACAACCAAATCGCTACAGAAACTTCAACGAATAAATACATTAAAAATTCTAAAAACATAAACAATAGCCAGTCAGCTGATGTGCCTTCTTTCGATGAAAGCAAAAGTAAGGATGGTTACCTGGAATGCTCGTACAATGTACGAAACTGGAAAAGCTGCCCAGATAGCCGCTGAAATGAGAAGGTACAGAATAGAAGTGTCGGGAATCTGCGAAAGCAGATGGAACGAACGTGGTAGGTGCCAACTACCAACTGGAGAGACAATAATCTATTCTGGCCACCCAGAAGACAACCACAAGCACACCGAGGGAGTGGCCATCATGATGTCACCAACAGCAGCCAAAGCTCTCATGCAGTGGGAACCAATCTCCTCCGGGATAATGACAGCCAGGTTTAACTGAAAAGGAAGGAAAGTTACAGTCATTCAACGCTATGCGCCTACAAACGTCTCAGAACAAGAGAAGAAGGAGGCGTTCTACAGACAACTACAAGCGGTAGTGGACAACGTCCCAAATGGCGATATCAAAATCCTGATGGGCGACATGAATGCGAAGCTGGGAGTAGACAACACAGGAAAGAACTCACCATGGGTCGTGAGGCCCTCGGTGAAATGAACGACAATGGTGAACTCTTCTCAGACTTCTGCGCCTTCAATGATTTGGTGATTGGTGGTAGTGTGTTCAAACATAAGGATATACTTTTGAACAAGGCATTAAGAAGACAAATTTCGCGAGATGATATCATTTCGTAGTTTCTTTACAACCGGTTTACAACTAACATGGTTAACAATGATAAAATAAAGTTCATGAAAATTACTCAGTTAAATAAAAACAAAAGTACATACAAATGACCAATCATATTAAGATAGGTCATGCAGTCCAGGGTAGGCGAAGATTGAAGTCTGTTGATTTTTGTACACACAGTTTAGGCTGTATGTGATTAATCCAAAGGATATACACAAGACGACATGGATTTCACTAGATGGAAACACCAAGGACCAAATAGACTTCATCTCAATTTCAAGAAAGTGGAGACGGCGCCTACTGTACACAAGGTCGAGGAGAGGAGCAGATGTGGGTTCACAGCACTATCTAGTAGAAGCGAATTTCAAGGTGAAACTAAAAGCCTCGAGGATAGCTGGGGATAGGCCACAATGCAAGTTCAGCACTCAGAAACTGAGGGACAAAACCACAAAAGACACTTTCACTGCAACTATCAGAGCAAAGCAGGAAACACTACGCGACATCAGTGAAGAATCATGCGTGGCGGCTATCTGGGCAGCTTTTCCAGTTTCGTACATTGTACGAGCATTCCAGGTAACCATCCTTACTTTTGCTTTCATCGAAAGAAGGCACATCAGCTGACTGGCTATTGTTTATGTTTTTAGAATTTTTAATGTATTTATTCGTTGAAGTTTCTGTAGCGATTTGGTTGTTTTACGGGGGTGGAGCTGCTAGCACCACGCCCCGACCCTCCCTCTTTATCCGGGCTTGGGACTGGCTAGAAAACTAGGAAGCTGGCAGTCTAGCAAGCTAGTAATCTGGCGAGTGGTCTGGTTACTCATGATAAAAACGGCATGGTTGATGCGGCACATACGTATGATTACGTATATATAAGTATACCTAGATAAACTGTGTTCTTGTCACGAAGATCGGAAAGCAGGTATCAAAAGTCTTACTAAGCGGTGCAGTACATGTAGGGCACATGTTTTGTTATTTGACATAAACTGGATCTCCACTCACCTTCATAATTAATCTTGAGTTTTTTTAGAAAAAGCAGGTTGAGCACATCAATATTGAGAGAATACAGTGAAAGTAAGTAGACGCATGCTTCTTAAGATTAAGTGATATATTTATTTGATATGACTGTATTAATATTAGTTGTCTAAGTTAATGATGAATTCGTTGCGATAATAATACCTATTATCGTTTTTATAGTCACTATGAACATGAACGTTATTATTATTATTGCTGTCAGGACTCTTGTTATTTGTCATAAAGACGATGCCATTTCTATTAGGATGTTTGTACAAGCATATTTATTTATTTAGTTATTCTATGTACTTTTCCCTTATTACTTCGATTATATTCATTATTATTATTACGACTCTCATTCTGAATCTTTTCCACTTGACTTACTTGACATTTTAAACCAAAAATTATTCATGTGTATACTTTTTATCTTTATTTTTACAATATTAAATTCTATGTTATCAAATTTCACATCATGTTACGTAACAATTTATATTCGTCTATTAATCTTACAATTATATTCCTCTCCCCAAAATCTATACACCTGATGTATTAACTTATGTCAACGTAGTTGAAGATTGAACGATCAATTCATGGTTGTTTGCTCAAAACCAACTTCTCTGAAGGCGACTCTCAACGAAACGTGTTCAACGTTTCTGGGAAGAATGAAGAGACAAGACAAGGAATGGCTCTGAATGGACACTTGGGAATTAATAGAAGATAGGAGAATGGTGAAAGAGAAAATGATTCAATGCAAGGACGGACAGGAGAAGAAGACGCTGAGCTCAACTTACAAAGCACCGGACAAAGAATTGAAGAGGAGTGCTAGGAAGGACAAAAGACGATTCTATGACAACCTCGCCATTGAAGCTGAGAAGGCAGCGGGCAAAAAGGGACCTGAGGACATTATATCAGATAACCAAATCTCTAACCGGGAAGAGATCAACATAAGCGAAACCTATAAAAGACAGCCAAGGGAAGCCCATTACCAAGGAAGAAAACCAGATTAAGCGATGGGCGAATCACTTCAAAGGACTCTTGAACCGACCATCACCTGCAACCCGTCAAGACGTACCAACAACAGCGCTCACACAACTGCAAGTTGACACCAATCCTCCAACGAGAGCTGAAGTCTTGAACTCAATCAAACTTCTGAAAGCTGGAAAAGCAGCTGGACCAGATGGAATACCCCCTGAAGCACTGAAAGCGAACCCAGAGACGACAGCAGACATGCTGACTCCATTATTGCAAAAGGTCTGGAAGGAGGGAAAGGTGCCTACTGACTGGAGGAAAGGTTACCTCGTGAAACTACCAAAGAAGGGCGACTTACGCCTCACTCTGCAAGAACTGGAGAGGAATCATGCTCCTGTCGACGCCAAGTCAAATCCTGAGTCGCATCATCCTGGAGAGATTAAGGACGCCCTGGAGACAGAACTCCGACCAGAACAAGCTGGATTCAGGAAAGGGAAATCATGTACTGACCAAATTGCAAATCTACGCATCATCATCACAGAACAAAGCATGGAATGGAAATCAAACTTGTATCTCAACTTTATAGACTTTGAGAAGGCTTTCGACAGCGTTGATCGTGAAGTAATTTGGAAATTACTCGAGTACTACAGCGTACAGTGCCCCAAATATTCATCAACCTTATTCAACAGCTGTACGACAACGGCACATGTCAAGTCTAAGTCCACAACGGAAAACTCAGCGAGGCGTTTAGAGTAGACACATGAGTCAGACGGGGATGCTTATTATCACCAATGGTATTCCTAATTGTGGTGGACTGAATTATGCGTCAGACAGTGAGTGGGAAACGAGAAGACAGGGATATCCTGGACCAACAGACGTGAAGAACCAAGAAGACCTGGATTCCGCACGTGGATGATTTATGCTTGATTTCACTGTCACAAAATCGAAGACTTACAAGCGAAGACCAACAAACTGGTCGAAGAAGCAGCCGGCGAAGACAGGACTCCAGGTGAACATAGACAAGACGGAGTGTCAGCCACGTCTCGTAAACCGTTAATGCCCAGCTCTTGCTGCACTCGGGCTCACGCTGTTCCTTGAAGTTTCTCAGAAACGCTTAGTAATAACGGACGCAAAAACCAAAACACCAATTGTTGACTCGAGGATTCTTTATTGTAACACCAACATATAAACAATGTTACAACTAAGATTTCTGACAGTTGTCTCCTGACTTCTTTCTGAACAGCGACCGATGAGACGATGACTGTCGTATTGATGCCTCCGCGAAAATTGGGGAAGTTGGTTTTGAGCAAACAACCATGAATTGATCGTTCAATCTTCAACTACGTTGACACGGAGGTTATGAAAATAACCAGCCAACAGCAACAACAGCAGTAGCAACATCCAGCGTCAATCACAACCAATGGGAGGGATTTGAAAGAGGTTAGTCACTTCATTCACTTATCTAGGGAGCACTGTCTCAACTACAGGAAGTCGGAACGGACGAGGATGTCAAATTGAAAATCGGGAAGGCGAGAGACACATTCATCAACCTGAAACCAGTCTGGAAATCTTCGTCACTCAGCATCAACAACAAAATTCGGTCGGATTCTCAATACAAACGTCAAGTCAGTCAGTTCTTCTATATGGATCAGAAATTTGGCGGGCGGGTCACAATGAATACTTCCAACAGCCTGTTGCAGACCTTTATAAACAACTGTCTCCCCTCCATATTGAAGATCAGATGGCCGGGCCGGACAGAATCACCAACAAGAAACTATGGCTGGGAACAAACAAAACAAGAACCGATCGCCCAACAAATATGCAGGAGAAAGTGGAGATGGATTGGGCACTCGCTGAGGAGGCCGCCGCTGGGTGACATCGCGCGCGTCAGGTCATTGCTCGAGTGGAACACGAAAGGGAAGCGGTGACTGGGTCGTCAGTGCAAGGGTGACACGGAGGAGATGGTGTGAAGAGGAGTTGAAAGAGTATGGACTAACATGGATGCAGGTGAAAAGTGCAGCAGAAGACAGAAGCAAATGGAGACGCGCAGTGGAAGTCTTATGTTCCACTTGGAACCCAAGGGAGCAATAATAATAAAAGTAAGGATCTCTGAAAATAATGGTCAAGCGATAATTGAAGTTGCATGAAGTTATTACCTCTTCAGAACATTGTTTGCATTCTTCACATCCCTAAGAAGTCCTTAGATGTTAATTTGGCATGAATTCGTTGAATTCAGCAAATAAATCCACTGGTATATCATTTCTCTCCTGAGCTGTAATAGTTTGTGTTGTCAGTTATCTCTCAGATTTGATAAAACGATCCCGGAAATTCAGAACTTAACCAAGCAGCAAAATGATGTTTGAAATTACCTCAACTAGAATGACAAACTGGCCAATCACGAGCGAGCGAATGGCTGGACTTATTCGTCACGTACTCTAGAAGTTACGTTTGGATTTTTTTTTGCCAATAATTTTTAATAAAATTGTATTATATGTTATCTAGATTGAGGGAAATTCCCACTTTTTGGCTGGTTATGTTGGTGTCCGCCTCATGTGATCTGACTGCGACACACTTTTAGCATATTGGTTGCAATGATTAGTTTTTCAGATGGAATGTATCAAAATGTCGGTGTAATGAGGGAGATAGGATAGTTAGAGGGTAATGCCATTTACACCACTCATTTACTCCATGTAGAAGCTGCATCTTTCGGCATAGTATCATTCAATGAAGACTTCATGTCTCAGGATATCAGTACAGCCTATTTTCGTGTGAAGAACAGTCTTTTTTGACAAAATAATTCTCTCAATACTTGGAAATCACCTGCAAATGTTATCAGAATCGTTGGTGGGAACCTAAGTTGTCATTTAGATGTGCTTTTCACTCTATCTGTGGTTGGACAGGAATTATGGTAAGTTGAAAGGTTATCTCTAAATGGATTTCATATATATTGGCACTGGTTGGTGCAGTGTGCTATGGGTTATGTTAATTAAATGTACAAAAATATCTCAACTATAATAATATTGTGCCATTGTGTACTAAGCTGACTGATAGGATAACAAACGAAGGTGGTTACTAGAACTGAATCTATTCAGCTTTATTATCATTAATATGAATTTATTCTCTTTTACAATTTCCACTGACTGTATACTTAATGCTACAATATTTTTGATCACCAATAGTGGAGATGAATTTCTCCTGAGATTTCCATTTAGACAAAGCAGTACAGATGCTCTATGACGATTGAATTTTCTAGTTTGCATTATATGACATTATTATCCTCATCAACACAACAGGTCTGTGTACTTTACAATAGTTGAAGTGTTTCACTATGTTGTTAGCACTGTGCATAGCTGTCTAGAGTTGAGGCATGTTCAGCTTATATTTGATGCCTATAGTCTCCTAAATGTGAAAATGTGATTTCTGTAGGATTCACAAAACCTTGTGGACTAGACATTACTGAGATTGTGGATTAACTTCTAAGTTATACACTTGCAATACTTCATTTCATGTAAAAGTGTTTAGTGTGAAGTTGATCTGCAAGTAAGCTTGATGAGAGAATGACGCCTCAATAGTATGAATGTTTCGGAGATTGCCTTGAAATTTGCATATAGTCCTCAAATGCAGGAAAACATATGATGTATATTTATGTATACGGCGTCAACATAAAAATCAGCTGTAGACTACAAATACATTTATCTGCCTGAGATAATACTTAGTTTTAACAGAATGAGTGTATTCATAGTATATGCTAATATGCAGAATTATCTCTTGTTAACTTCATGTTATGCTAGTTCTAACATGTACTTTATTTTTTCCAGGTATACGGAGGTTGTCGAATATGAAATCAGCGGAAACATCATTCGGTCAAACTAACTTTATTACCCTTCATCAGAATTTTCTTTTGTAAATTAATCAAATGTTTAATATACTCTTGATTACTTCTTCCTGTAGACTTCTTCAATTCCTCGCTATACAATGTGCTTTTGTAATAAGTGAATTAGGAATAATAAACGCTAAGCTTAGTTAGTGGGATGGAGATTCACTGTAGTATTATGAGAATGTTACTTTAGTCATTAGTAGGATTTCGTGTCTGTTTCTACACAATAGCACATTGTAAAAGCTAAGTGGGATTTAGCAAGTTGAATAATAATTCTGTACTGTTGGATACTCTAAAGTCGCCTTATCTAACCAGTTGAAAGTCTGTATACTGTTAAACGCCAAGTATGTAGTACAAGTAAATGTAGTAACTTAGGCTTGATATCTACTTCACTAATCCGTTAATATGCAGTGACATCATCAAATAGACTGTTCACTTGACAATCAGCTAAGAAACAATTTTTATTTATTTTAATATGCCGTTGAATCATAGGATGTTATCTAGTATCCATCATTTCTGTGATCAAAAACTGCGGTATTTGCATGTCTACTTTATAGATGTTAAATAACCTACGCCTGTATGCATCTAATTACCTCCAGTATTCCCTATTCATTTGGTGTGTGTAAACTAAACAAGTCTTTCATAAATTCTCCCATAAATGCCAAACTTTCTAGTGTTACAAGCGTTAATAAGACCTGCTTCCTTTGTTTCAAATCAAATGAGGTATATACGAACTAAGGGAAAGTTACTCTTACTTAATCTTTAACCCTCACTCAGAGCCTTTAACGATCCCAAACAGTTCTCCTATAAACACAGTAGACGTACTTTAGATGCAGCTGCAGTCTTGCTTCACAACATTTTCTCCAGTATAGACAATGGGGCTAAATTCGCTGCACCTTCCTAGAGTACACATCCGCTTTCGACTCACTACCTAGAGATATTCTGTTAGATAAGCTTGCTGAAACTCAAACTGAGTATTGGATTGTTAGATGGCTTCATTCTAATTTATCAGGGAGAAAGCAGAACACTGTAGGTCAGGGGGAAGTCGTCCATTACCAATTGTATTTTTGTTTGATGAAGTTATTGTACGAATGCATACGAGAAGAACTTTTTCAAACACGCGGACGATCTAACTACTTCAATGTCTGTTAACTGCCAACTACACCGTACTAAGATGAACAGCTCTCTATTAGGAGTGGGAAAATGCTCTTAAACTAAATCCTTCGAAATGTCAGACTGTTATTTTCAGTTTCCGATGTAAACGAAAGTTAGTTGAAGGTGTTAATTCCTATGACCGTTGCAAAATTGATAATAGTGATATGGAAATGAAGTCTGACTCTAAGTATCTCGGACTGATTCATCGCAGCGTGTTGGCCCTAAATGTATGCCACATGCAGGCATAATGTTTATGAGCTAGGTATGCAAATCATGGTAGACGCTTGTACGGTACATTCATTATTTATAAAACTAACTCGCACGTAAGAACTGTGGTTTGATCAGTTATACAACGTTTAATACATTTAGACACAATTAACCTACGATGCTTACTTCTATGATGCGTTACCTAAAACTACATTAATATAGTTTCCGCTGAAGGTAATCTCCTATAGCTACCACCCTAGTGGGCAACTTAGCGTTATCTTTGAATAACGAAAATTCTGGGAACTTTCTTGGTAAAAAGATCGTCCCTTACTCGAAAAAATTAAATATACCCTAGTCTCCCCAAAAACGTTCATAGGTATTCATCCTATCACCTCAAACGACTCACTATTTGCAGTCATTTAAAAAGTAAAAATAAATTTACCGATGGCAACGTGCTTATGATTTCTAGATATCATAATGTACTATGAGGAAAACGCTATATCCATGCGGTTATAACAGTCAGATGCGCGAAATTAGTCCAAAACACAACAACCACGATTCTCAGTCACATAACATCTTACTTCGCTACCTAATCGTATAATCGTATCAACGGATGTTTCGCCAAAGAAAAGAAGACTACTGGTTCAAGGTAAATTTATTTAGTTTTTTTTAAAGATCGTGAACATCTGTGTTTATAGTCACGGAAAAATCACAACTTCGAGGAAACCACCGATCGTAGACTACCACCCGGAACGTTATTCTTCCTAATTAATGTCTTACCTTTAACTGGGATTGTTCGTACACTCACCAGATAATCGTATTTTATCCGCTTTGAAAACCGTTTTGCAACCCATCGAATGGATGTTAACACTGGCTCTATTACGGGTAGTCCTAGTTCATGTATTTGGATCTAGTACATCAAGCAATAATAAGCATAAGTAACACTTACCCTTAAGGATTCCAGTTTCTTTTAGTTCCCCAAAATACACACAAGCACAACAGATTCATACTTTTCATGCGGCTCAACCTTATTTGACTTAGATTCTCTCACGATATATATTTTTTTAAATGATAGCAGACACACGGATGGTATATTCACATTCTCAAAAAGCTTCAAAGCTTTTTCAACTTCAACCCAGGTTCTAAATTTTCCACGTTTAATTTGTTCTTCGAAAACTTTGCTAACATCAACTCTGGTGTTCCCTTTAACAGATTCACTCGCAGATTGTTGCATGCTGTAAACATGAACGAGAAAGACACTTTTTTCACGATTTCTACATCTTAGGTAATTAAATGAGCCAACAAGAATAACAGCAACCAATAAATGGACTGAAAACAACTGCTTCTGCCAGCCAAACATCTTCACGTGCATGATTTCCAAGACTTCCACACATTGCCAATTCATTAACAGCTGAAAACCAAATAAAACACTGAAAGCCGCATAAATACAAGGTATGAAACAATTACACCGAAATGAATGAACTGACCTGGTAGTGGAAACTTTCAAAACCAAAGAAATAATTCATTTTAACAGCAACGGAAACAAAAATTGAGGTGAAACGCAACATTTGTGAACACTACGCAACAAGATAAGTCGTGTATGACGGCAGGATAAACGGAACAACAAACGCGTAGACGAACAGCTACGGAACTGCAATCCAACATGGCCGACTGATATGGACGAAAATGACCTTCGAGCGTCTCACTCCACCAATGACCTTGATAAGTGACGGATAATTTCAGCCGAGCGAATCGCTTGTTTATGTCATTCGCGGTCACTCAAAATTACGGCCGTCTACAGGCTTCCTTGACAGGCTGTCTCTGCCCTTTGGCCAGAGGCAGAGGTAACAGCCTAGTGATTCACCAAGTGTTCTTCCACCACCAAAAAGCTTGTACAAATAATTTATTTGGTATGATATAAGTATTTGTGAGACCGGAACTGGCTTTCTAAAGAAATAACGAATAATATGTTCACTGAATGAGTAAATCCAGATTGGATTGCTGCATTTCTCAGAGAATTGTCTGAAGATATTGATACTGAAGTGGTTTGTGAATATATATCTGGGTTGCTAACTGTATCTGACGATCAGTCAGGAACATTGTCTGAGGAAATTCAAGAGTTACTCTCTGCATACCTTGTGAGTTTAACAAAATTTTCTCGTTATTTTAGGAGTTAAGTATTTCTTGAATCCTATCATGGGCATTTGCAATCAGTCATTTGGATTATCCTTTACGTTCCGTTGTTGTAGGGCTAAACTGAGCCTGAAATGTTCAGGCATATATGTATGCCTGTAGTAGTCACTTAAATGGTCTAAATCACCACAACATAATCACAAAATGGTTGGGATTTGCCCGAAAAATGAGATGTTTTAGATATTCATAAGCTTGTTATAATTTAAAAACGGAGTACATTTATTCCATTGATGGATGTTCAGTGGATTCCTTAAATCTCTTTTGTCATTTTTTAATCAAAAACCTTTCCAGTCGCAAACTAGATGAATCGGTAGGTTTTTTCATGTAGTCACTTAACGGTACACGGGGTATGTATGTGTAACACTCTAACCACCCGAAAAGATGGGAGCAAGGCAAATAAAGGATAAATAATATTATTTTTTATTTTCTATGGCAGCTCACAACCTTTTATGTATGCTTCAAGGTGAAATCATCATGTTGTAGGGAGCTAGCTAGTTGGAAATCTCGAACACATCCTTCCGCAAAATCGTCGAGACTTTTTGTTTTTCATCTTGTCATCGGAAAACTTTGTACATGTGTACATCAGTTAAAAATGCCGTATGCAAGAGAGGAACAAAGGAATGCAAAGATCTTGTATGGGATAGAAGTGTTCTAAGGAAAGAACAGCTTAAATAAGTTGTAAAATATTCAGAATCCCGATGATAAGGTGCAAATCGATCTGCTTCATCGTGAATGATTTCGGACTTTTACACCAAGAGTTTATTGTCAATACCTGTTACACTTTTGTCGTCACATCTAACTTTGGTTGTCACATTAGTTCTCGAAGTAGTTATCCTTTTAAACACCGTCTTACAATGGATGACAGACCCTTTATAACTGGGATTGACGGATTCAGGGTTTTGTATTTCTGAAACTTGCATTATATCCAGTTGTGGCTAATTAAAAACTTCATTCTCTCTCTGTTGAACTGAAAGGCTCAGTCCTGTAAATACTTTGAGTTTGGGTGGTGAATGCTCTTGTGATACATGTTATAGATGGCATGAAATCCTACATTTTAATTCTTTTTCTTTTCTTGTACTTTCTTCTCTTGCTTCGCGTGCTACACAGAGTGTGGCGACTTGAACTTCCGCACATTTGTGCAAAGTTTTATGTCGAAAACAGACAGACATTTTAATTCCGTTTGATAGTTTGTTTTGATTATGTGGAATTTTGTAGCCATCTTTAAAGGAAATGTAGGTGAAAAGTAACACAGTTTAGGTCAGAAAACGCCATACTGGTGTGGACGCATTTAGACCGTTTCTGTATTAAAATCGTTGTCATATTCTGTTAATATTTCCTCATAATGACTACTTTCCACTCTTGATAACGTTCAGGCCTACATAGTTCAGATCTCTCTAGAGTCTTCTTATTGGTGAAAAGTATTTTTTGTTTTCTCACTCCCCTTGTGTGTGTTGCATGATCCAGTCCACTACAATCACCAATGTCGTCGGTATTAGATGGTTCAAAGCAGTTGGGAGGAAGCCTTCGACCTAGGCTACTTGAACTTCCGCACATTTGTGCAAAGTTCTATGTCGAAAACAGACAGACAGACAGGTTTCGTTCTGGTTGGCACTTAACAGTCAGCAGGGCGTCTCTGGAACATTGAAGGAATTCACATCCCTTCTTAGACTCGAACTCGCATCACCCAGTAGTGCCTGTAGTCTGAGACGTTACCACTCAGCAGCTATTCGGGCTCGCGATTAACTTCCAACCGTCTAACATCAACAATTTAAAGTGCACCGTGATAGCGAGCCACCTAGAGGAATGGTGGCCACATTGCAAACCTGACTGATGATAAAATTCAGTCTGCACCAACCAAACAAAAGACCAGAGACATTACATGAGTTACTGACTAGTTTTCACTCAAAACATCATCCTTAATTAGTAGGCAGGCGTTGATTAGAAGATATAAATTGTGATTTGTCAATGTCTCAGCTGTTGTAAGTAACTATAACATTTAACTGTTTAAATTATTATTATTTTTTTCTTAGATTATTTTTTTTTATTATTTCAAGCTAGACTAATATCAGCAGTAGAGAATACTGTCACATGTACAGATGAAATTAAGTCTGTTGAAGATCAAATGAGAAATCTAATGAAAGCTGATTGTACACGTGTCATGGAATCGCCAACAATAAAAACTGTCCCATCTGATCGAGATCCCTGTACTATAGAAGTTTTACGTTCAGCTGGTGTAGTCACCTATCAAAAAGATTCCGAAGAAGAAGAAGAGTTGAAAATTGCAATGGCTGATTCAGAATTTCTTACTAAACAACGTCTTAATTTGCTCACTACTACTACTAATACTACTACTACGACGACGACTGGTATTGCTGGTGTTGGTGTTGTTGGTGGTATACCTGGTCCAAGTGTGAATGGCCTAGTCGATGTTGTCAGTGATGATGAATCTGAGACAGACTTATTAGAGGATATTGAAAATATTTGCCAGTATGGAAAAATGTAAGATAACTAAGGATAAATTTTATAATTATTTCCAAATCCCCTTTGTCTGTCTGTCTGGATTCAACATAGAACTTGGCACCGAAGTGCAGCAGTTCGAGTTGCCACGTTCCAAATAGCACACAGAGGTAGACAAGAAGATGAGTGAAGAGAATCAATAGAGTTTGACAAGTATAAGAGTGAAACAGAATGGGTAATGGTAGAAAGGAATATGAAAGATTACAGAGACTGAATACATCTGCGCCATTGACAACGATTTTGAGCCATGTCACCTATTGTCTCCAGCCATTGATTCCTAGAGTCCCGAGGGCCCCAACCCGGGAGTCTGCATCTCCCTACCTGACTCAGTTTAACTGTCAAGGATTTCATGGATTGATGCCATGTTTTTGTTTGGCCACCACTGGCTCTTTTCCAACCTGAACCTATATCAGCTAGCAATGCCCGTCGGGGGAGGCGGTGGTTAGGCATGCGCACCACGTGACCTAGCCATCTTAGTCTATGTAACTTTATAGCCTCGTCGATTGATTTTCCCTCTTTGCCCAACACTCTACGCCTAACGTCAACATTACTTATCTTGTGAAACCACCTAACGTGAGACAGAGATCGCAGACATCTATGATCGAAAGCAGTCAACCTTTTCATGTCTTCAACGCGTATTGGCCATGTTTCAGAGCCATAGAGAAGGACGGAGCGAACTGATGAGCAGTACACACGTCCCTTGGTTGATAACCGGATGTCACGCCTACGCCAGAGATGGTGTAAGTCAGCGAAAGCAGCTCGAGCTTTTCGGATCCGTGCTGAGATTTCATCGCCAATCAGTCCGTTGGTGCTAATACAACTTCCCAAATAGGTGAAGTGGTCAACATGTTCTATCACTTCACTCCCTATCACTAAGTTAGGGGTTGACGTCGTCCAGTCCTGTAGCAGCATCTTACATTTTGCAGGGGCGAATCGCATGCCAAACATACGAAGATTGCTGCTCAAGGTGTTCAGAAGACTCTGCATTTTGTCAGCATCCTCCCCTAACAGGACTATGTCATCTGCATATTCTAAGTCCATTAGATTATTCCCTGGTAACAAGTCGATTCCTAAGTCACTACGTTCAGTTAAGGATACTTCCATTAGCATATCTATGATGAAGTTAAACAGAAATGGGGAAAGTGGACATCCCTGTCGGACACCACTGGTTGTTACTAATTCAGATGACAATTCCCCATAAGCCCTTACACGACTACGTGAGTTTGAATAGAGTGCCTTGATTAGTGCAATGTACTTTCTTGGCACTCCCTTCACAGTCAGACATTGCCATAGTACCTTTCGGTCCACGGAGTCGAAGGCCGCCTTCAAGTCAAGAAATATGACAATTGTTGGACGCCGAAAAGTGTGTCTATGTTCTAGAATCTGTCGAAGAGTGAAGATATGATCTATGCACCCTCTACCTGGTCTAAAGCCTGCTTGATTTTCCCTTGTCTGTTCCTCCCGAGTTCTGCTTAGTCTATGCATGATTACTGAGCCTAGGATTTTAGAGACTATGTTC
The DNA here is from genome assembly GCA_944472135.2 of Trichobilharzia regenti. NCBI lineage: Eukaryota > Metazoa > Platyhelminthes > Trematoda > Strigeidida > Schistosomatidae > Trichobilharzia > Trichobilharzia regenti. Next base: position 46,233,303 of record OX235268.1, read on the forward strand.
GTTAGGCTGATCCCCCTATGATTATCACACGAGGACTTGTTTCCCTTCTTGAATATCGGTATAATAAGTGACTTACCCCAGTCTGATGGTACTGTCTCTGATTCCCAGACTTTGCCTAGTACCTCAGTTAATCTACAAACTAGTATGTCACCCCCATATTTAAACACCTCCGGAATAATTCCGTCGGGTCCTGCCGCTTTGCCTCGTTTCAAATTACTGATAGCTTTTGTAACCTCACCTACAGACGGCGGACCAGTGTCTATATCCCATTCGGGTACGTGGTGGATGGCGGGGAGGTTCAGTGTGGCTGTAGGCAAGTTAAATTGTTCCTCAAAGTGTTCTTTCCAGCGTTCAAGGCGTCTATCCTGAGAGCTAATTAAGGAGCCATTTTTCTCAGAAATAGTCTCACTTATGAATTGCCTTTTCCCGCCCGATTCTGTGATGAGTCTAAAGAGTTGCCTAGTGTTGCCTATCGCCGATGCTTTTTCCATCTCTTTCGCCTTTGTCACCCACCACTGTTCACGGTCCTTGCGGAGACTTTTAGTAAGTTTCCTTTTGTGCAGCTTTCGCTCCTCATTGAATTCGGAGCTCGCCGGAATAAGTCTTCTAGCATCTATCAGTTCGGATGAGGCAGTCGAAATCCAGTGGTTTTTACTCACCTTTGGATTTGTCTTATTCACAGCTTTTACAGCTGTATCTATAGCTGACTGAATATTCTTCCAGGCTTCTCCAGGGTGAGCACAGCTGTCGGATTCAGATATGCGTTTAGCTAGTTCTTCCTCAAATAGGGATTTAGTTTCCTGATCGAGCTGGGGGCGTAATGGTTTTACCGCCAGCTGTTTCCTACGTCCGTTCAGTCGTAAGCACACACGAGCCCGGACCAGTGCGTGATCGGTATCTACACACGTGTTCCAGAAGGAGCGACAATCTCCTACCGACCCACGCCAACGATAGCTTATTGCTATGTGGTCTATTTGTGTCCAGCGTTGGTTTGATGATGGGGGTCGCCAGGTTAAACAGTGTCTCTCCTTGTGTTTAAAGTTAGTGCTTACAAGAAACAAATGATTATCTGAACAGAACTGTAGGAGACGGTCACCGTTGTCGGTTCGCTGGCACGGAACTCCATAGGTGCCACCGACATCCTTCTCAGATTGACACAATTTCCCTACTTGAGCGTTAAAGTCACCAGCTAGAACGACTATATCTGAGCGTTTAGCCTTTCTCACCAAACTAGACAGCTTTTGGTAGAACTCATCCTTCGTTTCATCCGAACTGCAGTCAGTGGGGGCGTAGGCGGAGATTACGAAAAGGCATCGGCGAGTAGTGCAGTCCTTTCTCCTTCTTACTGATCCGTTCAGACGGACAGCACACATTCGGCTATCTACTGGGATCCAGTCAAGCAATGTCTTTTCTGCCCTAGTACTCAGAGCTATCCCTACGCCAGCTAATCCCCGTGAACTAGCTGTGGCATCTCCTGACACCCTCAAGGTGAATTTTGAAGATTCATCCTGTTGGCCAGGTGGGGTTAGGTGAATAACCACACTTGGGTCTTGTATGCGTGTTTCTGAAACACAACATACATCAATGGCTCGAGATGCCAGGGTCTTAGCTAGTGATGCTTGTTGTCCTATTTGGCAAAGTGTCCTTACATTAAATGCTCCTATATGAAATTGGTGGCGTGGCTTTAGGAGACTATCCGTGGTGGTTTTTTGGCTTTCGTCGTTTTTAGTGGACACAGAGTGAAGAGGGAGTGAGGAGCCATCAAGTAGAGGAGTTGCATCACTGGGGGGAAGGTAAGGTAATAGAGATGAAGATGAAGACAAAGATAAGTGAGGATTAGAGAGGTTTTGTGTGCGTTTTGGATTGTGAGGGCGATTGTTACTTCCCGGCTGCCCACACCGTGGAAGTTGGTTGCGTGACCGCAGAGCCCAGGGGACAACTGCTTGTGGCCGGTCACACGCGGCCTGTTTTTGTTCGTTCTTCGTTGTTTTGTGTGCCTCAGTAGCATACTTATCACTCCCGCCCTGTGACACGGCAGCAGGAAGCGCGGTCGTTGTTAATCCGGGCCACGGCCGATCCGGCATGAAATTTTGTGAATTTGTTTGGATCATGGTATTGGATGGGTAGCTGCTTTTTGTTTAACCGCTATCCAAACAACCTGCCTGGCATGGTAGAACCTCAAGAGACATAAGTCTCAGCCAGTATAGCTTGATTAGGTCATTGCGGTGTTCAAGCCCGACCACCACGTCAAGGTAGCAGCTTTCGGTCGGGAAAATCCCCTTTGACGCCATATACAGTCACACTCAACTTACCCAGCATCCGATACCTCCCTGGATGGGATATACACACAGGTTTTCCGTCCCTAACTTCGGTTGTCATTAGTCTGAAACGAGGCGAAACAGTGGTGGTATCTGATGGAATGACTCCAGAGGTGTTTAAAGATTGAGGAGACAGTTTACTGTCTGCGTTTAGTAAGGTACCAGGCGGTGTCTGGGAATCAGAGATAGTCTCGTCGGAATGGTGTGTGTAAGTCATTGGTTATCCCAGTATGCAAGAAAGGAGACAAGTTTTTCTGTGATAATCACAGGGAGATTAGCTTGAGCAATATGTAGTCTAAGGTTCTAGACTCAGTGGTCATGCGTAGACTAAGTGGTGCTCGGAAGGACCAAACACCAGAGAACTAGGCAGACTTTAGGCCAGGAAGAGGGTGTATTGATCATATTTCTTGACTCTTCGATAGATTCTAAAACATAGGTATACTTACCGTCGGCGTCCAACAATCGTCATATATCTTGAGGTGAAAGCGACATTCGATTCTGTCGACCGAGAGGTACTCTGGCGATGTATGGCTATGAAGGGAATGCTGAAAAAGCACATCGCACAAAAGCACATCGGTGCAAAGTTCTGTGTCGAAAACAGACAGACTAAGGGATTGATTTGTTACCACCAGGGATTAGTAGTCTAGTTGACTTAGAATATTCGGATGATATAGTCCTGTCGCCTAGGTGAAGACTCTGACAGAATGGCGCAGAGTCTTCTGAACACCTTTAGCAGCGAGCAGTCTTCTTATGTTTGCGATGCGATTCGCTCCCTTGGTCAAATGTAAGATGATGATGCTAGAGGACTCGACTGAACTACATCGACACACTCCCAGCTGAAAGACAGACACGAATGAAGTGATAGAGAGTGTTGGCCGACCTATTTATTTGGAAAACTGCATCAGTCAACGCCAGGGGATTGATCGCTGACGAAATCACAGCACGGATACAGAAGGTTCGTTTGGCATATGCCAACTTATGTCATCTCTGGATTAGTAGACGTGACGTGTTGACCAAAGGGACTGTACTGTTCAGTAGTTCTCTCACTCCTGCTTTATGGCTGTGAGATATGATGGTAATTGAAAGTGGAAGATACGAAAACCCTGGTTAGCTGTTTTTGATGATAGTTGTCTGCGTTCAATCTTCAGTGTTAAGTGGTATAATGAGTTGAGCAATATTGCTGTTAGGTATCGATCGAGTGCTGGTTAGGTAGGTAGAAGGGGAAGTCAGTCTACGAGGTTGTGAAGTTACATCGATTAAGATGGTCAGGATACGTGTTACGCATTCATGTTTAGTCATCCATCGCCTTCCTCTGTGACGGTCAATATAGCTCACATAGGATGGATGAGGTTGGGAAAGAGCTAGTGGTTGGTGGTCATACCAAAACTTCATCGGTCAGTGTAATCCGCAACAGTTAATTCAAGCCAACCACTTAAGGAGTTGTGGACTGGGTGGCTAGTTTGGGTCCTCAGGATGGTAAAAACTAATGACAGCTGGAGACGATTATTGGTGACATGGCTCAAAATCGTTTTCAATGCCTGACACAGGTGCATTCAATCTTTGTGATTTATAATATCCAATCAAACTCTATTGTTCTTCCATATTACTAGTTCCTCTTTTCCCCTCACACTTCTGTTTTCGAGGTGTCCTTTTGAACCCCCCTTTGCTCTGTTCCCTTGCTTTGTGTGTGGTACATGAAGTTTGGTGACTCGAACTGCTACACATCTGTGCAAAGTCCTACGTTGAAACCAATCAGTCAGTTAGTAAGTTAGATGAAATTGAGAAAAACACTTGTACTAATTCAATATGCAACACAAATTTTTATGTTGTTAGGGGTGAAAGTTGTCCAGTTCAACATTATTACATGTGGACTATGTACAGTAACTATTATATACTTATTATTATTATTGTTAGTATACATACTTGGTGTATTATAGGTACTAAGAGATGCACCACGCAAAATCTTATAGATTGCGCGAGGGTTGAGATGTCGGGACCGAAGCGAGATGATTGTTTGAAGGGCCACCCCCACTGAGCCTCTGACTTGAAGTTTGATCCACTAGAGAGATAGGGGAACAGCATCACGAGCAACGTTCTCGTGGATTCCGGTGACAAAAACAGGTCCATATGCCATTTGATGTAATCGGATTCTGGAGCCCATGTACACCACCATAGGTTTGGAATCAGGATTTTGCAATTCCCCCCTCCCCCCGCTAGATAGACCAGCATGTCCAATAGTCGTGTTGTTTTGTGTGCCAGACATTCCTATTCGCTGTTTCACTGTTGTCAGGATTACACCCTAACCGTATAAAAGCAGCGAATATGATTAACTTGGCAGGGCCTATGAACACGTGGTTGCATGAGAGTATTTCGAGAAGAAAATTGGAGTCTCCCCACCCTCGACTCTACCAGGTTGTATACGTGGGGTGGGGTTGCATTGTATACTTTTAGTTTACTCCATATCTTGTTTTAACAATCATACTCGATAACCATCCAGATGTACTTTGAGCTGGTTTTGTGTGTGTGGCACTGAAAGGGTCGTTATACTGCTACTTTCGTGGTCTTCATTCGGTGTCGTTATTGTGTTGAGTTCGATCTAGCAGTAGTTAAATTGGCCAATATAGTCATAAAGGAAAGTATACATTTATCAAGAGTAACTATGCGTTCTGAGTAGAACGTGGGGCTGCAAGGTGTGTGTAAGCTTTAACGTTTCAGTAGTGCTATTGTTTTTACGGGGTGAGGTTACTAACCTTACGCCCGCCCAACCTTTCTTCTTTTCCAGGCCTCCTACCGGTTAGGCGATATTTTGAAGTGTGTCGGCTGGTGGATTCGAACACGGCGCATGTGTTTGGCTCGGTGGACATTTTTCCCCTGAGCCACCGACTCCACTGTGTAATGATGTTTCTTTTTTTATTATTGATGAGTGATTGGTAACCATTAAATCGCTTTCTTTGCCTTCCCCAGAAACGATTTCAAACCGGGTACTGTTGAAGATGCTTTGGCTATTCTACAATCATCACTTGTAACTTCAATTCAGTCCCGTCAGTCCAACATGTTCGGTGGTGGAAGTGTTGGCGGTACATCTCAAACTTCCATGTCAACTAAGCACTCAACATCTCCAGCTTCAGTACGTGTACCTAATTCACATGTGACAAATATGATCAATCCCCCCACGCCTCAGAAAAATTCCTCACGTCCTAAACAGGCTAAAAAGAAACTTCCTCCTCCTTCAAAGCATATTGCACGAATCGGTGCTCAAGCTGAAGCGAAGAGAAAACAGAATGTGAATTCCAAAGCCAACTACACTAATCCTGAAGTCAGTAACAAAGAACTTGAAACTGCTCGATGTAGACGTGAAGAAATGGAAGCTTTTCTCATTGGAGATTCTGACACAAATAAAAAATGTAAATAGCGGGAGAGAGAGAGAGGTTAGTTTTCAGTTAATAAATACAATTGTGTAGTTAATAAATTATGGAGAGGATATCTGTGTAGCTCAAGTGTGCATAACTTTGTTGTGTAGTTGTGCTTTCTCTTAGCTGTGTGGTTGGTTGGTTGGTCGGTTGACGGTTGAATAACGAGGATTTCATTGTCTTTCTGGTCAACTTTATCAATGCTGACACCAAGGTAAAATTCGCCTTATCGCTGTATAGGGATTACACAAATAATTCACTTTGTCAGCGGAGGGGGGTGAGTGAGGTCGTTTGAAGTCAGTTATCGGGAGCTGGTCTTTTGTGTACTAGAATATGAGTCAGAATTATTGTTCAAAGGGTGTTGATACTGCCCATTTGTTGATACTGAATGGAGTAGATGGAACGGGTTTTGAACCCAGGACCCACTGACTGAAAACTGTTGAGTGCTGAGAAGAAGATTTCATTCATTATCTGTGCGTTGGTGGCACAGCAGTTAAGACGCTCGCCGACTATGCACACGGCCCGGGTTTCGATCTCCGACCGACTCACACCTGATATCAATGGTCGTCGGTCTGCTGAATGTGGGCTACGGATATCACATGCCGAAAATTTTATACTTATACAAATTACTGTATGGGATCAAGCTATAATCAAATATGAGAATTTAAAAATATAAATATGTATTAAAACTTATTATATGACAGAACCATTTCAATAAAACAGAATAGTTTTCGCAACATCATCAAGAAAAAAACAACAAATTTTCTGTTTCCGTTTGCACTACTGTTCTTCAGATAATGTTCCAGGTGGAGTTGGGTAATTTGAATGGACTAATGTGTAATGTAACTAATATCATGCGCCTAGTCCCTTCTTTGGCGCCGACTGAGTTCTGTCAGTCAAGTTTGTGCAGGTGGTCCTCCATCATGTGATGCCCTCTAAATTGTGTTGTTAGTAGATGGTTGGAGGAGGACCTGGATTTCGTGCTTCCTAAACTAAACCTCGTCACAATGAGACGTATCTGTAGTTTTGAAGGAGCTTAATCCCCCCCTTCTGAAATTTGAACTGGAGTCAACTAGTACAGAAAGGAGATGAGTTCCTTCAAGGCATCAGGAAATATCGATTCACCTATCCATCCCCCGTCTATAAGGTTGTACAAATGCCATCTGAATGTATTATTTTTAAAATCGAATTTCCTCACCTTTTCAAGTGTGTTCATCTATACCTCGTGTCTATTTGTAATTTTTAATGCATGCACATTGCAAACATGCATATTTTGCGAAACAATCACGGCCGAAATCCGGGGATGTCCCCGAGAACCTTCTTCCGTCAACCTTCCGATGTCTCTCAGTGGTAGTTTTTGTTATCATACTTTACACCCCTTCGTTTTCATCATTGAGTTGAAAATAGTTGTAGTGTGTCTAATATCATCATCAGCATCTAAAGTTAACTGATCGTTCTAACTGGGTGATGTTAGGCGTTCACCATTTTCAACAAACAGACTAAAAGGCGTCGACGTAGAACCTTAGAGAATGGTGACTGTATGTTGACCTAAATTGCTGTGGGTCAGTCGTTCAGAGATAGAGTGCTAGTCGACCACGCCATGTGGTCCGGCGCGCGAGTCCTGACTGGCACACACCTCTACCTTCTTTAGACGGTTATAATCCCAATAAAGAGGGGGGGGCGGTAGCCCTATGTTCCACTGAGGACTCAAAAGAATAAAGGGATCTAATTTGCTACATTCCATGTCTGCACATCGATTGTAAGGTAAAATATTGAGAGACAAAAGAATGGAAATAATGTAGCCTCTATTCGTAGAGTAGTATGAGACCAACCTGTCTGTCTGTCTGTTTTTGACATAGAACTTTGCACAAATGTGCGGCACTTCAAGTCGCCACACTCCGTGTAGCACGCGAAGCAAGAGAAGAAAGTACAAGAAAAGCATAATAGAAACAGTGAGCAGAGGTGTGAGACAAAGGAGTAATAACGAAGGACAAAACAGATTCATTAGAGATCATAAGTCACAGGGAGTAGATGCATCTGCGCCACTGAGAACGATTTTGAGCCATGTCACCAATTGTTTCCAACCATAGATTTTTACCGTCCCGAAGACCCCAGCCTGGAAGTCTACACCTTCCTACGTGGCTTAGACCAACTGTTGTGGATTTCATTGACTGGTGGGGCCAAGTTTTTGTTTGACCGCCGCTAGCTTTTTTCCAGCCTGACCCTATATCCGCTAACATAGCTCGTCGAGGGAGGCGATGGCTTGGCATACGTAACACATGTCATAACCATCTCAGTCTTCGTAATTTCATGACTTCGTTGATCGATTTCCCCTCTTTACCTAGAACTCGACGCCTAACTTCAATGTTGCTCACCTTATTATGCCACTTTACACGGGAGAGAGAACGCAGGCACCTATAATCAAAGACAGCTAGTCTTTTCATGTCTTCCACTCTCAGTGGCCAGGTCTCACAGCCATAAAGAAGGACGGAGCGGACTGATGAGCAGTACACCCGCCCTTTGGTCGATAGTCGAACATCTCGTCTACGCCAGAGCCGGCGTAAACTAACAAATGCGAAACGAGCCCCTTGTATTCGTGCTGAGATTTCGTCAGAGATCAGCCCGTTGGGGCTGATGGTACTTCCTAAATAAGTGAAGCGGTCAACGTGCTCTACCACTTCACTTCCTATTTTTAAACTAGGCGTCGATGTAGTCCAGTCCTGTAACATCATCTTGCATTTGGCGGGAGCGAATCGCATGCCAAACATACGAAGATTGTTGCTCAAGGTGTTCAGAAGATTGTGCATTTTGTCAGCGTCCTCCCCTAAAAGGACTATGTCGTCTGCATATTCCAAGTTAACGAGATTATTCCCTGGTAGCAAGTCAATCCCTGAGTCGCTGAAGTCACTTAGGGTTAAGTCCATTAACACATCTATGATGAAGTTGAATAGATAAGGGGATAATGGGCATCCTTGACGGACACCGCTAGTCGTCACCAGTTCGGATGACAGTTCGCCGTAAGCCCTCACCTGGCTGTATGAATACGAGTAGAGTGCCTTAATCAGTGCAATATATTTTCTCGGAATTCCCTTTACAGCCAATCATCTCCAGAGAACTTCTCGATCGACAGAGTCGAATGCTGCCTTTAGGTCAAGAAATATAATGACTGTTGGACGCCGGTAGGAGTGCCTGTGTTCTAGAATCTGTCGGAGTGGGAAGATATGATCAATACACCCTCTTCCTGGTCTAAAGCCTACCTGGCTCACTCGTGTTTGTGCCTCCCGAGTACCACTTAGGCTACGCATGATTATTGAGTCTAGGACTTTAGATACTATATTACTCAAGCTAATCCAATCCCTCTGTGATTATCACAGGAAGACTTGTCTCCCTTCTTGTATATCGGGATAATCAGTGACTTACACCAACCCGATGGGACTTCTTCTGATTCCCAGACGCTGCCTAGTACCTCAGTTAATCCGGACAGTAAACTGTCTCCACCGTACTTAAATACCTCTGGAGTCATTCCATCAGGTCCCGCTGCTTTGCCTAGTTTCAGATTGGTGACAGCTTTAGTAACCTCAGTTAGTGACGGAGGACCTGTGTCTATATCCCATTCAGGGAGGTGTTGGATGTTCGGAAGGTTGAGCGTGGCTGTGGGCCAATTAAACTGCTCCTCATAATGCTCTTTCCAGCGATCCAGTCGTCTACCCTGGGAGCTAATTATAGTGCCATTTCTTTCCGAGATTGTTTCACTAACCAACCAAATGCAGTTAGGCTGATCACACGCCCAACCTTCTCCATTTTTTCAGGCTTAGAACCCTGACTACTAAACTAGTGATGTAAAATAGTGAAATCAGCCTGGTTCATATCTTAAGTTGACAATATAGGAGAGGAGGCCCAGGCAAACCCTAATGGAAAACGACGAGTTGGACATTGCAGCAGAATGATTTGGGTGAAATTGTGCGAGGAGGGGATGAAAGCTTATCCGCGATTGCATTTATTATTCCCTTGGGTTCCGAATGGAACATTGTTATGTACTCGTCGCTAAATTATTGTTATGTACTGGTCGAGAATTTAATAGTCCTGACGCAAGAAGGCGGAAATCACAAGACCACTAGGTTTGCGATGATACTTCTATTTTCCAAACACAAGGAGAATGCAAAAGTGGTATCACACCAAAGTGGTAGTAAGTAAGTCACAAGATTGTGAGAACGAAATATATATATATGAATGTCTAGACAAAAGGTGTGAACAAATCACTAGACAGTCTTAACATGAATGGCTAATTATAATGGAGTATCGATCCATATATACGTAGTGAAATATAGCAGACATGTCAACAACCACCATATATGGATATATGTCACCAAGCTACGGACTGTCAACAAACACTCATATTATATTTTTGATGTGGTTTTTGTTCTCTGAGCTGGATGGTTAGTTTGCGAAGCTTTCATCGCCCTACTGGGTGACATCTTCAGCGCATACTTCAATATATATATATATATATATATATATATATATATGGATACATATCAAACATAAGGCTCCAACAACACATCTTTACTTCTTTCTTTTTGGTGCTGTTCTCTTTAGCCCATAATCTCTCTCATCTCCTCTTCGCATGATCTCCTCCATGTCACCCTAACACTGATGACCCACTCGTCGCTTCACATATGTGTCGAACAGGATCCGAATGTTGTTCGTCATGCTGACGGAGTGCAGAAGATTTGCAAACCTCTTTCAAGTTGATGGAGGTGTCAGCTACCGTCTCATAAACCGTTAATGCCCAGCTCTCGCTACGCTCGGGCCCACGCTGTTCCTTGAAGATTTTCGAAACGCTTAGTTATAACGGACGAAAAAACCAGAACACCAATTGTTGACTTGAGTATTATGTATTGTTACACCAGCATATAAATCAAGTATCACTAAGCAAACTAAGAAAACTAAGGTCTGTAAACAAATATTACAATAATAAATCGTTATGTTACTTCTAACGATGTTTAACTCTTCTTTCTGAACAGCGACCGATGAGACGATGACTGTCGTATTGATGCCTCCGCGAAAATCGAGGAAGTTGATTTTGAGCAAACAACCAAGAATTGATCGTTCAATCTTCAACTCCATTGACACTCCCCGGCAAAAAAGGGATCCAACCCTTTTTTCCTTCACGACCAATGCACGTTGACTTGGATGCCATTGCGAGAACCTGGGTCACACGGACAGAGCTGAAATGGAAAACAAACAGAAAAGCCAACACACCACAAGCATACCCACAGCACAATCTCACACATCAATGACGACCTGCGCCTCCAGACAGAGACCTCCTCTTGACATCTTGCAACACAGTCTCCACTTGCTAGAATGACTCTTGCAGAATGCAAAGTGACCATAGCAGCACCTCATGATACTCTTCAAGCATCCTCTTTTTTATTCACTATCAATTACCACTGAAATCGCTTGTCACTCATTCTGCCTCAGTTCTAGTAGCGGTGACGCATGCGAGCCTCAGTCGTTTACACTCTTTCTCCCCGGCGTGTCGGACCGCAGCTAACAATTATCTCCGTGTGCATTTCATTCTCAGCAATAGCCTAGCCTCCCCGGCGTATACGACCCATCTGCTGTCCTTAACATCAATCAATTCATTCATGGATGTAGAAGACTCGAAACAACTTCAGAAATAATCACGACGAAAATTTTAACAAAATTACGCAATAACAACAAGACACGAAAACAACAAGTAAACACAATGAATCCAAAAAACACCAATTGCTATGACACACCACACGTATATACAAATAGTACAAACAACCTCGCCGATCATGTCTTGGTGGAATTCCTTTGAAGAATTGCAGGACTTACACCAGTACGCCTACAACCCTTCACAGGTTGACGATTGTAAGTTGTGGAATGTCCAGACACAAACAAGATTAACCAACAATTACATCAATTGGAACTCACACAACTATTTAACACAAACATATGTACAATCAACACATCAAATGTTGTGGATTCTGACACGACAAACTACCCTTGAAGAACCGTAGGACTTACAGCAGTACGCCTACATTCCTTCTCAGGTTGATGATCCAAGTGGAAGTCATCCGGACACAAACAGAATTACCAACAGCTAGATGATAAATGATATCAATTCAGTATATACAATATGAACATATGTACAAAATCACACACCAAGCACATTGGACTGCTCATTGATGCGCTACCCTTTGAAGAATTGTAGGACTTACAGCAGTACGCCTACAACCCTTCTCAGGTTGACGCCCTAGGTTGGAAAATCGTCGCAGAGTTCATTTGCTAACTTCCTTCTATCAGCTATATCCTCAAATCTGAACGGCAACACGCCCATGTCATTGTATCGTAGAATATAGATGACCAACAAACACACGACATATCTCATCAACCAAGTATAGAAACAGAGTAATTTACACCAAAGATAATAACATTCAAATAGTAACTTGAAACTAGAAATGCCTTTATTCGTGCAAGTCAATTTAACAATAACTCTCTCCTTTACACTTGGCTTATCCACACTAAACTGACCATTGATATTCGTCCTTTCAAACGAACTGATACTACCATAGTCATTGCAGAAGATACTAGAGTTGATGGGCATCTGTTTCATTGTGGATGAAAACACCAACGATGACTGAGTGACACAAGGTGATGAACTTAGTGGTGGATCAGAAGCTGTTCTTGTTCGGCTCTCAGATAGTTGTCCAACTGCAAGATTACCACCACTGCTGTCTTTCACTACTAGTTCAGGTTTAGCACTATCATCTGATGATAGGTGGGCTACATGCTGATCAATTACACTGACTGTCTCACAAGTATGCACACCTTCTGGAACTGCATCTGCGTTCAATTCTACTTCACGTTGTAGTTGTACAGAACCTTTATTTAACTTAGCAGTAGTAGGCATATCCCGCATCTCATAATGATCAACCAAAGACAAATCTGCACTATCATGATCATCACCACAAATATTCAATTTACCGTCAAGTTCATCATTTTCAAACTCCTTAATAACAGAAGTAGACAATTTTGGTTCCTCCTCAAAATCATTAAAGGTTTTATAACTTCACTCTGACTAGATATACTTTGTAAACTTGTGGAGTCAGAACTCCACTCTGAAGCAGTAACTCTATTCTGTGACACTCTATTCAACAACGGCTTACCAGTTGCAACTACAGACTTCTTCACAACACCGTTATCGTCACACAATTTGGAGTCAGACCTGGAGTTTACATTTAGCTTATCACTGAACTTGCTCACTGGTTCACAGTTCACTTTTGTATGCACCTCTTGCAAACGAGTACAACACAACCGTGTTTGTCTTGCATCTTGCAACTTATCTGTTGAGGATGTACTACGAAAACTGTTACACTCACTAGATCTATATGCATTACTAGACATCATGGAGCCTTCTCGATATCCACCTCTCTGAGGCTTATTCGTCATCAATGAGTACGTTTTCCCCTCAGACTGCTCTATTCTATGGGTGAGATCTAACAGACTGGCGAACTTGCTCATAGATTGATTGACACTAGTATTTACCAGTTTCAGGATATCATCAAACTTTGGCTCGATACCCTCATCCTCCATACGGGAGCTTATCTTCACCCACTTCCTTTGCAGTCGGGTAGGTAGACGTCTTGCTATTACTTCTAGTATAAAACTCGAGTTGAGGTCACTCATTCGATTCATCGAAATCATTCCATTCTTGTAAATTAGCAAATTATCTAAAAACTCAGTGAGTGCCTGGGAGTCATCCTTTAACTGACCACCATTACCCTCAACAGCCTCGAATAATTTCCCTGCAATCATCGAGGGTCTTCCAAACCTTTGGCGTAATATGCTCATAGCCTCATCGTAGCCCTCCTTTGGCTTCATAAACTTACAACACTGTATAGCTCTTGCAGCATCTCCAGTGCAATATCTCATCAAATACATCAATTTCAATTCATCATTTAATAGAAAACTATTCAGCATGATCTCAAACTCCTTTACAAATTGTAAATAATCAGCCGGGTTTCCATCAAAACACTGTGGTTCTAATTTAGGGAGTTTGATGTTCCTATTATCCCTGAACGGCGAAACAGTAACATCAACCATATCATGTTTAACATCAGACACATCGTTACAATTAACAGACAAGTCACCATGACTTACTTTCCTGTTTGCATCCAAGACACTCTGTCCCTTCTTTGACCCAGGCATTGTTGAACTTGACCAAATTCCAAAAAAGTTCCAGATATTGCTTGTTCAAAGAGGACTTGACCGGCACCAGGAAAGATAAACGGCGACTATCCAAACTTTCACCAACTGTTTCAATCCGCCAGATCTGTTTCCATCGTTAGAAACTGTCAGCTACCGTCTCATAAACCGTTAATGCCCAGCTCTCGCTACGCTCGGGCCCACGCTGTTCCTTGAAGATTTTCGAAACGCTTAGTTATAACGGACGAAAAACCAGAACACCAATTGTTGACTTGAGTATTATGTATTGTTACACCAGCATATAAATCAAGTATCACTAAGCAAACTAAGAAAACTAAGGTCTGTAAACAAATATTACAATAATAAATCGTTATGTTACTTCTAACGATGTTTAACTCTTCTTTCTGAACAGCGACCGATGAGACGATGACTGTCGTATTGATGCCTCCGCGAAAATCGAGGAAGTTGATTTTGAGCAAACAACCAAGAATTGATCGTTCAATCTTCAACTCCATTGACAGGAGGTGTATCTTATCTTTCCGATCCCGACTGGCTGGCTTTGACATCTTCATCCATTTCAACTGTATATGGTTGAAACGATGCTTCCTAGATAAGTGAAGCCAGGAAGTAACCACTGTGAAATCTCTCCCGTTGATGGTGATTGGTGATGGTTGTTGTTGTTGTTGGTTGGTTGGTTATCTTTATCAACTCTGTCTTCCCTATGTTCACCTGGAGTCGTGTCTTCACTGCCAGCTCTGCCTCTTCTGCCAGTTTGTTGGTTTTCGCCTATTAGTTTTCAAGTTTGTTTGACTGTAAACATAAATCTTCCACACGCGAAATCCAGATCGTCTAGAGTCCGCTCATCGGTGGTCCAACGTATTCCTGTCTTCTCACTCCCTGTGCACAGTCTGATGCATAATCCTCCAGTCCACCACAGTTAAGAATAGCATCGATGATAATAGACAACCCTGTCTTACTCCTGTATTGACTACGAAGGCCTCGTTGATATTTCCATTGTGGATCATCTAACACATGGGATTGTCGTATAGCCAACTGCTAAATGAGGTTGATAAAGACTAGGTCACTGCGCGGTGTAGTGTTAAAATAGTTTTCAAATTACCACTCGATCAACTCTGTCTAAGGCTTTTTGAAATTGGTCGATGAACTTAAGTTAGGAGTTTACCTTCCATTCTCTGCTTTGTTTGATGACGATGTGTAGAGTTGGGAAATTGTGAACACAGCTAAATAGAACTTTAAATAGCATTCTGATGGTGAAATGGGGATGTACCGGTGAAGTCCTTTGTTCCACTGCAAACCCGAAGGAATATTTATGTATCTATATATTATGACAGTGAGTGTTCATGATAATTGTTTAACTGTGAGGCTCTGTTGGTGTTGCCTTCTCTCAGCCAGAAAATTTGATTTCGAACCTTTGGTTGTCTACCTAGGCAACATCTTTAGTGCCAACACAATCATTGAAAACATCCATCTGAGCATCTACTTCACGGATCTTCTCCACTTAGTTATAATTAACACAAGCGCATGAAAGATGTAATGCATTTAATCTTTTTTTCAAAAGAAAGAAAGTTTAGAATATTTTTGTCGTTTTGTGCATTATACTACTTATAAAATCAGGATTGTGTCTTAACACACTCACAACTTCATCGATTTTCTTATGACTCCATTTTTCTTCTTTTTTCTCTGTTTTTTGCATTTTGTAGCTTTTCCATGAAATCTCTTACCTCTTTATGGTATAGTACAGCATAGTATAGTATCGTGTGGTTGGTGGGAACTTCAATATCACTGAAGAGTATTCCTTCTTACCAGAGGTGGTGGTAGTAAGAATCATCTTGACAGTGAGAATTATATGATTGTTACTTATTCTCAAGTCTGTACTACTACTACTACTACTACTACTACTACTACTACTACTACTACTACTACTACTACTACTACTACTACTACTACTACTACTACTACTACTACTACTACTACTACTACTACTACTACTACTACTACTACTACTACTACTACTACTACTACTACTACTACTACTACTACTACTACTACTACTACTACTACTACTACTACTACTACTACTACTACTACTACTACTACTACTACTACTACTACTACTACTACTACTACTACTACTACTACTACTACTACTACTACTACTACTACTACTACTACTACTACTACTACTACTACTACTACTACTACTACTACTACTACTACTACTACTACTACTACTACTACTACTACTACTACTACTACTACTACTACTACTACTACTACTACTACTACTACTACTACTACTACTACTACTACTACTACTACTACTACTACTACTACTACTACTACTACTACTACTACTACTACTACTACTACTACTACTACTACTACTACTACTACTACTACTACTACTACTACTACTACTACTACTACTACTACTACTACTACTACTACTACTACTACTACTACTACTACTACTACTACTACTACTACTACTACTACTACTACTACTACTACTACTACTACTACTACTACTACTACTACTACTACTACTACTACTACTACTACTACTACTACTACTACTACTACTACTACTACTGTGGTGAGAGCAGGCTGCTAGCCGATTGGTTGGCACTAATCTACGTTAAGGTCTAGGTCACTAATATGGGCCGTGAGAAAATATGAACAAGCCTGAGTCAACAACCAATCACAGCAAAGTTAACGTGGCAGAATATGATTCGCAGAGAGAACTCTATTTGTCAAGGAATCCCGAAACAACCAATCAGAAGCCTGCGTTTGTCTACCTAAACAACCAATCAGATGACTGCGCTTGTCTATAATAATGTAGTTGAAAGATGTATAAATACGTGTTGATTTTCATAATAAAACGATCTGTTGCCTGGCCCTTGTCTTCTGTTGTTACACTACTACTACTACTACTACTACTACTACTACTACTACTACTACTACTACTACTACTACTACTACTACTACTACTACTACTACTACTACTACTACTACTACTACTACTACTACTACTACTACTACTACTACTACTACTACTACTACTACTACTACTACTACTACTACTACTACTACTACTACTACTACTACTACTACTACTACTACTACTACTACTACTACTACTACTACTACTACTACTACTACTACTACTACTACTACTACTACTACTACTACTACTACTACTACTACTACTACTACTACTACTACTACTACTACTACTACTACTACTACTACTACTACTGTGGTGAGAGCAGGCTGCTAGCCGATTGGTTGGCACTAATCTACGTTAAGGTCTAGGTCACTAATATGGGCCGTGAGAAAATATGAACAAGCCTGAGTCAACAACCAATCACAGCAAAGTTAACGTGGCAGAATATGATTCGCAGAGAGAACTCTATTTGTCAAGGAATCCCGAAACAACCAATCAGAAGCCTGCGTTTGTCTACCTAAACAACCAATCAGATGACTGCGCTTGTCTATAATAATGTAGTTGAAAGATGTATAAATACGTGTTGATTTTCATAATAAAACGATCTGTTGCCTGGCCCTTGTCTTCTGTTGTTACACTACTACTACTACTACTACTACTACTACTACTACTACTACTACTACTACTACTACTACTACTACTACTACTACTACTACTACTACTACTACTACTACTACTACTACTACTACTACTACTACTACTACTACTACTACTACTACTACTACTACTACTACTACTACTACTACTACTACTACTACTACTACTACTACTACTACTACTACTACTACTGTGGTGAGAGCAGGCTGCTAGCCGATTGGTTGGCACTAATCTACGTTAAGGTCTAGGTCACTAATATGGGCCGTGAGAAAATATGAACAAGCCTGAGTCAACAACCAATCACAGCAAAGTTAACGTGGCAGAATATGATTCGCAGAGAGAACTCTATTTGTCAAGGAATCCCGAAACAACCAATCAGAAGCCTGCGTTTGTCTACCTAAACAACCAATCAGATGACTGCGCTTGTCTATAATAATGTAGTTGAAAGATGTATAAATACGTGTTGATTTTCATAATAAAACGATCTGTTGCCTGGCCCTTGTCTTCTGTTGTTACACTACTACTACTACTACTACTACTACTACTACTACTACTACTACTACTACTACTACTACTACTACTACTACTACTACTACTACTACTACTACTACTACTACTACTACTACTACTACTACTACTACTACTACTACTACTACTACTACTACTACTACTACTACTACTACTACTACTACTACTACTACTACTACTACTACTACTACTACTACTACTACTACTACTACTACTACTACTACTACTACTACTACTACTGTGGTGAGAGCAGGCTGCTAGCCGATTGGTTGGCACTAATCTACGTTAAGGTCTAGGTCACTAATATGGGCCGTGAGAAAATATGAACAAGCCTGAGTCAACAACCAATCACAGCAAAGTTAACGTGGCAGAATATGATTCGCAGAGAGAACTCTATTTGTCAAGGAATCCCGAAACAACCAATCAGAAGCCTGCGTTTGTCTACCTAAACAACCAATCAGATGACTGCGCTTGTCTATAATAATGTAGTTGAAAGATGTATAAATACGTGTTGATTTTCATAATAAAACGATCTGTTGCCTGGCCCTTGTCTTCTGTTGTTACACTACTACTACTACTACTACTACTACTACTACTACTACTACTACTACTACTACTACTACTACTACTACTACTACTACTACTACTACTACTACTACTACTACTACTACTACTACTACTACTACTACTACTGTGGTGAGAGCAGGCTGCTAGCCGATTGGTTGGCACTAATCTACGTTAAGGTCTAGGTCACTAATATGGGCCGTGAGAAAATATGAACAAGCCTGAGTCAACAACCAATCACAGCAAAGTTAACGTGGCAGAATATGATTCGCAGAGAGAACTCTATTTGTCAAGGAATCCCGAAACAACCAATCAGAAGCCTGCGTTTGTCTACCTAAACAACCAATCAGATGACTGCGCTTGTCTATAATAATGTAGTTGAAAGATGTATAAATACGTGTTGATTTTCATAATAAAACGATCTGTTGCCTGGCCCTTGTCTTCTGTTGTTACACTACTACTACTACTACTACTACTACTACTACTACTACTACTACTACTACTACTACTACTACTACTACTACTACTACTACTACTACTACTACTACTACTACTACTACTACTACTACTACTACTACTACTACTACTACTACTACTACTACTACTACTACTACTACTACTACTACTACTACTACTACTACTACTACTACTACTACTACTACTACTACTACTACTACTACTACTACTACTACTACTACTACTACTACTACTACTACTACTACTACTACTACTACTACTACTACTACTACTACTACTACTACTACTACTACTACTACTACTACTACTACTACTACTACTACTACTACTACTACTACTACTACTACTACTACTACTACTACTACTGTGGTGAGAGCAGGCTGCTAGCCGATTGGTTGGCACTAATCTACGTTAAGGTCTAGGTCACTAATATGGGCCGTGAGAAAATATGAACAAGCCTGAGTCAACAACCAATCACAGCAAAGTTAACGTGGCAGAATATGATTCGCAGAGAGAACTCTATTTGTCAAGGAATCCCGAAACAACCAATCAGAAGCCTGCGTTTGTCTACCTAAACAACCAATCAGATGACTGCGCTTGTCTATAATAATGTAGTTGAAAGATGTATAAATACGTGTTGATTTTCATAATAAAACGATCTGTTGCCTGGCCCTTGTCTTCTGTTGTTACACTACTACTACTACTACTACTACTACTACTACTACTACTACTACTACTACTACTACTACTACTACTACTACTACTACTACTACTACTACTACTACTACTACTACTACTACTACTACTACTACTACTACTACTACTACTACTACTACTACTACTACTACTACTACTACTACTACTACTACTACTACTACTACTACTACTACTACTACTACTACTACTACTACTACTACTACTACTACTACTACTACTACTACTACTACTACTACTACTACTACTACTACTACTACTACTACTACTACTACTACTACTACTACTACTACTACTACTACTACTACTACTACTACTACTACTGTGGTGAGAGCAGGCTGCTAGCCGATTGGTTGGCACTAATCTACGTTAAGGTCTAGGTCACTAATATGGGCCGTGAGAAAATATGAACAAGCCTGAGTCAACAACCAATCACAGCAAAGTTAACGTGGCAGAATATGATTCGCAGAGAGAACTCTATTTGTCAAGGAATCCCGAAACAACCAATCAGAAGCCTGCGTTTGTCTACCTAAACAACCAATCAGATGACTGCGCTTGTCTATAATAATGTAGTTGAAAGATGTATAAATACGTGTTGATTTTCATAATAAAACGATCTGTTGCCTGGCCCTTGTCTTCTGTTGTTACACTACTACTACTACTACTACTACTACTACTACTACTACTACTACTACTACTACTACTACTACTACTACTACTACTACTACTACTACTACTACTACTACTACTACTACTACTACTACTACTACTACTACTACTACTACTACTACTACTACTACTACTACTACTACTACTACTACTACTACTACTACTACTACTACTACTACTACTACTACTACTACTACTACTACTACTACTACTACTACTACTACTACTACTACTACTACTACTACTACTACTACTACTACTACTACTACTACTACTACTACTACTACTACTACTACTACTACTACTACTACTACTACTACTACTACTACTACTACTACTACTACTACTACTACTACTACTACTACTACTACTACTACTACTACTACTACTACTACTACTACTACTACTACTACTACTACTACTACTACTACTACTACTACTACTACTACTACTGTGGTGAGAGCAGGCTGCTAGCCGATTGGTTGGCACTAATCTACGTTAAGGTCTAGGTCACTAATATGGGCCGTGAGAAAATATGAACAAGCCTGAGTCAACAACCAATCACAGCAAAGTTAACGTGGCAGAATATGATTCGCAGAGAGAACTCTATTTGTCAAGGAATCCCGAAACAACCAATCAGAAGCCTGCGTTTGTCTACCTAAACAACCAATCAGATGACTGCGCTTGTCTATAATAATGTAGTTGAAAGATGTATAAATACGTGTTGATTTTCATAATAAAACGATCTGTTGCCTGGCCCTTGTCTTCTGTTGTTACACTACTACTACTACTACTACTACTACTACTACTACTACTACTACTACTACTACTACTACTACTACTACTACTACTACTACTACTACTACTACTACTACTACTACTACTACTACTACTACTACTACTACTACTACTACTACTACTGTGGTGAGAGCAGGCTGCTAGCCGATTGGTTGGCACTAATCTACGTTAGGGTCTAGGTCACTAATATGGGCCGTGAGAAAATATGAACAAGCCTGAGTCAACAACCAATCACAGCAAAGTTAACGTGGCAGAATATGATTCGCAGAGAGAACTCTATTTGTCAAGGAATCCCGAAACAACCAATCAGAAGCCTGCGTTTGTCTACCTAAACAACCAATCAGATGACTGCGCTTGTCTATAATAATGTAGTTGAAAGATGTATAAATACGTGTTGATTTTCATAATAAAACGATCTGTTGCCTGGCCCTTGTCTTCTGTTGTTACACTACTACTACTACTACTACTACTACTACTACTACTACTACTACTACTACTACTACTACTACTACTACTACTACTACTACTACTACTACTACTACTACTACTACTACTACTACTACTACTACTACTACTACTACTACTACTACTACTACTACTACTACTACTACTACTACTACTACTACTACTACTACTACTACTACTACTACTACTACTACTACTACTACTACTACTACTACTACTACTACTACTACTACTACTACTACTACTACTACTACTACTACTACTACTACTACTACTACTACTACTACTACTACTACTACTACTACTACTGCTACTACTACTACTACTACTACTACTACTACTACTACTACTACTACTACTACTACTACTACTACTACTACTACTACTACTACTACTACTACTACTACTACTACTACTACTACTACTACTACTACTACTACTACTACTACTACTACTACTACTACTACTACTACTACTACTACTACTACTACTACTACTACTACTACTACTACTACTACTACTACTACTACTACTACTACTACTACTACTACTACTACTACTACTACTACTACTACCGTGGTGAGTGCTGGTTTGACTGCTAGTCAAAGTTGGTAGACAGTAATCTACGTCAATGCTTATGTCCCAAAGACTTTGGGTGCGTGGTTAAAGTTAGAACTTGAGGAGGCGATATCTTCTACTCAGTGAATTATGGATAAGAAGAAGGAGCATGGAAATCGCTAGACTTATTACCATTGGAAAGGAGAACCGACCGATGGCTCAGATATTAAGAAGGGAGAAGAACCGGCAGGGAGGTCGGTGAGACTTGCGGAAAAAGAACCAGTGGACTACTATCGATTGATGCCAAATGAAGAGTGCCGAAAATAATTAACCGTTAATAATATTAAAATCAGATTTCACTTATTTTAATATTAATAACAGTTAATTATTTTCGGCACTTTTCATGTGGCATCAATCGATAGTAGTCCACTGGTTCTTTTCCCGCAAGTCTCACCGACCTCCCTGCCGGTTCTTCTCCCTTCTTAATATCTGAGCCATCGGTCGGTTCTCCTTTCCAATGGTAATAAGTCTAGCGATTTCCATGCTCCTTCTTCTTATCCATAATTCACTAGGTAGAAGATATCGGCTTCTCAATTTCTAACTGTATCCCTCTACCCGAAGTCTTTGGGGCATGAGCATTGACGTAAATTACTGTCTACCGACAGTGGCTAGCAGTCAGCTCTCACCACACTACTACTACTATTATTATCATTATTATTGAGAAATAATATTTCTGTTTTTTATCTTTATTTATTTCCTTGTTTTTGACTTATTATTTTCTCTTTTGTTGAGTTTTAATATCCCCTGATGTAATATGTTTTGGTTTCGAGCTATTATTTTTCGTCGTTGTGTGTCTGTGTGTGCGCCCGGTATTCAAACAGTCAATATAACCGCAAAAAGCAAAGTCGTTTTCGCTCTCATTTTGAATTGTGTGTGTATTTCTATTTAGAATTGTGTAATTCACTCTGTATTTCTAATTGTTAGTGTTGTTCCGATTGTATAACAACAGTGTCTAATTCTCCCGCCCCGCCCCGCCCCACAGCTCTCATTATTCAACTTTCATTGTGTATATGCTCCCTGTTGATTGCCTCAGTTTATGGTCTGATGTGATGTGTTGTACCACTTCAACGAGGATATATCTAATCTGGAATGTTTTGTTATTTTACTGAAACAGTCTTAAAACAAATCTGAACCAAATAGCATCATCATCGCCAACACAATACAACGAGAAGTAGGGAGGAGGATGACACGAGCAGGAGTAGGAGGATGAGGAATGAACGTGTTTTAAACAGAAGGGAAATGAAGTGCTCCGACTTCTCCTCCTCATAGAAGAGGAGGAGGTGTAAATTCTTCTTCGTCTTCTCTGTTTGTTTAATATTTGAAAACAAAATAGATTTCTTCTTTTGATTTATTCATTTTTCTTATCTGTTTATCTATTGGTCAATATTCCCAAAGTACTTGATTAAATTAGTCGTATTCACTGTTCAACCCAGTATACCTTTTCTAGAAATGTTACTCTTGTACCTATTATACATGTATAGATATATCGATATATATATGAGTACGTCTCACTTCTGTTTGTGTTTCCGTTGAGTTGAATGTGATGTAGTTGGACATCATCAGTAGAGAATCAATGAAAAGGAGAGCATTATTTGTTATCTTATTCCACCTGTACAGAATTCATTTGCTATTTTATTCTAATCTATTGAGGTGTGGAGGAGCTGTGATCCACCGATGTTGGGTACTTGACGTTGGACTGCCAGATCACGGATCTAGAAAACTCCGATTCCCCCTGTTTATGTCATCTCTAGTGGGTTATCTATCGATTATTTATCAAAGGGCGTGTGTGTGTACACTGTGTAGAAGTTCTTCGCTATGTCCCCGTTTTTATGGCTGTGTAAGATTGAGAGTGGTAGATCTGGAAAGGCTAACTTGTCTTTGAGTACAGATGTGTTTGCCTTCTATCTCACCTGTGTCAAGTGGTATTATGTGGTGAGTGTAATGCTCAGATTATGCTTAGGGTGTTAGGTCTGTGGAAATTGTGAAGCTACATCGATTGTGAATGAGATGGCTAGGATATGCTGCTTAGTGTACGTCAAGAGTTACCATCTTCTTCTTCTTAGAGCAATGTTAGCTTGTAATGACAGAAGACAAGGATCAGGCAAGCGATCGTTTTTATTGAAAAAGAAAAAAACCAAGAGGTATTTACAGATTTTTATGTACATTATTGTCAGCGGAGAAGCAACCTCTTCTGATTGATTGGTTGTTTTCTTCCTGAAGGTGGCTATTCCGTTATCTCTTTATGGCCGTTTCTTCAGGAAGTGAAGCCATATGTATCTGCGAATCATATTTCCACACGTGCACTCCGCTGTGATTGATTGATTGGCTGGTGGTGATCTTCTCAAGGTTAAGCTTTGTTATTGTATTTTCTGCATGACCGTGATTCGGGAGGTGAACATTGATGTCAATTGTTGTCTACAATTTTGGCTTGTTCACCGCAGCCAGCTGTCACCACAAGCTGACTTAGGATTAGTCTGAGAAAGATTTAGAGGTAGTCAAACTAAAATATGAAATTAATCCATGAAATCATTGACAGTTGGTCTGAGCCATGCAGGCAGGTCTAAACTGTCTGGTTTTGGCCCCTCAATATGCTAAAAATCAATGGCTGGAGGCTATAGGTGATTTTACTCATAATTCTTCTCGATGGCGCACATACACTAACACGCTGTGATCTCTCAGATCCTTTAAACCGTCATGTTTTCCAAGTTACGTCTTTTTGCCTGTACATTTCTGCTTTTGACTTTCTTTGTGTGGAGAACAAGGAGGTGTAGCAACTTAAACTGGTACACTTCTGTGCAACTTTCTATGTTGAAAGTTAGTCAGTTGGCTTCACCTACTGCGCGTGGTAGTGTAGTACTTAGGAAGATAAATTTGTCAGCTGATTGTCAACTGCGCGAAAATGCAATTGGATGTTTAAGGGTAACACATACCTCGCCTGTCTAATTGGAAAAGGAGGAGTACATGTGACAAATTTGCTAAGTGTCATATTGACTATTTTGGAAACCAAAATTGAGCAAAGAATATACTTTTCGATAATTTCTTCCTCTTCTGGCTGTACAATTATGTGCATATTTATATGTATACAGAATATTCTAAATAATCGTGATATGTATCCACATGTGTGTTTTGTTTTTGACAGTCTATTATATTTTGCTATGTGTATATGGATCGATATTTCATTATAACTGACAATATGCTTTTGTCTGTCCACTAACTAAATAAACAATATGTGACCTTATTATCACATGACATTACAACCAATCGTGGTAAGACGCTATCTTATTGGCTCATGTGTATTAGCCATTTTCTTATATAGTCTTGCTTTGTTATTCTTGTGGATTCTGGTTCCAACGTTTCGTACACTACGTACCATTTCACTCACACTCTTGTGTGACATTTATTTTCCTTGTCTGGGAAAATACAAGTATCATCGTAAACCTGGTGGTCTTCTGATTTCCCTCTTTCCGCATCAGGACTATTAACTACTCGACGAGTACATAACATAATTGGCGACGGGAAAAACTTCTATTAACCATTCAGCAGCAGTACATAACAAATCGTCACTAA
Organism: Trichobilharzia regenti; assembly: GCA_944472135.2. NCBI lineage: Eukaryota > Metazoa > Platyhelminthes > Trematoda > Strigeidida > Schistosomatidae > Trichobilharzia > Trichobilharzia regenti. The sequence continues at coordinate 46,259,291 of OX235268.1, forward strand.
TAATGTTCGTTTTCTAGATGCCATCAATTTGTCAAGTAAGATCACAATAAAATTACAGTTGGCGAACCATGGATAAATTATAATAATAAGCATAAAAATGTAATAGCAAATAGAATATAGAATAAAATTGAGGTGATTTCCACAAGTAAAAAGGATTCTTAGAACCTAGATGGCCAGGGTAGTACTAAGGACACTATGTCTGAACCAGCTTCTTTTTTCAGACACATTAAGTAGTTAGGCTTCTTAATGTGGACTGGATCCTATAGCTAGCCAGCGTCAGCAATATATGTGAGTAGACAAACTCTTAAGGTGGTAAAATTAAGATTACGTTGGTGTGCTCTAGACAACTTTGAAAGTCGCCTTGTTCACATCCGTTTTGTGTTCTGTATCCAGGAGATACGATGGGATAGAACTATGAATGAACTTTGTTTCTCCCTTACTCCTCAACCATTTTTCAGGATGATGTTCAGAAATCTGAATGAATATTTGTGCTATATTGACTATTAGTATGAATGGAAGTTATTCATTACTATTTGTAAACTATACACAATATGTATATACATCACTTGTATAGATTTAAGTTTATAACTTGTGCTTATACCTCAAAATAAATAACCGTATTAGAATATGTAGTAAGTAGTGTGGCGAGTGCTACTGGCAGGATTTATCAGTAGTATGTAAAGAGTCGTTCATCGGTCGGCATAAAAAAACATGAAATAGCAGGGAGATGGAGTTTATGTCAGCGAAAGCAAGTGCTACAAAGTTGTGGAGAGATATATGGGAGACGATGTGAAAGGAACACAAAGAAAGGCAATATGAAAGAAGGAGCACACCACGGAAGATCTGTGCCAATGATGTATTGAAGATAGATGGATAGATAGATAAAGCGTACATTATATTTGGCTATATAGAGATGCTAATTTTGCAAATAAAGATTCTTTTACCAAGTCTCTTTCGTCTTCTGCAATTTCCGCGTACTACTAGAATTCACAAATCAAGGTGCCTGCCTCATTTAGGTGAGTAGTAGTAGCTGACTGACTTGAGGAACATCCCCGACAAACTTATCCCCGAGTTGTCTAAATGTATTTAGCATCAATATTTGTGTGTGTGTCACACTGTGAGCAGCCGTCAGATTCTAGTCGAACTAATTCAGACGATAAAAAAGAAAGTTTTGGTGAAATTCGGTAATTCGAAAAGATTGAGAGAAAATGTTTAGTTTCGATATAATAAGTTTTTATACACCCATTTTGCAATCAGGGCAAACCAGGAGACCCAAAATAAGTTGCATGTATGAACTGCAATAGAGACATTACATAGGTCAACAAAGTGGGCGTCGGTCCCCTTCGTGTCCGAATCGACTAACCCATATCAGCTGTGAAAAGACATAAAATGCATTCCTGTTTCATATCGCGATGCATGTGTATAATTACGGACACCAATTCGATGATTGTTGGGATAATGTAGAAATTTTGAAATAAAGGAAACACGAGACAGTAATTCCGGGGAATTTCTAGAAGCCTGGTTGGTAGTCAAGTGAATCAATCATCGATTAACAAACAAACAAACACACATTACCTCGATAGACCAAATTTATCAACTAATAAAAAGCAAATCATCATCACATGTGACAAGAAAGTTCAAGTTCCGCGTCAGTCAGTCAATAAAAATGATCAATGCAGACGTAAATTAACAATCAGTCAGTCAGGACAGTGGCTGCCAGTAGGGAGATACAATTATATCATCACTCAGGGAGAATTCAAAACAGTTCATTCCAGACTGACAACACCTGACCCGAAGATGTTGTCTAGAAGCGGGACGATGAGAGCTTTCCAATTAAATCAACTAGAAGCTCTGAGGACACAAACAACTAATTCGATATCATCCACCAACCTGAGCTACAAATCTTCTCCATTATTTCAACCTTTTTTCATTGTGTGACAGTGAAGAGAATTCCAACTCTCACTAGTAAACAATATTCCTATTCTCTTGAAATCAAAGTGTCGACTGCGAATTTAGGTCTTCAGTGTTAGAAACATATGCGTTAAGTCTTAAATTTTGCGCCTCACTGATCGAAAGTTTGTTATTTAATTTAATTTATGAATCCAAATCGTATTTCTTAAACAGCCATACAAAAACCAGCTGTGGTTCTTTGCGTTAACTAACGGTTAAGAATAGAATAAACTTGTAAGTTGGACAGTACAAATGTCAGAATAGGGGTAGTGCGAGTGAAACATGAAGTATTATGTTGAATATATAAAGAAAGATACAAATGGACACTGTGGCGGTAGACTATATAATTCCGTTATGGATAGAATTTATTTTGATAAAGTCACACACACAATGATGTTATACGGTAATGTTTACTGATAATAACCACGTTTTGAGCACAACTAATTTATTACTGCAGCTCATAATCATATCAAGGTACTCACTCACTCACTCACACAGCCTTCTTGCTTCACTTATTATATACATGAGTGGAGATATATGGATGACACTTTCACAGGGTTAAAAGCAGAACACATCTCTCTCTAGTTTCTTCACGCTCACACACAACTAATAATGATAACATTAGTAATAAAGATTATAAGGCATCTACAACAGTTTTACCATATAAGGAGAGGACATTTGAGAGCCTACGTGGGATTCTTAATAAAGCAGGAATTAAGGTGGTATTCAAACCCGCCTACAAACTCACTCATGTGGGACAGACAAGCTGTGTAGGCTAAAGGACCCTGTTGACCCAGTTAGACAAAGTATAATTTAAAAATGCCTTTCAGTGACTGTGAGTGAGGTCAACTACAAAGGTGAAACTAGTAGGTGATCAGGAGTAGTCAGATTGTTGGAGCATGAGAATTTAGCTGAGGTTATAATGACTGACCCCATGAAGATAAGTAATTTAGCAAAAAGCACTCAGCAGTCGCACTGCATGCATTAATACACAACCACAATAAGATGGGGTGGATGGGACAGAGTCCAAATTCTGAAAAGTAATATTGGTAGGTTGAGACAGGGACAGAGATTGGTTACTGAATCCTGCCTGGTTCATTGAATAATCTACACCCAACACATGCGCAATGGGAGTGACTCAATTCAAATACCTAAGATATGTATGGAAGATATTATTACTACCAGTCAAATCAGAGGAGGATAATAAATAATAGTGTTAAAATGTATTCAGTTTAATTTACATTATAACAAGTTACTTATTTTGTCTATAAAAACACTCGTCTTATTTCCCATCTGATTGTATTTTATTGATAACACTAATATCATTATTTCTGAATGTACTTTGTCTTAATTCAAATGAACTGTCGTCAATATTTGACAGAATAGTTCTATAATATTTGGACGCCGAGTGAGAAGTAGACATTTGTAAAATCTCAGCGAGATTGAAGTGAGTAATTCCAATGTTTCCTGTGTTCGGTAATCTGATCCGAACTTCTTCAGGGAAATTAATCGAAATTAACATAACAGAGGTTTGTATATAAAAGGAACATCTTTTGTTTTTAAAAAACTTTGTTCAATCATGATTCATAAAAAAAAGTAACAACAAGTATAATAAACAAAATTGTATGAGCTGTGATCAACATTTGACCTCGGACGTCTTACAAATATTGGTCTACCTTTGTTAAACACTTTAAACACAGTGTGTATGTGTGTGTGTGCGGATAAACAGTTGTAAAACAATGTCTTAACGTCTCCATAAGTAGATATAGACAGTCGGGAAACTTTGACCAAGTATTATTAGTTAGTGATACATATCCGTTCTTATTTATTAATCAGGATTTCCTATGCGTCATCTAACATCACACCTTCATGTCTGTTCAAACTGTTAGTATCTAGAATTTTATGATTAGACGTATTTTCAAAATTATGGTGTTTAGGATTAGAGTTTAGTTGAAGCACCCTGTCAAACTTATTACTTTGTCTTCTTTCTGAAAATTGAGCTGCTTTATTCGACCTACTGAAGTTGTCAGGTGACTGGACAGCTACGAATTTAGGATACGCATTCCGCTGCAGACAACGGAGAGTGGGAACACGATGATTGTGCCAAATACATAGTTTCTTTGTTAATTTAATTCGATTACAAAATAATTCAAATAAGTTGTTGTAAAGATTTGACAGAATAGTTGGATCATCGCGATGTGAAAGTCCGACCACCACGTCAAGGTACCAGCTATCAGTCGGGGTCATTGCAAGGTATTCTGTAAATTATATTATTTTGTTTAATTTAGTCCATTGGGTCCTTCAACCTACACAGCTGGTCCGACCTGAGTGATTTTGTAGGCGGGTTTGGTTGCCAGCCACTCTAATTCCTGCTTTATTAAGGACCCTAGGACCTAGGGAGGGAGGGTCGCAGATGTCCCCTACTTACTTACTTACTTTACTTCGGCTATCTCCTACGGGAGGATGAACCGGCTTCATGAACGAGTTCATGAAGTTTCTTGGGAATTTGGTACGAGTGATGTCCCCAGCATCGCTCGGCCTTTTCTTTGAGAGTGCAGCTCTAGCCTTTACACAACCAAGTGTGACCTACAAGGCAGAAGGAGTGGAGTAGGGAGCCCACTATCCATTGGCAGCCGGTGACCGGAGTTCGGTTCATACGCCTTTTTGAATGGGGCCAGACATCCAGGGGATCCAATAAGCCCTTTGTCCACACGTCTGTCGGTGAGCTACATACGCCAGTCGTTGAAGGTTTGGAATCAGGGTTTAGCCATCTCCCCTAGACTGTCATCCAATGGACAGTCAACCCGGTGGAGAGCGCCGGGCATCCGCTTTTGCCCTCTCGCTTTAGTGAGAAACACCTCCGCCACGTGAAGGCAGTGAGTAGGACTTCCTCAGGAGAGGCTATGTAAGACGCACGGTCATATGGGAGCATTTCAAGAGGTGTGCGGAGGGGTGGCCAACCCGCAGCTCAAGACACCCACCCCCGACCATCCTGAGGCTCCTTATATGGCAAAACTACTGTAGATGCCTTATATTCTCTCATTTATGTTATCATTATTATTAGTTTCACAATTACTTTTATTCTGGTTTTTCACCTTTTCTGATCTTCCTAATGAATTATATAGGATAGTTAATTACTTAACGCCAACCAGCGCTATTCTTCTATGTGTTTCATCATTTCATCGTTTAGGTTGTTTTTGTGCTACTTAGTGCTGTTAGTGCTCGGTTTGTTAGACACTTAACAACTAAGCCTGCCTACACAGACAATGTTGTATATGTATACAAAACTGTAGAGCCTGATGATGATGATGAAGTTATCGAGAAGAGTGTTCTTTGTTAAGTGCTAAGATGAACAGCTTTCTATCAGGAATTAGCAAATGGTCTTCGTGTAACATCCATAAACTAAATCCTTCCAAATTTCAGACTGTTAATTTCAGTTTCCGATGCAAACGAAAGTTAAGTGAAACTGTTGGTTCCTATGACCCTTGCAAAATTGATGATACTGATATAGAAATCAAGTCAGAAGTTAAGTGTCTTGGATTAATTCTTTCCTCTGACCTATTCTGGTCTTCCCATGTCTTAGCGATAACTAAAAGAATATTTCTTCTGACTTTTTACATTAAGAAGTTGAGGCACTCAGGCATAACCCAACCACTCCTCTTACAGTTGTCAACTCGTGTATTTTACCTATTCTTCTTCTTCACTGTTCACTCCTATTCTTTCCTGGATTGTTTAGAAAAGACTATGTCATACTTCGTAGAACTCTGAAGAGTGTCAGTAGGACGAGTGGTATCCCATTGGGCCATATCGTTGACATTGTCACTGATAGACACTTGATGTCATGTAACAAATTTGATGAAGGAATTTTTTCAGACTCTGAGCACCCACTCTACCCGCAACTCCAACCTTGAGTCTCCTCAGGTAAAACAAGAAGTCTTTTCAGAAGAATTTATGCACGTACGTCTAAGTATAAAAATTCCACTATACCATATTTAGCATGTACTTTATGTGATGAAAATAGTGTCAGGCGTGGCTAAATAACTAACCTTTGTTTTCAAGAACTGGTTTTGTAGGGATTTGGTTGGATTGTATGGAGGATTTAATCAGGGTTCTCTAACTGATGTCAGCTCATGATTAAATCCTTCATACAATCAAACCAAATCCCTACAAAACCAATACTTAAAAATTCATCTGATGCTCACTAGCGACTGGCCCTATTCAGGCAGTTAACCTGGGGTTCTAGTGGGAAGCCGTGACCAGTAGGGTACAGCAGGTCGAAGATGAAGCAGTAACTCATCGAAGAAGACATTGTGAAGTGGTCGCGCTATGTCGTGAATTGGCAGAAGTTAGAATTCAAGGACCATTGGATCGGGTCCCAGTGGCTCAATGGTCTACGAGCTCGCCTTGTAACCTTCTTTGCACTACTAAATAAACCATTTCTTCCACCCTTACAGTACCAAACTTTATTGTTAGTGTTCCTCTTATATTTATAATCCTCTAAATTTTTTGTTTTTATTTATTTATTTTTTATAAGTGTGAACATCGTTTAAGCTGTGTTACCACTGTTAATCTTGTATTTCCCCTCACTATACTATATCAACAGAACATTAGATTCAGTACTATATAATAACATGCTAAAATTTCCAAACTGAATCGACAATACTGTTTGAAACAAACTCACTGTTATTATTATTATATTTTATGATCTCAATTCGTGCTTCGAACATTTTTGAATTTATATCGTCAACGTGGACAAATTCCTCTGGTTACTTTTGTTGTGAAATTGTGAAACTAGTAATGATAACATAAATAAGAAAGAATATAAGTCATCCACAGTTATACCATATAAAGAGGGGACATCTGAGACACTACGTAGGATTCTGAATAAAATAGGAATTAGGGTGGCATTTAAACCTACAAACTCACTCAGGGACAAGCTCTGTAGGTTAAGGGACCCAGTTGACCCAATTAGACAAAATAATATTATTTACAAAATACCATGCAATGACTGTGAGGTCAACTACATAGGTCAAACTAGTAGGTCAGGGGTATTCAGATTGTCAGAGCATAAGAATTTAGCTAAGGTAAGAAAGGTTGACCCCGAGAAGATAAGTAATTTAGAAAAATGCTCAGCAATTGCAATGCATGCGCTAACACACAACCACACAATAGGGTGGGAGAGGGTTAAAATTCTAAAAAGTAATCTAGGTAGGTGGAGAGAGGTTGATTACTGAATCCTTGTTCATCGAGTCTACACCCAACACATGCAATAGGAATGACTCGTCACTCATACCTGGAATATGGAAAATACTATTATTGATATAAGTATAAAACTTGTGCACTGTGGTAGAGTGTAATTCCATTATGGGTAAATTTTGTTTTGATAAAGTCTCACAGTGTTATACAGTAATGTTTACTGATCGAAACGTGGTCATCAGTAAACATTACTGTATAACACTGTGAGACTTTATCAAAACAAAATTTACCCATAATGGAATTACACTCTACCACAGTGCACAAGTTTTATTCTTATATCAATGATACTTTTGTTTTAATTTTTAATTTTTTTTATATTTTGAGTAAATCAGATGCATTATTGTGACAAATGCTGAGAATTCCATTCTGCATTATAAGTACTGCTTTGGAATAATGTAAATTATTATCCATTCTTTTGAAAATGTCCAATCATCATCATCACCATCAATTTTACTCATGTATGAATGTAAATGATGGAATATACACATTGGGTCATAAGAGTTATTAAGAAGACAATTGTAGCGAAGAAAATTTTCTTTTCGACGAAGTCATCGTCAATCAGGAGGCTGTACATTCGTGTATTTATATCAAATGGATGGGAAAGTTTCAGAATAATTTCCGGTTAAGGGTCAAATTATTAAAAATTACAATTAGGAATTAGAATACCATAATAAACACGGTGATGGATGAAACAAACAAAGTAGCATCATGATAACTAAGAAGATTGACATATTGTGCAATTAGGGGTTAGAAATGTAGATATAACAAAATAAATAGACAGGATGTTTGGATAGAAAACTAATGTGACGAATGTAAATCAGGCAAGAAAGTTGTATGAGTAGAGTGGTTTGATATGATGATTATGAGCAGCAGTAATAAATTGTGCTCGAAGCGTCATAGTCATCAGTTAACATTACTCACTGTACAACATTGTACACTATGTGTGATTCTATCAAAATAAAATCTTATCTACCTATAATGGAGTTATACTCTACCACCACCACAGTAGTGCCCACGTTTTATACTTATATATCAATAACAACAAAGAGACAGACATTGCAGGGTAGGGTATAAGTAACCAAAATTGTTAATACCAACCATTTTCGTATTTTCACTGTTAGTTAGTTATGTCAAAAAAGTACAAAACAAAATTGTGAAATATTGATGATATTAACTAAAAAGAATTCTGAGACAAGTGAAATAGTGTCACCATAGATTACACAAATAGGAGAAGATAAAAGAGAGCTAATTATTTTGCTAATTAATACCATAGTAAGTAGTAGAGGTTTCATGCTTAACACACTATCTCTATCTCACAGAATGCCGACAGGCCAAATAGGTAGGGTATCGTTGACTTTTTGTACTTGATTGTCATGAGCGAGCATATAGTGACTTTTACAATGACTTCTAGTTCTTCCTACCTGATGGGATGCATGGAGGGGAGAGGTGTGAATACAGAGGTGGTTGTTGAAAGTCAGACAATATGGATTCAATTCATGAGAAATCCCCCCCACCCAAGCATTAATAGACAGAAAAAGATCAGTAGTAGTTCAGGGAAGAGTTTCTTTTCGGCAGTCAAACTATTTTCAAGCACACGAAGCCATCCTGAGCATCATTCTCCTCTACTCACATCACCTTCCTCATCTTGCTTCTCTACTACAGTTAGTACTATTCTTCAGGCTAGTGAGTCATCTTCACTTCACTCTGTGTCCACGAACAACAGTAAGAGCCATAGAAACACCCCCCGACAGCCTCTTAAAGCCACATCGCCAACTTCATATAGGAGCATTTAACGTCAGGACCCTCTGTCAAATCGGACAATAGGCATCACTAGCTAGAACTCTGGCATCTAGAGCCACGGATGTATTTTGTGTTTCGGAGACACGAATACAAGACCCGAGTGTGGTCATTCATTTAACCTCACCTGGTCAACAAGGTGAATCTGCAAAATTCACTTTAAGGGTGTAAGGAGACCCCTCAGCTAGCTGGTGAGGACTCGCATGTGTAGCGATAGCACTGAGTGTTAGGGCGAGAAAATCACTTCTTGACTGGATCCCAGTAGACAGTCGTATGTGCGTGGTCCGTTAAAAGAAGGAAAGACGGCGCTACCCGTCACTGCCTTTTCATAGTCTCCGCCTACGCCCCAACAGACTGCAGTTCAGATGAACTAAAAGATGACTTCTACTTGAAACTGTCTAATTCGCTGCAAAAAGCAAAGCGTTCAGATATAATTGTTTTGGCAGGCGACTTCAATGCCCAAGTAGGGAAGTTGTGCCAGACTGAGAAATATGTAGGTGGTACTTATGGGGTTCCCTGCCGACGAACCGACAACGGCGATCGTCTTCTACAGTTTTGCTCAGATAATCATCTGTTCCTAGTCAGCACTAACTTTAGGCACAAAGACAGACATTGTGTAACCTGGCGACCTCCATCACCAAATCAACGCTGGACTCATATAGACCACATAGCCATAGGGTATCGTTGGCCAGGGTCAGTGGAAGACTGCCGCTCCTTCTGGAACACGTACGTAGACTCTCATCACGCTCTGGTTCGCGCACATTTATGCTTACGACTAAATGGATATAAGAAATTGACGGCAGCGAAACAGTTACGTCTCCAACTAGATCGAGACACTGAATCCCTATTTAAGGAAGAAATAGCGAAACGAGTGTCTGAGGTGGACAACAGGACTTCCCCTGAGGTAGCCTGGCACCACATACAGTTAGCTGTAGACACAGATGTAAAAGCTGTTAATAAGCTAAAAACAAGAGTTAGTAAGAGCCACTGAATCTCTACCGCCTCATCCGAACTTATTGAAGCAAGATGACTGATTCGGGCTAGCTCCGATTATGATGGGGAGCGAAAGCTGCTCAAACGAAAACTAACAAGAAGTCTTCACAGCTACCGTAAACAGTGGTGGGTGACAAAAGCGAAAGAGATGGAAAAGGCATCAGCGATCGGCAACACCAGACAACTATTTAGGCTTATCAGGGAAACAGGTGGTAAAAGGCAAATGATAAGTGAAACAATCTAGGAGAAAAATGGCACCATGGATAAAGCTCCAAGTATAAACGACTGGAACGCTAGAAAGAACACTATGAGGAGCAGTTTAATTGGCCTACAGCCACGCTCAACCTGCCGAACATTCAACACCTCCCTGAATGGGATATAGACACAGGTCCTCCGTCACTAACTGAGGTTACTAAAGCTGTCACCAATCTGAAACTAGGCAAAGCAGCGGGACCTGATGGAATGACTCCAGAGGTATTTAAGTACGGTGGAGACAGTTTACTGTCTGCATTAATTGAGGTACTAGGTAGCGTCTGGGAATCAGAAGAAGTCCCATCGGGTTGGTGTAAGTCACTGATTATCCCGATATACAAGAAGGGAGACAAGTCTTCCTGTGATAATCACAGAGGGATTGGATTAGCTTGAGTAATATAGTATCTAAAGTCCTAGACTCAATAATCATGCGTAGCCTAAGTGGTACTCGGGAGGCACAAACACGAGAGCCAGGCAGGCTTTAGACCAGGAAGAGGGTGTATTGATCATATCTTCACACTCCGACAGATTCTAGAACATGGGCATAATTACCGGCGTCCAGCAATCACTATATTTCTTGACCTGAAGGCGGAATTCGATTTTGTCGACCGAGAGGTACTCTGGCGATGATTGGCTGTAAAGGGAATTCCGAGAAAATACATTGCACTGATCAAAGCACTCTACTCGAACTCATGCAGCCAGGTGAGGGCTCACGGCGAGTTGTCATTGTTATAACTGTAGGGAATTGAATGAAGACGTTTTCACCTTGCTCTGTCTGCGCCTGAACTAATCTGCCTATCTGCTTGTCGTACCTTCCGATTTAGTAAAGCACGCAAATATCAAAAGACAAAGGCTGGACTGTGACTGTGTATTGAAGTGCAACAACGACAAAGAAAGCCATGGTATTTATACATTTTACAACAATATGGACAGCTAACAGCATTTGAAATAATTGATCTTAATAGCCAATAACAAAGTGCGTGAGAGATGATAATATACCATATGTGCGAGATTGACAGTCAATAACAAAATGTGTGGGAATGATAATATACCATATATGCAAGATTAACAGTCAATACCAAAATGTGTGAGAATGATAATATACCATATGTACAAGATTAACAGTCAATACCAAAATATGTGGGATCCTATCACCTCCCCCCGTAAAGAGTGTAGGACTTGCTTTTTGGATCTATTTGAAAAGGTTTCGGAGCTCTTCTTTGTCGAGTTGACCTTTGCGTGGTACTGGATAGAGCGTGATCTGTGTGTCTGACACATAACTGTCCTTTTTCATTCGTACGATAATGCAGCAAGAATTTATCCAAAATTTCTTCTGTTGTTCCCTCCCCCTTCGCTTTTGCATAAGCACGCTTAAAGGTGTCGACGAAACGTTCAGTCTGTCCATTCGATTGGGGATGATACGGGGGGCTACGAATATGCTGGATGCCAAACAGTTTGCAGCAACCAAGTTTGTCCTGGAAGACAGAAGCGTGCTTTTGACGACGGCGTTGCAAGAGAGATTGATCAGATACATCTCCGGGAACAACGTTGTGTGGTGAAGACGAAACATTAGAGCATACTGAATTTAATGGTACATTAAAGATATGGAGCTTGTCTAACCAGTCAAGACCAAGCAAATTCAAATCATGGTAGTTTGTAACGTAACATACACCATTGAAGTGATGCTCACCAAACTGAACCTGGCAATTTATCTCACCCACGAGTTTCAGTATATCTCCAGAGACATTCTTGGCGACATGCTCGGTCGGCAGAATCTGTGGGCAACCAAGTTTGCGCCACGTAGTTCGGGAAATTACGGTGATATCTGATGCCGTATCCAACTGAAGACGAATACGTTTGCCGTTAATATCTAGTGTTATGTACTTACGTTTGCTGGCGAACTCGACTTTGGAAGTTGTGAAAACGGTCTGTACTCGAGGAGATTGTTTCGGCTTGAAACGACTACTTCTGTTCCTCACCGAAGGATTTTTCTGCGGTGTACAGTAACCCTCCTTATGTCCAAAACGGTGACAATTACGGCATTTATGTTTCTTGAAAGGACAGAACTTGACAAAATGCCACGAACCACAGTGCCAGCACACTGAAGGAGGTTTAGCTGAATTCTGAGACTGACGTGCTGTGTGCTTAACGGTGATCGGAGGACTTTTCACTGTGTTAATCGAACCAAATTCAGACGACTGTCGTTTGCACTCCACCATAGCAGTATCGTGCTTCAAGTTGATTAAACGTAGGCATTCTGCTGTCACCATTTGTAAAGTCATTTTCGGGTCTTGTTCCACGAGTGACAGAAGTCGAGTTCGTATGTCAGTATCTTCTGGGTTCTTCAACCCACAAATAAAAATCAAACACTTGAACTGATCTGATGTCATTTCGTGTGGTTTGAACCTTTCACATTCCTTGTTCACTTTGCCAGCGTAAGTGACATAATCATCGGAAGGCATTTTTGTCAACTGAAAACATTGATACCGAATATTAAACATGGATGACTGTTCACCAAAGATTTGTGATAAAACGGTGACTGTCTCATCGAATGATAACTCACGTGGGTTCTTAGGCAGAATGAAGTTAACATATCTGTTGTGCTCAACAGTACCAAGTTTTCTTAGTAACAATCGGACTTTGGCAGCATCATCAAACATGTAGCATTCAATACGGAAAACGTCTTCGTAACGATTGAACCATGCATCAAATACGAGACCAGATATTGGGTCGTAGTTGAACTCACTGATGGAATTTGAGATGCTTTCATATTTGTCAGAATGAGATGTTGATGGAACTTGAATGGACAGCTTCTGAGTGAGAGCTTCGATTAATTTTAGTTGAGCTGCTTCATTCTGAACTTGCTGCTGCTGCAAGATAGATTTGAGATCGTCCAGAGAGATAGACATTGTAATTGGGTTGTAATTAACACAGTCAAAAATGTTATATAGCTGCGCTGAACAGAATAAAAACTGTCGTCGTTTGCTTGCTATAACTGCAATGAATTAAGGTAAAACCCCGTCGCCAATTTGTTATAACTGTAGGGAATTGAATGAAGACGTTTTCACCTTGCTCTGTCTGCGCCTGAACTAATCTGCCTATCTGCTTGTCGTACCTTCCGATTTAGTAAAGCACGCAAATATCAAAAGACAAAGGCTGGACTGTGACTGTGTATTGAAGTGCAACAACGACAAAGAAAGCCATGGTATTTATACATTTTACAACAATATGGACAGCTAACAGCATTTGAAATAATTGATCTTAATAGCCAATAACAAAGTGCGTGAGAGATGATAATATACCATATGTGCGAGATTGACAGTCAATAACAAAATGTGTGGGAATGATAATATACCATATATGCAAGATTAACAGTCAATACCAAAATGTGTGAGAATGATAATATACCATATGTACAAGATTAACAGTCAATACCGAAATATGTGGGATCCTATCAGTCATCTGAACTGGTGACAGACAACTAGTGGTGTCCATCAGGGATGCCCATTATCCCATTTCTATTCAACTTCATCATAGATGTGTTAATGGACTTAACCCTAAGTGACTTCAGCGACTCAGGGATTGAATTGCTACCAGGGAATAATCTCGCTGACTTATAATATGCAGACGATATATTCCTTGTAGGCGAGGACGCTGACAAAATGCAGAGTCTTCTGAACACCTTGAGCTGCAATCTACGAATGTTTGGCATGCGATTCACTTCCCCCAAATTTAAGATAATGTTACAGGACTGGACTACACTGACTCCTAGTTTAGAAATAGGGAGTGAAGAGGTAGAGCGAGTTGACCGCTTCACTTATTTGGGAAGTTGCATCAGCCAAAGCCAATGGGTTGATCTCCGACGAAATCGCAGCACGGATACAGAGGACCAGTTTCGCATATGCCAGTTTACACCATCTCTGGCGTAGACGTGTGTGGTGATTGACAATTTCTATCTCTGTATTGTTTAAAATACTTACTGTTGACTGTTGATATGTTTCTTATATGAATTGCATAATAATTCCGCTAAATACAAATTCCTGATTGTTGCCCTCTCTGAGTTTTGGTTGGATTCGTGTAACTCGGTCATCTCGAAATACTAATATTCCTATTACAATAAATTACTACAAATTGGCGTCGTGATGGGGCTAAGTAACCTGGGAAAATTCCCCATTAATGGGTCTCCGCGGGAGATTGCTGATTATTTGGAATGCTTCGATGCGTGGTGCATTTCCAAGAATGTTCGGGCTGACAAAATACCTGCTCATTTCATCACTGCTATTGGGCTTGATGCATATAGCCTAGTGAAGAATCTGGCGTTTCCAGATAAACCTATTTCTCTGCCATATGCTAAGCTCCGTGAAATTCTTATAGATCATTTCCATGTAACTACTTTTGAGACCAGAGAGAGGGCTCACTTCAACAAACTGGTACGTTCTCCCAACCAGAAGATTCGAGAATTTATTCTTCAACTTCAAATTCAAGCCTCAAAGTGTAATTTTGGAGATCAGCTGCATACACAACTACGTGATCGTCTAATTGCTGGAATCAACATGGTTAAATTAGAGAAGGAGTTAATTCAGATTCCTTCTTGTACGTTTCAAACTGCTAAAGATGTATGTATTACATATGAAGATGTCAATAATGAATACTCTGCTCCCACTACGTCAGTGTCTGATGTTATGCTTTCTAAAGTCGAAAATACAAGTGGTCATGGAAAGCAATCCAAACTGCCGTCCACAGGTAATAGAATGCAGAGAGAGATCAAAAACATTAAACCGTGTTTATCCTGTGGAAAGTTACATCTACGAAGCACTTGCCGTTTTCGGGGTGCTAAGTGTCATAAATGTGGTAAAGTTGGACACATCAAGACGGTTTGCAGAAGTTCAAATACTTATGTTGCTCAACATTCTTATAATTCTCCCAAGCTGTCTAGTAAAATGGAGTCAATGTGTCTTTCAACCTTTCAAAATACTCAAGCTAATCCAACGAAAACCTCCACTGCAAGTTCAGCAACTCAAGCATCAACTGTTTTCAAAAATGAGGTAGCCAAGTTGCAATGTGAACTGTCGAAAACACGAAAAGACCTGAATGAGATGAGAGAGCAACTGATTAAAATTGAGGAATTACTGCATATGCATAGACTACGTCTGGTGAATGCAGAGCATACAAGTACCCGTGAAAGTCCTGCAAAACGTTTCAAATCTCGAATTCTCAAAAAGCATCTGATGTCCACGACTTCTAATGTACATTATTACAAAGATAATAACTATAGACCTTCTGTTGGAATTATACTACAAAAAATGGGAAATCGAGTGGTGAAGATATTAGACATCAAAGATCACTCAGTTCATAACGGACACCTGGACAAAGTGACAATAAATGAAGTAGGTCGTTCCAATTATAATATTATTGATTCCGCTAATAATCCTGATTTTGTAGATAATTCAGAAATAAGTCCAGATAATACTGATGAAAATAATATCACAGAATCAGTTAGGTCGAAGCTACTTGCAAGCAAACCGAGACATCGTTATAAATACGCGAGGAGATATTCGAGGTGTGGCGGATGTGGTGATTGACAATTTCTATCTCTGTATTGTTTAAAATACTTACTGTTGACTGTTGATATGTTTCTTATATGAATTGCATAATAATTCCGCTAAATACAAATTCCTGATTGTTGCCCTCTCTGAGTTTTGGTTGGATTCGTGTAACTCGGTCATCTCGAAATACTAATATTCCTATTACAATAATTTACTACAACGTGATATCCGGCTAGCTATCGACCAAAGGGCGGGTGTACTGGTCATCAGTCCGCTCCGTCCTCCTTTATGGCCAGCTGTGAGACCTGGCCACTGAGAGTGGAAGACATGAAAAGACTAGCTGTCTTTGATCATAGGTGCCTGCGTTCTATTTCCCGTGTAAAGTGGCATAATAAGGTGAGCAACATGGAGGTTAGGCGTCGAGTTCTAGGTAAACAGGGGAAATCAATCGACGAAGTCGTGAAGCTACAAAGACTGAGATGGTTAGGACATGTGTTACGTATGCCAAACCATCGCCTCCCTCGACGAGCTATGTTAGCGGATATAGGGTCAGGCTGGAAAAAAGCTAGCGGCGGTCAAACCAAAACTTGGCCCCACCAGTCAATGAAATCCACAACAGTTGGTCTAAGCCATGTAGGAAGGTGTAGACTTCCTGGTTGGGGTCTTCGGGACGGTAAAAATCAATGGTTGGAAACAATTGGTGATATGGCTAAAAACCGTTCTCAATGTCTAGGGCAGATGCATCCACTCCTTGTGACTTATGATTTCCAATGAAACTAATTGTTCTTCATTATTACTATTCCGTTTGTCTCCCACCTCTGTTTACTGTCTCTATTATGCATTTCTTGCACTTTCTTCTGTTGCTTTGTGTGCTACATGGAGGGAGTGTGGCGACTTGAACTGGTGCACATATGTGCAAAGTTCTATGTCGAAAACATACAGACAGACCTTGCAATGACTGCGAGTTAGGTCAAGTACATAGTTCGGTCAAACTAGTAGGTCGGGGGTAAGCTACGTGCCACTTAACCAGCTTGTTAATATTCTGGTTGACAGGCACTTGGACTCATGTGAAAAATGGGCTAAATCCATTCTATCTATCTAACTCACACCATCCTCTTCATTCACAACTCTCCCCTTGTATCTCATCAGACATAACCAGAGGCCTATATAGAAAACTATAAGCTCGCACCAGCGAATACAAAACTCAACCATACCCTACTTAGCTCGTGTTCTGTGTGATAAAGAAAGCATTAGGCGTGATACCTTTAACTTATTAAATAGTCAGTAGAACAACTGGATCTTGTCTTTCCAACTCATATCATTTATGGGTACAACGCTTTCTTTTCCTTTTCTCTTCTTGTTCTGTTATGTGCTGCTTTGTTTCTGTCTTCTTTACAAACTCTGTTTAAAACATTCTTCTTCGTTCTTTCACACTCTGTATATCTCGACCTTTTGTTACCGCTTACGCCAGTAAATATGCTAGCATCTACTTCTCTAACACCTTCAAACACTCTGTTGAATTTTGACTTTCCTACCGACATGCCAATATGTTGTTGTCAAAACGAACTGAGATTACCCATAATCTATGTAGAATTTGTATTAATTGTTATTGTACTCACTGGATGCAATACTGTAGTAAAATGCTGAGAATTCCATTCTGTATCACAAGTACTGTTTTGGAATAAAGCAAATTATGTCTGATTTCCCACAAACTGGAAGATATGCAAGTGAAAAGCAACAAGCTGGCAGAAGAAGCATCAAAGATAGGACTTCAAGTGAACATAGAGAAAACAGAGGTGATGAAGATTCTTGGCCAACACCACCACCAACAACAACAACAACAGACAACAGTCAGCATAAATGGGAGGAACCTGGAAGAAACAACCTCCTCTACCTACCTACCTACCCGGGAAGCATCGTTTCAACTACAGGCGGAACTGACGAGGATATCAAAGCCAGAATCGGGAAAGCAAGACAAGCTTTCATTACCCTTAAGTCTGTGTGGAGGTCAACACTACTCAGCATCAAAAATAAGATCCGGATTTTCAACTCCAATGTGAAGTCAGTGCTACTTACTATACGGATCAGAGAAGTGGCGCATCATAATGAGCATCTCAAACAAACTTCAGACCATTAACAGTTGTCTTCGCTCGATACTATTCAAGATCAGATGTCCAGCCAGAAAAGATCAGCAACAGGGATCTCTGGCAATAAGCGAACCAACCCAGCAGGAACCGATTGTGCAACAAATAGGCAGGAAGAAATGCAGATGGATTGGCCATACGCCGAGGAAACCATCAACTGACATCACTAGACAAGCCATTGCTCGAGTGGAGCCCGAAAGGGAAGCGGCGAGTTGGTCGTCAGTGCAAGGGTGACTTGGAGGAGGTCATGTGAGGAGGAGATGAAAGTATGTGGGCAGACTTGGAGCGGGGTAAAAAAGTTGGCAGAAAACAGAAGGAAATGGAGACGCGCAGCTGAAGCCCTATGTTCCTCTAGGAATTAAAGGATATAATAATAATAATTACTCTATAACACTGTGTAATTTATAAAAATAAAATCTTTTTGTTGTTGTTATTGGGTAAATTAAAAGCAGTAGCATACTAAATGCTGAAAATCCCACACTGTATATCTATCATAATTACTGTTTTGGAATAAATTAAATTATTGTTATTATTACCACTACAATCATCTTTTATTACTGACGTATTTACACCACTTGACGCTCATTATTTTTGATCCACAAAAATTCACGGTCATTGGTTAAAAAAATTTTTTATATATATACAAAGTTATGTACATTAGAGGAAAATATGAAGATGTCTCCTTGTTTTATTCCAAAAATATATAAAAATTGCTCTCACATCCGAATAATATTACCGAAGTGGGACAGACTCAGGACCAGTTTCAGTGCCCGATCCATTTGACTGAGTGTTACTGGACATTGTAGGCCCAACGACTACTGGTGCGTCGGGATCACCACGTACAGCACGATATTTAGCCATTTCATTTGGAAAAGTACGACACAGTTCATACATAAGTAGAGCTCGGAAACGACGAAGACTATCCAACTTTCCACGAACTGCTTCATTCTTAGCTAATGCTTGTTCCATACACTCTCGTGTATACAATTGAGGATTTTGACCAGAATCAATTTTAGAAAATAACTCGATTGGAACGTGTACATCTTGCATGTCCACTTGCATTCGGTCGACATCCTTAAGAAAATAAGAAGCAAACACTACCAATTAAACAATTTACTGATGTTAAATACACGTTGGTGAAGTAAAGAGTTTACACAATTAATAAAAAAAACAGTCACTACATGTAGAAAAACAAACAATGTTCACACTACAGAGGTGATTATCTGAAATCCCGAGAAAATGGCATACGTCAATCTGTGCCACTTATGACGCCGTCACGACGTCTGCCTGCTCCAGTGCACACAGTTTTGCGCTCTACGCCTGCGAAACGTGGCCTCTCATGGTTGAGGATATGCAGCAACTCTGCGTATTCCATCATCGCCATCACCAAACGATTGCTTATGTCTGATGGCCTCATCGTGTAAGTGTTTGAATACAGTGGAGATCACTATTCGTTGAATGTGGTCATCTTGAAACATAGGCTTCGGTGGCTTGGCTATGTGCTACGAATATCATCCTAGAGGTTACCGTACCGGCTGCTGTCCATTAGCCCGGGAACTGGATGGAAAAAGAGCAGAAGTGGTCAGTCTATGACGTTGCGCCATGGGATGAAGAGCATATATGTTACGTAAGCATCAGTTGGCAGATAGCGGCTCCCTAACTGGAGTCCAAAAGATAATTCGAATAGGTGGCTTGAAACGTTATTAGATATGGTCATGGATCACACAATCAATGGCAAACATGCCACCACTTCTTTCTTCCCTTTCTAACAGTACCGTGAAGTAAGCAGATCATATAGTCCTTCTACGTGAAGACCCTGACAAAATAGAGCACAGTCTTCTGAACACCTAGAGGTGCAATCTGCGGATGTATGGCAAATGATGCTGCAGGACTGGACTACATTGACTCCTAGTTTAGACATAGGGAGTGAAGAGGTAGAGCGAGTTGACCACTTCACTTATTTGGGAAGTTGCATCAGCCAACGTCAATGGGTTGATCTCTGACGAAATCTCAGCACGGATACAGAGGGCTAGTTTCGCATATGCCAGTTTACGCCGTCTATGGCCTAGACGTGATATCCGGCTGGCCATCGACCAAAGGACGTATGTACTGATCAGCAGTCCGCTCCGTCATCTTTTACGACTGTATGTGAGACCTGGCCATTCAGAGTGGAAGACATGAAAAGCATAGCTAGCTTTCTTTGATCATAGGTGCCTGCGTTCTCTCTCCCGTGTGAAGTGGTATAATAAGGTGAACAACATTGAGGTTAGGCATAGGTCAAGTGTTAGGTAGGTGGGAGGGTAAATCAATAGACGAGGCTGTGAAGCTATATTGACTGAGATGGTTAGGACATGTGTTATGTAAACCTAGCCTAGCCATCGCCTTCCTCGATGGGCAATGTTAGCTGACATAAGGTCAAGTTGAAAAAGAGCCAGTGGTGGTCAAAACAAAACATGGCCTTATCAGTCAATGAAATCCACAACTGTTAGTTTAAACCAGTTATGTAGGAAGGTGTAGGCTTCTTGGATGGGGTCCTGGGGACGGTAAACACCAATGGCTGGCGCAGATGCATCCACTCCTTGTGACTTATAATATTCAATAAAACTATATTGTTCTTCGATATTACTATTCTTTTTGCCTCATATCTCAGTTTACTGTCTCTATTTCGTTTTACTTTCCTTTCTGGCTTTGTGTACTGAGTGAAGTGTGACAATTCGAACTTGTGCACATCGGTGCAAAGTTCTATCTTGAAACCAGACAGACAAACCGTAAAGTGATGAATGTTGAATAATCCTCACAAATGTATTTGCGTGCTTGTCTTCTAGATGACATCCCTCATTCATTCTCTGCCTATATTCTTTATGCAAAATTGTTGTGTCGCATCCCTTGGTGCCCATCATGTACAAAGTTTGTGTTTGAAATGAAATAAATGCAATAAACTATTATAAAATCACAAAACACTTAGTAACTGTTCTGCATTTCATTCTTTTTAAGAAAACTTATATGTGATTGATTGATTGGTTTCAACGTAGAACTTTGCACTGATGTGCAGCAGTTCCTCCATATAGCACACAAAGCAAGAGAAGAAAGTAAAAAGAAATGCAAAATAGAGACAGTAAACAGAGATATAAGGCAAAGGGGAACAGAAATATCGAAGAACCATAGAGTTTTATTGGATATTATAAGTCACTTATATCTAGAATAATCAGACTATAATAAATGATGCAGCGCAGACCTACTTCTATTATTGTATTCACTAAGAAGCCATCAGCCATAAGAGATTTAATGCGATAATTGCTAGTGTGCATGAAATACAGGAATCTGCTAGAAACTCTATTACCAAAACTTCTTTGAGTTTAATAGCTTTGTTTGAAAACTGATTCTCAACAGGAGAGAGGACTAATTAAGGTAATGGTGATTCATATGAACTGTGATCAAGATTTGACCGAATAGTTCCAAAATATAACTGGGAGCCGAGTGAGAAGTAGACATTTGCAAAAGAAAATTATATTTGTAAAATCTTAGAAAAACTGAAATGATTAATTCCAACGTTTCCTGCGTTCGGCAATCTGGTTTGAACTTCTTCAGGGAAATTAATCGAAATTAACATAACAGAGGTGTTTATATATAAAAAAGACATCTATTGTTTTTTAAAAAAAACTTTGTCCAATCATATGAATCATGAAGCAGGTATCAACATGTATAATAAACAAAATTGTATGAAATGTGATCAAAACTTGACCTCAGACTTTCAAAATTAGTCTACTTTTGTTAAACAATTTAAACTTTTTATCGGATTACGTTCGACTAAAGGCACATGGTCGTAGATAACTGAATATGAGAATTTTTGTGTATATATGCGGTATACAATGGTGTGTGTATGGGTAAACAGTCATAAAACGTTTGTTAGCCTCTTCATAGGAAGATTTAGACAATCGGGAATTTAGACCAAGCATGATTAATTAGTGATACATATCCATTTTTTGTTTATTTATTAATCAGGATTTGCCATGCATCAGCTAACATCACATCTGCATGTCTGTTGAAACTGTTGGGATTCACACAGATATACAAAGCTTCTGCAGTCAGTCTTTCTTAATACGAACCAAAACCTTGCTGTGGAACCTTAGTCTTATCAAAGTCGACTTTATGTCCCGTTTCTATCAAATGCAGTGCAATCGCTGATCTGTTTTTTAGCTTCTTTAAGTCTGCAGATGTCTTTGGAACCACCTATAGACATTGTTTACACTCTTTCACTCTTATATTTGGCTATCTGGAAGTTTCTCCTACATATACGTCCCCACAATTGATCTGGTGCACACAGTTCTGTTGGTTGTCTTCTATTTTCTTATCCTTAACCATCACCAGTGATAAGGAGTGTAAGGTGTTAGTTGCACGAAAATACACTTATGTTCAGATAATTAAGGATTCGCTTTATCTCATTCGATGTTTCTTTGTTGGTGAGGAATCACCACTGCACTAACCCAATTCTTAGCAACAGGTTTCGATCCATTCTTATCTTCACATTGTAAATATCTTTTTATGAAGGCTTTAGGATAATTATTTGATTCAAGAGTGAATTGAACCAATTTTTGGAGAAAATTTTTAAAAATAAGAGATGTCCTTTTTAATTTATAAACCTGTTATGTTAATTTCGATTAATTTCCCTGAAGAAGTTCGGACCAGATTGCCGAACACAGGAAACATTGGAATTACTCATTTCAATTTCGCTGAGATTTTACAAATATAATATTTTACTAAGGTAATGGTGGTTGTCACTTTAACATGCATGACTGGTTTATCCAGTTCCTGTTGACAACACTGGTAGCAATGGAACAATGAGGAGACGTCTTATCCCAAAGCTATATAAATAAGCGAATACAAGGACCCCGACCAGGAAGTCTACACCTCCTTACGTGGTTACCTCAAACTAATTGCCAAAGACTTTATGGAGCGATCGCGATTTTTGGTTTGACTACCACTAGCTCTTTTCCAACCTGATCCCATGTCAGCTAGCATTGTACTACTCTTCGTATTATAAGAGATAGAAAGCAGACACCTATGATCAGAAACAGCTAGCCTTTTCAGATCCCCGACTTTCAATGGCTATCACGTCTCACAGCCATAAGGGAGGATAGAGAGAACAGGACTTTTAGGTCAAACAGCAAGGATGTCACCATTTATTCAGTGGATTGGGATCCAATAACCTATGTATCTTAACTTCTGTCGAAACTGATATTAGCACATGTGTCCAATCCTTTTCAAGTATTCCGTAAAGAATTTTATTTAATGACTTAACCAAAAATCTGAACACAAGTTTATTCCACAAAATAAAATCAGTATGTAGAGAAATTTATTCACAACTTTTGCAACACATTAGAAAAGACATAAATAAGTGAAAGTACCTGTAACTTGTAAACTAAATCGTTTATCTTCTTTTGAAATGAAATACTCGGTTGGTAATCACACACAACAATACCCGCCTCTCTGCAATGATCAATGATACATTCAATGTTTTCTTCCAAAATTTCAAAACGACTACGATCAGCCATAAATTAAATCTAAAAGGAAAACAGATTGATGACTATCAGAGAAAAATTAATTGAAATATCGTAGAAAATACCTATCACGACATTTTTTACTCCTTTACGTTCCCAGTGGAGCATAGGGGACTTCAAGCTAGAACTTTCAAGTTTCACTAGCAGTGGCATTTATTTTTACGGGAATGAGGTTGCTAGCCTCATATGTAACCTTCCTTCTTTACCAGTCTTAGCAAGTTAAACGATTGCATC
Organism: Trichobilharzia regenti; assembly: GCA_944472135.2. Classification (NCBI taxonomy): domain Eukaryota; kingdom Metazoa; phylum Platyhelminthes; class Trematoda; order Strigeidida; family Schistosomatidae; genus Trichobilharzia; species Trichobilharzia regenti. The sequence continues at coordinate 46,283,021 of OX235268.1, forward strand.
GGCCGGGGATTGAACCCCGAACCACATGTGGCGTGGTTGGTGAGCATTCTACAGGTGTGACGCCGAGGCACTATCACGACATTAGAGAGGAAAAAGAAGCTCAGTAAAGATATCTTTCCGGTAACTTCATTCCCAACAGATATGCAATTGCATCTATGTACATAAGTTAACTTAAATATGTGATTGAAATATATGTACAATAGAATGCACCGTGTGGGGATTTTGAAAGTTATCATGATTCTATATACGTGATACAACAAAATAAAAACGCTGCCAAAGTGTCTTTGTTGACCTTTAAACTTGCAGACTGATCGTCAGACTTCCGGGTATTAATCAAGGTCTGAACTTACTATATTGTATGGGGATATTTCGTAATTAATCTCGCAAAAGTGACATGCAACTTCTATGGTAAGCGTATTGTTTTACATATTAATAATAATAATAATGGTAATAATCTACTTTATTCCAAAACCAGTGCTTATAATACAGAATGGAATTCTGAGCATTTGTCACTATATTGCATCTAATTTACACAAAATATAAACAAAATTAACCACAGCAATTTGTCCACAGTTACGGTAAGAATAAAGTCAAAAATGTGCAAAGTACAAAATAAGAATAATAACTATAGTAATAATGGTAATAATAACAGTGGGTTTGTTTCAAATCGTATTATCGGTACAGTTTGGAAATTTTAGCATGTTATAGATTATTGAATTTAATGTTCTATTTATATAGCATGGTGAGGAGAAAGACAAAAATTAATAATTATCATAGAGCCTACATGATGTTTACACTTGAGAAAATAAATATCGAAGGGCAATAACAAGAAAGATTGATGGAATAAGGATGGAGAAAATGGTGTATTTACTAGTGGTAAAAAGGTTAGTCAATTTGTTTTGATAAGTCACACAGTTGTACAGTTATCAGTTAATATAACTGTACAGCACTGTGTGGTTTATCAAAATAAAATCTTATCCGTAATGGAGTTATACTCTACCACAGTGCCAAAGTTTTATACTTATATCATTTAGTCAATTTGTCCCTGACACTATTTTCATCACATAAAATACGTGCCAAATATGGTTTCGTGGAATTATTATACTAAGACGTCTGTCTGTCTGTCTGGATTCAACATAGAACTTGGCACCGAAGTGCAGCAGTTCGAGTTGCCACGTTCCAAATAGCACACAGAGGTAGACAAGAAGATGAGTGGAGAGAATTAATAGAGTTTGACAAATATAAGAGTGAAACAGAATGGGTAATGGTAGAAAGGAATATGAAAGATTACAGAGACTGAATACATCTGCGCCATTGACAACGATTTTGAGCCATGTCACCTATTGTCTCCAGCCATTGATTCCTAGAGTCCCGAGGGCCCCAACCCGGGAGTCTGCATCTCCCTACCTGACTCAGTTTAACTGTCAAGGATTTCATGGATTGATGCCATGTTTTTGTTTGGCCACCACTGGCTCTTTTCCAACCTGAACCTATATCAGCTAACAATGCCCGTCGGGGGAGGCGGTGGTTAGGCATGCGCACCACGTGACCTAGCCATCTTAGTCTATGTAACTTTATAACCTCGTCGATTGATTTTCCCTCTTTGCCCAACACTCTACGCCTAACGTCAACATTACTTATCTTGTGAAACCACCTAACGTGAGACAGAGATCGCAGACATCTATGATCGAAAGCAGTCAACCTTTTCATGTCTTCAACGCGTATTGGCCATGTTTCAGAGCCATAGAGAAGGACGGAGCGAACTGATGAGCAGTACACACGTCCCTTGGTTGATAACCGGATGTCACGCCTACGCCAGAGATGGTGTAAGTCAGCGAAAGCAGCTCGAGCTTTTCGGATCCGTGCTGAGATTTCATCGCCAATCAGTCCGTTGGTGCTAATACAACTTCCCAAGTAGGTGAAGTGGTCAACATGTTCTATCACTTCACTCCCTATCACTAAGTTAGGGGTTGACGTCGTCCAGTCCTGTAGCAGCATCTTACATTTTGCAGGGGCGAATCGCATGCCAAACATACGAAGATTGCTGCTCAAGGTGTTCAGAAGACTCTGCATTTTGTCAGCATCCTCCCCTAACAGGACTATGTCATCTGCATATTCTAAGTCCATTAGATTATTCCCTGGTAACAAGTCGATTCCTAAGTCACTACGTTCAGTTAAGGATACTTCCATTAGCATATCTATGATGAAGTTAAACAGAAATGGGGAAAGTGGACATCCCTGTCGGACACCACTGGTTGTTACTAATTCAGATGACAATTCCCCATAAGCCCTTACACGACTACGTGAGTTTGAATAGAGTGCCTTGATTAGTGCAATGTACTTTCTTGGCACTCCCTTCACAGTCAGACATTGCCATAGTACTTTTCGGTCCACGGAGTCGAAGGCCGCCTTCAAGTCAAGAAATATGACAATTGTTGGACGCCGAAAAGTGTGTCTATGTTCTAGAATCTGTCGAAGAGTGAAGATATGATCTATGCACCCTCTACCTGGTCTAAAGCCTGCTTGATTTTCCCTTGTCTGTTCCTCCCGAGTTCTGCTTAGTCTATGCATGATTACTGAGCCTAGGATTTTAGAGACTATGTTCGTTAGGCTGATCCCCCTATGATTATCACACGAGGACTTGTTTCCCTTCTTGAATATCGGTATAATAAGTGACTTACCCCAGTCTGATGGTACTGTCTCTGATTCCCAGACTTTGCCTAGTACCTCAGTTAATCTACAAACTAGTATGTCACCCCCATATTTAAACACCTCCGGAATAATTCCGTCGGGTCCTGCCGCTTTGCCTCGTTTCAAATTACTGATAGCTTTTGTAACCTCACCTACAGACGGCGGACCAGTGTCTATATCCCATTCGGGTACGTGGTGGATGGCGGGGAGGTTCAGTGTGGCTGTAGGCAAGTTAAATTGTTCCTCAAAGTGTTCTTTCCAGCGTTCAAGGCGTCTATCCTGAGAGCTAATTAAGGAGCCATTTTTCTCAGAAATAGTCTCACTTATGAATTGCCTTTTCCCGCCCGATTCTGTGATGAGTCTAAAGAGTTGCCTAGTGTTGCCTATCGCCAATGCTTTTTCCATCTCTTTCGCCTTTGTCACCCACCACTGTTCACGGTCCTTGCGGAGACTTTTAGTAAGTTTCCTTTTGTGCAGCTTTCGCTCCTCATTGAATTCGGAGCTCGCCGGAATAAGTCTTCTAGCATCTATCAGTTCGGATGAGGCAGTCGAAATCCAGTGGTTTTTACTCACCTTTGGATTTGTCTTATTCACAGCTTTTACAGCTGTATCTATAGCTGACTGAATATTCTTCCAGGCTTCTCCAGGGTGAGCACAGCTGTCGGATTCAGATATGCGTTTAGCTAGTTCTTCCTCAAATAGGGATTTAGTTTCCTGATCGAGCTGGGGGCGTAATGGTTTTACCGCCAGCTGTTTCCTACGTCCGTTCAGTCGTAAGCACACACGAGCCCGGACCAGTGCGTGATCGGTATCTACACACGTGTTCCAGAAGGAGCGACAATCTCCTACCGACCCACGCCAACGATAGCTTATTGCTATGTGGTCTATTTGTGTCCAGCGTTGGTTTGATGATGGGGGTCGCCAGGTTAAACAGTGTCTCTCCTTGTGTTTAAAGTTAGTGCTTACAAGAAACAAATGATTATCTGAACAGAACTGTAGGAGACGGTCACCGTTGTCGGTTCGCTGGCACGGAACTCCATAGGTGCCACCGACATCCTTCTCAGATTGACACAATTTCCCTACTTGAGCGTTGAAGTCACCAGCTAGAACGACTATATCTGAGCGTTTAGCCTTTCTCACCAAACTAGACAGCTTTTGGTAGAACTCATCCTTCGTTTCATCCGAACTGCAGTCAGTGGGGGCGTAGGCGGAGATTACGAAAAGGCATCGGCGAGTAGTGCAGTCCTTTCTCCTTCTTACTGATCCGTTCAGACGGACAGCACACATTCGGCTATCTACTGGGATCCAGTCAAGCAATGTCTTTTCTGCCCTAGTACTCAGAGCTATCCCTACGCCAGCTAATCCCCGTGAACTAGCTGTGGCATCTCCTGACACCCTCAAGGTGAATTTTGAAGATTCATCCTGTTGGCCAGGTGGGGTTAGGTGAATAACCACACTTGGGTCTTGTATGCGTGTTTCTGAAACACAACATACATCAATGGCTCGAGATGCCAGGGTCTTAGCTAGTGATGCTTGTTGTCCTATTTGGCAAAGTGTCCTTACATTAAATGCTCCTATATGAAATTGGTGGCGTGGCTTTAGGAGACTATCCGTGGTGGTTTTTTGGCTTTCGTCGTTTTTAGTGGACACAGAGTGAAGAGGGAGTGAGGAGCCATCAAGTAGAGGAGTTGCATCACTGGGGGAAGGTAAGGTAATAGAGATGAAGATGAAGACAAAGATAAGTGAGGATTAGAGAGGTTTTGTGTGCGTTTTGGATTGTGAGGGCGATTGTTACTTCCCGGCTGCCCACACCGTGGAAGTTGGTTGCGTGACCGCAGAGCCCAGGGGACAACTGCTTGTGGCCGGTCACACGCGGCCTGTTTTTGTTCGTTCTTCGTTGTTTTGTGTGCCTCAGTAGCATACTTATCACTCCCGCCCTGTGACACGGCAGCAGGAAGCGCGGTCGTTGTTAATCCGGGCCACGGCCGATCCGGCATGAAATTTTGTGAATTTGTTTGGATCATGGTATTGGATGAGGTAGCTGCTTTTTGTTTAACCGCTATCCAAACAACCTGCCTGGCATGGTAGAACCTCAAGAGACATAAGTCTCAGCCAGTATAGCTTGATTAGGTCATTGCGGTGTTCAAGCCCGACCACCACGTCAAGGTAGCAGCTTTCGGTCGGGACGTGCACGCATAAAGTCTTCTGAAGTGACTTCTTGTTTTAGCTGAGGAGACATGGTGAAAGCTGCGGGTACTGAGGTGGATGAGGATACGTTGTGTGATGAGTTTTGTGAAACACGCCACTAGCATGATTAAAGCACGAAGGGCAGGTCGAGCAAGATAAAGTGGCTTAATTAGAGTCTAATAATAATAATCTACTTAAATTCCAAAGACAGGACTTATAATATAGAATGGAATTCTCAGCATTTGTCACAATAGTGCATTTGAATTACTTAGAATACAAATGAACCAAAGAAATTCGTCTACAGTTAGGGTATTAAGTCAAAGATATTTGAGAGAGGATTGTAAATATAAGAATAATAACAGTAAAGCTTGATGGGATGAGGATGGGGAGAATGGTTTATCCACTAGTGCAAATAATGTTAGTTATTTCTCCCCTGACACTGTTTTCATCGCATAGAATACGCGCCAAATGTAGTATCCTAGATCTAAGACGTGCACGCATAGTTTTTTGAAATGATTTCTGGTATTACCTGAGAAGACACAAGGTGAAGGCCGCAGGTAAAGTCGATGCTCACAGCTTGACAAAATTCCTTTACCAAATTTGCTGCATGCAACCAAATGCCTATCAATGACGACATCAACGATATGGCCCAATGGGATACCACTACTCGTCCTACTGACAGCCTTCAGAGTTCTACGAAGTATGACAGTTTTTTCTAAGCAATCCAGGAAAGAAGAGGGGTGAATAGTACAGAAGTTCAGATGTAAAAGTTGACAAACTGTAAGAGGAAGGGTTGAGTCATTCCCGAATGCCTTAAATTTTTAATGTAAAAAGTCAGAAGAAATATTCTTTTAGAAATCGCTAAGACATGGGGAGACTAGGATAGGTCAGAAGAAAGAATTAATCCAACATACTTAACGTCACACTTGATTTCTATATCACTATCATCAATTTTGCAACCGTCATAGGAATTAACAGCTTCATTTAGCTTTCTTTTACATATAGTGTTATCTCATTGGATATTTTGAAATCACAAGCCAATAAAACATCAAACATAAGTGATCAGATACCCAAGACCAACAGTTTCTCAAAAAAGCCTTCGAAAAATATCCAACCTTTTAGAAAACTACTACACATTATGAAGTTCGAATGCAACTTATCAAGACAATTGACAGCTTTGTACGCTAAATCATCAAATCTATTTGCTGTGTGACAAGCATACCTGACGTCAGCGTGTAACTGTATATAGTACTTCACAGCCACATTCAGTAGAGAGAAGCATGAAAGATGATACAAAAACGAAAAAACGTCATATTATGAAAAAGTCACAGAATTCAAAAGACGAGAAAGTAAAACAAATACGTAGGTATGATATAATATCTGGAATGAAGGAAAAATACATACTAGTGGAGTTAGGCCAAGGAAATCGATTTCAAGCTGTTTCACTAAGAGCTTTGTAAGCATAGAAGTCAGCTAAAACTTGTACACAGTTTACAACAACAGACAGTAACATTTCAGATCAGTGCCGTATCTTAGTTTGGCACTCTTCTTTCTGTGGCAGTAGAGAATTGTAGCTCATGATAAGGATGGAGATTCTCCGGTGTTCTCCGACCTCGGACTTCAGACCGTGGATTTTTTGTGACCAGACTTGATGAGATGATCAGCACTAACGTTTTTCCTTTCATTACGAGCCGACTTTAGTTGAAACCGCGGTGCTGATACATAAGAGACTAGTAATAAGCAACATCCGTGATCTGTTCACAATAATCGGTTTGAGCATTAAAAGGACTACAGACCTAGAGATAACATTCTGGGGAGATTAAACTCAAATACATTTTCCAGACGAACGGCTGGAACACTACAGAATACCTTGAGAAACATTTTAAAGTATACATGTGTACAACACTTGCTTATCACTGTGTTTGAATAAAACATGGAATTTAGTCCTCCAGCACTATAAAGAATTTAAGAAGGCTGCCTTTAGTCTGAAATGAAACCAAGCATAATAGCTTTATGGTTCGACCTAAGCGTTTAAGAAAACTTAAAGAATAATCATTGATTGGTCAAAGTATAGTGCTAGACTGTGTGGAAACCAAACATAGTACCAACTGGCTACAGATGACTTGCATGAGGAACATAAAAAGGTGAAAGCAAGTCATCAGTAGGTAGCATCAAATTGTTGCCTGAGCTATGCGGTGAAACAAAGATTTCATTCCCCATTCGAGATCCTCGAGGTGTAAGTAACCAAGTTTCGTACTTGATAACACGACTCGTTATAATTGAATCCTTATATTTAAATGTCTTGCCTCAGATTATCGCTTATTATTTTGTTTCTGTTATCCAAATCGCTTTTTGACTTAATATAATAAAGTCGAACTTCGTAAACGTACGTACTGGCGACAAACTTTCAGAATTTCGGAGATGTCAACAAATGAATCCGGATCTTTTGGCTATATAACCGAGTCGTAAATCATTGATTCTAAATACTTGAAGAACCACAGACAGGTAGCTACACCTTCGAACATGGCACGGACTAACACTCAATCCGTTACAGACACCCGTGGATAGACCACAACTAGCTATTTATCCACCGGTAAAGTTAAACTTTAAGCACCAGTAAGCATTAACGGACAAGTGACTTTGAACGCAACTACATGATAAGGGTAATTTTTGTGTATAAAATATATATTCCTGTAAATAATGAATTTAAAAGCATGAAACTTTTGAGCACTGGACACTTAATTAATGCTACCAAGCTTCAAAGATGGGATTTAAAGCTGGAATAATTCTTTTAGTGGTGAAATAAAGGTGAAAAACTGTCACCATATGTTGAATTAAGGCTTTTCATCCTGAGGTAAGGCCAGTCAGTGCTGAATCTGGGCTCAAAATCGCTGAATAACAAACCAAATAGGTACCGATCTACTTGGGAAAATGCCTAGAAAAAGAACAGGATGCTGAATTAGCGCCAGTCATGCTGCAAAACAGCAGTGAGTTCTAGTCTGTACGCATAATCAAACCATTTCAGAAAAGTTTTACAATTTGCTCGTTATAGAATGTCAGAGTTAGTTCAGAATCAGCGAGATTTAATTCAGCACCACAGTGAGCTTGGGATTCTACGCATGTAATCATCTAGGTTACCTAACTGAAATCTTTCCTTTACCTAACCTTGACGGTAGAATATTCTTAAAGTAACTCTAAACTAACTTGAAACAAACCTAGTGTGCCCTCATTAAATAAACCTAACATTAACCTGTTCTTAGCCCAAACTTCCCTATATCCTTAAATTAATCTTCACTAAATCTAACATGAAACTTGCCAGGTATCCTGCTTAACAACATACCACTTTATTGAGCACATTTTATTCATGATTACAATACTATTTACTTTCTCACCGAGCATTTATAAGTCGCTGAGGCCGCGGCGAAAAATGGGGTATTTGTGGGGACAAAATAGGGACAACCGGACTTTACAAAATGGGGAAAAGACGACAAAGATGGGGACAAAATGGGGTGAATGGGGAAAATCTTACTATTTCCCCATTTTGAACACGATTTTCCCCATTTTTGTCGACTTGGGCGTCGTACTCAACTGGTAACGAAGTCTTCACTTGACCAAATAATCCATTGGCTTTTCCTTCTGAAGTAACGCTACACATTATTAATCATGTTGCTCTATCTGACTTAGTCAACAAGGAGAAAATACCAGAATAATAGTCAATTAATGGGTTAATTAACACCTCATATCAAATAATTTCAACAGCTGAATATCATATAAGGCATCTGGTGCGAATCTCCTTGTTAAAACTCGAAAAATTACAAAGCCTGTGATGATAATTATAATCTCAACACATTTTGCAGTAAAATAAATAACTAACTACTAGATGTTACGGAAGTTTTCAAACTAACTTGGTGAATTTTCATGCGTCCAATCAATTTCTTGATTTAAAAAAACAAACGTACGATCGCTCTTTAAATACGACTTCATTCCTGACATTCTTTCACTTTTTAATGTTTGCATCCTTTTCTTTGCTTAGTTTTTTGAAATTTCATAATAGTTTTGCCACATATTCTCACTTTCGGAAGTTTTTGACCATGGTCCACAATATTCCCCCTAAACCATATTTATGCTGAATTTACCAATGCTAACGAAAAAATTTTCCTGTTGGGTACATTTGTCCACTGTTTTACACACCCGTTTTACTGGTTTCTTGCAACTGATTACCTGCGAGATCTAATTTTATGTCCATTCATCGAATACATAAAAAATGAATGGTAACAAAGTTGAGATTTACTTACCTCACTTCTGCACCCTTTTTCGGATGAGTGTCAGAATTAACTAATTATTGAAGCCCTACACATCATACAGGGTTGCTTCAACCTGTTTACTCGATAGATGTAGCCTACTGAAATACCACTCCGTGCAATATGGATGCATATCAGGCTGTGACCATGTTACTTGAGACACTGACTCGAACGACATAGGGTGAATTGCCTTTGCATGAAGGATTAAAGTAGCTTTAGGTGTGAAAATGTCATCTGTGAGACCCGTAAATGGGTTTGTCACACTTGACGGATGTAACAGTACAACCTTTGAAAGTCCATGCAATCATCAATGCACCCAGACGTTTATCTCAGTTGAGACATACAGGTTTAGATTACCAGGAGACGAAATCAGTGCCTCGAAGCCATTCGCTGACAGGGATACCGATGTGTGCGAAGAATCATACAAAGCACACGTAGGATACTGTAAACTCGGTCTCACCTCGAAAATCTTTCTAGCTTGCAACGAAAGGGGTCGTCTGTGCCAGAAGTTTACGTAGGCAATCGTGATTGTTTGCATCTGCAAAAGCGACAATTTGGAGTAGGCAAACCTGTAATAATGTAAAATGGTTCTCGTCAGCGTAATTGCAGGCGATCATTATCAGTGTGTAGCAGCTGACGGACTTGTAAGAGTGAGGCCTTCTCTCTTCACTTACACTAGCCGAGAAAGTTTGGTAGATGTGACAAGATGCTCTGTAGACATCGTACTTAGGGTGTAAATCTTGAGATAATCAATGAATTCCTTCAGGTTTATTCTGCGTTTAAAACTAGATGAGGGTATCTGACTCACTGGTAAAAATAATTTTGCATCTGGTTAAGAGAAGCGGAAATTCCATACTGATTGCATTAGACTTATATCGGCCGAGTGCTTCAGGTACATTAGCAATTCTTTAACAAAAAGAAGTGATGGAAAGTGCATATGTCGGAGACATCGTATAAATGCTATAATACGTTCAAATATTGTTGCAGCGTTTGTACTGCATTTCTTCCTGTTTCTAAGTAGATATCTTTAAACACAGTTGGCAGTCTTGGAATCAGTGTAACACTACCATTTGTATGAATGCCTTCAAACCCACATTCGGATCCTTAACAAGGAAGTCTGGATGAAAAATATGATCAGGGGGATTGGCAGTCTTTCACGAAGGGTATCGTAAAGCGAATTAAAGGTCCGATCTCCTGGCGTTAATTCCGCATTTTATGTAATTTACTCCCATCCCACTTATTCATTATTTCACGCACTGTTAGTAAACTCCCATGGCCGTTGTATGCGTTATGCTTTGATTCCATTCGCACTTCTAGGAACCAAAGTTTCGATGAAACCAGGGCTCATCACCGTCACTGCTGTCAATATTGAAAGATTGCCCAATGAACTGTTATATTCAAAGTGGTTTACTCTGGGGGTGACAAACCCTACTGTGATCTACCTACTTTCTGTTTGGCCAAAGACTGCAGCACCACGGAGGTAGGTATAACTGTCAATTACACTGAGATTTATTTATAGACCTTGAAGACACAAAATTTGAACGTGTAACCGTTTAAACCGTTTAGGTCAAGTACATATGTCAGTCAAACTAGTAGGTCGGGGGTATTCATTATGTCGGAACATAAGAATTTAGCTAAGGTAAGAATGGTTGACACCGAGAAGATAAGTAATTTAGCAAAAAGCTCAGTGATTGCACTGGATGCATTAACACACAATACGGTGGAAGAGGGTTAAAATTCTGAAGAGTAATATAGATAGGTGGAGAGACTGATTACTAAATCTTGGCTGGTTCATCGAGTCTACACCCAACACATGCAACAGAAATGACTCAATACAAATACCAGAGATACATATGGAAAATATTATTACCACACGTCAAATCAGAGAAGGGTGATAAAAAATGCTAAAATCCTATTTCAATTCACGTACATTATAACGATTGATATGTATCCACATAATATGTGTGTTTGTTTTTGACAGTCTGTTATATTTTGCTATGTATATATGGATCGATATTCCATTATCATTGACAATATGTTTTTGTCCGTCCACTAACTAACAAACATGTCTGACCTTGTTGTATTTTATTGATACCACTAATATTATTATTACCGAAAGTACTTTCTGTTCTTATATTGATTTTATTCAAATGTCTAATCATCAATTTCTACTCATGTATATAAATGAAGCAAACGAGTTGTGTGAGTAGTGCTTTGAAGTGATTATGAGCAGTAATGAATTGTGCTCGAAAAGTGGTCATCAGTTAATACCCTGTCAGCAGGGTAAGCTACGTGCCACTTAACCAGCTTGTTAGTATTCTGGTTGACAGGCACTTGGACTCATGTGAAAAATGGGCTAAATCCATTCTATCTATCTAACTCACACCATCCTCTTCATTCACAACTCTCCCCTTGTATCTCATCAGACATAACCAGAGGCCTATATAGAAAACTATAAGCTCGCACCAGCGAATACAAAACTCAACCATACCCTATTTAGCTCGTGTTCTGTGTGATAAAGAAAGCATTAGGCGTGATACCTTTAACTTATTAAATAGTCAGTAGAACAACTGGATCTTGTCTTTCCAACTCATATCATTTATGGGTACAACGCTTTCTTTTCCTTTTCTCTTCTTGTTCTGTTATGTGCTGCTTTGTTTCTGTCTTCTTTACAAACTCTGTTTAAAACATTCTTCTTCGTTCTTTCACACTCTGTATATCTCGACCTTTTGTTACCGCTTACGCCAGTAAATATGCTAGCATCTACTTCTCTAACACCTTCAAACACTCTGTTGAATTTTGACTTTCCTACCGACATGCCAATATGTTGTTGTCAAAACGAACTGAGATTACCCATAATCTATGTAGAATTTGTATTAATTGTTATTGTACTCACTGGATGCAATACTGTAGTAAAATGCTGAGAATTCCATTCTGTATCACAAGTACTGTTTTGGAATAAAGCAAATTATGTCTGATTTCCCACAAACTGGAAGATATGCAAGTGAAAAGCAACAAGCTGGCAGAAGAAGCATCAAAGATAGGACTTCAAGTGAACATAGAGAAAACAGAGGTGATGAAGATTCTTGGCCAACACCACCAACAACAACAACAACAGACAACAATCAGTATAAACGGGAGGAATCTGAAAGAAGAAACCTCCTTCACCTACCTGAGAAGCAGCACCTCAAATGCAGGCAGAAATGACGAGGATATCAAAGCCAGAATCGGGAAAGCAAGACAAGCTTTCATTACCCTTAAGTCTGTGTGGAGGTCAACAGAACTACTCAGCATCAAAAATAAGATCCGGATTTTCAACTCCAATGTGAAGTCAGTGCCACTTACTATACGGATCAGAGAAGTGGTGCGTCATGAATAGCACTTTGAACAGACTACAGATCTTCATAAACAACTGTCTTCACTCAATACTATTCAAGATCAGATGGCTGCCCAGGAAAGATCAGCAACAGGGATCTCTGGCAATAAGCGAACCAACCCAGCAGGAACCGGTTGTGCAACAAATAGGCAGGAAGAAATGCAGATGGATTGGCCATACGCCGAGGAAACCATCAACTGACATCACTAGACAAGCCATTGCTCGAGTGGAGCCCGAAAGGGAAGCGGCGAGTTGGTCGTCAGTGCAAGGGTGACTTGGAGGAGGTCATGTGAGGAGGAGATGAAAGTATGTGGGCAGACTTGGAGCGGGGTAAAAAAGTTGGCAGAAAACAGAAGGAAATGGAGACGCGCAGCTGAAGCCCTATGTTCCTCTAGGAATTAAAGGATATAATAATAATAATTACTCTATAACACTGTGTAATTTATAAAAATAAAATCCTTTTGTTGTTGTTATTGGGTAAATTAAAAGCAGTAGCATACTAAATGCTGAAAATCCCACACTGTATATCTATCATAATTACTGTTTTGGAATAAATTAAATTATTGTTATTATTACCACTACAATCATCTTTTATTACTGACGTATTTACACCACTTGACGCTCATTATTTTTGATCCACAAAAATTCACGGTCATTGGTTAAAAAAATTTTTTATATATATACAAAGTTATGTACATTAGAGGAAAATATGAAGATGTCTCCTTGTTTTATTCCAAAAATATATAAAAATTGCTCTCACATCTGAATAATATTACCGAAGTGGGACAGACTCAGGACCAGTTTCAGTGCCCGATCCATTTGACTGGGTGTTACTGGACATTGTAGGCCCAACGACTACTGGTGCGTCGGGATCACCACGTACAGCACGATATTTAGCCATTTCATTTGGAAAAGTACGACACAGTTCATACATAAGTAGAGCTCGGAAACGACGAAGACTATCCAACTTTCCACGAACTGCTTCATTCTTAGCTAATGCTTGTTCCATACACTCTCGTGTATACAATTGAGGATTTTGACCAGAATCAATTTTAGAAAATAACTCGATTGGAACGTGTACATCTTGCATGTCCACTTGCATTCGGTCGACATCCTTAAGAAAATAAGAAGCAAACACTACCAATTAAACAATTTACTGATGTTAAATACACGTTGGTGAAGTAAAGAGTTTACACAATTAATAAAAAAAACAGTCACTACATGTAGAAAAACAAACAATGTTCACACTACAGAGGTGATTATCTGAAATCCCGAGAAAATGGCATACGTCAATCTGTGCCACTTATGACGCCGTCACGACGTCTGCCTGCTCCAGTGCACACAGTTTTGCGCTCTACGCCTGCGAAACGTGGCCTCTCATGGTTGAGGATATGCAGCAACTCTGCGTATTCCATCATCGCCATCACCAAACGATTGCTTATGTCTGATGGCCTCATCGTGTAAGTGTTTGAATACAGTGGAGATCACTATTCGTTGAATGTGGTCATCTTGAAACATAGGCTTCGGTGGCTTGGCTATGTGCTACGAATATCATCCTAGAGGTTACCGTACCGGCTGCTGTCCATTAGCCCGGGAACTGGATGGAAAAAGAGCAGAAGTGGTCAGTCTATGACGTTGCGCCATGGGATGAAGAGCATATATGTTACGTAAGCATCAGTTGGCAGATAGCGGCTCCCTAACTGGAGTCCAAAAGATAATTCGAATAGGTGGCTTGAAACGTTATTAGATATGGTCATGGATCACACAATCAATGGCAAACATGCCACCACTTCTTTCTTCCCTTTCTAACAGTACCGTGAAGTAAGCAGATCATATAGTCCTTCTACGTGAAGACCCTGACAAAATAGAGCACAGTCTTCTGAACACCTAGAGGTGCAATCTGCGGATGTATGGCAAATGATGCTGCAGGACTGGACTACATTGACTCCTAGTTTAGACATAGGGAGTGAAGAGGTAGAGCGAGTTGACCACTTCACTTATTTGGGAAGTTGCATCAGCCAACGTCAATGGGTTGATCTCTGACGAAATCTCAGCACGGATACAGAGGGCTAGTTTCGCATATGCCAGTTTACGCCGTCTCTGGCCTAGACGTGATATCCGATGGCTGGCTGTCTACCATAGGGCGGGTGTACTGATCAGCAGGCCCCTCCGTCCTCCTTTATGACTGTGAGACCCGGCCATTGAGAGTGGAAGCCATGAAAAGCCTGGTTAGCTTGTTTTGATCATAGGTGCCTGCGTTCCCTCTCCCGTGTGTGTTAAGTGGTATAATAAGGTGAACAACATTGAGGTTAGGCATAGGTCAAGTGTTAGGTAGGTGGGAGGGTAAATCAATAGACGAGGCTGTGAAGCTATATTGACTGAGATGGTTAGGACATGTGTTATGTAAACCTAGCCTAGCCATCGCCTTCCTCGATGGGCAATGTTAGCTGACATAAGGTCAAGTTGAAAAAGAGCCAGTGGTGGTCAAAACAAAACATGGCCTTATCAGTCAATGAAATCCACAACTGTTAGTTTAAACCAGTTATGTAGGAAGGTGTAGGCTTCTTGGATGGGGTCCTGGGGACGGTAAACACCAATGGCTGGCGCAGATGCATCCACTCCTTGTGACTTATAATATTCAATAAAACTATATTGTTCTTCGATATTACTATTCTTTTTGCCTCATATCTCAGTTTACTGTCTCTATTTCGTTTTACTTTCCTTTCTGGCTTTGTGTACTGAGTGAAGTGTGACAATTCGAACTTGTGCACATCGGTGCAAAGTTCTATCTTGAAACCAGACAGACAAACCGTAAAGTGATGAATGTTGAATAATCCTCACAAATGTATTTGCGTGCTTGTCTTCTAGATGACATCCCTCATTCATTCTCTGCCTATATTCTTTATGCAAAATTGTTGTGTCGCATCCCTTGGTGCCCATCATGTACAAAGTTTGTGTTTGAAATGAAATAAATGCAATAAACTATTATAAAATCACAAAACACTTAGTAACTGTTCTGCATTTCATTCTTTTTAAGAAAACTTATATGTGATTGATTGATTGGTTCCAACGTAGAACTTTGCACTGATGTGCAGCAGTTCCTCCATATAGCACACAAAGCAAGAGAAGAAAGTAAAAAGAAATGCAAAATAGAGACAGTAAACAGAGATATAAGGCAAAGGGGAACAGAAATATCGAAGAACCATAGAGTTTTATTGGATATTATAAGTCACTTATATCTAGAATAATCAGACTATAATAAATGATGCAGCGCAGACCTACTTCTATTATTGTATTCACTAAGAAGCCATCAGCCATAAGAGATTTAATGCGATAATTGCTAGTGTGCATGAAATACAGGAATCTGCTAGAAACTCTATTACCAAAACTTCTTTGAGTTTAATAGCTTTGTTTGAAAACTGATTCTCAACAGGAGAGAGGACTAATTAAGGTAATGGTGATTCATATGAACTGTGATCAAGATTTGACCGAATAGTTCCAAAATATAACTGGGAGCCGAGTGAGAAGTAGACATTTGCAAAAGAAAATTATATTTGTAAAATCTTAGAAAAACTGAAATGATTAATTCCAACGTTTCCTGCGTTCGGCAATCTGGTTTGAACTTCTTCAGGGAAATTAATCGAAATTAACATAACAGAGGTGTTTATATATAAAAAAGACATCTATTGTTTTTTAAAAAAAACTTTGTCCAATCATATGAATCATGAAGCAGGTATCAACATGTATAATAAACAAAATTGTATGAACTGTGATCAAAACTTGACCTCAGACTTTCAAAATTAGTCTACTTTTGTTAAACAATTTAAACTTTTTATCGGATTACGTTCGACTAAAGGCTCATGGTCGTAGATAACTGAATATGAGAATTTTTGTGTATATATGCGGTATACAATGGTGTGTGTATGGGTAAACAGTCATAAAACGTTTGTTAGCCTCTTCATAGGAAGATTTAGACAATCGGGAATTTAGACCAAGCATGATTAATTAGTGATACATATCCATTTTTTGTTTATTTATTAATCAGGATTTGCCATGCATCAGCTAACATCACATCTGCATGTCTGTTGAAACTGTTGGGATTCACACAGATATACAAAGCTTCTGCAGTCAGTCTTTCTTAATACGAACCAAAACCTTGCTGTGGAACCTTAGTCTTATCAAAGTCGACTTTATGTCCCGTTTCTATCAAATGCAGTGCAATCGCTGATCTGTTTTTTAGCTTCTTTAAGTCTGCAGATGTCTTTGGAACCACCTATAGACATTGTTTACACTCTTTCACTCTTATATTTGGCTATCTGGAAGTTTCTCCTACATATACGTCCCCACAATTGATCTGGTGCACACAGTTCTGTTGGTTGTCTTCTATTTTCTTATCCTTAACCATCACCAGTGATAAGGAGTGTAAGGTGTTAGTTGCACGAAAATACACTTATGTTCAGATAATTAAGGATTCGCTTTATCTCATTCGATGTTTCTTTGTTGGTGAGGAATCACCACTGCACTAACCCAATTCTTAGCAACAGGTTTCGATCCATTCTTATCTTCACATTGTAAATATCTTTTTATGAAGGCTTTAGGATAATTATTTGATTCAAGAGTGAATTGAACCAATTTTTGGAGAAAATTTTTAAAAATAAGAGATGTCCTTTTTAATTTATAAACCTGTTATGTTAATTTCGATTAATTTCCCTGAAGAAGTTCGGACCAGATTGCCGAACACAGGAAACATTGGAATTACTCATTTCAATTTCGCTGAGATTTTACAAATATAATATTTTACTAAGGTAATGGTGGTTGTCACTTTAACATGCATGACTGGTTTATCCAGTTCCTGTTGACAACACTGGTAGCAATGGAACAATGAGGAGACGTCTTATCCCAAAGCTATATAAATAAGCGAATACAAGGACCCCGACCAGGAAGTCTACACCTCCTTACGTGGTTACCTCAAACTAATTGCCAAAGACTTTATGGAGCGATCGCGATTTTTGGTTTGACTACCACTAGCTCTTTTCCAACCTGATCCCATGTCAGCTAGCATTGTACTACTCTTCGTATTATAAGAGATAGAAAGCAGACACCTATGATCAGAAACAGCTAGCCTTTTCAGATCCCCGACTTTCAATGGCTATCACGTCTCACAGCCATAAGGGAGGATAGAGAGAACAGGACTTTTAGGTCAAACAGCAAGGATGTCACCATTTATTCAGTGGATTGGGATCCAATAACCTATGTATCTTAACTTCTGTCGAAACTGATATTAGCACATGTGTCCAATCCTTTTCAAGTATTCCGTAAAGAATTTTATTTAATGACTTAACCAAAAATCTGAACACAAGTTTATTCCACAAAATAAAATCAGTATGTAGAGAAATTTATTCACAACTTTTGCAACACATTAGAAAAGACATAAATAAGTGAAAGTACCTGTAACTTGTAAACTAAATCGTTTATCTTCTTTTGAAATGAAATACTCGGTTGGTAATCACACACAACAATACCCGCCTCTCTGCAATGATCAATGATACATTCAATGTTTTCTTCCAAAATTTCAAAACGACTACGATCAGCCATAAATTAAATCTAAAAGGAAAACAGATTGATGACTATCAGAGAAAAATTAATTGAAATATCGTAGAAAATACCTATCACGACATTTTTTACTCCTTTACGTTCCCAGTGGAGCATAGGGGACTTCAAGCTAGAACTTTCAAGTTTCACTAGCAGTGGCATTTATTTTTACGGGAATGAGGTTGCTAGCCTCATATGTAACCTTCCTTCTTTACCAGTCTTAGCAAGTTAAACGATTGCATCGGCCGGGGATTGAACCCCGAACCACATGTGGCGTGGTTGGTGAGCATTCTACAGGTGTGACGCCGAGGCACTATCACGACATTAGAGAGGAAAAAGAAGCTCAGTAAAGATATCTTTCCGGTAACTTCATTCCCAACAGATATGCAATTGCATCTATGTACATAAGTTAACTTAAATATGTGATTGAAATATATGTACAATAGAATGCACCGTGTGGGGATTTTGAAAGTTATCATGATTCTATATACGTGATACAACAAAATAAAAACGCTGCCAAAGTGTCTTTGTTGACCTTTAAACTTGCAGACTGATCGTCAGACTTCCGGGTATTAATCAAGGTCTGAACTTACTATATTGTATGGGGATATTTCGTAATTAATCTCGCAAAAGTGACATGCAACTTCTATGGTAAGCGTATTGTTTTACATATTAATAATAATAATAATGGTAATAATCTACTTTATTCCAAAACCAGTGCTTATAATACAGAATGGAATTCTGAGCATTTGTCACTATATTGCATCTAATTTACACAAAATATAAACAAAATTAACCACAGCAATTTGTCCACAGTTACGGTAAGAATAAAGTCAAAAATGTGCAAAGTACAAAATAAGAATAATAACTATAGTAATAATGGTAATAATAACAGTGGGTTTGTTTCAAATCGTATTGTCGGTACAGTTTGGAAATTTTAGCATGTTATAGATTATTGAATTTAATGTTCTATTTATATAGCATGGTGAGGAGAAAGACAAAAATTAATAATTATCATAGAGCCTACATGATGTTTACACTTGAGAAAATAAATATCGAAGGGCAATAACAAGAAAGATTGATGGAATAAGGATGGAGAAAATGGTGTATTTACTAGTGGTAAAAAGGTTAGTCAATTTGTTTTGATAAGTCACACAGTTGTACAGTTATCAGTTAATATAACTGTACAGCACTGTGTGGTTTATCAAAATAAAATCTTATCCGTAATGGAGTTATACTCTACCACAGTGCCAAAGTTTTATACTTATATCATTTAGTCAATTTGTCCCTGACACTATTTTCATCACATAAAATACGTGCCAAATATGGTTTCGTGGAATTATTATACTAAGACATGCACGCATAAAGTCTTCTGAAGTGACTTCTTGTTTTAGCTGAGGAGACATGGTGAAAGCTGCGGGTACCGAGGTGGATGAGGATACGTTGTGTGATGAGTTTTGTGAAACACGCCACTAGCATGATTAAAGCACGAAGGGCAGGTCGAGCAAGATAAAGTGGCTTAATTAGAGTCTAATAATAATAATCTACTTAAATTCCAAAGACAGGACTTATAATACAGAATGGAATTCTGAGCATTTGTCACTATATTGCATCTAATTTACACAAAATATAAACAAAATTAACCACAGCAATTTGTCCACAGTTACGGTAAGAATAAAGTCAAAAATGTGCAAAGTACAAAATAAGAATAATAACTATAGTAATAATGGTAATAATAACAGTGGGTTTGTTTCAAATCGTATTGTCGGTACAGTTTGGAAATTTTAGCATGTTATAGATTATTGAATTTAATGTTCTATTTATATAGCATGGTGAGGAGAAAGACAAAAATTAATAATTATCATAGAGCCTACATGATGTTTACACTTGAGAAAATAAATATCGAAGGGCAATAACAAGAAAGATTGATGGAATAAGGATGGAGAAAATGGTGTATTTACTAGTGGTAAAAAGGTTAGTCAATTTGTTTTGATAAGTCACACAGTTGTACAGTTATCAGTTAATATAACTGTACAGCACTGTGTGGTTTATCAAAATAAAATCTTATCCGTAATGGAGTTATACTCTACCACAGTGCCAAAGTTTTATACTTATATCATTTAGTCAATTTGTCCCTGACACTATTTTCATCACATAAAATACGTGCCAAATATGGTTTCGTGGAATTATTATACTAAGACATGCACGCATAAAGTCTTCTGAAGTGACTTCTTGTTTTAGCTGAGGAGACATGGTGAAAGCTGCGGGTACCGAGGTGGATGAGGATACGTTGTGTGATGAGTTTTGTGAAACACGCCACTAGCATGATTAAAGCACGAAGGGCAGGTCGAGCAAGATAAAGTGGCTTAATTAGAGTCTAATAATAATAATCTACTTAAATTCCAAAGACAGGACTTATAATATAGAATGGAATTCTCAGCATTTGTCACAATAGTGCATTTGAATTACTTAGAATACAAATGAACCAAAGAAATTCGTCTACAGTTAGGGTATTAAGTCAAAGATATTTGAGAGAGGATTGTAAATATAAGAATAATAACAGTAAAGCTTGATGGGATGAGGATGGGGAGAATGGTTTATCCACTAGTGCAAATAATGTTAGTTATTTCTCCCCTGACACTGTTTTCATCGCATAGAATACGCGCCAAATGTAGTATCCTAGATCTAAGACGTGCACGCATAGTTTTTTGAAATGATTTCTGGTATTACCTGAGAAGACACAAGGTGAAGGCCGCAGGTAAAGTCGATGCTCACAGCTTGACAAAATTCCTTTACCAAATTTGCTGCATGCAACCAAATGCCTATCAATGACGACATCAACGATATGGCCCAATGGGATACCACTACTCGTCCTACTGACAGCCTTCAGAGTTCTACGAAGTATGACAGTTTTTTCTAAGCAATCCAGGAAAGAAGAGGGGTGAATAGTACAGAAGTTCAGATGTAAAAGTTGACAAACTGTAAGAGGAAGGGTTGAGTCATTCCCGAATGCCTTAAATTTTTAATGTAAAAAGTCAGAAGAAATATTCTTTTAGAAATCGCTAAGACATGGGGAGACTAGGATAGGTCAGAAGAAAGAATTAATCCAACATACTTAACGTCACACTTGATTTCTATATCACTATCATCAATTTTGCAACCGTCATAGGAATTAACAGCTTCATTTAGCTTTCTTTTACATATAGTGTTATCTCATTGGATATTTTGAAATCACAAGCCAATAAAACATCAAACATAAGTGATCAGATACCCAAGACCAACAGTTTCTCAAAAAAGCCTTTGAAAAATATCCAACCTTTTAGAAAACTACTACACATTATGAAGTTCGAATGCAACTTATCAAGACAATTGACAGCTTTGTACGCTAAATCATCAAATCTATTTGCTGTGTGACAAGCATACCTGACGTCAGCGTGTAACTGTATATAGTACTTCACAGCCACATTCAGTAGAGAGAAGCATGAAAGATGATACAAAAACGAAAAAACGTCATATTATGAAAAAGTCACAGAATTCAAAAGACGAGAAAGTAAAACAAATACGTAGGTATGATATAATATCTGGAATGAAGGAAAAATACATACTAGTGGAGTTAGGCCAAGGAAATCGATTTCAAGCTGTTTCACTAAGAGCTTTGTAAGCATAGAAGTCAGCTAAAACTTGTACACAGTTTACAACAACAGACAGTAACATTTCAGATCAGTGCCGTATCTTAGTTTGGCACTCTTCTTTCTGTGGCAGTAGAGAATTGTAGCTCATGATAAGGATGGAGATTCTCCGGTGTTCTCCGACCTCGGACTTCAGACCGTGGATTTTTTGTGACCAGACTTGATGAGATGATCAGCACTAACGTTTTTCCTTTCATTACGAGCCGACTTTAGTTGAAACCGCGGTGCTGATACATAAGAGACTAGTAATAAGCAACATCCGTGATCTGTTCACAATAATCGGTTTGAGCATTAAAAGGACTACAGACCTAGAGATAACATTCTGGGGAGATTAAACTCAAATACATTTTCCAGACGAACGGCTGGAACACTACAGAATACCTTGAGAAACATTTTAAAGTATACATGTGTACAACACTTGCTTATCACTGTGTTTGAATAAAACATGGAATTTAGTCCTCCAGCACTATAAAGAATTTAAGAAGGCTGCCTTTAGTCTGAAATGAAACCAAGCATAATAGCTTTATGGTTCGACCTAAGCGTTTAAGAAAACTTAAAGAATAATCATTGATTGGTCAAAGTATAGTGCTAGACTGTGTGGAAACCAAACATAGTACCAACTGGCTACAGATGACTTGCATGAGGAACATAAAAAGGTGAAAGCAAGTCATCAGTAGGTAGCATCAAATTGTTGTCTGAGCTATGCGGTGAAACAAAGATTTCATTCCCCATTCGAGAT
The DNA here is from genome assembly GCA_944472135.2 of Trichobilharzia regenti. NCBI lineage: Eukaryota > Metazoa > Platyhelminthes > Trematoda > Strigeidida > Schistosomatidae > Trichobilharzia > Trichobilharzia regenti. The sequence goes on from OX235268.1 coordinate 46,305,596, forward strand.
CCTCGAGGTGTAAGTAACCAAGTTTCGTACTTGATAACACGACTCGTTATAATTGAATCCTTATATTTAAATGTCTTGCCTCAGATTATCGCTTATTATTTTGTTTCTGTTATCCAAATCGCTTTTTGACTTAATATAATAAAGTCGAACTTCGTAAACGTACGTACTGGCGACAAACTTTCAGAATTTCGGAGATGTCAACAAATGAATCCGGATCTTTTGGCTATATAACCGAGTCGTAAATCATTGATTCTAAATACTTGAAGAACCACAGACAGGTAGCTACACCTTCGAACATGGCACGGACTAACACTCAATCCGTTACAGACACCCGTGGATAGACCACAACTAGCTATTTATCCACCGGTAAAGTTAAACTTTAAGCACCAGTAAGCATTAACGGACAAGTGACTTTGAACGCAACTACATGATAAGGGTAATTTTTGTGTATAAAATATATATTCCTGTAAATAATGAATTTAAAAGCATGAAACTTTTGAGCACTGGACACTTAATTAATGCTACCAAGCTTCAAAGATGGGATTTAAAGCTGGAATAATTCTTTTAGTGGTGAAATAAAGGTGAAAAACTGTCACCATATGTTGAATTAAGGCTTTTCATCCTGAGGTAAGGCCAGTCAGTGCTGAATCTGGGCTCAAAATCGCTGAATAACAAACCAAATAGGTACCGATCTACTTGGGAAAATGCCTAGAAAAAGAACAGGATGCTGAATTAGCGCCAGTCATGCTGCAAAACAGCAGTGAGTTCTAGTCTGTACGCATAATCAAACCATTTCAGAAAAGTTTTACAATTTGCTCGTTATAGAATGTCAGAGTTAGTTCAGAATCAGCGAGATTTAATCCAGCACCACAGTGAGCTTGGGATTCTACGCATGTAATCATCTAGGTTACCTAACTGAAATCTTTCCTTTACCTAACCTTGACGGTAGAATATTCTTAAAGTAACTCTAAACTAACTTGAAACAAACCTAGTGTGCCCTCATTAAATAAACCTAACATTAACCTGTTCTTAGCCCAAACTTCCCTATATCCTTAAATTAATCTTCACTAAATCTAACATGAAACTTGCCAGGTATCCTGCTTAACAACATACCACTTTATTGAGCACATTTTATTCATGATTACAATACTATTTACTTTCTCACCGAGCATTTATAAGTCGCTGAGGCCGCGGCGAAAAATGGGGTATTTGTGGGGACAAAATAGGGACAACCGGACTTTACAAAATGGGGAAAAGACGACAAAGATGGGGACAAAATGGGGTGAATGGGGAAAATCTTACTATTTCCCCATTTTGAACACGATTTTCCCCATTTTTGTCGACTTGGGCGTCGTACTCAACTGGTAACGAAGTCTTCACTTGACCAAATAATCCATTGGCTTTTCCTTCTGAAGTAACGCTACACATTATTAATCATGTTGCTCTATCTGACTTAGTCAACAAGGAGAAAATACCAGAATAATAGTCAATTAATGGGTTAATTAACACCTCATATCAAATAATTTCAACAGCTGAATATCATATAAGGCATCTGGTGCGAATCTCCTTGTTAAAACTCGAAAAATTACAAAGCCTGTGATGATAATTATAATCTCAACACATTTTGCAGTAAAATAAATAACTAACTACTAGATGTTACGGAAGTTTTCAAACTAACTTGGTGAATTTTCATGCGTCCAATCAATTTCTTGATTTAAAAAAACAAACGTACGATCGCTCTTTAAATACGACTTCATTCCTGACATTCTTTCACTTTTTTAATGTTTGCGTCCTTTTCTTTGCTTAGTTTTTTGAAATTTCATAATAGTTTTGCCACATATTCTCACTTTCGGAAGTTTTTGACCATGGTCCACAATATTCCCCCTAAACAATATGTCAATGGATTTGATGATTGAACGATCAATTCTTGGTTGTTTGCTCAAAATCAACTTCCCCGATTTTCGCGGAGGCATCAATACGACAGTCATCGTCTCATCGGTCGCTGTTCAGAAAGAAGAGTAAAATATCGTCAGAAGTAATCTTATGATTTATTATTGTAATATTTGTTTACAGACCTTAGTTCGCTTATTCCTTTTATATGTTGGTGTAACAATAAACAAATATCAAGCGGCAGATCGGTGTTTTGGTTTTTGCGTCCGTTATAACTAAGCGTTTCTGAAATCTTCGAAGAACAGCGTGGGCCCGAGCGTAGCGAGAGCTGGGCATTAACGGTTTATGAGACGTGATTGACAGTTTCTGACGATAGAAACAGATCTGGCGGATTCAAACAGTTGGTGAAAGTTTGGATAGTCGCCGTTCATTTTTCCTGGTGCCGGTCAAGTCCTCTTTGAACAAGCAATATCTGGAACTTTTTGGAATTGGGTCAAGTTCAACAATGCCTGGGTCAAAGAAGGGACAGAGTGTCTTGGATGCAAACAGGAAAGTAAGTCATGGTGACTTGTCTGTTAATTGTAACGATGTGTCTGATGTTAAGCATGACATGGTTGATGTTACTGTTTCGCCGTTCAGGGATAATAGGAACATCAAACTCCCTAAATTTGAACCACGGTGTTTTGATGGAAACCCGGCTGATTATTTACAATTTGTAAAGGAGTTTGAGATCATGTTGAGTGGTTTTTTATTAAATGATGAATTGAAGTTAATGTATTTGATGAGATATTGCACTGGAGATGCTGCAAGAGCTATACAGTGCTGTAAGTTTATGAAGCCAAAAGAGGGCTACTACGAGGCTATGAGCATATTACGTCAAAGGTTTGGAAGACCTTCGATGATTGCAGGGAAATTATTCGAGGCTGTTAAGGGTAATGGTGGTCAATTACAGGATGACTCCCAGGCACTCACTGAGTTTTTAGATAATTTGCTAATTTACAAGAATGGAATGATTTCGATGAATCGCGTGAGTGACCTCAACTCGAGTTTTATACTAGAAGTAATAGCAAGACGTCTACCTACTCGACTGCAAAGGAAGTGGGTGAAGATAAGCTCCCGTATGGAGGATGAGGGTATCGAGCCAAAGTTTGATGATATCCTGAAACTGGTAAAAGATAGTGTCAATCAATCTATGAGCAAGTTCGCCAGTCTATTAGATCTCACCCCTAGAATAGAGCAGTCTGAGATCAAAATGCAATCATTGATGACGAGTAGGCCTCAGAGAGGTGGATATCGAGAAGGCTCCATGATGTCTAGTAATGCATATAGACCTAGTGAGTGTAACAGGTTTCGTAGTACATCCTCAACAGATAAGTTACAAGATGCAAGACAAACACGGTTTTGTTTTACACGTGTGCAAGAGGTGCATACAGAAGTGAACTGTGAACCAGTGAGCAAGTTCAGTGATAAGCTAAATGTAAACTCCAGGCCTGACTCCGAATTGTGTGACGATAACGGTGTGGTGAAGAAGTCTGTAGTTGCAACTGGTAAGCCGTTGTTGAATAGAGTGTCACAGAATAGAGTTACTGCTTCAGAGTGCAGTTCTGACTCCAAAAGTTTACAAGGTATTACTAGTCAGAGTGAAGTTATAAAACCTTTTATGATTTGCGAGGAGGAACCAAAATTGTCTACTTCTGTTATTAAAGAGTTTGAAAATGATGAACTTGACGGTAAATTGAATATTTGTGGTAATGATCATGATACTTCACAGTTGTCTTTGGTTGATCATTATGAGATGAGGGATATGCCTACTACTGCTAAGTTAAATAAAGGTTCTGTACAACTACAACGTGAAGTAGAATTGAACGCAGATGCAGTTCCAGAAGGTGTGCATACTTGTGAGACAGTCAGTGTAATTGATCAGCGTGTAGCCCACCTATCATCAGATGATAGTGCTAAACCCGAACTAGTAGTGAAAGACAGCAGTGGTGGTAATCTTGCAGTTGGACAACTATCTGAAAGCCGAACAAGAACAGCTTCTGATCCACCGCTAAGTTCATCACCTTGTGTCACTCAGTCATCGTTGGTGTTTTCATCCACAATGAAACAGATGCCCATCAACTCAAGTATCTTGTGCAATGACTATGATAGTATTGGTGCGTTTGAAAAGACGAAAGATATTGGTCAGTTTAGTGAGGATAAGCCAAGTGTAAAGGAGAGAGTAATTGTTAAATTGACTTGCACGAATAAAGGCATTTCTAGTTTCAAGTTACTATTTGAATGTTATTATCTTTGGTGTAAATTACTCTGTTTCTACACTTGGTTGATGAGATATGTCGTGTGTTTGTTGGTCATCTATATTCTACGATACAATGACATGGGCGTGTTGCCGTTCAGATTTGAGGATATAGCTGATAGAAGGAAGTTAGCAAATGAACTCTGCGACGATTTTCCAACCTAGGGCGTCAACCTGAGAAGGGTTGTAGGCGTACTGCTGTAAGTCCTACAATTCTTCAAAGGGTAGCGCATCAATGAGCAGTCCAATGTGCTTGGTGTGTGATTTTGTACATATGTTCATATTGTATATACTGAATTGATATCATCTGTCATCTAGCTGTTGGTAATTCTGTTTGTGTCCGGACGACTTCCACTTGGATCATCAACCTGAGAAGGAATGTAGGCGTACTGCTGTAAGTCCTACAGTTCTTCAAGGGTAGTTTGTCATGCCGGAATCCACAACATTTGATGTGGTGATTGTACATATGTTTGTGTTAAATAGTTGTGTGAGTTCCAATTGATGTAATTGTTGGTTAATCTTGTTTGTGTCCGGACATTCCACAAATTACAATCGTCAACCTGTGAAGGGTTGTAGGCGTACTGGTGTAAGTCCTGCAATTCTTCAAAGGAATTCCATCAAGACATGATCCGCGAGGTTGTTTGTACTATTTGTATATACGTGTGGTGTGTCATATCAATTGGTGTTTTTGGATTCATTGTGTTTACTTGTTGTTTTTGTATCTTGTTCTTATTGCGTAATTTTGTTAAAATTTTCGTCGTGATTACTTCTGAAGTTGTTTCGAGTCTTCTACATCCATGAATGAATTGATTGATGTTAAGGACAGCAGATGGGTCGTATACGCCGGGGAGGCTAGGCTATTGCTGAGAATGAAATGCACACGGAGATAATTGTTAGCTGCGGTCCGACACGCCGGGGAGAAAGAGTGTAAACGACTGAGGCTCGCATGCGTCACCGCTACTAGAACTGAGGCAGAATGAGTGACAAGCGATTTCAGTGATAATTGATAGTGAATAGAAAAGAGGATGCTTGAAGAGTATCATGAGGTGCTGCTATGGTCACGTTGCATTCTGCAAGAGTCATTCTAGTAAGTGGCGATTGTGTTGCAAGATGTCAAGAGGAGGTCTCTGTCTGGAGGCGCAGGTCGTCAGCGATGTGTGAGATTGTGCTGTGGGTATGCTTGTGGTGTGTTGGCTTTTCTGTTTGTTTTCCATTTCAGCTCTGTCCGTGTGACCCAGGTTCTCGCAATGGCATCCAAGTCAACGTGCATTGGTCGTGAAGGAAAAAAGGGTTGGATCCCTTTTTTGCCGGGGAGTGTCAATGGAGTTGAAGATTGAACGATCAATTCTTGGTTGTTTGCTCAAAATCAACTTCCCCGATTTTCGCGGAGGCATCAATACGACAGTCATCGTCTCATCGGTCGCTGTTCAGAAAGAAGAGTAAAATATCGTCAGAAGTAATCTTATGATTTATTATTGTAATATTTGTTTACAGACCTTAGTTCGCTTATTCCTTTTATATGTTGGTGTAACAATAAACAAATATCAAGCGGCAGATCGGTGTTTTGGTTTTTGCGTCCGTTATAACTAAGCGTTTCTGAAATCTTCGAAGAACAGCGTGGGCCCGAGCGTAGCGAGAGCTGGGCATTAACGGTTTATGAGACGTGATTGACACCATATTTATGCTGAATTTACCAATGCTAACGAAAAAATTTTCCTGTTGGGTACATTTGTCCACTGTTTTACACACCCGTTTTACTTGTTTCTTGCAACTGATTACCTGCGAGATCTAATTTTATGTCCATTCATCGAATACATAAAAAATGAATGGTAACAAAGTTAAGATTTACTTACCTCACTTCTGCACCCTTTTTCGGATGAGTGTCAGAATTAACTAATTATTGAAGCCCTACACATCATACAGGGTTGCTTCAACCTGTTTACTCGATAGATGTAGCCTACTGAAATACCACTCCGTGCAATATGGATGCATATCAGGCTGTGACCATGTTACTTGAGACACTGACTCGAACGACATAGGGTGAATTGCCTTTGCATGAAGGATTAAAGTAGCTTTAGGTGTGAAAATGTCATCTGTGAGACCCGTAAATGGGTTTGTCACACTTGACGGATGTAACAGTACAACCTTTGAAAGTCCATGCAATCATCAATGCACCCAGACGTTTATCTCAGTTGAGACATACAGGTTTAGATTACCAGGAGACGAAATCAGTGCCTCGAAGCCATTCGCTGACAGGGATACCGATGTGTGCGAAGAATCATACAAAGCACACGTAGGATACTGTAAACTCGGTCTCACCTCGAAAATCTTTCTAGCTTGCAACGAAAGGGGTCGTCTGTGCCAGAAGTTTACGTAGGCAATCGTGATTGTTTGCATCTGCAAAAGCGACAATTTGGAGTAGGCAAACCTGTAATAATGTAAAATGGTTCTCGTCAGCGTAATTGCAGGCGATCATTATCAGTGTGTAGCAGCTGACGGACTTGTAAGAGTGAGGCCTGCTCTCTTCACTTACACTAGCCGAGAAAGTTTGGTAGATGTGACAAGATGCTCTGTAGACATCGTACTTAGGGTGTAAATCTTGAGATAATCAATGAATTCCTTCAGGTTTATTCTGCGTTTAAAACTAGATGAGGGTATCTGACTCACTGGTAAAAATAATTTTGCATCTGGTTAAGAGAAGCGGAAATTCCATACTGATTGCATTAGACTTATATCGGCCGAGTGCTTCAGGTACATTAGCAATTCTTTAACAAAAAGAAGTGATGGAAAGTGCATATGTCGGAGACATCGTATAAATGCTATAATACGTTCAAATATTGTTGCAGCGTTTGTACTGCATTTCTTCCTGTTTCTAAGTAGATATCTTTAAACACAGTTGGCAGTCTTGGAATCAGTGTAACACTACCATTTGTATGAATGCCTTCAAACCCACATTCGGATCCTTAACAAGGAAGTCTGGATGAAAAATATGATCAGGGGGATTGGCAGTCTTTCACGAAGGGTATCGTAAAGCGAATTAAAGGTCCGATCTCCTGGCGTTAATTCCGCATTTTATGTAATTTACTCCCATCCCACTTATTCATTATTTCACGCACTGTTAGTAAACTCCCATGGCCGTTGTATGCGTTATGCTTTGATTCCATTCGCACTTCTAGGAACCAAAGTTTCGATGAAACCAGGGCTCATCACCGTCACTGCTGTCAATATTGAAAGATTGCCCAATGAACTGTTATATTCAAAGTGGTTTACTCTGGGGGTGACAAACCCTACTGTGATCTACCTACTTTCTGTTTGGCCAAAGACTGCAGCACCACGGAGGTAGGTATAACTGTCAATTACACTGAGATTTATTTATAGACCTTGAAGACACAAAATTTGAACGTGTAACCGTTTAAACCAGTAAAGTTTTGAAACTGTAACTTTTGGCTTTATGACTATTCAAGCTTAAATTGACTTGCTTTGGTGGTTTATTGTCAATAGAACAGTATTGAATTTGATATTTCAATTTTTTGAGTTGGTGGCAGGGAAGAAAGTGGTGACAAACATACAAAAACAGCAGCTAGCACCAGTCACCAATGACAGCAGCATCACATCAAATGAAGGTGTCACAGATAAGGATGTCGAAATAATCTGGGAGCTGATTGAGAAAAAGGTAGATGTTGACTACTTTGAAATTAGTGTGGAAATCTTCTGTGCTCCACAAAATTTTGACAGGAACATCGACTTAGTTCTTCCATATTGTTAGTTGACTTGGCATACACATTACAAAAAGCATTTGCAGCAAGAAACTTCACACCCATCAAATGCTATCCCCTCTGACTACTTTGCTGAAGGCCATTCAGCAACCTAGAGAGGATAAGCAACAGGGAACTCTTCCAGGCAACAAGGCAACCGTGAACCTACCATCCAAAAACACACTGAATGAAGCTGAAATGGGTCTGATACACGCTCCTGAGACAGCTGCATGACGACGCATGACTAACATACGGGGAAGACCATTAATAGGCCATCAACTTTATTGTTATGTTCGTCATTACGTCACTTGTCGACTACTTCAGACGACTAATGAGTGAAAGTATTAACATCACTCACTGAATAATTACTACTGTTAACTGTAAGTCAGATGTAATCAAACTACCATAAAACTTTGCCTAAGATATCTTTAGTCTGGACAGATGAATAATAGCAAGGTGTGTATAGAATTCTGAAGAGGATAAAAGCTCATTACAAGGAATCCAGTCCAGAGAAATCAATTTAGTTCACGTCAGTTCATAAAAGGAAATTGAACACCAGAATATTGAAGGTTGTATTTTGGACCGCGGTTTATGGAAAATGAATTTGTTATCGCTTTACGTTGCAAACATTTACAAACGTGCAGCATTTTCGGTCGTGGTGGCGACTCTATTTTAAATAGATTGATTTCTGCATAAAATTTCGACGCAATTCAATTGATGGGTGTTTGTATTTTGCAGTATTTACGTTCTTAAATAATAAATCCTAAATTGTTAACTGAATTTTAATCACTTTTTCGTTGATTTTAAGGTGCTTCCAGGCACATCTTGGGAATTTATTACTTGGATTTGTACTGATTTTGATAAAAACTGTGGCTGTTGATTACGTATCATACAATATGACTAAATCCTTTGTTGTTCTTGTCATGAGCTTTATGACATTTTGTAGTCCCGAAATATACATGGGGATAAGCCGCTTAGGAAAGGTAAGTAATACGAAATTTTTTCTTCACTCTTCTAGGAGTCAGATTATTTCGCGAAATTTAATTTTTTGTCTGCAAACAGTTCGATACATTTCGAGTTTGCTTTCCTTGAGGTAAATTTGTAGAATTTTTAGAGCTATGTCTAAAGGATTTACTGCCAATGAAGATGAGGGCGTTTTGGGACTCCCCAAGAATGTGGTTAGCTGCTTCACAAAGACCTTTGGTAAGTATATATTTTGTAAGAGAATCATACAAAATGAATCGTGGCAAGCACTATAAACTAATAATGATGATCCATCTTCCTGCAGAAGATATGTTTTATGATAGCTACTACCCTTTTACTTCCTACATTATTTCACGTAGTATCTGTTTCCAAGACTTTGACTAGAAATATATGTACTTGAGCTTATTTCGAAGATGCATATTCATGCTTTCAATATGATTTTAAATTCAAATTTTTTACCTGAGAATTGGAAGCTTCAGCCTTGGGTTAATCCATTTCTAATAAGCATCTCTACGTGTCTAGTCCATTCTTGAACTGGGCAGTTGAGAGTTCAGACGCCAGTTATTCTGAGAGTCGGTCTCAAGGTTTCATGAATCGGTAAGAAAACCAGTGCTGCCAAGCAACATAATTTCTCTTTGGTCTTTGGCCTCCGCTGTTGTGACCTCTGACCCACCATGGTGGGTTTGAACCTCACAAGTCTACAATAATGCTAAAATGATTCTGAACCGTAAGTATATATCGCAGTTTAACGCTAAATGTTGACAGTGAAACCTACTGTATTTTGAACTAACTTGGTCAATATTAGAAAATAGCACAGAGTGTCGTTTGGTGTGGAAAGTCGTATCGCTTCAATATCTTTTCAGAAATTAAAAAAGATTTAGTCTGAATTTTACCGGTATTATTATTGTAAGACTATGCTGTGATAATGACTTAATATAAAATCTTGGATCACTGCGGTCAAACACAATTTGCGGTTGGTTATGCAATGGAATCACCTTACACAGACTAAGAATAAGTTCATTTCTTTCGAAAATTTTCGATGCAAGGTGCAGAAAACAGTTATTATATCGATAACGTGATAAAAAACCTAATGACGACTATCAAGTGTACATATTTCTCAGTCTGATTCAATACAGAATTCATAGTAAAGTAAAAAGTTGTTAGCACTAATGCTTACTTAATTTTAAGTACCCTGAAGCCGAATGGTAGAACTTCTAGGGGGGGAGGAAAGCCTATGTGAATGTTGTTTCAATTGGCTTTTATCCAATCTGTCATAATTTGAATGCAATGAAATGAAAAGAGATTTGCCCAAAACTCACAAATCAATCAAGCGTCTGTGCTTAACAGTCTTCAAGTCATGTTTAGGAGTGACTAGGTAATAAGTGTGGTGAATGAATTTATTAGCATATACTTATGATACAAGAAACACGTGTAGAAAAATCAATGAACCAACTTCAAGACAACCAGTAACTTAAATCTCACACAAATATAGAGTGTCAACTTCCGTCTTATATATAAGGCGGCAAAACCAAACGACTAAACAAGTGACTAAACATCCACAATAGTCTATAGAGTAGGCTACGACTGTTTCGTCATGGGTTCCTACCATTCAGCCACTGAAGATGGAACTCAAAGCCTCCAGGTTACCATTCATCCACTGGGCTGAAATATAAAAGATTTATGAAGTCAAACTTTCGTAAATTTGTGATATTGAAAACCATCGTCAGGTAACATTTTAATGAACTGAGAATTAAGACGGGAAAAATAATAGAAGATAAAATCCAGTGAGTTGCAAGTTTGTTTTATGGTTCTATTATGCAAGTCAAACTACTGACACTATGAAGTGTTATTTTATAAACAACTATAAGTGAGAGTAGTATAGCTCTAATGCTGAGAAATAAAGTATTATTATTAAATCACAAACGAATGAAATCTCGGACAAGATAATCAGTCACCTGAGGTATTGTTATTATTCTGTAGGGTCCCACTTGGAACATAGGACCTCAACAGGTAATTTTCAATTCACCTTGTTTTTGCAGTCCTCTTTCTTTCTGAATCCACGATTGTCCCGAAGCTTTCATTTCCTCCTCACACAATCTCCTCCACGGTACTCTAGGACCTAATTCCAACTCGTTTTTGTTCCGCATTCAGGTGTGTGATGCCACTTAACCGCCTCCCTACGGTGTATTAAGTCCACCTCTGCTTCTTTCAGCATATTTGTTGGGCAGCAGGTTCTTGGTCGGTTCGTTGCAAGAGTTCTTTGTTACTTATTCTTTCCGGATGGTCATCAGATCGTTAGCGTCGAGCCATTAAAGAAAGCTGTTGATGAAAGTCTGTAACTGGCTATTCAGTGTGCATAATGTGACGTTTGTGGCAAGCCTGTAAACCATAAACAGACTGTGATCAAGTTAATATTACTGTCAAAAATCCTGTTCCTTATATTAAATGCGGCAGACTTCCAAAATAATTTCAGGTTAATAATTGTCTGTGTTCCTTTCCCAATTAATAATAACAGTGATGATTAATCTCTGCTGTTATCAAGTATTATTCTTTTCTCTTGTTCAGGTTTCGTGTTCTAAAAGACAGTCTTTGTTAAACAGCTTGTCTGCTAATCAATTATTCCATTTGGATCCATACATGGATGGTTGGTGTCAAAAAATAAGTTTGTCTGATAAAATTTACAATGAGTTAACAACATCTGCCCATGAATTGCCTATCGACTGGTCATCTATTATGACTACAATTACTGCTAAACTAACTGGATATTTCAATAAATCTGAAGAACCTAAAGAAACAAAATTAATCGTTGTTAATACTACTTTCAATTCAACAACAGGTAATTATAAGTAGTAATACAGTAATTCATTGCAATAAAGACTGCTTTTTTATTTCCCTATGAATGAAAAACAGAACAATGTTTTCGTTGTTTTACTGACGTTTTGCTATTTAATGCTGCTGCTAATGGCTTTATCAAAGCATTATTAAAACAGAACTTACAAAATCTCGGCTTATATATATATATATATATATATATATATATATATAACAACTTAATCATTGTTCCTCAGCATGAGATAGTTTTTGAGTTGTCAAGTTGGTCAACTGGCGAAGGTAACATAACCAGGTGTAGATTGTTGGATTTGATTATTATTATTATTATATCCTTTAATTCCTAGAGGAACATAGGGCTTCAGCTGCGCGTCTCCATTTCCTTCTGTTTTCTGCCAACTTTTTTACCCGCTCCAAGTCTGCCCACATACTTTCATCTCCTCCTCACATGACCTCCTCCAAGTCACCCTTGCACTGACGACCAACTCGCCGCTTCCCTTTCGGGCTCCACTCGAGCAATGGCTTGTCTAGTGATGTCAGTTGATGGTTTCCTCGGCGTATGGCCAATCCATCTGCATTTCTTCCTGCCTATTTGTTGCACAACCGGTTCCTGCTGGGTTGGTTCGCTTATTGCCAGAGATCCCTGTTGCTGATCTTTCCTGGCTAGCCATCTGATCTTGAATAGTATTGAGTGAAGACAGTTGTTTATGAAGATCTGTAGTCTGTTCAAAGTGCTATTCATGACGCACCACTTCTCTGATCCGTATAGTAAGTAGCACTGACTTCACATTGGAGTTGAAAATCCGGATCTTATATTTGTTTTGATGCTGAGTGATGTTGACCTCCACACAGACTTGAGAGTAATGAAAGCTTGTCTTGCTTTCCTGATTCTGGCTTTGATATCCTCGTCATTTCTGCCTGCATTTGAGGTGCTGCTTCTCAGGTAGGTGAAGGAGGTTTCTTCTTTCAGATTCCTCCCGTTTATACTGATTGTTGTCTGTTGTTGTTGTTGTTGGTGGTGGTGTTGGCCAAGAATCTTCATCACCTCTGTTTTCTCTATGTTCACTTGAAGTCCTATCTTTGATGCTTCTTCTGCCAGCTTGTTGCTTTTCACTTTCATATCTTCTAGTTTGTGGGAAATCAGACATATATGACATCGGTGAAGTCGAGATCCTCCAAGATTTTTGTGTGAGTCCATTTCATGCCTGTTTCCTCATTGCCCGTTGTCTGTCGCATTATCCAATCAACTGCGATTAGGAAGATCATTGGCGTGTGTAAAGTTGTAAAAGCAGCATGTGTTTACTTAATGAAATTGCTTATCACACATCTGTGTTGATTTTATCATTTCATGGGAGAGAAGGTGGTTTTGTAAGCAGGTCAAATTCTGTTTAAGCCTATCATCATTTCTATTCTGACAATTTGGCCCCACTTGATCATATGAAGTGCTTCTGATGATATTAGACGTTCTTTGTGATTTCTGAAATGTTTTTTCTGGATTATTTCAACATTGTCGAAATCAGTTTTGTAGCGTGATTCTATAGCGTGTGGACAAGCTATAGTTGGTGATTTTTCAAGCTTTTCCAGTTCACCAACTGGATTTCTTGGTGATAATCAAACAGATGCTCTACAGTTTTCATCTCCTCTGATTATCTTGATGATTTCTCCCTGGCGATGTTTGTCCGATATATATATCGCATCACATTCCGAGAGGTCATCTTATTTCATAGACATAATTCGATACAGAATATTTAGGGATTTGGTGTTTTACATGGACAAGGTTACTTTGCAGTACATGAGTCCTATTTTTCGGAGAGAACTCTAATGTCGAGCCTGTTGGGTACTCTTCTGATATCGTCTGACGTCTATGTTCTGTATTGAATGACAACTGTTGATGTTCATGTTTTCGGAACACGTTTTCGACCATACTTAATGTCTGTGTTGATTTTGTTGATGAAGTTCTTTGGGTAGTTATTTTGCTTGAGAGTTTCTGTAATGTTTGATATTTCTTCTTCTCCTTCTTTTTTTCCTTCTCGTCCGTTAACATCAAAGAGTGTGCTCATCTCAGGAGACTTGAAACAACTGATACCTTTGCACTGATGGGGTGTGGTCATCAGAAGTCTAAATATTTATCGGAGTGGGTTTTCTTCCTGAATATGGATATACTAAAATGTCCGTTTTCCCTCCTCCTAACTAGGCACGTTGTCTAGAAATAGTAGTTCACCGAAATCTGATTCTACTTTTGAAATAAACTGGATTCTGGGAGATAGATTGTTTATTTTCTCCAAGAATTAACTGTGTAAATCTCGTTTTAGCACTACAAAAGTGTCATCTACATATCTTGGCCATATTTTAGGAGTGAGTGTCTTTGGAAAGATGTTATCTTCGAATCTATTCATGAAAAAGGTCAGCAACTATTGGGGAGACTGGTGAACCCATAGCAACACCATTTGTCTGTCTATATAAACTCCCTTTAAATGTAAAATAATTACTTTCTAGACAGAATTTTAAGCTCTTAATTATTTCACTTGTGTTCAGCTATCACATTTCGGTGATAGCGTTGTATCTGTTTCTAGTAAAATGGGAATGATATCAAGACTTTCGGTAATAGCAATAGTGCCGATTGCCTCCATCCATCTAATGCCAACAAACACCGATATTAATAATGATGCTTATTCTAGAATACTCTAAATGTCTCAATGAATATTCTTCTATAAGTGTTAATTCTTTGTCTTTCACTCCTTTTATTTACCTTTCTTTGTTTTGTTTCAGTAACAACACCAATAGAAGCCAATGCAACTGAAACAAATTATCTAATCGAAAATGGCAAACCAAATTATTGGTTTCCTGAAACATTGAAAATGGCCTGGTCTGATTATAAATCAAATGCACAAAATGAAAATCAACTGATAGCATCAAGTCAATGGATCTATTGTCAATCAGCATATATACCACTAATTGTTAAAAAACCATCATGGTGGTTTTTTGCCTTTGATAATTGTGATGAATCAATGCTAGATGTGAGTAGTATTCATATTGTGTTATTCTTCTTTCGTATTCTTAGTGGAACATTTCGCCTTAGACATGAAGCCTTGAAGTTTAAGTAGATGTGATGCTGTTTTTTTCTGCAGGGTGGGGTTGATAGCCTTAATTTCCCAAACATTCCCTCTTTCATGGGTCTACTATTGACTAGAAAACTGGGAATTGAGCAGCTGAACATGTACGTGGTTGGCAAACATTCTGCTGTTGGATCACTAAGACAACATTATCATGGTTGGGAGGATGTGTATAGCATACAGCTCTCTTCAAACCTTGCACGCAACCATTGTGTCGTTCACTTTCCCATCATTATTGGTAGATCTGACAAGAAAAAGTCACGAGGATGCTATCAGAGCATATAGCGGGCTAGGAGCCACGGTTATACCGACTGAGAGAGATGGTTAGGACAAGTGTTACGCATGCATCCCTAGCCATCGATCGCCTTCCTCGACAACCGGTTATGTTAGCTGACATAGGATGGATCAGGTTGGAAAAGAGGTAGTGGTGGTCAAACCAAAGTATGGCTTTGTCAATGCCAATGAAATCCATAACAGTTGGTTTAAGCCACCCACGTAGGGAGGTGTGGACTTCTTGACTGGCTAGTTGGGGCCTTCGGGATGGTAAGAACCAATGACAGCTGCAGACAGTTAGTGGTATGACTGAAAATCGTTCTCAATAATGTCTGTCACAGATGCATTGACTCTATTTGCGATTTATAATACCCAATAAAATTCCATATTACTATTCTTTTTGCCTTATATTTCCGTTTATTATCTCTCCACCTTTTGAATTTCTATTTACTCTCTTCTCTTTCTTTGTATGTCAAACTGAGGGAGAGTAGCAACTAGACTTACTGCCCATCTGTGCAAAGTTCTATGCTGAAACCAGTCAGTTACTTAGGCACCCTTGTAATTAATCTAAATAACTGTCCTAAGAGTTACTTCCCGTTCATTGTTTAAAAAAAAGGTTTTCACTTATTTCTAGTTTACTATTAACAGTATTTCTGGTCTGTGAAATCAAATGAATCGTCTACTCTAATCTAACTGGAAAATGTCAGTTTTCCCCCAAAGAAAGGGTTATAGCCTCAATCCATTATTCCTTAATTCTTCTGCAAAAATACAGACACGATCTACACACAACTGAAACACAAACAGTGAAATAATTTACACTTTATCCAATAGTATAAGATCAATAAACGATTGGATGATGTCGTACTTCTCAGAAACATAGCACAACAAATATACTTAAACAAATAAGTTGAGAAGTGTCAGCTAAGAAAGGAAATAAACTAAATACAGCATTAACAGACCAGTGCAAAGGTCTCTAAACTCTATGTCCAAGTCTTTCATGTCTAGCATTCTAAGGTGTTTCCCGGATAGTTGAAAACAACATTGATCAGCATTCTGGATTCCTAGAATACTCCCCCATTACGTTTATCTTAAGTATTATACAAGTGGTGGATGGTGGCTAGCAGTGGAATCCAGGATAAAGCGCATTTCGTCCTATTTGGGACTCGTCATCTGGGTGTATCTGTATTTCTCAGTGAGTATACTAATTGAATGCCCAGATATCGTCGAAGCATCTGCACAAGAAGCCGACGTGTCCACCTGAGACTGAGCCTTTCGGTCCAATCAATCGACAGGAAAATCAAAAATTCAATTCAACA
Source organism: Trichobilharzia regenti (assembly GCA_944472135.2). NCBI lineage: Eukaryota > Metazoa > Platyhelminthes > Trematoda > Strigeidida > Schistosomatidae > Trichobilharzia > Trichobilharzia regenti. Next base: position 46,322,052 of record OX235268.1, read on the forward strand.
ATTGTCTTAAGTATATTATAAAATGGAAGACAATAGTGATGGTGATTAGTCATAATAGATTTGTAGAGTGTGGGGTAGGAAAACAAGTGACAAGTCAGTTCAAGGTTATAAAAGGTGTCAGGTGGCTGGAGTGGCTGGTATAAAGTGGTATGTATTAAATAGGAGATAGTAAAACCGCAGTGAGAGAGGATCATAGTGAAATAACGAATGTGTAAAATGAAACAGGTGGAGGGATATATTGAGAAAAGAGATAGTACCACTAATAATAATAAGTCCGGCTAGTATAAATGGAAAATTCGATAGTGTTGAGAGACTGTTTTCATGAAGGGTATAAATTATGACGAATAATAATAATTGCAATAATAAGCAAAGAAATAAAAAGATGAGAGGGTTAAGGGGAGGAAGCACTCTTGGTGAGAAGAAGAATCATCAATTCAATTTGGCCATGGTAGGAACAGCGTCTAGACGTGTTCTTTTTGGATACAAACCTCCGATTTAGTCGATCTTACTGCAGTGGTTTCAGCTATGTGCAGGAGACGTAAGCGAACTCTACGTGATAACGACTTCGGAATTCGGTATATAACCCTGAAAGCTGTGTTGACATCGATGCGATGTACCGTATCGACCAAATGTGACAGGACCGAGCTTTTCATGCACTTAACTTCCCCCCCTGCTGAACCAAGCTGGTAAATGTTCTCGAAACTGTCGACAAACTTGCCTAATCGTTCGCCCTGTATAACTTGATGTGAAAAAACCCCACATATTAGTGTAGACTCAAATGATGATGACAAACTAATCGGAATGGAATGTATATTTATTCTCTCAACCTGTTGTTTCTTCTAAATATATGAATGGGGATTTGGAAACTACTGAAGTTATTTTATGAACTTACAGGCACAAGTTTTATGCTAACTTAATGTAAATGAGGTGTATGTTTTATTTGAACGTGACATTTTATAGTGCTGCAGTAACTCCAGGACATGTGGACGGCAATGAAAGCTGATCACAGTTAAAAAAAAGCAGCTTTCAAAAAGTGTAGAACAATACACACCACAGTGTGATAACTTAAGTACAATATCTTTTCAAAGTATCTGCTGAAGACATTGTCTTTTTGATTAATTTACGACAGGAAGTAGAGAAGATTACAGCTAAATGAATACATCTTAACAATCGATCAATTAACCGGAGTGATTACTCTTGCAGTTGGAGAAGTCTAGATGACATTCACATGTTGGATATTTCAAACAATTTGATTAGTTAATGTACGTGTAGAACTTGGACACTGTGGTGATAGAATGTAATTCCATAATAGATACGTGTTTGTTTCAAATATTGCACACTGTGAGTAATGATACAGTATTAACAACTGGATGACAAAGAATCACTGAAACCAAGAAGAACTGGACAGCTGTTTTGTGTTATTAGCTACGTTATCTTCAGCAGGCAGCATACAAGACTACCCCAGCAATAGGACCTAATCATCAGTATACAACCTGTGGCTGAATGATCAGGGGGTCCCGAAGCTCCTGGATTCGATCCACACCAAGACCATGTGTGAACACTGATGAACTGTTCCATACGAGGAGAAAACAGCTGTCCAGAACTGTTTGGTTATTGTTTAAATCGGTGTACAGACTGCATTTCCATTTCCATACGGTTATACAATTTCACTACCAATATGACAGTAATTCATATATACGCAGATATTTTTATTAATAAGCAAATGAACAAATATATATGACGTATACCTGAACTGTGTTATTTCAAGTTTCATTCACTTGGTAAACTCTTTTTGTGGACTAAGAAAAGGTTAGATATGTTATTGTTCATGATATGTATATATCCTGAAGACTGTCATTTTCGCATTAAATGTAAAATATTCTATCCACTCTTATTGATTTATTACTTCATTTCAGAATGAAAACAGACCATTGATTACAACAAAATATTCTTATCTATGGGATAAAATAGCTTATCGGATAACATTGAGAAATGGTGAATACGGCGATTTCTTCCGTGAACATTTTTCTACACAAGAATTTGGTAAGTATATATTGTACGGGTATTTTTCTGTTGGGTCCCGAGTAGAACTTGGGGCTTCGGTAAGACATTTCCATTGCATCATGTACTTTGCAGTCTTCGCTTTAAATGACTCCACGATTATACATAAGCTTTTATGTCTTCCTCATATGATCTCCTCCAAGTCACCGAAGCGTCCATACTCAACTTGCCACTTCTCATTCCATTCTCACTTGAGGGTCTGCTTGGAGTGCGATACCATTTGAAGGTCTTCATGGCGTATGTCTAATCCATCTCCATTACTTTAGGGATATTTGTTAGGTGATAGGTTTTTGGATGGTTTTTTTTTGCCTGGTAGAGTTCCAATGTTGCTTAGCCTTTCTGGAGGATCATCTGATGTTCATTATTGAGTCAGCAGAAGCAGATGGTAATGAAAGTGTGCATCTAGCCTTTGGAAACGCATTTCATGACTAGTGTACTGAGCCTGTGAACGTTGACTGAGTTTACTAGTTTACCTTGGTATTCTTTTATAAATTAACTATATACTCTTTATGACTATTATTACTTTTATAAGTTATTGATTATGTAATAAGTTGTTTCTAACCCCTACAAATTAACTATTATTATTGCGCCACATTATTATTATATTATTATTGTTCCCCTGGGTTCCTAGTGGAACAAGGGGCTTCAACTGCACGTCCCTACTTGCTTCTGTCTTCTGCTGTACTTTTCACCCGCATCCATCTTAGTCCATACTCTTTCAACTCCTTTTCACACGATCTCCTCCATGTCACCCTTGCACTGACGTCCCACTCGCCGCTTCCCTTTCGACCTGATTCCACTTGAGCAATAGTCTGAAGCGTGCGCAATGTCACCCAGTGGCCTCCTAGGCGAGTGTCCAATCCACCTCCACTTTCTCCTGCATATTTGTTGGTTGGCGATTGGTTCTTGTTTTGTTTGTTCCTTCACATAGTTTCTTGTTGGTGATTCTTTCCTGCCCGGCCATCTGATCTTCATTATAGAGCGAAGACGGTTGTTGTTGATAAAGGTCAGCAACAGGCTGTTGGAAATATTCTTTGTGACCCGCCACCAAGGTTCTGACCCTTATAGAATAAGTGACTTGACGTCTGCATTGAAAGTCCGACCGAAATTTGTTGTTGATACTGAGTTGGGTGACGAAGATTTCCAAATTGGTTTCAGGTTGATGAATGTGTTTCTAGCCTTCCCGATTCTCGGTTTGACATCTTCGTCCGTTCCGATTGCCTGTAGTTGAGACAATGCTCCCTAGATCAGTGAGTGAATGAAGTGACCTCTTTCAAATCCCTTCCAATGATGGTGATTGGCGCTGGATGTTGCTGTTGTTGTTGTCGTTTGGTTATTTTCACAACCTCCGTCTTGTCTATGTTTACCTGGAGTCCCGTCTTTGCTGATTGTGCCACATCCTATAGTTACATAGGAGAAAACAAAGAAAACTATAAAACTCAAGTTTCAAAGTCGTGTGATTACAACTAATATGATTATTAACAATAAATTTTGTTCGAAACTGTGTCATTCAGTAAATAATAGTGGTTTATTCACTGTGTGATATATCTAATAAACAAACTAATATGGAATTACTTAATACCAAAGTGCCCAAGTTTTACACATATATCCACATCCTATACCTCTAAATAAGTTAGCTGTTAAGCAGCCAATAGTATTTCAAGACTTAGCCACAGAGTAGATGATTTGCTTCATGCCTTTGAATTCATAAGAAACAGGACTGTAAGAAGAAGAAGAACGTTCGAAATTAAATCTTCAAGTTAATAGGGAATATATTGGTGTCGTTTAACGTTATTCATGATATCTATGGCGACTGTCTTTTATAAATGATGTATGCTTCTTTAAAACCTACACGTATAATTCTTACCACTGACAATCCTGACTGACAGAATTCATTCCACACTAAAGCACAGACTAGATGCATGACACTAGTTGCATACCCCCTAGTGTTCAATCAGAATATTCAATACACTCCTGTAGGAGATCAGTCCCAGGCAGAATAGCTCAGTGGTAACGCCTCAGACTATAGCGCTTGATGACACAAGTTCAAATCTCACACAGGACATGAGTTCCTTCAAGACTGTAGGTACGCCTTGACGACAGGTGACAATAAGCACAAAATCTAGGTCAAAGGTTTCCTGTCGACTCCCTCTAACCATCTAAAAACTTGAATAAAGCAAGGGTAAAAAATGTAGCTACTAAACTTCTTGTTGTAGTTTTGTTCAGTTTTTAGAAGGGGGTTTATGCATCATTATTATCACAACCTACTGGTTAACTTTTAGGTAACCATCTATGTAGTGTATATTAGCCTTCACATATCAATAACTCTCAGATTAAAGCAGAGGGAGTCAGATTTCTGATGTAATGCCTTTATAGCATAACTAATTTAGCTTTGAGTTTCTTGGTTAGTTTATTTCCCATAGGTTTTGCATATAATGATTTCAGAATGAATACCACTGCTGTGTGGCATTTTTAGGTGGACTTTCTAGACCTCACTTAGCTTTGTATCCCTTAGTTTCTTTTTTAATATGAACCCTCTATCGGTTAAAAATAGATCATCTCATTCAAGGATGGAAATCAACAGGTGGGATAACTTGAATATTTAGACAGTTTAGATTGATTTTCTATAATTTTTGCAATTATAGTGTTAAAGTGAAAATAACAAGATAACAAGCTTTGTGACTGATGAGAAACTGTCTACCCCAAAGTAATTGGTATCGTTTGTAGATGGAACCTTCATCAGCCTCATTCAATAGGTATATGATGACGCCGCGTGTTCAGTGATTCACAACGCAAAAATTCAGCGACACCTTTGAAGTGAAGATGAGAGTCAGACAACACTGACCATTATCACCGATGACATTCCTGACAATGGTGTAGTGAAGTTTGAGGCGGGATGTTGGCAGAGAGAAGAAAGATGTGCGTTTGACTGATAAAAAGACAAGAGGATGAGGAAGTGACGATGAAATTTCAAGTGAACATAGAGAAGACAGAGATGATTGAGACACTCAACAATCAAAAATAACAAGCACCAGTCAACACTAGTGGGAGAAACTTGAAGGAAGTCACTTCTCTTACTTATCTAGGCACCATCGTTTCAACTACATGCAGTTGGCACGGATGAGAATGTCAGGGTTAGCCAAGCCCGAAAAAGGGAGTCAGATGTTCACTAATGTGAAATCAGTGTAGAGGTCTGCTGCACTCAACATGAAGAACAGGATCAGGATCTTCAACACCAATTTCAGGTCAGAACCTTTAGGTGGTATAAAGACTCGGTGAGTGTGTTACTCACATCCACTTACACACTTTCATCAACACCTGCCTTCGCTCCATACTATAGATCAGCGAGACCAACCAGAAAGGATATGCAACGAGGAATTCTGGTAGGTAACGAACCAACCAATCACCTGTTGGCAAGCAGATAGGCTGAAGGGAATGGAGATGGATCAGACGCGCGCTGAGTAAGTTGTTAAATGCTGTCGCAGGTCAGGCAGCTGCACAGAAGTCGTAAAGAAGACGATGAGTTAGACTAAGGTCTGATGACAACTTGGAAGAAATTGTGTGTGTGATGGGGAGGTGAGAGTCTATGGGCAGTCGTGTAGCTAAGGAATGAGGGCACAATGGAATGACAACAGGCTGTCAAAGCCTTATATTTTACTCGGAGACCAAGAGGATAATAGTGAATAAATGTGAGAACGATTTTCAAATTTATTAATCATCGTTTGGTTCCCTGTGTATTTCAAAGATGAATGTGCCTGTACTTCGTATCATCTATACAGTTTGAATTTTCATACCTTAGTCATCTTTAATCTGAAGAAGAAATAAAAAGCAGTTTCAAATTAGGATTGAGCTAAAGGATACTCTACTGACATGCTAGGCAGTATTAGGTCGTTATATTGGTGTAGGCGAAAACCGAAAAAAATGACTGAAGAAGCAGAGAAGATGAGACTCCAGGTGAACATAGATAAGACGGAGACAGGAAAGATAACCAGCTATCTCCAACAACAACAACAACAACAACAGCCAGAACCAATAACGAGAGAGGTTTGACAGAGGTCAGTTACTTCCTTCACTTATCTGGCTGGGAAGCACAGTTTCCTCCAAAGGCAGTCGGAACAGATGAAGATTTCAAAACTGGCCAGAATCGGAAAGGCAAGATACGCACACCTTCTGCTTCACTCACTCAGCCAACATATAGAACAAGATTTGGATTCTGTTAAACAAAAATGTGAAGTCAGTCAGTCATTTCTTTTATACGCGTCACAGAAACTTGAACTGCGCGTCCGGTAGGAAAAGCATTTCCAATAAGCTACTGTAGACATTTATCAAAAACTGCCCACTTCATTGGCTTCATAGTGAAGATCAAATGGCCAGTCGGTCGGCCATAAAGAATTAGTAACAAGAAACTCTTACTGGGAACAAACCAACAGGCAAGAGCCGATCGCTCAACAAATATGTAGGAGGAGGAAATGGAGATGGAATGATCTGTGTCATTTTAAGGAGGCCGTTGATTGACATCGCGCTCAGTGCAGGCCATTATACTCGAGTGGTAGGTGAATAAGAAGCGACAAGCGGGTCATCAGTGTTAGGGTGACATGGAGGGAGGAGATCGTGTGAGTTGGAGGAGGAGGAGGAGATGAGAGATTATGGTTAGTCGTTGAGTGAGCCAGCTGAAGAGGATGCCAGAGACTAGAAGAAAGTGGAGATATGTTGTTGAATCCCTACGTTCCACTCGGAACTCACAGAGATAATAATAATAATCACAGACATCATACTTGTTTAAACTGATCAGTTAATGCACATAGGCAAACGTGGGATAAAAGGGTAATTTTGATCGGCAAACACGTGGGCAAAAGATGGTGTAAATGCAACCGATTTTACCCACTTTGGCCACATAGGCCACTTTTTCCCCGTTTTCCCATGTCCAGATAAAATTTGTTTGCCCCACCTTTTCCCAGTTTTCCCACGTAACCCACGTTTTCACCCGTTTATCCCATGTGCAGGAATTCAAAATATACCCACTTTTTCCCCGTTTGCCCATGTCATTTTAGAAAACAGCCCACTTATTCCCACTTTGCCCATGTTACAAACGAAAACAGCCCACCTTATCCCACTTTGCCCACATTTAAACGGAAAACTACCCACGTTTTTACCCACATATCCCAGGTCCACAAAAAAAGTAACCGATGTTTTTTATCAAAAGCCTTCTAACGATAAAAAAAATATATCATGATCAAGGTCAGGTTGTCACATGAATGAGGAGTGAGATATAACTATCACTAAATGTCTAGTTAAATTTTTTTTTTTGATTTACAGCCTGATTCCACACTGTATTTTCGGTACAAGTATGGAATTTTCAGCATGGATATCGGTAGCCCAAATTTTGCAGGCCGACCATAGATATCAGGTGTGCGTTGGTGCGGGCTCGAACCACCGGACCATGTGCATGGTCGGTAAGAGTCCTAACCACTGTGCCACCGACGCACAGTCTTAACCTTAATGAAGTGCAAATACAGGAGTAAATTGTTGGTTGGAAATGAGATTAACTGAGGTAAACGATGGCTTGACAGGCGACTACTAATATATACTGGGCAATGGTCGCTTCACTCTCTAATCAAGTTTTCACCGGAGAACTTTACACAAAAATACAGCAGTTTAAGTTATTACAATTTATAAAGCTTACATAAATACAGAGGAAATAAATGAACGGAAGTGTATAGGAGAAGTATGAATCTAAATAAATATTATTAAGTTTATGTAAAGAGAGATTTTAACATACTTGCAAATCTGATATGATTTCAGTTGACAAGAGGTTCCGAACTTATTGAACAATTCTCAGCAAAATTACGCTTATGTAGTTTTTACACAGGCAGTTCAAGTTAAAACAAAGTAAATGCATCCATACAATGATAAAGGGATTACATAACGAAGACAAGAGATGCGTAAGACAATCAGTGACTAATGCATTTGGTAACAATTTACTAAGTTCAACTCACACCATACAAACAAGAGACAAGCAAAATTACACTATATCGAAGGGGCGGGGTGAGGTTAAAGCTAGAGGTTACGTAATCAAATAAAAGAGAGAATAAAGCCATCCTGTTACCAGAATGGAAAGACTGATAACTACTTCTTTCTGAACACACAAATCGGGATTCAAGTGTTTTTTTTACCCAATCTATTAATTATTCATCTTCTCGTCTTTGTTACGTAACTCCTCTACCATTTACTTTGTTTAAACTTGAATTGCCTGTGTCAAACCTATATAAGCTTAAGTGATGGTTTGTAGGGATTTGATTGGTTTCAGGATTTCATCATGAGCTGACATTAGTTAGAGAACAATTGGAAAACCTGAAAGGAGTACTAATCAGCTGTTTCGTCCTAGTTTGGGACTCTTCAGCAGTACGCACCCACCGGGATTCGAACCCAGGACCTTCCGGTTACAAGGTGAGCTCGTATACCATTAAGCCACTGGGACCCGATCCAATGGCCAGCCCATGAATTCTAACTTCTGCCAATTCACGACATATATAAGCTTAATTTTCTGAGAACTGTTCACAAAGTTCGGAACTTCCTGTCAACTGGCATCATGTAAAATTTGCAAGCATGTTGAAACTGTTTCTGTACATAAACTTAATAATAATTTATTTAGGCTGTAAGCAGCTGATGAGAAGCCAACGAAATAAACAATGATGGTACCATCTTCTTATTCTGCACAAACTATTGTTCTTGCTTTATTCAGACTCATAAAGGACAATAAGTGTATGAAGTATAAATTTCATGAAGAATAATGAAATCAAAAAGAGTTAATACATGTGCACCTTGGAGAACAGTTTTGAGCCATACCATCAATAGTTGCCAACCATTAGTTCTTAAAGTCTTGAAGGTCATCAGCAACCTTCAAGGAACTCATATCCCTTTTAAGATTCAGACTCGGGTCATCCAGTGATGATGCAGTCAGGCACAACGCCCTTACTAAGCTATTCGGATGACAAAATGAAAAATAATTGATTTCAGCCCAATTTTCGAGGTGTGCTAGTGTTGCAGATTGCCAAGTATCTATCCATAATGTGTAAGAACCAACGAATATTAGAAGGAGTATAGACTGAATGCAAACACTTAAATGCTTGGGGCATGGTATAACTCTATTTCTAAACCTGTGTTTAAAATAAAATACGATTTTCGAAAATTCCCTTAGTGTCTATATATTTTCTGATGATAACTGAATAACTGAAGAAAGGATAATTTAACCCATTTATGACCGTTTATTAGTTTTTGTCTTTTCTTATTTGTTATTTTTAGGAAAACTAGAAATCGACTTGGTATTTTCCTTATTTTTGGGATCATTATTTCTTATGGCAAATTTATTATTTTGTAAGTTTATTTTATCTTTTTTTATGCACAACAACTGCTTAGCTCTAAGTATTTTTAAAGAATTTTTAGCTAAATTGATTGATGCAATAGAAATGCATCTTGAATTAGTTGTGTTCTCCGAGACCGATGGTTGATTTAGTTGCAAAGCTTCGTTGTTCCATCTCTAGATAACATCGCTTCAGCTGAGGCTTTAATATGAAATGAACTCATTTGAATTCTCCATGAATGATGACATCATTCTATCTTCTGACAGCCATTATCGTGATTGACTGTTAATTCACATCGATCACTGTTGGTCGTTTTTATTAACTAACGTGGAATTTGAACTTTCTTGTCATGTGATGATTTACTTTTTATCATCAAGCTGTACAAACGTAAATATAATGCTTTTTAAGAAATTATATCCGATGAAGGAATTGAATCATAGGTGTGAATGCATAAAATAATAATAGTAGTATGAAGTGCAATCAAAACTAAACTGTTTGTGATTACAATCATAGTTAAATGTCAAGTGGCAAAACAATTAATGTCATACACACAGAATAATTCATAGGATGGATAGAACTTAAAAAAAGGGTGTGCAATTATTTCTTATTTATTAATTTTTTTTTCGATTACACACACTATATTATTGGTACAAGTATGGAATTTTCAGCATGTGATATCGGTAGCCCAAATTTTGTAGGCCGACCATAGATATCAGGTGTGAGTTGGCAGGGGATCGAACCTCGGACCATCTGCATGGTCGGCGAGAGTCTAAACCACTGTGCCACCGAAGTACAAGCCTGGTTGGCCCGGGTTAGTAGACAAATCGAATAAAGTAACATAAAAACGTTACGTAATATTGTGTGAAATTTGATAGCATAGAATTTAACATTGTAAAAAAGAATTGATTTAGAATGACAAGTGAAATAATACCGGGGACAGTTCAAAGTGACAATAATAATAGTAGTAACAATTGACGCAATAAAGGAAGAGAATACAAATTGAGTAGACAAAATGAAGAAATGAAAAACTGATAGAGCCAAATTATGATTGGGGATTACTATACTTTAGCATAGAGGGATTAAGACCATGAAAGTTGGAGGGGTTGAACGAACTTTTTCTGTACACGGAGATCTGACTTTTCTGTTTCGATAGCCAAAGCTTCAGCAATACAGATGAGTCGGGTACGTAGTGATTTAGGTGAATTACTCTTTGTCTTGCAGATGACTTTAAAGACGGAGACTACAGAGATAGGGTGATCATTATTAACCAGATGTTCAATGGTGGCGCTTCTTATTGTTCCACTTCCACCTCTTCGTAACCAGGCAGGATAGTATTGTTTCACCCTCTTGGACAAAACTCGAGTCGAACGACCGACATACCTGGCTCCACATGAGCAGGTGAATTGATAAACACACATAGAGTTGGTCAACAGCGGGATCTTGTCCTTTAGGTTATTGAACAGTAATGGTCGGCTAGTAAAGGCTATTTTCAGAGATGCAGCAGGGAATGTTCTTATTAGGGACTATGGTATCCTTCGTTTCATGATATCGGAAGCTAAGACCCCTTTGAATTTCAAGCTTATGTAAAGTATTTTCTTGGGTACGGCTGATAAGTCACGTTTTATAGGATTTGAATGTATATTGTTATCTATAAAACGTGATGGAAATCCATTTTCTATTAGGATTTTCCTCAAAAGATATAACTCATCTTCCACAGTATCAGGGCTACATATGCGTCACTTGTTCCACTTGTCATTCTAAATCAATTCCTTTTTTACAACGTTAAATTCTATGCTATCAAATTTCAAACGATATTACGTAACGTTTTTATTTTATTTTATTCGATTTGTCTACCAATCCTATAACTGCACACCCTTTTTCAAGTTCTATCCATCCTCTGAATTATTCTACATATCACATTGAACTATGATTATAATCACAAACATTTAAGTTTTAATTGAATTTCATACAATTATTATTATTTTATGGATTTTCATCCTGAGCTGACATTAGTTAGAGAACAATTGGAAAACCTGAAAGGAGTACTAATCAGCTGTTTCGTCCTTGTTTGGGACTCTTCATCAGTACGCATCCACCACCAGGTTTCGAACCCAGCAACTTCTGGTTACAAGGCGAGCTCGTATACCATTAAGCCACTGGGACCCGATCCAATGGCCAGCCCATGAATTCTAACTTCTGCCAATTCACGACATAGCACGACCCCAGCCAATGTCTTCGGCGAGTATTTGTCCTCACACCCGACCTGCTGCACCCTACTGGTTAAAACTTCTCACTAGAACCCCAGATAACTACCTACCTGAATAGGGCCAGTCGCTAGTGAGCATCTTATTGATATTCAAGTGTTTGTTTGTAGGGGGATTTGATTGGTTACAAATGTGACGAATAAATGTTTATGCGATCAGGGATTAAATATGTAGAAATAATAAAATGACAAAATAGACAGGAAGTTCGGATATGAAAATATAGTAGTGTATATAGGGATTAAGGAAAACTTCAAAATAACATGAATAAACAGGAAGTTTGGATAAGAAAGTCAATGGGATAGTCACTAATAGAAGAATAACCTGTTTATGGCGGCCTTGGCAGAGACAAGGGTTGGACGTATTTCTTTTGGATACATAGCCAGGGGGTTTGAGCTTTTGGATAGCTAATGCCTCGGCTATCCCCAGTGTCTTAATTTTACTCCCTTTGATAGGGTTGATCGAATCTTGTATATTATTCTGAAGGATTTTATGAATGGCGCTGAATGTCCTGAGTTGTTGACCAGATGTTCTGTCACTGAGCTATATACATGTTTTCGTTCTCCTTTTACTACCCAGGCGGGATAGTGTTCACGAGCGCATTTTCCAAGTTGGCACATAGTATGGCCGATGTACTTAGCTCTGCACGTGCAAGTAAACTTGTGTATGCACGCTGAAGTGGCACATAGAAGATTACACAGAGGCATCTTGTCTTTGGAAGGCTGCTAACAGTGTGTATATAAATGGGATTGTACAGCAGATAAAGTGGAAAATGAAGTCGCCGAGATGATCCTTTTAGCTGAAATATTTGTTATATTAGAATAAAACTTATTGTTAATTTTTAATTTTTAAAAAAATCTGACAGTTAATATTGATTTTTTTCTCTCTCTCTCTCTGTCTTTTGATTACAGTTCACTTGTATCGTTCAAAATTACTACATCCTACAATTATTTTATGGTATTCATCAGTTGGTTTACGTTTTTTGGCTCAATTAATTCAACTGATTGTTGATGTGAATTTTGCTAAAACAGGATATTTTAATCCATTCAATACATCATTAGGTAAGTTTGTACAAAAATAAATAATATTTTCGGACAGTAAGCCCTTTATCGTATTATTATTATTATTATTGTTCTCTATTTTAATTGCTGGAGGAACATAGAGCTTTAGGCGCATATATGCATTGCGTTCAGTTCTCTGTCAACTTTTTCATCACCTGCCTCCACGTCTGTTCACATGCTTTCCTCTCCTCTTCCCATGACCTCCTTCTCGACGTCACCCTACCACTGACAACTAACTAACTTGCCGCTTCCTATTCGGCTTCGACTCGAGCGATAGTCTGGCGTGTTACATCACTTGATGTTGGTTTGTTTTCTCAGAGTGTTGCCACCAATTCACCTCCATTTCTTCCTGCATAATTGTTTAACAGCTGGTTCCTGCTGGGCTGATTCGTTCCCAGAGCCGTTTATTGGATTATGACTATTATTCCCTTAAGTTCCTAATGGAATACACGTTTTCAGCAGGCCTTCTCGATTTCATTCTTTTCTCTGAAGTCCTTTTTCTACCTGGCTCCACGATTGCCTATTAGCTTTCATTTCATTCTCGCATGGTCTCTTCCATCGCATTCTCCCCTCAGAATTAAGCCCAACTCTTCGTTCGCTATGTGGATATCAGCCAAACGCCTGGTGTGCATGGTGTCACAGCGCAGCGAAAATGTATAAAAAACAATACAAGCCTTTCATAGAAATTAAAGTTTTAGACATCTGTATATCCTTATTTGAGCTAGCCGAACTGTTAAGTCCCATTGTGCTCATGGAATTCCTCTTCTCTTCCCAAGAATAAAAGAAAATCTCATATTTGAGTAGGATCATTCACACAGATCGGTCATTGTATTTCTCTATGTTTTTCTATTTTTAAATCAGAATATTTCTGACTGATTCAACTGTGTCGGCTGAGTCAACATCAGGTACATCAGTGATAAGCTCGACAACAAATAGGCGAAATACTTACTTGTTCAATGTATAGATCACTTCTTTCTTGTTAACAAGCAGTACTAATTGATGTCAATGGCATCAAGCCGCTCATTTAACTTAATCGGTAGTCTGTACTGTAATGCATTATCTCTATTTATTAGGCTTTATTTTAAACCTATACACATATCAGTTATGCTTTGGAAATAGACTTTCGGGCTGACTAGAAGTATAAAAAAAACGTGATTGTACAGCTTTTGAGGACGAAAACGTCGAAAAGATATCTTTGCTTAGCTTACTATTACTTTACTCTGATGCTCGCTAGTGATTGGCTGGCTACAGGACGGAGTTTCCTGGAGTTCTTGTGAGGAGTGGTGACTAGTGAGGTCCATACAGTCAAGTGTGACGATGGATGTCCCACCGATGACATTGGTTGGTGCCAGTCGCGCTAAGTGTATCACGAATTGGTCGAAGTTAGAATTTACGTGTTGGCCATTGAATCGAGTCCCAGTGAGTGGCTGAATGGTTGACGAGCTCGCTGGTCTTGTAACCGGAAGGTGCTGGGTTCCAACCTCAGTGGGTGCGTGCTGCCGATGATTCCCAAACTAGTAGGGCACAACTGTTGAGTACTCCAGTGGTGGATTTCAATGGTTCGCTAATTGATACCAATCCGTGGTCAGATTTGTAAAAACAAATCTAATCCTTTAAAACCAACCATTGAAGTTAAAATTTATTAGGCAAGTGAACTTGTACAGATATCTGTTTAATTAGACAAGAGAATACCGAATGTTCTTTAATGTCAATTTCTGAGAGGTGAACAAATTATTATTATTTTATTATTGCTCCCTTGGGTTCCTAGTGGAACATAGGGCTTCAACTGCACGTCTCCATTTTCTTCTGTCTTCTGCTATACTTTTCGCCTGCATCCATGTTAATCCATATTCTTTCAACTCCTCTTCACACGATCTCCTCCATGTCACCCTTGCACTGACGTTCCACACGCCGCTTCCCTTTCGGCCTTGTTCCACTCGAGGCTTGGCGCGCGATGTCATCCAGCGGTCTCCTCAGCGAGTGTCCAATCCATCTCCACTTTCTCCTGCATATTTGTTGGTTGGCGATTGGTTCTTGATTTGTTTGTTCCCATAATTCCTTGTTGGTGATTCTTCCCAGCCCGGCCATCTGATCTTCAGTATTGAGCGAAGACAGTTGTTAATAAACGTCTGCAGCCTTTTGGAAATATTCTTTGTGACCCGCCAAGTTTCTGATCCGTATAGAAGAACTGACTTTACGTTTGTATTGAAAATCCGAATTTTGTTGGTGATGCTGAGTGACGAAGATTTCCAGATTGATTTCAGGTTGATGAATGTGTTTCTCGCCTTCCCGATTCTCGATTTGACATCCTCGTCCGTTCCGATTGCCTGTAGTTGAGACAATGCTCCCTAGATAAGTGAATGAAGTAACCTCTTTCAACTCCCTCCCGTTGATGGTGATTGACGTTGGATGTTGTTGCTGTTGTTGGTTGGTTATTTTCATAACCTCCGTCTTGTCTATGTTTACCTGGAGTCCTGTCTTTGCTGCTTCTTCGACCAGTTTGTCGGTCGGTTTTCGCTTGTAAGTCTTCGATTGTGTGTGACATCAAACATAAGTCATCCGCGAAATCCAGGTCTTCTAGGTTCTTCACGTCAGGTGAACAAAACTATATTGCTATTCTAAGTTTGTATGGTTCTACTTTCATTATAATACTATAGACAGTCTATAGAACATATATGGGTGTAAGCATATTATGTGATTTGTAATATAAGGAGATCGCTGTTGTTTAGATTTTGAAAAGGTGAACACTGTCGCATAACTGATCTGAAAAGCACTTACTGCTAAAATAGTCTCACATGACGCACAACGTCTTAAAATCATGATGGTAACAGTCGGCTACAACTATCATTCGCTGATATGTGTTTCACTATGTAATCTCTTGTATTGTCTACACTTTATCCTTTGCTTCATTGGTTTTGAAAAAAATATTGTGTAAGAGATCTGCCTAAGAGATTGATCTCATTTTGTCAGGGGTATAATAAAAACTGTCATCTTTGTTACTGTATCGAAATAACTGAGAATATACGCAATAAGAACTTTTTAAATAGAAATAATACGACACATGTCTCGTCTATCTTGAAAATTCTACTGCCGATACGACAAATAGGAAAGAGAAGAACTCAAATTATAAAAATTAAGTTTCAGCGTTCACTTTGTGTGTATTATCAATGTATAATAAACAAACGAATATGAATAATTTTTAACATTTGGTTTGCAAGGATTGGATTTGTTTTTACGAATTTGACCACGGATTGATATCATTTAGAGAACCATTCAAATCCACCTCTGGAGTACTCGACAGTTGTGCCCTACTAGTTTGGGAATCATTGGTAGTACGCATCTACTGAGGTTGGAACCCAGCACCTTCCGGTTACAAGACCAGCGAGCTCGTAAACCATTCAGCCACTCACTGGGACTCGATTCAATGGCCAACACGTAAATTCTAACTTCGACCGATTCGTGATACACTCAGCGCGATTGGCACCAACCAATGTCATCGGTGGGACATCCATCGTCACACTTGACTGGATGAACCTCACTAGTCACCACTCTTCACAAGAACTCCAGGAAACTCCGTCCTGTAGCCAGCCAATCACTAGCGAGCATCAGATTAATTTTCAATGGTTGGTTAGTAAGGATTAGATTTGTTTATACGAGTTTGACCACTGACATAATATCAGTCAGAGAATCATTGAAAATCAGCTGGGAGTAGTGCAATGATTCCTAAACTAGGCTAATGAAACAGCTGTCCAGTATCCCTGGCTGGTTTTCAATGGTTCTCTAACTGATATCAATCCATGGTCAAACCCGTAAGAACGAATATGGATAACGCAACATTATTTTAGAATTTTTGAACTAAACATTTTCAAGTATTGGTCGTGAAATGGCAGAAGTTAGAATTCAAGGACCATTGGATCGGGTCCCAGTGGCTCAATGGTCTACGAGCTCGCCTTGTATCCAGAAGGTCCTGGGTTCGAATCCCGGTGGGCGCGTACTGCTGAAGAGTCCCGAACTAGGACGAAACAGCTGTCCAGTACTCCCAGGTTTTCCAGTGGTTCTCTAACTGATGTCAGCTCATGATTAAATCCTCCATGCAATCGAACTAAACATTGATAATTCAATGAAGAAATGGTTGCTAACCACACAGGAGGTCAGAGTTTTGATTCCTGGACAGCACATTTCTATACCATGTCAAATCAACTAGTTGACAGTAAGCCTGGAAAAGTGAGGAGGTCTGTGGTATGTGCGAAGCAACCCCAATCCGTCAAAAAAGGCAACACCACGACTACTGAAACCTCAAAGCTTAAAGCAGTCTTTCGTTTATCAGATGAGTTGAGATTAAATCACACAAGAATATAATAATTACTGATGTGAATATTTTAGAGGTCTACCTGGAAAGAATCTATTCTGTCTAAGCAATAAAAGAGCAGTCAGTCTGTACTATTTACTGAAATTTAGGAACACATCCTGAATGACGTCTGCGAAGTTTACAGGTTATAACTTTCTTTAAAAAAAAAAAAGGTATTTAATTTACACCATTTAATAAGATTTAATTTGCATAATTCTCATTAATATTATTATTGTTATTGTATAATTTTATTTTACAGCGAAATTCTTCTATGCCTTGTCTATCAGTTGTTTCTATGCAAGTCTGCTAGTTCTTGGAAGTGGATTTACAACAATTTATCAAAGTATTTCACGTAATCATAAGATCATATTTATTATACTGACTGCTATTCACACATTGGTTAATATTATCTGTCAAATATTAATAGAATTAGTAAGTCCCCTACTATTTATTCACTATAATAAAGGTTGCTTTTGTATTTTCCAATGAATTAAAAACATTATTGTTTTACTGACATTCCGCTATTCAATAATGCTGCTGCTAATAGCTTTATCAAAGTAGTCACATTAAATTAGAATTTACAAAATCCACTCAGCTTAATTGTCATCCATCAGCATGGGATCATTTTTGCGTTGTCAAGTTGACAAAATTAGTAAAGATAACAAAACCAGGTGCACATTGTTGGATTTGATAAGTGTGTAAAATTATTTATTTGCAGCGTGTGCTTTCATAATGAAATTGCTTATCACATTCATGTTGATTATGTCACTTCATGGGGGAGAGAAGGGTCAAATTCTGTTTCAGTCCATCATCATTCCTATTCAGACAATTTGGATTCCATTTGATATGAAGTACTTCTGATGATGTGAGACGTTGTTTGTGTTTTCTGAAATGCTTTTTTTGGATTATTTCAATATTGTCAAAAATGATTTTGTGACCTGATTCTATAAAATGTAAGCCTTCCATGGCTGATGGTTTCTCAGACTTTTCTAGTTCAACTGGATTTCTCGGTGGTCGAAGAGTTGTTCTGGTGAGCTTATTTATTCTGATTTTGATTTCTCTCTGGCGATGTTTGTCCAGTGTATATCGCATCACATTCCAATCACTTCAGCTAATATACACAATTAGATGGAGAATCTTTAGGAATTCGGTTGTTTGCATGGACAAGGTTGCTTCGCGCTGTATCTGATGTTTTGAAGGAAACTTTAATGTCAAGCTTATCGAATACTCTTTTGATATTGTCTGACATATCTGCTTTATAGTGAATGACAACTGTTGGGGACCATGGTTTCGGAATACTTTCTCGATCATACCTAATGTAAGTACTGATTTTGTTGATGAAGTTCGTTGGGTTTTTGTTTTGCTTGACAATTTCAGTGGTGTTTGATATTTATTCTTCTTTTTCTTTCTCATCCGTTAACATCAGAAGACTTGAAACAACTGATACCTTTGTGCTGAAATAGTGTGGTGATCTGAAATCTAAATATTTATTGGAGTGGCTTTTCTTCTTGAATATAGATGTACGAAAATGTCCTTTTTTCCCCTTCTTAACTAGCCAGGCAGTCTAGAAATGATAGTTCACCGAAGTCTAATTCTGCTTCCGAACGAAGTAAACTGGATTCTGGGAGATAAATTCGTTGTTTTCTCCAAGAATGAACTGTGTAGATCTCGTTTCAACACTGCGAAATTATCACCTACATGTCTTTTATTTATGTTTTAAAAGATAAACATTTCATCGGTTTGTTCTCTAAGTGGAACGAAAATAAGGCTTGCCGATTGAGTCTTGAAGTGTCCTTAGCGGTAGTGTTATTTTCTTAAGGAATGGGATTGCTAGCCTCAGCTCAACATTTCTTCCTTTCCAGGATTTCAAATGGCTAGGTGGGGGGGGTATAGAAGTTCGTAGGTTGGGAATCTAATCAAAACCACATGCGTGGTTGGCAAGCATTTTACCAGTAAAACATCGATACACACTTTTAACTGACAGAAATTAGAATTGAAGAGTTGTTGGATTCTATTCCAAGCCAATGGATTACTAGCTAACGAAATCGCCTCATGAGGTTCTAGGTTCAACTCTTGGTTTGAGTATTGGTGTGCACTGATGAGGACCTCCAAATTAGGACGAAATAACGGTCCACTATCTAATAGTCTTTAATGATTACTTAAATATAGTGAAAACATTCATTCAAACATTTAGAAGAAACAAAAAGCTGAGCAAAGAATATCCTTTTCGATAAGAACCTTCTTCTGGCTCTACAATTAGATATGTTTATATGCACAAACTATTCTAGAATAATCGCCATTAACAATATTGGTGCTTCTGAAACACTTTCGATTTGTTAAGTAAGATCACTATGGAATTACAGTTCAAGAAAGATGCATAAGTTATAATAATAATAAGCATAACAACGCAATAGTAAATAGAATATCAAATAAAATTAGGGAAATTTCTACAACAAATCGAGGACTATTGAAACCTTGATGGCCAAGGTAAGTAAGAACAGTACGTGAACCAACTTCTTCTTTTGGATACATACATAAGTTAGGCGTCTTAGTGTGGATCCCAACAGCCAGTCTTAGCAATATGTAGTAGACAAACTCTTAAGGCGAAGTTAAGACTAGTTGGTATGCAGTAGATGACTTTGAAAGTCACCTTGTTTACAGAAATTTTGTGTTCTGTATCTGCGAGATCAGGAAACGTAGAACTATAAAATTGATTTTGTTTGTCTCTTGCTTAACCATTTTGCAGGGTGGTCTTTGGAAATCCTATGAGAACCACGCCTACTTGTACGGTATATGCAAATAACTGGTTCACTCCACAGGAGCAGTCTAACTTGTAGACACACATTGTAGAGAGGTGAAATTAGGTAGTTTATCCTAAACTTTCGAACACGAAATAGAGGTGGTTTTCAAGAAACAGCATAATTCAGCCTCACTGAGCGCTCCTTTTACCGCCGTATTTCTTAGGCGTTGCTTTAATATTTCAGTGGTGTTATCCTTGAGGAACTGAAATTTTAAGAATAAATGATATCTGCCCACGATGACATTTACATTGATTTCATAATTTTCATTTTATTTTTCATTAGAATTTCGATAGCTGGCTTCCTTTAAATAATAAAGCAATCTTTAAAAAAATAATATTATTGAGACTGATTAAAATGAGTGATTTTTATACCCTCTTGAGCTTTATCTCATATCATCGTTAAAACTCCAGTACTAGGAGCTTGACACGTCAACAGAATGCAGACCAAGTATTTCCGTCTAAGGTGTGAAAGGACTTAAATTAAAAAGGAGGTTAAATGTCATCAATCAGTGGTTGAGTGGACAACACTTTTTACTTGCCTAGTCCTTTATCAACTAAAATTGTTAGTTCAAACAATCAGAGGTTTATAATTCATTATGCATAATAGCCATAGCCAATGCAATCGGTGGAGCTTAAGAAGTCTATAAATCAATGTTCTCTCCCCAAGTAATATATTCTATACCTATTCTATTTCATTTAAGCAACTTAAAAATTTCCTATTAAGTTATAGAAAAGAAAAAGAAGTTCAGCAAAGAGTGTTACTCTTTTCATCAATGATATCATTCTTAGGCTGTACAATCGATATATATATATATATATATATATATATATACAGAGTAAAAAGTGCCTTAGCAACGAAAGGAATATTTCCAAAGATGTGTCATAATTATTAAATTTCACATAACAAATTACGTAATGCATGCTGAATGATGCAATCTAATTGACAGAGTTGAGAAGAGCTCAACTAAAATTAAAGTTGAACAAAAGTCAAGTTTACAACAATGGTATTAAGGGGTGGAGAAGAAAATATTATACAATCAAGAAACAAAGAAGCAAGAAAGTGACGATACCAATACTTGAAAATTGATCTGATGCTCACCATCGACTGGTCCTATTCAGGCAGTTACCGCCTGGGGTTATAGTGCGAAGCCGTGACCAGTTGGGCACAGCAGGTGGTTGAAGGTGAGCCAATAACTCATCGAAGAAGATATTAAGAAGTGGTTGTGCTTTGTCATGAATTGGCAGGAGTTAGAATTCATGGGTTGACTTTTGGATTGGGTCCCAGTGAGTGGTTTAATGGTCTACGACATTGCTAGCCTTGTAACCGAAAGGTCTTGGGTTCGAAGCCTGGTGGTTTGTGTGTGTGTGTGTGCGTGTGTACTGCCAATGATTCCCAAACTTGGATGAAACAACTGGCTGCCCAGTACTCCTGACTGGTTTTCAGCTGTTCTCTAACTGATATCAGTCTGTGGTCAAACTCGTATAAAAACAAATCTAATCCTCATAAACCAACTCTTGAAAATGGATTTGGTTGGAAAAACTGTGTATATTTACAAAACATCTTCTACATTCAGTGGTTATACCTTGCAATCATAGACTGTCTGTCTGTCTGTTTTCGACATAGAACTTTGCATAAATGTGCGGAAGTTCAAGTCGCCACATTCCGTGTAGCACGCGAAGCAAGAGAAGAAAGTACAAGAAAAGCATAATAGAAACTGAGAGCAGAGGGGTGAGACAAAGGAGGAGTAATAACGAAGAACAAAACAGTTTCATTGGAGATCATAAGTCACAAGGAGTGGATGCATCTGCGCCACTGAGAACGATTTTGAGCCATGTCACCAATTGTTTCCAACCATAGATTTTTACCGTCCCGAGGACCCCAACCAGGTAGTCTACACCTTCCTACGTGGCTTAGACCAACTGTTGTGGATTTCATTGACTGGTGGGGCCAAGTTTTTGTTTGACCGCCGCTAGCTTTTTTCCAGTCTGACCCTATATCCGCTAACATTGCTCGTCGAGGGAGGCGATGACTTGGCATACGTAACACATGTCCTAACCATCTCAGTCTTTGTAGCTTCACGACTTCGTCGACTGATTTCCCCTGTTTACCTAGAACTCTACGCCTAACCTCCATGTTGCTCACCTTATTATGCCACTTTACACGGGAAATAGAACGCAGGCACCTATGATCAAAGACAGCTAGTCTTTTCATGTCTTCCACTCTCAGTGACCAGGTCTCGCAACCATAAAGGAGGACGGAGCGGACTGATGAGCAGTACACCCGCCTCATAGACTAAGACAGAGTGAACTGTTGTTATACAATAGACATGTTTTCTGATGGTTATATAGACAACAGGCATGTATTCACGATAAAGTAAATGCCAAAGGTAAATGCCTAATAAACCCTTTCGTATCCATCCTAATATTTCATCAGAGCATCCAGTGTCCATGATGACTTGTGATGGCAAATAAGGCTGTAAATGTACTCTTTTTAGAGACATACATATAACCGTGAACTGATCCTTATCGAATAAATTCATTCCTGTCTCTGTAGTTCACAAAATAGTTATTCAACACATTAATCAGAATTCTAATGAACTGACTAGTGGGATTTTTGTGTGAAAGTGAATTCAGTCAACGTTTTACCTTAACCTCAAAATCTGCAGAAATTTATTCCACCACTGATTTTACAGTTCCATTTGTGGAATAAATTTCCATGCATATATTTACAGAAAATCAAAATAAATGATTCAGAGAAGAGACTCTCTCCGACAACGAATTTATTATCAAACTGTACAATCGTATGCATATATGGTATTTAAGATATATTATCCTGTGAGGGAATTGCCTCATAGGTGTAGATACATAAAATAATAATAATAATAGTATGAAATGCAATTAAAACTAAAATATTTGTGATTATAATCATAGTTCAGTGTGAAGTGGCAAAACAATTAATGTGACATATAGAATGATTCATAGGATGTTATAGAACTTGGAAGGAGTGTGGAATTATGGGAAAATTCTATTCAAAATCTAAGATTTTCCCGTCTATTGATTAGACCGAAGTGCTCGGTCTCAGGTCCAGTCAATCGACGGGAAAATCAAAAATTCAATTCAATAATTAATATGACCCGTTGCACAAGACGTGGCTCTAGTGGACCAAGTGGTCTAGTGGATAACACTTTGGTGTTTGAAACTATAGGGCATTGGGTTTGAGCCTCGGTGGGAACATCATCACTCACTGAGTGGTGAATGCAGTTACATCCAGATGACGAGTCCCAAATGAGACAAAATTTAACATTTCAAAACAAAATTGATTTAGAATGACAAGTGGAACAACTGAAATAATACTGGGACAGATCAAAGTGAAAATAGTAATAGTAACGAATGACGCAACAAAGGAAGAGTATTGGTAGGGCCAAAATATGATGGAGGATTATCATACTTTATCATAGAGGGATTAAGACACCATGAAAGTTGGAGGAGTTGAACGAACTTTTTCTCGTACACAGAGATCTGGTTTTTCTGTTTCGATGGCCATATTTATCACGAGGGATTGAATATATATTTCTAAAATTCTGTGTTTTGTTATTACTTATGAAATCAATTACAACAATAACACTGTGGAGCAATGGACGTACTGCTGTTTTCTAACCAATTAACTAGTCTCAATCAAGCTGATAGGCAGTAGTAAGGACTTGATGTGAAAAGGTATTTAGGGCTTGTGGGTATTCATAGAGGCAGAGGAAAATGACAGCATAGTACAGTGTATAACGCGAATAGGCTCAGAACACTAGTAACAAATAAGATCAAGAAGAATTTAATCAATAACTCACTTAACCGATAGTAGATCTCAACATCTAGGGACAGATTTTTACTTCGCAGAGTTCTTGCAGGACGAAGACGGTTGGTAGGTAAGAAAACGGAAGCTATTTCTTGAGGTAAACTCCTAATAATGTGACTACCTAGTAACGGTTGAGGTTATGCGTTATAACTAACACAACTGAACGGTGAGGTCGGCACTTAGGCATCCTAAGATCCATAGGAATTAAAACCAAAAAGCTATGAGCCACTTTTCTTCGTATAATTCCATGCTAGAAAGAATAAGACTTAAAGTTGTGCATTGCTTAAACACATAATAGATACATGTATATGACAAGCTAATTATCACAATAAAGAAATGTCCCAATCTTCAGATTAGAGAGACAGAAAAGGACGTAAAGAAATGTCACCATGACCCTTGAATAGTTTACGCTAATTCAAAAAAAACACAACCACTTAGATATACACCACGAGGGAAAATAACAATAATAATCATACTTGTTACCATAGTTGTTTGTGGCAAATCACTAATAGTTTGCTAAAACAAACATTGGTAATTGAACTACGTATTATAAATGATAAAATAGGTCAATGATTATATATATATATATATATATATATATATATATATATATATATATATATATATATATATATAAATGTGTAATATCCTCCCTCATATGACACAAAAAATATTTATTTGACATGTTCTGAAAAATTCTATCACTGAATTAATTATTCACTTTCTTTTCGGTTTTTATTGTTTCAAACGAAACTTTGTGTATAATCATTTGTTGTTATAGTGACATGATAAATGAAAGGGGGCGCGCGCGCGCATGCGCGACAACGCCAGCGTTTTCGTACTTCAATGCATACATGCATACATGCGTACGTACACAAAAACAAACATATTCGTCATACTTGTTGTGTTTCTTTTCTTTCTTTCTGAGATCTATAAGTTGATTTGATCATACGAAAGATAGGCATCACCATGGTGACACACAACAACACCAATGGCGACAAAATGTATTATAGATTGTCGAATACCATGTGTTTGATTTTTCTTATAAATACATTCTAGTTATTTTATTTTATATCTTTCTATAAAGATATCAGGGATAACCTTAGGTTGGAAGCATCAGCTGACAAAGCAAGAAGTTAGGTAATCCACAGTTCACCACTTCGAATCCTGCCCTGGGGATTTGGAATTTCCGTTCATCTTCAGTTAGCATATATCAGGTTTAATCACCGACTTATATCAGTTGAAGAACCATTAAAAAAGGATGAAACATCTTTCCAACACTCCCTGCTGGTTGTCAGTAATTCTCTTACCAATATCAAACCGTTATTAAACTTCATACAAGTCAAATCCTTACAAACTACTACTTGAAAATTATTCTGATGCTCACTAGTGTGATGACTTAATACAGGACGTAGTTGCCTGGATTTCTGTTGAGAAGTCGTGACTACTGAAGTCCATCAGGTTGACCGTGAGGAAAAATTACTCTCCAATGACAATGTCTATCGGTGGCGTTAAAAATTGTGAACTGATAGATGTTAAAATTCATGGACTAGACATTAGATCCTGTTCCAGTTGCTAAATGGTAAAAAGATTCGCCTTGTGACCTAAATGTCTACGGTTCGATTCCTAGTGAGGTCATAGGTACTGACTTCTGAACAGTTTCAAAACAGCTGTCCAGTACCATATACCGGTTTTTTAATGATCTTTAACTAGTGTTGGTTCATAACGTAATCGACGCTGGGAGCGTAACGGTAGAAGACGAAAGACTTGTTAGAGGAATCTTATCAGTAGCATACACCACAAAAGTACTGTTACTGTTGTGAGGTTTCTTTGCGTTTGAGTTAGGGTTAGATTTTTCTAACGGTGAAGGTTCACACAAATCAGCCGATTAAGTTTTATAACACTATACACTGTATTCATTTGTAAAACTAGTATCATACAATAAAACAACAACTCCTCCAAAGAAGATTAACCCACATATAACTATTTATATTTCAATTGGTGGATGGTGGCTAGCAGTGGAATACAGGATGCGTATTTCATCCTATTCAGGACTCGTCATCAGTGGATGTAATTGCATTCCCCGGTGAAAGATAGCATTCCCACTTAGGCTCGAAGCCAGTGCCCATGGTTTTGAGGCTCCAAAGCGTTATCCACCAGACCACTTGACCCACTTCAAATTACATTGTAACGACAGAGGATAAGGGCAAGGCAACGGATTATTTATTGGAAAAATCAGGAGAAATTTATAGATTTTTATGTACTTTATCGTCAGCGGAGAAGCAAAGTCTTCTGATTAGTCTAAATTTCTGAAGGTTATTCTGTACTGCTCGTGACTGTTCCTCAGAAAGCTAAGCCGCACATCTGCGAATCGTATTCGCATACATTAGGTCTGCTGTGATTGGTTGGTGAGTTCCTGAAGGTTAAGCTTTGTTGCTGTTTTTCTCATGATCCCGATTCAGGACGTAACATTGACGTGAATTGGTATCTACAATTTTGGCTCGTTCGCAGCCAGCTCTCACAACATGACCAGACATCGTCAAAGTATCTTCACAAGAAGCCGACATGTCCACTTGAGATTGAATTAGATATTTTTAATTCAGTTTTGATTTTCCCGGTGACCAATTCGACCGAAATATCCGGCCTCTGCTGGTTGACATGTTGGCTCGTAGCGGGGACGCTTCAACAGTATCTCAGGATTAACTTGAAAAAATTTGGTGGATGGATGGTGACTTGTAATGGAATCCACTAGGATGTGCATTTCATTTTATTTGGGACTCGTCATTTGGGTGTATCTGCATTCTCCAATGAGCTGATGATGTGCGTCGGTGGCACAGTGGTTAGGACTCTCACCGACCATGCGCATGGTCCGGGGTTCGAGCCCGCACCGACGCACATCTGATATCTATGGTCGGCCTGCAAAATTTGGGCTACCGATATCACATGCTGAAAATTCCATACTTGTACCAAAAATACAGTGTGGAATCAAGCTGTAAATCAAAAAAAAAAAATAACAAAATGAGTCCTGAACAGGATGAAACGCTCATCTCGGTGGATTCCACTGTTAATCATTATCTACCGAATTTGTTAAACAGCCCAATGTTGTGTGTGATTAAAAAGTAAATTTCTTCATTGACTCACATACAACCTTCAATCAAATCATTGGTAATAAGTGGAGATGCCTAACAATAGACAATAATCCCAACTGTCCGATGTATAATTGTGGTGAGACCTGGTTGCTAGCCAAAGCTGGTAGACAGTAATTTGCGTCAATGTTTATGTCCCCAATATTGGTCGTGAGAAAAATGAGGAAAAAAGACTTTGCGTAGGCGGATACAGTTAGCATATAGGTGGTCTGACATTCAAGAAACAGCCACAAAGAGATGTAAGATTAACTTTCTGTGAGAAACAACCAATCAGAGGACTGTGTTTGTTTGCTTAAATAATCGATATTAATGTACATGAAAATCTATAAATATGTGTTGATTTCCGTAATAAACGACCTGGTGCCTGGCCCTTGTCTTCTGTTGTTACATAATCACACCCAAAAAGCACCATACTCAGATCAGTATTCAAGGAAACAAAATACCATAGAGAAGTGATAGGAGCTAGCTCCGATCCCCACTGAGTTTATGGATGAGTACTGCTAAAGAGTACCAAACTAGGCTGAGGCAACTAACTGTCCATAACTCCCTGGTTTTTCATGGATTCTCAAAGTGAACTCCATGCATGACCAAACTTGAAACCAATCAAACGCCTACAAACTAACACTTGGAAAAAAAGTATTATTTATTACATAAGGCAAGGCTGTCTACTATCGCCAATGAATTTTCTGATTGCAGTAGATTGGATAATGCGACAGACGACGGCGAGCAACGAGGAAACAGGCATAAAATGGACCCACACAAAAAGCTTGGAGGATCTGGACTTCGCCAATGTGATATATGTCTGATTTCCCACAGACTGAAAGATGTGAAAGTGAAAAGCAACAAGTTGGCAGAAGAAGCATCATGGATAGCAAGTACTACAAGTGAACACAGAGAAAACAGAGGTGATGAAGATTCCTGGCCAACACCACCACCACCACCAACAACAACAGACAACAGTCAGCATAAATGGGAGAAATCTGAAAGAAACAACCTCGTTTACCTAACAACCTGGGAAGCATCGTTTCAACTACAGGTGGGCGGAACTGACAAGAATATCAAAGAGAGGATCAAGAAAGCAAGACAAGCTTTCATTACTCTCAAGTCTGTGTGGAGGTCAACAGCACTCAGCATCAAGAACAAGATCCGGATTTTCAACTCCAATGTGAAGTCAGTGATATTCACTATGTGACTCAGATACTTGGCGCGTCATGAAGAGCACAGACCTTTATCAACAGCCGCCTTGGCTCACTACTCAAGATCAGATGGATGGCCAGAAAAGATCAGCATTAGGGATCTCTGGGAGCGAACCAACCCAGCAGGAACCGATTGTGAAACAAATAGGCAGGAAGAAATGGAGATGGATTGGCTGGCCATACTCTGAGGAAACCATCAAGTGACATCACTAGACAAGCCATCGCTCAAGTGGAACCCGGTGGGATTGGAAGCGGCGAGTTGGTCCTCAGTTCGAGGGTGACTTGGAGGAGGTCATATGAAGAGGAGACGAAAGTGTGTGGGCACACTTGGAGCCAGGTGAAAAGTCTAACAGAGAACAGAACGCAACTGAGACGGGCGGCTGAAGCCCTATCTTCCTCTAGGAATTAAAGGAAAAATAATAATATAATAATAATAATATAAAGATATTGTAATGTGTTATGTCTTGTTTGTTTTATTTCTCATTCAGACACATTATGAAGTCCATGTGTTTTCACGTTATCATTCTAGTCCTGGATTTGTTTATCTAGGCTTACAGCTGTGCAGTTATATTGTATACATCTTTATATCTTCATATACATGTATTAAATGGTCAGCGAAAAGAATACTTTTGATTAAATTTATGGCTGTCAGTTCTATTTGGTAAGTTATTGATACATTTATTAGGAATTATTATTATTATTATTGTATATTTTCAGTTATTTTCAATTATCATGACCAGCAGAGTGCAGCATGTCGGGTGTGAGGACAAATACTCGCCAGAGATGACATTCGCTAGTGGTCACTTCATATCATGAATTGGTAGAAGTTGGAATTCATTGGTTGGCCATTGGATCTCATCACAGTGGGGTAGTAGTCTACGACCCCACCAACCTTGTAAGGAGAAAGTCCTGGGTTCAAACCCTCTGTGGTGGGTGCACACTGGTGAAGAGTCCCAAACTAGGCTGACGAAACAGCTCGGTGTTCAGTACTGCCTTCAGGTTTCCCAGTGGTTCTCTAACCGATGTCAGCTCATGATGAAATCCTGTGACTAAAACATAATGAATTTTTCAATAATTATTTCTAGATTTTATGGTATCACAGATTTATCATTTTTTAAAAGGGATGGTTCCTGAACAAAGAATATTCACATTTTCGATAAACTGCTCTTCATCAGGAACTACAGTTATAACATAACAATGAATGAATGAATTAGTATTATTAACAACATTAATGTTGTTTAAATAACATCGAATCAATAATAATAACAATATCCAAGTGATGGTTTGTAGGGATTTGATTGGTTTCAGGATTTCATCATGAGCTGACATTAGTTAGAAAACCATTGGAAAACCCGCAAGGAGTACTGGACACCTGTTTCGTCCTAGTTTGGGACTCTTCAGCAGTACGCACCCACCGGGATTCGAACCCAGGACCTTCCGGTTACAAGGCGAGCTCGTATACCATTAAGCCACTGGGACCCGATCCAAATCCAATGGTCCTTGAATTCTAACTTCTTCCAATTCACGACATAGCGCAACTGCTAGCCAATTTCTTCGGCGAGTATTTGTCCTCACACACGACCGGCTGCACCCTACCGGTCACGACTTCCCACTGGAACCCAGGTAACTACCTACCTGAATAGGGCCAGTCGCCATTGAGCATCTCTCAATCAAATCCCTACAAACCATCACTTGAATACCAATGAGATGCTCACTGGCGACTGGCCCTATTCAGGTAGGTAGTTACCTGGGTTCCAGTGGGAAGTCGTGACCGGTAGGGTGCAGCCGGTCGTGTGTGAGGACAAATACTCGCCGAAGAAATTGGCTAGCAGTTGCGCTATGTCGTGAATTGGAAGAAGTTAGAATTCAAGGACCATTGGATTTGGATCGGGTCCCAGTGGCTTAATGGTATACGAGCTCGCCTTGTAACCGGAAGGTCCTGGGTTCGAATCCCGGTGGGTGCGTACTGCTGAAGAGTCCCAAACTAGGACGAAACAGGTGTCCAGTACTCCTTGCGGGTTTTCCAATGGTTTTCTAACTAATGTCAGCTCATGATGAAATTCTGAAAATAACAATATCATTGGATTAAACTTCAGTAGCATCAACATTACGGTACACTGAATATCAGAAAAATTAAGAAAGATAATAATACAAATTCATGAATTTCTAGTTTCTACTGAAGGCTAGCCAGAGCAGAAGTAGTGGCTGTCTGGAGATCTTTCTTCTGCATACAGAGAACCAGTTGTTCTATGTGAATTGCAATAGCCTCTGCTACTTGGAGAATGCGTTACCTCGATGTTGTAGGAAATTTATTTGGTGCCCGATAGATCATAAAGAAGGATTCTTCAATGTTGGCTTTGTGGCCAGTTTGGACCAGGCGATCTAATATCGAACTGTTGGTGGTTTGTACTACACCTTTATTTAGCCGCACTGGTAGATGTTCCCAAGCGAGCACGAAAAATCAAGTTCCTAGAGTAACGGTCAATATAATTCGCTCCACCAGAGACATAGTTGAATTGGTAGATACAACTAGAAGTGGCTAGTCTAGGTACTTAGTCCTTCATTTCGGGGACCATCACCAGTGGTGTAGAAAATATGACTTATAATTTGCCAGCATTGAAAATCATTTGAACTGATTAATTTTATTTTCTTCATAATTATTTCATTAAGTGCATTACCCTTGAATTGCGGTCGTTTGTATAAAGGCTTCTTGTTTACGGATAGTGAATAGTCCTTTTCAACTTTCGTAGTAGTATGTTTCCTGATGAATCTGTCTGGATAGCTATTTTAAATCAAGGTATCGTATACAATCCTTAGTTCATCCTCAATTACCTCTTTTTTATGAGACTAAAGCTCACCACCTGTGGTTGAGGGTCCTAACTAAATTTCTTTTGTAGTGGACAGGTGCAAAACTATGAAAATGCGTATATGGTCATGTTCATGTGCTTTCTTATCCACATCTATTGATATTATTGTTGATTTCATGTTATTTCAACAACACTGATGTTGTTAATGACACTAATTCACTCATTCATTCTTACGGATAATGCATATAATTGTAGAACCTAATGATGAAGAGCAGGTTATCGAAAAGAATATTCTTCGTTAAGTAACCATTCTTTTGAAAAACAACTCAATGAGCATTTTTTAAACGGATTTATTCAGTTAGTGTTACTATCCATTCCTCATCCTGCTTGTAAAACATGGAGCTTTGGAGGCAGATCTCCACTCCTGTTGACTGTTTTTTTTTCAGCTTCAACCGTCTTCACAGCCGCCCACAAGTTTACAATTCTTCTAAACATGGTCTTATCCAGTGTCACCGTTGAATACTTTCCATTTTTTCGCTTCCCATTTAATGCTATGGCGTCAGTCGGTGGTCTCTTCAGCATGCATCCAATCCATCTCCATTTTATTCTGAATATGCACTGAGCATAAATTTCGTGATTAGATCGTTCTAAGAGTTCTTTGAGATATTTATTCCTTCTGGCGGTTCATCTAATCTTCACTTTTGACCGAATGCAGGTGATCATCAAAGTCAGCATCAGACTGTTAGAAATGCTGTTAATGACACGCTTGTCAAGTCTATGAGGCGTGTAGACACGCTGACTTGATATTTGGTGTTAAACATTCAAATATTGTTTCTTGTATTGATCGCTATGGATTTCCATGCCAACTGTGTTGCTTACCTGATTCTAACTGGCTATGAAATCCTCATCCAACCTACATCTCGTTGAAACAGTGGACTTTGTATTATACATCATTATATTATTACTCCCTTGAGTTCTGAGAGCAAAATACGACGACGACGACGACAACAACAACAACACAATTCCACATTCTTCTACCCATTGCTGTCCTTTTCAGATGACTGGATCCACGATTGCTCATAATCTCTCATCTCCTCATCCTCCAACTCAAAAGACCTCCTCCATGCACTGACATCCTAGCACTGACAACCCACTCGTCGCTTCCTATTGAGATACCACACAAACGATGGCCTGCATTCAGCGTTATGTCATACAACATCCCAATCCATCCATCTCCACTTCCACCTAAATATTTGTTGAGCAATAGGCTCTTTCTTGGTGGTTTGTTCCCAGACAGAGTTTCTTCTTGCTAATTCTTTCTGGCCGACCAACTGACCATATGATCTTCAATATGGAGCCAGTGATGAGAGTAGCTGTTGATAAAAGTACACAACAGGCTGTTAGAAATCCTTTTCGTAACACGCTGGTCAAGTTTCTAACCAGTATAGAAGGAATGACTTCACATTGGTGTTAAACAGAATTCGAATATTGTTCTCAAAGCCGAAAGAGTGGAGCAGAAGATTTCCAAACTGGTTTCAGGTTGATGAAGGCGTATCTTGCCTGTCCGACTCTGACTGGTCTGCTTTGAAATCTTCATGCATGCAATCCTACTGCCTGTGGTTGAAACCGTGCTTCCTGGACAGATAAATGAAGCCAAGAAGTAACCTCTGTCAAATCGCTTTATATATATATATATATATATATATATATCTTTCTATGAATTTATATCATATTCAATAAAGGCTGCGTTAATATAAATGGAAATAAACAGATACGATAATCATTCTGAATGTAAAAAGGGGATATTCTAAATATCGGTCCAACGTAGTCATAGGATCTGACTATTGACTGAGGTTCATGATAACTGATATTGTTATACATATACAGATTTTTAGTTATGGCTAATCAGCTTCGCGTTTAATGTGTGTACCACACATTCGTCAGCGGTCCTGTCTCCTGTAGTTGACTGGGCAACTCTACGCACAGACTGCCCCTAGGAACTTAACACGTAAAAGAAAAATTAATCGATAAAATTGATATATGAAAGTGTTAACTTTTCATCATAGATTTCAGCATAAAATAGAAGGACTTGTAGATCGTTAGAAAAATAAGTAGTCAATTAAATTCCATCCAACCGCGTTATCAGTCAAATAAACAAGAAACCTTAAAAAATGCATGCACTACTCATTATATACTCCATCTACATTCATATTTCCATGGTATATATTCTGTCAATGAAATCAGATTAAGCTAGGAATGAGTTAGTAGTAGTCGAATACAACGAGGGAACAGGCATAAAATGGACTGACACAAAAGACTTGGAGGATCTGGATTTCGCCGATGATATATGTCTGATTTCCCATAAACTGGAAGATATGCAAGTGAAAAGTAACAAGTTGACAGAAGAAGCATCAAAGATAGGACTTCAAGTGAACATAGATAAAACAGAGGTAGATGATGAAGATTCCTAGCCAACATCAACAACAGCAACAACGACAGACAACAATCAGCATAAGTGGGAAGAACCTGAAAGAAACAACCTCCTTCACCTACCTGGAAAAGCAAGACAAGCTTTCATTACTCTCAAGTCTGTCTGAGGGTCAACAACACTCACCATCAAAAATAAGATCCGGATTTTCAACTCCAATGTGAAGTCAGTGCTACTCACTATACGGATCGGAGATTTGGCGCATCATAATGAGCATCTCAAACAAACTTCAGACCTTCATTAACAGTTGTCTTCGCTCAATACTCAAGATCAGATGGATGGCCAGAAAAGATCAGCAACAGGGATCTCTGGCAATGAGCGAACCAACCCAGCAGGAACCCATTGTGAAACAAATAGGCAGGAAGAAATGGAGATGGATTGGCTGGTCATACTCTGAGGAAACCATCAAGTGAGTAGTGACATCACTAGACAAGCCATTGCTCGAGTGGAACCTGGCCGAAAGGGAAAGGGAGAGTTGGTTGTCAGTGCAGGAGTGACTTGGAGGAGGTCATGCGAGGAGGAGATGAAAGCATGTGGACAGACCTGGAGCAGGGTGAAAAAGTTGTCAGAAAACCGAAGGCAATGGAGGTGCTCAGCTGAAGCCCTATGTTCCTCTAGGAACTAAAGGATACAATAATAATAATAATATTAATACAAATTTAGAGTCAGTCTTTTTTACTTTTACGCTTGGTTTGAGCTAGCCACCTAATGAGGTATAGACTATCAGTTTGTGATCCTCTAGATATTAAGAATCAATTATTTAAAAAATATCAATGATATAGCTCAAAATAGTTCTCAGTGACGCAGATTAATTCACTCCTCTCAATCCCCTCTGAGTCTGTTAAACAGCCATGTTTTTCCCTTATGTTATTTTTATTTCACCAGCACCTTTCTGCCCATTATAGTTCTTATAAATCTGTTTTCTTTACCTTTGTTTGCCATAATATGAAGTGTCACAGCTTGAAATGGTGCTTTTCAATATAATGTTCTATGTTAAAATCCAGTTAATCAGTCACTCTTCAGTAAATTAACTATACTTCAACGTTTAAGCTGTTACTCCATTATAGATAAGATTTTATTTTGATAAAACTACACAGTTATGTTATACACTAATTGATATTTACTAATGATAACCATGTTTAGAGCACAATTTATTACTGGTCATAATCGTACCAACAGATTACTCCCATAACTTTCTTGTTTTAGTTATATACATGGGTATACAAAAGTAACAATCTGAAGAAGGTAAACCGGACACTAGTGCTAATAAAAAGCCAATTCATTCTGCTAATAGATGTTTAGACTTTAATCCACCACCTCATCCGTTATCTTTTTGTGAAGGGATGATTATCTGTTAAGTTTCTAACAAACTAATCAATAGCACTAAGTAGTACAAAAAAAATACCTAAACGATGAAATGAAACAGATAGAAGAATAGACGGTTGGCGTTGAACAACTATCCTATAAAGTTCATTAGGAATATCAAAACAGATTAAAAGTGAAATAAAGATAATTGTGAAACTAATAATGATAAAAGTAAATAAGAAAGAAAATAAGGCATTTACTGTTATACCATATAAGGAGAGAACATCTGAGATCCTCCACTAGTAGGATTGTTTAATAAAGCAGGAATTAGGGTGGCATCTAAACTTAAAAACTCATCCAGGCAGGACAAGCTTCAAAGACTGAACGACCCAGTGGAACCAATTGGACAAAATAATATAATTTACAAAATACCATGCAGTGGCTGTGAGTTAGAACAAATACATAGGTCCGTCAAACTAGTAGATCAAAAGTAGTTAGATTATTAGATCATAAGAATTTAGCTAAGGTTAGAATGATTTATCTCATGAAGGTAAGTAATTTAGAAAAAAAAAGCTGAGCAATGGCACTAAATGCCGCATTAAAACACAATCACACAATAGGGAGAAGGGGACGTCGCCCTCGAAAATCGACCAAATATTTCTCCTTACTAAGCATTCGACGCTGAATTTCAGTATTGCTCTCCCTATTATACCATTTCACACGGAAGATAGAAAGCAGGCACCTATGATCAAAGACAGCTAGTCTTTTCATGTCTTCCACTTTCATTGGCCCTATCTCACTCACAGCCATAAAGGAGGACAGAGCGGACTGCTGAGCAGTACAAACTCCCTTTAGTCGATAGCCAGATATCATGAAATTTATATAAATTAGCCTACGTAGTACATATGTGGGCTTTTCAAATTCATAAAACAGTCATGCTATGCTGATTTTATTAGCTTAGAAGAATATTTCTGTTGAAAAAAATAGAACAACATATCAAAGAAGGAACTCAGATCATTTGCATATTAAACTAAACAGATCGATTGATTTTAAAATAACACCTATAACAAGACAGCTTTATAATTGGTTTTATTTGTTTAATAATGGCTAGTAGTAGGATCTAGAGATTTCGAGTTCCGTCCTGTTTTGGCCTCTTCAGTTGGATATATATCTGAATCCTTGGTGAATGATGGTACTTCCCGGTGAGTTTCGATGTTATCATCTAAGGATAAGGTGATTATTAAGAGTCATTTAGAATATTTGTATAAGTTTTTGTTGATGATTACATAATACATAAGCAGATATAACATCATCTCATAAAGATAAATATTCGTCTTTAGAATGGAAACCTTCCATATTTTAATATTCCAGCAGTTAATGCATACTGCTGGCCGTCTAATTCAATATGACTAGGCTTGACAACAGAACCTAGTGAGGGAGCTAGTGTGATTAGAAGTTGGACAGTAACATATCATTTGTTCACATAACATCTGAGCATTAGCCTTAGTGATTACAGTGAAAGAATGATCTCGCCTATAGGAGGATCTTGTATCTCAGCTGAGATAGCACTTCACTAGGTAGGGATTTGAAGAATTTCTTGTTCGAGTACTGATACAATCTAGACTTTTATTGTGACTTTAATCACACTACCCATTAAGTATTTTAATCATAATGAAACAGACAAACACCTTTCCTTAAAAAAAAGATAAATCACCCAATCAAGTTTGACTCCAGCATATTAAGGAAGAAATTTTTTTACCGAAAATTGATATCAATTTTTTGATGAGCACTGGAGAAATATGCTAATTTAATTTATGCCTGACTGTTCACTCTCTACACGCAAAATCGTATTCTTAAGCAAGTCACTGTTAGATTCCTGGGCTTTATGAACAAAAAAATCAAGCAGTCATTCAGGCGAAAAATATCAAATATCACTGAAATTTCATTTCTTTATAATGAAGCTTCCATTAGTTTGCATATTCGATTTATCTGAGCACTCATAAAATAGGTTAAAAATTCAGAGGTTGGGATTTACTATCGGTGGGTTTCATTTAACCCCTAGAATAGTAGACCACTAACTCCAATGTGAAGTCAGTGCTACTATACGGATCAGAGACTTGGCGAGTCATAAAGAGCATCTCAAACAAACTTCAAACCTTCATTAACAGCTGTCTTCGCTCAGTACTCAAGATCAGATGGATGGCCAGAAAAGATCAGCAACAGGGATCTCTGGCAATGAGCGAACCAACCAGGAACCGATTGTGAAACAAATAGGCAGAAAGAAATGGAGATGGATTGGCCATACGCTGAGGAAACCATCAAGTGACATCACTAGACAAGCCATTGCTTGAGTGGAACCCGAAAGGGAGGCGGCGAGTTGGTCGTCAGTGCAAGGGTGACTTGGAGGAGGTCATGCGAGGAGGAGATGAAAGCATGTGGACAGACCTGGAGCAGGGTGAAAAAGTTGTCAGAAAACCGAAGGCAATGGAGGTGCTCAGCTGAAGCCCTATGTTCCTCTAGGAACTAAAGGATACAATAATAAATAATAATAATAATAACACGCATCCAAGATTAAATGAAGCATACAAAAATTTGAGGATATGACGCCAATCTGTAGGTCAAACACTGTATTACGTCGTGTAATCAAATTATTAAGTAAATAGTTGTCGAGAAAATGCCATTAATAATTATCAAACCACTACGACTGCATTTAACTGAAAATACTGCTCTCCAATATTATTATTATTATTACTATTATTACTCCCTTGGGTTCCGAGTGGAAAACAAGGCTTCAACAACACATATTCTCTTTCTTCTATCCTCCTCTGCTGCTCTTTTCACCTTGGTACACGATTCACCATAATCTCTCATCTCCTCCATGTCGTCCTCGTGCTGACGATCCACTTGTTGCTTCCTATTCACATTCCACTCGAGCAATTGCCTGCATTGAGCACGATGTCATTTGACAGCGTCCTCAACGTAGGCTCAATCCATTTCCATTTTCTATTACATAATTGTTGGGAAATCGGCTCTTGCCTGTTGGTTTGGTCTGAGACAGAGTTTCTTGTTGTAAATTCCCTCTGGCCGCGGCCAGCTGGAAATAGCGAAGGAGGCAGGCCGTTGGTGAAAGGTGTGTATCTGGCTGTTGGAAATCCTTTTTCGTGACACACACACACACACATCAAGTTTCTGGCCCATATAGAAACAACTGATTGACTTACTTCACATGTGTGTTGAACAGAATCCGAATCTTGTTGTTGATGGCGACTGAGTGATTGAGTGCAGAAGATTTCCAAAATGGTTTCAGGTTGATGGTCTGCATTGAAATCTTTATCCGGGCAGTCCGACTGCCTGTAGTTGAAACCGTGCTTCCTGGCTGGATAAGTGAAGCCAGTAAGTAACCACCTTCAAGTCACTCCCGTTGATAGTAGTCGGTCTGTCTGTCTGTTTTCGACATAGAACTTTGCACAAATGTGCGGAAGTTCAAGTCACCACACTCCGTGTAGCACGCGAAGCAAGAGAATAAAGTACAAGAAAAGCATAATAGAAACAGTGAGCAGAGGTGTGAGACAAAGGAGGAGTAATAACGAAGAACAAAACAGTTTCATTGGAGATCATAAGTCACAAGGAGTGGATGCATCTGCGCTAGCCACTGAGAAAGATTTTGAGCCATGTCACCAATTGTTTCCAACCATAGATTTTTACCCTCCCGAGGACCCCAGCCTGGAAGTCTACACCTTCCTACGTGACTGGCTTAGACCAACTGTTGTGGATTTCATTGACTGATGCCAAGTTTTTGTTTGACCGCCGCTAGCTGTTTTCCAGCCTGACCCTATATCCGCTAACATAGCTCGTCGAGGGAGGCGATGGCTTGGCATACGTAACACATGTCCTAACCATCTCAGTCTTTGTAGCTTCACGACTTCGTCGATTGATTTCCCCTGTTTACCTAGAACTTTACGCCTAACCTCCATGTTGCTCACCTTATTATGCCACTTTACACGGGAAATAGAGCGCAGGCACCGATGATCAAAGACAGCTAGTCTTTTCATGTCTTCCACTCTCAGTGGCCAGGTCTCACAGCCAGCCATAAAGGAGGACGGAGCGGACTGATGAGCAGTACACCCGCCCTTTGGTCGATAGTCGAACATCTCGTCTACGCCAGAGACAGCGTAAACTAACAAATGCGAAACGAGCCCCTTGTATTCGTGCTGTCAGCAGTCGGTACTGATTGTTGTCGCTGCTGGTTGGTTATCTTCATCACCTCCGTCTTCTGTATGTTCACCCTGTAGTCCCTCAGCCAGTTTGTTGGTTTTCGCCTATAAGTATATGAGTTTACGTGAATGATATTAGAAACAAATCATTTGCAGAGAAATCCATATCTTCTAGAGTCTTCTTATCGGTGGTCCAGAGTACTCTTGTCTTCTTACTAACCACTCACAGTCTGATACATAATCCAGTCTACTACAATTAAGAATATCATCCGTAATAATAATAAGCAGTTGTGGTGAGATCAGGCTGCTAGCCGATTGGTTGGCACTAATCTACGTTAAGGTCTAGGTCACTAATATGGGCCGTGAACAAGGCTGAGTCAACAACCAATCACAGCGAAGTTAACGTGGCAAAATATGATTCGCAGATAGAGAACTCTGTTTGTCAAGGAATCCCGAAACAACCAATCAGAAGCCTGCGTTTGTCTACCTAAACAACCAATCAGATGACTGCGCTTGTCTATAATAATGTTGTCTGAAATATGTATAAATACGTGTTGATTTTCATAATAAAACGATCTGTTGCCTGGCCCTTGTCTTCTGTTGTTACACAGTCAGATAGTCTTACTTCTACATTCACTTCGAACGCCTGTCTGATTTTTCAATTGTGGATCACCGGACGTGTGACACTGTCATATAGCTGTTGAATGATGAACAAAAGATGGTTGTAACAGAATAAGAAAATTTTCTTCCAAA
Organism: Trichobilharzia regenti; assembly: GCA_944472135.2. NCBI lineage: Eukaryota > Metazoa > Platyhelminthes > Trematoda > Strigeidida > Schistosomatidae > Trichobilharzia > Trichobilharzia regenti. Next base: position 46,361,700 of record OX235268.1, read on the forward strand.
AATTCTTCAATCAATATATGTGGGTAAAACTTGGGCACTACTGTGGTAGTAAGTAATTCCATATTAGTTTGTTTATTAGATGTATCACACACACAGTCACTGAAACAGTATTATTTACTGATGATGATGCAATTACACACAAGCACACAATAGGATGGGATAAGATGACAGGTTTAAAATCTAATGTAACAGCAGGGTGGAGGGAGAGATTGATGACAACAGAAGCTTTCTTTATCGAATCAACTGACAGGGAATACGTGTATTAGGAATGATTCAACACCTGTCCAGCCAGATATCTGGAAAATCCTACTACCCCAACGACTACAAATAGGAGAGGACATAGGAAACTATAAAACTCAAGTTTCGAAGTAGTGTGATTATAACTGATGATGAAATGATTATGAATAGCAATAAATTTCGTTCGAAACTTTGTCATCCAGTAAATAATAATACTGTTTCAGTGACTGTGTGTGATACATCTAATAAACAAACTAATATGGAATTCATCAATCGGCCTGTACATTCATGAATACATATATGAAAGAAATGTGTGGAAAAGTCTTAGAAATGTTTGCAGTAGGGGTTAAAGTGAAATTCTTTGCATACCTTTTGTTCTGAGTCAAGCATACGCCTTTAACACCTTTGAGGTTTCAGTAGCGTTGGTACTGTTGCAACGGCTTTAGGTTGTTCACAGCTCAGTCAATCTTCCTTCTTTTCCAGACTTAATTTCAGCTAGTAAACTAGGCGGGGCTTAGCAGTACGTCAGTTGGACCACTGACACACCTAACAATTAGGGGTAAACATAAGAAGGTCTTGGGTTCGAACCCTGGCAGTGGATGAGTACTGCCAATGATTCCCAAACTAGGATGAAACCGCTGTCCCTGCTGGTGGTTTTTAATGGTTCTCTAACTGATATGAATCCGTGATCAACTCAAAAAATAAACTACCCTTACAAACCGATCATAGAAAAATAAGAAAATAACCAGGAAGTTTGAATAATAAACCATGATTCAGGAATATCGATTTGTTTCTGAAAATAAACCGGTTATAATGGCCGTGGTAATGACAACGATTTGACATGCTTCTTTTGGATACATAGAATTGGTTTGAATTTATAGATCGTTAATGCCTCTGTCATGCTTAGATATCTTGATGTCATTTTGATCGGATCTTTTATAACACTATGAAAAATTTTTTGTCTGAAGCTGAGTTTCCTAAGTATTCAAGATATTCTGTCGTTGAAATAAAAACATCCTTCCACTCTTCCTTAGCTATGCAGGCTGGATATTGTTAATAAAAAAAAACATGCGTAGGAAGCCCTACCGTACAAATTAAAATCAAAGTTCCGAATTCTTATTTACCCATTTAGAAAAAAGAGATTGAGTGGAGAAATGCTCATTCCTTTTCACTTAGCAGTTCCTCATCATCATCATCGGCTGGCTGGCTCTACACTACTATATAGTTGCTTTTTTTTACTTCAGATGTTTTACCAATCAAGTGGTTATTTTAGTTAATCAGTTTCAGGTGTGGGGGAGGGTGGGGAAAATTAAGAGATACCTGAGTTTTGAAGGAGGGAATTATTATTATATCATTTAATTCCTAGAGGAACATAGGGCTTCAGCTGAGCATCTCCATTGCCTTCGGTTCTCTGCCAACGTTTCCACCCCATTCCAAGTCCGTCCACATGCTTTCATCTCCTCTTCACATGACCTCCTCTAAGTCACCCTTGCACTGACGACCAATCCACCGCTTCCCTTTCGGGTTCCACTCGAGCAATGGCTTGTCTAGTGATGTCACCTGATGGTTCCCTCAGAGTATGGCCAATCCATCTGCATTTCTTCCTGCCTATTTGTTTCACAATCGGTTCCTGGTTGGTTCGCTCATTGCCAGAGATCCCTGTTGCTGATCTTTTCTGGCCATCCATCTGATCTTGAATAGTATTGCACGAAGACAACTGTTAATGAAGGTCTGAAGTTTGTTTGAGATGCTCATTATGATGCGCCAAATCTCCGATCCACGTAGTGAGTAGCACTGACTTCACATTGGAGTTGAAAATCCGGATCTTATTTTTGATGCTGAGTAGTTCTGTTGACCTCCATACAGACTTGACGTGAGTAATGAAAGCTCTCCTTGCTTTTCCGATTCTGGCTTTGATATCTTCGTCAGTTCCGTCCGCCTGTAGTTGAAACGATGCTTCCCGGGGAGGGAGGTAGGTAAAGGAGGTTGTTTCTTTCAGATTTCTCCCATTTATGCTGACTGTTGTCTGTTGTTGTTGTTTGTGTTGGTGTTGGCCAGGAATCTTCATCACCTCTGTTTTCTCTGTGTTCACCTGCAGTAGTCCTTGCTATCCATGATGCTTTTTCTGACAACTTGTTGCTTTTCACTTTCACATCTTTCAATCTGTGGGAAATCAGACATATATCACATTGGCGAAGTCCAGATCCTCCAAGTTTTTGTGTGGGTCCATTTTACGCCTGTTTCCTTCATTGCCTGCTGTTTGTCGCATTATCCAATCTACTGCAATCAGGAACATCATTGGCGATAATAGACAACCTTGCCTCACTCCCGTCCTCATTTGGAAGGCTTCCATAAGTTTCCCGTTGTGGATTACTTGGCATACAGCATTGTCGCATAACTGTTGGATGAGAAGTATAATTGTCTATGGCACCCGTAGTAGCGAATTAGTTGCCAAATGACCTCTCGATCGACGCTGTCGAAGGCCTTTTCAAAGTTGACGATGTTGAGATGACTGCCATTCCAAGCAGTTGGTTGAGTGATATACGGTAATTAACTTTAAAAGCTTTTTTAGAGTTGACTTGATATCCAGTCATTATACACGTTGGTGGCACAGTTGTTAGGACTCTCACCGACCTTGCACATGGTCCGGGGTTCGATCCCCTGCCGACGCACACCTAATTCCTATTGTTGGCCTGCAAAATTTGGGCTACCGATATCCATGCTGAAAATTCCATACTTGTACCAAAATACGGTGCAGCATCAAGCTGTAATCAAAATAAAAATAAAAAAAATAAATCAACGAGATGAACTAGTATTGAGCTGCATATAACTTTATTCGGACCATTGCCGAACCGATTGGAGGTGTTCAGAGATTTGACGATGAACTTGCCTGATCGTATGCCCTATGGAACTAGCTCCACACGAGCAGTTAAACTGGTAAATACACATGGAAGAGGTGAAACAGGGCAGTCTGTCTTTATTTCTTCAATTAAGTATTGGTTGGGTAGTGAATACACAGCATAGCTTAGCTGCGTTGAAGGTCGTTTTAAAGGTTCTTCTCAGACATTGCGATAAGTTCTTGCTATTGATATCACCTGTGAAAAGATTTTTTCCCCTCCCACTGCAACTATCTTTCGACTTAGTTAATTTTTGACAATTCTGCCTAATTCTATTAACGTGTTTGTTTGTTATGTAATTCTTCTGAGTTATTCTATTCTTCTTAGTAATCATTAGCTTACAAATTTCTTGATTATGTAATAACTTGTTGCTAACCCTTACAGATCAACTGATCTTGAACTCTGTAATTAATTGATATTCACCCTTCCTTCCTTCCTTCCTTCAAAACTCAGATATCTTGTTATTAACATCTAATAGTTGATTGACGTTTTGAAGACTTTTAACCTTTAATCCCAACCTCCCTTATACCTAAAACTGATTAACTAAAATAACCACTTGACTGGTCAAACATTTTGATGTAAAAAAAGCAACTATATATTAGTGTGTAGCGGTAAATAATTCCCCAAAATTACTGACCACAGCAATCACTCATTGGATGCTGACCACCACTGTTTAAGTCGACTTGTTTAGCTGAAGGCTTCCGGTCAAGCATCCCCGCCATTTGGTACCTCGTCGTGTCACGTGCACGATCACTAGCTAGCTAAGCGTTCGTCTGAAGGCTTGCTTTGGTCCCGAAATATATCACTTAGTTTGGACGATCAAATATTGGCTTTGCTTTGTTTTCGGTACGCGAGAATAATTTAGAGGTTGTGTAAGATAATTCCGTCAACCCCTCTAAAAGTGTAGAGCCAGACAGCCAGGCGATGAGGATGAGGAATTGCTAATTGAAAACGAATGTGCATTTCTTCACTCAATCTCTTGTTTTTGTAAAATTAGAATACCTCATAAATGTTATTCCGCTTTATTTTGCTCTATTCTTTTCTTCTGTCTTTCTTTCAGGTTTTGGACCGTTCCTTTATGGATGCTTATCTGTTTAAATTATGTTCACAATTGGTATATTGAAACATTTATACGTATATGGGAAGAATTAATACATCTTACTGGATTTATTGTCATGATGGTAAGAGGAGACTGTATACAGAATTTTCGTATATTCGAAAGTGTTAAGCTTAAAGAAGTAGACGTTAGGGGAGTGTACTAATTCTCCCCGATTTGTGGTACACTGAAAGTACTGAAAGCAGGTGCTGGTTGATACGACCTGCTTGCAGTAGACAATACGAATGATTCAGTATTCAATGCTAGATACAAAATTGTGCATCCATAGTACAACGCTGGAATGGTCACCAACCACGACTCACGTGGTCAGGGGTTCGATCCCTTGCCGACCCACTCATCACTCCCTTCGCTAAGCTAGTAATAAGACTGGTAAAGAGAAAAGCTTGGGCATGAGGCTGGCTAGCAACCCCTTCTAGTAAAAATAAACACCACTGCTACAGAAACTTCAAACCTCTAGCTTGCAGCCCCATGTTCCACTGAATACGTAAAGGAATAAAAAAAATGAAGACACAAACTTCCAGACATCGTAGGGGATTCCACTGAAATTTCGGATTTTAAAGGTGAAGTAATCGCAAGTGGTTGATTCTAGAGGGAAGAAATAGACAAGATGCATAAACTAGCACCCAAATTTAGTCTAAAATTAAGAAAGCAGCCTTTTGGGTGATAGCTAATACTTCCGCAAAGATTCTCGTTTTCGGAACACACCACTGTGCGTCGGTGGCACAGTGGTTAGGACTCTCGCCGACCATGCACATGGTCCGAGGTTCGAACCCCCGCCGACGCACACCTGATATCTATGGTCGGCCTGCAAAATTTGGGCTACCGATATCCATGCTGAAAATTCCATACTTGTACCAAAAATACAGTGTGGAATCAAGCTGTAAATCAAAAATAAAATAAAATAAAAAAACATCGAAAAAAAACCAGCAAACGGTATTCTTTTTGATAAGTTCCACTTCTGACTCTACAATTATATATATATATATATATCTGTCTGTCTGTCTGTTTTCGACATAGAACTTTGCACAAATGTGCGGCAGTTCAAGTCGCCACATTCCGTGTAGCACGAGAAGCAAGAGAAGAAAGTACAAGAAAAGCATAATAGAAACAGTGAGCATATATATATATATATATGTTTATATACACAGAATATTCTAGAATAGTCGTCATTAACAATATTGGTGTTTTTAAATACTATCAATTTGTTGAGATTGCAGTAATGGGATTACAGTTCACTAAAAATGCATAAATTATAGTACACATGCAAACATAATAGCAAATAGAATATCGAATAAAGTTAAGGAAATTTCTACAACAAATTCAGGATCATTAAAATGTTGATGACCATGGTAAGTAAGAACAGTGTCTGAACCAACTTCTTGTTTTGCATGCATAGGTTAGGTTTCTTAATGCAGATTCCAATAGCGTCAGCAACATGGAGGCAGGAATTGTGGGAAGTTTTGGTGGTTTAGGTTTCATCGATTTTGTGACCGAACGTTCCGTGTAGCCATTTTCGAGAAGAATTCTCTTCGGAGTGTTTAGTTGCTCTTCCATAGTTTCAGGGTTGCAAATGCTGTGGATTCTGTAGCTCAGTGTGAACGGAACAGTTTTCGTTTTGTATATTGGGGCAATCAACTGTTGAATTTAGTAAGTTACACGTTCCATGTTGGCTTTCTGTAACTAGATCTTCAGTTTCTAGTGGATCACTGTTGAGTAGTAGGTTATTGACTGGTTATCTGATAGACTGATTAATAATAATTAGCAAACATTTGTGAATAAAAAATATTGAGAAACATGAAATTAAGAAGACGATAGTCGGAGTGATTGCACTGGTTTCTTAAAGATGCAGTTAATGGACTTATCACCATGTATACCTCAGTAAAAAATAGAACAGGGATACCCATACGACTTATGTTCGTAGTTTAAGAGCGGATTCATTTTTGGAAGATTTATATAAACTTCAGATAACTCACACATTGAAAACATTTATTTCTTGATACGAATTTAAAACAAGCAATAAAGGTTAATAAAGCAGGATTTAATGAATTCTACCATGGTAATACGTTTTTCCTATTATTTGAACAAAGCAAGAACTACAGTTTTAGCAAAATAAAATGGTACCATCTTTTATTTTGTTGCCTTCTCGTCAGCTGCTTACATTAAGGGGAATAAATGTATGAAATTACTTATTATTATTCTTGATTCATTTAAAACTATCCTTCATCAGTAAGATTATCTTAACTCACTTCGACACTATTATTATTATTATAACTATTACTACTGATATTAGTCTGTTTGCAATTCTCGTTATATTCTCTAATGACTAATTGTTTATCTAGGTGATGTAATTGAAGCGTAATGCAATTTATCTTAATTCTGATCTCTCATACTCTCTCTTCCCTTTTCTATTTGAATGAACATGACCTGGAAAACATTCTCACGTGTCTTTTTGCATGACTAATTCAATATAGTTTGTTTACTTATCAGTCTTATGTATCGCCCAATGTAATTTCAAAAGTATATATATCCGTGTATGTAGAGTATTCAGCTGACGAGTTCCACCGAAATTTGATGAATTCGTTAAATTTAGCTTTATTAACCTTTTTTTGCTTGTTTTAAACTCACATATTATTTGGCACACTCTAACTAGGCAATAGTAATAATCGACATTGGAAAGACAGATTTATTGGTATTAGATGGTTGGAAGAGATCGGCGCGAAGCCTTGACTCGACTTAGGTTTCGTGCTAGTTGGCAATCATCCGTGGGATATGAGTTTCTTCAAGGTTGGCAGATACGCATTGCTGATGAGTGCCAACTAGCATGAAACATTGGTCAAGTCAAGGCTTCCCACCGATGGTCTCCAATCATCTATTGTCAGCAGTTCAAAGTGCACAGTGGCTGTGAGCCACATACCATGGTCACCACATTGTGAAATTGACTGATAGAATTCAGTCTGCACCAAAGAAAGGACTAGACACACATTACACTAGTTACTGACTAGTGTCCAATCAAAAACAGATTTTGAAACATAATGTCATGCATCGCAGAGCTGGTTTAAACAAGGCACTTTGTAAGTCTTTACTAGGCGTAAAAAATCGTTTTGAGTGAAATGACTTAAATCGACCTGACTGTTCTTCACTGTCATCATTCTGATCACAACACCTCGACATGGCTGGTGAAAATGGCATTATTTTGATGTAACAAATCCTTTCGCAGTATATTTTGTATAATTTTTCATACTACTTAGTAGTCAAAATAAGTAACACGACGTTTTAACAAAAAGCATTTGTAGTCAAGTGTTGGTTTGTAGGGATTTGATTGGTTACAGGATTTCAGCATGAGCTGACATTAGTTAGAGAACCATCGGAAAACCACCAAGAAGTACTGGACAGCTGTTTCTTTCTACTTTGGGACTCTTCAGCAGTACTTGTCCATCTGTGTTCGAATCCCGGTGGGTGTGTACTGATGAAGAGTCCCAAACTAGGACGAAACAGCTGTCCAGTACTCCCAGGTGGTTTTCCAATGGTTCCACTGTCAGCTCATGATGAAAAACCATTTGAATTTTGTGACCATTTAAACTTGTCTATGCAAAATAAATGATTAGTTCAAATTAATTAGTTGATCACTCGTATTAACATGTTATTCAAAGAGATGAATATTTGAAATGCAGAGGGAATATAGGTCCCCTAGAGGCTGTTCTATCCCTCTGACACTTAGTCCCACAAAGAAACACAATATCCAAGTTATTGGCTTATGACAGTTGGTTGCTTCTATCATATAACAGGGAATTTAAATCAAGCGTCATGAGTGGACTCAGCATTCCCCACTCACACACAGTGAACATAATTTCTGTGATTGGTTGGAAGATTTCATCAAGAGCTGACATCAGTTGGAGAGCCATTGGAAAACCTGGGGCACTGAACAGCGGTTTCGTCCTAGTTTGGGACTCTTCACAAACGGATTGGGTCGGGTCCCAGGAGCTGAATGATCTAGGAGCTGGATAGCCTAGTAAATATAAGTCCTGGGTTCGAACCCTGTTGCTGTGTGCGTACTAATGAAGAGTCTTACACTAGGACGAAACAACTTGCTGTCCAGTACTTTCTGCAGATTTTCCAATAGTTCTCTTACTGATATCAGCTCACGATGAAACCCTCCAACCAATCAAACGAAAACTCCTACAAAACTAATACTTGAAAATAATTTCTTTACTTCATACTTGCAGCTTTCTTCATTCCTTTGTGTTCTGATTAGAACATCCAGATTTAAGCTTTGAAGTATCATTAGCAGTGTTGTTTTTCTCACTTTACACTTCCAACTTTTCGGACATACTATAGATTAGGTGATGTTTGTTAGTGATTCCATCTGGGACCAAATTCGAACCATCCCCTCTGGCTATCGAACACTCTACTAATGAACCACCGATGCACAAGGAGTTATTCATTAGGGCACCAGGCTATTACGGAGAAAGAAAAGTAGGGAATTCTGGTGACGATGCCAGTCCTTTGACCAATATATATATATATATATAATCGCCGAAACAAATGAGTAGTTAAAAGACTTAGAGGAGATTATACCAAGTAAATCAGGCTGATTATGGAGTAAAATAGTGAATACAAAAAGTGTAAGGATGTTAAATAAGACACTTTTCTTTGAAATTCTATAAAAATAACTCATTTTCTCATAAGAGTGTCAGTGTTCATCTAAATGACTGTCACTTACCGTTAGGAGCCACTGAATATTCCAGTGGCAATTAAATCAGCGTTAGAAATCGAAAGTTAGTTAGTTAGAGTTTAGTTTTAGGTACTTGTCTGGACATTATAATTTCCGCTTGAGGGTAATACGCACTTCCCTTCGTTTGGATTACTACTATTTAACTTGGCTGTATTCTTTCTATTTTTGAATGAGGATATTGTATGTAATTCTGTTTCTTAACTGGCCAGAAATGAATCTGCTTCTGTTTACATTTCCCTGGAAACAGTTTTAATAATTATCAAGTGTTGGTTTGCAGCGATTTGATTGGTTACAGGTCTCATCACGAGCCAATATCAGTTAGAGAACCATTCGGAAACCATCAATGACTACTGAACTCCAGTTTTGTCCCTATCCGGGAGTCGTCGTCAACGCACACACACACACACTTAGACACACACACAGGGATTCAAATCCTAGGACCTTAGGGGTTAAAAGGTAAGCTCACAGACCATCAAGCTATAGGGACTCGGTTCAGTTGCTACTTCTTCTGATTCACAATATACATAGAGCAACCACCTGCCAGTATCATAACCGTTTTCTTGAATGTTTGGGTGGACACTGATGGTCATGACTTCTCACTATAGCTCCAGGTAACTTCGTGTCACTAGCCAACAGCAGAGTAATTAAAAAGTGGTGGCTTGCAGGGATTTCATTGGTTACAGGGGAAATATCTGTTCAATGTTCTCTGGTTTTTCAGTGGTTCCCTCCCTGACTGATATCATCTAGTGACTAATCCTGCAACTTTTATAATCAATAATCACAATATACAAGTAACCAGCATCTTCCTAGCTCTCATGTAATATTAAAATTATTGTATATTTTTAAATATATATATATATATATATATATATATATATATATTGTAATCTCTTCAGAAAGCATGTTAGACTACATTTTAAAAAGCTGTTTGAAGTCAAACATCATTCTAAGAGTGTGGAAAGGTGTTGTGATCTAGCCAGATGTAAGTACGAGTTCTAATTGACAATGATGAACGCTTCTTGGCAATTCCCCAGTTGATTATTCCCTGACCAGAAACTAGTAAAATACAAAAAAAAACACACACACAACACAGCTGCTTTGGAAACATATGTGTTTTTCTAAAACAAAATGAGAAAGAAGTGATTAGTGCGTACAAACAAAAATATAGGATATATATTGATCCAGTCACACAGCTCAATTCTGATTGGTTTACACGCATCGTGTGACTTATTATCACATATTAGTTTGCAGGAATTTGATTGGTCACGGAGAGGATTACTAGTTCACATCATCTAGAGAACCATTAGAAAGCCTGGGAGTACTGGACAGCAGACCATTATTATTATTTATATTATAAGTGTTCCCTTGGGTTCCTAGTGGAACATAGGGCTTCAACTGCACGTCTCCACTTGCCTCTGTCTTCTGCTGTACTTTTCACCTGATATCTATGGTCGGCCTGCAAAATTTGGGCTACCGATATCCATGCTGAAAATTCCATACCTGTACCAAAAAATACAGTGTGGAATCAAGCTGTAAATCAAAAAAAAAAATAAAAAAATCCATGTTAATCCATACTGTTTCAACTCTTCTTCACACGCTCTCCTCCATGTCACCCTTGCACTGACGTCCCACTCGCCGCTTCCCTTTCGACCTGATTCCACTTGAGCAATGGCCTGACGCGCGCGCCATGTCACCCAGTGGCCTCCTCAGCGAGTGTCCAATCCATCTTCACTTTCTCCTGCATATTTGTTGGTTGGCGATTGGTTCTTGTTTTGTTTGTTCCTTCACATAGTTTCTTGTTGGTGGTTCTTTCCTGCCCGGCCATCTGATCTTCAGTATAGAGCCAGCGAAGACAGTTGTTGATAAAGGTCTGTAACAGGCTGTTGGAAATATTCTTTGTGACCCGCCCACCAGGTTTCTGATCCGTATAGAAGAACTGATTGAACAAACTAACATGGAATTATTTACTACCACAGTGCCCAAGTTTTACACATATATTAATAAGAACTGACTGACTTGACGCTGTTTGTTTTGAAAATCCGACCGAATTTTGTTGTTGGTGCTGAGTGACAAAGATTTTCAGATTGGTTTCAGGTTGATGAATGTGTTTCTCGCCTTCCCGATTCTCGCATCGTCATCCGTTCCTCCTGCTATAGTTGAAACAATGCTCCCTAGATAGTGAAGTGAATGAAGTAACCTCTTTCAAATCCCTCTCATTGATGGTGATTGGCGCTGGATGTTGCTGTTGTTGTTGGCTGGTTATTTTCATAACCTCCGTCTTGTCTATGTTCACCTGGAGTCCTGTCTTCACTGTCTGCTTCTTCGACCAGTTTGTCGGTCTTCGCTTGTAAGTCTTCGATTTTGTGTCAGTGACATCAAACATAAATCATCCACGCGCGAAATCCAAGTCTTCTAGGTTCTTCACGTCGGTCCAGGATATCCCTGTCTGCTCATTTCCCACTGTCTGACGCATAATCCAGTTCAACGTAATTAGGAATATCATTGGTGATAATAAGCACCCTTGTCTGACTCCTGTGTTTACTCCAAACGCCTCGCTGAATTTTCCATTTTGGATTACTTGACATGTGCCGTTGTCTTACGGACAACAAACCATCACTTATTGATTAATCTGATGCTCAGTAGGTACTAGCTCTACGCAGGAAGTTTCCTCGAGTTCTAGTGAGAAGTCGTGACCAGTATAGTCCACCCAAGTCAGGTAAGAGAAAAGTTACCCGCTGATGATACTGACTGGTGGTTGAGTTACAATTATATGTCGCTAATTGGTCTAATCTGGAAATTTATGGACCATTAGATTGGGTGGTGTCTCAATGGCTAAATCATCAACAGACTAGCCTTGTAACCAGAAGGTCTTGAGTTCTAATCCCGGTGAGTGGTCAGTGCTGATGTGTCCCAAACGCTCACTGATGGTTTCTGAATGGTCCTCAAACTGATATCAGTTCATTATTAGGCCTGTAATATATGATTTGTTCTTATTTGACTGATAGACGACTAATAAGATAAATTTTGTGAGTAGATTTGAAAAGTACATTCATACTAGACTATTAAAGAGAATTTTTACCACTGATGGCAATACTGTAACTTGAAGATAAGAATAAATTTATATGATTAAGGGTTAATGAGTAGGTACAGCCATTTACCTTGTCATCAATCTGCACTTATATTTATGACATTTTGGGTTCTTATAGTTCATCCTCCATTCTCTATTAAACTTGCTTACAACTTGTCGGGTTTCTTCTTTCAAGCTAAGTGCACTTTTGCACACTGTACTATGAGCTATCTCGGGAATTATTGATCTTTACTTATAGGCTGTCAAAACTCTGTAAAATTCCATCCCTTTCGTCTATTTATTACTGGTAATTAATCTACATGAATACGACATATCTTTCTTCCTATCTTAAATCGATATTTACACTTAAACTAACATCATGTTATGAAAAAATGGACTTCTTTATTAATAACCGTGAAGTCATGATTTAAGCATGAACTAATATGATAATCTGATTGGACGGTTCTGATTCGTTTATTTATGGCTTAATATTCCGAGGTTTCGGTAATATAATATAATATGTAGTATATATACCATATATATTGTTTAATAAAGATTGTTGCAGTTGTCATCGTTTTAGGCGTTGATTTTCAAGTGATCGCTTGATTATAGTGCCGTATTTTGCAGGTGCATTTTAGTCAGGTTAAACGAACCCACAACTCAATAACACAGGGTCATAACATATCATCATGCTGTCGAAACAACCCGGCATATCTTTGCAACTACACCCTAATTTATGTATACATGTGATATTAGGGATTAATATTTGATTTCCAGTATTTTATGGCTTAAATTAAATAAGTGATCAGTGATAAAGTCAAAGTGATTGAGAAAATTGATGAGTCATGTTTGTTGGGAGCACTGACTTTCGTCATTGACGCTGTATTTCTAATATGCAGAAGCTGGAAATCATTGGGCATTAGAGTTTGAAACACCATTTAGGTGATCAGTAGTGTTGTCACCATATAACTTAACTATGTTGGAACTTTTCCTGATAGGTTGTCAGTAAACACCTCTGGAAGGTCCCAAACTATGAAGGGACATTCGTTTAGGCTTTCTAAGCCTTCAGTGAGTTTTATATGTCCAAACCAAGTTCACTTTTAACAGTTTGAAAAAATTTGGGCATTGGGTATATGATATTCATTATAATAGAGGTTTTTGTATTTCCCAATGAATGAAAAACAAAACGATATTGTTTTTACTGACGTTTCGCTAATTAATGCTAATAGCTTTATCAAAGTATTATTAAACTGGAATTTACAAAATCCACTCAGCTTATATATAACAAAGAGTTAAGAGGTGAGTGAGAAAATAGACTACTTAGGTCAAATTAAAAGGACATATTGAAAGTCAAAATAACCATGAAGATCCCTAAACCAAATATCAAAGGTAATAGTACGTCTGTTATGATATCAAAATAAAGTTTACTAACTTGATCACCGTTCATCTGTCTGGGGTCGTTTTTCATTGTCAAGTTGATCAGTTGGTAAAGATAATAAAATCAAGTGTAGATTGTTGGATTTTATCAGTGTGTAGAATTATGAAAGTAGTGTGTGTTTACATAGTGAACTTGCTTATCACATTCGTGTTGATTTTGTCACTTCGTTGAGGAGGGGAGAGAGGTGTTGTAACCAATGTCAGATTCTGTTTTAGTCCATCATTCCCATTCAGCTAAGACAATTCGGATTCCATTTGATATGAAGTACTTCTGATGATGTGAGACGTTCTTTGTGATTTCTGAAATGCTTTTTCTGGATGGTTTCAATATTGTCAAAATCAATTTTGTGGCCTGATTCTATGGCGTGTAGACGAGCTATGGCTGATAATTTTTCAAGCTTTTATAGTTCACTAACTGGCTTTCTTGGTGGTGGTCGAAGAGATGCTCTACGGTGTTCATTTCTTCTGATTACCTTGATTTCTCTCTGGTGATGTTTGTTAGATGTAGATCGCATCACATTCCAAGCATTTTATTTTATAGACACAATTAGATAGAGAATCTTTCGGGATTTCGTCTTTTATATGGACAAGGTTGTTTTGAAGTGTGTCTGATGTTTTGGAAAAACTCTAATGTCGAGCTGATTGAGTACTCTTCTGATATCGTCTGACGTCTCTGCTCTATATGGAATGACGACTGTTGATGTCCATGTTTTCTGAATGTGTTTACGGCCATACTTAATGTATGTGTTAATTTTGTTGATGATGTTCCTTGGGTAGTTGTTTTGCTTGAGAGTTTCAGTAATGTTTGATATTTCTTCTTCTTCTTTTCCTTTCTCATCTGTTATCATCAGAGAGTGTGCTCGTCTAAGACGACTTGAAACAACTGATATCTTTGCGCTGATCAGGGGTGTGATGAGTTTTCCAAATAAAAATCTCACTTTTTCAGAAATTGTAGGGAAGAGTCACAATGGGAAAAAACTCCGATAGACAGCTTTCAACCTTGATTAATTAAATTTATCGGTTTTATTCCTTCATGTTTCGAATGGAATATAGGACTTAAAAATTGAGCTTTTTGAAGCTTCTGGTGAAATGGTGTTATCTTTTTCGACAGAATGGATTTGCTAGTCTCACTGTCTAACCATCCCTCTTTAGCAATCCTACTAGAGGCTACGTGAAGTTTATAGGTGAATTGCCATACCCTCACCATTTTGAAGAAGTTTTATTCATACATCTTTCACCAGCATGCTATGAATTCTATAAGTAACTGTGAAATAAGTTGGTGCTTAGTCGCATAAAACGTCTTTTCCTAATAATGAACATAAGATGTCTGTTTTCAGTAATTATGGCATCGACGTATTTATGACGAAATTACCAGTATAGCTGCTTTTTGTTAGATGGTTCAAGGTAATCAGCAGGAAGTCCTGGACCTAGATTTCCTGTATTTTAGCATTCACCAGTCAGCGAGACGTATCTGCAGTCTTTAAGGAACACTTGCATCACCTAGTTCTGAAGTCAGAGACGATGCTACCTACCACTGAGCTATTTGGAGTAGAGATTTACCTCCTATAAGACTAATGAATAATTTGATTAGCTGGTTAGTATTTTATATATTCGGTAAAGGGCTATAAGTCACACAGTTATTGTGCGATGACTGCTTACGATGGTCAGGTTGAGGTAGGTAAGGCGAGATTCGAATCCCGGCCTATTGCCTGTAAGTTGAGTGTGTGTTACTCATTGAGCCACATTACCACACTAAACTATTTAGAAATAACTAGTATTAATCTATTTCAAAATGCCATTGCCTTCAGTCTGAAATGCCAGTATTTATGTATTTAAAAAAAATATGAGCTGTGAACAAAAATCAAAAGATCCCCTCCATCTGGTCAACAAACACTATTGGTTGATTTGAAAGGTGCAAAACTCATTTATACTACTCAACTCAATTTATCAGTAGTATATATTTTTCTGCCTGCTTTCTGGATAACTATTTGTGCAATCGAGGAGACCACATACTGTGATCTGAACATTTTCGGTCTCCAAATGGAGATATAGCTTGCCAGCAGTCAAATCAAGTACTGCACTAATGATGAGCTCAACCTCAAACAATTGGAACGACCGTCCGTTTGTCTGGCTGGTTGCCTGGCGAGCATTTCTGGTTGATATGATGGAGAAGATTTGAAGCCCAGGTTGATAATTTTGATGTGATTGTGTTCTCTGGGCTGGATAGTTAATTTGCGAAGCTTTCATCGCCACCTCTACTAGGCGACATCTTCACCGAATACACTTGAATTCGATGAAGTGAGCTTTTAGATTTCTCCACGAGTGTATTAATCATCTCTCCTGGTGACCACCACCTTGGACGTGATTGGTTGTTTTTATGTGTTTTCACACCTAGACTGCTACCTGTGTTGGAACTGATTGTTTCTTTGACTTGAACTTTGACCCCTTGTGTGTAAGACTTCCTTCTTATCAGTTGGTAAATTTTGTCTATCTCGATGTGTCTATTGACTGATGATTCATTGGAATGCCAAGCTTCTAAAAATTCTCTAGCACTTTTGTTGTTTCCTCTGTTTGGTATTTGAAAGTTGTCCCAGTCGAATTGATGTCTGTGGTTGTCTGTATGCAGTGGGTGATATGAGGGAGTGGATGTCATGTCTTTTGATGGCTAGCTTATACGCATGGATACGAAGACGAAGAGGAGGGTCGTCCACTCTGGTCACTGTAGTGTTTTTCGCAGTTGTTACAGTTTATTTTGTAGATGATGTTGGTTTTGTCTCCTTTCGTTGTTGAGTCTTTTGGTTGACATAGAATTGAGTGAAGTGATTTTGTTGGTTTGTGTGCGACGTCAATTCCTAAAGGTTTGAAGAGTCTTGCAGTGAAAAACACTGCGAAAACACTACATTGGCCACGAACATAAGCTAGCCGTCAAAAGACATGACATCCACTCCCTCATATCACCCACTGCATACAGACAACCACAGACATCAATTCGACTGGGACAACTTTCAAATACCAAACAGAGGAAACAACAAAAGTGCTAGAGAATTTTTAGAAGCTTGGCATTCCAATGAATCATCAGTCAATAGACACATCGAGATAGACAAAATTTACCAACTGATAAGAAGGAAGTCTTACACACAAGGGGTCAAAGTTCAAGTCAAAGAAACAATCAGTTCCAACACAGGTAGCAGTCTAGGTGTGAAAACACATAAAAACAGCCAATCACGTCCAAGGTGGTGGTCACCAGGAGAGATGATTAATACACTCGTGGAGAAATCTAAAAGCTCACTTCATCGAATTCAAGTGTATTCGGTGAAGATGTCGCCTAGTAGAGGTGGCTATGAAAGCTTCGCAAATTAACTATCCAGCCCAGAGAACACAACCACATCAAAAAAACTCTTGGTTGATGCAAATTGTATACAATTATTCATCTTAATCATTCAGTAGTATACAGTTTTAATGTGTAAAAAGGACACTATATTATCGAAGGCTGAAAAGAATTGTTTTATTCAATTTGTTAAAACATCTATGTCTTTGCTCTTCAACTTTTATTTAGATATTTTTAAGACCAGAGAAGATAAATACAATATTTCCATATCATGCAAACTCTTTGTCAACTGACGGAGATCAACGCAACAATGAAGATTGGAAGGCGAAACTAGTCACTGAATCTATCAGTAAATCATCATCACCAGCATCAGCATCGAAGACGCCCTCCAAATCAATAACAACTACACAAAAAAGCGCTGAACAGTCAAGAGACAATGAAAAAATTGATCCAATCAAAAAGGTTCCACCTAAACGTCCAAATCCACCAAGATTATTTAATTTAACTGGAAAACCAGGTGATCTACCAGCACCTGGAACTGCTATCACTAGTGGTTTAACTGAGTTGAGTAAGACAACTACTGAGGTAACCAAACGTCCGCAAACAACACCAACTCTGAGTAGTAGTCATAATGACAGTCCACGACTTAAACCTATTGATAAGGCTAGTTCAGCCTATTAACACGTTATATATATATACAGACAGGCACGATTACACAACTTTGTGTCGTTCGCATGTCTGTGTGTGCCTGGTGAAGGTATTAGTATGAGTAAATATGAAACAGTATGTCTGTTGTTTTTTTAGCTTCTATTATAGTACTTTTAATAAACAATATTATTATGCTATATAAAATAACTTTGTTTTCCATAATTTTACACTAGCACAAAAGTATCAGAACGTTTTATTCATTTTCAAGCGTTTGGTTTGTAAGGATTAGATTTGTTTATTATTATTATTGCCTTAGGTTCCGAGTAGAACATCTTGCTTCAGCTCTTCTCTTCCTTAGCTGGCCGCACTAATTTCCGTAAGTTTTCATCTCCTCGCCCACATGTCACTCTCGAGGCCACGTACAACTAGCCGTTCCAGTTCGGGTTTTAGTCGAAGGGCCTGCTTAGCAACGTGGTGTTTCTCAACGGTCCACTCCGTGTTCGCCAGATCTATCTCCACTCCCTTCGATATTTTATTTATTTTATTTTTGATTACAGCTTGATTCCACACTGTATTTTTGGTACAAGTATGGAATTTTCAGCGTGGATATCGGTAGCCCAAATTTCGCAGGCCGACCATAGATATCAGGTGTGCGTCGGCGAGGGCTCGAACCCCGGACCATAAACATGGTCGGCGAGAGTCCTAACCACTGTGCCACCGACGCATTTATTTAGGCTATAGGATATTGGTTGGTTTGTTCTCAGAGTGTGATGTTGCTGACCCTTTCTAGTCGTATCATTATTATTTTTTATTCCCTTGAGTTCCGAGTGGAACATACGGTTGCAACAACATATTTCCAATTTGAGGTATTCTCTGTTGTCCTTTTCAGCTGGCTGGCTCCACGATTAACCATAATCTCTCATCTCCTCCTTCTCCTTCCTTCCTAAACGATCTCCTCCATGTCACCCTCCCACCAACTCGTCACTTCACATTCACTTTCCACTTGAACAATGTTCTCCATTGAGCTCTATATCATTCGATGGCCTCCTCAACGTATACCCGATCAGCTAGTCTCCATTTCTTCCTAAATATTTGTTGAACAATCGACTCTTACCTGTTTGTTTGTTGCCAGAATTTCTTGTTACTGATTTTTTTCTGGTCATTAGGTCTTCAATATGGAGCGAACGCAGCTGTTGATAAAAGTCTCCACTGGCCTGTTGGAAATCTTTTTCGTGAGACGCTAAGCTTCTCATCCATTGAGAAAAGGTGACTGAATTCACATTTGTGTTGAACAGTATCTGAGTCTTGTTCATTATGCCGGCTGAGTGTAGAAGATTTCCAAACTGGTTTCAGGTTGATGAACATGTATCTTGCCTTTGCTATTCTGGTCTGGTTTTGACATCTACATCCGTTCCGCCTGTAGTTGAAGGAGGCAAATCTCTCTCGTTGATGGTGATTGGTGCTGATTGTTGTTGTTGTTGGAGCTTGGTTGGTTGTTTGGTTACCATCATCATCATCTCTGTCTTTTCTATGTTCAACTGGAATCCTGTCTTTGCTGCCTGCTTCTTCAGCCAGCTTACTGGTTTTCGAGTTCAAGTCTTCGAGTTTGTGTAACATTAGACATAAATCATCTGCTACGAAATTCAAATCTTCTAGATGGAGTCTTCTTGTTGGTGGTTCAATGTATTCCTGTCCCCGAACAGTCTTCCGCATAATCCAGTCCACCACTATTAGGATTATCATGAGTGATAATAGGCAGCCAGCTTATCTTACTCCTGTATTTACTTCGAAGGCTGGCTTCGCTGAGTTTTCTGTTGTGGACCACGTGACACGTTGTCATTGTCAAATATAGGTGTTTATTAGTGGGGTTGATAAAGACTTGTTGCACTGTATGCCATAACGTTGAAATACTTTCCAAATTACTTCTTGGTCAACTTTGCGTTATGGAAGGCTTTTTGAAGTCGAGGAGGTCGGCGTTCGGAAGAAACAAAAGTCCATGAACAGTTGTACAGAGCTAACTCGAAATGACTTGGAACCATAATGGGATAATAATACATACGAATACTAATGTGATTTTTTCAAATGCTACATACTACTGAATAACATGAGTAGCTAAATACTTCTTACATCAAATTGTAATTACTTACTAGTCAAATTTAAGTAATTTTCGCCGGAAAATCAATGTAATCGCTACAGAAGCTTCAACGTACAGAAGAAAAATAGAAAAAACACTTATTCTTCACTGGAATTGAATGAAAAGACATAACGACATGAACTGGTGGAAGTCTTCGAGAAGTCAGTCAGATGATATATCTTCTTCCGATGGAGGTGTAAATAAGCGTGAACAGATGATATTTGTAACTTGGAAGGGCGATAAGATTGCCGAGATATGCTATGAATCTATGAGAACGAATAGAATGCAAGTGGACTGTCCAAATTATTAACTGAAGGGTAAATAATCTACTCAAGTCACTCAGATTATAACCATAAGAACACTGAGGGAGTGGCTACAATGATGCCACCAACCGTACTGAAGGCTGTCATGACAACAATATTCAACCTGAAGATTAGGAAGCGTACTAATACAGCCCTTTGGCCTATTGCGAATCCAAGGTAAAAATTAATAGCTATGCGATCACTCCCATACCACAGGATAAAAATATTGATAATAAATAATTAATGTTTGGGAAAGAAAATGGTGAAATCTTTAGGAGATTGAGGAGTATTGACGTTTACGCAATCTACGATATGCACCGACATGAGTTCTTATCCTCCAACTCGTATATTATTTGTTATGATTAGATCAAAGGCCAGTAAGAACATCAAAACACTGAGTATATTTCGGTATCAAAACTGTTGTGCTATATTGAATGCTTAGTTAGCTGGGGGGGATCGTGCACGATCTAACGAACTAAACACAATGGTGTGTCAAATGCAATGGATGCTTGACTATCAGTCTTCAGCTTAACCAGTCAACTAAACCATTCGAGGTCAGTATCCAGTGTTGACTGATGAATACTGTAGGCTAATAATTTTAGTGAACTGTTGAGAGCGATGTCATTTGAAGACCTCCTTGGTGGTGTATGCCCAATCCATTTCCATTTTCTCCTACATATTTGTTGGGCAATCGGCTCTTGCTTATTGGTTTAATCCCAGCAGGAGTTCTTTGCTGTTAATTCTTTCTTTCTGACTGGCCATTTATTCTTCAATATGGGGCCAGCTATTCGGGTAGCTGTTGGGAAAATTCTGCATCTGGTTGTTGGAAATGCTTTTCCTGAGCCTCATACTGAGTTCATGACCCATATAGAATCAGTGACTGACTGACTGATTGACTTAACATTTGTGCTGAACAAAGTCCGAATCTTGTTCTTTATTCTGCTGAGTGCAGGAAATCGCCATACTGGTTTCAGGTAGGTTGATGAGGGCATAAAACTAGATCTTCTAGTGTCTTATTATCGGTCCAGCTTATTCCTATCTTCTCACTCTCTGTGCACAACCTGACGAATAATCCAGTCCACTACAACTATGAAAATCATCAGCGATAGTAGGCGAACTTATTTTACTTCTGTCTTCAGTTCAAAGTCAGGCTTAGCTGAGTGTCCCGTTGTGGATCACCTGACCCATGCATGGCATTAGAGGAAATTTCTTCCCCCATGTTTTATTATTCAAAAGAAATCTTCAGTTGCTTATCTCAAGTATTGGTTTGCCCCACTTATTTTGTTGTGCAGTACATTGAGTAAGGTGACTTTCTGACTAATCAGTCATGTGTTTCAACCCATGATCACTAGGTTATATTGCGAAACAAATCGGAAAAGTAACTAAGAAGTAATAGTAGTGAAACATTTAATGTATTATTCAATTTACGATCTATGACTTATACACGTGAAATTCATAGTCACTGAAAAAAAAATGTGAGGTCATTAACACTAACGCATCCCAATGACAAGTTGATTTTTCACGTGAAATATGTATTTGAATCTGTCCTATAATCATATGAGCTACCTAGAAAGAACACTTATCATCCATCATAAGACTAACACATACAGCCAGCTTATTTTTAATCGTTAGAGTAAAGTACAGTAAACGAAATATTCCCATATTGAGTCATAAGAAAAGGCACAAACAGCGAAGAAAATTTTCTTTTCGACGATTCATTTTCATGAGCTGTACAATCGTAATTATAATTAAACACGTTTTTGACCAATCAGATACTGGTAAACTTTGTCCTTGAAAATTCTACTACATAGTGTGAGGTGTAAGAAGGGATGACTAATCGTAAGTTAGAAAGCAGACAGAAGTTGGCATGACGTAACAAGTGTGAGATAATGAGCAACTAATCAATAAGCTAGTGTAGATTGGACAGGAACTAGTGGAAAGGTTATACAGTAGTTTTGTATAAGATCTGTGTGAAAAAGCAATGTTATTGATAGACAGTCATAGAGTAGTAATAAAATGTGGATGGTGGGAATAGTAATAATAATAAAAGTATTAAGAACAGTAATAATAATAATAATAATAATAATAATAATAATAATAATAGTGAACTTACATATTAAAAGAGAGGAGAAAAATTATAGTCAGAAATTTACTCTGGCCATGGTAGGGCTAGAGAATGTATGTATCGTTTTTGTATGCATAGGTCCGGTTTTATGTCACGAATAGCTAATGCCTCAGCTATGTACAGATGTCGTATCCGGAGTCCTTTTGCACGATATTGAGGGACTCTGTGTACCACTGTGAAGCATTCGTGTGGGGGTGCTCGATGTCCGGAGATAACAAGTTGTTCGAGGATTGAGCTGTTGGTATTCTTCTTTTCTCCTCTGGCTAACCAAGCTGGGCAGTGTTCCAGGATACGTTTGTGGACTTGACGTTGCGTACGGCCGATATACTTTGCTCCACACCAGCAAGTGAATTGATAAATACACACTGTTTGTGCCTTTTCTTATAAAGTACAGTACTCTGAGTCATTATGAAATCTTATCTTATATACATGGAAGGTCAAAACAACATCGAGGAACATGTGAGATACTCGAATGAAATAACCGCATACTATAAATTTCCCCACAGATTGATGTCAGTTAAAGAATTATTGAAAACCAGCATGGAGCACTAGAAAGCTGTTTCTTCAGCTTATTTTGGGACTTATTAACACTACTCTAGTCATTGGCTACAGGAAAAAGTTGCCTGGAGTCCTAATGAGAACTCGTGACCAGTGGAGTCCACCAACAGCTGAGGAGTGAGAACATGACATTGGTTGTTGGTGGCGTTAAAATCACGAATTCATGAGCCATTAAGTTGGGTTCCAATGGCTGAACAGTCTAAGAACTCGCTAGCCTTGTATCCAAGAGGTTCAAACCCCAGCGGGTGCGTAATTCCAATGATTCCTAAACTAAGTTGATGAAACAGCTGTCTAGCATTCCACACTGGTTTTCAATGCTTCGCTAACTGATATCAATCCGTGATCATACTTGAGACAAATTAAATCCCTAAGAACTGACTTTTGAGAATGACTGCCTGTTATTATTTATTCCTTACACCCCAAGTTTAATAGAAATAATAATAATAATAATTTACTTTATTCCAAAACAGTACTTGTGATACAGAATGGAATTCTCAGCATTTCACTACTGTATTGAGCATCCAGTTAGTACATTATCAATAAATAAAATTCTACATAGATTAAGGGTAGTCTCAGTTCATTATGACAACAACATATTGCCATGCCAATAGCCAAGCCAAAATTGAACAGAATGTTTGAAGGTGTTAGAAATGTAGATGGTAGCATATTTACTGGCATAAGCGGTAACAAAAGGTCGAGATATACAGAGTGTGAAAGAACGAAGAAGAATGTTTTAAATAAGATTCGTAAGGAAGAAAGAAACAAAGCAGCACATAACAGAGAAAAAAGGAAAAGAAAGAAAGAAAACGTTGTACCCATAAATGATATGAGCTAGAAAGACGAGATCCAGTTATTCTACTGACTATTTATTAGGTTATATGTATCATGCCTAAGTTAAACATATGGCCTAAGTGGTACATCTTTATCCCACTCAGTTCTCTTCCATTAATGTCAAAAGGAGTTCAACACTGCACGTAAGCTTTCATTTTATCTCCACATGATCTCTTCCGTGTCTCCCTCAGATCCACACCCAAATCTTCGTCCTCTTATTTGCCTTTCACTAAACAGTTTAGCTAACGTCACTTGAAGGTCTCCACACAGTACATACAACCCACTTCCTTATTCTTCTGAAAATTTGTTGAGTAACAGACTGTTGGTTGTTGGTACACAATTCCTTGATACTCTTCCTTTCTGTCCATTTGATCTTCAGTTTCGAGCGAAAGCAGTTGTTGGAGAATATCTGAAAGTGGCTGCTTGTAGGGAATCCTTGAAGTAACATGCGCTCCTAGTCTCTAAAACTTATAAACAGTAATCACTTAATATTAGTGCTGAAAATTTAAATCTTGTTCATTGTGTGAAATGTTGTAGATCTCCACGATGTACTTTTAATAACTAATAAAAAAATAAAATGTTTTGATATGTTGATGGTACATTTGTAGTGTGCAACAATGAAAGTGTCATACTCTTCCTACCTACTCGGTTTATTCAACGAGCGGAAATACAAATATTGAATTTACTATAGAACACAAAAATGATGGAAAATTCCATTTTCTTAACACTGTGCCATGCAACGCCAGGAAGATGGTAGTCTCCAGAGACCAGTATACCGAAAGTCGACACGGAATGCTAAATACTTACATTTTTATAGTTATTATCCAAACAGCTATAAACGAGCACTAGTCAAGACTTTGTACTATAGAGCTAGGAGAATATACTCTACAGAGAAATTAAAAGAATAATTTCGGATTCTCTAAAAGAGGCTAAAAATAAAACGGTTACCTTCAAAGGCTCGTCAACAAGTATGGAAGATGTGAAGGCTCTAACGCCAAACAAATCACAGTAGGAAACAAACCATCTTCATTCAATTTGATTTTAAAGGTGACAATATTTCAGAAGTAATCAATAGAAAATTGAATATGTCACTAGCCAGGGCCTATCCTGCAGTTAAGTTGGTTCCCGTCTATCATACAACATGCTCTTTGGTACAATCAAAAGTCGACAGACACTCACCCTTCTCATGTTAACTCTAACTATATACACAAATTTACATGTACTGGGGAGCAGTTACACTGGAAGAACAGAAAGCAGGACATACCCCCGATTTTTTAAACATATACCAAAAAACCTACGTCTCAAGGGAAGAAACAGCTTCAATAGTGCCATTTATCAGGCATCTCCTTGATACGGATCATGAGATGAAAATAGCGAAACCCTTTAAAGTTATCAATAGACAAAAAAAGTTCAATTCTCCTCACGTTTCTTGATGCAATCTCTATCAAACCCCTGAAACTAGATTTATGTGTCTGTCTGTTTTCGACATAGGACTTTGCACCGATGTTCACCAGTTCGATTCGCCACACTCCCGCCTTGTAGCACACAAAGCAAGAGAAGAAAGTACAAGAAAAGCATAATAGAGACAGTAAGCAGAGGTGTGAGACAAAGGAGTAATAAAGAAAAACAAAACAGTTTCATTGGAGATCATAAGTCACAAGGAGTGGATGCATCTGCGCCACTGAGAACAATTTTGAGCCATGTCACCAATTGTTTCCAACCATAGATTTTTACCATTCCGAGGACCTCAGCCTGGGAGTCTACACCTTCCTACGTGGCTTAGACCAACTGTTGTAGATTTCATTGACTGGTGCCAAGTTTTTGTTTGACCGCCGCTAGCTTTTTTCCAGTCTGACCCTATATCCGCTAACATTGCTCGTCGAGGGAGGCGATGGCTTGGCATACCTAACACATGTCCTAACCATCTCAGTCTTTGTAACTTCACGACTTCGTCGATTGATTTCCCCTGCTCAGAAAGAAGCAGTTTTTAGTAATTATTTGCCCATCCTGGTAACTGGATGTCTTTATTCTCTCTCTTTCATTTGACTACGTAACGCGAAAAATTCAATTGTATATGATTATTATTCAGTTGAATTTTAGATTTTCCCGTCGACTGATTGGACCAAAGTGCCCCCGGTCTCAGATTGACATGTCGGCTTCCTGTTCAGATTCTTCGACGATGTCTGGGCATGCAATTAGAGGTTAATTGGTGGATGGTGACTAGCAGTGGAATCCAGGATGCGCATTTCGTCCTATTTAGGACTCGTCATCCGGATGTACCTGCATTCACCAGTGTGTTCCGAAAAGGATGAAGTGCGCATCGTGGATTCCACTGCTAGTCACCATCCATCAATTAAATTATGATTATTATTGTTTGGGATAAAGTAACTATTATTATTATTATTCCCGTTGTGTGGATACCCTAATTGTCATTAAATGATCTCCTTGTTTAAGTTTGTTAAAATTGTTTCTGTGCATTAACTTAATAGTAGGTAATTTTAAGCTGTGAGCAGCTGGTGAGAAGCCGACGAAACACAAAACAATAATCGTGCCATTTTATTCTGCACAAGCCATTGATGTTTTTGCTTTATCCAAATTCAAAAAGAGGAATAACAGCATGAAAGTGCAAAGCATGTTAAGGACAAATACTGTGACATAATTAATGACAACATGATTGATTATGTAAGAGATTAAAATGTACACTTTTAGTTGTATATATTCTCATATGTAACAATATTAAAGTTGAATTCAAACGAATAAATTCTTGTGATAGACTAAAGATAGGCACGTTTGCACAGTTACTTTATACTTCAAGTAAAAAATGTTTATACCAACAGAACATAGAAGAATGAAATGATATTCGACACTAGTAACTAGTGTGATGCGTCTAGTCCTCTGATTGGTGTAGACTAAATTCTATCAGTCAGGTTTGCAATGTGACCACCATTCTAGCTAGCTCGCCATCACGGTGCACATTGATTTGATGATATTAGATGGTTGGAGGCAATCTGCAGGAAGCCTTGGACCTAGGTTTCGTGCTAGTTGGCACTCATCAGCAGGGCGTATCTGCAACCATGAAGGAACTCATGCCTCTTCTGAGATTCGAACTCGCGTCACCCAGTGCTGCAGTCAGAGAAGTCACCACTGAGCTATTCGGCCTCGAGATTGACCTCCTGTAGGACTGTAGTGGATATTCGACACTAGTAACTAGAATGAAATGATATCATGTGATATTTTAGGAAAACTAATTTTAAGGAATAAAAAGCACTACGTTGTATATACTACTGAATTAATGATATGAGTAGTCAGATACCGCCAATTATTACTCATTTGTTATATTCCTTTACGTTCCTAGTGGAACATAAGGCGGCTTCAAGCTGGAGCTTTGAAGCTTCGGTAGAAGTGGCACCAGTCTTACTATTGGTTTAGTGAGGTAGATGAGTGCCGGGGGTCAAACCCCGAGCATTCTATAGCTGTGCTACCAACGCGCGGACACCACCCATATAGACCAGTAGTGCTTACTAACTAGACCGAAGTGATCTGCATATCAGACGGTTGTTCAAACACAGTACTATTGTTGTTCTGTTCTTACAGCACTTAGTGTCACAGCCTACTTCATTTTGTGTATTTCTCACTCATAACTAAATTCAGTTATTCAAACTTTGTAATAAGTGTAATAATCGGCATGACTCACGATGTCTCGAATTGGAGTATAAAAAGACGTAGGCTAAACGATGAATAGAAACAAAAGTTTATATTACAAAACTCGACAGCGATTACAATTAGCTGAACTGAATCATCGACACGTAGAACTTTGCAAAATAATGCAGTAGTTCCGGTTGTCGCATTAGAGAAAACGACACACAAAAGTATTGAGAAGAAATTTAATGAAATTAGAATAGACAAAGATACATAGGCGAGAAATTTAGATGACAATTCCTCAGTAGCTGCAGAATTTACTGTTAAAGACCACTGGCTTGTCTCCTTCAACCTAGTCACTTCAAATTGAAGTATGCACTGAAGCTGTTTCCTAGAAGGGCGATGAAAGATTCTCAAATTAACTATTCAGCTGAAAGAACACAACCACATTAAAGGCATACTTCACTGGACTACGCTGACTCCTAGCTTAGAAATGAGGAGTGAAGTGGTAGAGAGCGTGTTGACCAATTCACTCTCTTATTTAAGAAGTTGCATCAGTCAACACCAGCAGGTTGATCGCTGATGAAATCTCAGCACGGATACAGAGGGCTCGTCTGGTATACGCCATCTGGCGTAGACGTGATATCCGGCTGACTGTGGACCAAAGGACGTGTGTACTGCTCAGCAGTTCGCTCCCTCTTCCTCCTTTACGTCTGTTAGACATGGTCATTGAGAGTGGCAGTTACGGAAAGACTACCTATCTTTGATCATAGATGTCTGCGTTCCATCTCCCGTGTTAGATGGCGTGGTACAATAGAGTGAGTAATATTGAGGTTAAGCATCGACTTCCAGATACGGAGGGGAAATCAGCTGACGAGGTAGGTTGTGAATTCACATCGATTAAGAGCTATAATTAGGAAATGTGTTACGCATACTAACCTAGGCAACGATCGCCTCCCACGATAGGCAACTTTGGCTGACATAGGGTGGTCAGGTTGGAAAAGAGTTAGTGGTAGTCAAACCAAAACATGACTTCATCAGTCGATCAAATTCACAACAGTTAGTTTAAGTCAGCCAGCCGAGTAGGGAGGTGTAAACTGTCTAATTGGCTAGTTGGTGTCATTGGGACAGTAAAAACCATTAAAGGCTGGAAACAATTGGTGGTATGGCTCAAATCGTTCTCAATGACTGACGGAGATGCATCCACTCCTTATGACTTAAAATATCCAAAAAAACTATATGGTTCTTTGATATCATTATTCTTTTTTCCTCATATAGCTGTTTACCGTTTCTGTTTTGCATTTCTTTCTACTTTCTTACCCCTTGCTTTGTGTGCTGAGTGAAGGATGGCTACTTGAACTGCTGCACATTGGTGCAAAGGAATTCTATGTTGAAACTAGTCAGCTAATCAATCATTGTATATCGATCGTCCGGCAAAGTGGTGGCCTAGGATGCGTTGGACGTGTCCTAGCTGTGTCAATCGATTTAGCTTTACAAATTCTATATCTGACTCACTGCCACTGTGCATATTGGATCAACTAACTCGAAAACTGAACAAAGACAGCTGTAGTCAAAAACTGCTAGTCTCTTCATACCTCCCACCTTCAACCGCCTGGTCTCATAGCTATAAATTAAGTTGTAGCAAACCACTGCACAGTACACAGATTCTATAACACACCGATCACCAAAGATTCAGATTCAAATGATAAGGATAGTAAGCTCTTGTGGCCTGTGTTAATCCTTGCAAAGTATATCTCTGCAGAGATTTAACTTCTCTTTGAAAGCATTCACCGATGAAGCTGATACTACTGAATCAGGTAATGAGTTCCAATCGTTGACCACTCTGTGAGAGAATCTAAATTCTGCAGTCAGAAATATTACTAGAAAGATATAACGACAAATTGAACATTCATTTTCCTGGATATTACAATGACGACGAGAAATGATGGAACGATTCAGCGATCTTTTTTTTCGAAAACAGATATGGAGTGGACAATATCTTCATTTCACCAGTTTTGCTCCTATCCAGTATAAACGTTCCCTAGTGAAATGTTTGTTCTCAAGGGCCCAAAAAAAAATATGCACCAGTGACACATTGATGGATAAGCTTCGACAGATACATTCAGTTTTTTTAGCGAATGGTTATCGAGAAAACTTTATCACTTGTCACAGCAAGAATATACCACATCTCGAAAAGGCAGCCTCTGTACCAAAGAAAGCTGTCTATTTTTATTAACCTACCATTCAAGGATGACCAGATTATGCAGTTGACAGCTCAAAGACTTCGGTTAGCCATCAAGCATACATTCTATGCTATTCACTATGTGGATCGGAGATTTGGCGCGTCATAAAGAGCATCTCAAACAAACTACACACCCTCATCAACAGCTGTCTTCGCTCAATACTACTCAATATCAGATGGCTGGCCAGAAAAGATCAGCAATAGGGATCTCTGGAAAAGAGCGAACCAACCAGGAACCGATTGTGCTAGAAATAAGCAGGAAGAAATGGAGATGGACTGGCTATACTCTGGGGGAACTATCAAGTGGCATCACTAGACAAGCCAATGCTCGAGTGGAACCCGAAAGGGAGGCGGCGAGTTGGTCGTCACTGCAAGGGTGACTTGGAGGAGGTTATGTGAAGAGAAGATGAAAGCATGTGGGCAGACTTGGAGCGAGGTGAAAAGGTTGGCAGAAAACCGAAGGCAATGGAGGTGCGCAGCTGAAGCCCTATGTTCCTCTAGGAATTAAAGGATATAGTAATAATAATATTAATAATAATGATACAAAAGACAAAACGATAACTTGACCATTCATTTTGCGTTGATCTCAAGTCTCTACAATTTCTAAATTATTGAAAACTTGATTAATTATTCACTTTATACTATTGTAATGGCCAAAGATGACTAAGACGATCCACATATTTTCTGAAAACCCTAATTCGAATACTTCCTTCCCCTTTCTGATCACTTTCGTTTCTAACGTTATTCATTTTATTTCTCGTCAATCAATCTCTTTATGGCAACTTGAATTGATTAGTCTAAAATGTAAGTCTCTGTTTAAGGTAACGTTATATATAGGAGGATTCATATAATCACTTCCCTCAGAGATACTTTTGATTATATTAGTTTATTAAACACTTAAGAGGAGACTACTGCTGATCTCTTAAAGATAAGATTAATCTACAAGACAAGAGAGCTTTCTATTAAGTTACGTCCGCACGGCAACTCCAACGCATACATACATTAGGAAGGTAAGGCACTCAGGCATAACTGAACCCCTCCTCCGCTTACATTTTGTCAACTCTTGCATCTTACCTATTCTTTCTTTATTGTTCATCCTTATTCCTTCCTGGATTGCTATGCCATACTTCGTAAGGTATTGAAGACTGTCAGTAGGGCGAGTGGTGGTATCCCATTGGGCCATATCGTTGACATCGTCATTGATAGGCACTTGGTTTCATGCAACAGATTTGCTGAGGTGATTTTGTCAAACTATGAGCAGCCACCGCAATACCCGCAGCTTTCACCTTGCTGCGTCTGCTCAGGTAAAACAAGAGGTCTTTTAAAAAGAGTCTATGGACGCACGTCTAAGTGCTTGTTGGCATGGTTCTCGTGGCCTAATGGATAACGTCTTGGTGTTTGAAACGATGGGGATGCTGGTTTCAAGCCCCAATGAGGAAAGAGGGAAAGGCTATCACTCCATTTTGGACGTCTTAATCAAGCGAACAACAACAGGGAAATTAGAAACTAAAGTTAGCAGAAAATCACCTCACATAGGTCAAATGCTCAATTACAACAGCAACAATCCAATAACCCAATAAAACACTAAAAGAGTTGCCTACAACCACTATTCAAGTGGGTCAGGACTCATTGCAGCACTCCTATCGTAAGGTAAATCGAAGAAAAGTATCTCTTCCAAGAAAAATGGATATATCCACGAAATTTCATCGAAAGACACCTACACCCAAGCCAACCTACCAAATCAAAGATCCCCAAGGAAAACACAAAGAAAATAGTCTTACCATATGTAAAGAGCGTCTCAGAAATCACTGCAAGACTTATCAAACCTTCAGGAATTGACGTTGCACACAAACCAACAAAATCACTTCACTCAGCTGGCTTTGTGCCAACCAAAAGACTTAACAACGAAAGAAGATAAAACCAACATCATCTACAAATTAAATTGCAACGACTGTGAAAAACACTACATTGGCCAAAGTGAACGCCCTCCTCTTCGTCTTCGAATCTATCATC
This sequence comes from Trichobilharzia regenti, assembly GCA_944472135.2. Taxonomy (NCBI): domain Eukaryota; kingdom Metazoa; phylum Platyhelminthes; class Trematoda; order Strigeidida; family Schistosomatidae; genus Trichobilharzia; species Trichobilharzia regenti. The sequence goes on from OX235268.1 coordinate 46,393,007, forward strand.
ACAAACTAGTCATCAAAAGACATGATATCTACACACCCCTCATATCACTAACTTCATACAGAAAACCATGAACATCAATTCTACTGGGACAATTTTGAAATATTAGAAAGTGGAGAGACCAGGAACGCCAGAGAATTTTCGGAAGCCTGTCACTTCAGGTAGATTTTTTCATTCGAACTAGAGGCTTGAAGTTTCCGTAACAGCGTTATTTCCTTTTAAGGGATGGGGTGGCTGTCTCTTTTCGACAAAGAACTTTGCACAAATGTGCGGAAGTTCAAGTCGCCACACTCCGTGTAGCACGCGAAGCAAGAGAAGAAAGTACAAGAAAAGCATAATAGAAACAGTGAGCAGAGATGTGAGACAAAGGAGTAATAAAGAAATACAAAACAGTTTCATTGGAGATCATAAGTCACAAGGAGTGGATGCATCTGCCCTAGACATTGAGAACGATTTTGAGCCATATCACCAATTGTTTCCAACCATAGATTTTTACCGTCCCGAGGACCCCAGCCTGGAAGTCTACACCTTCCTACGTGGCTTAGACCAACTGTTGTGGATTTCATTGACCGGTGACAAGTTTTTGTTTGACCGCCGCTAGCTTTTTTCCAGCCTGACCCTATATCCGCTAACATTGCTCGTCGAGGGAGGCGATGACTAGGCATACGTAACACATGTCCCAACCATCTCAGTCTCTGCAACTTCACGACCTCGTCGATTGATTTCCCCTCCTTACCTAGAACTCGACACCTAACCTCAATGTTGCTCACCTTATTATGCCACTTTACACGGGAAATAGAGCGCAGGCACCTATGATCAAAGACAGCTAGTCTTTTCATGTCTTCCACTCTCAGTGGCCAGCTCTCACTCACAGCCATAAAGGAGGACGGAGCGGACTGATGAGCAGTACACCCGCCCTTTGGTCGATAGTCGAACATCTCGTCTACGCCAGAGTCGGCGTAAACTGGCGAATGCGAAACGAGCCCCTTGTATTCGTGCTGAGATTTCGTCAGAGATCAACCCGTTGGCGTTGGCTGATTATACTTCCCAAATAAGTGAAGCGGTCAACGTGCTCTACCACTTCACTTCCTATTTTTAAACTAGGCGTCGATGTAGTCCAGTCCTGTAACATCATCTTGCATTTGGCGGGAGCGAATCGCATGCCAAACATTCGTAGATTGCGGCTCAAAGTGTTCAGAAGACTCTGCATTTCGTCAGCGTCTTCGCCTAGAAGGACTATATCGTCTGCATATTCCAAGTCAACGAGATTATTCCCTGGTAGCAAGTCAATTCCTGAGTGTCTGAAGTCACTTAGGGTTAAGTCCATTAACACATCTATGATGAAGTTGAATAGAAAAGGAGATAATGGGCATCCTTGACGGACAACGCTGGTCGTCACCAGTTCAGATGACAGCTCGCCGTAAGCCCTCACCTGGCTGTATGAATACGAGTAGAGTGCCTTAATCAGTGCAATATATTTTCTCGGAATTCCCTTTACAGCCAAGCATCTCCAGAGAACTTCTCGATCGACAGAGTCGAATGCTGCCTTTAGGTCAAGAAATATAATGACTGTTGGACGCCGGTAGGAATGCCTATGTTCTAGAATCTGTCGGAGGGTGAAGATATGATCAATACACCCTCTTCCTGGTCTAAAGCCTGCCTGGCTCTCTCGTGTTTGTGCTTCCCGAGCACCACTCAGTCTACGCATGATTATTGAGCCTAAGACTTTAGATACTATATTAGTCAAGCTAATCCCTCTGTGATTATCACAGGAAGACTTGTCTCCCTTCTTGTATATGGGGATAATCAGTGACTTACACCAACCCGATGGGACTTCTTCTGATTCCCAGACGCTGCCTAGTACCTCAGTTAATCCGGACAGTAAGCTGTCTCCACCGTACTTAAATACCTCTGGCGTCATTCCATCAGGTCCCGCTGCTTTGCCTAGTTTCAGATTGGTGACAGCTTTAGTAACCTCAGTTAGTGACGGAGGACCTGTATCTATATCCCATTCAGGGAGGTGTTGGATGCTCGGAAGGTTGAGCGTGGCTGTGGGCAAATTAAACTGCTCCTCATAATGCTCTTTCCAACGATCCAGTCGTCTATCCTGGGAGCTAATTATAGTGCCATTTTTTCCGAGATTGTCTCACTAATGATTTGTCTTCTCCCACCCGTTTCCCTGATGAGTCCAAAGAGTTGCCTGGTGTTGCCTATCCTCGAAGCTTTCTCCATCTCTTTGGCTTTTGTCGCCCACCACTGTTCACGGTCCTTGCGGAGACTTTTCGTAAGTTTCCTCTTGTGCAGCTTTCGCTCCTCATTGAATTCGGAGCTCGCCGGAATAAGTCTTCTAGCATCTATCAGTTCGGATGAGGCGGTGGAGATCCAGTGGTTTTTACTCACCTTTGGGTTTACCTTATTCACAGATTTTACAGCTGTATCTATGGCTGCCTGGATATTTTTCCAAGCTTCTTCAGGGTGAGCACAGCTGTCGAACACAGATATGTGTTTAGCTAGTTCTTCCTCAAATACGGATTGGGGTTGCTAGCCAGCCTCATGCCCAACCTTCTCTCTTTACCAGTCTTATTACTGGCTTAGCGAGTTAAAGGAATGCGTTGGCCTGGGGTTGAACCCTGGACCATGTGAGGCTTGGTTAGCCAGCATTCTACCACTGTACCACGGACATATATAAAATTCATCAGCCCATAAAGAGCGAAATCTCACACACAAAAAGTCAAACTTCAGGTCAAGAAAGCAACCAACACCAATACACCCCAGTAGACTAGAAGGTGTGAAAACAGACATAAGCAACCAATCACGTTCACCATGGACCAGGAGAGAGAAATTTTAAAGCTCACTTCATCATATCAAAGTGTGTGTGCTGAAGATGTTACCTCGTAAGGCAATAAAAGCTTCGCAAGTAAGCTATCTAGCTGAGAGAACACAACTACCTGAAAAGACTATCAATCACTCCAGATGATGGTGGTGCAAGTACACATCCATCTGACAAGTCCCAAATACGGAGAAACGCGCATTTCCTAGATTTCATAGCTAGCCACAGCCCACCACCTCCAACAACATTATATATCATCGGCAGTACGCACCCACCAATAAGACTCGAACCCAGGACCTTCCGGTTACAAGGCAAGCTAGCTCGTATACCATTCAGCCACTGGGACCCGACTCTCCAATAGCCATCGGATGAATTCTAACTTCTACTAATTCGTGCTTTGTTGTGCCCCCAACCATTGTCGTAGGTGGGACATTCATCCTCACATGTGACATCTGGATGGACTTCACTGGTCCCGACTTTTCATTAGAACTCCAAGAAACTCCGTCTGTCCTGTAGCAAAAGTCACTAGCGAGCATCAGATTAATATTCTATAGTTTGGTTTGTTTTTACGAGTTGATCACAGATTGATAACAGTTAGACAACCAGTGAAAACCAGGGAGTACTGGACAGCTGTTTCATCCTAGTTTGGGAATCATCGGCAGTACGCACCCACTGGGGTTCGAACCCATGACCTGAAACAGCTGTCCAGTGGCTGGTTCTCTAACTGATATCAATCCGTGATCAACTCGTAAGAACAAAACTAACCCTAACAAACCAAACTATAGAACATCATGTGTATTTGAAACATTATGATAACCGCTTACAAGTGCAGAAGTAAATCGCCTTTTTGAAATAAACTTTATTACATCAACAACAAAAAGAAGGTATGGAATTTTACAGTCAATTCTTACCATACATACATAAAAAAATAAGGCACAAAAAAATGAAATGCTGTTATCAAAGAAAATAAAGGACAACTTAAAATTGGCCTCTATCATACACAAAAGGGAATTTTATTATCTCCCTGAATTTAACACGCATAGATACACACTTACACAAACACACACACGAAGAGACACAGAGAAGAACAGAGAAACACAGAAAGAGAGAGAGAGACATACTATACATATACAAAACACACGCACAAGCACAGTTTTATGCCCCCCCCCCGGCCCTAAAGATGTTTTTAAAGATGGAACACACACTCATATGCACAACAATGTTCATCATCATCATCAATGATATTGTCCATTCCACCAGTAAAGTACTCACAGCAGCAGAGAGCGGTAGGTAGACACAACTACACCGAGATGTTTACATCACATCACCAGCTTATAGGAATACGTATCATATGAAAGACATGAGGAGTGATATACAGTGAAATAACTCTTCTATACAAAAAGAATAAACATAAATCCAATCAGTAGTCATGGTAACGCATCAGTAGAATTCGAATTTGAATTATACGTTAACTAGAAGTAATTCCCAATTAAGAATTATATATTGAATCATTAAAGAAGAAGAAGATAAAGGGGTGAAGATGTGGAGTGGGGAAATGGGAAAGAAAAAACACTAATCGGGTAAATTATTATTATTACTAATATTGTCACTACCATTACTGTCCGTCCAAGTAATCAATCACATAATAATAATAATAATAATAATAATAAATAGATTATAAAGGAAGGTAGTTGTTATTAAACACGCCCGCACCCAGTCAAAGAAATACACATACCATCAATTCAAAAACTAAAAAATTCAAAAGAAGGAAAAATCAAAATTTGAAAAAAGCGCGCATTTGTTGTTGGTATTGAACATTGAAAAAAAAGAAACACGAGGAAGCGTAATCATCAATCAATATTATTGAATCACAAAAAGAATTAAATGATATTACTAGAGATTGGGAATATATATATATATATATATTATATATATCTAAAGATAATTATTTATAGTATGTACATATATGAATCGATATGGTATGTATGTGCATTCATCAGACATATTAGTAGCGGTATTATCATGTCAAATAGTATTTACGCTAATAATAATAATAACAGTAATAATATATATGTATATAAAGAATTTTTGGGGAAATGGTTTTTGAAAGTTTTACAAGTGCTTATTTTAGGTAGTTTCTTAAAATGGAGTTAAGTTTGTAAGTAGCGTTAGTTTCTGTTGTCAAATGTTATCAAATGAAGCGGCAAATTTTTTCTAAAAGAAAAGTGGTTATTTTAAACAAAAAAGACATGCTACATTGGACATTGAAGAAGAAAAAGGGAACAAAATAAAGGGTTGTTGTTGTTGTTCTCAAATCACATCCACGTTTCTATATTTAGTAATATAATATGAGAGAAAACAAGGGTATATTATCCAACCATCTATACACCGGGATTCTTCCCCAAATTTTCTAATGATGACAACCAATCAAAAGGAGTGTAAATTTTAACAAAAGACGATGATAGTCATGGGAAAAGAAACGCCCGGAGAAAAGTTAGTTAGTCGTTCATTCATTCAGCTTTATCCGTTCATCCGTTCATTCCATACAGTCAACATTATAATAATTATTATTAATATTATTATTAATGTTATTATTGATCCATAATGATTCTAATGGACGTTGTGAGCGCAGAATTTGATTTGTTTTCATAAATGCTTGTCTTATTCGTGGGACAATATCATCAGCACGAAGTGAACGTGCAGCATTCGTCTGACAGAAAGGTTCTTTCAGTGACGACAACAACAACAACAAAAAAAACAATAAGAAAAGAAACTTTATTTAAAGAAATTTAGGCTCTGTAATAGAGTAAAATTTTTATAACAGTGTGACACTCGGTTAAATCTCTGCGTTTTCACAGCCTATTTTAATCCCGAGCATAGCCATAGCCACCGACGCACTATAGTCGTCACAAGGTATTTTGTACATTAAATTTGTCTAATCGGGTCTAGATGGTCCTTTAGCCTAAATAGTGTGTGGGCAAATGAGTTAGCAGGTTTGAATGAATGCCAGACTGAATCCTGTTTTATTATTATTATTATTATTATGAATCCCACGCAGTGTTTCACATGGCCTTCCTTTATACGGTAACACTGTAGATGTTTTAACTCCCTTCTAAACTAACGTTATGGTTTCAATATGTCCTTTAAAGTTGAACTAAGTTCATATTTTTCTCACTCCTTAACTCTTTGTTATATATATGCTGAGATTTTGTAAATTTCGGTTTAATAATACTTTGAGAAAGCTATTAGCATTAATTAGCGAAACGTCAGTAAAAACAATATCGTTTTGTTTTTCATCCATTAATAATAATAATTTTTCCTTCACGTTCCCCAGTGGAACATAGGGCTCCAAGCTAGTGGCTTGAAGTTTCTGTAGCAGAGTTTATTTTAGAGGATGGGGTTGCTAGCCCCATGCCCAACCTTTCCTCTTTACCAGGTTTTATTTCTGGCTTAGCGAGGTAAAGGAGTGCATCGGCCGGGGATCGAACCCTGGACCATGTGCATGGTTGGCGAGCGTCCTAACCGCTATACCACCGACGCATTGGGAAATACAAAAACCTCTATTATAATGAATATCATATACCCAATGCCCAAATTGTTTTCAAACTGTTAAAAGTGAACTTGGTTTGGACATATATAACGTTATGGTTAAAAGTTTCACTACTATTTGTTTTGGTTTTTTTCATTCATTGTGAGGCTTTTAGCATTTTCGATTTATAATTCTATGGAGTGCTTATTTAGAAATCAGACTTCCTCCATCTATCTCTCTATTACTATTAGTATCTCTTTTAGTTCCTAAAGGAATATAGAGCTTCAACTGCACGTCTTCATTGAGCTCGGTTCTCAGCCAACTTTTTCACCTAGCTTCACGTCTGCTCAGATGCTCTTATCTTCTCTTCATATGACCTCCTCCATGTCACCCTTGCACTGACGACCAATTGGCCACTTTCCATTCGGGTTCCACTCGAGCGACGGCCTGGCGTGTGATGTCACTTTATGGATCCAATTCCATTCCTTCTTGCATGTTTGTTGCACGCGATTGGTTCCTTCTGGGTTGGTTCATCCCCAGAGATCCCCCTACCTGTTGCTGATATTTTCTGGCCAGCCATCTGATCTTGAGTATTATTGAGCGGAAACAGCTGTTGATGACGCGCGCGTTTCGACTACTGCGCTACATTTCTCTAATTTTATAAAAACTCTCGTTTCTGTAAAATTTCAAGCTAAGAGTTTGTGGAAACTATTATAATTATTTACCTTTCGAACACTAAATACGAAGATAAAATCTTATTGACAGATAATACCTATAACTAACTATTTGGATTTGTGGAATTTTTAAACATAAACACATCTATAATTGTATATATTGTTGGATTTACATGTTCAAGTTGTTCCAAGACAGTGAGTTTTATGGTTGAGATATCATTTTAGTTAACTGTGCTGAACAATATTGCATGTTGTTGTATTGTATCGTTGTTGTCGCTTTTTGCCCTTTTTGCTGTGAATTATTTTCCTTTTACTGGTGTTGTTCTAATTGTTTTGTCCGTTGTTTTCCGATTTTAAGGGAAGCAACCCAAAAAGTCACTTCTCTCTAAACTTTATCTTAATGTAAAAATTCCTTTCTCAGGCGTGAGGCTAGCAACCCCACCCTGTAAACAAAATTGCTACAGAAACTTCAGCACAATGAACCTCTTTGCACCAAAAGAAAAAGTCTGTGTGGGGACATGGAACGTCCGCACTATGTACGAGACCGGCAAAGCTGCCCAGATCGCCAACGGAATGAAAAGATACGGAATCCAAGTGCTGGGAATATGTGAAAGCAGGTGGAATGGGAGTGGACTCACCAAATTGTCAACGGGTGAGTCAGTGATCTACTCCGGTCACCCAGAAGATAACCACACGCACACCGAGGGCGTGGCTATCATGATGTCACCAGCGGCAACACAGACCCTGATGCAATGGGAGGCGATCTCGTCCAGGATAATGACCGCCAGATTCAACTCCAAAGGAGGGAAAGTGTCAATCATACAATATTATGCACTCACAAACAACGCAGACCTCGAAAAGAAAGAAGAACTCTACAGACAACTACAGGCAACAATGGACAATACTCCATCTGGCGACATGTAAAGTCAGTGCTACTATACGGATCAGAGACTTGGCGAGTCATAAAGAGCATCTCAAACAAACTACACACCCTCATCAACAGCTGTCTTCGCTCAATACCACTCAATATCAGATGGCTGGCCAGAAAAGATCAGCAACTGGGATCTCTGGCAATGAGCGAACCAACCCAGCAGGAACCGATTGTGCAACAAATAGGCAGGAAGAAATGGAGACGGACTGGCCATACACTGAGGGAACCATCAAGTGACATCACTAGACAAGCCAATGCTTGAGTGGAACCCGAAAGGGAGGCGGCGAGTTGGTCGTCAGTGCAACGGTGACTTGGAGGAGGTCATGCGAGGAGGAGATGAAAGCATGTGGACAGACCTAAAGCGGGGTGGAAAGGTTGGCAGAGAACCGAAGGCAATGGAGACGCGCAGCTGAAGCCCTATGTTCCTCTAGGAACTAAAGGATACAATAGTAATAATAATGTAGAATTATATTCATAAATAGATAATTTAATCATTTGTAAAGTTTAACAAAGCTAAAACAGTAAATATATAAGACTTAAATCCATTACGACTTCAGTGCCCTACTAGATTAATTCACAGGTGATATAATACCCTTCCATAATTATACAGAGACTGACACTTTTTGAAATAAAGATTTATACTTCAGGTGGAAGATTTTAAATTGTTTGTGTTCTCTGAGCTGGTAGATTTAATTTCCAGGATATTTTTGTGCTTCTAGACAGCTTCTTTAGAGCAAATTTCATTAAGAAAGTCTTCATGAGACTGAATGATAGTTAAAAAAGTCAATTGATTTTTAAAGCTGACTGGTTTCAACGTAGAACTTTGCACAGACGTTCAGTAGTTCGGGTTGCCACACTCCATGTAGCACACAAAGCACGAGAATAGAGTATAGAGAGGTTCAAAAGACAGCCAGAAGTATTATTGGATATGACAAATCACAAAGAGTGAATGCAGATGAGCCAGCCAATGACAACGACTTTGAGCCATATCACTCATTGTCTCCAGTCTTCATTGGTTTTTAGCATCCCGAGGACTCCAAACAAGAAGTCTACACCTTCCTACGTGGCTAGATGAAACTAACTGTTGTGGATTTCATTGACCGATGAAGCCATGATTTGGTTTGACCATCACTAGCACTTTCTCAAAAACCTGATCCTATATCAGCCAATGTTGCCCGCCGCGAAAGGTGATCGAAGGCTAAGGACGCATGCGTAGGACATGTCCTAACCATCTCTCTCAATCGATATAGATTCACAACCTCGTCCCGATTGATTTCCCCCCTTTAAATAGCACTCGACCAACGCCCAACTCCAATACTGTTCACACCTACTACCTTACACGGAGGATGGAATGCAGACACGTATGATCAAAGACAGGTGACCCTCCTTTTCACGTCTTCCACTTTTAATGGTCATGTCTCACTCACAGCCATAAGCGAGGACGCAGTGAACTCCTGAGCAGTACACACAACCTTTGGTCGACAACCAGCTGGATATCACGTCTGCATCAGAGATGGTGTAAGTTGGCTGAAAATGCAAAATGAGCCTTCTGTATCCTTGATGAGATTTCGTCAGCGACCAACCCGTTGGCGTTGACTGATGCAACTCCCCCAAATAAGTGAGTGAAGTGGTCAACACGCTCCACCAACCACTTCACTCCCCTGTCTTGAGGCTAAGAGTCAATGTAGTCCAGTCGAGTCCTCTAGCATCATCATCTTACATTTGACCAAGGGAGCGAATCGCACTGCAAGCATTAGAAGACTGCTCGCTGCTAAAGGTGTTCAGGAGACTCTGCTCTATTTTTTGCCAGTATCTTCACCAGGGCTGGAGGACTATATCATCTGCATATTCTAATTCAACATATCTACTATTCCCTGATAGTAAGAAGTCAATCTCTGAGTCACTGAAGTCACTTAGGGTTAAGTCCATTAGTACATCTATGATGAAATTGAATAGAAATGGGGATAGTGGGCCTCCCTGACGAACACCACTAGTTGTCATCCTATTAGATGACAACTCTCAACAGGCTCTCACATGGCCGACTGCATGAGTTCGAGTAGGGTGCCTCGATCAGTGCAATGTATTTTCTCGGTATTCCTTTCACAGTCGAACATCGCCATAGTACCTCTCGGTCGACAGAATCGAATGCCACTCATATATATAATGAGACTGTGAAGCCATCGACTGAAGTAGGTAAGACACGTGTTACTGATACCAAACCAGCACCTTCGTAAACAAGCAATGTTAGCTCAAAATCGGGCATCAATTCATGGAGTCTTTGCCGATCAGTTTAAGCCACATAGGGAGGTATGAGCTGTTTGGCCAGGTGGGATGCGCTCAGGATGCTAACAATCAATGGCTAGAGACTATTAATGATATGGCCCAAAATCGCTCTCAATGATACAGATACACATTGACTCTTTATGATTTCTCAATACTCACTAAATCTTCATGCTACTCTTCTTTCTACCTCATATCTCCGCTTATTATTATGGTTCTTCCGAATGTTTTCTTTTCTCCACCTATGTGTACTATGTAAACTGTGGAAACTTGAACTGATGCACTTCTGTGCGAAGTTCTATGTTGGTCAAAAATTTGGAACTGAGACCCACTAGGTGGAAGTTGAGTGCTTCCATTAAACAGCTATATCTTCTTTCTTTCTTTCTTTACTTCGGCTATCTCCTACGGGAGGATGAGCCGGCTTCATGAACATCTCGAATCATCGCTGCCCAGGCGCGGCGATCTGAAGCAAGGTTTTGCGACAGGGTTATCCAATTCTTGTTCCACAGACGGAGTCCGTAGACGGTTTGTAGCCCCAGGCACTCCATATCAGCCTTGACTGTACCAAGCCATGTCTTCAGCTGTCCACCCTTGCGACATCGCCAAGATGGTAATGGCGAGGGATTTAGAACTGATTTGACCAGATCGTCATCTGGTCGGCGCAGAACATGGCCAAACCACCGAAGGCGGCGTTGTTGGACCAGTACTGGAATTTGGTTGATGTTGTAGCAACGACGACGCACTTCTTCGTTGGAGAGTTTGTCCTGCCAACGAACATGCAGAATGTACCTGAGGCACCAATGGTCTACTACCTCGAGTCTGCGTAAATCTTCCGCGCGAAGAGGCCAGGTTTCACAGCCATACAGGAGAACGGGTCGTATGGAAGCTTGGTAGACCCGAATTTTAGTCCTGAGACTGATTTCTCTCTTGCTCCATAGAACGCTCCTCAGCTGTAGAAACGCATTCCGGGCGTTGGAGATTCGCGCATTCACTTCGTTTTTCGCTTGGCCGTTGGGGAGCATTATGGATCCCAGATATCTGAAGGATGGCACAATTTCAATAGGTGCTCCATTCAGGGATAAGATTTCATCATTGCTGGTGGATGTGTTCGAAAACATTTTGGTTTTGGAAGTGTTAATTTTCAAACCGATAGTAGGCGCGAGGTGGTTTATCTGATCGAGCGCCTGTTGCATATCGGGGAAGTTTTCAGCTAATAACACGACGTCGTCGGCGAATTCGAGGTCGGTTATGTGAATATCGGGCGAAAGTTGGACGCCGTGGTGCTCGGTTAGGGCGTGCCGCAAAATCCAATCAACTGTGAAATTGAACAGGATGGGGGATGCTGGACAACCTTGCCGGACACCGCTGGTTACCTCAAAAGTGCGAGACTCTTCACCGTTCACTCGGACTCGAGCTTTGGTGTTGGAGTAGTATGACCTGAGCAGGTTGATTAGCTTGGTCGGAACTCCGTCGAGCTCCATTAGATACCAGAGTGCTCCTCGATCAACTGAGTCGAATGCCGCTTGGAAGTCGATGAAGCAAGCAACCGTCGGCTGTTGGAATTTGTCCCTGTGTTCCAAAATTCTTCGCAGTGTGAATAATTGATCAACACAGCCTCTTCCAGGTCGAAATCCGGCTTGATTTGGCCTTGTTCGCACGTGGCGTTCGGCCGCGAAGCGGTTCAGGAGAATGGAAACAAAAACCTTAGCAGCGATATCAATCAGACTTATGCCTCGGTAGTTCTCGCATATTGACCTGTCTCCCTTTTTGTGGAACGGTAGCAGAACTGAGGTGCTCCAATCGGAAGGAATGGTTTCGGACTCCCAAATTGAGCAGAACAGCGAGTGCAGTGAATCGATTAGCGCTGGAGTGCAGGCCTTGTATATTTCTGGGGTAGACCATCTTCGCCCGGAGCTTTTTTGTTTCTGAGTGTGTTAATTGTTTTAGCTATTTCGGTTGGAGTGGGTGGATCGCAGTCAACTACGTAGGGTGTTGGTAAGTGTCGTATCGGTCGATGAGACGGTTGACCAGCGTTGCGATTGAGTAGCTGCTTGAAATGTTCGGCCCATCGTTCCATCTTACCATTGGTGTCCGAAATAATTTCTCCTGATGCTGTGCGTAACACAGCATGACTGTTAAGGCGTTTGCCAGATGATAGGCGTATGAGGCGATAAAGTTTTCCGAAATCGCCTACATTTGATGCTGCTTCCATGTTAGTCGCCACATTAGACCAATAGCGATTTCTGTCGTTCCTAGCAGACTGTGTAGCTTTGCGCCTGAGGGAGCGATAAACTGGAGACTTTGCTAGGCGAGCGTCTCTGGCTTGCGAGGATAGATGCATGGTGTGCTCTGAAATCCAGTCTTTCTGCTTCTTGGATGTGGTACCCAAATGCGACATTGAAGCTTTAGAGACTACTTCTTTGAAATGATTCCATCGTGTCTCAGGTGTATTAGAAGATGTGGATGTTGGTTCATCTGCGGCGCTTAGTTCGGCCTGGATTTGTTTGGACAAGGCTTGTCGCTTTGTCGAACATTGATACGCTTCGGAGGTCGCGCCTTCTGGCGTGTTGTTAAACGAAGTTTGAATTTCGCCCTAACTAGAGTATGGTCTGATCCCCCTTTATTTCCGGCCTCTGCGCCACGATAGGATCGACAGTCTTCCACCGAGGAGATCCAGCGTGAGCGCACTAGGATGTAGTCGATCTGATGTGCAGTGCGACCGTCGTTCGAATACCAGGTGAGAAGATGTTTTCTAGGGTGTTGAAATCGAGTGTTGGTGATATATAATCGATTGTAATCAGAAAAAGCTAAAAGTCTATCACCATTACGGCAGCGCTGATCGAGACCGTGTTTGCCTAGTATATGTTTTGTCGCGTCGTCTGAAGGGCCAGTGCGGGCGTTCCAATCGCCGGCTACTATGAGAACGTCACGCTTTGGGATTTTGTTGATTGCCTCTTGAAGATTGTCATAAAATTCGTCTTTGATACTTTCATCAGAGTCGAGGGTTGGGGCATAGACAGCGAGAACAGAAATGTCGAGCGGGGAACCCTTGAACCTAGCGACTGCAACTCTGGAGTTGACCGGTTCGAATGATATTAGGGCATTATTGGCTTTGTTACTGAGAGCAAATGCTACCCCATGTTGTCCCGAATTATTCTGGGGTCCACTATGAAGCAACCAGAATGAAGAATCTGTTCCAGGTACGGCTATTCGGCGGGAGCCATGATCGGGTAACCTCACTTCAGATAGACACGCTATGTCCACCTTGTAGTCGTATAAAGAACGCATGGTGATAGACTGGCTACCAGGATCCAACAGCGTCCTAACATTCCAGCAGCCAACAAATAGTTGGTTTCTAAGTGTTAATTTCCCAGCTGGCTTACTTTTCACACTGGCCACCGGGTGAGCACAGGGCGCGTCGCTTACCGGGAACGCCGTAGCATGGTGAGAGTTGTTTGTAAGAGAGTTCATGAAGTTTCATGGGAATTTGGTACGAGTGATGTCCCCAGCATCGCTATATCTCAAAGTATGGTATATAGTGACCCTAATTCATAGGATACGGCGAAAACTGAAATCAACATTTGAAGTCAGTGCCCATTGGACGACTTGTTCGACATTGACACAATTGCCAAGCAATGAGAACAATAATTTATTCCTCTCTGACTTAACCAAACTGTAAATGTGGCTAAGAATGTATAAATATGACGTCTATTTCCTTAATAAAGATGCGTCACAAAGTCTCGTATTTGCTCCCGTTACACAAAGCTAATATCATTACTATTCTGAACTAATTGCTCGATATGATTTACGATGTATCTGGGGAAGAATAGGTGTTACATCATTTCTATGGCACGTATTTACTGTGGAGTCAATGAACAAAACTTCAGCAGTTGTCACTTCCAGTTAATCACACAACACAGTCGGATATCATCAGGTTAGTATAGGTGCGTGGGGAGACAGAAGTAGAGAGAGAGAGAGAGGTTAGCAGCTGAGACTGACTGAATGGTTTCAACATACAACTTTTCACAGATGTGCAGCAGTTCAAGTCTCCACACTCCATGTAGCACACACAAAGCAAGAGAGGAGAGTAAAAAGAAGTGCAAAAATAGTGACAGTAAACAGAGATATGAAGCGAAAAGAATAGTAATATAGAAGAACAATACAGTTTTATTGGATATTATAAGTCATAAGGTGTGAATGCAAATGCGTCACTGAGAACGATTTTCATTCATATCACCGATAATTGTCATTGGTTTTTACCATCCTGAGGACCCCAACCAGGAAGTCTACATTTTCCTACGTGGCTAAATTAAACTAGTTCCATATTAGTTTGTTTATTAGATATATCACTCACAGTCAGTGAAACAGTGTTATTATTTACTGGATGACACAGTTTCGAACAAAATTTATTACTGTTCATAATCATTCCATCAATTATAATCACACAACTTCGAAACTTGAGTTTTATAGTTTTCTTTGTTCTCTCCTATTCGTCGTCATCGTAGGCGTGGTAGTAGAATTTTCCAGATATCCGGCTGGACAGGCGTTGAATCATTCCTATTACACGTGTTTTTCCTTGATTCGATAAACAAAGCTTCTGTTATCAATCTCTGCCTATACTCTGTGACATTAGATTTTAAAACTATCATCCTATGCCAACCAGCCTATTGTATGGTTGTGTGTAACTGCATGTAGTGAGTGGTATAGCTGAATTATTCTCTAGATTTCTTATCTTATTTGGGCCAACCAATCTAGATTTTGCTAAGTTTCTATGTTCAGCTAGTCTGACTGCCCCTGTTCTACTTGTTTGACATATGTATTTGACCTGACAATCATTGCTGGCAGGGTATTAGATAAACTAAATTATTTTGTTTTAAAGGCTCCATAGGATTGATCTTTTAACCGACAAAGCTTGTTTCTAATTGAGTTTGTTGGTTTGAATACCAGCCACTTTTATTCCTGCCTTGTTAAGAATTCTGAGTAAGGCTTCCGAGGTTCCTTCCTTGTATGGAATTACTGTTGATGAGGAATTTATGATTTGAGTTGGAAAGACGAGATCCAGTTGTTCTACTGACTATTTAATAAGTTAAAGGTATCACGCCTAATGCTTTCTTTATCACACAGAACACGAGCTAAGTAGGGTATGGATGACTTTTTGTACTTGCTAAAGCGGGCATATAGCTTCCAATATAGGCTTCTGGTTTTCTCTAAAGAGATACAAGGGGAGAGTTGTGAATGTAGAGGGTGTTGTGAGTCAGATGAAATGGATTTCACCCATTTTTCACATGGGTCCATGTGCCTGTCGACCAGAATATTAACAAGCTGGTTGAGTAATGTGATGAATAATTGTTTATGCAATCAGGGATTAAATGTGTAGAAATAGTAAAGTGACAAAATAAACACTAAGTTCGGGTATGAAAATATGGTAATGTAAACAGGGATTAAGAAAAACTTAATATAACATGAAGATCCATCCCCCTGTTTATTATGGCATTCTAATTCCTAATTTTTATTTTTATTAATTTGACCCTTGACCGGATATTATTCTGGAACTTTCCCATCCCTTTTATATAAATACACGAGTAAGGGTTGGGTTATTCCACGCTGTCTTAACTTCTTGATGTAGACGGTAAGACGGAATATTTTCTTAGATGTCATCAAGATATGAGACGACCAGAATAGATCAGCAGATACAATGACGCCCAGGTATTTAATTTCTGACTTGGTTTCTATTTCAGTGCCATCTATGTTGCACACCTCGTGAGTGCTAACCAGTTTGTTTAGGTCAGTCAGATTTGTGCCTAAAGGTGAAATTAACTGTTTGGCATTTGGAGGGGTTGAAGGTGAGACCGTTTTCCTTGGACCATTGGCTGATTTCTGATAAAAAGCCACTTAGTTTAGAGCAGTCATTTTGACGTTTGACAGGTAAAGATACAGTTAGGTCATCAGCATATTTGACAAAGTTAATGTCATTTGAAGATGGTAGGTCATGTAGGAAGAAGGAAAAGAGAAGTGGGGAGAGTACAGCACCTTTGGGGACACCAGCTTCAGTGAGCACAGCAGAGGAGGATTTGCCTTTGTATACGGTGTACTGTATTCTGTTTGAGAAGTAGGAATGCAACCATTTGGTGACCCAGGACTCGGTTTGTGTCATGGAGAGCTTATTTAACAAGAGACATCTAGGTACAGAGTCGAAAGCAGAAGTGAAGTCAAGAAACGTGCAGCGGACGTATTTGGCACCTTTATCTAATGATGAGACGATACTGTTGTGTAAGACGGCTGCAGAGTCTAAAGTACTCCTTTCCTGTAACTGAGTTCATCGTTCCACCTTTGAATTACACACTTATCCAGTTGTGTAAGGAAATGGTTCACTCTCCGTTATAGACATGCATACTCATTGTATAGAAATGTATTATATATATATATATATATATATAAAACTTTAAGAAGATTGAATACAATTCAACTTACCTTCAATGAAAATTTTTAAATTTTTTGCTGTATACGCTTGTTCATGTGGTGGTAAGCGTTTAATAGCTAAATCTATAGGCAATGGTGTTCCATGACGGATCGACACAGCCCATTGGTTAAAATTAAATTCATTTGTATAATAATGAATAAATCCAATAAATAATTCAGCTAAACTTGCTTGATTATTTGAGCGTAATTCAGCCCATGGTAATTCAAGACGCATATCTAATTCACACAATGGTCTAGTATAATTGAATATTTTCTTGGAGGCGAAAAGAAGAGAAGAAATCAGAAAGATACAATAAGTAAGTCATGAATGATTTCCTTTGTCAAAATTTTATCAACACGTACAACAAAATTTAGAGAACCATTGAAAAACCCCCTGGGAGTACTAGACAGCCAGCTGTTTCGCCCTAGTTTGAGACTCTTCATCACTACGCACCCACCGCCAGGGTTCGAACACAGGTGCTTCTGGTTACAAGGCTAGCGAGCTCGTAGACTATAAGGTCACTGGAACCTGATTTAATGGCCCGTGCGTACTGCTGAAGACTCCCAAACTAGGCCGACAAAACAGCTATCCAGTACTCCCTGGTGGCTTTCCAACAGTTCTCTAATTGATGTCAGCTTATGATGAAATCCTTCAACCAATCAAACAAAGCCCCTACAGAACCAATACTTGAAAATATACTACAAAAGTTTATTGAATTCAATTAAGAACTTTCGCGTTGACTCACTCGACTGGAGTGCTCTATTGACATGTCGGCTTATTGTGCATATATGCTCCGAAGATGTCAGTCAAAAGTTGATAGACACCCTTCTCATGTTAACTCCAACTGTGCACACAAATTTACGTGTATCTGCGGGAGCAGTTACATTAGGAGAACAGAAAGAAGGGCACACCTCCGATTTTCTGAACATGTACCGAAAAGCCTACGTCTCAAGGGGACAAACTCTTATGGTAGCGCTATTACTAGACATCTCCTCGACACGGGCCATGAAGTACAAATCGAGAAATCCGTTAAAATTATCAATAGACAAAGGAGTTCTATTCTCCTCAAGTTTGCTGAAGCAATTTCTATCAAACGCTTGAAACCAGATTTATGTGTTCAGAAAAAAGCAGTTATTAGTCTTTCCTTGCCCATTCGGGTAACCGAATGTCATCTTTATTTCTCTCATCTGATTACGTAAGGTTGGCCTTTAACCTCACCCCCTTTTATAATCTGTAATTTTGCTTGTCTCTTGTTTCTATGATTTGAGTTGAACTCAGTACATTATTACCTAACTTATTAGTCACTATGCATCTAGTCCATATTTCGTCTTTATTACGTATCTTCTTTACCATTGTATGCATACATTTATTTTGTTTAAACTTGAACTCCCTGTGTAAAAACTATATAAGCGCAATTGTCTGAGCACTGATCACTTATTGTGGAACGTTTTGTCCACCGACAACATGTATAGCTTGCAAGTGTGTTAAAACGTTTCTGTACGTAAACCTCATAATTTATTTAGGCTGTGAGCAGCAGCTGACGAGAAGCCAAAGAAATAAATGATGGTACCATATTATTCAGAGCACTTAACTGGAAGCTATTTGATGGATGGTGACTGGCAGTGGAATTCAACAGGATGCGATTTTCGGGCCTATTTAGGACTACTTGTCATCAAACCAGTGGGTGTACCTGTATTCTTCAAAATCCCCACTGAGTCATATGACAAAGAGAAGACGTTCAGCGAAGAAACTCTTTTCGACGGCGAATTCATTCACATAGCTGTACAATCGCATTTATATACTTACTTACTTTACTTTACTTCGGCTATCTCCTACGGGAGGATGAGCCGGCTTCATGAACATGAGTTCATGAAGTTTCATGGGAATTAGGTACGAGTGATGTCCCCAGAATCGCTCGGCCTTTTCTTTGAGAGTGAAGCTCTAGCCTTTACACAACCAAGTGTGACCTACAAGGCAGTAGGAGTGGAGTAGGGAGTCCACTATTATCCATTGGCAGCCGGTGACCGGAGTCCGGTTCATACGCCTTTTTGAATGGGGCCAGACATCCATAACACCCAATAAGCCCTTTGTCCATACGTCTGCCGGTGAGCTCCAGTGAGCTTCATACGCCAGTCGTTGGAGGTTTGGAATCAGGGTTTAGCCATCTCTCCTAGTCTGTCATCCAATGTACAATCAACCCGGTGGAGAGCGCCGGGCATCCGCTTTTGCCCTCTCACTTCGGTGAAAACACCTCCGCCACATGAAGGCAGTGAGTAGAACTTCCTCAGGAGAGGCTATGTAAGACGCCCGGTCATATGGGAGCATTTCAAGAGGTGTACGGAGGGGTGGCCAACCTGCAGCGCAAGGCACCCACCCCCGACCATCCTGAGGCTTTGGAGGCCATATTTATATACATTAATTTTGTGTGTGTGTGTGTGTACATGAGGATTGTCAAGTCCAGTTAATTGATCAGGTAATACAAGAGTAATCTAATATAGAAACAAGGTTAATCAGACAGCAACTAAAGTAAGATTGAGTTAGTTAGTAAGTTAGATGACGTAATATAATTGACTAAAATGTTTCAACTTAGGTCAGGATAGCAACAGAGGTAATTACTAAGAGACTAAGTCGAAGTGGGTAGAGAATAATGCCAATTAAATTAGAACTGAAATTGAGCAAATAAGTTGGATGATGTAACATGATTGACTAAAAGTCGAGCGTTGGTCAGCTTTCAACTTTCTTGTTCTTTACCCCCATCCGATTTCATTTCTACACCTCACTATCACTGTTACTGACTTGACCAACAATCAACTTCTAGTCTTTTATGTTACGTCATCCCATTGATTTATTCAATTTCAGTTCTAATTTAAATGGCATTATTCTCTATCCCACTTCTACTTTGTTTCTACCTGCAATTATCTCTGTTCCTACCCTGACCAAAGTTGAAACATTTTAGTCAATTATATTACGTCATCTAATTACTATTTAACTCAATCTTACTTTAGTTGCTGTCTGATTAACCTTGCTTCTATATTAGATTACTCTTGTATTACCTGATCAATTATGCAGATGATCTGACTGTATCACTGCCTATCACTTCCGAGTCTGACAGCTCCAAACTTAATAGCTTCCAGTTGGACATCAACAAATGGTCCAAGTCAGATGGTCTTATGTTAAATCCTTCTAAATGTCAGGCGCTTGACTTTACTTTCAAGCATCGACGTGACTTATATGAACTAGTTAGTTCGCATGATCCCTGTAGCATAGATGGCACGGAAATTGAAACTAAGTAGTGCATTAAATTCCTTGGATTAGTTCTTTCCTCTGACCTTTCATGGTCATCCCACATCTTATCTATCTCTAAGAAAATGTTTTGTCTTACCTTCTACATTAAAAAGTTAAGACAATCAGGTATCAACCAACCTTTAGTTTCGCAATTTTTAAACTCCTGTATTTTACCTATTGTACTCTATTGCTCTCCATTAATCTTTCCTGGGCTTCTCAAAAAAAGATTATATCATATTACGAAGAGTATTAAATGCTGTGAGTAGGGCTTGTGGTATGCCATTGCGTGAGCTCGCCAATATTATAGTCGAGAGGCATATAAATTCCTGTACAAAATGGGCAAAGGCTATACTGTCAGACCCTCTGCACCCCCTTTATTCTCAACTATCCCCTTGCATCTCATCAGGTAGGACGAGAAGTCAATATAAAACGTTATATGCTCGTACCACTAAGTACAGAAATTCTACAATACCTTATTTAGCCCGTACTTTATGTGACGAAGACTCTGTCAGACGTGAAACACATAAGTTACTATGTAATTAGCACAGTGAATCGACCCTTTCATTGTTCATCTTTCTGTATTTTATGGTGTCACACTTTCTGTCGTTAAATTATTACTCTGCTATTTTATTTTAGTTGGTATTACTATTATTACTGCAATTTTATACTTTATGCATATTTTTCTCCGTATTGCATACAGTATTTTGCTATGTAGCTGCTGTAACAATCGTTTTATTACTGTTATGTAATGTATATTTATAATTTTTTTGTCGTTTTAGAGTAAATTAGATGCAATATTGTACTGAATGCTGAAAATTCCTTGCTGTATCATTAGTACCGTTTTTGGAATAAAGCTATTATTATTATTGTTATTATATCTAAACTTGACAAACCTCATGTACACACACACATACAAATAATAATATATAAATGCGATTGTATAGCTATGTGAATGAATTCGCCGAAAAGAGCACCTGTATTCCGCAGTAAGTGATAATGGTGTCCCCACTGAGGCTCGAACCCAGCACCTCCATAGTTTCAAAATGCCGAAGCGTTATCCATGAGAACACATCGACAAATGGGAGTATAAATTCACTCTAAAACATTGAGAATATATTTCAAGCCTTAATTCTTGTGTAATTAAATTTTGATTTTACCGTTGGTTGATTGGGCCAAAGTGTGTCCGGCCTCCATTGACATATCAGTGTTCGTAGAAGGAACACTTGGACGATATCTGGGGATTTAACCTGAAGTAATTTGATGGATGGTGGGTAACAAGCAGAAGAATCCAGGATGCTCATGTTGTCAACAGGAATATCCAAAGTGGAATTAAACATATATAAATAACCGATGCCCGTTGCACAAGAGGTTTTTAATGGATAACGCATTGGCGCTGGAGTCACCGTAGGAACACTATCACTCACTGGATGATGCACATTGTACATCCAACTGACGAGTACTCTCAAATAGGCTGAAATGCACATCCTAAAATAGTATTATACCATTTCATACGGGAGACAGAACGCAGGCACCTATGATAAAAGACAGCTAGCCTTTTCATGTCTTCCACTTTCAATGGCCATGTCTGGCACACAGCCATAAAGGAGAACAGAGAGGACTGCTGAGCAGTACACACTTCCTTTGGTCGATAGCCGTCCCGAGGACTCCCAACCAAGAAGTCTATACGTTCCCTACGTGTCTAGCGGACCTTAGTTTTTATAACGGTTCTCTAACTGAAGATCAAACTAGATATCTTCATGGAAGATTACAATAGGGTTAGCAAGCAACAAGTTTGCGTTCATTAATAAAGAATACCACAGATAGTCTTACCGACAAACACAACATTTCTTAGGCGATTCAGATTGCCAACATCGAAATCGATGATAAAATTACAAATAAAAGAGACATTATATCAGCACGAGAAGAAATACAAACATACTGGGAATTTGGCCTGTAAATTAGGCAAAATCGGCGGAGAGCATGATGCCTGTAGGTATTGGATAAGCATTAGAAGTAACGGATAAGTTGAGAGACGACCACGTTTACCATCGTGAATATCCATACGTTGAGCCCAGTGCTTGATAAACATTCCCAATGGTCGAACACGCCAATCGACTAGATTTTGCGAGAGAGGAGAAAAATTGTCACTGTATATTTCGTCATAAACGAATCAACATTAGTTAGAATGGTCATTGAAAACAACAACAGGGCATTGGATATAGATGTTTCGTCCTAGTTTGCGACTCTTCATTAGTACGCATCTAGGACTGTACCAGAGGTCGGTTCAGGGATTTTCAAGATCAAGCTCGCTAACTTTTCAACCATTTGAGCTGGAATCGTGTAATTGGTGAATACCAACTTCTGCCAATGCGTGTTACAGTGCTACCCTCAATCGATACCTTACCTTAGAAGATGAACATCTATTTCACCTTGACACTAGATCCCATTGGCCACCTTGATTTCGCAATACGTCTTCAGGACATTCATTCAGTAGCCATCAGTGAGTTGGAGATTAATAGTCAGACTACGGGCTTTTGTAGACAATTGAATTAATTGCATTGTCATTATTATAATTATTATTCCCCTTAGTTCCTAGAGGAACACAGGACTTCAGCCGCACGTCTTCAATGAGTTCGGTTCTTCGCCAACGTTTTCACTAGGCTCCACGCTTGCAGGCCTGCTTTCATCTCCTCCTCTATGATACCCTTGCACTAACGACAAACACGCCATTCCTCCTCTGGCTTCCACTCGAGTGATGGCCTGACGTGTGATGTCACTTGATGTTGGTTTGTTTTCTCAGAGGATAGCCACCAATCCACCTCCATTTCCTCCTGCATATTTGTTGCACAATTGGTTCCTGCTGGGTTGGTTCGTTCATTGCTAGAGATCCCTGCTGGTGATCTTTTCTGACCAGCTATCTCATCTTGAGTAGTATTCAGATAAAACAACTATTGATGAAGATGTGTAGTTTGTTCGAAGTGCCCTTTGTGAAGCACCAAGTCTGTCTCTGATCTGTATAGTAGCAATAACTTCGCATTCGAGTTCAAAATCCGGATCTTATTTTTCATGCTGAACAGTGCTGTTGATCTCCATAAAGACTTCAGAGTAATGAAAGCTTGCCTTTCTTTCCTGATCCTCGCACTTTGATATCTCCATAAGTCCCACCGGTAGTTGAAACGATGTTTCTCAAATGGATATGGAGGTTGCTTCTTTCACATTCCTCCCATTTATGCTGATTGTTGTCTGTTGTTGTTGTTGCTGTTGGTGTAACCCAGGAATCTTCATCCCCTCTGTTTTCTCTATGTCCACCTGAATTCTTATCTTTGATGCTTCTTCTGCCAACTTGTTGCTTTTCACTTGCATATCTTTCAGTTTTTGGGAAATCAGACATATATCATCGGAGAAAGTCCAGAAATTCCGAGTTATTTGTGTGGGTCCATTTTATGCCTGTTTCCTCATTGCCCACTATCGTTAACCTCACGTAAGCAGTTTGTGAGGAAAAGAAAGGGGAAAACTGATGAATGCGTGGAAAGTTTTATCATGAACTGTAAAACCAGCTGGAGAACACCAATGATGAAAACCTCAACAACACTAGGAACATAATCTTATCTCAATTTTAGGCTGTTCTGCAGTACCTTTGCATGAAACCTTCAACTGTAACAATAAACATAGTAGTCTAAAAGTGTTGTCGAATATTATCAGTACTACAACTACCAACATACTGCGGACTGACTGAATTTGGAAAATGAAATCCACTGAATAAATCCACTCCCGTTCTTGCTGGTAAAGGGTGTGATGTGTGCTTAACTCAATTGTGTAAGCAGAGGAAATTTTATGAAGCGGCTAACAAGTTCCAGACCTGGACGAAGTAGTTGGTAATTACTTTCTTCGAAATACGGACTGTTCCTGGGATCCTAGGGATGGTAAAAACCAATGAAGGCTGAAGACAATTATCGGTGATATGGCTGGAAATCGTTTTCCATGGTTTGGTGCAGATGCATTCACTCTTTGGTGATCTATAGTATCCAATAAAACTATATTGTTCTTCCATATTACTAACTCCTCTTTTTCCATCATTCACACTTCTGTTTACTATCTCTCTTTTGAACCTCCCTTCACTGTCTTCCTTTTCTTGCATCCTACCTTTTACTCTCTATTGTTCCCCCTTAGTTTTTCCTGGGCTGCTGAAGAAAGAATATATCTTATTACGCAGGATGTTAAAGGTTGTCAGCAGGGTAAGTTACATGCCACTCAACCAGCTTGTTAATATTCTGGTCGACAGGCAATTGGACTCATGTGAAAAATGGGCTAAATTCATTCTATCTAACTTACACCACCCTCTTTCATTCACAACTCTCCCCTTGCATCTCATCAGGCAGGCAGACCAGAAGCCTATATAGAAAACTATATGCTCGCACTAGTGAGTACAAAAACTCAACCATACCGTACTTAGCTCGTGTACTGTGCGATAAAGAAAGCATTAGGCGTGATATCTATAACTTATTAAATAGTCAATAGAATAACTGGATCTCGTCTTTTCAACTCACATCACTTATACGTACAACGTTTTTCTTTTTTTCTTTTCCTTTGCTCTCTTTTTTTGTTGCGCTGCTTTGTTTCTTTCTTCCTTACAAACTCTATTTAAAACATTCCTCTTCGCTCTTTCACACTCTGTATATCTCGACGTTTTTGTTACCGCTTACGCCAATAAATATACTAGTATCTACTTTTCTAACACCTTCAAACATTCTGTTCAATTTTGGCTTTGCTACCGACATGCCAATATGTTGTTGTCAAAACTATCTGAGATTACCCGTAATCTATGCAGAATTTTATTTATTGTTAATGTACTAACTGGATGCGCAATACTGTAGTAAAATGCTGAGAATTCCATTCTATATCACAAGTACTGTTTTGAAATAAAGCAAATTATTATTATTCCTTGTATGTTACATAGAGTGTGGCAGCCCGAGCTGCTGCAGTCAAACAAGTCTCTACCTCAACTTCATAGACTTCGAAAAAGCCTTCCACGACGCAAAGTTGACCGAGAAGTAATTTAGAAACTACTTCAACACTACGGCATGCAGCGCAACAAGTCTTTATCAACCTCATTCAACAGCAAGTCCTATCATAACGCCACATGTCAGGTGATCCACAACGGCGAAACCTTTGAAGTGAAGACAAGAGTAAGATAGGACTGTCTATTATCAGTGCCAGACTGTAGAGAACGAGAAGACAGGAATACGTTGAACCACCGATAAGAAGACTTCATCTAGAAGATCTAGATTTTGCGTGTGGATGATTTATGTCTACTGTCACACAAACTTGAAGATTCGCACGCGAAAACCAACAAACTGGCTAAAGAAGCAGGCAGCAAAGACACGACTCCAAGTGAACACAGAGAAGACAGAAGTCATGAAGATAACCAAACAGCCTCCAACAACAACAACAACAACCAGCATCAATCACCATCAACAGGAGAAAATCGACGGAGACTACTTCCTTCACTTATATAGGGAGTATCGTTGCAACTACAGGCATTGGGAACGGATGAAGGTGTTAAGGCAGGCCAGAATTGGAAAGGCAAGATACACCTTTGTCCATCTGAAACCAGTTTGGAAGCCATTTGCCCTCAGCAAGCATAAAGAACAAGATTCGGATTCTGTTCAACACAAATGTGAAGTCAGTTAATCCTTCTCTATATGGGTCAGATACTTGCACTGCGTGTCAGGAAAAGGATTTTCAACAGGCAGATGCAGACTTTTACCAACAGCTGCACACTTCGCTAGCTTCATACTGAAGAACAAATGACGAGACAACTAGCCGGTAGGCCAGAAACTATTAGCAACAAGAAACTCTGTCTGGTGATGAACAAACCAATGACATCACACACAGTGCAGGTTGTCACTCGAGTGAAATCCCAATGAGAAATGACGAGTGGGTCGTCAGTGTGAGGGTGACATGAAATAGATGGTGTGGGGCGGAAGAGACGAAGATTATGGTCAATGGTGGACCACCCAGTTAAAGAGGACGGCAGAAAATAGAACAAGGTGAAGATGTGTTGTCGAAGCCTGAGGGAATAATAATAATAATAATTAACAAAGGTATTGAACAGTACCGATGAAGAGAAATTTAATAAATCTACTTTCCCCATAAGGCAGAACCGAAAATTATACGCTTTGACAAACATTAAGAATTCTGTCAACAATAAGAAAAGTTCATGGGACAAAATGAGGTGCTTTTCAGTGAGTAAAATAAATACGCGTTGGCGGTTCATTAAGTAGAACACACACGGGATTTCCACAATCAATTCCCAGCTGATGCACTGCTAAACCCACACACTAGCTTAACCCCCCCCCCCTCCACTAGTAAGAAGGTTGGAAAAGACAGAACATTAAGCTTAAGACTAACACCGTCATTGCTACTGCTAAAACTTCAAAGTCTCCAAGCTCTCTACCTTAAAGTTCCATTCGGGACTACATAGAAGATTGAAAGTTCAGCATAATAATTACATTTCAACTTAAAGAAATACAGAAACTTACTCTTTGTATACATGGCCAGTAAATGTGTATTATATATTCCGACAACATTATTCACATTCAAATCACAGTCTACACCAGCTAGTGTATCACGAAATTTTAATATTGGAACTTTAGCACGAATTAAATTTAAGTCACGAATAAAACCTGTAAATACAAAAAGGGGAAATAATAAATGATATCATCATATTCATATATGGATGAATGAATTTTACGAAGAAATGTATAATTATTAATTAGGCCGTGAATGATCTAAGGAATAGTATAACATAATGACTCTGTGGTGGGAGTTGTCTGCAAGTCAAAAATTGTAGACAACAATTTACCTCAATGTTCACGATCCGAATCGACGTCATAAGAAAAAAACAACAATAACAAAGCTTAACCTTGAGGAACTAACTCAACAACCAATCACAGTAGGACTTAACGTGTGCAAATAAGATTCGCAGATATATGGCTTAGCTTTCTAAGAAACGGTTGGTCGTCACAAGCAGTACAGAAAAACCTTCAGCAAGAAAACAATCAATCAGAAGAGATTGCTTCTCTGCTAACAATAACGCTAATAATATGTACATAAAAATCTATAAATAATCTCTGTTGATTTTCTTAATAAACGATCTGTTGCCTGACCCTTGCCTTCTGTCGTTACATCTTGACTTGATTCAACAATTTCTATTTATTGTTAGCAGAGCATTGTTTGAACTGAGCTGCCTGAAGCAGGCTCTGAGATACAACCAGTGTATCCAGACTAATAATGGTAACAGACTTTCACTTTCTTAGTCACATTACAGTTCAGTTAGGTCAGAGAACAATGGACTATTTTGATTGCTTGGTCATTGGTCCAAGGTTAAACAAGTTGTCCAATAAGATTGCTTCATATTCACAACGCAAACTAAATACACACTTGAGGAATAAACACATCTACCTCTCCAGTCAGTCATTGACGTGAAATACTGATTTTAATATTGGCCACTTCCTATCAATTTGTATCACGCCACAATAGCACTACCATCATGTTGTCCGAGCTGAAGTTAGTGGAGCCGAATTCGAACCCCGTAGCCACAGACACAGACTAGCACAGCAAATGAGTCAATGACACTAGACAGACACAGAAGAGAGAGATGAACTCAAAAACCACAAACTAATTAATATGAGTACTGGACAGCTGCTTCATCCTGGTTTGGGACTCTTCAGAAGTATGCACCCATCGGAGCTGGAACCTAGGAGCTTCCTGTAGTTGAACAGTAATACGAATTTCCCTTGTAACCGAAAGGTCCTGGGGTTCGGATCGATGTCCCGAACTAGGACCAAACAGCTGTTTAGTATTCTCTGAATTTCGATGGTTCTCTAAATGACATCAGTCCATGGTCAAAACGTAACTCCTGAAAAAAGAAGTAATATAAATCTTCAGATACATCTTATTGATGATGATTAACACAAGAAACAAACAATATGCATAGATGCTGTCAATTACTTCTAAAACAAGCATTCATGTTAATAATCAATAGCATCACATAACTTCGAGATTTTACGTTTTGAAAATATTTCAAGCAAAATTTTTATTTATTTCCAAGTAATTTAGCATCGTCTTTATACTGTGCAATCATACGAATGGATTAATTGTAGCAATGTTCATATCAGATAAGATTTCTATCTATTCTCTAATGATTTAATGATGATCAGAAAAGCTTTGTATACTGATGAGAGTGCGTGGGTGGTTATAACTTCATTACAGGAGGTGGGATGTTCTGCAGTCAACATGGAAACATCATCAGATTATGGCCTCCCCAAGCTATTCCCAGAAGAAAGTGAAATCACCACGCCCACTGTGTCTGCGCTGCCTCGTCCTCCAACACTGCAACTGTCATCAGACTACACTCGATGGAAGAAACGTATCCAGGCATTCCTCAGCACCTCTCCACCAGCCCACCACTTCCTCCATGTTCTCAATGCCCTATCCGAGGATGCTTTCGCACGTGCCGATGCTGCCGGGTTCAGCAGCACAAAATCCATGACTGAAAACTGGCAAATTCTTGACAACTGCTTCAACCTCTAATTGGGCTCCGACCATAGCCTACTAAAATTCTTCAGTCGTAGACAACTACCCGGGGAAAGTCCCCTAGATTACTTCCATGCCCTACAACTAATGGCAGCTGGCGTAGACGATAATGCAGACTCCAACCACAGAAACCGCCTGGTGAGGACACGTTTCATCGAAGGAGTCTTGCCCGGTGACCTCCGAACGGATCTACTGCGACACCCTCCAACGAGCACAACGGAACTACAGCGTATCATTCTGCAGTTTATGGACGCCGAGCAAGATACTGTAGCATCAGCCAGCAGCTCCCTCTGCCCAATCCCAACGGCATCGACTGCAGCTGCACTTACCACCGTTCCTCGCAACACAACGGGGTCCCAGAGGCGCCCAAATGCAGATACCTTCTCCAGCCTTTGCTATTATTGCCAACGTTACGGAAAGAAGGCTCGTAAGTGTGTATGACTGCAGAGCCCCCTAAGGCCGATCACACAGTCTGTTTTAAATGATTACTAAGGTTACGACGGTTCTAAGATCTTGACACCGCTAACGGACCACTGCAAAGTAAGTTGGGATCAAACTTTTCTAACCTCCAGTTTCCCGTGAGCAGAAAGACAGCATAACTTGCTTCCTGGTCATGGGAGAGAAATACCATATCGCTGTTATATTCCTACTCACGAGCTGTACAAGTTGGTTTACAGACCCCAGATACAGTGTCAGTGACCTACACTATGATGGCAACTGCTAGTGTGACCGCTACACAAACGGTAGGACCTGCAGGAACCTAAGAGTTCCAGCCTGTGTAGCGCGTCAGGTCGTTTTAATATACTAGCGCAATCACCATGTCAACTTATCGATCTGCAGATACTTTAATAATAATAATAGTTTATAATGACAATTTTGTTGATGGTGTGAAGCTGAACTGAAAAGAATTAAGAAGAGCAGATAGAGGATTATTCAGGTGATGAGGGACGGACATTTATCAGGCATTAACAATATGAGATGATTACGCTCATGATGACCCCTATGCTACGGAGAAAGTAGATATCAAGATTGAATTTTACAGTTTACAATAAGAAATTAAGGCACTCGGGTATAACTCAACCCCTCCTCTTACAGTTCATAACCTCTTGCATCCTACCTATTCTTCTTTATTGTTCTCCCTTATTCTTTCCTGGTTTGCTTAAAAATGACTGTCACAATTCGTAGAATGCTGAAGATGGTTAGTAGGGTGAGTGGTGTCCCAGTGGATCACATAGTTAATTTGTCATCGATAGGCACTTGACTTCGTGCAATAAATTTGCTAAAGGGATTTTGTCTGACTTGGAGCATCCACTTTACCCTCAGCTTTCACCTTTCATCTCCTCAGGTAGAACAAGAAGTAACTTCAGAAAACTGTATGCTCGCACGTCTAAGTATAGAAATTCTATGATACCATACTTGACATGTATTTTATGTGATGAAAATAGTGTCAGGCAAGAATTAACTAACTAACCTTTTTTCATCTAGTAAATAAACAATTTCCTCCATCCATCCTTACATACCTTCAAGTTTTACTTCTATTATATTTCTGGTCCTGTTGCTTCTTGGTTTGTTTTACTCTCATAATTGCAAACACCAACTTATCTCTATGACTTCTGTAATCTTTGTTTTGTCCCACACCGTATCATGTAAAGAGAACATTATACTCAATATTTTTAAACTTGCTAGGATTTCTATACCGCATCGACAATACTGTGTGGAACAAGCCCACGGCAATTTTCACTTGTATTATTATTATTATTATTACCTTAGAAGTTATTATTATTATTCCCATTAAATTAAATTAAATTCCAACTTGATATTGCACCAGACATTAAGTACGATTTTGAGATATATCACCGATTGTCTCCAGCTTTTACTGGTTTTTACCTTCCCGAGGACCCCATCCAGCCAACTAGAAAGTCTACACCTCCCTACACGACTGGCTGGCTTAAACTAACTGTTGTGAATTTGATTGACTGATGAAGCCATGTTTTGGTTTGACTACCACTAACTCTTTTCCAACCTGACCACCCTATGTCAGCCAACGTTGCCCATCGTGGAAGGAGATAGATGGCTAGGTTAGTATGCATAACACATATCCTAATTATAGCTCTCAATAGATGGGAATTCACTACCTGGCTCGTCGACTGATTTCCCCTCCGTATCTGCAAGTCGATGCTTAACCTCAATATTAGTCACTCTATTGTACCACGCCATTTAACACGGGAGATGGAACGCAGACACCTATTATCAAAGACAGCTAGCCTTATCGTGTCTTCCACTTTCAATGGCCAGGTCTCATAGGCATAAAAGTGAACGGAGCGGACTGCTGAGCAGTATACACGCCGGATATCACGTCTACGCCAGAGATGGCGTAAACTGGTATACACCAGACGAACCCTCTGTATCCGTGCTGAGATTTCGTCAGAGACTAACCCGTTGGCGTTGACTGATGCAACTCCCCAAATAAGTGAATGATGCGGTCAACGCGCTTCACCAAGCACTTCACTCTTCTATCTTTACGCTAGGAGTCAATGTAGTCCAGTCGAGTCCTGTAGCATCATCTTATATTTGACAAAGAGAGAGAATCGCATTCCAAATAGTCGAAGATTGATGCTCAAGGTGTTCAGAAGACTCTACTCTATTTTGTCAGCGTCTTTACCCAGGTCGGAGGACTATATCATCTGCATATTTTAAGTCAACGAAACTACTATTCCCTGGTAGTAACAAGTCAGTCTCAGAGTCACTGAAGTCGGTTAGGGTGGTACAGCGACAGAACGCTCGCCAACCATGCATGCGATCCGGGAGTCGATCCCCGGCCACCGACAACACACTCCTTTACCTCACTAAACCAGTAATAAGACTGGTATAGAAGGAAGATTAGCAAAATCATCTTGTAAAAATAAAAACGCCACGCTACTGAAACTTCAAGTCTCCAGCTTGAAGCCCCCTATGCTCCAATGGGAAAGTGAAGGAAAAAAATTAAAATTTAAAATAAAAAAAAGTAATCCCACATATTAAAGGTCTTACAGGCTGGATGGTATATATACGAGCTTACCTTGTAACTGGAAGGTCCTCGGTTCAAAACCCCAGTGGATGCGTACTGCCGATGATTCCCAAACTAGGCTGATGAAACAGCTGACTGTCCAGTAGTACTCCCGGCTAGTTTTCAATGGTTCAATCCATGGTCAAATTCGAAAAACAAACCTAATCCTTACAAATCAACTTCACAAGTGAATTCAATGACTGGACAAATAAAACTGAAGACGGTATACATTTAAAGTACAAAAGTAGTGTAATTATTCACAGCCTATTAGAGAATAAAACTTAATGACTGTATCGGTGAAGAAATTGAGAATCTTAAGAGTAATTCTTGAATTTAGTTTTGTATTCCCCATTGATTGATTATATAGTACCGAAATGTTTGGTGTATTTTGACACACATTCGTTTCACAATAGGTGACTCTCAAAGGCCCAAGCGGTTCGGTTCGCCTCTCAGCCTGGGAATACCATCCATCACTCACTGGAGTTCGCAGATATACCCACAGTTGGCGAGTACCGAAAATAGGACAAAATAAGTAAGTAAGTCTCACAGATCATCCATTAAAATAACAATCTGAAGAGTTTTCTCGACTCCTCTGAGTTTAAGCTTGAGCTTTTAAGTTTCGTTTCACAGAATGGAATTGTTGACTTCAAGTCCAATATCCCTCTAAGCAAGGTTTAAGAGCCGGAAATCGAACCGCGGAACACGCGTGAAGAATAGTTGGAGAGCATTCTGTCACTGAATCCTCAACGTAACCTTGAAGAGTATCCTGGCTACAAAATGTCTATCTATCTACACCAGGAAAACAGCACATAAAAAGAGAGATGTATATATAGTGAATAGAACAAACACACTGCACGTACTACACTTTCTTAAAGGTGGTAACAGCTGACTTAATATGTAAGCAGCTTCTGTTTTCTGTTGTAAATCACGTGATGTCACAGTTAAACACATATCCATATCACTTTGATCTGAACCAAAACCGTTCATTGATGAGCCGACAATATACAGACCAGCATCTTTAAAACAGTGTGAAAACAAAATAAAACAGAATATAGAAGAAACGATTACATCATCACAATAAAAAAACAAATGAAAAAGAAATACATATTTGCAGGATAAAACAGCTCAGAGTTTTCTACATCCGCGAGTTTTCATCAGCTGCTAAACAGTCTAAGCACCGACACTAAATATATCATCACATGATGAAACAGTATTATTTACTGGATGACGAAGTTTAAATCAAAATTTATTGTTATTCATAATCATTTCAACAATTATAACCAGCCAACTTCGACTGGTTACCAGGGAATAGTCGTATGGACTTAGAATATGCAGATGACATAGTCCTGTTACGGGAGGATGCTGACAAAATGTAGAGTCTTCTGAAAACCTTGAGCAGCTATCTTCGTATGTTTAGTATACTATTCGCCCCTGCAAAATTTAAGATGCTGCTACAGGACTGAACTACGTCAACTCCTAGCTTAGTGATAGGGAGTGAAGTGATAGAACATGTTGACCACTTCACCTATTTGGGAAGTTGTATCAGCACCAACGGACTGATTGGCGATGAAATCTCAGCACGGATCCAAAGAGCTCGAGCTGTTTTCGCCAACTTACACCATCTCTGGCGTAGGCGTGACATCCGGCTATCAACCAAGGGACATGTGTACTGCTCAGCAGTTCGCTCCGTCCTTGTCTTTGGCTCTGAAACATGGCCAATACGAGTTGAAGACATGAAAAGGTTGACTGTTTTTGATCATATATGTCTGCGATCTCTTTCTCACGTTAGGTGGTTTAATGAAGTAAGTAATGCCGACGTTAGGCGTAGAGTGATGGGCAAACAGGGAAAATCAATCGACGAGGCTATAAAGTTCCATAGATTGAGATGGCTAGGTCACGTGCTGCGCATGCCTAACCATCGCCTCCCCCGACGGGCATTACTAGCTGATATAGGTGCAGGTTAATAAAGGGTAAGTGGTGGCCAAACAAAAACATGGCATCGATCCATAAAATCCTTGACAGTTAAACTGAGTCAGTCAGGTAGGGAGATGCAGACTTCCGGGTTAGGGCCCTCGGGACTGACTCTAGGAATCAATGGCTGGAGACAATAGGTGACATGGCTCAAAGTCGTTGTCAATGGCGCAGATGTATTCAGTCTCTGTAATCTTTCATATTCCCTTCTACCATTATTCATTCTGTTTCACTCTTGTAATTGTCAAACTCTATTGATTCTCTTCACTCATCTTCTTGTCTACCTCTGTGTGCTATTTGGAACGTGGCAACTCGAACTGGTGCACTTCGGTGGGAAGTTCTATGTTGAATCCAGACAGACAGACAGAAAGGTAAAAGTATGGATTTTTCAACATGTGAGAACGGTAGCCCAAATTTTGCCGGCCGACCACAGATATCAGGTGTGTATCGGCAGGGGATCGAACCTCAGACCATGTGCATGGTCGGCGAGAGTCCAAACCACTGTGCCACCGACGCACAAGCCTGGTTCCGCCCGGGTAAGTAGACAAATCGAATAAAATAAAATGAAAACGTTACGTAATATTGTGTGAAATTTGATATCATACAATTTAACGTTGTATAAAACAGAATTGATTTAGAATGACAAGTGAAATAATACCAGGGACAGTTCAAAGTGACAATAATAATAAAAATAGTAACAATTGACGCCACAAAGGAAGAGAATACAAACTGAATAGACAAGATGAAAAAATGACAAATTGATAGAGCCAAATTATGATTGGGGATTACTATACTATAGCATCGAGTGATTAAGATCATAAAAGTTGGAGGGGTAGAACGAACTTTTTTCTCGTACACAAAGATTTGGCTTTTCTGTTTCCATAGCCAAAGCTTCAGAAATACAGATGAGTCGGTTACGTTCGGATTCAGGTAAAATACTCTTTTCCTTCTAGATGCCTTTATAGGCAGAGGTTATAGAGATAGGGCGATCATTATCAACCAAATATTCAATGATCGCGCTTCTTACACTCCCTCGGACAAAACTCGAGTAAAAAGTCAATTGTGTGCGTCGGTGGCACAGTGGTTAGGACTCTTGCCGACCATGCATATGGTCCGGGGTTCGAGCACACGCCGACGCACACCTGATATCTATGGTCGGCATGCGAAATTTGGGCTACCGATATCCATGCTGAAAATTCTATACCTGTACCGAAGATACGGTGTGGAATCAAGCTGTAATCAAAAATAAAAAATAAAATAATAAAAATTGTTACTATCACCATTCTCACTTTGAACTGTCCCCGGTATTATTTCAATTGTTCCATTTGTCATTCTAAATCAATTCTTTTTTACAACGTTAAATTCCATGCTATCAACTTTTACACAATATTAAGTAACGCTTTTATTTTATATTAGTCTTAAAGTCACTAGAATCGAAAGTAAATGACAAGGGTTTATTTATCATACGTCACAATAAGGTTTGGAAGTTCCAGTGAAATCGGTTTAATTTTATTTAGATTACTGTTTTGCATCGTGAGCAACGTCATATAACCCCACTTTATGGAATGGAACTCAGTAATACCTGAAGAGACTTTTAATGTGCCATACTTGTTGTGCTGCCCCCATATGTGGCAGAATTTAATCAAACTCCAGGGATCTAGCGAGTGGAGGTGAAGCACAAAAGTGTCGACTGAACACATTCAAGTAATGAATCTCTGTAGTTACGCGGAAATATCCAGTTATGAAGCAAACAGATAATACATGTGATTATACACGCTTATCAATTTATAGGTGACAACCATAGTTAGTTAAATAAAACACGAACAGTGGCGGCTTGTGCAGAATAATGTGGCACGATCATTTATTGCGTGTACTTCTCGTCAGCTGCTGCTCACAGCCTAAATAAATTATGAGGTTTACGTACAGAAACGTTTTAATACACTTGCAAGCTTTACATGTCAGTGGACAAAACGTCCACAATAAGTGAACAGTGCTCAGACAATTGCGCTTATATAGTTTTTACACAGGGAGTTCAAGTTTAAACAAAATAAATGTAAGCATACAATGGTAAAGAAGATACGTAATAAAGACGAAATATGCACTAGATGCATAGTGACTAATAAGTTAGGTAACAATGTAGTCAGTTCAACTCAAATCATAGAAACAAGAGACAAGCAAAATTACAGATTATAAAAGGGGGTGAGGTTAAAGGCAAACGTTACGTAATCAGATGAGAGAAATAAAGACGACATTCAGTTACCAGAATGGGCAAGGAAAGACTAATAACTGCTTTTTTCTGAACACATAAATCTGGTTTCAAGCGTTTGATAGAAATTGCTTCAGCAAACTTGAGGAGAATAGAACTCCTTTGTCTACTGATAATTTTAACGGATTTCTCGATGTCTACTTCATGGCCCGTGTCGAGGAGATGTCTAGTAATAGCGCTACTATAAGAGTTTGTTCCCTTGAGACGTAGGCTTTTCGGTACATGTTCAGAAAATCGGAGGTGTGCCCTTCTTTCTGTTCTCCTAATGTAACTGCTCCCGCAGATACACGTCAATTTGTGTGCACAGTTGGAGTTAACATGAGAAGGGTGTCTATCAACTTTTGACTGCACCAAAGAGCATGTTGTTCGATGGACGGGAACCAACTTAGCTTCAGGATAGGCTCTAGCTAGTGACGTTCTCAGTCTTTTGTTGACCATTTCTGCAATGTTTTCACCTTTACAATCTAGTTGAATAAAGACAGACTTTTTTCAACTGTGATTTGTTTGGTATTTAAGCCTTGACATCTTCCATATTTGTTAATGAATCTTTGAGGATAACCGTTGTTTTTCAGCTCCTTTTCGAGAATCGTAAATTCTTCCTCTAGTTTCTCTGCAGAGCATATTCTCCTCGCTTTATAGTACAGAGTCTTGACTAGTGCTCGTTTATAGCTATTTGGACAAAAACTATTAAAATGTAAGTATTTTCCTTTCTATGTAGGCTTTTGATAAATTGACCTCTGGAGATTACCATCTTCTAGGCGTTGCATGGCAATGTTAAGGAAATAGAACTTTCCATCATTTTCATGTTCCATAGTAAATACAATATTTGTATGTGCGTTGTTGAATAGTCTGAGTAGGTAGGAGGCATGACTTTCGTTGTTGCATACTACAAATGTGTCATCGACATATCGAAAATTGGAAGTTGTTTGATCAATTGCATGCTTCAACTTTGTTTTCTCAAGGTTTGACAAGAAGATATCTGCTAAAACAGGGCTAAGTGGCTACATGGCCCATGGCTACACTATCTATTTGTCGGTAAAGAGTGTTGTCAAACTGGAATTGTACACCCATGGTACACAATAGCAGTAGGCGTTTGAATTCTGACTCTGGTAGTGGAAGAAGATCAGACTGTTGACAAATGATCTCAATGTTTTCATTGATTGGGATCATTGTGAACAAGGAGGTTGCATCAAATGAAGCCATGAACTTATTTGAAACGTTCATGTGATTCACGCTTTCGGTGAAATGAAGTGAGTCTTTCATGGTATGCACGGTTAGCCGTCGGTGAATGGGTTTCAACTTCTCCTAACTCTGGCGAAATCCCTGACGAAGAAGAAAATCTATGACATCTTCCCGGAAAATCCTGAGGAGTTTGTGTATAATCTGTCGAGTCTGAATTTAAGCCTCATTGAAATGGAAGCGCTTCCCCTCGGATTTAACTTCCATATCCCGAATAACTTTGTCAGAAGAACCGATGTCGCAGGTCAATTCGAAAACCTATTCTATCAGCTGAATGACCTTACTCCAGTCGATGAGGACAAGAAGAGCTGGTTCAAATCTAAGTTGTTCGACATTACAAATCAATACCTCATTTCACCAACGTCATATTCCAAATTCCTCTCTGAAGAGCATCAAAAAGCATTGAAATCTCTCAGAAATAATGACAAAATCGTCATAATGCGACCTGACAAAGGCTCAGGAGTGGTACTGATGAATAAAGATGACTACATCCCAAGAATGAAAACTGTGCTTGTCATTATTTCTGAGAGATTTCAATGCTTTTTGATGCTCTTCAGAGAGGAATTTGGAATATGACGTTGGTGAAATGAGGTATTGATTTGTAATGTCGAACAACTTAGATTTGAACCAGCTCTTCTTGTCCTCATCGACTGGAGTAAGGTCATTCAGCTGATAGAATAGGTTTTCGAATTGACCTGCGACATCGGTTCTTCTGACAAAGTTATTCGGGATATGGAAGTTAAATCCGAGGGGAAGCGCTTCCATTTCAATGCGGCTTAAATTCAGACTCACCCCATTTTATAATCTGTAATTTTGCTTGTCTCTTGTTTCTATGATTTGAGTTGAACTGAGTACATTGTTAACGAACTTATTAGTCACTATGCATCTAGTGCATATTTCGTCTTTATTACGTATCTTCTTTACCATTGTATGCATACATTTATTTTGTTTAAACTTGAACTCCCTGTGTAAAAACTATACAAGCGCAATTGTCTGAGCACTGTTCACTTATTCATATGAACTGTGATCAAGATTTCACCGGATAGTTGCAAAATAATTGAGCGCTGAGTGAGAAGTAGACATTTATAAAGTTATATTTGTAAAATCTTAGCGAAATTGAAATGATTAATTCCAACGTTTCGTTCGGCAGTCTGGTCCGAACTTCTTCAGGGAAAATAATCGAAATTAACATAACAAAGGTTTATATATAAATGAACATCTTTTGTTTTTAAAAATTTTTGTCCAATCATGAGTCATGCAACAGGTGTCAACATGTATGTCAGCTCATAATGAAATCCTGAAACCAATCAAATCCCTACAAACCATCACTTGAATATCAACATGTATAATAAATAAATAAATAGAATTGTATGTTTGTATATAAAAGTACATCTCTTATTTTAAATATGAATGAAGAAACAGCTATCAATGGGTATACTAAACAAAAAAAACGAAAACAAAAATTGTATGAACTATGATCAAAAACTTTTTGACCTCAGACTTTCAAAATTTGTCTATTTTTGTTAAAATATATGTGTATATGCAGTATACAATGGTGTGTGTGTGTGTGTGTGTGGGTGAACAGTTATAAAACATTTGCTATTCTTATATGAGCTGTGATGAAGATTTGACCGGATAGTTGCAAAATAATTGAGATTTTTATAAATATAATTTAATTTTTTATAAATTTGTTATTCTCTCCATAAGAAGACGTGGACAATCGGGAATTTGCCCAAGTGTGACTACTTGTTCATCATGTCCAGTACTCCCTGGTTTTCAATTTCTCTAACTGATATCATCCGTGATCAACTCGTAACATATCAAATTTTATTTATTAGTCAGGATTTGCCATGCATCAGCTAACATCACACCTTCACGTCTGTTTAAACTGTTGGGATTTACCCATATATGTAGGGCTTCTGCAGTCAGTCTTTCTTGATATGAACCAAAACCTTTCTGTAAAACCTTAGTCTTATCAAAGTCGATTTTGTGTCCCGTTTCTAATGAATGTAGTGCAATCGCTGAGTTGTTTTCTAGCTTCTTCAAGTCTGCAGAGGTCTTTGGAACCGCCTTTAGACATTGTTTATGCTCTTTCACTCTTATATTTATTTACCTGTCTGGAAGTTTCTCCTACATATACTGCGTTACAATCCCCACAATTGATCTGGTATACGCAATTCTGCTGGTTTTCTTGTTCTATTTTATCCTTAACCTTCACCAGTAATGAGCGTAAGGTGTTAGATGCACGAAAGTACACTCTTATGTTATGTTCGTTAAGGATTCGCTTTATTTCATCGGATGTTTCTTTGCGGTAAGGAACCACCGCTGTACTAACCCAATTCTTAGCAGCAGGTTTTGATTCATCCCTATCTTCACATTTTAAGTATCTTTTTATGAAGGCTTTAGGATAATTATTTGATTCAAGAGTGGATTGAACTAATTCTAGTTCCTTGTTAATATCTTCCTCCTCAGTAACTAGACGTTTGTCTCTGTTGATCAGATTCTTGGCCACAGTTACTTTGGTGGTAAATGGGTGAGCTGAATGGTAATCTAGGTATCTATCCGAATTTGTCGGTTTTCTGAAAATGTTTATTTTAAATTTGCCGTCTAATTTTCTTTTTACTAAACAGTCCAGAAACGCCAACTCATTTTCATCGGATTCAACCTCTTTGGAGAACTTTATGGTTTCTGACATATTGTTTATTAAGTGAAAAAGTTCATTTAACAAACTACGTTTGATTATGATAAAGGTATCATCTACGTATCTTAACCACATCTTTGGGGGACTAGGGCATCTCATAATTGCATGTGTTTCTAATGAGTGCATAAACAGATTGGCGACTAGCGGAGATACTGGTGATCCCATAGCAATGCCTCCTGTTTGACGATAAAGAACCCCTCTGAACGTAAATAACGTGGATCGAAGACACAATTCTAATACCTTCATAATTTCATCGGGATTTAAAGGACAACGACCACTGAGTTCGTCGTCAGCACAAAGTAAATTATAAATAATACTTGAAGAATCATTAACGGGTACATTCGTGAATAATGAATAAACATCGAAACTTGCCATTATTAGTCAAATTTATTTTCCTCTTAAATTCATACGGATTTTTCACTCCATGCTCCACTTTCATTTCATATGGGCTAAGAATTCGATAAATGTATTTTGACAGTTTGTATGTTGGAGAGTTAGTAAAATCCACTACTGGACGTAATGGTACTTCTGGTTTGTGTATTTTTGGTAACCCATAAAATCTACAGGGGCTGCAACTTTTTGGAGCCAGAGTAAACCAAAGTGATACACCGAGCTTTTCTTTTATTGACTGTAGCATTTTGCTTGTTCAGCCTTCAGCTTATTTAATGTCGCTCTTGATTTATTCGCGTTGAATTTTTCATAAGGTCCATCATTAAGATGATCAATGGCCTTCTTTTCGTAATCTGCAGAGATCATGACAACTGTGATATTGCCTTTATCTGCTCTTGTAATTACAATTGATTTATCTTGTTGTAGGTGTCTTAATGCCATTTGCTCGTTTTTATTTATATTCGGCGCATTTGGCTTCTGGTTCAGTAGTACGGCTGCAATTTTGTGTCTAATGACGTTTGCCTCTTCGGTTGTCACTGACTTTAACGACGGTTCAATTGCTGGAACTACTTCAAAGGCTGATAAACGGCTTTTGTTTAGATTGAAATTAAGTCCCTTTTTTAAGGAGGGATAGTTCATCATCTGATAAATTTCTGTCAGAGAGATTGACCACCACTTTGTTCGCATCCAGACAGTTATGACTAGACGGATTTTCAAAATGATGGTTTTTAGGATTATTGCTTAATTGAAGCAACCTGTCGAACTTTCTGATTTGTCTTCTTTTTGAAGATTGAAGATAAAATTCTTCTTTAAATTTAAAAATGTTATCAATGTGAGAATTCAAACCTGATGTGACCAAGACAGGTAAAATTTCATCTGAATTGGACGTTCGCATACGAAATTTATCAGATGATGAACTATCCCTCCTTAAAAAAGGGACTTAATTTCAATCTAAACAAAAGCCGTTTATCAGCCTTTGAAGTAGTTCCAGCAATTGAACCGTCGTTAAAGTCAGTGACAACCGAAGAGGCAAACGTCATTAGACACAAAATTGCAGCCGTACTACTGAACCAGAAGCCAAATGCGCCGAATATAAATAAAAACGAGCAAATGGCATTAAGACACCTACAACAAGATAAATCAATTGTAATTACAAGAGCAGATAAAGGCAATATCACAGTTGTCATGATCTCTGCAGATTACGAAAAGAAGGCCATTGATCATCTTAATGATGGACCTTATGAAAAATTCAACGCGAATAAATCAAGAGCGACATTAAATAAGCTGAAGGCTGAAACAAGCAAAATGCTACAGTCAATAAAAGAAAAGCTCGGTGTATCACTTTGGTTTACTCTGGCTCCAAAAAGTTGCAGCCCCTGTAGATTTTATGGGTTACCAAAAATACACAAACCAGAAGTACCATTACGTCCAGTAGTGGATTTTACTAACTCTCCAACATACAAACTGTCAAAATACATTCTTAGCCCATATGAAATGAAAGTGGAGCATGGAGTGAAAAATTCGTATGAATTTAAGAGGAAAATAAATTTGACTAATAATGGCAAGTTTCGATGTTTATTCATTATTCACGAATGTACCCGTTAATGATTCTTCAAGTATTATTTATAATTTACTTTGTGCTGACGACGAACTCAGTGGTCGTTGTCCTTTAAATCCCGATGAAATTATGAAGGTATTAGAATTGTGTCTTCGATCCACGTTATTTACGTTCAGAGGGGTTCTTTATCGTCAAACAGGAGGCATTGCTATGGGATCACCAGTATCTCCGCTAGTCGCCAATCTGTTTATGCACTCATTAGAAACACATGCAATTATGAGATGCCCTAGTCCCCCAAAGATGTGGTTAAGATACGTAGATGATACCTTTATCATAATCAAACGTAGTTTGTTAAATGAACTTTTTCACTTAATAAACAATATGTCAGAAACCATAAAGTTCTCCAAAGAGGTTGAATCCGATGAAAATGAGTTGGCGTTTCTGGACTGTTTAGTAAAAAGAAAATTAGACGGCAAATTTAAAATAAACATTTTCAGAAAACCGACAAATTCGGATAGATACCTAGATTACCATTCAGCTCACCCATTTACCACCAAAGTAACTGTGGCCAAGAATCTGATCAACAGAGACAAACGTCTAGTTACTGAGGAGGAAGATATTAACAAGGAACTAGAATTAGTTCAATCCACTCTTGAATCAAATAATTATCCTAAAGCCTTCATAAAAAGATACTTAAAATGTGAAGATAGGGATGAATCAAAACCTGCTGCTAAGAATTGGGTTAGTACAGCGGTGGTTCCTTACCACAAAGAAACATCCGATGAAATAAAGCGAATCCTTAACGAACATAACATAAGAGTGTACTTTCGTGCATCTAACACCTTACGCTCATTACTGGTGAAGGTTAAGGATAAAATAGAACAAGAAAACCAGCAGAATTGCGTATACCAGATCAATTGTGGGGATTGTAACGCAGTATATGTAGGAGAAACTTCCAGACAGGATAAATATAAGAGTGAAAGAGCATAAACAATGTCTAAAGGCGGTTCCAAAGACCTCTGCAGACTTGAAGAAGCTAGAAAACAACTCAGCGATTGCACTTCATTCATTAGAAACGGGACACAAAATCGACTTTGATAATACTAAGGTTTTACAGAAAGGTTTTGGTTCATATCAAGAAAGACTGACTGCAGAAGCCCTACATATATGGGTAAATCCCAACAGTTTAAACAGACGTGAAGGTGTGATGTTAGCTGATGCATGGCAAATCCTGACTAATAAATAAAATTTGATATGTTTTACGAGTTGATCACGGATTGATATCAGTTAGAGAACCATTGAAAACCAGGGAGTACTGGACAGCTGTATGAACAAGTAGTCACACTTGGGCAAATTCCCGATTGTCCACGTCTTCTTATGGAGAGAATAACAAATTTATAAAAAATTAAATTATATTTATAAAAATCTCAATTATTTTGCAACTATCCGGTCAAATCTTCATCACAGCTCATATAAGAATAGCAAATGTTTTATAACTGTTCACCCACACACACACACACACACACACCATTGTATACTGCATATATACATATATTTTAACAAAAAATAGACAAATTTTGAAAGTCTGAGGTCAAAAAGTTTTTGATCATAGTTCATACAATTTTTGTTTTCAGTCAAGATTTGACAGAATAGTTCTATAATATTTGGGCGCCGAGTGAGAAGTAGACATTTGTAAAAAATTATATTTGTAAAATCTCATTTCAATATCGCTGAGATTTTACAAATATAATTTTTTACAAATTTTTGTTTTATTTTGTTTAGTATACCCATTGATAGCTGTTTCTTCATTCATATTTAAAATAAGAGATGTACTTTTATATACAAACATACAATTCTATTTATTTATTTATTATACATGTTGATATTCAAGTGATGGTTTGTAGGGATTTGATTGGTTTCAGGATTTCATTATGAGCTGACATACATGTTGACACCTGTTGCATGACTCATGATTGGACAAAAATTTTTAAAAACAAAAGATGTTCCTTTTATATATAAACCTTTGTTATGTTAATTTCGATTATTTTCCCTGAAGAAGTTCGGACCAGACTGCCGAACGAAACGTTGGAATTAATCATTTCAATTTCGCTAAGATTTTACAAATATAACTTTATAAATGTCTACTTCTCACTCAGCGCTCAATTATTTTGCAACTATCCGGTGAAATCTTGATCACAGTTCATATGAATAAGTGAACAGTGCTCAGACAATTGCGCTTGTATAGTTTTTACACAGGGAGTTCAAGTTTAAACAAAATAAATGTATGCATACAATGGTAAAGAAGATACGTAATAAAGACGAAATATGCACTAGATGCATAGTGACTAATAAGTTCGTTAACAATGTACTCAGTTCAACTCAAATCATAGAAACAAGAGACAAGCAAAATTACAGATTATAAAATGGGGTGAGTCTGAATTTAAGCCGCATTGAAATGGAAGCGCTTCCCCTCGGATTTAACTTCCATATCCCGAATAACTTTGTCAGAAGAACCGATGTCGCAGGTCAATTCGAAAACCTATTCTATCAGCTGAATGACCTTACTCCAGTCGATGAGGACAAGAAGAGCTGGTTCAAATCTAAGTTGTTCGACATTACAAATCAATACCTCATTTCACCAACGTCATATTCCAAATTCCTCTCTGAAGAGCATCAAAAAGCATTGAAATCTCTCAGAAATAATGACAAGCACAGTTTTCATTCTTGGGATGTAGTCATCTTTATTCATCAGTACCACTCCTGAGCCTTTGTCAGGTCGCATTATGACGATTTTGTCATTATTTCTGAGAGATTTCAATGCTTTTTGATGCTCTTCAGAGAGGAATTTGGAATATGACGTTGGTGAAATGAGGTATTGATTTGTAATGTCGAACAACTTAGATTTGAACCAGCTCTTCTTGTCCTCATCGACTGGAGTAAGGTCATTCAGCTGATAGAATAGGTTTTCGAATTGACCTGCGACATCGGTTCTTCTGACAAAGTTATTCGGGATATGGAAGTTAAATCCGAGGGGAAGCGCTTCCATTTCAATGAGGCTTAAATTCAGACTCGACAGATTATACACAAACTCCTCAGGATTTTCCGGGAAGATG
The DNA here is from genome assembly GCA_944472135.2 of Trichobilharzia regenti. Taxonomy (NCBI): domain Eukaryota; kingdom Metazoa; phylum Platyhelminthes; class Trematoda; order Strigeidida; family Schistosomatidae; genus Trichobilharzia; species Trichobilharzia regenti. The sequence goes on from OX235268.1 coordinate 46,437,875, forward strand.
TCATAGATTTTCTTCTTCGTCAGGGATTTCGCCAGAGTTAGGAGAAGTTGAAACCCATTCACCGACGGCTAACCGTGCATACCATGAAAGACTCACTTCATTTCACCGAAAGCGTGAATCACATGAACGTTTCAAATAAGTTCATGGCTTCATTTGATGCAACCTCCTTGTTCACAATGATCCCAATCAATGAAAACATTGAGATCATTTGTCAACAGTCTGATCTTCTTCCACTACCAGAGTCAGAATTCAAACGCCTACTGCTAGTGTGTACCATGGGTGTACAATTCCAGTTTGACAACACTCTTTACCGACAAATAGATAGTGTAGCCATGGGCCATGTAGCCACTTAGCCCTGTTTTAGCAGATATCTTCTTGTCAAACCTTGAGAAAACAAAGTTGAAGCATGCAATTGATCAAACAACTTCCAATTTTCGATATGTCGATGACACATTCGTAGTATGCAACAACGAAAGTCATGCCTCCTACCTACTCAGACTATTCAACAACGCACATACAAATATTGTATTTACTATGGAACATGAAAATGATGGAAAGTTCTATTTCCTTAACATTGCCATGCAACGCCTAGAAGATGGTAATCTCCAGAGGTCAATTTATCAAAAGCCTACATAGAAAGGAAAATACTTACATTTTAATAGTTTTTGTCCAAATAGCTATAAACGAGCACTAGTCAAGACTCTGTACTATAAAGCGAGGAGAATATGCTCTGCAGAGAAACTAGAGGAAGAATTTACGATTCTCGAAAAGGAGCTGAAAAACAACGGTTATCCTCAAAGATTCATTAACAAATATGGAAGATGTCAAGGCTTAAATACCAAACAAATCACAGTTGAAAAAAGTCTGTCTTTATTCAACTAGATTGTAAAGGTGAAAACATTGCAGAAATGGTCAACAAAAGACTGAGAACGTCACTAGCTAGAGCCTATCCTGAAGCTAAGTTGGTTCCCGTCCATCGAACAACATGCTCTTTGGTGCAGTCAAAAGTTGATAGACACCCTTCTCATGTTAACTCCAACTGTGCACACAAATTGACGTGTATCTGCGGGAGCAGTTACATTAGGAGAACAGAAAGAAGGGCACACCTCCGATTTTCTGAACATGTACCGAAAAGCCTACGTCTCAAGGGAACAAACTCTTATAGTAGCGCTATTACTAGACATCTCCTCGACACGGGCCATGAAGTAGACATCGAGAAATCCGTTAAAATTATCAGTAGACAAAGGAGTTCTATTCTCCTCAAGTTTGCTGAAGCAATTTCTATCAAACGCTTGAAACCAGATTTATGTGTTCAGAAAAAAGCAGTTATTAGTCTTTCCTTGCCCATTCTGGTAACTGAATGTCGTCTTTATTTCTCTCATCTGATTACGTAACGTTTGCCTTTAACCTCACCCCCTTTTATAATCTGTAATTTTGCTTGTCTCTTGTTTCTATGATTTGAGTTGAACTGACTACATTGTTACCTAACTTATTAGTCACTATGCATCTAGTGCATATTTCGTCTTTATTACGTATCTTCTTTACCATTGTATGCTTACATTTATTTTGTTTAAACTTGAACTCCCTGTGTAAAAACTATATAAGCGCAATTGTCTGAGCACTGTTCACTTATTGTGGGACGTTTTGTCCACTGACATGTAAAGCTTGCAAGTGTATTAAAACGTTTCTGTACGTAAACCTCATAATTTATTTAGGCTGTGAGCAGCAGCTGACGAGAAGTACACGCAATAAATGATCGTGCCACATTATTCTGCACAAGCCGCCACTGTTCGTGTTTTATTTAACTAACTATGGTTGTCACCTATAAATTGATAAGCGTGTATAATCACATGTATTATCTGTTTGCTTCATAACTGGATATTTCCGCGTAACTACAGAGATTCATTACTTGAATGTGTTCAGTCGACACTTTTGTGCTTCACCTCCACTCGCTAGATCCCTGGAGTTTGATTAAATTCTGCCACATATGGGGGCAGCACAACAAGTATGGCACATTAAAAGTCTCTTCAGGTATTACTGAGTTCCATTCCATAAAGTGGGGTTATATGACGTTGCTCACGATGCAAAACAGTAATCTAAATAAAATTAAACCGATTTCACTGGAACTTCCAAACCTTATTGTGACGTATGATAAATAAACCCTTGTCATTTACTTTCGATTCTAGTGACTTTAAGACTAATATAAAATAAAAGCGTTACTTAATATTGTGTAAAAGTTGATAGCATAGAATTTAACGTTGTAAAAAAGAATTGATTTAGAATGACAAATGGAACAATTGAAATAATACCGGGGACAGTTCAAAGTGAGAATAGTAATAGTAACAATTGACATTTTCCTCGAGTTTTGTCCGAGGGAGTGTAAGAAGCGCGATCATTGAATGTTTGGTTGATAATGATCACCCTATCTCTATATCCTTTGCCACTGTTGTTCTTGCTTCATTGAAATTCATCAAGAGGGAAAAACGTATGATTTGAGTTGAAGTCAGTGTATTGCTATCAACCGACCGTATTGGTTACTTTATCATCTTACGCATCTCTAGACTTCCTAGGCACTTACTTTGTTTAAACTCGAACCCCCTGCGTGAAAACCATGTAAGCGTAATTTTCAGAGCACTGTTCGCTCAGTTCGAAACTTCCTGTCAACTGACAGACATCATGTAAAATTCTCAAGTATATGAAAACTGTTTCTGTACATGAAGTTAATAATACTAATATTAATAATTTATTTAGGCTGTGAGCAGCAGCTGATGAGAAGCCAACAAAATAAACAGTGATGGTTCCGTATTATTCTGCACAAACCGCCACTGTCGTTCATAAAGGGGATAAATGTTTGAAATAGTTAATTGCGTGAACTGAATGTGACAGAGATGTTCATTGATTGCATCCAAAACTCATGAATTGACAGTGAAATATTTACATCAATACTCTAATAGCCAAAATAAGTAACTAAAGACGTCATGGGGTCGGAAGAGTGAGACAGACTTTCACTTGTCTGAAATAGGTGTGAAAATCTGCCACACCTAGCGCATAAAGAACAAGCAAGATTCAGATTTCCAACGCCAATATCAAGTCAGTCAGTGCTTCTCTACATTTTTTTCCTTCATATTTCCCAGTGGAACATAGGGCTTCAAGCTGGTGGCTTGAAGTTTCTGTAGCTGTGTTTACTTTTACAGGATGGGGTTGCTAGCCTCATGCCCAACCTTTCCTCTTTACCAGCATTATTTCTGACTTAGTGTGGTAAAGCAGCGCGTCTGTGGCCGGGGATCGAACCCTGGACCATGTGCATGGTCGGCGAGCGTCCTTACCGCTGTGCCACCGACGCTTCTCTACATGGCTCAGAGATTTCCCACATCACCGAAAGCATTTCCCACACGCTTCAGGCCTTTTATCAATAGTTGGCTTCTCTCCATACTGAAAACTACATGACCAGTCAGAAAGGATTTACAAAAAAAAATAACTCTGGGGACGGACCAGTCAGGAACCTGTTGCCTAATAAGTAAGCAGGCGGAAATGAAGACGGACTGGACACACACACACACACACACAAGAGGCCATCGAGTTACTTCGGACGCCAGATGTACTCTAGAATGGGACCCGAATCTGGATTCAACATAGAACTTGGCACCGAAGTGCAGCAGTTCGAGTTGCCACGAAAGAAACGGCGAGTTGGGCTATGATTAGATAGTGATACGGTATGAGGAGAGGATGAAAGCTTATAGTCATTTGTGGAGGAAACTAAAAAGGACTGAAGAGTACAGGGTGGAATGGAGGTGTCCTCTTGAAGCCCTATGTTCCAGTCAGAACCAGAGTAATAGTAATAAGGATGTCACATAATTCATTACCACATTGAGGAGATCAATTTTAGCATCTGATAATTACACTAGCCTATCAACACTAGACTATTCCCCTATCGAATTCATCCCTTTCACTAATAACGATGTTGTCTACGTTTTTTGACAACACATTTCATCCTTTAAATCGCTAAAAAGACTTCTAACAGTGCATTTAAAGTTATCTATCACATTTCATCGAGTCTTTCGAACGGAATCAGAACCCTTCTTTTACCCTTAGCCGAAGCTATGGGAATCTATTCGAGAGAACAATCCTTGTCTTTGTACACAACAAAAGAAGTCTGTTCTACATTTGTCTCTCCCTTGCTTGCCTAGGGTGAATTCAATCAAAACCCTTCCACCATTTCTTATCTTCCATCTCCTTCGTACTTTTATGATATTTATTTAAACTCTGATTATCGTTCCATTTCACCTTTTAAGATTTGACCTAATTTATTTATTTTATTCAACTAGAAGCTTTGATAGTGAGAAATATTCCCATATTGTGAATTAAAAGTCAGTCTGAACGAAGAATATTCTTTTCAATAATTTCTCATTTCAAGTTCTCACAATTATAAAATATAAAATTTGTGGTCGTTACAATAATGATAGCCACTTAGTTATGCGGCGGATACATTTCTCACGTAGAATAGCAGCTTAGTTATAGGGTGTCAAAATAAATAATCATATTTGTGTGACATACGGGCTAGGCTGAAATCGATTATAAAATATTTCCGTAAAATTGGAGACAATGGTGGTGATTGATCATAATAGAATTGTAGAGTATGAGGGTAGGAAAATTGACAAATCAGTTCAAGGTTATAAAAGGTGTCAGGTGAGTGAGTGGCTAGTACAAAGTGGTCTGAGTTAAACGGGAGATAGTAAGACTGGAATGAGAGGTTCATAGTGAGATAACGAATATGTTAAATGAAACAGGTGGAGGCATATGCTGAGAAAACAGATAATATCACTAATAATAAGTCCGTATAAATGAAAATTCGATAGTATTGAGGGAATGTTTGCATAAAGGGCATAAATTATGACGAATAATAATATAACTGTCATAATAATATTTATAATAATAAGCAAAAAACCAAGAGGGTTATGGGGAAGGAGCACTCTTGGTGAGAAGAAAAATCTTCAATCCAAGGTTGGCCACGGTAGGAACAGCGTCTGGACGTGTTCTTTTTGGATACAAAGTTCCGGTTTAGTCGATCTTATTGCAACAGCTTCAGCTATGTGTAGGAGACGTAAGCGAACTGTACGTGATAACGACTTCGGAATTCGGTATATAACCCTGAAAGCTGTGTTGACATCGATGCGATGTCCAGTATCGACCAAGTGTGACAGGATCGAGCTTTTTATGCACTTAATTTCCCCCCTGCTGAACCAAGCTGGTAAGTGTTCTCGAACCCGTAGACGAACCTGCCTAATCGTGCGCCCTATATAACTTGAACCACAGGAACAGTTGAAATGGTATATGCATGAAGAAGAGCTAAGGTTAGGTAAGACATCTTTGAGTTGCTGGGTGAACATTGGACGGCTAGTGAAGGATAGACACAGACGTGCAGAGTAGAAAGTTTTCTTGATCGCCCTGGTTAAACGTTGGGATAGAATCTCCGCAGGAGTATCTCCCTTGAATTGGAGACGTAAAAACAAAGGCTTTTTCTCCACAGTTGTCAGTTCATGTTTACGACTATTATAACCTATGTTGGCTTTAATGAACTTCTCTGGATATCCGTTCTCGCTTAGAATGTCTCGGATGATCTGGAGTTCTTTCTCTACGCACTCTTCAGAACAAATAGACCTCGCTCTAAATGCTAAGCACCTGATTAGATTACGTTTGTATTTCATCGGTACGAAGCTAAGGAAATGTGTATACTGGGCTTTGGTCTCTAGCTTTCTAAATATGGTTCTTTTGATGGAACCATCCTCTCTTCTCGTTAGTAGGACGTCGAGGAAGTGTAAAGAGTCGTTGTATTCTCCTTCGTAGGTGAAATGGACCGCTGGGTGAGCATTATTGAAGTTGTTCAAAATCAAATCACTATTTAACCCTTCATCGTACACTACAAAAGTGTCATCCATGTAACGACAATACATTTCCATTTTCGCTATTTCCTCTTTCAACGGACTATTTTCTAGTTTTGCTAGAAATATATTCGCGAAAATAGGTCCCAGTGGGGATCCCATGGCTACTCCATCAACCTGTCTGTATATTTCATTATTAAATAGGAACTGAACATTCGTTGTGCATTTAACAAGTAGTTGTTTCAGATTACTGATAGGAATATCAGTGCACAATTTCTTTTCTATAATCTGTTCACAGATATAATCGATTGTTTCCACTAGAGGCACATTCGTGAATAGAGATGAAACATCAAGTGATGCCATATATTTGCCAGTCGCGTTCAAGTTTTTTATCTTATCAACAAATTGAAAGGTATCCTTGACGCTGTGCTTTACTAACTCGTCATGCAAGGGTTGAAGCAGCTGTACCAGCCACTTTGCCGTCTCGTGATAGGGTGAATGGGACATGTCTAGTATGGGGCGTAGGGGCACTCCTGATTTATGCACTTTCGGTAAACCATACATACGTGAGATGGTACTCCCTGTAGGTTTTATGTTTTCGAAAGTTTTTGGTGATAAATAGCCTTTACCCTTCAAATCCTTTAATAAGTTTGTTATTTCTCTCTCTATTTTCTCCGTATGATCTTTCATCGCTTTCGGCTTCTGAAACTTGCTTCTGTCAGCTAGTATGGAGTTCATCTTATTGATGTAGTCCTACCTATCCATAATTACTATCCCCGGCCCCTTATCCGGTCTGGTAATAACTATGTTTTCATTTTGTCTTAGTCTTTTGACAGCTTCTCGATGCTGTTTTGTGAGTATACTATGGGGCTTATTCTTATCCTTCTGTCTATACTGATAGCAACAGTCTACCAGGGTTGATTTGAATCTTTCTAGGTCCTCATCAGAAGAGGCGACCAAGTCCCCTGTTTGTATATAGAATTTCTCGAATTGTACATCAGTGTCAATCTGACTAATCTCCGTACGGATATCACAAAACTTAGTCCCTAGGGATAACGCTTCAAGTTGTAGTTTGTCAAGAATCACACTAGAAAAGTTATGGACGTACCTTTCTGGATTAGCTGGGAATCTACATTCCGGAGTTCGGCCTTTCATCAGTTGTGTTCGTTTTTTTGAGGAATTAGATACGGCGACTTCGTCGACATATTGCATACATTGTAGTTTCATATCCTCTGGAAGGTCAAGAAGTGCATAATTCCTTTGTGATATATTTAATTCCAATTGTGTAATGTCAGACGAACACAACTGATGAAAGGCCGAACTCCGGAATGTAGATTCCCAGCTAATCCAGAAAGGTACGTCCATAACTTTTCTAGTGTGATTCTTGACAAACTACAACTTGAAGCGTTATCCCTAGGGACTAAGTTTTGTGATATCCGTACGGAGATTAGTCAGATTGACACTGATGTACAATTCGAGAAATTCTATATACAAACAGGGGACTTGGTCGCCTCTTCTGATGAGGACCTAGAAAGATTCAAATCAACCCTGGTAGACTGTTGCTATCAGTATAGACAGAAGGATAAGAATAAGCCCCATAGTATACTCACAAAACAGCATCGAGAAGCTGTTAAAAGACTAAGACAAAATGAAAACATAGTTATTACCAGACCGGATAAGGGGCCGGGGATAGTAATTATGGATAGGTAGGACTACATCAATAAGATGAACTCCATACTAGCTGACAGAAGCAAGTTTCAGAAGCCGAAAGCGATGAAAGATCATACGGAGAAAATAGAGAGAGAAATAACAAACTTATTAAAGGATTTGAAGGGTAAAGGGTATTTATCACCAAAAACTTTCGAAAACATAAAACCTACAGGGAGCACCATCTCACGCATGTATGGTCTACCGAAAGTGCATAAATCAGGAGTGCCCCTACGCCCCATACTAGACATGTCCCATTCACCCTATCACGAGACGGTAAAGTGGCTGGTACAGCTACTTCAACCCTTGCATGACGAGTTAGTAAAGCACAGCGTCAAGGATACCTTTCAATTTGTTGATAAGATCAAAAACCTGAACGCGACTGGCAAATATATGGCATCACTTGATGTTTCATCTCTATTCACGAATGTGCCTCTAGTGGAAACCATCGATTATATCTGTGAACAGATTATAGAAAAGAAATTGTGCACTGATATTCCTATCAGTAATCTGAAACAACTACTTGTTAAATGCACAACGAATGTTCAGTTCCTATTTAATAATGAAATATACAGACAGGTTGATGGAGTAGCCATGGGATCCCCACTGGGACCTATTTTCGCGAATATATTTCTAGCAAAACTAGAAAATAGTCCGTTGAAAGAGGAAATAGCGAAAATGGAAATGTATTGTCGTTACATGGATGACACTTTTGTAGTGTACGATGAAGGGTTAAATAGTGATTTGATTTTGAACAACTTCAATAATGCTCACCCAGCGGTCCATTTCACCTACGAAGGAGAATACAACGACTCTTTACACTTCCTCGACGTCCTACTAACGAGAAGAGAGGATGGTTCCATCAAAAGAACCATATTTAGAAAGCTAGAGACCAAAGCTCAGTATACACATTTCCTTAGCTTCGTACCGATGAAATACAAACGTAATCTAATCAGGTGCTTAGCATTTAGAGCGAGGTCTATTTGTTCCGAAGAGTGCGTAGAGAAAGAACTCCAGATCATCCGAGACATTCTAAGCGAGAACGGATATCCAGAGAAGTTCATTAAAGCCAACATAGGTTATAATAGTCGTAAACATGAACTGGCAACTGTGGAGAAAAAGCCTTTGTTTTTACGTCTCCAATTCAAGGGAGATACTCCTGCGGAGATTCTATCCCAACGTTTAACCAGAGCGATCAAGAAAACTTTCTACTCTGCACGTCTGTGTCTATCCTTCACTAGCCGTCCAATGTTCACCCAGCAACTCAAAGATGTCTTACCTAACCTTAGCTCTTCTTCATGCATATACCATTTCAACTGTTCCTGTGGTTCAAGTTATATAGGGCGCACGATTAGGCAGGTTCGTCTACGGGTTCGAGAACACTTACCAGCTTGGTTCAGCAGGGGGGAAATTAAGTGCATAAAAAGCTCGATCCTGTCACAATTGGTCGATACTGGACATCGCATCGATGTCAACACAGCTTTCAGGGTTATATACCGAATTCCGAAGTCGTTATCACGTACAGTTCGCTTACGTCTCCTACACATAGCTGAAGCTGTTGCAATAAGATCGACTAAACCGGAACTTTGTATCAAAAAAGAACACGTCCAGACGCTGTTCCTACCGTGGTCAAACTTGGATTGAAGATTTTTCTTCTCACCAAGAGTGCTCCTTCCCCATATCCCTCTTGGTTTTTTGCTTATTATTATAAATATTATTATGACAGTTATCATTATTATTCGTCATAATTTATGCCCCTTATGCAAACATTCCCTCAATACTATCGAATTTTCATTTATACGGACTTATTATTAGTGATATTATCTGTTTTCTCAGCATATGCCTGCACCTGTTTCATTTAACATATTCGTTATCTCACTATGAACCTCTCATTCCAGTCTTACTATCTCCCGTTTAACTCAGACCACTTTGTACTAGCCACTCACTCACCTGACACCTTTTATAACCTTGAACTGATTTGTCAATTTTCCTACCCCACACTCTACAATTCTATTATGATTAATCACCACCATTGTCTCCAGTTTTACAATATTTTATAATCGATTTCAGCCTAGCCCGTATGTCACACAAATATGATTATTTATTTTGACACCCTATAACTAAGCTGCTATTCTACGTGAGAAATGTATCCGCCGCATAACTAAGTGGCTATCATTATTGTAACGACCACAAATTTTATATTTTATAATTGTGAGAACTTGAAATGAGAAATTATTGAAAAGAATATTCTTCGTTCAGATTGACTTTTAATTTATTGAAGTGTCTACGTATACACATGCATACATATAGTATCTTTGTTATTCTTATCAGCTGCATAAGCCTTATCAATATTTTGTTATCATTATAATCACGGTTATTAATTTCGTTCAGAACATTTGCCGCATTGTTATTTTATCCACAAAATCACCATCACTGGTTAAAAATTTTTATATATAAGTCTGTGTAAATTACAGTAAAGCCTGAAGAAGATCTAATTGAAAACAAGAATATCATTCGCTTATATGTGTCTTGTTCTAGTTTTTATTTGGTTGGTGGTGGATAGCCTTGAAATATAGAAAACGTGCATTTCGTCGTACTTGGGACTTGTCATCTGGATGCATCCACATTGAGACTAGAAATCAGGCACCCGATGTTTCAAATGCTCAAACACTAACATCGCCAAGCAGAGTTGAGCCACCCGTTGTGGAACAGATCAATAGGCTTTAGTTAACCTTTAAATCATCCATGGTAGAATCTGACATTTCAGCATAGACTGAGAATTTCAGCCTAGCGTAATCAATCAACAAGAATATTCAAAGAGTTTGTTTGCGGGCATTTTATTGGTTACGGGATTTCATCATGAATTGATATCTGTTAAAGAACCAGCTAGGAGTGCTGGTTTGGGACTCTTCAGCAGTAAGGTACAGCAGGTCGAGTGTGTGGGGACAAATACATGCCAGCCATGACATTGGTTAGTGACAGAGACGCGCTGGCCATCAGATCGAGCCTCTGTGACTTAAATGCCCTACGAGCTCGCTAGCCTAGTAACCGGAAAGTTCTGGCTATGAACATTGGCGGTGAGGGTGAGCACCGCTGAAGAGTCTCAGGTTAGGCTGAAGAAACAGTTGTCCAGTATATACACTCGCTGGTCTTCTAATGCTTCTCTAACCGATGTCAGCTCATGAGGTAATCCTGTAATTAACGAATTTGAATAAATTTACGCACACACACACAAAAGAAGAATGGAGGACAATCTTTATTAAATATTCTAACTTACTTTCAAAAACTCCTGATACAACAACATGTAAAGCATTACGCAAGTGAACTTTCTTAGCATACTTTAATGAAGTTTGCTTGGTATATGTATAAAATTGCCAAATTAACATTGATAAATTCTCCATATATGATGATGATGGTAGGATATAACCAGTGGGTGCAAGTGGACTGATAACAAATTGCATACCATTTGGTTGTGTTGATGTAAAAGACAACGGTGTACCCCCGCCGTTAGGCAGAGACTGTCTATTGGGAATCATTTGTAAACCACGATTCGTTGAAAAGAGTACTGGTATGGGTAAGGCACCACTGCCTGAAGTGTTTGTTTGATGGTTCTCATTCACTTGATTTTCATTAGATCCTGTGGGAATATTATTCTGTAACGCATAATATAACAAGTTGAAGGATGAGATTAGTTGTTAGGCGTCATTTACACGTAATTGATCAGAGTGGACTATTGGACAGCCAGCTGTTTCGTCAGCCTAGTTCGAGACGCCCACTGCCAGTGTTCGAGCCCAGAGAACCTTCCAGTTACAAGGCTAGCAGGCTCGTGAGACATTCAGCCACTGGGAGCCAACTGAATGACCAGGCTGTGAATTCTACCTTATACCACTTCGTGACTTTTTTAGCACGACCACCAACAAATATTATCAGCGACTCCTAAATCTCATAAAACCGACGAAGGAGGTAGGCTGGGCTTGAGGGTAACAACTCTCCCCTCCCACGAAACTTAAAAGCTCCAGCTTGGAGACCTATGTTCCACTCGGAATGTACTGGAGTTATATATACCTAATTAGGGGTATATAAACAGTTCTACAATTTGCGTCTACCTGTCTGTTTTCGACATAGAACTTTGCACCAATGTGCACCAGTTCGAGTCGCCACACTCCCTCCATGTAGCACACAAGGCAACAGAAGAAAGTAGAAGAAATGCATAATAGAAAGACAGTAAACAGAGGTGTGAGACAAAGGAATGGTAATAACGAAGAACAATATAGTTTCATTTCAAATCATAAGTCACAAGGAGTGGATGCATCTGCCCTGGCCATTGAGAACGACTTTGAGCCATGTCACTAATTGTCTCCAGCCATTGGTTTTCACCGTCCCGAGGACCCCAACCAGCCAGTCAGGAAGTCTACACCTTCCTACATGGCTTAAACTAACTGTTGTAGATTTCATTAACTAGTGAGGCCATGTTTCGGTTTGACCACCGCTAGCTTTTTTCCAGCCTGACCCAATGTCAGCTAACATTTCCTGGTGTTGAGGAAGGCGATGACTAGGCGTGCGTAACATATGTCCTAGCCACCTCAGTCGATGTAATTTCACAGCCTCGTCGATTGATTTCCCCTCCTTACCTAGCACTCGACCAGGGCCTAACTTCAATATTTCTCACCTTATTATACCACTTCACACGGGAGATAGAGCGCAGGCACCTATGATCAAAGACAGCTAATCTTTTCATGTCTTCTACTCTCAATGGCCAGTTCTCACTCACAGCCATAAAGGAGGACGGAGCGGAATGCTGAGCAGTACACTCGCCCTTTGGTCGATAGCTAGCCGAATATCACGTCTACGCCAGAGACGGCGTAAACTGGCATATGAGAAACGAGCCTTCTCTATCCGTGCTGACATTTCGTCAGTGATCGAACGGCTGGCGTTGACTGATGCAGCTTCCCAAATAGGTGAAGTGGTCAACACGCTTCCCCAACAACTTCACTTCCTATTTCTAAACTAGGAGTCAGTGTAGTCATGTCCTGTAACATCATCTTACATTTGACAAAGGGAGCGAATTGCATACTAAACTTTCGTAGATTGCAGCTCAATGTGTTCAGAAGACACAGTATTTCGTCAGCGTCTTCACCTAGAAGGACTATATCATCTACATATTTTAATTCAACGAGATTATGCCCTGGTAACAGACAAGTCAATCCCTGAGTGGCTGAAGTGAGTTAGGGTTAATTCCATCAGTACATCTATGAATAAAAAAACAATGGTGTAGTGTATTTGTGCAACGCATTTCGAACACGCATATGTACTTACTATAGGAATACATATGAAAATAATAAAGCGTTAAGGGGTGAGAGAATAGACATAGGTCAAGTTAAGAAGTTATGGAATGACGACCAAAACAACCGTGGAGATCAATATGGCAATGAAGGGAGAAAATATTACATCTGTCCTTGCACCAAAACAAAGTTTACCAGGGAAGGGGTTTAGTGTAATAGTGACAAATTGTTTTTAAACACATTAAGGTAGCTTAAACTTCCCACAAACTTTACGAAACATTTTATAGATAGGCTTTCAACAGAAGCGCAAACATCAATTTTGGTCCATGTAGATATAATGTGCTGCAATAAAAGAAATGGGTTATCTGTTTTCACAGGGGATTCGATTTACTTTTGAAACTATTTAGGGATATGTTTTGAAGCATTTGAGTACAGAGACAGATAAGTCCTCCTTAGGCATACTTGACTAACTCTTAAAGCCTTATCACTTTTCATAAAAATCCATATAGCAAATATGTCTGTCATCAGATTTTTCGAAATATGTTACACGATCTAGATAATTTTGCGGTGAGAGCTGGCTGGAAGCCAAAGTTCAAGTCAGTGTTCACGTCCCAAATCCCACTGTTACTACGATGCACCTTTAACGTATACTTTAGTTCCAACAAGAAAATATACAGGTAAGTAGATGGAGTAGCAATGGGTTCTTCCTTAGGACCCCTCCTAGCCGACTGCTTTATGTCTAGCTTAGAAAACAACCCCTTATCACCAACTATCGACGACTTCCAACTCTACAAGAGATACATCGATGATACTTTCATTATTTGTGATGAGAATTGTGATTTAAAAAACCTACTTCAAATCTTCAATAACGCCCACCCAAACATCGACTTTACACTTGAGACTGAATCCGACGAAATGTTCCACTTCCTCGACGTCCATCTGACAAGAAACGTCAACAACTCTCTGAAAAGGTCCATATACAAAAAGCCTACATGGAATGGACAATTTATCAACTTTCAAAGTTTCGTGCCCCTAAGCAGAAAAAGGAACCTGATATACACTCTTTCCTCGAGAATTCGGAAGATATGCAGCGAGGAAATGATTGAAGAACTACGTAATCTCAGAAAAACCCTGATGGAAAACCGTTTCTCGCCCAGGTTCATAGACAAGAATCTCAAATGTAAGAAGACTTCCGAACAAGTCCAATCCGTTCCAAAGAAAATACTTCTGCTTAATCTAGAATTCAAAGGTGATATTGAAGCAGAAATCCTTCGTAAACGCCTCTCCAAATCACTGAGGAAAACATACTTCGCCGCGAGCCTACGACTGACGTTTTCCTGTAAGAAACTGTTCAGCCAGAACGCGAAAGACAAGCTGTCGCATTGGGCCACCTCAACATGCATATACCAGTTTACTAGCTCTTGTGGAGCTGAGTACATCGGCCGTACAATGCGCCGACTTGAAAAAACGCGCTTGTGAACACTATCCAGCCTGGCTAGTAAAAGGAGACCAAAAACGTGTATATAGTTCAGTGACAAAACAAAGCCTCAGGATGGTCGGGGGTGGGTGCCTTGCGCTGCGGGTTGGCCACCCCTCCGTACACCTCTTGAAATGCTCCTATATGACCGGGCGTCTTACATAGCCTCTCCTGAGGAAGTCCTACTCACTGCCTTCACGTGGCGGAGGTGTTTTCACCGAAGTGAGAGGGCAAAAGCGGATGCCCGTCGCTCTTCATCGGGTTGACTGTCCATTGGATGACAGTCTAGGGGAGATGGCTGAACCCTGATTCCAAACCTCCGACGACTGGCGTATGTAGCTCACCGGCAGACGTATGGACAAAGGGCTTATTGGATGTCTGGCCCCATCGAAAAAGGCGTATGAACCGGACTCCGGTCACCGGCTGCCAATGGATAATAGTGGACTCCCTACTCCACTCCTACTGCCTTGTAGGTCACACTTGGTTGTGTAAAGGCTAGAGCTGCACTCTCAAAGAAAAGGCCGAGCGATTCTGGGGACATCACTCGTACCTAATTCCCATGAAACTTCATGAACTCATGTTCATGAAGCCGGCTCATCCTCCCGTAGGAGATAGCCGAAGTAAAGTAAGTAAAGACAGAACATCTGGTCAATTCAGGACATTCAGTGCCTTTCAAAAAATCCTTCAAAGTAGTATACAAGATTCAATCAAAGCTATCGAAGGAAGTGAAATTAAGACATCTGGGCATAGCCGAGGCTCTAGCTATGCAAAAGCTCAAACCCACGATTTGTATCCAAAAGAAATACGTCCAACCCCTGTCCCTGCCATGGCCATCATAAACAGGTAATTTTTTTAGTAATGACCATCCCATTGGCTTTCTTATCTAAACTTCCTGTTTATTCGTGTTATTTTTTAAAGGTTTTTCTTAATTTCTGTTTACGCTACCATATTTTCATACCCGAACTTAGTGTTTATTTTGTCATTTTACTATTTCCACACATTTAATCCCTGATTGCATAAACAATTATTCATCACATTAGTTTTTTATCCAAACATCCTGTCTGTTTTGTTATTTCTACATTTCTAACCCCTAATTGAACAATGTCAATCTTCTCAGTTATTATGATGATACTTTGTTTGAGTTCTACCCGTCCCCCTGTTTATTATGGCATTATAATTCCCAATTTTAATTTTTATTAATTTGACCCTTAACCGGAAATCATTATTCTGGAACTTTCCCATCCATTCGATATAAATACACGAATGTACAGCCTAGATATTGACTTCGTCGAAAAGAAAATTTTCTTTGCTGCAATTGTCAAGATTCATCAAGGGAACGATGTGTCGCAGGAATATTTATTTTTGAAGTAAAATAATGGAGCAAATGGTTCGCACCTATGTTCTCCTAAGTATGATTGACAGTCGTTTACAAGGAGATATTACATATTTAATGTAGGGAGATACAGACTGCATGGATGGGCTCTTAGGAATACTATGAGCCAGTGACTAGGAACTGTTTATGAAATGGCTCAAAATAGCTCTCGATGGCGTATATACATTTGTGACCCCTGTGGTATCTCAGATCTATTAAGTCCTCATTATTTTCCATGTAATTTTTCCTTCTCTCATATATTTTATTTTATTATAGTACCTTCACATACATCGGCGGTTCAGTGGGAAGACGCTTGCCAACCATGCATGCAGTTCGGGGTTCGATTCACTGCCGATGCACTCCTAAACCTCGTTAAACAGGTAATAAGGTCGGCAATGAGGACCGATTGAGCCTAAGTCTAGTAACACCACCACCATAAAAACAAAACGATTGCTACTCAAACTTTAAAGTTTTACCTTGAAGTCCTATGCTCCAGTTGGGAAGTAAAGGAGACAACAATAGTACCTTCCCAATCGTTTTCCTCTATCTTAGAGTGTGTTTTTATGAAATATGGTAACTTGAAACGCTGTAGTTTTGTGCTGAGTTTTACGTTGAATAGTAACCAACTATTCATAATGTGTAAATAAGGACGCTTAGGCACCATTGTGCACAGAATTTACACGAGAGTCATAACACCTTCCACCTACTTTTCCAACATATCACACCACGAAAATGTGCTGCTAAGTTAGGTGATATACTACGGTGAGTAATATTCAGGTTAGGCGCACAATGAGCTTTTGAAACTACAATGATTAAGATGACCGGGTCGCGTGTTGTACATACCAATCTACTGCCTTCTTCGACTAACAATATAAGCTAATGTACGATTGAGTTGGAAAAGAGTTAAGGGTGGTAAAATCAATATTTAGTATCTATCTATGAAGTCATTGACTGTTGGTTCGAACCCAGGTGAGAGCTTACGGCGAGTTGTTATCTGGAGTGGTGACAACTAATGGTGTCCCACAGGGACCCATTTCTATTCAATTTTGTCATAGATGTACTGATGGAATTAACCCTAACTCACTTCAGCCACTCAGGGATTGACTTGTCTGTTACCAGGGCATAATCTCGTTGAATTAAAATATGTAGATGATATAGTCCTTCTAGGTGAAGACGCTGACGAAATACTGTGTCTTCTGAACACATTGAGCTGCAATCTACGAAAGTTTAGTATGCAATTCGCTCCCTTTGTCAAATGTAAGATGATGTTACAGGACATGACTACACTGACTCCTAGTTTAGAAATAGGAAGTGAAGTTGTTGGGGAAGCGTGTTGACCACTTCACCTATTTGGGAAGCTGCATCAGTCAACGCCAGCCGTTCGATCACTGACGAAATGTCAGCACGGATAGAGAAGGCTCGTTTCTCATATGCCAGTTTACGCCGTCTCTGGCGTAGACGTGATATTCGGCTAGCTATCGACCAAAGGGCGAGTGTACTGCTCAGCATTCCGCTCCGTCCTCCTTTATGGCTGTGAGTGAGAACTGGCCATTGAGAGTAGAAGACATGAAAAGATTAGCTGTCTTTGATCATAGGTGCCTGCGCTCTATCTCCCGTGTGAAGTGGTATAATAAGGTGAGAAATATTGAAGTTAGGCCCTGGTCGAGTGCTAGGTAAGGAGGGGAAATCAATCGACGAGGCTGTGAAATTACATCGACTGAGGTGGCTAGGACATATGTTACGCACGCCTAGTCATCGCCTTCCTCAACACCAGGAAATGTTAGCTGACATTGGGTCAGGCTGGAAAAAAGCTAGCGGTGGTCAAACCGAAACATGGCCTCACTAGTTAATGAAATCTACAACAGTTAGTTTAAGCCATGTAGGAAGGTGTAGACTTCCTGACTGGCTGGTTGGGGTCCTCGGGACGGTGAAAACCAATGGCTGGAGACAATTAGTGACATGGCTCAAAGTCGTTCTCAATGGCCAGGGCAGATGCATCCACTCCTTGTGACTTATGATTTGAAATGAAACTATATTGTTCTTCGTTATTACCATTCCTTTGTCTCACACCTCTGTTTACTGTCTTTCTATTATGCATTTCTTCTACTTTCTTCTGTTGCTTTGTGTGCTACATGGAGGGAGTGTGGCGACTCGAATTGGTGCACATTGGTGCAAAGTTCTATGTCGAAAACAGACAGATAGACAGAAATCATAATTTAATTCTAAATGATATACACTAAACGATTACTATCATGTACCTGTATATTCTTTATCCTAGATTCTTCAATAAATAAACTTAATAGCCTAAAGACAAAAAAATAAAATAATATATCGTGAATAAATACTACTTCAGTGGAGAATCAGTTGAAAGGCAGTACTAATTATTTGTTAAAGCAAAAACAAAATAACGCACCGATTCAACAAATGTTTGATAAGGCGATAAAGCATCTTGTCTAGCTTGATCCTTTGTTTGTCCACTAAATGAAGTGGATGATGTTGACATTAAATTTAAAACAGAACAAAGTGAATTAGAACCATCAGGACTGTCCAGAGTCGGTAAAGACATACCAGAAAATGAGGTAGAACCCTGATTGATATAGCTTGTTACAAGGGTGCTTGGTTCCTGTGAATAAGAATGACTGGATAGAACTTGATCAGTTGAATAGACATCTGAGTTTGGGCTGTTTTTAACACATGCAGTAGTCGTATTATCATCATCACCAGCCTCAGGAAGTTTCTTATCTCTAAAGTTATTACAACCAACAAAGAGAAAGAGAAACAATAAATGACACTACTACTTACAGAAAAACATAAAATACAATCCAGTGTGACATGCCCGACCGAAAGCTGCTACCCTGACGTGGCGGTCGGGCTTGAACACCGCAATGACCTATTCAAGCTACATTGGCTGAGACTTACGTCTCTTGAGGTCCTACCATGCCAGAAAGGTTGTTTGGATAGCGGTTAAACAAAAAGCAGCTACCCAATCCAGCACTATGATACATAAAAACTCACAAAATATCATGCCGGATCGGCCGTGGCCCGGATTAACAACGACCGCGCTTCCTGCTGCCGTGTCACAGGGCAGGAGTGATAAATGCTACTGAGACACACCAAACAATAAAGAAGGAACAAAACAGGCCGCGTGTGACCGGCCTCAAACAGTTGTCGCCTGGGCTCTGCGGTCACGCAACCAACTTCCACGGTGTAGGCAGCCGGGAAGTAACATTCGCCCTCACAATCCGAAATGTACACGAGACAGTGTGATATGCAAATAGCACATATAAATTTGCTTGGTTAGTTAAACACTTTTGTAGGAAGTCTTAGGGTGATCTACCAGTAAAAGAACGACACAGAAGTCTGTATGCATAAATCATTTTTTATTTTAAACCTATTAACTCTGACATCTTTAGATGTCAAAGTAGTCACCCAATATCCGCAACAGTATGACAGTTGAACACACTACAGATTACATTTTGTCATGATGGAACTGAAAGACGAAAACTTTCCGGTGATTATCAGCACCACCGCTGGATCTATGTGATTTCAATGATTAGGTAGTGTTATATGAATTGATAGGAATCTACTTATACATGCAATATGACATTTAAAAATACAATATACACTTTAAATGGGTGATACTAAAGGGTTGAATATTAAAAACTGAAAGAAGTTTAATTAACGCTATTTATTGACAAATCACTGATGAAAACATTCGGTAAATGTAAAGAATTCTTCGTCGAAAATTCCCACTGAGAAAAGAATTCCATATCTTCCAGGAAAAATATTTGCAAGGACTTTATTAAAATGCCTAAAATTGATAAAGGTCCTCCTGATTGAAATTTAGAGAATGAGTGGTATAAAAGTAGGAGTAGCCATGCAAAAACAGATCTCAAAGTTTGTTTGGAAACTGTACTTATATTAACAGATGTACTTCTGAATTTAAAATCTTATCTTTCTGTCTGTTGTCCAACCGAAACGAACAAACATTGTAATAGCAGAACCCGACGGTACCATTTAGCAGTCCATGTTACAGGACTCATCAAAACATTTTGTACAAAGAAAGGTAGTATCTCCGAATATGCTAAAATGCCACAGTGAAAGGAGTCTGTTAGTAGCAACCATACGAAATACTTGAAGATAGCAAGCTAGGTTTCAAGTCAACTTAGATGGTGAATGAAATATTCTCTCCAAAATACTAATTAATTTGTAATTAAAACTATCTATCTTAGGTGCAGTGACCGCAACAAAAAGTATATATTTAACTACCCTGATGCAATTTCTCCATCACAAGATATGACTTTCTTCTCACACTCCGCAGCCTGTTCCATGCCACCATTAAGACACTGGTTATCCAATTTAGTGGTTATTGCTTCTTTATCAGACGGAAGGGATCTTCTCTTTGGTGACGACTCAATTGAATCACCACATGAGCAGTTAGAAGACGATCGAGATATCTGTGATTCGGATGGTAATCCATCTGGCAGAGAGACAGGGATGTGTTTAGTACTTGAGTGGTTGTTAACATGGGATAATACTGCTTTATTATGAGCATAGCGATGAGAACTTGAAGGTCTTCGTACCAAAGAAAATGGATACTGACGAATATATTGAGGCTGGCAAAAACTGGATGCACAATCAGAATTACCCGATTGTATATACGGTGGCGGTGGTCCAAGCAGCGCATGTGGTAATGTTTGCACATAACCAAAAGGCTTGTTTGAATCTGTAATACTGTTGCTAGTTTTTCCATATGCTAATAAAGGCATAACATTTTGTTGAGGACTGGTAAAAGTCATGGACTGAGATTTCGATGGCAAATACGTGTTAAGCATTAAGTGGCTGTGAGCAGCTTGTACTTCTGATAAACCAACATCTCCAAGCTGTTGTCCAGATCCTAAACTGAAAGTAACACTGCCACCAGGACCGTTGGAGTACCAGAATGCGGGGTTTAAACACTTTTGCTGATATCTATATTCCATAGAAGTACAGTCTTCGGACAAACCCTGCCATGAATGACAAGGTTATTTTGTAGGCTTTTTCAAAATCAGGTGTCTTACATAACAAATACTATGATCAGAAAAACATTAACATCCTCGTTCACTTTTGTCAGCGATGATGACCATGCAAACTCTTGAACGACCTTGGAATCCAAGCAGTTGGACGGCTTCAAATGTATCCAATATCCAATATCTTAGTATGGAGCTTGTTTAAAGCTGCTGATTACCTCAAGATCACTTTTCCAAGTTGAAGATCTTAAATGGACTTCAGGATAGAATAAATTTATGTCAGCCAGCCACTTTACTGTAACAGTCTTCTAGGTCATGTAGGTCTTAGGTCACGACAGGCCGTTTGTATTAACTAGGGATAAATCTTTGTGGTGGATTACACTCTCTGTGCAGTGTGTAGGTGATTAAGCTTGGTAAAAATCCCTTACTTGCAAGACAGAAAGAGCGATCGGCTATCAATCCCCGTCTTGGAGACCGAAATTATGGCGCATGCTCAATGTTATTGGGGGAGTTTGACAGCTGAAGGTCACTTTCTCTATGTTAGCCAGCCATGTTGGATTGCCGTTCCTTAACTGTTCGTTTACTCATTGGCTTTTACGTTTATTCTACAGTTGTTCACAACTTGATGCACATTGGGTGACTCTAAACTATAGCAGCTCAAACCGAAACTACTTAGCGAACAGATATAACACTCATTGACAAAAAACCTACCAAGCGAAATTTCGGCTAACATGCTGGATAAGTCCAGCCGTTTTGAAGACTCGTCGGCAACTGATTGCGTGTGACGTAGAGTCAATACTGCCTTGATTCCAGAATAATATATAGAGTGGAATTTTTCAGTTGCTTAGGTGTATGATGGCAGCAAGTTAGCAGCACAGGACGAATAACTTCTGTCGCCATGTCTAACTTCATGAAAGATGTCATTTCTATTCAGACGTTCCATAATGTAGTCGTTTACCAGGCTTGTTATCACTTTCAGTATTGACAGCGATAACGCTACGGGTGTGTACAACCTAGATTTCTGCTAGTAACACCCTATTGGAACATGAAATACGGCAACACTTTTCCCCACCCTTGACAATTCCTATCTGCTGAACATGCACTGGGTAATTGGGGTGGATATGGTCTTGTGACATAAGAATTTATAGTTATATATCGCAGTCCTGAGTGTATTATTCTGGTTAGACTATCTCAGCGTCTTTAGAATCACACGAATTTATTTGAATTGGAGCAATCCGTTAGATGTCAGATTGCATAGTGGGTTGCAGTGGCAGTTCTATGTAACTTGTTTCATTTCCACTCACTTGTCTGACAAATACGTAGCTGAAAGCCCAGACTGTTTCTAAATCGCTCAAACGTTTACCACCATGATTTCCACTAACACATGCCCCATGGTTAGTGCAGTTCCTCTGGGCTATTTAGCAGAACAGACTCCTGGGATTTGTTTTTAACCACTGTCTAGGTTCATCTAGAGTGTCATCTCCCCAACCGAAGAGCTGTGGGGCACCTTTCGGCTTTTCGAGCTAGTGTTATCATGGGAACCCGAGTCGTCGGCGTTATCATTTGTTCGTTGCTCCATAGTCGGAACAGAGGAACATCTTTATTCAACCCGATCCCCTATAATTGCACACAAATAGCCCCAGGACAACCAACAGACTTTCATTTCCCCTCTGCGTCACCCTATGATACCAAAACCATCACTTCACATTCCGATCTCACTAGCGGATCTACGGAGTGATTTTCTGGGAGGACAGTTAGCTGAGCTGCATTAACGACTAAGAGCTCGCTTTTATTTGTCTTCATCATGAAATGTCAGTCGTGATTTTTGTGCAACCACCTATACTGCCGGACATGTTCTCTTATCACACTACCTGCTGACTCTTTGGTCTAGGGCATCTAACGTGGTGGCTCGATTGCTCGCATCATCAGCCCCAACTAGTGGATGGGGGGTACAGTGCTCGAGGCATTTCGAGGGTGTATATATCAATGATTCTTGTCCCTTGAACATTTTACTACCTGTAACGCAATTCAACCAGCACAGATAGACAAATCAACTGAAGTCCATACGTCTGGATTTCAGTTGAGATGACGAATTTCTTTGATCTACCACAAGGTCACTTCTTTGTCTCCTGAGCGTATATCAAATAATAATAATAATGTATATTCTCATATAAACATATAAATTTACATGAAAATGCATGCCATTTTTACAGGCACGATCAAGTATGATATAATATCAAATCGTAGATTGTCTACAAGTTAATAATGTTTCAACAGTTAAATATTTGATATATATATAAATACACATTGTCTGAACTAGGCTGTATAGTTATTGAATTGTACAATTGTCCTCCAGGTTGAGCGGGAAAATCGACTTCGTTTCGTTTTCATCCCGTGGTTGTCGGCATACGATAACCAACCAATATTGAGGTAAGTACAACGTTTACAAGGGATTGAAAGCTGTTTTAGAAAAGTAAAAGTGCTAAGGTGAATCAATAAAGTGTAATGAAATAGGTAAGTGCAAGTATCACTAATAAATGCATTAATAAAGGAAACTCCCTAGGCTGACAACGTTCATTTGCAATGTATAATGCTACACGTATATCTCGTACTATCATGATGTCCACTTTTGGTTTTAATACATTTTTTCCTTATGTCGGTTTTTTTTATTTTATGCCTTTTTGTGCATTTGGTGCACAACCGTACCCTTCAGAGAATAGGAATAGAATAAGTCGAATCAAATTCATAAAAAGCTATAAAATGTTAGGTTTAATGGGATATAATGAGGATCAAGTAAAGACGTTATTGGAAAATGAATGAGATAAGACATTGTGAAGTGGTATTTAAAGATCCGACAATGGACAGCAAGTTAGTTTATAAGATGCCCCATAAATCTGTGCAGATCCCACGTGGTCGCATCTCAACAATAGGCTGAGCGAATGGTATATATTTAAAGGTAGAAGCATGATCTGTCAAGGCGTTCATTATTATCTTTTTCAAGATAAAGATCTAAGCCCTCATAAAAATCAGAAATATCTCGAGCCTTTAATTTGTATATTGCTGTTCCTGCAGAATGGGGCGATTCACCTTAGTGACCCCCACCATATCTACTGATCAGCTAACGCCACCCTCCCTCCTTTTTTGATGTTAAGCTCTGAGACTATGATTATTATGGCTACCGCAAATATATTGCTTGGTACCAGACATGTTCGTACCTCATATTCCATCTCCCTAGCTTTCTTAATGAGTGCTTCCAATAGGTCTCCGCGTACATCTTTATGAACATTATATATGTATGCATGCGTCCTAATGAACAGATTACTTTACAAGAAGTTAAAACCTTAAAGAATAAAAAGAATAGGTTTTGTGAATAGTGAAGCAAGATTCAGCAGAACAATATAGTTAGGGATCAATGTAGGTAGTATGAACTGAAGGTAAGGTCGGTTGGCAGGACTTAGTGTACTAAATTATCATGACAGTCTTATATATAGTCAACATTTGACATTGCAAAGTAACCTGTCTACATATATTATAAAAAGATATTAACAGAACCAACAAAATTTCAGCATTTGGTTAACAATACTACAGAAGGGTAGTTAGTACTACAGGTAGTCGTAAAGTAAATCAATCTATGTATAATAAGAGCATAGTCAGTGTCATAATTCGTATTATCAAAGAATACATTAGGCTCAATAACTGAGTGTTATAAGGGAAATAAGAGCGGTAAACCAAGAGAACATTTGCCGCATAAGTATTTTAATCATTTTAAGTATTTTAATGACAATCTAATTTCAAGTATTGAACCTACATAATTACTAAGTATTATTATGTTAGTCTGGGAACTAGTGTACTTTCTGTAGTTAAATATTGAAATGCCATTGTCTCTCCACTCTACCAGCAGTTGAGATCTTTGAGGCGGGCTAGGGTGGACATGTTTATATGTTTTTCTAGGCTCCTTTTGAAACTGTCAGGCCTTTCACAGGATCTTATCTCAGAGGGTAGTTGGTTCCAAAGTTTGCAATATTTAATGGTGAAGAAGTTAGCTCTAGTGGTGAGTTTATGGGTGTTAACCTTGAGAAGGTAGTTGTGGTTGCGTAGTCCATACGATTTAGGATTAGCCCAGGTTATGGACGAGTTACTGTTACAGTGCTTTCTTATAACTTTGAATAAGAGAAATAAATTGCACTTCACTCTCCTTAACCATAAGGGCTCTAAGTCCAGTCGAATACATCTGTCAAGGTATTCTATTTGCTGACCATAGCCTAATATGCGTTTCGTAAGGAATCTTTGGACACTTTCAACTTTTTTTCTGTCTGCTGATTTAAAGCTACTGTATAAGTGGGCACAGTATTCAAGTTTGGGGCGAATGCATATCTTATATATGGCTAATCTGGCTTCTGGAGTGTAAAAGTTGCGTAGCACAAAGCCGGTTAGACGTTTACAATCAGATACCACCTTATTTGCATGTTCAGTAAAGGTAAGATCTGAGTATGTTATCCCGAGATCTGTGACTGTGTTTGTGTTTGAGACAAGGTCACCGTACATGTATAGACACATGCTAGGTTTCCAACGTCCGAAGTATGTTATCCCAGATTTAGCTGGATTGAACGTTAACTGCCACTTTTCACTCCAATTACATAGACTATTTAGGTCTTCTTGGATTTTACTAACAATATTCATATCATTATAGTCAAAATCATAGACAACTTTGAGGTCATCTGCAAAGAGGTATGGCTTGCCATACTTGATCATAGAGACAATATCATTTATGAATACAATGAATAGGGTAGGGCCAAGAACACTACCTTGTATCACGCCGCTGGTTATCGGTTTGGATGTTGATAAGTGATGGTTGACTTTAACTAACTGTTCTCTTCCTGTAAGAAAGGAAGTTATCCACTCAAGAAGCCTTCCACTTATTCCATAAGATAGGAGTTTCAGTATGAGTCTGTTATGTGGGACTTTATCAAAAGCTTTCCTAACATCTAGGATGCATCTCCGCTTCCTTCTGCATATTAGTGGGGTAGTGTGTTGTTACCTGGCTTCCAGCCAGGATTCCTTGGGTCTTGTCTACTCTGGATAGCCATCTAGTCTTCGGTATCTTATGTAAGCCGCTCTTGAAATAAGTTTTTATCCAGTTGGGGGAAGCTTTCTCGAAAACATCATTCTCCCGTTCTAGTGCTCTTCCACCGCTAGTGTGTTTCCCTCTCTGGACAAGAATATTACCTTGGACCATCATCTGTTGAAGCCTGCTAACATGCCACTTCACCATCAAACACAGCCAGAATTACATATATAGACTATAATATGCCCGACGCAGTCTGGCAACCAATTTGCTCACTAAAATGCTTTGATAAACTGTCGAACACTACAGAACTAAGATTGGCTACGACACTTAGAACAACCCACTAGGCTTTATGACATTCCTAACCTAATCTTCACTCACAGTGTCATCTCCACAAACCTTCGAGTGGGTTGGGTTTTCTAGTGGCAACCGCAAGCTAGTGCTTGGTACGTTTGATAGATATGCCAGCATGAATCCAACAAAAAATACCCCCAAAGCAATAATTAGAACTTACAGGAACGCCCTTTAAGATGACCAGAAAGCATGCCTACGCACCATATATTGGGTCTCAAGCCTTACGAGTATGTCGGCTACGGAGACAAACAATTTAATCTATGAGTATTTAGGATCTATATATGACTTCTTCGTCCCAGGAAGCATGGTTAAAACTGGGCTCAGAAACTCCAAATTCATCCACATAAGAATTCTAAACTTCATGCGTAAGCATGCCGGACTATTTTACAGATCTGGTCACTTTTCATCTGTCATTACGCTGAGATACACCTATGGTCTATACAAGTCCAGCCAATTATCAAAGGCCGTAAAATAAGAACACATATGTTACTTGCAGCCGAAGAATGCAGACACAATGGGAAAATTAATGAAACCACGAACTGATAACGGTGAGATAAGCTCCCTTAACTTATAACTAGGTGGAACAAATATCAATGAAGACCCATAGAACATATGTGAGCTATTCACCTCTCTGTTCGCCAACTATCTTACTCGTGGAAAAACATCACCAAATCACTCTTCGTTCATATAAAATTTGTAACACAAGAAACTTCACAGCCTATAACAAATCTCTGAACATCGTATAATTCTGACCCTGACCAACTACCATTTGTCCTCTTCAAAAGAGGTGTTGAGGATATACCAATTCGTCACTGTTGGTGGAGCTTCAATGAACTTTCTATTCGAATCTGTTTTCTGTCCGTTGGAGGTAAGAGTTTTTGTCATGGAGTAGACATTTGCCCATTGGCAGAAGACAGGAGCAATACTACCAGAATTATTGATGTGTATTATACTAACTTCAATTGCAGACTGTTTTAGAGCACTAATGGTAAACGGCCGTGAATTACGCAGCCAAGCTACTGCAGAAATAAATTGCTATATTGACTTATACTGGGTTGATTAAAACACCTGCGACTTACCGTCTGTCTTTGAATACTCCCCGTGTTGAAATCGAGTTGGTTAGTATAAGGGAAAAATAGTACTCTGAGTTCCAGAGAGTTCTATTCTGGCTACAGAAAATTTTCCTGATATCTTTTTTGACACCATTATCTTCCTGAAAGCTTTTAAACTTCCTTTGATTAAAACCAGGTTCCTAGAGCCCTGGGGACTCTCATTTATAACCCCTTGACACAAGTTCAGACCACCATGTAATATTAAAAACTATCGACCGATCAGTATCACGCCAGTAATATCCGGAGTTAGTTATTGCTCCAAGCACCAAAACCCAAAGGAATTTACTCCGGAACAATAAGGGTTTTTGGAATGTCAATCATACTTCCCCTGTTTACTCAACCATCTTGATGATATTACTACTGTGGTGAGAGTTGGCTGCTAGCTAAAATTGGTAGACAGTATTTTACGTCGTGAGAAAATATGAACAGAGGCTGATTTTGCGAATGCGGATACAGTTAGCATACAGATGACCTGATATTCAAGAGGTGAAAGATTAACTTTCAGTGTGAAACAGCCAATCAGAAGACTGCGTTTATTTGCAAAAATAATCTATAATAATGTACATGAAAATATATAAATATAATTTTTTTAATAATTTATTTTTTACACTAACGGTCTCACGCGTATCCATACCTTCTGCAACCGCACCTCCCTTTAATTCTACTTCACGTTCAAGTTTTACAAAAACCTTGGTTCAACCCAGCAGTAGCAGGCATCCCGTTCCTCCCATCACGATCAACCATAGACAAATCTGCACTATCATGATCATTGTCACAAATATTCAATTTGCCGTTATCTAAATGGTTGACTTCATCATTTTCAAACTCTTTAATAACAACAGTACATGATTTGGGTTCTTCCTCACAAGTCCTGTAGGGGACTTATACTAGAGTTCACTAACATTATAAATATAAGAATAATAATCCAAGTCAATGGAGTGCTAAATAACAATATATTACCAAAAAATGCAGTGACGAGTTGTATCAACAAAAAGGATTACTTGGATATAAAGTCTAAGTCCTCTACTACAAATTATGTATATAATCCACGGGTACGTTAATTGATTGGGTTGCGTCTGCTGTAGCTGCTGTGTTCCGGTTGTAGAAATGTCTTCGGTTGAGAGTAGTAGACTCCTACAATAAATCCGAAGTATACAACACGGTGTGAGTTGAGCGAGTAAGCAGAAGTGACCAGGGAGAAGACGAAGTCTCCAACAGCAGAGTGTATTTTTCAATTGTACACGGAAGTTATGTATATTTCAACAAGAAGCGTTTTGAACAAAAATTATGTACAATATCTCGAATTTATACAAATAACCAAAAAGTGTACAATCACATCGCAACGTTTTCCACAATCCCTAAAGGTTTTGTACCCTTACTCTGACTAGTAATACCTTGTAAACTTGTGAAGTCAGAACTGCCCTCTGAAACTGTGACTCTATTCTCCTGCACAAACTGCGGTGTCGTCTGTGACACTCCATTTAAGAATGGTGTACTGGTTGCAACTAGATGGTTCTTCACCACACCATTATCGTCACACAATTCGTAGTGAGAACTTGATGATGCTGATTTCACATTTAGCTTACCACTAAACTTGATCACTTCTTCACAGTTCGCCTTTGTATGCACCTCTTGCAAACGTGTAAAACACAACCGTGTTTGTCTCGCGACTTGTAACCTATCTGTTGGGGACGTCAAACGAAGGCTGTCACACTCACTAAGTTCATATGGATTACTAGACACCATGAAGCTTTCTCGATATCCGCTTCTCTGAGACCCTTTTGTCATAAATGATTGCGGTTCGCTCTTAGACTTCTCTATTCTAGGTGTGGTATGGAATATACTGGCAAACTTGCTCATAGCTTGGTTGACACTATCTTTAACCAGTTTCAGAATATCATCAAACTTTGGCTCAATACCTCTATACGAGAGCTTATCTTCACCCACCACCCTTGCAGTCGAGTAGGTAGGCGTCTCGCTAATACCTCTAGGACGGAACTTGAGTTCAAATCACTCATGCAATTCATCTAAATCAATGCGTTCTTGTAAGTCATCAGATTATCCAAAAACTCAGAGAGTGCCTTGGAGTCATCTTGTAATTGACTACCATTACTTTTGACAGCCTCGAATACGTTCCTTACAATCATCGAAGGTCATCCGAATCTTTGACGCAGTATACTCATAGTCTCAGAGTATCCTCCATTAGGTAGTATGATTTTACAGCACTGTATAGCTCTTGAAGCAACTCCAGTACAGTACCTCATAAAAATACATCAAGTTCAATTCATCATTTAATAAAAAACTACTCAGCAAGATTTCAAACTCCTTTACAAACTGTAAATAGTCAGCTGGGTTTCCGTCGAAACACCTAGGTTGAAATTTAGGCCTACTATCCTTAGACTGCGAAACACGAACAGCAGACTCATCATACTGGGCATGCGTTTTGTCTTCCTTTGAAATCTCTCATGAATATGAGTCCACCTCGGGACTGTGTGGATGTAGTCTTCCAGTTTTTACCGCACCATGGTTGTATATAACGTGGTGAATATTCCGCTGGTGATTCAAATAAAAGCTCTGTACATGAAACTGAAACTTGGAGTTTACGCAGCACAGCTGTGTACCATGACACTTAGAACCATATGAGTAGGACCTGATAGGAGTTGCATTCCATGTATCATAAGAGCTAACAGTTGACTCTGAAATGGACTTAATTGTGAACTTAGCTATGTTGAAATGCAGGGGCTGAGTATATTACCTTGCGGCTCAACATCACGTTCCGTTGTCTGAGAAGACAGATTTAGGTTGATCTGTACCCTGTGACTCGAGATCCAATCTAGCGGGCCACCTCCGATTCCAAACTTGAATTTCCCAAGCAGATTTTATTAGGTACTTTATCAAAAGCTTTGTTGAAAGCTGTAAAAACAATTCTGGTTCCTTTTTGTCCCTGAAAACATCGCCTAGATTACCAGCTCGCTAGATTTTACTGTCTGGTACATGTAATGATATGCATGATGCTCAGCATGAGTCTGTTGTTCATGTTTCGCAGTCTAAGGATAGTAGGCCTAAATTTCAACCTAGGTGTTTCGACGGAAACCCAGCTGACTATTTACAGTTTGTAAAGGAGTTTGAAATCTTGTTGAGTAGTTTTTTATTAAATGATGAATTGAAGTTGATGTATTTGATGAGGTACTGCACTGGAATTGCTTCAAGAGCTATACAGTGCTGTAAAATCATACTACCTAATGGAGGATACTCTGAGACTATGTGTCAGCCACGTCTCGTAAACCGTTAATGCCCAGCTCTTGCTACGCTCGGGCTCACGCTGTTTCTTGAAGTTTTTCAGAAACGCTTAGTTATAACGGACACAAAAACCAAAACACCGATTGGCCGCTCGAGAATACTTTATTGTAACACCAACATATAAAAAAATAATTCCACTAAGTTCTGTGAACAAATATTACAATAATAAATCACAATATTACTTCTGACGGTTTATTGCTGACTTCTTTCTGAACAGCGACCGATCATGCTGAGTAGTTTTCTATTATGTGATGAATTGAAATTGATGTATTTGTCAGTCTCGTCTCATAAACCGTTAATGCCCAGCTCTCGCTACGCTCGGGCCCACGCTGTTCTTAGAAGATTTCTCAGAAACGCTTAGTAATAACGGACGCAAAAACCAAAACACCGATC
This sequence comes from Trichobilharzia regenti, assembly GCA_944472135.2. NCBI lineage: Eukaryota > Metazoa > Platyhelminthes > Trematoda > Strigeidida > Schistosomatidae > Trichobilharzia > Trichobilharzia regenti. The sequence goes on from OX235268.1 coordinate 46,468,825, forward strand.
TGCTGCTTGTTATTTCTTTATTGTTACACCAACATATAAAAGGAATAAACGAACTAAGGTCTGAAAACAAATATTACAATAATAAATCTCTGTATTACTTCTGACGATGTTTCACTCTTCTTTCTGAACAGCGACCGATGAGACGATGACTGTCGTATTGATGCTTCCGCGAAAATCGAGGAAGTTGATTTTGAGCAAACAACCAAGAATTGATCGTTCAATCTTCAACTCCATTGACACTCCCCGGCAAAAAAGGGATCCAACCCTTTTTTCCTTCACGATCAATGCACGTTGACTTGGATGCCATTGCGAGAACCTGGGTCACGCGGACAGAGCTGAAATGGAAAACAAACAGAAAAGCCAACACACCACAAGCATACTCATAGCACAATCTCACACATCGCTGACGACCTGCGCCTCCAGACAGAGACCTCCTCTTGACATCTTGCAACACAATCGCCACTTGCTAGAATGACTCTTGCAGAATGCAACGTGACCATAGCAGCACTTCATGATACTCTTCAAGCATCCTCTTTTCTATTCACTATCAATTATCACTGAAATCGCTTGTCACTCATTCTGCCTCAGTTCTAATAGCGGTGACGCATGCGAGCCTCAGTCGTTTACACTCTTTCTCCCCGGCGTGTCGGACCGCAGCTAACAATTATCTCCGTGTGCATTTCATTCTCAGCAATAGCCTCCCCGGCGTATACGACCCATCTGCTGTCCTTAACATCAATCAATTCATTCACGGATGTAGAAGAGTGGACACAACTTCGAAAGTAATCACGACGAAAATTTTAACAAAATTATGCAATAAAAACAAGATACGAAAACAACGAGTAAACACAATGAATTCAAATAACATCAATTGATATGACACACCACACGTATATACAAACAGTACACACAAACTTGCATTTCATGTCTTGATGGAATACCCTTGAAGAATTGCAGGACTTACACCAGTACGCCTACAAACCTTCACAGGTTGACGATTGTATGTTGTGGAATGTCCAGACACAAACAAGATTAACCAACAATTACATCAATTGGAACTCACACAACTATTTAACACAAACATGTGTACAATCAACACATCAAATGTTGTGGATTCTGACACGACAAACTACCCTTGAAGAACTGTAGGACTTACAGCAGTACGCCTAGAACCCTTCTCAGGTTGACGCTCTAGGTTGGAAAATCGTCGCAGAGTTCATTTGCTAACTTCCTTCTATCAGCTATATCCTGAAATCTGAACAGTAACACGTCCATGTCATTGTATCGTAGAATAAAGATGACCAACAAACACACGGCATATCTCATCAACCAAGTATAGAAACAGAGTAATTTACACCAAAGATAATAACATTCAAATAGTAACTTGAAACTAGAAATGCCTTTATTCGTGCAAGTCAATTTAACAATAACTCTCTCCTTTACACTTGGCTTATCCACACTAAACTGACCATTGATATTCGTCCTTTCAAACGAACTGATATTACCATAGTCATTGCAGAAGATACTAGAGTTGATGGGCATCTGTTTCATTGTGGATGAAAACACCAACGATGACTGAGTGACACAAGGTGATGAAGTTAGCGGTGGATCAGAAGCTGTTCTTTTTCGGCTTTCAGATAGTTGTCCAACTGCAAGATTACCACCACTGCTGTCTTTCACTACTAGTTCGGGTTTAGCACTATCATCTGATGATAGGTGGGCTACATGCTGATCAATTACACTGACTGTCTCACAAGTATGCACACCTTCTGGAACTGCATCTGCGTTCAATTCTACTTCACGTTGTAGTTGTACAGAACCTTTATTTAACTTAGCAGTAGTAGGCATATCCCGCATCTCATAATGATCAACCAAAGACAAATCTGCACTATCATGATCATTACCACAAATATTCAATTTACCGTCAAGTTCATCATTTTCAAACTCTTTAATAACAGAAGTAGACAATTTTGGTTCCTCCTCACAATTCATTAAAGGTTTTATAACTTCACTCTGACTAGATATACTTTGTAAACTTGTGGAGTCAGAACTCCACTCTGCAGCAGTAACTCTATTCTGTGACACTCTATTCAACAACGGCTTACCAGTTGCAACTACAGACTTCTTCACAGCACCGTTATCGTCACACAATTCGGAGTCAGACCTGGAGTTTACATTTAGCTTATCACTAAACTTGCTCACTGGTTCACAGTTCACTTCTGTATGCACCTCTTGCACACGTGTAAACCACAACCGTGTTTGTCTTGCATCTTGTAACTTATCTGTTGAGGATGTACTACGAAACCTGTTACACTCACTAGGTCTATATGCATTACTAGACATCATGGAGCCTTCTCGATATCCACCTCTCTGAGGCCCTTTCGTCATCAATGATTGCATTTTACACTCAGACTGCTCTATCCTAGGGGTGAGATGTAATAGACTGGCGAACTTGCTCGTAGATTGATTGACGCTATCTTTTACCAGTTTCAGGATATCATCAAATTTTGGCTCGATACCCTCATCCTCCATACGGGAGCTCATCTTCACCCACTTCCTTTGCAGTCGAGTAGGTAGACGTCTTGCTATTACTTCTAGTATAAAACTCGAGTTGAGGTCACTCATTCGATTCATCGAAATCATTCCATTCTTGTAAATTAGCAAATTATCTAAAAACTCAGTGAGTGCCTGGGAGTCATCCTGTAATTGACCACCATTACCCTTAACAGCCTCGAATAATTTCCCTGCAATCATCGAAGGTCTTCCAAACCTTTGACGTAATATGCTCATAGCCTCGTAGTAGCCCTCTTTTGGCTTCATAAACTTACAGCACTGTATAGCTCTTGCAGCATCTCCAGTGCAATATCTCATCAAATACATTAACTTCAATTCATCATTTAATAAAAACCACTCAACATGATCTCAAACTCCTTTACAAATTGTAAATAATCAGCCGGGTTTCCATCAAAACACCGTGGTTCTAATTTAGGGAGTTTGATGTTCCTATTATCCCTGAACGGCGAAACAGTAACATCAACCATGTCATACTTAACATCAGACACATCGTTACAATTAACAGACAAGTCACCATGACTTACTTTCCTGTTTGCATCCAAGACACTCTGTCCCTTCTTTGACCCAGGCATTGTTGAACTTGACCAAATTCCAAAAAAGTTCCAGATATTGCTTGTTCAAAGAGGACTTGACCGGCACCAGGAAAAATGAACGGCGACTATCCAAACTTTCACCAACTGTTTTAATCCGCCAGATCTGTTTCTATCGTCAGAAACTGTCAGTCTCGTCTCATAAACCGTTAATGCCCAGCTCTCGCTACGCTCGGGCCCACGCTGTTCTTAGAAGATTTCTCAGAAACGCTTAGTAATAACGGACGCAAAAACCAAAACACCGATCTGCTGCTTGTTATTTCTTTATTGTTACACCAACATATAAAAGGAATAAACGAACTAAGGTCTGAAAACAAATATTACAATAATAAATCTCTGTATTACTTCTGACGATGTTTCACTCTTCTTTCTGAACAGCGACCGATGAGACGATGACTGTCGTATTGATGCCTCCGCGAAAATCGGGGAAGTTGATTTTGAGCAAACAACCAAGAATTGATCGTTCAATCTTCAACTCCATTGACACTCCCCGGCAAAAAAGGGATCCAACCCTTTTTTCCTTCACGATCAATGCACGTTGACTTGGATGCCATTGCGAGAACCTGGGTCACACGGACAGAGCTGAAATGGAAAACAAACAGAAAAGCCAACACACCACAAGCATACTCACAGCACAATCTCACACATCGCTGACGACCTGCGCCTCCAGACAGAGACCTCCTCTTGACATCTTGCAACACAATCGCCACTTGCTAGAATGACTCTTGCAGAATGCAACGTGACCATAGCAGCACCTCATGATACTCTTCAAGCATCCTCTTTTCTATTCACTATCAATTATCACTGAAATCGCTTGTCACTCATTCTGCCTCAGTTCTAGTAGCGGTGACGCATGCGAGCCTCAGTCGTTTACACTCTTTCTCCCCGGCGTGTCGGACCGCAGCTAACAATTATCTCCGTGTGCATTTCATTCTCAGCAATAGCCTAGCCTCCCCGGCGTATACGACCCATCTGCTGTCCTTAACATCAATCAATTCATTCACGGATGTAGAAGAGTGGACACAACTTCGAAAGTAATCACGACGAAAATTTTAACAAAATTATGCAATAAAAACAAGATACGAAAACAACGAGTAAACACAATGAATTCAAATAACACCAATTGATATGACACACCACACGTATATACAAACAGTACACACAAACTTGCATTTCATGTCTTGATGGAATACCCTTGAAGAATTGCAGGACTTACACCAGTACGCCTACAAACCTTCACAGGTTGACGATTGTATGTTGTGGAATGTCCAGACACAAACAAGATTAACCAACAATTACATCAATTGGAACTCACACAACTATTTAACACAAACATATGTACAATCAACACATCAAATGTTGTGGATTCTGACACGACAAACTACCCTTGAAGAACTGTAGGACTTACAGCAGTACGCCTACAACCCTTCTCAGGTTGACGCCCTAGGTTGGAAAATCGTCGCAGAGTTCATTTGCTAACTTCCTTCTATCAGCTATATCCTCAAATCTGAACGGTAACACGCCCATGTCATTGTATCGTAGAATATAGATGACCAACAAACACACGGCATATCTCATCAACCAAGTATAGAAACAGAGTAATTTACACCAAAGATAATAACATTCAAATAGTAACTTGAAACTAGAAATGCCTTTATTCGTGCAAGTCAATTTAACAATAACTCTCTCCTTTACACTTGGCTTATCCACACTAAACTGACCATTGATATTCGTCCTTTCAAACGAACTGATACTACCATAGTCATTGCAGAAGATACTTGAGTTGATGGGCATCTGTTTCATTGTGGATGAAAACACCAACGATGACTGAGTGACACAAGGTGATGAAGTTAGCGGTGGATCAGAAGCTGTTCTTTTTCGGCTTTCAGATAGTTGTCCAACTGCAAGATTACCACCACTGCTGTCTTTCACTACTAGTTCGGGTTTAGCACTATCATCTGATGATAGGTGGGCTACATGCTGATCAATTACACTGACTGTCTCACAAGTATGCACACCTTCTGGAACTGCATCTGCGTTCAATTCTACTTCACGTTGTAGTTGTACAGAACCTTTATTTAACTTAGCAGTAGTAGGCATATCCCGCATCTCATAATGATCAACCAAAGACAAATCTGCACTATCATGATCATTACCACAAATATTCAATTTACCGTCAAGTTCATCATTTTCAAACTCTTTAATAACAGAAGTAGACAATTTTGGTTCCTCCTCACAAATCATTAAAGGTTTTATAACTTCACTCTGACTAGATATACTTTGTAAACTTGTGGAGTCAGAACTCCACTCTGAAGCAGTAACTCTATTCTGTGACACTCTATTCAACAACGGCTTACCAGTTGCAACTACAGACTTCTTCACAGCACCGTTATCGTCACACAATTCGGAGTCAGACCTGGAGTTTACATTTAGCTTATCACTGAACTTGCTCACTGGTTCACAGTTCACTTCTGTATGCACCTCTTGCACACGTGTAAACCACAACCGTGTTTGTCTTGCATCTTGTAACTTATCTGTTGAGGATGTACTACGAAACCTGTTACACTCACTAGGTCTATATGCATTACTAGACATCATGGAGCCTTCTCGATATCCACCTCTCTGAGGCCCTTTCGTCATCAATGATTGCATTTTACCCTCAGACTGCTCTATTCTAGGGGTGAGATGTAATAGACTGGCGAACTTGCTCATAGATTGATTGACGCTATCTTTTACCAGTTTCAGGATATCATCAAACTTTGGCTCGATACCCTCATCCTCCATACGGGAGCTCATCTTCACCCACTTCCTTTGCAGTCGAGTAGGTAGACGTCTTGCTATTACTTCTAGTATAAAACTCGAGTTGAGGTCACTCATTCGATTCATCGAAATCATTCCATTCTTGTAAATTAGCAAATTATCTAAAAACTCAGTGAGTGCCTGGGAGTCATCCTGTAATTGACCACCATTACCCTTAACAGCCTCGAATAATTTCCCTGCAATCATCGAAGGTCTTCCAAACCTTTGACGTAATATGCTCATAGCCTCGTAGTAGCCCTCTTTTGGCTTCATAAACTTACAGCACTGTATAGCTCTTGCAGCATCTCCAGTGCAATATCTCATCAAATACATTAACTTCAATTCATCATTTAATAAAAACCACTCAACATGATCTCAAACTCCTTTACAAATTGTAAATAATCAGCCGGGTTTCCATCAAAACACCGTGGTTCAAATTTAGGGAGTTTGATGTTCCTATTATCCCTGAACGGCGAAACAGTAACATCAACCATGTCATACTTAACATCAGACACATCGTTACAATTAACAGACAAGTCACCATGACTTACTTTCCTGTTTGCATCCAAGACACTCTGTCCCTTCTTTGACCCAGGCATTGTTGAACTTGACCCAATTCCAAAAAGTTCCAGATATTGCTTGTTCAAAGAGGACTTGACCGGCACCAGGAAAAATGAACGGCGACTATCCAAACTTTCACCAACTGTTTTAATCCGCCAGATCTGTTTCTATCGTCAGAAACTGTCAGTCTCGTCTCATAAACCGTTAATGCCCAGCTCTCGCTACGCTCGGGCCCACGCTGTTCTTAGAAGATTTCTCAGAAACGCTTAGTAATAACGGACGCAAAAACCAAAACACCGATCTGCCGCTTGTTATTTCTTTATTGTTACACCAACATATAAAAGGAATAAACGAACTAAGGTCTGAAAACAAATATTACAATAATAAATCTCTGTATTACTTCTGACGATGTTTCACTCTTCTTTCTGAACAGCGACCGATGAGACGATGACTGTCGTATTGATGCCTCCGCGAAAATCGAGGAAGTTGATTTTGAGCAAACAACCAAGAATTGATCGTTCAATCTTCAACTCCATTGACACTCCCCGGCAAAAAAGGGATCCAACCCTTTTTTCCTTCACGACCAATGCACGTTGACTTGGATGCCATTGCGAGAACCTGGGTCACACGGACAGAGCTGAAATGGAAAACAAACAGAAAAGCCAACACACCACAAGCATACCCACAGCACAATCTCACACATCAATGACGACCTGCGCCTCCAGACAGAGACCTCCTCTTGACATCTTGCAACACAATCGCCACTTGCTAGAATGACTCTTGCAGAATGCAACGTGACCATAGCAGCACCTCACGATACTCTACACGCATCCTCTTATCTACTCACTACCAATTACCACTGAAATCGCTTGTCACTCATTCTGCCTCAGTTCTAGTAGCGGTGACGCATGCGAGCCTCAGTCGTTTACACTCTTTCTCCCCGGCGTGTCGGACCGCAGCTAACAATTATCTCCGTGTGCATTTCATTCTCAGCAATAGCCTCCCCGGCGTATACGACCCATCTGCTGTCCTTAACATCAATCAATTCATTCACGGATGTAGAAGAGTGGACACAACTTCGAAAGTAATCACGACGAAAATTTTAACAAAATTATGCAATAAAAACAAGATACGAAAACAACGAGTAAACACAATGAATTCAAATAACACCAATTGATATGACACACCACACGTATATACAAACAGTACACACAAACTCGCATTTCATGTCTTGATGGAATACCCTTGAAGAATTGCAGGACTTACACCAGTACGCCTACAACCCTTCACAGGTTGACGATTGTAAGTTGTGGAATGTCCAGACACAAACAAGATTAACCAACAATTACATCAATTGGAACTCACACAACTATTTAACACAAACATATGTACAATCAACACATCAAATGTTGTGGATTCTGACACGACAAACTACCCTTGAAGAACTGTAGGACTTACAGCAGTACGCCTACATTCCTTCTCAGGTTGATGATCCAAGTGGAAGTCGTCCGGACACAAACAGAATTACCAACAGCTAGATGATAAATGATATCAATTCAGTATATACAATATGAACATATGTACAAGATCATACACCAAGCACATTGGACTGCTCATTGATGCGCTACCCTTTGAAGAACTGTAGGACTTACACCAGTACGCCTACAACCCTTCTCAGGTTGACGCCCTAGGTTGGAAAATCGTCGCAGAGTTCATTTGCTAACTTCCTTCTATCAGCTATATCCTCAAATCTGAACGGCAACACGCCCATGTCATTGTATCGTAGAATATAGATGACCAACAAACACACGACATATCTCATCAACCAAGTATAGAAACAGAGTAATTTACACCAAAGATAATAACATTCAAATAGTAACTTGAAACTAGAAATGCCTTTATTCGTGCAAGTCAATTTAACAATAACTCTCTCCTTTACACTTGGCTTATCCACACTAAACTGACCATTGATATTCGTCCTTTCAAACGAACTGATACTACCATAGTCATTGCACAAGATACTTGAGTTGATGGGCATCTGTTTCATTGTGGATGAAAACACCAACGATGACTGAGTGACACAAGGTGATGAACTTAGCGGTGGATCAGAAGCTGTTCTTTTTCGGCTTTCAGATAGTTGTCCAACTGCAAGATTACCACCACTGCTGTCTTTCACTACTAGTTCGGGTTTAGCACTATCATCTGATGATAGGTGGGCTACATGCTGATCAATTACACTGACTGTCTCACAAGTATGCACACCTTCTGGAACTGCATCTGCGTTCAATTCTACTTCACGTTGTAGTTGTACAGAACCTTTATTTAACTTAGCAGTAGTAGGCATATCCCGCATCTCATAATGATCAACCAAAGACAAATCTGCACTATCATGATCATTACCACAAATATTCAATTTACCGTCAAGTTCATCATTTTCAAACTCTTTAATAACAGAAGTAGACAATTTTGGTTCCTCCTCACAAATCATTAAAGGTTTTATAACTTCACTCTGACTAGATATACTTTGTAAACTTGTGGAGTCAGAACTCCACTCTGAAGCAGTAACTCTATTCTGTGACACTCTATTCAACAACGGCTTACCAGTTGCAACTACAGACTTCTTCACAGCACCGTTATCGTCACACAATTCGGAGTCAGACCTGGAGTTTACATTTAGCTTATCACTGAACTTGCTCACTGGTTCACAGTTCACTTCTGTATGCACCTCTTGCACACGTGTAAACCACAACCGTGTTTGTCTTGCATCTTGTAACTTATCTGTTGAGGATGTACTACGAAACCTGTTACACTCACTAGGTCTATATGCATTACTAGACATCATGGAGCCTTCTCGATATCCACCTCTCTGAGGCCCTTTCGTCATCAATGATTGCATTTTACCCTCAGACTGCTCTATTCTAGGGGTGAGATGTAATAGACTGGCGAACTTGCTCATAGATTGATTGACACTATTATTTACCAGTTTCAGGATATCATCAAACTTTGGCTCGATACCCTCATCCTCCATACGGGAGCTTATCTTCACCCACTTCCTTTGCAGTCGAGTAGGTAGACGTCTTGCTATTACTTCTAGTATAAAACTCGAGTTGAGGTCACTCATTCGATTCATCGAAATCATTCCATTCTTGTAAATTAGCAAATTATCTAAAAACTCAGTGAGTGCCTGGGAGTCATCCTGTAATTGACCACCATTACCCTTAACAGCCTCGAATAATTTCCCTGCAATCATCGAAGGTCTTCCAAACCTTTGACGTAATATGCTCATAGCCTCGTAGTAGCCCTCTTTTGGCTTCATAAACTTACAGCACTGTATAGCTCTTGCAGCATCTCCAGTGCAATATCTCATCAAATACATTAACTTCAATTCATCATTTAATAAAAACCACTCAACATGATCTCAAACTCCTTTACAAATTGTAAATAATCAGCCGGGTTTCCATCAAAACACCGTGGTTCAAATTTAGGGAGTTTGATGTTCCTATTATCCCTGAACGGCGAAACAGTAACATCAACCATGTCATGCTTAACATCAGACACATCGTTACAATTAACAGACAAGTCACCATGACTTACTTTCCTGTTTGCATCCAAGACACTCTGTCCCTTCTTTGACCCAGGCATTGTTGAACTTGACCCAATTCCAAAAAGTTCCAGATATTGCTTGTTCAAAGAGGACTTGACCGGCACCAGGAAAAATGAACGGCGACTATCCAAACTTTCACCAACTGTTTTAATCCGCCAGATCTGTTTCTATCGTCAGAAACTGTCAGTCTCGTCTCATAAACCGTTAATGCCCAGCTCTCGCTACGCTCGGGCCCACGCTGTTCTTAGAAGATTTCTCAGAAACGCTTAGTTATAACGGACGCAAAAACCAAAACACCGATCTGCTGCTTGTTATTTCTTTATTGTTACACCAACATATAAAAGGAATAAACGAACTAAGGTCTGAAAACAAATATTACAATAATAAATCTCTGTATTACTTCTGACGATGTTTCACTCTTCTTTCTGAACAGCGACCGATGAGACGATGACTGTCGTATTGATGCTTCCGCGAAAATCGAGGAAGTTGATTTTGAGCAAACAACCAAGAATTGATCGTTCAATCTTCAACTCCATTGACATTATTTGATGAGGTATTGCACTGGAGATGCTTCAAGAGCTATACAGTGCTGTAAGCTCATGTCCCCTAATGTGGGATACGCTGAGGCTATGAGCATATTACGTCAAAGGTTTGGAAGACCTTCAATGATTGTAAGGAACGTATACGAAGCTGTCAAAGGTAACGGTAGTCAACTTCAAGATGACTCCAAGGCACTCTCTGAGTTTTTATATAATCTTATGACTTATAAGAATACCTTGATTTCGATGAATTGCATGAGTGACATAAACTCGAGTTTTATACTAGAAGTAATAGCAAGACACCTAACTACTCGACTGCAAAGGAAGTGGGTGAAGATAAGCTCCCGTATGGAGGATGAGGGTATCGAGCCAAAGTTTGATGATATCCTGAAACTGGTAAATACTAGTGTCAATCAATCTATGAGCAAGTTCGCCAGTCTATTAGATCTCACCCCTAGGATAGAGCAGTCTGAGTGTAAAACGCAATCATTGATGACGAATAGGCCTCAAAGAGGTGGATATCGAGAAGGCTCCATGATGTCTAGTAATGCATACAGACCTAGTGAGTGTAACAGGTTTCGTAGTACATCCTCAACTGATGAGTTACAAGATGCAAGACAAACACGGTTGTGTTTTACACGTTTGCAAGAGGTGCATACAAAGGTGAACTGTGAACCAGTGCGCAAGTTCAGTGATAAGCTCAATGTAAACTCCAGGCCTGACTCCGAATTGTGTGACGATAACGGTGTTGTGAAGAAGTCTGTAGTTGCAACTGGTAGGGCGTTGTTGAATAGAGTGTCACAGAATAGAGTTACTGCTTCAGAGTGCAGTTCTGACTCCACAAGTTTACAAAGTATTACTAGTCAGAGTGAAGATATAAAACCTTTAATGAATTGTGAGGAGGAACCAAAATTGTCCACTTCTGTTATTAAAGAGTTTGAAAATGATGAACTTGACGGTAAATTGAATATTTGTGATAATGATCATGATAGTGCAGATTTGTCTTTGGTTGATCATTATGAGATGCGGGATATGCCTACTACTGCTAATTAATTAAATGTTCTGTACAACTTGAAGATGAAGTAGAAATAAATTCAGGTGCAGTTGCAGAAGTTATGGATATTTGTGAGACCGTCAGTGTGAGTGATCAGCATGTAGCCCACCTATCATCAGATGCTAGTGCTAAACCTGAGCTGATAGTAAAAGACAGTAGTGGTGGTGGTCTTGCAGGTAGACAACTTTCTGAAAGTCGAGCAACAACAGCTTTTGATCCACCGCTAAGTTCATCAACTTGTGTCAATCAGTCGTCGTTGGTGTTGTCATCCACAAGGAAGAAGACGCCCATGACGCTCAAGTATCTTGTACAATGACTATAATAATATTGGTGCATTTGAAAGGAGGAAAGATATTGCTCAGTTTAGTGAGAATAAGCAAAGTGTAAACGAAAGAGTAATTGTTGAATTGACTTGCATGAATAAAGGCATTTCAAGTTTCAAGTTACTAATTGAATGTTATTATCTTTGGTGTAAATTACTCTGTTTCTACACTTGGTTGATGAGATATGTCGTGTGTTTGTTCGTCATCTTTATTCTACGATACAATGACATGGGCGTGTTACCGTTCAGACTTGAGGATATGGCTGATAGAAGGAAGTCAGCAAATGAACTCTGCGACGATTTTCCAACCTAGAGCGTCAACCTGAGAAGGGTTGTAGGCGTACTGGTGTAAGTCCTACAATTCTTCAAAGGGTAGCGCATCAGTGAGCAGTTCAATGGGCTCGGTGTGTGATTTTGTACATAAGTTCATATTGTATATACTGAATTGATATCATTTATCATCTAGCTGTTGGTAATTCTGTTTGTGTCCGGACGACTTCCACTTGGATCATCAACCTGAGAAGGAATGTAGGCGTACTGCTGTAAGTCCTACAGTTCTTCAAGGGTAGTTTGTCGTGTCAGAATCCACAACATTTGATGTGTTGATTGTACATATGTTTGTGTTAAATAGTTGTGTGAGTTCCAATTGATGTAATTGTCGGTTAATCTTGTTTGTGTCTGGACATTCCACAACATACAATCGTCAACCTGTGAAGGTTTGTAGGCGTACTGGTGTAAGTCCTGCAATTCTTCAAGGGTATTCCATCAAGACATGAAATGCAAGTTTGTGTGTACTGTCTGCATATATGTGTGGTGTGTCATATCAATTGGTGTTTTTTGGATTCATAGTGTTTACTCGTTGTTTTCATATATTGTTGTTATTGCATAATTTTGTTAAAATTTTCGTCGTGATTACTTTCGAAGTTGTGTCCACTCTTCTACATCCGTGAATGAATTGATTGATGTTAAGGACAGCAGATGGATCGTATACGCCGGGGAGGCTATTGCTGAGAATGAAATGCACACGGAGACAATTGTTAGCTGTGGTCTCACACGCTGGGGCTAAAGAGTGTAAACGACTGAGGCTCGCATGCATCACCGCTACTAGAACTGAGGCAGAATGAGTGACAAGCGATTTCAGTGGTAATTGGTAGTGAGTAGATAAGAGGATGTACGTAGAGTATCATGAGTTGGTGCTATGGTCACGTTGCATTCTGCAAGAGTCATTCCAGCAAGTTGCGATTGTGTTGCAAGATGTCAAGAGGAGGTCTCTGTCTGGAGGCGCAGGTCGTCAGCGATGTGTGAGATTGTGCTGTGGGTATGCTTGTGGTGTGTTGGCTTTTCTGTTTGTTTTCCACTTCAGCTCTGTCCGTGTGACCCAGGTTCTCGCAATTGTATCCAGTCGACGTGCATTGGTCGTGAAGGAAAAAAGGGTTGGATCCCTTTTTTGCCGGGGTGTGTCAGTGAAGTTGAAGATTGAACGATCAATTCTTGGTTGTTTGCTCAAAACCAACTTCCCCAAATTTCGCGGAGGCATCAATACGACAGTCATCGTCTCATCGGTCGCTGTTCAGAAAGAGGTCATCAATAAACCGTCAGAAGTAATACAGAGATTTATTATTTTAATATTTGTTCACAGACCTTAGTCATACTTGATTTATGTGTTGGTGTAACAATACAGAATACTCAAGTCAACAATTGGTGTTTTGGGTTTTTCGTCCGTTGTTACTAAGCGTTTGTGAGAAACTTTAAGCAACAGCGTGAGCCCGAGCGTAGCAAGAGCTGGGCATTAACGGTTTACGAGACGTTACTGACACCAACTTTCCTAAGATAATGTGATGAACTTATATCCGTAATGTTGCTGAGCATTCAATATCCACAACTCCTGTCGGAACAACTAAAATTCAGAAACCCTCCTCATGAGAAGTAAATACCCACAAGCAGTAGAAATCCATTAATTAATGCGTCCAAAGCTTGTGTATTTTACTCCCAACAATGACATTGCAAATCAAATGATATAAACATATCACTGATTTCAAAATAACACATCAATGAACTATAATTCAAGGACTCTGCACACAACAATATAATGTACGAAAATTGACTTCAAGCTTTATTTTTTTCCCAGGCACTTATAAACCATCCACCAAAGACCTGAATTTTTCGTTAATGCGAAGACAATACTTCTGTATTTCCTGTTGTGTTGCACTCACTGACAGTCTAGCAGAATTTTCCAACTATGCACAGAAACGATTGTACATAAGTGAAAAGGATGTTTTATACTATTCGGATTAACATTTATCAAGTGTACGTATAATCCTCAGTGTACATGTTAAACATATTTTGCTATCGACTGTAAATTGTGACTGAATAATATGGTCCTATTTCTGTAACAATTTGATGATGCCTGTAAAATGGCGTCCCTGATGTACTGTATCATGAGAATAAATTTATTTATTTACTTAGCTGGGCCTGTTAATAGATCCCAGTTGATTCCGAGTAGGCTGAAGTCTCCACATATGATCTTATGCTCGTATGGAAGAGTGGATAATTGCTCCAGGGCATTCATAATTGAGTCTCGTAATCATTAAAGGTGCCACGTTCTCTGCAGATACGTCCTATTAGTAATGTAAAGTACATTGACCCGTAGGGTGTCGTGCATGACATTGAGCTCCTTATTTTCTAGCTGTAATAGAGTGTGTTCAGGAAGTACTTTAGTCAGCCTCCTCCCCTACCAACGTCCCTGTTAGGTTGAAAGTGTATGTACCCATCGATGAATGTCTCTTCGTCTGGTGTATTAGATTAATATCAAGATTCAGTAATAATGATTGTGGGGGTCTTTATATTAGTGTGTGCTCTGATCATCGGTAGTCTATTTAGAATAGATATAACATTAATAATGATCAGGTAAAGTTAAGAGCTGAAACAGTATTTGAAGTATTGAAGCTCGTTAATCAGACTGAAGTGTGATTCAGCATCCCCTGTTTCCACGTGGCACGACGATTCTGTATCACCAGTAGTTTCAGTACCATCTTCACCTATGTCTATTAAGTTATCTGCTCCTTTTGGTGTATAAAGAGTTTTGGTATTGAATTCGCTGTAGAAGAAGGTGGGTTTGATCCTGGGTAAGTTGGAGACTTGGGTAATGGTTTTTATTTAGCCTATGCTTCTACAAGAATTGAATGTGATTAACAATTGCGTGAGCCTTAGACTGTTTTTCTGAATGGGGAGCTGACACTAGTGCTGCGGGTTCAGGAAGGTTAACATCCCTACCAGTTTTTTGGTCAGCGCTGACAGGGATGTGGCGGATGAAAAAAATATGGCTACCTTGTGATGCTCTTAACTTAATATTTTGCCCAGTGCTTTGAAACACTGTATGTGCCCTTACATGGGTTTCATTATATGCACTGCTGCACTGTGGTCTGAATAGCAGCATACCTGTCATATATCCTGTCAAAGTTTGTTTGTATGTCACACTTTGAAGACCAAGAGTGGTTAATATATATTTATTCCTATCCATGTAGGTTGGTGACTGGGCCCTGAGTGTTTTCACTTGTATCATTTTACGTGTTAATGCTGCTACACCACCTATTGGTGTGGGCCTCGATGTAAGTTGACATATTGCCCTTGGAAGGTCTGGTCTTATTTCTAATGTGTGGTTGTTAGTAAAATTTTGTGTCTTATTTCCTTTCCAGCAATGATTCTTCTTGCAAACGTCCAGTAAGTGTAATGGAATTCAGGTTGTTGGTGGCATACTTCGGCACTCTTTGCTACCAGATTCCTCTTAAACTCTCACGCTATGGCAGTGAGAGTATGTGTAGATTAAGGGGAGACATTAGTTTCTGTCTTAGGCATATCCAGAGAAATATTTAGATCCATAGTAGAGGATGAAGGGCTGGTGGCGTGTCCTATGGAGATAGTTTCGTGAGGTTTTAGAGGGGAAGAGCATGTGTTGCACCATTTTGTAGTGGGTTTACCTATTCCGGTGACTTGCAATGTCTTATCCTTCTTACAGTTAGGTTAAATAAGGTGAATGTAAGCGTGTCTTTCAGTGACTGCCTTATCTACTGCAGCTTTTATGTGTTTGCAGCTCGTGTCCTGTAATAGGATACGTTGTGTATTGGTGAATTTCTTAGCCTCTGCTGGAGTTTCAAACTGAGGGCGTATAGGACAGCGGTGGTTGTGCTGACTGTTTTTCAGTCTGTGGAACTTTATGGGAGAGTTGAGCATTTTCGCCGCCCCAAGTAAGATGCCTCGAACCTCTTTTAATTCCTTAATATCTGGTATACTGTAGACTATTACACTTAGTTTTGTTTCTAGTCTTTGATGACCAGTGTTGTGATGAAGTTTATCAGGTTGTCTAACTTCGCTACCGATTATGTGTCAAGTTCACCACGGTTCATGGTTTCAGTTAGGATGCTCAGAGGTGCAAGTTCGCAGACCTGCGAATTTATGCCACTAATCTGCGTTAACAATTGAGATATACTGCTCATATATTCTAAAAATCCTGCATTCACATCCTTCCTACACTTTATATCCCGCATCTTAGTCTTCAGCTATTCTACAAACAGCTTTAGTCATTCTATTTCTGGAGCAAGTGTTAAACCTGGACTTGGTATCTGAAGTTCGGTGACATATACATAAAGTAAAGTGAGGAGGTCCATGCCAGGACTAGGTGCTGAGTTTGTATAATCAATGTTACTACTAGCAGTCAGCATAATGTTGCTGTCAGTTCCAGACACGATAGATTGTACTAGCATAGAAGCTTGGCGCTTGGGGTATATTGGCCAGCAGTGTGATTCACCGCTATGTATTATGGTAGATGAGATTCTTGTTGTAGTTAGCACAAATGTGGTATCAGTTATCATGCAATCAAGGGACTTTTCAGTGGCTTTTTAATATGATTAACCATAACTAATTAGTGAAAGCGTTGATGACTACACTTGTGGAAGTAGAGAAATATTTCTGCGAGTCCCAAAACAAAAATAGATTACATATAGCTAACCACGGTAAAACGTAACGCAAAAGTTGAAAGTACCGAGTAACATTATTCTAGTTAACCTGTACAAATTAGAATAATTATAGTATACAGTTTTACTTCCATTCGACTATTAATTATTATCATTAACACTACTACTTTTATTGTTACCAGATCTCTGAAACATTCTGAAAGATATATAGGTGTGTATCTGTGCTAAGAAGTAAGAAGATCTACCAATGGGCCTGTAAGACCGTACACAGATATGCTGTCAGGATAAAACTTCAGTTCTCTTTCGGCTCAAAAATCTGTTGTTGTCATCAGCTTTACGTGAACATCTTGCCGATCTTTTAAAGTGTGGGAAACACTCATCAGCACATCGAGGAGAAAATAACAAACTCAGCAAACATACATCTCTTCGGCAATTTCACACAGGATTAGAAGATGTTTGCGTAATGTGTAAATTGCTTAGTCTTCAACACAGACTGGTGTGGACGGGATTCGCATAGAAGCAAATTGAAATAAGTTTTTACAACTTTAGATGAAAAAATAAAAAGAGGAACACTGAGGAGTCAGAGAGAACAAGAATATGGTAAATGCAGACGTTTGACTGGCTTCTTTTGACACATAAATTCGATTTATCGATGCATACGATGACGGATTCTGCAGTAGAAGGAAGGCAGGGACACGTTTTCTTTGGTACACTTAGGTTCTCTCTCGACACGACTATGAATAACGAGTCAGCTGAGATGCCATGACAGCTGCCGACAAGATACCCAATTGCAGCGCCACTGACTGAATCGGTGTCCTCTCTATGCAACAAATCTGGCTAGTGTCCTCTAAAACATTTTGAAAAGGCGCGCATAAAATGACCACGTACCTTTGTTTTCGAAAATACAGCCACTTGAATGATATGGCGAAGTTTTTTTACTGGTTAGATGCAGGAATCATGTATCTGCGGTTTAGATGCCAGTATTATTGGTGAAAAATAGTGAATCTGGCAACAGTGAACAGATACCAACTTCAGATGACCTCGAAATAGCCAATCAGGTTGCCAATGAAGGTGAGCATTGAACGTTTGTTTTTGGAACTTGTAGTCATTGGTGGACAACTCGAAGGCACGAATGGTTCAATCGTTTACGAGTGCGACGAGGACGTCTGTCCTGGTCTTACTACGCTGGACCTCACGCTGTCCCTCGAAGATTTTCAGAAACAATTTGTAATAACCAACGCGAAAACCAGAACACTGATTGGCGACTGGAGAATCCTTTATTCTAACGCCAACATGTAACCAACAATAAAGTTGTTATACACAGGGTCGAAGAACGGATGTTATAAAAATAAATCACGATAATACTTCTGATAGTTTTCTATCTTCCACCGAACAGCGAACGATGACTGCTGGATGGATGACTCCCACGAAAAATATGGAGGAGTTGGGTTTGAGCAAACCACCGTGAATTGATCGTTCAATCTTCAACGACCAAAAACGGATAAAAGTACTTCATAATTTTGTATAAAATATTTGTTTATAGACTTTTTACTGTTCTTCGCTTTAATTGCCAAACAATATGACTTCCTTTTACAATACTGGTGTCTTGGAGTTAAAGTCGAAGAAAGTACATAGTATTTATCGGTGCGAAGCGTCTTCGTAACAATAGGAACTTAGGGATAAGTTTCTTGATACAGGTTCTTCTATGCGAAAAGTGGTACTTAATTTATAAAATAGTGTACCTATGATATAAATGTAATAAAAAGGAATCATATAGGGTGTAATATGCTGCAGAAACTGTTCCCGGTTTCTCACAGAAGTGGTTATAGACATATCAAACAAATGTACTCTCTATTTCTGCAGCTGGAGCAGATGCTAATCGCATATGCGTGATATATTACCAAGGGAGAGTTATGATTCCAAGAAAGTGTCTAGAAAAATCACCATTATGTACGACGTAACAACTCTTACAGACTTCCTTATATAAATTGGTTGCATCTGAATGCATAACCACCAATGTCCCGACAATACTTTTTCAGAGTCATTACCCCTCCACATATGTATATTTTAGTCCTCCCTAACAACCCACTTTCCACAGAGAAGTCAGAAACCAAATCTAGGAGACTGGCATCCACTTTTAATGCTGAGCTGTCTGATTAGTTGATTCAAGGTCGTCTGAAACCGGTGTCGCCGTAAATCCCTGAACCGGACTCGTGCTCTCAGTGAATTCCGTCTCATTCTGTTTTGAACAAGTGAAAAAGCTGCCACTTATATTGGTACGAACATTTTCAATCACAAACTCTACTCCGCGCTAAAAAGTTGAATCACTGTAAACTGATAAACTGCTCGTGTGAAAATCTGGTGAAAGTAAAGGAGCAAAACATCCTCGAAACTCCTGAATTCATGAGAATGCATAATTTAATAGTTACATTTGGACTACATGTTAGTCAATGGATTTGCATTCAAATTCACCTGTATAAGCAGCATTTTTCTCTTTTAGAACACATTTCTAATCTCACTACTACGATACTATGCGCTCATATTCTGTAGTACCTCCGTTAACTTGCATTTTAAGTCCGTTCTGTTCCTAGAGCCACGTTTTCAACTTAAACCTTCTCTAATTTGTTACCATGTAGTCTGAAAATGATATGGCCAAGCAAGCAAACTACCACCAAATGTTTTATATTTTGTGGCCTTCTGTCACTCCACACTAAGGGTTTACGTGGATTGTCCTTCCCAAAGTTTTTGAATTCCACAGTTTGTCCCAGCAATCTGATAAGTGTGGGCCTAACTTTCTACATATCACTTTGCATGTCTGTTGTACTCCTCTCATCTGACTTTCTCTCACTCTACCTGTGACCTTCGGAATCCGATTGGTTGTTCGCCGTTTTAACTCATTAATGACATTAGTGCTTCTCAAGGTTATTTTCAACATATACATACACAAGCTCTGTGACTGTTGTTTTGAGAAAGTAAAAGCTCTCTTGCCAATGTCTAATCTTTCTCCTCTTTTTGCGTGTGGACCGTGTTAATATTATCGTTATTTACGTATGATTAGGACCGATTAGCCTGCGCGTTAAAGTTAGTATTCGTTCAAAGTTCAATAGGTCAGATACGAATACCTATTTCGAGCGGACAAGATGATGACTGGAGAGTACGTAAATTGGGAGCAGATGAATGTGGTGATTGACAATTTCTATCTCTGTATTGCTTAAATAATTACTGTTGTTTGTTAATATATTTCTTATATGAATTGATAATTAGAATTCCGCCAAATACAAATTCCTAAATTCATCCTTCTCTGTGTAGGGCACGGTAAGTTCGGCGGTTTTCTAATGTTCAAACTATGCTTGTATACCTTCAGGTCGGCCACGAAGTGTGCAGGGATTGGTTACCCAAGACAGGGCAACGGATGACTAACAGGAGTGCCCCATCCCTCTTATCTAATTTTATTGCGATTGGTTGTAAATATAACCCTTGTTCTTGAGTCTTTGTTCTTACTAGCACGCGACGCTTGTGCGATCACACTGCTAACGTGCGCTTTGCTGTCTGTTTCAGATCATTTCTTGACGAGTGGGACTACATAAATGGCGAGCCCGCCAACGAAAAACCTTCTTCTTCTAAGTCTCGACTCAATGAGGCTTCTAAGAACACTTCTCCTGTCAAACAGACAGCATCCAACGAGGTTGATCAATTAGCTGAGGTGATGGCTCCAGCCTTTCAATCAAATCAGCCTGCTTCGCGTTACGTCCATCCTTTGCCGCATAAGGTGGAGGTCGGTGATGACTTCGATCTGTGATCGGACAAGGTGCGCCGATACGTTGATCTGATGAGCGTGCCTCACCCGAATACATTCGTCATTCATTCTGTTGGACGGTCCTTGGAAATGTACATAATTGTTTTGGATTATGCTCATGTGCCCTTGACCACCCTCTTGAGTACTCTAAGAGCACGTATAGTGCCACCAGTACCTCATATTGAATCACTGAAAAGATTCAGTGAGTGCACACGCCTAATAAATCGACTGGGACAAGATCCACGAATGACTTTGAAAGACGTCGATGAAGAATACCAGCGTTTAATCGACATTCATAAAGATACTTACTTGGTACAGTCTGGCAGCCAAAATACAGCAGAATCTACAGTGCTGAAAATTCCATTTGGCGAACTTAACTTGCCATAGCCAGAGTCAAGCTCTTTGAAAAATTTCCCTTCAACAACGGATCGGACACACGAAATGCTATGAAATGTCATTTCAAATCAAACCATGCCTGCCTTTTTGAACTTGGAGAGGATAGATACAATATTCTACTGATTTACTAGGTGCTTTTCCTGCAAATCTGTACTGTTAGGTAGGGTAATGGCGTTTTAGACTATGGTTTAGGCTTAAAGCTAGGCTAAGGAGTTAGAATTATGGTTAGAATTAGGAGTAGTTTTGAAGTGTAGTGTAAGAAATATCAATAGATATCAAAGTACATTGACCTACAGTCTTCTATCTGAATGAATAGATGTGGTGATTGACAATTTCTATCTCTGTATTGGTCAAATACTTACTGTTGCTTGTTAATATATTTCTTATGTGAATTGAATAATAATTCCGCCAAATACAAATTCCTGAATTCATCCCTCTCTGTATTTTGGTTGAATTCTTGTAATTCGGTCATCTCGAAATACTAATACTACCATTATAAAAAATTAAAACATTTTGGCGTTGCGATGGAACTAAATAACCTTGGAAAGTTTCCTATAAATGGTTCACCGCGGGAAATTGCTGATTATCTTGAATGCTTCGATGCATGGTGCACGTCAAAGAATGTTCGGGATGACAAAATTCCAGCTCATTTCATTACTGCTATTGGGCTAGATGTGTATAGCCTAGTGAAGACTCTGTCGTTTCCAGATAAACCCATTTCTCTGCCATGTGGTAAGCTCCGCGAACTTCTGATAGATCACTTCCATATAACTACTTTTGAGACCAGAGAGAGGGCTCAATTCAACAAACTGGTTCGTGCTCCCAATCAGAAGATAAGAGACTTTATTCTTCAACTTCAAATACAAGCTTCAAAGTGTAACTTTGGAGATCAGCTGCATACTCAACTACGTGATCGTCTAATTGCTGGAATCAATATTCCTAAGCTAGAGAAAGAGTTAATTCAGATTCCTTCATGTACCTTTCAAACTGCTAAAGATTTATATATTACATATGAAGATGTCAACAGTGAATACTCTGCTCCCACTACGTCAGTATCTGATGTCATGCTGTCCAAAGTCGAAAATACAAGTGTTCATAGAAAGCAATCCAAAGTGTCGTCCACATGTAATAGAATGCAGCGAGAGATCAAAAACATTAAACCGTGTTTCTCTTGTGGAAAGATTCATCTAAGAGGCACTTGCCGTTTTCGGGGTGCTAAGTGTCATAAATGTGGTAAAGTTTGACACATCAAGTCTGTTTGCAGAAGTTCGAATACTTATGTTACTCAGAATTCTTGTAGTTCTCCCAATCTGTCTAGTAAAATGGAGTCAATGTGTCTTTCAACTTTTCAAAACACTCGATCTCATACAATGAAACAAGTTCAGCAACTCAAGCGTCAACTGTTTCACATATTTTCAACAATGACATAGCCGAGTTACAATGCGAACTATCGTAAACACGAAAAAAAGTGAGTGAAATGGAAGCTGACTGGTTGTCCATTCGTCAACAGTTGACTGAGATGAGACAGCAACTGATTAAAACGGAGGAATTGCTGCATATGCATAGACTGCGTCTGTTGAATGCAGAACATACAAGTACTCATGAAAGTCCTGCAAAACTTTTCAAATCTGGAATTCTCAGAAAGCATCTGATGTCCACGACTTCTAATGTACATTATTACAGGGGGAATGACTATAGACCTTCTGTTGGAATCATACTACAAAAAATGGGAAATCGAATGGTGAAGATATTAGACATCAAAGATCACTCAGTTCCTAACAGACACCTGGACAAAGTGACAATAAATGAGGTAGGTCGTTCCGATTATAATTTTAATGATTCCGCTTCTAATCCTGATTTTGCAGATAATTCAGAAATAAGTCCAGATAATACTGATGAAAATAATATCACAGAATCAGTCAGAAGATCGCAGAGACTGGCAAGCAAACCGCGACATCATTATAAATACGCAAGGAGACATTCGACGTGTGGCGGATGTGGTGACTGACAATTTCTATCTCTGTATTGTTTAAATACTGACTGTTGATTGTTAATATATTTCTTATATAAATTGAATAATAATTCCGCCAAATACAAATTCCGCCCTCTCTGTGTTTTGGTTGAATTCTTGTAATTTGGTCATCTCGAAATACGAATAGTACTATTACAAATAATTACAACATCCTCATAATCACACCAAGGTATTATTCACTCACACAACTTTCTCGCTTCGTTTATATACATGAGTGAGAATTGCTGATTAGACATTTGAATCAAGCCAAAATAAGATAAAGTACATTCGGAAATGATAATAATATTACTGTTATCAATCAAATACAAGAAGATGGGAAATAAGATAATATAATAATTTAATATAGTGATATATAAACAAACAGAAGATTCAGCAATGGGATGGATCACCAGTATCCGACATCAAGGCAGATATCTTTATGGATAGCTGGGAAAATATGGCACTTAATACATTTAATCCTACTCCAAAAATGTGATGGGGATGTGTGGATGACACTTTCACACAGTGTTAAAAGCAGAACATATCTCTAGTTTCTCACCACACATATTAAGTCACTAGTAGTGGGAATAAAATTCACATTTGAATCAGAAAATGAACAAGGAGAATTAGCTATGTTAAATTGTAAAATAAAACAAATAAAAGAAGGTAAACTGTACACTAGTGTTTATAAAAAGCCAACGCATTCTGCTAATAGATATTTAGACTTTAATTCATCACCTCATTCGTTATCTGTCTGTGGAGGCAGCTTAGTTGTTAAGTGTCTAACAAGCCAGGCAGTAGCACTAAGTAGTTCAAGAAAAGACCTAAATGAAGAAGTGTTGGTGTCATATAACTATCCCACAAAATTCATTAGGAAGATCAGAAAAGGCCACATAAAAATAAAATTAATTCTGAAACTAGTAATAATAACAAAAACAAGAGAGAATACAAGGCATCTACTGTTACACCATATAGGCAAAGGAGTTATGAGACCCTACGTAGGATTCTCAATAAAGCAGGGATTGGGATGTCATTCACACCCTCCATCAAACTCACTTATGTAGGATAGGCTCTGTAGGCTAAAGCACCCAGTGGGTTAAATCGACTAAACAAAATAATATAATTTACAAAATACCTTGCAATGACTGTGAGTGAGGTCAACTACCCAGGTCAAACTAGTAGGTACGGGTAGTCAGATTGTCAGAACATAAGAATGGTTGACTCCGAGAAGATAAGTAATTTAGAAAAAAAGCTCAGCGACTGCACTGCACGCATTGACACACAACCACACAATAGGGCGGAACAGGGTTAAAATTCTAAAAAGTAATATAGGTGGATGGAAAGAGAGATTGATTACCGAATCCTTGTTCATCGAGTCCACACCAAACACATGCAATAGAGGTGACTCAAGGCAAATATCAGAGATATGCACGGAAGATATTATTACCACTAGTCCAATCAGAGGATAATAAATAATGTTAAAATGTATTCAATTCACATTACACCATTCTAACACGTTATTTACTATAAAAGTATCTTATTTCCCATCTTCTTGTATTTGATTGATAACAGTAATATTATTATCATTTCCGAATGTACTTTATCTTATTTTGGCTTGATTCAAATGTCTAATCAGCAATTCTTACTCATGTATATAAACGAAGCAAAAAAGTTGTGTGAGTGAATAATGCCTTGAGATGTGATTATGAGGACTGGTAATAATTTGTTCTCAAAATGTGGTCATCAGTAAATATTGCTTAGTGTATAACACCACTGTGTGTGTGTGTGTGTGACTATATTAAAATAAATTTTATCCATAATGGGGTTTTATACTCTATCACAGTGCCCAAGTTTTATCCTTATATGAATTCTGATTGGTTGTTCAAGGTCACTATAGTTAGGGCTATGCTAATTTTACCTTTGCCTTCCATTCTGTATGAAAAATTATTACTTGGAATAAACTGATTATCATAATGTATTACATTATATTATTATTATAATATCACCTATAATATAAATACAGAGAGGTACAAACAAGAATAATAGACATAAGAATAATAGAATTCAAGTGTAAATCGAATAATATCATTGCCAGTAAAGTTGTACATATCATAGCTGATGAAATGATAAACAATCGGTAGATATTACTGGCATACTTTAATACAAAGCCTATAAGCATACCAAATACTGATTGAGTTAATATCAGAATCCATGTTAGGTAAGTGAAGCCGCGGAAGAATTGAAAATCTTCATCTAAATGGAATGAGAGAGAGAGAGAAAAAAACAGAAACTTAGAGTGAAATTGTGTGCGTGCGTGCGTGCGTGTTGTATTGCAATCAGAGTTTCCTGGAGTTCTAGTGAGAAGTCGTGACAAGTGAGGTCTATCCAGATGTCACGTGTGAGGATGGATGTCCCACCAACAACATTAGTTGGGGTCCCGCTAAATCATGAATCAGTAGAAGTTAATATTCATGGGCTGGCCATTGAAGAGTCGGGTCCCAGTGGCTGAGTGGTATACGAGCATGCCTTGTAACCGGTAGGCCCTGGGTTCGAACCCTGGCGTTGGTTGCGTACTGCCAACGATTCCCAAACTAGGATGAAACAGCAGCTATCCAGTAATGCTAGTGGCTGGTTTTCAATGGTTCTCTTAATGATTTCAATCCGTGATCAACCTGTAAAAACAAAACTAATCCTTAAAAAACCAAACTATAGAAAATCAGATAATAATACATTTAGGGTCAAGTTAAACTTTAAGCACCAGTGACTACCATTGGAGTGCGACCACACCAATGCCTTTGAAACGCTCCCTGAGCAAGTCAGTGAAACCTGGCAGATAATGTTGTTGTCATTATCGATAAAATATGCTCATCGAAGCCAAGGACAAGTTAGGGTTAGGTCAAAACTTAATAAAGGTGAATTTAGGGTTAGTTCGATTCAGATTACAGTTAGTTTAGGGATATCTTCACGTTACGGATAGGTCCAGGAACACATTAGGGTTAGTGTTGGGGTTAGAAGACCTAAATAATTACATGCATAGAATGTGGTTAAATTACTCTGTTGATATAAGAATAGAACGTGTGCACTGTGGTAGTGTATAATTCCATTGTGGGTAACATTTATTTTGATAAAGTCCCAAAGTGTTATACAGCTATATTTACTGATGACAACGTTTCGAGCACAATTTATTGCTCAGGAAATATTTCTTTATTACACTATGAGACTTTATCAAAGTAAATTTTACCCACAATGGAATTATACTCTGCTGATACTCTAAAATTGAGAGCCAACGATTAGCATGTATTCAAGATCATTTGAGTGTTCGCACCCCTGGGACGCTGTTGTTGAACTTCGTCCTATTTTCATCACATGCAAGATCAAGGTATCCTCTGTAACACTTTTCTACATTTTTTATGCATTATTTCATAAAAAATATGTGTGTGTGCTGATACAACTCGTCACTGCATTTTTTGGTAATATATTGTTATTTAACACTCCATTGACTTGGATTATTATTCTTATATTTATAATGTTAGTGAACTCTAGTATAAGTCCCCTACAAATTAATTGGTGAGCCCGATAAGAACACGGATTATTTTGGCATATTCATATTCTTATTTTTGCTATTTTGTATATTCATTGTGATTTTGTGTGTGGTTTATATTTGTATCCTAATTTGCACCAATAACCTCATATTTAAAATGTCATCACCTCAATCCGGTCCATCAAGCGAGCAGACAACTAATAGCGAGACAAATGCCACAATAAATGCCATCACTGATTTTCGTTTACCTCAATACGGTTTCGCAGAACCAAGGATTTGGTTTGCGGTAATTGAGCCGTTGCTAGAAGCACGGGGCATTAAGTCCCAGATAGCCAAATATGGTATGGTGCTGGCAGAACTCCCTCCGTCAGTATTGACAGAAATCAGCGATTTCATCGAAAATCCTCCAATGGAACATCAATTTGATAAACTTAAAGCCCTCCTCATACAACGCACCAGTTTGTCAGATGAGAAAAGAATCCAACAATTGCTCACAGGCTGTGAACTAGGCCCACGTATACCATCCCAGCTGCTCAGGCACATGCGCCAGTTAATCGGACATCATAAAGTAGACGAGGTAGTGCTGAAACAGATGTGGTTGCAACGTTTACCTAGAAATGTCCAGCAAATTTTAATCATCTCAGGAAAGTCGTATGACTTAGACCAACTAAGTGACATGGCAGATAGTATTATGGATGTTTTATCTGATAACACCATAAGTCACATAGCATCTGATAGTGCCACACCGTGTCATTCCACACCCACGGCAGACACACCGATACTCGCCGCCATTGCAGACTTAGCGGCAAGGATTGACAAGTTGGAAACTAATAGGTCTGGTCAACGAGTCCGGAGGCTGAGTTCACAAAGAAGGTCACCATCACAACGACGATCCTTCTCACGACAGCGTTTTCACACGTCTTCTCGGGATAGTAATATATGCTGGTATCACTGGAAGTTTGGACGTCATGCCCTGAAATGTTTAAAACCGTGCAGCTTTAGCGAAGCCAACCAGGCTCAGGGAAACGCCTCAGCCAGACAGTGATGGCGACAGCTGTTACTGGCAAGCAAACAAGTCGCCTCTTCTATGTAAAGGACAAAACTTCCGACACTTTATTACGTCGGCGTTTCACATGGATTTTTATAGCAGCCGACGTCGGTCACACCATCCTCGGAGTAGATTTCTTGAGTAATTTCAACCTGTTAGTTGACCTCAACAATAAAAAACTGATTGATAACAACACCCATCTAAAGATCTATGGAATTATCTCCAGCTATTCTGTCTATAATACTAGTATTGAAAGACCAGCAGATTGCCCTTTTTCCGCCCTACTTCATCGTTTCCCTAAAATTCGTAGGCCGTCGTACAACATCGAGGACATCCCTCACACAGTCACTCACAAGATAGTTACTACGGGTCAACCAGTTTGTGCTCGTCCTCGTAGATTACCCCGGACAAATTGGCAGCAGCCGAGGAAGAATTTGAACACATGATGCAGCTCGGCATCATCAGACCCTCCAATAGTCCTTGGTTTTCGCCCTTACACATGGTGCCTAAAGCTGACCATGATTGGAGGCCATGTGGGGATTACCGACATTTAAACAATGCCACAGTTCCCGACCGTTACCCTATTCCCCATTCATATTCATGATTTCTCCCTGACATTACACGGAAAAACCATAGTTTCTAAAGTGGACTTGGTTAGGGCCTATCACCAAATACCAGTTGCCCAAGAGGATATCGAAAAAACGGCCATTATCACACCTTTCGGTTTGTTCGAATTTGTCCGCATGCCATTTGGCCTAAAGAACGCCGCACAATCCTTCCAACGGTTCATGGATCAGGTCATACAGGGTTTGGATTTTGTATTTGTATATATCGATGACGTTTTAATTGCTAGCTCGTCGCCCGAAGAACATACTGATCACCTCACCATCTTATTTCAACGATTTGAGCAACATGGAGTCGTCATTAACCCCAAAAAGTGCATATTCCGTGTCTCCTCTATACAGTTTCTGGGACACCACATAACTGCGAATGGTATTACGCCTTCGGAGGAAAAGATAGAGTCCATCAAAAGCATCGCTTATTTTGTGCACAGATGCCTCCCAAGTAGCTGTAGGGGCAGTATTACAACAAAAGATGAAGGGCGAAGTCACCCC
Source organism: Trichobilharzia regenti (assembly GCA_944472135.2). Taxonomy (NCBI): domain Eukaryota; kingdom Metazoa; phylum Platyhelminthes; class Trematoda; order Strigeidida; family Schistosomatidae; genus Trichobilharzia; species Trichobilharzia regenti. The sequence continues at coordinate 46,497,745 of OX235268.1, forward strand.
ACTCGCATTCTTTTCTAAGAAGTTGGAACCGGCTCAGACACGATACAGCACTTTTGGGAGAGAATTGCTGGCCATATATCTTGCAGTGAAGCATTTCAGTTACTTACTACAGGGCCGGCATTTCACTATTTTTACTGACCACAAGCCCCTGTGTCATGCTTTCACTACTTCACTCGATAAACACTCCCCTAGAGAAGCCAGACAGTTGGATTATATCTCCCAATTTTCAACCGACATCAGTACATCAAAGGGGATGCGAACGTGGTAGCCGATTCTCTTTCAAGAAGTGACATTAACCAGCTCCAAACGTCGGTAGACATCAGTCTTGATCGTATGGCTCAATTACAAAGAGATGACGTTGAACTCCAAACCTGCCGCAGAAACTCTTCCTTACAGCTCAAAGATGTGCCTATCCCCTTATCAGATGCAACCATAGTCTGCGATGTATCTACCGGCACTAATCGTCCATTTGTCCCTCTCAGTTGCCGAAAAGCATTGTTCGAACATTTACATTCGCTTTCTCACCCTGGAGTACGCGCCACGGTCAGACTGATCAGCGAACGCTTCGTGTGGCCTAAAATGAACTCTGACATTCGGAGATGGGCACGAGAATGTCCAATGCCAATGCTCCAAAGTACACCGCCACACTATTACAACCCCGAAGACGTTTGAATTACCCGAAAGGAGATTTCAGCATATCCATATAGATATCGTGGGACCATTGCCAACATCAAGGGGATATACACATATCCTGACAGCGATTGATAGATTTACTCGTTGGGCTATTGCATGCCCCTTAAACGACATATCTGCTGAAAACGTTGCTTTAGTTTTTCTCGACCGTTGGGTGTCAAACTACGGTGTACCAACTACTATTACATCCGACCGCGGTCCTCAATTCCAATCGACACTCTTTCGCGAACTGACGAGACTTCTGGGAGTGAAACATATCTCCACAACAGCCTATCATCCGGCAGCGAATGGTCTAGTGGAAAGATTCCACAGACAACTGAAAAGCTCCCTGATGGCGCAGAATGATACATCTAAGTGGAGTGAATACTTACCTTTGATTTTACTTGGTATCCGATCTACTATCAAAGAAGATTTAGGATGTACACCGGCTCAACTTGTCTATGGCACCAACCTAACCTTGCCTGGACAGCTAGTCCCCTCAGCCGATTCCACAGACGTGAACATTGCCGACTTCACTAACCGATTAACTAGACAAATGCTTCAACTTCAACCAACAGCACCTCGACAATCTCCCCGACGAGATCAGATCAACAAACATCTACAAACTTGCAAATTCGTCTTCATTCGAGTCGACGCCATCAGAAAAGGATTGCAACCTCCATACGAAGGACCCTTTCAAGTTATTAAACGTTCAGACAAACACTTTACAGTGAACAAGAATGGAAAACGAGAGACTATTTCAATTGATCGAATCAAACCCGCATACACCGACAACGACTTCGAATCTACATCGGCAGCTGCGCAATCAAATAATCAAACATCCGATTCCACTCCACCGGCACCAAGTCTTATCCTCCCTCCATATCAAACACGTAGTGGTCGGCAAATCAGTAAACCGGCTCGCTACGTTCATTTTGAGGACTAACAAAAAAAAAATAATTAAAAATTATTATTATCTTTTTCGTTTAGACATTATCATCATGACCGTTAGTATTTCGTCGTAAACTTTGATGTTACTATCACTATTATTTATTTATATGTACCTCACCTAAAAAACAGGTATCGTCCTTTTCAAAAACTATTGATCTTTAATCCATATTTTTTAATGTTTCTTTCCCCTCCTTAATTACTGTGTATTTACATATTTTTCTTTATACATTAAAAATCTATGTTCAGGGTGACTTTCTATTTCAATTTTTATTGCTGAACTCATTGTATATGCTTTCAGACTTTACATGATTCACATACCTTCTCGCGTTTATGCATGTTGTAATATATCCCTATTTTTATCCAAAAATTGCTATTACTATTATTATTTACTTCATAGTTTTACTTATCATTTTCCGGTTGTCTCTCCGGACCTCTAGGGGGGGAGCCGTGTGGAGTACGTAACAATGTGATTGTACACTTTTTGGTTACTTGTATAAATTCGAGATATTGTACATAATTTTTGTTTAAAACGCTTCTTGTTGAAATATACATAACTTCCGTGTACAATTGAAAAATACACTCTGCTGTTGGAGACTTCGTCTTCTCCCTGGTCACTTCTGCTTACTTGCTCCACTCACACCGTGTTGTATACTTCGGATTTATTGTAGGAGCCTACTACTCTCAACCGAAGACATTTCTACAACCGGAACACAGCAGCTACAGCAGACGCAACCCAATCAATTAACGTACCCGTGGATTATATACATAATTTGTAGCAGAGGACTTAGACTTTATATCCAAGTAATCCTTTTTGTTGATACAACTCGTCACTGCATTTTTTGGTAACATATTGTTCCTTCATGCATTTATTCCCCTTGATAAATTTGAATAAAGCGAGAACAACATTGATTTGTTGCAAGCTGTAAGCAGCTGACGAGAAGCCAACGAAATAAATGATGGTACCATGTTATTCTGCACAAATCAATGTTGTTCTCGCTTTTATCAAATAATATATTGTTATTTAACACTCCATTGACTTGGATTATTATTCTTATATTTATAATGTTAGTGCTTAAAGTTCAACTTTGCCACTTTTAGATTACATTAGAATAATGGAGAAATGTAATGGAGATTTTCGGGATACTTTTGTACATTAAGTGCGTTGGTGGCACAGTGGTGGAATGCTCGCTAACTACGTCACACGTGGTTCAGGGTTCAGTCCCCGGCCGACACACTTTTTTAACTCGCTAAGCCAATAATAAGTCTGGTAAAGAGGAAAGTTTGGGTATGAGGCTGGCTAGCAATCCTATCCCGTAAAAATAAATACCACCGCTGCCGAAACTTCAATGCTCTAGCTTGAAGCCCCCCTTGTGTTCTGCTGGGAACTTAAAGGAATAAAAATCATAAAAACTAAATGTTAGTGTGAATTATTTTCAACTAACCTGTAATTCCTTTCCGATGCACTTCAAAAATAAGAGCGATACCATTGACAATTACCCCGAATGTATAAAGTAGAAAGTTTTGTAAATGTATACTCATCTAGAAATTGAAGAAAAAAGCAGGATTAAAAACAATGTAAGCAGTATGTAGTACTTTAGTAGGCGGTAATTCTTTTGTGTTTCCATTCCTGGTGTTCCGAACAAAACATGGGGCTTTAAAAATTCCAGCAGTGTTCGTGTTGTTTTTACAGAGTGAGACTGCTAGTTTCCCTTCCAACAGCTTTCCTTTTTCTCGCATTACTACTTTCTCGGTGAGGTTTAGATGCGGAATTGGAAATGGACCACACGAGTAGCTAGAATATATCCTACTATTGAGCTACTGACTAACTACACAGTAGGTAAGATTCAAACCTGAATATGCATTTAGTACATTTTTAACGATATAACTGCTGTTGTCCTGTGAAACAGATATCAGAAATACAACAAAACAATTCATATTCATGTAGTCAAACGAAGTAACTATCCAGCATACTTGGGGATGGTGAAATGATTATAAGCCGTTTTAGTGAACAAAAAAATAAACTCAAGTTTTGGTTTACAGGGATTTGATTGGTCTTTTTCAGGATTTCGTCATGAGCTAACATCAGTTAGAGAACCACTGGAAACCAGTACTGGAGTATTGGAAAGCTGTTTCGCCAGCTTAGTTTGGGATTCTTTAGCAGTACGCACCCATTATCGAGGTTCGAACCCAGGGACTTCTGGTTACAAGGCGACCTTGTACACCATTAAGCCTCTTGGAATTGATCCACTGGTTCCCTAACCAATGTAAGTTCATTATGAAATCTTTGCAAACCAACATTTGAATATCATTATGACGCTCACTGCTGACTGGTCCTATTCAGATAGGCAGTTACATGGGTTCTGGTGAGGGGTCGTGACTAGTGAGGTATAGCAGATTGGGTGCGAGAACAAATACTCACCAGAGATGGCATTCACTAGTGGTCGCTGTTTATCATGAATTGGTAGAAGCTGGAATTCATGGACTAGCCATTGTATCGGGCTGGTCCCAGTGTCTGGATGGTCTACGCGCTGGCTAGCCTTGTAACCATAAGGTCATGGGTTTGAAACTCGGTGAAGTGGGTGCATACTGTCAGTACTCCCTGTGGCTGCCTTCCAATGATCTTCTAGCCGATATCAGGCCATGATGAATTCCTGTTTCGAACAAAATCTTCATCAGTTCTTACAGTTATAGGTCCATAGAAATAAAAGAATTCTTGTTATTGACAACATTAATGTTTTGTAGATAACATTGAGTCATTAAGATCCATAGATTATAGTTCAAAAGCAATAATATGCATAACACCAAACCAATTGAGTAAAAGATAAATTAGACAAAATAATAATACAGAATTTATGAATTGATAGGCTTATACAGCAGGCCGAGGTCTTTTGAACGTTGAGTTACGGTTGTTTTAAGCGAAATGAAATGGTCTCTACTATTCGGAATATTCAATATCCAGAGGTCTTCGGCGACTTATTTAGTACTCGACAGGAAGATAGGTAGATAGATGATAAAAAGAAACTGCTCAATATACTGGCTTTTTGGAAGATTTGAACTAATTGGTTATTTTATCCCTTACAGATACCTTTGAGCTGTTATCTATTGATCTCAATCATTTAAATGTTATTTAAAACACTAGTGTTACTAATAACAATAATTCCTCAACTGTTATAGACATCTTACTGCAAAACCTTATGAAAAAGAAATTATCGAAAGGGATGTTTGTGGAGTGATACAGATTGATAGGAAGTGGTCAATATTGAAATCAACGTTTTAAGTCAATGACTGACTGCACAGGGGTAGAGGTGTTTATTCCTTAAATAAGGAATTATTTAGCCTACGTTGTGGACGCGAAATAACCTCATTGGACAACCTTGTTTAAGCTTAGGCCAACTGCCAACCAATCAAAATAATTTATTGCCCTCTCACCTACCTAACTAAACTTTAATTTGTCTGAGAATGTGTAAATATGGAGCCTTTTTCATTCAATAAGGGTCTGTTCTCCATTCTCTTATCTTCTTCCATTACACATTCTTTATTTACTCATTAGTGCAGTTAAAGTATAGTAGCCTTCGACAACCGATTTGGGTTACACGTGGTATAACCATTTCCGATTAGATCTTCTGTTTCTGATATCCAAGCAATTGAGTGTTTGTGATAAATGGACTAATTGAAGTTCCTATAAACATGTAGGTGCGGAAGAAACTTGATAGGGACCTTAGGGTAGATTAGTGAAGAGAATTAGAAACAATAAAAGGATATCAAAACAACATGTGATCTATTGTCATCATTCTAACAATTTTTCGGCTTTTATTGCCCCTTAATTCCCATTAGAATTGCCGAGGATCAGTGATAAGGTCGATGAGGGTGGCTGCTATAATATATCTTCCTCAAAAAGTCAACTTTTCGAAACTTAAAACATATATATCTATCGGCAAGCTAATGAGCGAATACTAGCAACCGTTGTTATATTACATTGTTATTATTGTTCCCTTGGTTTCTGAGAAGAATACAGGCCTTCAACAGCCCATCTACCCACTGTCATATTCTGTGCAAATCTATTCAGCCAACTGGCTCTACGACTGCCGATAATCTGTCATTTCCTCAGCCAACTCACACGACCTCCTCTCACTGACGACCCACTAGTTGCTCCCCAATCACCTACCACTCAAAAGATGACCTGAACTGCACGCGATGTCGTTCGATGATCTCCTCACTGGTGTGTACCAAATCCATCTTCTTTGTCTCCTACATATATATCGAACGATAGATTTTTGACGGCTTTGTCTCTAGAGTCACCGCCTGCTAATTCTTTCTCGCCAACCATTTGGTCTTCAATATGGAATCAGTGAAGTTGTCACCTATTGACAAAAGTCCGCAACAGGCTGTTGGGAATGCTATTCTTGACGTGAGCTCCAAGTTTCTGGCCCACGTAGAAGGAGTGACTGACTTCACTTTTGTGTTGAGAATCCAAATCTTGTTCCTTATACTGAGAGAAGGGGGGGCGGCTGGTTTCCAAGCTGATTTCATATTGATGAAGGTGCACCATCCTGGCTGATTTGAAACGATGCTTCCTTAATAAGTGAAGGAAATAACCTCTTTCAGATTTCTTCCGTTGACAGTGATCGGTGTGCAACTATTTTAATATCAGCTTTATCACCCTTTTATAACTATCTTTATCACCATGTCAAGAAACAAGAAATAAATTACATTTTGGAATTTAGTAAACGGTTGAAAGAAAGACTGGAATATTGAGGGAAATTTTTCTACAGTTTCCATCGACAAAAACACTAAACAGAGAGAAGGAGATTTACGGCGATTATGTCTGACAACATATTGGGTAAGTCAACATAATTGAAATTTAAAAAAATCTTGGACTGGAAGTCACTACAGGCAGTCCTTCAGGAAATCAACAGTCAGCCTGAAAAGCTCAATTGTAGCATTTATAACTGCAACAATGAGTGGCAAAGATATGAATCTGTTAAAGAATACTAATTCGTCCTTGGTGTTAATAAACTACGAAATATTAGGCTCAGGGTTTTCTGATGCTTATGCCCTCCAATCACTTAACTCCAAAGATGAAAACGATGCTGTTTTATGCTATGAAGATTTTCACAATTTAATAAAATTATTGTACGAACATAAGGGTGCAGATTAAAGCTGTTTGTAAAAATGACGCAGTGCTCAATCTATCTAGATAATCAATCCTACATAGAAAACTTAGTGATAGCTATTTCGTCCTAGTTTGGGACTCTGCATCAGTACTCACCCACCGCAGGGGGTTCAAACCCAGGACCTTCTGGTTACAAGGCTGGAGAGCTCGTATACCATTAAGCCACTGGGTTTCGATCCAATGGTCAGCCAATGAATCCTAACTTGTGCCAATTCACGACATAGCGCTACCACCAGCCAATGTCTCCCGTGGCGAGCATTTGTCCTCAAACACAACCTGCTGCACCCTACTGGCCACGACTTCTCACTAGAACCAGCCCAGGTAACTACCTATTTGAATAGGGTAAGCCGCTAGTGAGCATCTCATCGACATTCAAGTGCTGGTTTGTAGGGATCTGATTGGTTACAGGATTTCATCATGAGCTGATATTGGTTAGAGAACCATTCTATTTGTTGGTGTTGACATCTGAATACTATTCTCACAGTTCAGTACTGCATTAACAACAGAATATTTTTTATATGTAATTGAAAATTTTATTTCATATCGTTTAATGTAAACCAAAATCACACGCTCAGTGATTGGTTAAAGAATATAAACTATACATGTATATAAATAGCACCTTGATCACTTGAAAATATACCTTGGCCTCCGTGTCTTGCTTTGTGCTGTTAAACTTTCATTAAAAAAAAAACTGACTTCAAATTTGACTTCACTTAGAGAACCATTGAAAACCAGCCATTTGAAGAAATCCTCGTTTGGGACTAACCAGTAATAAGCACCCACCGCATGGGCTCGTACCCACTACTTTCTAGTTACAAGGCTAGCGAGCCTGTAGACCACTTAACCACTTAGACCCAAATCAATGGCCAGTTCATGAATTCTAACATCACTAGTGACAAGCTACAGAACGGAGTTTCCTGTAGTCCTAGTGAGAAGTCATGGGGTCAATGGAGTTCGGACAAATGCTTGCAGATGACAATGGTATGACTGGTATGAAGTCGAGCGCATGGACCAGTGAGCCACAGCTACATTGTAAAGAATTACAACAATATGTGGTATTCCAATTTTGACGATGGACTAACATCAAACAAAGTTAGAGAACGTTTGAAAACCAACAGAGAGTACTGGACAGGTAATATTGGGTGGTCATAGCAGTAAAATCACACACTGGTAAAAGTTAGAATTCATAGGATTTGTCACTGAGTCGGGGTTCCAGTGTCTGAATGGTCTATGAGCTCGCCAGTCTTTAGACTGCAAGGTTCTGGCTTCGAGTCTCAGTGGGTGTGTAATGCTAATTGGTGGTAAACTAGCCTGACGCAACTACTGTCTAGTACTATCCTGCTGCTTTTCTAACTGATATCAATCCGTAGTCAATCTTGAAATATAATTTTGAATAAAGCAATAACAACATTTGTTTTTGCAGAATAAAATGGTACCACCATCATCGCTCATTTCGTTGACTTCTCATCAGCTGCTGCTTACAGGCCAAAGTCATTATTAAGTGGTATGTCTACAGAAACAATTTTAACATACTTGCACAGAGTTCATTTTAAGCCAAAATCAATCAACCAACATATGCATACAATATATATATATATATATATATATATATATATTATTATTATTATTAAACAGTATTCCGAACAATAATGATCATGCACAATGGAAACTTTCAACATTACATAATCAGATGAAAGAGAGATGAAAATATCCAGTAACCAGGGCAAATAAAGACTGATAACTGATTTTTTCTAAACGCATAAATAAGTTTCAGGCGCTTGATAGAGATGACTTCATCAAACTTGGCATGGGTCATGAGATGGACATCGCAAGATCGCTGAAAATTATCAATAGGTAAAAGAGTTTAATTCTCCTCAAGTTTGCCGTAGCGATATATATACAGCCTACCCCCAAATATTCATCAACTTTATTCAACAGCTGTACAACAACGGTCCACGTCAAGTGATCCACAACGAAACACTCAGCGAGGCGTTTGGAGTAAAAACAGAAGTCAGACAAGGCTGCTTATTATCACCAATGATATTCCTAATTTGCAATTAATAGTGTTCTCTGAGCTGGTTGGTTGAGTTGACGAGCTTTCCTCGTCCTTCTAGACAACATCTTCAGTGCAATATTTAGCCTAATTCCTAATTGTGGTGGACTGGACTTATGCATCAGACAGCGAGTGGGAAACGAGAAGACAGGGATATCCTGGACCGACGTGAAGAAACTAGAAGACATGGATTTCGCGCGTGGATGATTTATGCTTGATGTCACACAAAATCGAAGACTTACAAGAGAAAGCCGACAAACTGGTCGAAGAAGCAGCCAGCGATGACAGGATTCCAGGTGAACATAGACAACGTGGAGGTTATAAAAATAACCAACCAATAACAACAACAACAACAGCAACATCCAGCTCCAATCAAAATCAATGGGAGGGATTTGAAAGAGGTTACTTCATTCACTTATCTAGGGAGCATTATCTCGACTACAGGCAGTCGGAACGGACGAGGATGTCAAATTGAGAATCGGGAAGGCGAGAAACACATTCATCAACCTGAAACCAATCTGGAAATCGTCTTCATTCAGCATCAACAACAAAATTCGGTCGGATTTTAAATACGATACAAACGTAGAGTCAGTCAGTTCTTCTATACGGATCAAAAGCTTGAAGGGCGACCGCATGACCCACAAAGAATATTTCCAACAGCCTGTTGCAGACCTTTATCAACCAGCAACTGTATTCGCTGGATCTATACTGAAGATCAGATGGCCGGGCTGGAAAAAATCACCAACAAGAAACTATGGGAACAATCAAAACAAGAACAAACCAATCGCCAACCAACAAATATGCAGGAGAAAGTGGAGATGGATTGGACACTCACTCGCTGAGGAGGCCACTGCTGGGTGATATCGTGCGCGCGTCAGGCCATTGTTCGAGTGGAACCAGGCCGAAAGGGAGGCGCCGATTGGGACATCAGTGCAAGGGTGACATGGAGGAGATCGTGTGAAGAGGAGTTGAAACAGTATGAACAGACTAACATGGATTCAGGTGAAAAGTACAGGATAAGCAAGACAGAAGCAAAAGGAGACGTGCAGTTGTGAAGCTCTATGTTCCATTATAAACCCAAGAGAACAATAATAATAATAACAATGATTGGTTAAAGATTATGATTTTTATAAATAGATAATTAGTGGTTTGGTCAATTGAAAATATACTTTGCCTTCTGTGTCTCACCTTCTGATGTGTTACACTTTTATTTTTCTACACTGACTTCAAATTTGACTTCACTTAGAGAACCATCAAAATCAAGCATGGAATACTGGACAGCCAATTGAAATCCTAGTTTGGGACTAACCAACAATACGTACCCACCTCAAGGATTCGAACCCACTACATTCTAGTTACAAGGCTAAGGAGCCTGTAGACCACTCAGCCACTGACAACCAACTCAAAAGGGCCAGTTCATGAATTCTAACAACACTAGTGACTGGCTACAGTATGGAGTTTCCTGCAGTTCTAGTGAGAAGTCATGACTAATTTGGGGGCCATCCCGTCAGCAGTGAGGACAAATGCTCGCCAACGATGACATTGGCTGGTGCCAATCGCGCTAAACTCACTAATCGACAGAAGCTAGAATTCATGGACTGACCACTTAGTCGGGTTTCAGTAAGTGAATAGTCTACGAGCTCGTCTTTTAACAGTTAAGTCCTGAGTCCAAACCTTTGTGTTGGATGCGCACTGCAAAAAAGTCTCACACTAGGCCAAAAGAACAGTTGACTATCCAGTACTCCATGCTGGTATTCAGTGGTTCTCTAACTGATGTCAATGTGTAGTCAAACGTGAAAAATAATTTTTTTAAAATATTTTATGACTTACATATGAGTGTTTTTTCATCACATGTTCAGTATAAACACCAGATAATCCAGAGACTGTACAATAGGCGGAAATCATAATTATACCATGTGTTGTAATATGAATAGTTGATGATGATATCGGATGAAGAACACATGAAATACTCTGACATGTAGACGGTGGAAGAGAAGAAGACTTCATAAAGGCTTTTTGTGCATCAAAATTTCCATAGCTGAAAAAAAGTTAATCATAATAATCATCGAAATAATAGATTTGTGTATTCTCAGTTTCCCCCAAAAGAAAAGTAGATATTATCAAAAGAAAAGTCAGTATTGCTAAATGTTCTATTCAGCTTGGGTAACACATGTCGACACTCAACTTTACGATAGTTTGCCTTCAGTTTTTGGGGCAGTTGAGTTAGATTTCTTCTCGTTTCTTTTTATTCTAGTTCAAATAGTACGGCTTCATGGTCGAAGCTATGAAGTTTTAGTGGCGTTTATGGTTTTACGATGGAGAGTGGTTAGCCTTACTCTCAGCCTACCCTGTTTCGCAGTTTGCCACTGACTAGTGAGCTAGGTGAGGTATTTGTGTGTTCGTCGGCTGTGATACAATCTCAGACCGTTTGAGTGACTGACGAGCATTCTCTTCCTCGATCACCGACACACTGTTGAATCAGATATAATGCCCAGAATTAGTGGTGAGTATATAAGTGGGGACATGGAATATCCGCACCATGTATGAGATTGCCAAAGCTTCCCAGATTGCAAATGAGATGAAAAGATATCGATCCACACAAAAAACTTGGAGGATCTGGACTTCGCCGATGTCAAATATGTCTGATTTCCCACAAACCGGAAGATATGCAAGTGAAAAGCAACAAGCTGACAGAAGAAGCATCGAAGATAGGACTTCAGGCGAGCATAGATCAATCAGAGGTGATGAAGATTCCTGGCCAACACCACCACCACCAACAACAACAACAGACAACAACCAGCCAGCATAAATGGGAGGAACCTGAAAGAAACCATCTCCTTCACCTACCAACCTAACTGAGAAGCATTGTTTCAACTACAGGCGGAACTGACGAGGATATCAAAGCCAGAATCGGGAAAGCAAGACAAGCCTTCATTAATCTCTAGTCTGTGTGGATATCAACAGCACTCAGCATGAAAAAGAAGATCCGGATTTTCAACTCCAATGTGAAGTCAGTGCTACTTACTATATGGCTCAGAGACTTGGAGCGTCATATATGATATGTATCCACATGATGTGTGTTTTGTTTTGACAGTCTATTATATTTTGCTATGTGTATATGGATCGATATTTCATTATAACTGACTTTTGTCTGTCCACTAAATAAATAAACATGTATGACCTTGTTATCACATGACATTGCAACCAATCATGTTAAGACTGGCTATTTATTGGTTCATGTGTATTAGCCATTTTCATATATGCTTTTGTATTAGACCCTTGTTCATTTTCTTGTTCACACACTTTTTCGTACACTCGTACCATTTCACTCACACTCTTGTGTGACATCTATTTTCCTTGTCTGGAAAATACAAGTATCATCGTAACCCTAGTGGTCTTCTGATTTCCCTCTTTCCGCGGCGTCAGGACTATTAACTACTCGACGAGTACATAAAAATATATTACCTCAAACAAACTACAGACCTTCATTAACAGTTGTCTTTGCTCAATACTACTCAAGGTCAGATGGCCGGCCAGAAAAAGATCAGCGACAGGGATCTCTGGCAATGAGCGAACCAACCAGGCAGGAAGAAATCAAGATGGATTGGCTGGTCATACTCTCAGGAAACCATCAAGTGACATCACTAGACAAGCCATTGCTCGAGTTGGAACCAGAAAGGGAAGCGGCGAGTTTGTCATCAGTGCAAGGGTGATGTGAAGAGGAGATGAAAGTGTGTGGGCAGACTTGGAGCGGGGTGAAAAAGTTGACAGAAAACCAAACGCAATGGAGACGCGCGTCTGAAACCCTATGTTCCTCTGGTAATTAAAGGAAATAATAATATAAGTGATCGCCAAAAACGAATTTACTCCCCCCCCTTCGTTTCACTGCCTTCATAATGCATATAACAGAGGGGGTTGACAACGATTTGAATTCCCTCAGGTAGAGTTAGTCTTACGTCATTTTGTATTGATCGCTTAGGGGAATACTGTAATCACGTCAATTGTTGCAGTTAAGCTCTTTTATAGATGATTTATCGACTTTTGCTTCACACAACTGGAATGTCTATTGTGGCATTTGCTATACTATGCACGAAAACACCCCGCACCCACTTTTATCCACATCTTTTCAAAATTACTAGTGACTTTCAAGTATGGCTATACAGGAAATACCAGTTTGTGTACTAGTGAACAAGTGTGTCATGTAATACTTTATTGTACAGTGGAGATGACGAAAGTAACGCAAATAATTTGGAATTTAGAGCCTTTGTTGTACTAATGCATAAAGAAGGAACATCAGAGATCCTAATAAGCTTCTCATTGGAGCTGGAATTAGGGTAGTACATAAACTAAACATCTCAATCAGAGATACACTTTCCTGGCTTAAGGATCCGATATATGCAATTAAGGAAAATAATATAATTTACCAAATAATATGTAATGCTGATAATATGTAAGATCAGTTACATAGATCAAACTAACAGATTGAGTTCTATTAGATTACCAGAATACAGAAATCAGGCTACAGATAGAATGATTTACACTGTTTATTTAAATAGGCTGAAGAAAATCCCAGCCATTGCAATGCGTTCACTTGTATGTAATTACACAGTAGAATGAGACAGGGTAAATGTACTAGGAAGTATATTATTGTAAGGTGAAGGAGGAAAAAGAGGTTATTCACGGAATCTTTGTTAGTTGAATCAACATCAAACACGTGCAATCAGAATGCCGCAATATTGTTAATACATCAAACGAACAAAGAATATTCACATCTTCGATAAACTGTTCTTCGTCATCAGGTTCTACAGTTAGTTATATATATACATAACAGTGAGTGAATGAACTAGTGTTATTAACAACATTAATGTTGTTTAAATAACATCGAATCAATAATGGTAATAGTATCAATGGATTACAGTTCGACAGCATCAACATAACACTATACACTGAATGAATATCAGAAGAATTAGGAGAAATAATAACACAAATTCATGAATCTATAGTCTTCACTGAAAATCGACCAGGGCAGTAGTAGTGACTGGCTGAACTTGCTTCTTCAGCACACACAGAACTGGCTGTTTCACGCAAATCGCGATAGACTGAGCTGCTTGGAGTATGTGGTTCCTGGATGTTTCTGGCAATTTATTTGGTACCCAGTAGATGGTGAATAAGGTTTCTAAAATCTTGGCTTTGTGGCCAGTTTGCACCAGGTGGTCTAATATACGGCTACTGATGCTCCTCACTATACCTTTGCTTAGCCATAGTGGAAGATGTTCTCGAGTACGAGAAATCAATTTTCTAGACCAATAGCCAATATAACTCGCTCCATTACAAGCGCAGTTGAATTGATAGATACAATTTGAAGTGGCCAGCTAGTCTAGGTACTTCATCTTTCAGTCGAGGTAGCACCATCGGTTGTGTAGGAAATAATACTTGTAGTTCGCCAGCATTAAAAGTTCTTTGAACTGATTTTCTTAATTTCTTCGCAATTATCTCGCTTGGTATATCGCCCATGAATTGTAGTCGTACATGAAGTGGCTTCTTGTTTACAGATAGTGAGTAGTCCTTTTCCACCTTCTTCGTCATATATTTCTTGATAAATTTTTCGGGATAGCTATTTTCAATCAAGGTATCATATACAATCCTTAATTCATCTTCACTTACTTCTTCTGAGTATATAGCTCTAACCTTGTGGCTGAGGGTCTTTACTAAATTTCTTTTGTACTTGATAGGAACGAAGCTGTGAAAATGTGTATATTGTCCTGTCCAAGTACTTTTCCTATACAAATTTCTTTTTATGGTGCCATCTGGTTTTCTTGTAAGTATGACATCCAGGAAGGCAATTCTGTCTTTGGATTCCTCATCGCATGTGAATTTCATAGCAGAATGTACTTCATTGTATTGAGTTATTACTGTGTGGTAAAAACCATCAAAATTTCGATATTAGACCACCTGGTCCAAACCCGCCACAAATCCAGCATTCACGAATCCTTCTCTATCATCTATCAGGTACCAAATAAATTGCCAAAAACATCTAGGAACCACATACTTCAAACATCTGCGTCTATCGCGATTTGCCTTAAACAACTGGTACTCTGTGTGCAGAAGAAACAGCTCCAGACAGCCACTACTACTGCCCTGGTCAACCTTCATTAGAGACTATAAATTCATGAATTTGTATTATTATCTTTCCTGATTTTTCTGATATTCAGTATGTATTGTTGTGTTTATGCTATCGAAGTGTAATCTATTGATATAACTATTATTATTATTATTGATTGATTGGATGTTATTTAAACAACATTAATGTTGTTAATAACACTAATTCATTGATTCATTCATTCACTATTATGCATATATAACTAATTGTTGAACCTGATGATGAAGAGCAAGTTATTGGAAAAAATATTCTTTCTTCGGTAGCCACTCTTTTTAAAAAAAAAATTCCAATAGGTATTTTGAATTATTTTATTTCACTAAACAATTATGCAATAAACTCAATAATTTTATTACATACCTGTGAACTATACCAGCAGTAAGTAATAAAAGAAGAGAGAACCATTGGATCAGTGTAATTCGTCTAAAATTAAAATAGGCACTTGAAATAGAATAGAAAAAATTAACCAGTAAAACAAAATTGTACAATAAACGAGGCATAAATAAATCGTACAAAATTTATAGTGAATGTAAGCATGTTTGGAACAATTTCAAAACCATTTGTGAGCACTACGGAGGGCACTGCATCATTCAGCAGTTATATAATGATGACATATACCAACAAGGCTGCCTACTATCACTGACTATGGAGGATTGGACAGTGATGAAGATACTTTGGGGAGCAAGAAGATAAGCACACTCTAGAAGGTCTGAACTTCGACGATGACTTATCTCTGGTGTCACATTAAACTCCAAGATTTACAGGCTAAAAACCAATGGATTGATAAAGGAGCCAGTGAAGAGCACCAGGACTTCAAGTGAATATATATAGAGAGAGGACAGAGGTAAAATACCTAAGATACCCGATAGAAAAAATCACAAACACTTAAAATGTTTGGAGTGAGAAATCTAAACGGGGAAGTCACCCTTATCATTTATCTAGGCGGAGCGGCTGACAGTATCAAACGGTGGAATTGGGAAAATAAGATAGATATTGATTTGATTACCTGGAAGACTTCATGATGAGCTGATATTAGTTAGAGAACCACTGGAAAACCTGGGAGTACTGGACAGCTGCTTTGTCTTAGTTTAGGGCTCTTCAGTAGTACGCACCCACCAGAGGTGGCTCGAATACAGCAACTGCTGGTCACAAGGCTAGCGAGTTCGTAGACCACTGAGCCAATGGCATCCGATTCATTGGGCCATGAATTCTAACTTCTGCCAATCCACAACACAGCGTGATAATTTCGCGATGTCTTTTTCGATGAGTTACTGCCTCATCTTCAACTTGCTCTACTCTACTGGCTACGGCTTCCCGCTACAGCAAGTTGAGGATGAGGCAGTAACTCATCGAAAAAGATATTTCGAAATGATCGTACTATGTTGTGGATCGGCAGAAGTTAGAATTCATGGCCCATTGAATCGGATGCCAGTGGCTCAGTGGTCTACGAACTCGCTAGCCTTGTGACCAGCAGTTGCTGTATTCGAGCCACCTCTGGTGGGTGCGTACTACTGAAGAGCCCTAACTAAGACAAAGCAGCTGTCCAGTACTCCCAGGTTTTCCAGTGGTTCTCTAACTGATGTCCGCTCATGATGAAATCCCCCACACAACTGATACTTGAAGATCTTGATTTGTCTGAAATCAGTGTTGAAATCTGCTGAATTCACTACAGAGATTTTCAAAAGTAATGTCAAATCAGTGCCTCTAAACAGTTCAGAGACTTGGAGAATCATTAAAGGCATCTTCGACAGGCAACAAGCTTTCATCAACAGCTGTTTCCGCTGGCGCCATACTGAAGATTATGTGGCTAGCCAGCGAGAATAAACAACGAAAAGCTCTGTCAGGTTAATGACCAGCCAACAATCTATTGCCCAACAAATATGAACAGGAAGGTGCGGATAGAATGGATACACGCTGACCGTTGGGTGGAGCCGCTTACTGGCGCCTCCTCACCCGCAGTAGGGAAACAATGATTTGGGCATGGGTTCAAGGGTGATACGGAAGAGTTCCTGTAGGCGGGAGAAAATGGCAGCCGGTCGGCAACCGTGGAGTCAGCTGAAAAGACTGTTAGGAACAGGACAAAATGGAGATGTACTGTTGAAAGACTAATTTCCACTTGGAACCCGGGGAATGATAATAACACTAGAAATAAAATTAGTCTTCTTCTTAGCCGGACAAATGATGCTATTTCCATGATAGGGTATTTCTCATTCACAACCTCAGGAGGAATGGAACAGCTATACCACTACATGTGTAACGACAGAAGATAAGGATCAGACAACAGATCGTTTTTTGAGAAAATCAACAGATATTTATAGATTTTTATGTACATTATTATTCGTTATCGTTAGGAGAGAAACAGCATCTTCTGATTGGTCGTTTCCTTGCTGAAAGTTATTCTGTCATCTCTTCGTAGCCATTTCTTTGAAGGTCAGACCATATATCTGAGATTCATACTCACTCACGCAAAGGCTGCCATGATTGGCTGTTGAGTTGCTCTTTGTTCTTGTTATTTTCTTGTGACCAAGACTTCGGAAGTAAACATTGACGTAAATTGCTGTCTACCAATTTTAGCTAGCAGACAGCTCTCAATACACATGCAGTTACGCACTAGTTATGATGGAGAAGATTTGTAGCTCAGGCGGATGATTTTGATGTGGTTGTGTTCTCTGAGCTGGATAGTTAATTCGCGAAGCTTTCATCGCCCTACTAGGCGGCATTTTCAGTGAATACTTCAATTCGATGAAGTGAGCATTTAGATTTCTCTACGAGTTTATTAATCATCTCTCCTGGTGACCTTGGACCTTGTGATTGGTTGTTTTTGTATTTTCACACCTTCTAGGCGGCTACTTGTATTGCAACTGATAGTTTCTTTGACTTGAACTTTGACCCTTTGTGTGTGAGGTTTCCTTCTTATCGGTTGATAAATTTTGTCTATCTCGATGTATCTATTGATTGATGATTCATTGGAATACCAGGCAGCCTTCTAAAAACTCTCTAGCATTCACAAATTAACTATCCAGCTCAAAGAACATAACCAGATCAAAAGTTACACGCTAGCATAAAATAGGATGAGGTTAAATGACAGTCTTTAAGTCTTGTAAAACGGGATGGACGGAGATATCAATGAAGGACTTTTCATTTCAATTTCCCAAACTGTTCAGTTACCATTGTTCATGCGATTATGAACAATAATAAATTGTGTTCGAAAAATGATCTAGTAAACAATACTGTTCAACTGTTTATATGAATTAATGCATTAAAAACAATAGAAAAAAACAAGTCAAAAAACATCTTCCACTATGGCTAAGTAAAGGTGTAGTGAAAACTATCAACAGTTCGATATTGGACCAGCCACAAAGCCAGCCAGCGTTGAAGAATCCTTCTCTATCATCTACCGGGTGCCTAATAAATTACCAAAACCGATCCAGACAGCTCCCACTACTGCCCTGGCCTTTAGTAGAGACTGTACAATCATGAATTTGTATTATTATCTTTCCTAATTTTTCTGATATTCATTCAGTTTGTTGTTATGTTGGTGCCTGCTGAACTGTAATCTATTGATATAATTGATTTTATTTTATTTAAACAGTATTAATGTCGTTCATAACACTAATTCATTCATTCACTATAATTTATGTATAACTGTAGAGCCTGATGATGAAGAGGTTATCGAAAAGAGTACTCTTTGTTAAGTATCCATTCTTTTGTAAATTTTAATGAGCATTTAAAAAAAAACTTATTTTAGAACAAAAAACGAATATTTTCTACATAATTATTTCAGTGAAAGTTACAAGATTTCATCATGAGCTGACATCATTTAGAGAACCACTGGAAATCCTGGAAGTATTGGACAGCTGTTTCGTCCTAGTTTGGAACTCTTCATCAGTACGCATCCACCGACAGGGTTCGAACCCAGGACCTTCTGGCGAGCCACTGGGACTCGATCCAACAGCAAGTCTATGAATTCTAACTTCTGCTGATTCATGACATAGCGCGACCATTTCGCAGTGTCTTCTTTGATGAGTTATTGCCTCATCTTCAACCGGCTGCACCATTCTGGTCACGGCTTTCACACTACAGCTGTGTGTGTGTGTGTGAGTTATTTTATGTTTATATGAATCAGTGCGTTAAAAAAACAAATAATTGATTTTGGAACAATAAACGAATATTTCAGACATAATTATTTCAGTGAAAATATTAGTAATGGGGCATAGTGTGTCTGTGTGTGTTAGAAAAATATTTCGCGCCATCATCGAACAAAGCATAGAATGGTGGTCAAACTTGTACATGAACTTCATCGGCGTGAAAAACGCTTTCAAAGGTGTTTACCAGGAGGAAATTTAGCAATTACTTCAACACTAGGGTGTGCTGTGCCTAAATCTTTATCGAAATCATCATTCAACAGCTATATGACAGTGGCTTGTGTCAGATGATCCACAATAGAAAATTTAGCGAGGCCTGCCTTCAAAGTGAATACAGAAGTAAGACAAAGCTACCCGCCTATTATCACCAATGACATTCCTAAATGTGGTGGACTTGATTATTTGCACAGGAAGTGAGAAGACAAGAATGCGTTGGACTGATCATAAGAATCTAGAAGACCTGGATCTGGCGGTGGATGATTTATGTCTAATGTTACTCATACAAACTCGAAGACTTGCAGGTGGAAACCAACAACCTGCCAGAGGACACTGATAGCGAAGACAGGACTCCATGTGCATATAGAGAAGACGGAGGTGATGAAGATAACCAAGCAATCAACCTCCAACAATAGCAACAATCAGCACCAATCACTATCAATGGGAGGGGTTTGACAGGGGTCCTTCCTTTCACTTATCTAAGAAGCATTGTTTAAACCACAGGCAATGGCACTGATGGAGATGTTAAAGAAGGTCAGAATCGGAAAGGCAAGACATCACTCTGAAGTCGGTTTGGAAGTCTTCTACACCTAGAATGAAGAACAAGATTTGGATTTTTAACACCAATGTCAAGTCAGTCAGTTCTTCTATGTGGGTCGGAAACTCAGCGTGAACCTAATGAAAAACACTTCCAATAGCCAGCTGCAGACTTTTATCAACAGCTGTCCACTTCCCTGGTTCCATACAGAAGATGGAACGGCTGGCTAGCAAGAATAAACAACAACAAGAATTTATAGGAGCAATCCAATCAATAATCTATCGTCCAGGAAGTATGTGTAAAATGGAGATGGGTCGGGCACACACTGAGGAAGCTGTCGAACAACATTACGCTCAATGCAGGTCGTCACTTGAATGGAAGGTGAATGCGAAACGACGAGTGGGTCGTGGGTGCTAGGGTGACATGGAGGAGATCTTGTGGGGAGAAGGAGATGAGAGAGTGTGGACAAAGTGGAGATGTGTTGTTGAAGCCTTATGTTTCAATCGGAACCTAAGGGAACAGTAATCCTACATAATAATAATACTTGCTGCTGATCAATCAATGTGTCTGTATGAAAGTCTTAGAGGAGTTCAGTCGTCAACTCGAATGTAATGTCTGTAGCTATAGCACTGGGTGACTTCAGGTTCGAATCCCAGAGGGGACATAACTTCCTTACAGATTACACATGCACTTTGCTGACGAGTGCTAATAAGCACGAAAATAAGATTCAGGATTTCTTGTCGATCACCTCGAACTACCTACTACCACTCAGTAGTATGTAACACTGTTGTAAAATAATTACACAATGCATCGAGTTGCAGAATACTTAAAATAAATATAAAGTTAACATTTGTGATTGTTAGATCTTATCAGAAACTCGATTATTTAACCCGGAAGGAGATGGTAATTTGTAAGTCTGTAAACTTGAACTCAGAGTACTATTGATTAACAACCAAAGTTTTCCGAATCCAGGCATTGAGTCTTATGCTGATTATCCTTACAGAATGATCGTCTGTTGCTATTACTATTATTATTGTCTTCGGTTCCTGGTGGAACATAGGGAGGCTTTAGAAACACATCACCATTAAATCCTGTTACTTGCAGTCAACTTTACCTGGCCCAGTAAGTGATCACAGACCGTCATCTCCTCCATATCACTCATGGAAGCCCAACCCGTCATTTCACGCTGGGGTTGCTGTAATGTGATGACTTGGTCTGTGATAACACTCGACGATCTCCTCAGCGTGTATCTTATCCACTTCCATTTTTCTCGGCATATTTTTTGGAGTAATACGTTCTGGGTTCATTCCCTTTTGTGGTCCCTTTGTTGATTATCCTCACTGATTCGAACCTGATTTTCTTTATAGAGCGTAGGCAGTCACTGATTGAAATTTGAAGTGTATTATAAATCATTCAGGTGACATGCATGTCAAGAATATGAATTACATTGAAGCACTTATTTGACATTATTGTGTTGAATACCTGGATCTTGTTTTGTCTTGATATCTTCATCCAAATGGATGCATGTAGCTGAAACGATATTGCCTACATATGTAGAATAGGTGGCTTCCTTCAGATTTCCTCCGACGATAGTGACTGGTGCTTGTTGTTATTTCTGGTTAGGTATTCGCATCATTTCTATATTATCTATGTTCATTTGGACTCCTGTCTTCGCTGCTTCTTCAGCCCACTGGTTGGTTTTCGCCTGTAGACCTATGAGTTTATATAACATTAGGTGTAAGTCGTTTACGGAGTCTAAATCTCCCAGAATCTTCTTATCGACTCATCGTATTCTTGTCTTCTTGCTCTTCAAAGTCTGTGACCTGATCCAGTCTTACAGAGTGAGACAGCTGTTTGCAGTTATGAAGCTATAGTGTTAAAACATGTGCTTCTTTGGCTTATTCTTACTGGTGAACTACACATATGTGAACATGGACTTTTTTCACAAACCGCAGTGCTCACATTACTCAAAATGGTTGAAATCAACTGTGAAAGACTTGATGATTTCGTGTTATGCGCGTGTTTGGCACTTCTCAACTCTTTCACACTATTATTGATACAAATTATCTTACCATTACAACAAACTTCGTACACTACAGGTACCAAGAAGTACGCCACACAAATTCTCATAGTACGTTCGGACAATGAAACCAAGCAGATGGCTGTCGAACCTTTGAACTGAAGTCTGCTTTATAAGGCAGTGGAGTGGCATCACGAGGTTTATCCCCATAGTTGACGGTGACTGAAACAGGTTCACATAAGGCATTCGATCTTTTCGGATTCTGGAGCCTATATACACCAGTGGGGTTTGGAATCAGGCCTTTCGAACTCGCCTAGCAATACAGACCAGAGTGTCGACTAATTCACTTGTAATTATCAGACGTTCCCACCCACCTTTTTCATTTTTGTGATGAACATCTCAGGAGTGTGTAGACGGTGAATGGAACTTACCTGGTAGAGGCTATGTACTCGTGGCTATGTTAGAGTTTTTCGAGAGGTAGATCAAAGTCTACCCACCTTCGGCAGTATAAGGTCACTTATGGTTACCCGGTTTTCGCCTACATAGCAGAAAAACTAGATAACTTTCTTTGCTGAATAAACACCTCAATATTAGATGGTTGGAGGCTATCGACCACAGGAAGCCTTGCCTAATCGAGGTTTTGTGTTTGTTGACACTCCTCATGGAAGCCGATCTGAAACTTTGAAGGAACTAAGGCCCCATCTGAGATTCAAGGTTGCAGATGCGCCTTGATGACAAGTGCCAGCTAACATGCAACGTAGGTCCAAGGTTCCTTATGGATTGTCTCTAACCATACTCTTTCAACTCCTCTTCACACGATCTCCTCCATGTCACTTTTGCACTGATGTCCCAATCGGCTCTTCCCTTTCGGCCTGGTTCCACTCGAACAATGGCCTGACGCACGCGCGATGTCACCCAGCAGTGGCCTCCTCAGCGAGTGAGTGTCCAATCCATCTCCACTTTCTCCTGCAAATTTGTTGGTTGACGATTGGTTCTTGTCTTCTTCTTTGTTCCCATAGTTTCTTATTGGTGATTGTTTCCGGCCCGGCCATCTGATCTTCAGTATAGAGCGGAGACAGTTGCAACAGGCTGTTGGAAATATTCTTTGTGACCCGTCCGCCAAGTTTCTGATCCGTATAGAAGAACTAACTGACTTGACGTTTGTATCGTATTGAAAATCCGACCGAATTTTGTTGTTGATGCTGGCTGAGTGACGAAGATTTTCAGATTGGTTTTCTAGCCGTTCCCAAGCTTGGATAAAGAGGGCGGATTTGGGGCGTGGTGCTAGCAACTCTACCCCCAAAACGTAACCAAATTGCTACAGAAACTTCAACGCATAAATAGATTAAAAATAAACATATCTTGAAAGATTTTTAATTACAAAACCGATAAATTGATATTTTCGGACCTCACCGCCACGAAGACGGTACAGACCGCTTATAAGCGGACAGTCAATGAAGGTAATCCATAGTTTTTATTTTTATTTTTTTTAAATTGACCAAATGTCTACTAGTGTACATTTCATTTTTTTGCGCTTACTTTAAAACATAATTAAATAAAACGAAATGTAAAAATCATTGACGTAAAATCAGTAGGGCGAACAAAAAAATAGACAAAATGAAATTATTTTACATGAATACAATTATTATTTGTTTAATTCCACATAGTATTATTATTATGTGTTACCGTGTGGAATTGAACAAAAATGAAATTAATTTGTGCTTACTTCATTGACTTACTGTTTAATAATAAGCCTAAACAATATCGCTGTACTTAGGATTTTGAAATTCGAGAGTATCTGTAGAAAATCAAAAAGATAATTAAAGAGATTTACAGTAAATGAATCATATTGATAATGGCATTGTCATTATTATTATTATCAAAACAATTACTCCCTTAAAAAAAACTTGACATTAAGGCATTAAGAAGACAAATTTCGCGAGATGATATCATCATTTCGTAGTTTCTTTACAACCGCTTTACAACTAACATTATTATTATTATTATTATTATTATATCCTTTGATTCCTAGAGGAACATAGGGCTTCAGCTGCGAGTCTCCATTGCCTTCTGTTTTCTGCCAACTTTTTCACTCCGCTCCAAGTCTGCCCACATACTTTCATCTCCTCTTCACATGACCTCCTCCAAGTCACCCTTGGACGACCAACTCGCCGCCTCCCTTTCGGGTTCCACTCGAGCGATGGCTTGTCTAGTGATGTCACTTGATGGTTTCTTTCCTCAGAGTATGGCCAGCCAATCCATCTCCATTTCTTCCTGCCTATTTGTTTCACAATCGGTTCCTGATTGGTTCGCTCCCAGAGATCCCTGTTGCTGATCTTTTTTGACTGGCCATCTGATATTGAGTGGCATTGAGCGAAGACAACTGTTAATGAAGGTCTGAAGTTCGTTTGAGATGCTCTTTATGACGCGCTGGCCAAGTCTCTGATCCGTATGACGAGTATCACTGACTTCTTATTTGAGTTGAAATTCCGGATCTTATATTTGTTTTGATGCTGAGTGCTGTTGACTTCCACACAGACTTGAGAGTAATGAAAGCTTGTCTTGCTTTTCCGACTCTGGCTTTGATATCCTTGTCAGTTCCGCCCACCTGTAGTTGAAACGATGCTTCCCAGGTAGGTAGAGGAGGTTGTTTCTTTCAAATTCCTCCCATTTATGTTGGCTGATTGTCGTCTGTTGTTGTTGGTGGTGGTGGTGCTGGCCAAGAATCTTCATTACCTCAGTTTTATCTATGTTCACTTGAAGTCCTATTTTTGATGCTTCTTCTGCCAGCTTGTTGCTTTTCACTTGCATATCTTCCAGTTTGTGGGAAATCAGACATATATGACATCGGCGAAGTCCAGATCCTCCAAGTTGTTTTTGTGTGAGTCCATTGTATGCCTGTTTCCTCATTGCCCAGCCCGTTGTCTGTCGCATTATCCAATCTACTGCAATCAGGAAGATTAGTGGCGATAATAGACAGCCTTGCCTCACTCCCATCCTCACTTCGAAGGCTTCCGTAAGTTTCCCGTTGTGGATTACTTGGCATACAGCATTGTCGTATAGCTGTTGGATGAGATGTATAATTGTCGATGGGACCCCTTGGTAGTGGCGAAGTAGTTGCCAAATGACCTCTGTCTTAAACTACGCTGTCGAAGGCCTTTACAAAGTCGATGAAATTGAGATAGAGAGGTGACTGCCATTCTAAGCTTTGCTCAATGATGATCCGTAGTGTGGCGATTTGATCAATACATGACTTGTTTCTCATGAATCCAACTTGTTCCGGTTGTAGTTTTGCATCCAGGGCTTGTTTGATTCTCTCCAGGATGATTCAGCTCAGTATTTTGCTTGGGATGGACAGGAGCATAATTCCACGCCAGTTTTTGCATTGACTTAAGTCTCATTTCTTTGGTAGTTTGAATAAGTATCCTTTCTTCCAATCCTCAGGTACTTTGCCCTCTTTCCACACCTTCTCCAGCAGTGGCGCCTGCAACTAACATGGTTAACAACAATGACATAAGATAAAGTTCATGACAATTACTCAGTTAAATAAAATAAAACAAAAGTACATACTATGCTAATGACCAATCATATTTAGATAGGTCATGTAGTCCATGGTCGACAATGCTACTGATAATGTGCTGCTTGTGGAAAAGCAGATCAATCATCAGCTTCAGATTTTACTGATGCATGCTTTTATAAATGAAAAACATTATAAACAACTTAAAGCAATTGGGTCACATACTTACTCCTCAGCTTTATGGCCTTCCGAAGATCCACAAAACTGGGAACCCACTGAGGCCCATGTTAGACATGTCAAATTCTGCTTACCATAAAATCGCCAAATGGATTACACAGGTCATTACGCCTGTAAGAGATTCATTATCAAATCATTCTGTAAAAAGTTCATTTGATTTTACAGAAATGCTAGACACCTTGAACATTAAAGAAAAGGTTGTGTGTTCAATTGACATAGAATCTTTATTCACCAATGTTCCCCTTCATGAAACTGTTGATTTCATTTGCGATTACATCACAAGCAATGGGATAAACTTACCTATTCCTGTAACTTACATCAAAGACATCATCTTAATGTGTACAGAAAATATTCGATTCACATTCCAAGAAAAGGGATACAAACAAATCGATGGTGTTGCGATGGAGAACCCTCTGGGGCTTCTGTTAGCAGATACATTCATGTCAAAATTAGAGAAACAAATTCAAGGTACGCTTGGAGAAATTATACTGTATAAACGTTATGTAGATGATTCTCTCATTATTGGTAATAATAGTAAATCTATTGAAAGCTTTATTACCCTATTAAATTATATGCATCCAAATATTCGATTGACTTCCGAACTAGAATCGAATAACAAACTCGGTTTTCTGGATATTACAGTGACTAGGAGAGATAATGGTACGACTCAGCGATCTATTTTTCGTAAACAGACATGGAGTGGACAATATCTTCATTTGACCAGTTTTGTTCCTATCCACTATAAACGTTCCCTAGTGAAATGTTTGTTCTCAAGGGCCCGAAAAATATGCACGAGTGACATATTGATGGATGAGCTTCCACAAATACATCCAGTTTTTTTTAGCGAATGGTTATCCGGAACACTTTATCACTTGTCTCAGTAAAGAAAAGACAGCTTCTGTACCAAAGAAAGCTATCTATCTTTATTAACCTACCATTCAAGGATGACCACATTATGCATCTGACAGCTCAAAGACTTAGGTCAGCCATTAAACACACACTATATGCCGCATGTTTTTCCCTCACGTGCTGAACATTTTCGACCCTTGTACCTACGATTAAAGGACGAAATTCTGTGGGCTCTACTTCAAACTGTATCTACAAGTTCACCTACAGTTGCAGTGACAATTATATAGGTGTAGAACCAACAGAATGTTCCAATGTCGTAGGAAAGAGCATGTTCCAAAATTCCAACGCGATTAATCTGAATAGAAATCCAGCATCATCCATTGCAAAACACTTATTAATGTCTGGTCACGAAATCAATATTAATGACTGTTTCACAATTATTTCACCACATAACTCTAATTCCAGGTTGGTTATTGAAGGTGATGGAAGCACTTCGAGGGATTAATCACATATAGCCTAAACTGTGTGTACAAAAAACAATAGACTTCAATCTTCGCCTATCATGGACAACATGACCTATCTAAATATGATTGATCATTAGTATGCACTTTTGCTTTTATTTATATAACTGAGTAATTGTCATGAACTTTATCTTATGTCATTATTGTTAACCATGTTAGTTGTAAAGCGGTTGTAAAGAAACTATGAAATGATGATATCATCTCGCGAAATGTTTTTTTCTTAATGCCTTATTCAAATTATTATTATTATTATTGTTCCCTTAGGTTCCGAGAGGAACATACGGCTTAAACAACACATCTCCACTTTATTCCAGTTTTCTGCTGTCCTCTTCAGCTGACTGGCTAAACGACTGCCCACAATTTATCATCTTCTCCTCCTCCAACTCGCAAGAACTCCTCCTCCATTTCACCTTAACACTGATTACCCGTTCATCGCTTCCTACTCACCTTCCATTCCAGCGATTGCCTGCATTGTGCTAGATGCCATTAGACGGTCGGTCTCTTCACTGGTGTGTGCTCTATCTAACTCCATTTTCTTCTACATATTTGATTACATGGAGGATTTAATCATGAGCTGACATCAGTTAGAGAACCACTGGAAAACCTGGGAGTACTGGATAGCTGTTTCGTCCTAATTTAGGACCCTTCAGCAGTACGCACCCACCGGATCTTGGTTGATTTCTTGTCAGAGTTTCTGGTTGCTGATTCTTTCTGGCTGACCGGCCGGCCATTCGATCTTCATTTAATATTGAGCCATCGCTGTGGGTAACTGTTGACAAAGACATACGTTATATAATTTCATAATTATTTGCTGATTGGGTAGATCATGTATTAGGTTGCATGGATTTGGTCGGCTGCAGATTGGATCACGAGTTGACATCCCCCAGAGAACAGTTGTTTAATCCTAGTTTGGGACTCATAAGTAGCACGTACCTATCTTCTGGTTTCGAACTGCGAACCTTTTGGTTACAAGTCAAGCTCATAAACCATTCAGCCAATGGGACCTAACTCAATGGCCACTGCATGAATTCTAACTTCTGCCAGTTCACGATTTCAACACGACTGGCACCAGCCAACGTCATCCGTGGTAAGCATTCGTCGCCACTCTCGACTACCTGGTGGACCCCACTGATCTCTAACTGTTGGTTTTGAACCAGCTATGTCGGAAGGCACAGACAGCCTGGTTGAGGTCCTCGGAACTCTTAAAATCAATAATATAGGACTGTTGGTTATTCACTCACTTCACTGTTTGTATTCTCCTAGATCCAACAAAGTGTCATTCTCACTCCTATGTAGCTGGGACACTCTAAGTGAGAAGTTATACTTTGTTGGAGATAGGAATTTAATAGCAGTAGGGTTTTTTTCCCCCTAGAATGACCAATGAGCTAGCTAGATATACTTCCTTCTAGCTCTGAGTAAAATGGGTTAGAAAACGTCTAATTAGCAAAATGTACATGCATTTCATCTTGCCCTCTTGATTTAGAATTGTCTTTTAAATGATTTTTCTCATATTTCATTTCCCTCACCTTCAACCTTCTCACTGCAGATATGGTCATGTTGACTTCTATGACATGTTTTATTGACTAAGCAGCTTAAAGTTAAACTGCCTCGCTCGAGAATGATGTCAGAGAAGAGGAATATTCTCCCTCATAATATTTATTTTTATTATTCAACAAAGAGAGCTACTGAAATAAAAACGCAATCTGATAAAGTGCTTTGTCTGCCACAGAGGATGAGCAATCTGCTCGAATGATTGTCTTGATGAGGATCTTAATAATATTAAACGGTTGCTGAGTGAAAACAGTTATCCGGAAAAGTTTATTGATAAGAATATGAATCTAAAATCAAAGCAGACCAAAGTACCAACAGTCCCTAAAAAGGCTTTATTCTTACAAATGCAGTTCCTTGGGGATAACATCAGCGAGATACTAACACAGCGCCTTAGAAATGTGGTAAAAACAGTATTCCCCACTTCTGAATTACTCTGTGTATTCAAAACCACCCACCCGTATTTTGCGTTCGGGAATAAACGATAAACTGTCTAACTTCACTTCTTCTATGTGTATCTAAAAATTTAACTGCTCCTGTGAATTGAGCCAGTTAGTTACATACGCCGTACAATTAGGCGTGTTTATCGTCGGATTTCCGAACATCACCCTACATGGTTAAGTAGAGGACAAACAAAAACTATTCGTAGCGCTATTCTATCCCATCTTGTGGATACAGAATAGAAGACTGATGTTAACGAGGCGACTTTCAAAGTCATTTACCGCATACGAACAAATCCTAACTTCGCCTTAAGAGTTTGATTACTAAATATGCTGAGGCCGTTGGGATCTTCATTAAGAAGCATAATTTATGTATCCAAAAGAAGCTAGTTCAGATACTGTCCTTACCTTAGCCATCTAGGTTCAAATAATCCTTGATTTTTGTGGAAATTTCCCTAATTTTAGTTGACACTCTATGTGCTATTATATTTTTATTATTATTATAATTTAAGCATCTTTAATGAACTATGGTAATTTCCTTGTGATCATACTTTACAAATCGATATTATTTAAAAACACACTAATATTGTTATTGACTACTATTCTAGAATATTCTGCGTATATAAGCATATGTTTATATAATTGTAGATCCAGAGCAGAAGAAAATTATTGAAAAGGACATTCTTTGTTCAATTATTTTGTGTTTTATGAAAAGTGAATTATCTCACCTGATACGTTGCAGGATCCATTTCCAATTGAATAAGTAGAGCTAAATTATTGTTGAATGCATAAAGCAGAGCAGGAATTGTGTAGGGAAGTATAATGAATACAAAATGTTGAAATCCTATGTGTGTTGATGGTGTAGTCGATGGTGACGGTAAAGATTGTGTAGCCTGATCTTCTTCTGATTGGGTAGTAGGGCAAAATTCTTTGTAGAGAATTTGTTTTAACTGAATACATTTAAGCCAGCCATTATTTGAATTCGATTGATAAGTTTTATAGACAAACATAATAGCTGAAAGAAGAAGCTAAATGTGTGGAAAGAGAGAGTGAGAGAGGAAGGTTATATAAGTAGACTGAAACACGCAAAAATACAAAGTAAAAGATGTTTGATTCACCGGGCTAGAGTTGTCTGTTGAAATGAGACACTGAAGGAATAACTTGGTAATATTTGTCATCTGCTAGGTAGACATGGATATCCAACTAAATTCTTGAAGAAACAGATGGACTCAGATAGTGAAACGTCGAAGGTGCCCATTGTTCTCAAGAAATCAGTCTTCCTGGGACTATAAGTCACGGGTGATGTCAATAGCGATATTTTATCACAACGTCTGAGAAGGCCCTTAAAAAGGACCTTCAACGCAGGTGAGCTATGCTGTATATTCACTAGCCGATCAATACTTAGTTTAAGAAATAAAGACAGACTCCCCTGTTTCGTCTCTTCCATGCGTATTTACCAGTCTAACTGCTCGTGTGGAGCTAGTAACATTGGACATACGATCAAGCAAGTTCATCGTCGAATTTCTGAACACCTCCAATCTCGGTTTGGCTTAGGTCCAAATAAAGCTATAAGCAGCTTAAAACTATTGCTCATCTTATCGATAGTGGCTGGACATCAAGTTGACTCTGATAAAGCTTTTAAAGTTATTTATAGTATATCACCCAACCTCTCTCATGGTCTACAAGTACGTCATTTGAATACGGCAGTGGCAATCAGAATTCTTCTGAACAAGTCACATCTATGTATCCAAAA
This sequence comes from Trichobilharzia regenti, assembly GCA_944472135.2. Classification (NCBI taxonomy): domain Eukaryota; kingdom Metazoa; phylum Platyhelminthes; class Trematoda; order Strigeidida; family Schistosomatidae; genus Trichobilharzia; species Trichobilharzia regenti. The sequence goes on from OX235268.1 coordinate 46,528,535, forward strand.
GAAATTTGTATAGTCCCTTTGTTTGCCATGGCCAACTACATAATATGCAAGGAGTTTTTTAAAAAAACGATTTTTCCCCCTGCCATTGCAACTGTCTTTCGACTTTGTTAATTTTCGCAATTCTAGCTAGTTCTCTTAACTTGTTTGTGTGTTACGTAATTCTCCTGAGTCATCCTATTCTTTTTAGTCATCATTGCTATTTTACAAATTTCTTGATTGTGTTATAACTTGTTGCTAACGCCTATAAATTAACTTATCTTTAACTACATAATTAATTTAATTGGTGGGTAGTGATCAGCAGTGGAATCCAGGGTGCGCATTTCGTCCTATTTCGGACTCGTCAGCCAGGGGATGTATCTGCGTTCCCCAGTGAGTGATGGTGTTCCCACCAAGGCTCGAACCCATCACCCATAGTTTCAAACGCCAAAGTGTTATCCACTAGACCAATTGGTCCACGAGAGCCACTACCTCTTGTGCAACGGGTCATATTGACTATTGAACTGAATTTTTGATTTTCCCGTCGATTGATTGGACCGAAGTACTCGGTCTCAGGTTGACATGTCAGCTCCTTGTGCATATGCTGACGAGTCCCAAACAGGACGAAATGCCCATCGTAGATTCCACTGCTAGTCACCATCCACCAATTATATACTAGCTAAATGCCCAGACATCGTCGAAGCATCTGCACAAGAAGCCGACATGTCAACCTGAGACAGAGCACTTCGGTCCAATCAATCGATGGGAAAATCTCAAATTCAATTAAATCCACGATTAATAGATTTTCACCTCTCCTTCAAAACTTAGATATCTTGCTTGTTACTGACATCTGTTAGTTAAATGATGTTTCGATGACTTTTAACCTCTTAATTTCACCCACCCTACCTATACCTAAAGCTGATTAACTAAAATAACCACTTGCTTGGTAAAACTGTGACGTAAAAAACTATAAATTAGTGTAAAGGCAGCTGATGATGAGGAGCTAATTGAAAAATAATGAGTATTTCCTCATCAGTCTGTTTTTGTTTTCTAAAGCAAAAGGAACCAATAAGTGGGGGATGATTGAAGATGAACAGACAGGATCCCAACCAGTAACATAAGGATTTACTAGCCAGAGACGTCGGTGGTATAGCGGTTAGGACGCTCGCCGACCATGCACATGGTCCGGGGTTCGATCTCCGGCCACAGATGCACTCCTTTACCTTGCTAAGCTAGAAATAATGCTGGTAAAGAGGAAAGGTTGGGCATGAGGCTAGCAACCCCATCCTGTAAAAATAAACACTGCTACAGAAACTTCAAGCCACTAGCTTGAAGCCCTATGTTCCACTGGGAACGTGAAGGAGAAATTATTATTATTATTATTATTACTAGCCAGAGCCTATCCTTCAGCTAAGTTGGTTCCTGTTTATCGGATAACATGCAACTTAATCCAATCAGAAGTCAACAGGTAATCTTTTCATACAAATTCCCATGTATCTGTGGGAGCGGTTAAATCGGGAGAACAGAAAGAAAGAAGGTCACATACACCTCCAATATTCTGAACATGTAACAAAATGTCTACGTTTCAAGGGAACAAATAATTATAATAGTACTCTTGTCAGACATCTTATCACAAAATACTTTGCAATTAATATTAGACAAAATAGTTCATTTCTCGTCACACATGTTGAGGCAGTCGCAATCAGACGCCTGATGTGTATTCATAAAGAAGCAGTTGTCAGTTTTATCCTGTCCCACTAGTAACTAAATGTCCTTATTATCTCTTTTTTTGATTACGTAATTTATAGCTATAACATCCGCCCCCCCCCACCGCCCGTTTACACAGAGTAATTTTTCCTGTATTGTTTCTACGGTTTGTATTATAGCATTATTATTATTATTGTTTCCTTGGGTTCCGAGTGGAACACATAGGGCTTCAACAAAATACATCTCCACTTTCTTCTATTTTCTGCTGTTCTCTTCATCTGACTAGCTCCACAACTGGCCATAATCTGTCGTCTCTTCTTCACACGATCTCCTCCATATCCCCCTCACACTGACGACCCACTCGTCGCTTCCCATTTTGACTCCACTCGAGGGCTTGGCGCACGACGTCATTCGACTGTCTCCTCAATATATAGAAAATCAAAACAACTGATTCGGCGAAGAGACTCTTTTCAACGAATTTATCATCAAGCTGTACAGCCATTTACATATATATGGTTTTATAATGAAATTATATCCGGTTAGGGAATTGAATCTTAGGTGTGAATGCATAAAATAATAATAATAATAATCATATGAAGTTCAATTAAAACTAAAATGTTTGTGATTTATTTATTTATTTTATTTTTGATTACAGCTTGATTCCACACTGTATTTTAGGTACAAGTATGGAATTTTCAGCATGGATATCGGTAGCCCAAATTTTGCAGGCCGACCATAGATATCAGGTGTGCGTCGGTGCGGGCTCGAACCCCGGACCATGTGCATGGTCGGCGAGAGTCCTAGCCACTGCAATCGTAGTTAAATGTCAAGTGGCAAAGCAAATTAATGTCATAAATATAGAATAATTCCTAGGATGGATAGAACTTGAAAAAGGATGTGCAATTATAGGATTAGTAGACAAATCGAATAAAACAAAAAGTTACGTAATATTGTGTGAAATTTGATATCATACAATTTAACGTTGTAAAAAGGAATTGATTTAGAATGACAAGTGAAACGAGTGAAATAATACCGGGGACAGTTCAAAGTGAGAATAGTAATAATAACAATTGACTTAGTAACGAAGAGTATACAAGTTGAATAGACAAAATGAAAAATTGGTAGAGCTAAAATATGATTGGGGATTACCATACTTTAGCATTAAGGAGGGATTAAGACCATGAAAGTTGGAGGGGTTGAACGAACTTCTTCTGTTTACAGAGATCTGGCTTTTCTGTTTCGATAGCCAAAGATGCCTTCAGCAATACAGATGAGTCGGGTACGTAGGGATTTGGGTAGATTGCTCTTTGCCTCTATGCTAAAATATGGTAATCCCCAATCATATTTTAGCTCTACCAATTTTTCATTTTTCATTTTGTCTATTCAATTTGTATACTCTTCCTTTATTAAATGGTGAAAGTCTGCAATCTGTGTTAAACTCACTATATTGTTACTCAATTTATTAATTACTGATCATCTTACTCACCTCTTATCTTTACTATGTAACTCCTTTACGATTATATCTCCAAGCCTTTATTTTTCTGTAGACTCGAACTCTATCTGGTTAGAAACTGTATAAGTGTAATATCTGAGCACTATTCATTATTAGGTCTCGAGTCTTCTGTCAACGGATATCATGTAACATTTTTCAAGTATGTTAAAACTGTTCTGTACATAAACTTAATATTTTTTAACCTATACACAGGTGATGAAAATGATGATGATGAGTGCGTCGGTGGTATAGCGGTTAGGACGTTTGCCAACCATGCATATGGTCCGGGGTTCGACCCCGGCCGGCGCACTCCTTTACCTCACTGAGCCAGAAATAATCCTGGCAAAGAGGAAAGGTTGGGCATGAGGCTAGCAACCCCATCCTGTAAAAATTAAACACTGCTACAGAAACTTCAAGCCACTAGCTTGGAGCCCTATGTTCCACTGGGAACGTGAAGGAAAAATCAATCAATCATCATCATCATACACAGGTGATGAGGAGTCGGCGAAACAAATGCTTGCACCATCCTATTCTACACAATCCGCTTTTTTCTGCTTTATTCAGATTTTGAATGTTCAGCAGCCATGATCAACAAAAGACTGAGTACGTCACTAGCTACGGCATATCCGGCAGCTAAGTTACTTGCCGTCCATCGAAGAACATGATGTTTGGTGCAATCGAAAGTCGACATCTACGCTTCTCATGTTAACTCCAACTGTGTATACAAACTTACGTGTATCTGAGGGAGCAGTTACATTGGGATAACAGAAAGAGGGACACACCTCCGATTTTCTGAACATGTGCCGAAAAGCCTACGTCTCAAGGGAACAAACTCTTATAATATCGCGGTTACCAGACATCTCCTTGATTGATACGGGTCATGAGGTAGGTGGAAATCGCGAAATCCTTTAAAATTATCAATAGGCAAAGGAGCTTGATACTCCCCAAGTTTGCCGAAGCAATTTCTATCAAACGCTTGAAAGCAAATTTATGTGTGTTTAAAGAGAAGCAGTTATCAGTCTTTCCTTGCCCATCCTGGTAACTGGATGTCTTTATTTTCTCTTTCACATTTGATTATATAATCCTTGATTTTAATATCACCCTCCCTATAACATAGTCTAATTTTGCTTGTCTCTTGCTGCTACGATTTCAGCTGAACTCAGCAAACTGTTACCTAATATATCAGTTACTAATCATCTTACGCACCTTTCATTTCTATTACGTAACTCCCTTACCATGGTATGCATATATTTACTTTGTTTAAACTCGAAAGTTCTGTGTAAAAGCTATATAAGTGTAGTTTTCTCAGCACTGTTCACTAAGTCCGGAACCTCGTGTCAACTAACATCATGTAAAATTTACAAGTATATTAAAACCTATCTGTACATGAACCTGATAATAATTTATTTAGACTGTAAGCAGCTGATGAGGAGCTGATGATGATGGTACCTTATTATTCTGCACAAGCCGCCACTGTTTTTATTGATTTATTCTTATTCAGGTTTATAGACATTACACTCTCTACCAACTGGGAGTTACTCAATCCAACTACTATCAACATCATCGCTTCACTGTACTGTGCGTCGGTGCCACAGCGGTCGGGATTCTTGGCGACCATGCACATAGTCCAGGGATCGACCCCCTGCCGACGCACAGCTGATATCCACGATCGGCCTGCAAAATTTGGGCCACCGATATCACATGCTGAAAATTCTATATCTGTACCAAAAATACTGTGTAGTTTCAAGCTAAATAAATAAATAGACATTTCACTCTCTATCAAGTGGGTGTTACTCAATGCAACTACTATCAACATCATCACTTCACTGTACTCTGTGTTGGTGACGATCACCCTTAAGTCAATATAAATCCAGAGTATCTACTCATATAAATTAGCTTTGCTATTTCCGTTGTCATCTTAATGAGATTTCTACGCGAAAGAGCTTACAGAGATTTGAATCAAGCAAGAACAACAGTGGCGGTTTGTGCAGAATAAGAAGATGGTACCATCGTTTATTTCGTTGACTTCTCATCAACTCCTGCTCACAGCCTACATAAATTATGAGGTTTACGTACAGAAAGGTTTTAACATACTTGCAAATTTTACATGTCGTCGGTTGACAGAAGGTTCCACAATTAGTGAACAGTGCTCAGAAAATTGTACTTATATAGTTTTTACACAGGCAGTTCAAGTTTAAACAAAATAAATGTAAGTGTACAATGGTAAAGGAGATAGTTACGTAATAAAGACGATAGGTGAGTAAGATGATGGGTGACTTATAAAATAGGTAGCGATGTACTGAGCTCAACTCACGTCATAGAAACAAGAGACGATAAAAGTGCTCTCTGTCATGGATCCTGACAGTCCTCATTTTTGTCTTAATAGAATTGATCTTAACCGACTTTAGCAACTCTGAGATTGATTTGTTACTTTGACTTAGAGTATACAGTTGATACTGTCCTCGTAGGTGAAGACGCTGATAAAACGTGGAATCCTTTGAATACCTTGAGCAGGCATCATCGAATGGTTCACAATTCGATGCTATTAGATGTACGATGATGCTGCAGGATTGACCTGCATGGGCTCCAGCTCTAAGCATGAGGAATGAAATAACTGAGTATGTCGACCACTAAATTCACTTAACAGTGAAGTTGTATCAACTTTATAGGACTGACTGCTAACGAAATCTCAGCATTGATAAAAGAAGGCTCGTGTGGTACTCGCCAAAATACCTCCTCTTCAGGATAAACATAATATTTTGCTACCCATAGAAGGATATGTGTACTACGCTGCTGTCCACTTTGTCCTAGTTTAAGACTGTGAAACAGGGCAATTGAAAGCTGAAGATGTGAAAAGGCAAGTTGTCTTTGATAGCAGACATTCCCGTTCTGTCTCCCATTTAATTGCTGCAATACGACAGGCCCCATCGAGATTACGTGTTGAGTATTAGGTAAGAAATAGTAGTCAGTTGGTAAGGTTGTTGAGATCGTTGAGACATGTATTGAGCATGCACAGCCACCACCTTCCTTGATGAACAGTGTCAGTTAACATACGATTAGGTTCGGAAGGAGTTACAAGTGGTCGAGCCAAAACCTGGCATAAATCCATGAAGTTTTCAACAGTTTTACTCAGTCACGTAGGGAGCTGTAGAGTGCATCGTCAAGGTCGTCAACCAACATCTGGATATTAGTGGTGGTATGGCTCAGAACCATTCACAATAGTTCAAATGCAATCAACCTTTGTAGTGCATCGGTGGCACAATGTGGTAGAATGCTCACCGACCACGCCTCATGTGGTCCGGGATTCGATTCCCTGCTGACGCACTCCTTTACCTCGCTAAGCCAGTAATAAGACTGGTAAAGTGGGAAGTTTGGGTATGAGCCTAACAACCCTATCCCGTAAAAAGTAAATACGACTGCTACTGAAACTTCAAAGCTCACGCTTGAAGCCCCCTGTGTTCCACCGGGAAGGTAAACGAATAAAAAATCACTCTTTGTGAACTCTTTTTGGGTGCATAAAGCCTTCATCCTTTTCCACATTACTATCCTTTCTCCCATACACTCCGGCTCACTGTAGTTCTTTTGATTCACGTTTTTCTCTCTCTTTAGTTTTCCTTTCTGTGCTGTATGGAGTGCGGCTGTCGTTTTATGCAAAGTTCTATGTTGAGATTCACTCATTCAGTGAAGACAGTTAGTCACATAAATTAGTTCTGCTACTTCTGTTGTAGTCTAGAGGAAATGAAGTTTATACCAATCAGAAAAAAAGGGGTTGGAAAGTGTTGGTTATCCCTTTCATCCATAAGTGGAGTACATTTCAATTATTTGCCATTTATGACTAATCATGTTTCATTGATAACAAAATATCAATCTCAAATTACACTGATAATTTTTTTTATTATCTCAAAGTGAATGCCAAACTAAAACTATCGATAATAAATCAATGAGAAGTGTAGTTAATTATTATTATTATTATTAAATTTGAGTCTTCATTTCTCATATAAGAATTTAAAACAATTAGTTCCCTTTATGAATTTAGACAAGGCAATAAGAAGACGTAGTTTATTACAGTTTCTGACCTGTTTGGTACAAAACAGCCTTAGTAAGGTACCTCCTCTTCAGTAGAATCCAACGAATATGCACTGAAGACACACTTGATGAAGAAGAAAGAAAGTTGATACAGACTCTGGTGGATAACAATTATCCAGACAAGTTCATCAGGAGATATAAAGTGGTCAGCGAAACACCAAAAAACACTCTCCAACTCGCCGCTAAGAAAGACGTGCACATCAAGCTACGTGATATGGGGTACCATAGCAGCTTGATTACTAGGCAAAGATTGAACTTTGCTGGTAAATAAGACTTTTTATGCAGCTAATATCATAATAATTGAGAATGTGAAGCCAATATATCCATTCAAGCTATATGGATGGTGCGAAAAATGGTGTCACATCTCATTGTATTTACCAATTTCAATGTACATGTGGACACACACACAGATAGGGAGGACTCATTCATCTCTGCAAGTAAGTACTGGCTTCAGAGCATATTTCTAAATGGCTCCAGAAACAAATAGAATCTTTAGAACCCATTAATGGTGAGAACAGGAGATCTAGCTCTTCTATTGTGAAACATATTATAGAGACAGGACATAAAATTGACGTTTACACATCTTTTAAATCTATCTATCTATCTATGAAACGTGTTTGGGGCGTATCCTTAAGTTTGTGGAAGCCCTAGCTAGCAATCAGAATGTTTGAATCACCTTTATGCGTTCATCAGAAACAATTCGTCATCACACTAAACGTTCCTCGGTAAACTTTGTTTTGATACCAGGGTAGTTGTACTGTTACTTTGACCTTCAGTATGTGCTTTTTAATTGACCTAAGTCTATTTTCCCATCACTTAACTCTTTATTTATTTCATACATATTCCTATGACAATTCCGTGTGTGATCAGATTGTTCGAAATGTGTTGCACAAATACATACAATACACGATTCAGACAAATTACGTCATATAAGAATATTTCAAACTAAAGAGAGTTCATACAAGTCAGAAAATTATTGAAAACCAAGTAGCACTGGACAGCTGTTAAATCTTTACCTGAAATTCTACAGCATTTCACTTCCATGAACTCATCAAAGATAGAATCAAGATCTTCAAATTGCTAGCTCAACTACTTAACAGTTCAACCAGTAAACTGAAATCTACCGACACATGGGTTCTAACTCCTGTTATTTCTTTATACAGTGTCAATGCCAGTTAATACTATGAATGTCCATCCACTTCAAGCCTCACAGCATGGGGAAATCAATGATTTCACACTCATCACCAGTAAATGGATATCGAGATTTTAGGTTTGTAAAGATCTCGATTCCACGATTCACTATCGATTGCAGAATCATGAGAACCAAACATTACTGGACAACTTTTGGTATAGAATAACTTAGATTAAATGCCTTTATCAACTGTTCAGGTATTATTTCCCTCTACGGCATTATTAATAAAATGGCTTAAATAGTTAAACGAAGTTAGCACTGAAGATGCTTTCTAGGAAGACAATCAAACCTTCTCAATTCATTAAACGTATTAAAAAATAGTAAAAAGATAGAAAACTCCTTGTCCAAACGACAGGATCATTAAAATCATGATGGCCAAGCTAAGTAAGGAAAGCATCTGAACCAACTTCTTCCTTTCGATACATACATAAGTTAGGTTAGACTTCTCAATGTAGATTCCAGCAACCAGAGTCAGCAATATGTGTAGCAAATGAACTCTTCAGACAAAATTAATATTAGTTGGTATATGGTAGGCGACTTTGAAAGTCGCCTTGTTAACATCAGTTTTGTGTTCTGTATCTACGAGATAAGACAGTATAGAAATATGAATAGACTTTGCTTTTCCTTTACTTAACCACTTTGCAGGATGGTGCTCTCAAATTCGTTAATAAACACGTCTAACTATACGGCATATGCAGGTATATGACTCACTCCACAAGAGCAGTCAAATTGCTGGATACACATAGAAGGGGCAAAATTAGGTGGTTTATATTTAACTCCAGAACGCGAAATAGAGTGGAGTTTTCAGGAGACAGCATATTCAGCAACAATTAATGCCTTTTTTTCACTGTCATATTCCTAGGCGGTTGTGTTAATATCTCACTGGTGTTATCTCCAGGGGACTGAAGTTGTAAGAACAAGGCCTGCCTTTTTCAGGACTGTTGGTACACTTGCCTGCCTTGACTTTTGATTCTGACACTCTTCTCGATGAATCTTTATGGGTAACTGTTCTCACTCAGCGACTGTTTATTAATATTGAGCTCTTCCTCCATTAAGACATTCACTGATCACAGCAGGTTGCTCTTGTTCTGTATCGGACCAAGCACTTGATTAGACTGCGCCTGTATTTCAAAGTTAGGAAGCTGCAGAAATGAGTATACTGACAGCCGGTTGATGTTTGTTTTCTATATACACTTCTTCTTCTTGTTGTTGTTGTACCGTCCTTTTTCTAGTCAGGGGAATGTCTAGGAATGAAGTAATACTACAGTTTCTTTCTTTCTCGAAGGTGGAATTTGTTGTAGGATGAACATCGTTAACAACCTTGTCAACAAGGCTGTTCTTTGCTCAATCGTCATTTTTCATAATCAAAAAAGTGTCACATGCGTGTAAGGACAGTAGAATACTAGATCATCAACCACATCTTTCAATCGCCCATTCCCTCCTTTCACACGGAAAATGTAGGCTAGAGTTGGTCGTATTGGTGAATCCATTGCCACACCGTCGATATGTGTGTATATTTCCTTAGTAAATAAAAAGTGGACATTCATTGAGTGATTGGCCGATTAACACTTCTGTTGAAAAATCATCTTCTGGTTTGGAAAAAGTAAGAAGAACCACTAGAGACGAATAACCATGAGTCCTTTTTATTTCTTCATTTATTTTCAGTTACATAGGTTGTAACATCAAGAGAACAGAAAGCGTAACTCACGAAAATATTCATCAGAAGAACCTTTATTTAAACAAATCAGTCAAGTCTGAACAGCTCCACGCGTCTTCTATTCATCGCAGAGTGGATACAAAACATCGGTGCTTTAGAGTCATTTATAATAGTCTCTGAGATGGTCATCAGAATCCAACATCTAAATAAAGCCTAACACGTATAATCAGCAACAACCGGTTGTAAGTTCTCATTTTCCGTGATAACTTAATCTCCAACTATAGAGAAATAACTGATTTACTGACGCAACCTCATTTTTCACGTGTTATCCATTTCGGCATGATAAACAAGTTCGACCTTACCGGAAATTCGTTCTCCTGCTTTTTTTTGAAGTCATAAAGGTAGATAGCTTATGGGATAATATTTCGCATGTACTACTGTGACGCGTGCTACTGACAAGATTTATCAGTAGTATATAAAAATAAGTCAAATAACATGGATGATTCAACAGTGTGGCAGACATTAAGAAGAAAACAAAAAAACACAATACGAAGAAAGGACAGAAGTAGCACAACATGGAAGATCTGTGCAAATGATGATTTGCAGTTAAGGTGTACATAATTTGCCATATAGCGATACCGAATTCCAGCTAAACATTCCTTTACCACGTTTCTTATCCTCTACCGTTGCACCACTACTGACGAACAACGCGATTCTCGGTGAAATCTGATCAAAGGTGAGAAAGGCTCGTTTTACACTTATCATATTGTGTCATCCTCCGTAAAGACATTACGCTCTCCTGCTAGTCTTAAAAAAGGATACGTGTGTAGCAGCGGTTTCATTCTGTCGTACATTAGAAATGTAAGATACAGTATATGATGTAAAAAAGACTAAAAGGTTAGAGACTATTGATAAGATGGCTCAAAAGCGTTCGTTATAGAGTAAATGTATCTTATTTACCTCTTATCACCTTCGAAATTATGAACAGCCTCACTAAACTTTACTATTCTCTTAGCTACACTTATATATTTGTCCCATTTGACATTAGACATTTAGAATGTTTTTAAAAAAATCGCAGTTCAGCAGTATCATGTGAGGAGTAATGGGATATGCTGAAGATTCACAATTTTAGGTAATCAATTTTTAGCAGCCATTCTTCTGTGTATGAAATTTCATTCATCATAAGAGATTCATCTGTCTACACACAATTTGATTTCAGAAGTATGATATGAGTTTGTTGAGTACGTAACAATGTGATTGTACACTTTTTGGTTACTTGTATAAATTCGAGATATTGTACATAATTTTTGTTTAAAACGCTTCTTGTTGAAATATACATAACTTCCGGTACAATTGAAAAATACACTCTGCTGTTGGAGACTTCGTCTTCTCCCTGGTCACTTCTGCTTACTTGCTCCACTCACACCGTGTTGTATACTTCAGATTTATTGTAGGAGCCTACTACTCTCAACCGAAGACATTTCTACAACCGGAACACAGCAGCTACAGCAGACGCTGTCCAAACAATTAACGTGCCTGTGGATTATATAATTAATTTGTAGCCGAGGACTTAGACGTTATATACAAGTAATCCTTTTTGTTGCTATAACTCGTCACTGTATTTTTGGTAATATATTGTGATTTAACACTCCACTGACTTGGATTATTACTTTTATACTTGGAATGTTAGTGAACTCTAATATTAGTCCCCTACAAGTTCATGAATAACAAAGACATCATCTGAAAAAATATATGTATAAGGAGGAGTGGAGACAAGTCCAGAGCGATGACAAGTTTTGTTTCCAACGGCTTTATTTTCAACCTCAACAGCATGTAGTGGTGCGTAGTCAGTACACTAGATATGATGGAAATCTATTATTATTATTATTATTGTTCTCTTGGGTTCCGAGTGGAACATACGGCTTCAAAAACACATTTGTACTTTGTTCTGTTCTTTGTTGTCCTCTTCATCTGGCTGGATCAACGATCGGTCATAATCTCTCATTTCCTCCTTCAACTCACGCGATCTCCTCCATTTCACCCTCGCATTGATGACCTATTCGTCGTTTCCCATTTACCTTCCCCTCGAGTGATGGCTTGCAGTGTGTGAAATGTCATTCGACAGTTTTCTCGGCATCTGCTCAGTTCATCACCATATTCTTCGACCTACTTGTTGAGCGATAGGTTCTTGGTTGGTTTGTTTCAATGGATTTTGGTTGCTAATTCTTTCTGGCTGGTTGGTCATTTGATCTTCAATGTGGAACCAGAGAAGTGGGGAGCTGTTGATAAAAGTCTGCAGGTGACCATTGGAAATACTTTTCATGAGGCTTACTCTGAGTTTCTAAACAGTATAGAAGAACTAACAGACTTCATATTAGTGTTGAAATCCTAATCTTGTTCACTATGCATCGTAGTGTAGAAGACTTCCAAACAGATTTCAGGGTGATAAAGGCGTATCTCGCCCTTTCGATTCTGGCCTGCTTTGATACATTTGTCCGTTCCAACTGTGACTGAAGCAATCCTGATTGCCTAGATAATTGAAGGAAGTAACCTCTTTCAAGTTTCTCCCTTCGATGGTGATTAGTGCTGGTTGTTGTTGTAGCTGTTAGCTGATCGGTTATCTTCATCAGCTCCGTCTTCTCTGTGTTCATCTCCTGGAGTCGTATCTTCCCTACTTCTTCTTGCAACTTGTTGGTTTTCACCTGCAAGTTTTACAATCTGTGTGCCGTTAGACACAAATCATCCTCCGCGAAGTCCAGATCCTCTGCAGCCTTCTTATTGGTCCAGAGTATTTATGACTTCTCACTCCCACGCACAGTCTGGAGCATGATCCAGTTCACCACAGTTAGGAATATCGTTCGTGATAATAGGCAGTCAGTTTGTACTACTCCCGTATTCACTTCAAAGGCAGGCTTCGATGAGTATTCTGTTGTGGATTACTTGACACGTATCATTAACATATTGCTGCTGAATGAGATTGACAAGAATTTAGGACACTGCACGCCAGAGTTTTGAGGTAGTTTCTACGTTGCTTCTTGGTCAGTGCCGTAGAATGCCTTTTCAAATTGGTCAGTGAAGTTCAGGTAGGGGTTTGACCGATATGCTATGCTCTGTTAGATGATGATGGCGATGCGTAGAGTTGCAATTTGATCAGCACATGATTTCATGTAAATAATTAGCAGGAATTTTCAGGCGATTTTCCCGAAAAGACATAGCTAAACATCACTTGGCTTAGTTTCAAATCATATTATCATTTAGCTCCACGTCATGTTATCTTTTACGGCTATCTACAGGGTTGGATTTGACCATTCTAAACATTTACGTTTGTATCACCAATACATAACCGAAACACTAGCTGTACAGACATCGTGTATTAAAAAAGAGGGGTTTTCAGGTTTGATCATGGAATGCATAACAGTTAAAGAAACATTGAAAACCAAGGAGTACCAGAAAACTGTCGTTTCGTCCCAATTCGTGAGTCTTCAGCAGTGCGCAGTTTTAAGAGCCCCCCCCTGTACACCGCTAGCTAATATCACTAGTGAGTATTAATCCTCACAACACTCGACGAAATGGATAACAATGGTGACGACATCCCATCTAGAACTGCATGCATCTTCAGCACGTGGTCAGGCACTAATGGTGAGCCTCAAGCTAATTTTCAAGTGTTCGTTTTAGGGTATTAACAGAAGTTCAGATTCAGGGAGTCAATGGCCGAACAGTCAATGAGCTAGTCTCATAGAACTGAAGGTCTGTCATCCAATCCTCCACTGGGGTTCATGAATATGCACTAATAAAGAGCTTCAAACTAAGACGAAACAGCTGCTTCCAAGTAATTCCAAAGATTCAGTCGTTCTCTAAATATGATATCAATCCGTGATCAAAGTTGAGGTCAATAAAAAGCTCCACAAATTAACATTTATTGATGTTACTTGGGCAAATTAAGGCTTCACTAACATCAGTGTCACTTAGCCAGCTGACCTGTGCGTCGGTGACACAGTGGTTAGGACTCTCGCCGACCATGCACATGGTCCGGGGTTCGAGCCCACGCCGACGCACACTGATATCTATGGTTGGCCTGCGAATTTTGGGCTACCGATATCCACGCTGAAAATTCCACAATTGTATCAAAAATACGGTGTAGAATCAAGCTGTAACCAAAAAAAAAAATAAATAAAAAATAAAAAAATAAGACTGGTAGTAATTCAGAGGCCTCTGGTTCGATTCCTGCCGCTACGTAGATTTTCATTTTACCTTCAGTCATTACTGATTTTGCATGTATATAAATAAATAAATTCAAAAGTTAAAGTTTTAGTTTTTTAAAAAAAGATACTTACTTTAATTAACTCAGTCATTAGAATAACTGCTGCTGAACTAAACGGTAATCTACCGTCCTTTTCACATAAATGAACAATTATTGTATACGATGAGCATAGAAGTACTCTGATATGGATTATTTTAATAAAGTGGGAGGGAATAAAAGAGGAATTTATAAAAAAAGGAATGAACAGTGGAAGAATAAGTAAAAGATTAATTTAAAAAAAAAATACAAAAAGATGCTTATTACCTAACGGATAGATCAGCCTTATAGGCATCACTTATGGCTTGAATAGCATGATCTTCATACTTAGTGAATACAAGCCCAAATTATATAGTGATGTAAATTGTTTTCTTCAAAGTTGCAGATATGCCCCGCTAATGAATGTCAAGAAGAGAGGAACCCAGATCACATACAGCCTTCTTTTAACTGACCATTGCTAATATACGATTATTATTATTATTATTATTATTGTATCCTTTAGTTCCTAGAGGAACATAGGGCTTCAGCTGAGCACCTCCATTGCCTTCGGTTTTCTGCCAACTTTTTCACCCCGCTCCAAGTCTGCCCACATGCTTTCATCTCCTCTTCACATGACCTCCTCCAAGTCACCCTTGCACTGACGACCAACTCGCCGCTTCCCTTTCGAGTTCCACTCGAGCGATGGCTTGTCTAGTGATGTCACTTCATGGTTTCCTCAGTGTATGGACAATCCATCTCCATTTCTTCCTGCCTATTTGTTTCGCGATCGGTTCCTGAAGTGTTGATTCGCTCCAAGAGATCTTTGTTGCTGATCTTTTCTAGCTGGCCATCTGATCTTGAATAGTATTGAGTGAAGACAAATGTTAATGAAGGTGTGTAGTTTGTTTGAGATGCTCTTTATGACTCGCTAAGTCTCTGATCCGTATAGTGAGCAGCAGTGACTTCACATTGAAGTTGAAAATCCGGATCTTATTCTCATTTTCATGCTGGGTGATGTTGACCTCCACACAGATTTTAGAGTAATGAAAGCTTGATGAATTATGATACGATACTATCAAATAATCAATTGTTAGTTTACGGGTATTCGATTGGTCGCAGGATCTCAATATGAGCTGATGTCGGTTAGAGAACCATTGGAAAACCAATTGGGAGTATTGGACGGCTGTTTTGTCCTGGTATGGGGACTCCTTAGCAGTAGGCACCCACAGCACTGGGGTTCAAACCCACAACCTTCTCATTTCAAGGCTAGCAAGCTCGTAGACCATTAGGCCACTTGGACTCAATTCAGTGGCCAGCCTATGAATTCCAACTTCTGCAAATTCGTGATATAGCGAGACCACTAGCAAATGTCATCGCTGGTAGGTATCCGTCCTCACACTCGACCTGCTCAACCCCACTGGTCATGACTTCTCACTAGAAATCATGGTAACTGCCTACTTGAATAGGGCCAGTCTACAGTGAGCATCTGATTGATATTCAAGTGTTGTTTTGCGGGGATTTGATTGGTTACAGGATGAGATCCTGTAAATGGGGTGTATTTTGAAGGAATGAGTATAAGAGAATACATAAAACAGGTATATGATGAAAAATTCTGCACAGACCATTATCGATAAAGGCTTCAATAAGATATCAAAAGTAACAAGAAGCATAGAACAGAGGAAGAAACAAGAAGAACTTCAAACATGACATTTGGATTAAAGTGATGTATTCTAAAAGAAGTCTATGAGAGATTCCCAACACTAATTGTCAATCATTTGACTCCCAATAAATTTTTAATAAATTAAACTATTACAAATGACGGTTATTAACAACAGCCGCCTTTGCACAGTATTGAAGATCAGACGGTCAGCTAGAAAAGGTAAATAAACTAACCAAGAACACTTCGCCTAAAATATGCAGAAGTAAGCGAAGATGGATTGGGCATATTGCTGTGGAGAACTTCAACTGATATCACATGGCACGCTTTAAAGTGGAATCAGGATGATAAATGATGAGTTGGGCTTCGGTAATAGAATGACATGGAAGAGATAGCATAAAGAGTAAAGAAAAGCATTCAGGCAGTTATGAAGGCAGTTAAAATAGACTATAGGGAACAGACTGAAGTGTATATGTGCTGCTGAAGCTCTATGTTTCACTCAGAACCTGAGGGAGTAGTAATACGAATCACTTCAAACATTATTTTATAGATTTACAGTTCAGTGAAGATGTTTATGCATACTATGACTGCTGGTTGCAATGCTGTTCTAAATCCTTTTTTCTTAATTGTATTCATGTAATTCTTTTCTCCCCTATTGAATTGAACTCATGCCTAAGTGACAATCGTTTCTTACAGACTAGCTTTATATTTAATTCCGACATTTTGTTCTGTCTATAGTCTACACAACTTCTTTTTTCTTATTTTGTGACGTTCACTTACTAGAAGACAAGATGAATAACTTCTAGTGTGTTAAGAAGGTTATTTTGATTAGGAAAATACATTCAACTCTGTTACAAAATTTAGAATAACTAGTGTGGTGAGAGCAGGCTGCTAGCCGATTGGTTGACACTAATCTACGTTAATGTCTAGGTCACTAATATGGGCCGTGAGAAAATATGAACAAGGCTGTTTCAACAACCAATCACAGCAAACTTAAATGTGGACAAATATGATTCGCAGATAGATGGCTCTACTTTCCGAGAAATATCGAAAACAACCAATCATAAGACTGTGTTTGTCTGCTTAACTTCCGAGAAACAACCAATCACAAGACTGCCTTTTTCTGCTTGGATAAGCCTTATTAATGCACATAAAATATACATAAATACGTGTTGATTTTCGTAATAAAACGATCTGTTGCCAGCCCTTGTCTTCTGTTGTTACATTTGGTGTCGCTGCCTCCAAAAAGATGAAGATCCCGTGGCCAGTTGCGTTTGAAGAAGAAGACATACGGAGCTTCTTACGTGACTTCGAGGCCGTTGCTGAGCTGGTGGGTGTCAAGGAGCAGGCGGCGAAGGCAGTTGTCCTGGGGACGCTGTTGAGAGGCCGAGCGAAGGCTGCATATGACAGCGTAGACAGGTCAAATGGCACAGCGTCTTGGAAGAAATTGGTTGAACGACTAGTGTCCGAGTTTGACAGCGAAACAGACAGACAGCTAGCAATGCAGCAGTTCCGGTCAATGAAGCTTGGACCTGATGGAGACCCGCTAGTGTTGGCAGTGAAACTGACTAATCTACTTCGACGCGCGCTTCCCACTTTAGATGAAGAATCAGAAGCGCAGTTACTGTCTTCCCAATTCATCGAGAGTGTCCCAGACCACATTTCTCAGCGATTACGAAAATCAACACGTATTTATATATATTTTATGTGCATTAATAAGGCTTATGCAAGCAGAAAAAGGCAGTCTTGTGATTGGTTGTTTCTCGGAAGTTAAGCAGACAAACACAGTCTTATGATTGGTTGTTTTCGATATTTCTCGGAAAGTAGAGCCATCTATCTGCGAATCATATTTGTCCACATTTAAGTTTGCTGTGATTGGTTGTTGAAACAGCCTTGTTCATATTTTCTCACGGCCCATATTAGTGACCTAGACATTAACGTAGATTAGTGTCAACCAATCGGCTAGCAGCCTGCTCTCACCACACTAGTACTTATCATTTCACGTTTGTGTGTAGGTGAATGTATCTCTAACTAACTCTCAGTGTGGCATGTGCTACTGACAATATTTTGATGTGATTGTGTTCTCTGAGCTGGATAGCTAATTTTCGAAGCTTTCATTGCTCCCTACTAGACAGCATCTTCAGTGCATACTTCAATTTGATGAAGTGAGCTTAAAGATTTCTCCACGAGTTTATTAGTCATCTCCCCTGGTGTGTGAGGCTGAACGTGATTGGTTGTTTTGTGTGTTTTCGCACCTTCCAGGCTACTTGTATTGGAACTGATTGTTTCTTTGGCTTGAACTTTCACCCTTCTTATCGGTTGGTAAATTTTGTCTGTATTAATCTCTCTATTGATTGACGATTCATTGGAATACCAGGCTTCTAAATATTCTCTAGCATTCTTGGTGTTTTCTCTGTCTAATATTTGAATGTTGTCCCAGTTGAAGTGAGGTCCGTGGTTGTCTGTATGCAGTGAGGCGATTTGAGGGAGTGGATGGCATGTCTTTTCACCGCTAGTTTATATTTATGCATACGAAGACAAATTGGATGGGCGTCCACTTTGGCTAATGTAGTGCTTTTCGAAGTTGTTACATTTTATTTTGTAAATGATATCGGTTTTATCTTCTTTCGTTGTTGAGTATGTTGTTTGAGGTAAAGCTGAGTGAAGTGATTTTGTTGATTTGTGTGCAACGTCAATTCCTAAAGGTTTGAAGAGTGCTTACTGTGATTTCTGAGACATCCTTTATATATGGTAGGGCGATTTTTCTTTTTGCTTTCCTTGGAGGCTTTTGGTTTGATAGGTTGGCTTGGGGGTATATGTCTTTCGATGAAGTTCCGTGGATATCCATTCTTTTGAAAGACGTCCATGAGATATTTTTCTTCAATTTTCCTTAAGGTGGGAATTCTGCAATGAGTCCTTGCTCTCTTGAATAGTGTTTGTTATATTGGATTGTTGCTGTTGTAATTGAGTATTTCGTCTCTGTGTCAGTTGATTTTCTATAAAATTGAGCTACTTATCCTCTTGTGGTTGTCCGCTTGACTGAAACGTCCAAAAATGGGATTTTATTATCGGATTCATCTTCTCTTGTAATATTGATGTCGTTGAATACGTTGCTTATTAAGTTGTCAGTTTTGTCCAACTCGTTTCTTTTGATTATTACAAATGTGTCATCTGCATAACGTATCCAAGTTTTGAGTTTGATCATTGGTAGAATTATGTTTTCGAGCGTTTGCATCACTGCTTCTGCAATCAAGCCTGATATTTTTTTCTTTCCTTCACGTTCCCCAGTGGAACATAGGGCTTCAAGCTAATGGCTTGAAATTTCTGTAGCAGTGTTTATTTTTACAGGATGGGGTTGCTAGCCAGCCTCATGCCCAACCTTTCCTCTTTACCAGCATTATTTCTGTCTTAGCGAGGTAAAGGAGTGCGTCTGTGGCCGGGGATCGAACCCCGAACCATATGCATGGTCGGCGAGCGTCCTAACCGCTATGCCACCGACACTAAGCCTGAGACTGGCGATCCCAAAGTTATTTATTACTATTTGTAAACTATACACAATATATATCACTCGTATAAAGGTTTGAAAAAGAAGCCTTGATTTCACCTCATTGTTTTTTAATTGTTCTATTTAAATCCATCTTAATTCTCAGACAACACTAAGCCCTTCTCGAAAACTTCTATTTCCTTCAGTTTAGCCTTCTTTTACACATCGTCAGTTATCTAGGTAGCCTGTTCAATTTCTTTAAACTGCAAAACACTGCAGTATAGATTACACCAGGGGTTACTATTACTCAGTGAATCAGTGAAGTCATGGAAGCGCCAAATGAATATTTAGTCCTAGTGTAGTATACTTCAGAAGTGTACTCCAATGTCTAAATCAGGGGTTGAGCCAAAAACTTTCCGGTTGTTCGCTAAGCATATTTACCATTCACTGAATCCAATGAAGAACTAGTCATTTTAACTTCTATAAAACATAAAATAACAGAACAAAGAATATTCTTTTCGATAAATTCCTCTTCAGATTCAGTCTACTATTCATGTAATAATAGCAACAATCGACCAGTGTTGATTTAAGTCTTTCAACATCTTCAGTTGATGATGGTGTTAGGCCTTCCGTTTAAGTGTAGAGACTTTCGAACTGAATTTGTGCATCCATTTTGTTAATTTTTACATGGCTATCACAAAATTTAGGGCCGAGAGATAAAACCTGCAAATCCATTTCATTAAGCATTACATCCGAAAAATTAAACACAAAATGATTTGGGTTCGGAGGAAATGTTGTTTCAGGTGCCTTGTTCTCCCAACTCTGTACCAGCCTCATGCATTTCTTTTCTTTCCTTTTACTCACAATGACATCCACATAATCTAAAAATAGTTTCTGTAAACTTTTCTGGTAATTCGTCGACAGCATAGAAACTTTCTGTTACGTTCTTCGATAACTCAGGAATACACGATTGAATTGAGTCAATTTGATTACGAGCATGACGTTTGAGTGTCTTATCATTAGGCTGGAGCAGCATTCCCTCCGAACCCAAATCATTTTGTGTTTAATTTTTCGGATGTAATGCTTAATGAAATGGATCTGCAGGTTTTATCTCTCGGCCCTAAATTTTGTGATAGCCATGTAAAAATTAACAAAATGGATGCACAAATTCAGTTCGAAAGTCTCTACACTTAAACGGAAGGCCTAACACCATCATCAACTGAAGATGTTGAAAGACTCTAAATCAACACTGGTCGATTGTTGCTATTATTACATGAATAGTAGACTCAATTTGAAGAGGAATTTATCGAAAAGAATATTCTTTGCTCGACTATTTTGTATTTTAACTTCTTTTGATTCAAGATAGAATGCCAGTACTGACTGACTGAGTTCCAGTATAGATTTTTGTACAGAAGTACAGCAGTTCAAGGTCTCACAGTCCCTGTAGCACTCAAAGGTAGAGAAAGATGAAGAGAAAAACAGAACAGAACAAACTATAATGAAGAGAAATGTTTGAAAGAAAGAATGGTAATATGGAAAAACATGGGGAAGATTACAGTGAGTGAATGCATCTGAGCCAGTGACAACGATTTTCAGCCATGTCAACAACAGTCTCCAGCCATTGGTCCTTAGAATCCTAAGGACATCAACCGGGTAGTCTACACCTGCCTACATGACTTCATGGATTGATTCCACACCAAACTGTTTTACAGCCTAACCCTATGTTAGGTGATATTTGCAGTCAGAAGTGTTCTCTGAGCTGTTTGGTTTAATTGCGGAGATTTTGTCATCCTTCTGGACAACATCTACAGCGGAATCTTTAGCATGAAGTGAACTGATTTGAATTTTTCATGCGTCTTCTGGTAGTCAATTTACATCCTTATTGATCTGTATTGACATTGCTCTTCGATGGAGGCAGTCTCTTGGCATGCGTAGCAAGTCTTCTAGCCCTCTTGATCGATGCGCCTTCTGAATGTTATAGACAGTCATCTCTTCCTTACCTCTCACTGTATGCCTAACCTCTATAATGCTCACCATAGCATACTACTTAACACAGGAGATAGATCGCAAACATCTATGGTCTGAGAAGTATCACTGCTGACCACCACTATGTATTAGCATCCATATTACACTTCACATAGTGAATTGAGCTTATGAAGACTATGAATATAGGACAAATTGCCTACCTAGTAGTCTCTGATCAAAATGAAGTCTTAATTTTAAAAGTAGTATAGAGATTTTATCTGTCACAGTTGAAAATAACGAAACAGTAGAAAGCTAAAACTTTGAAATGCATAATTATTTTCTCAATAGTCACGAGATAAAATATATGCATGTATATATTCAAATAACTTACCCAAATACGAGAAATATCCGCCAAATAAATATAGGAAAGGGTAGAACTGGAACATCATTATTCTGTTGTATTTTTATTTGTGAATTTAATAATTCATCTTCTTTTTCTTCATGAATAGTCAAGGTGGTCTGAGATTTCTCAGTCATTATAACAAAACCCCTGAATCTCAATTTTGATGTAAAATTGAAAACAATCCAGGCTAAGTTAATGAATGTGTTGAATAATTGTAATTGTAATAACTTCCTACCAATATTAATAATCGATTTATTAGTAAAGAACAATCAACCAATCAAATCGGCAAGACTGCCTGAAATTCAAGGTCATTAGGAAAACCAATGAGAATTTCAATTTTTTATTCGACAATTCGTCAACATATGCATAAATTGACAGGGGCAGGTTTAATTAAATGGTGGTTTGTAGGGTTACAGGACATGCCATTCGATATTTTTTATATTCAAATTTAAATGTTTCAATGTTTGCACATTGCTGACTGTGACGAAAACTATTCGCCGATGAAATTGACTGGCAGTTGTACTATAAATCGTGAACTAACAGAAGTTAGAATTCAAAGGCTTGCTGAATTTTCTATGAGTTCCACTTGTAAGCAGAAGATCCTAGGTTCAATCCCTGATGGGTGAATACTTCTGAAAACTCCCAACTAAAGACGAAACAGTTGTCCAGTATACGCTGGGTTTTAGTAGTTCTCTAACTAAAGTCCGGTCATGATCAGTCTTGGAGAATGTGATGATTTGTAGTCATAAGATTGTTGGATATAATAATACTAGACAAAAGTAAAATTACGCTCATTTATGAATTTGAATAATTCAAAACAAAGAAGAGATGGCGTATAAAATAAACGGAAGTAGATCTAAGATATGTAGATGAACTGGAGTTGAATAATGCTCTTGTTCACACGTCAAGTAAAATACTATATCGCATCATTCTAGAGAGAATAAAAGATACAGTATTTACAGAAATCTGCCCTCCAGAACAAGCTGGATTCAAAAAAATGCAAATCATGTGCTCTTCATCATCGTCATCACATAGCACATCGGGCAAAGTTAAACTTTAATCACCACTAACTACCAATCAGCGAACAACCTTCAATGGACCAATCATATGCAAGAGGGATTTTTGATAAAGGAAAACGTATATTCATGGAAAAGAAAGCATAAAAGCTGCATAAGACTGTTACATAGGGTATCTTTCTCTAGCATGTGACAGAAACATTTCCCAGTTTGGCATAGGAGTGTCAATAGAAAAGTCATATCACATTCTTTACGTATATTCATCCAAATGACTATAAATGAGATCCTTTTGAAATCCATTTATAGCTCTAATCCTATTTTTAAATCTTCCCCAAAATCCTTCTATAGAATTTGTATGTCCCCGTAATGGGATCCACAAAATCACTGGAACGGTTCACTCTGTGATGAATATATCCAAGAGATGACAGAGAGTTATAACCTTTCCATTCATTAACATGTACTATGGATCCATGTTTCACAAGTCTAGCAATAATAAGTATTAAAGTGATTGACTTTCTGTCCGGTATTCTCTCCACGAATCCCTTCCACGGAGAGGTGTCATGTAAACCGATCACTTAAACATTGTTGGCTCGCTCACGACCACGGATGTATTTTTTCTTCAGTAACACAGTTTCTTCCATGTATACAACGATACCTTCTCCGCCTAACAACGAAGTAATTCTCTCCATTTTCCATGATGCGATATCTGTGCAGTACTGGTGTAACAACAGAAGACAAGGGCCAGGCAACAGATCGTTTTATTATGAAAATCAACACGTATTTATACATATTTCAGACAACATTATTATAGACAAGCGCAGTCACCTGATTGGTTGTTTAGGTAGACAAACGCAGGCTTCTGATTGGTTGTTTCGGGATTCCTTGACAAACAGAGTTCTCTATCTGCGAATCATATTTTGCCACGTTAACTTCGCTGTGATTGGTTGTTGACTCAGCCTTGTTCACGGCCCATATTAGTGACCTAGACCTTAACGTAGATTAGTGCCAACCAATCGGCTAGCAGCCTGCTCTCACCACACTCGTCCCCCCGTCAAATACGTGCGACTGAAGTCGGCTTGATCTACTTGGTGCAGGCGTCATCGTTGGCTTGTCTCGCTGTATCCATTTCTGGAGCTCGCTGACGTTCACGCGCCTCTTATTGTTCGCCATTGCGACTGTGTCTGCGTAACCCCATCTCGAAGTGACCATATATGGTCCTTCCCACTTTGGAAACTGTTTGCCTGACCCTGTCGAACATTCGTCCATACTTCGGCCCACACCTTCATATGCTGCTTTCGCCCGACCTCCCAGCAGCGTCTCAAGTAGCAGCTCCATCGCTGACAGATCTTGAACGCCACTCGACTGCGCAGAAGCCTTGAAGTCCTGCCCGAAGATCCATATGTCTCCATCAAAAACTGCAGGGTATAGGCTTTTCATTTGTCGGTAGGCAGCGACACCAAATGTAACAACAGAAGACAAGGGCCAGGCAACAGATCGTTTTATTATGAAAATCAACACGTATTTATACATATTTCAGACAACATTATTATAGACAAGCGCAGTCACCTGATTGGTTGTTTAGGTAGACAAACGCAGGCTTCTGATTGGTTGTTTCGGGATTCCTTGACAAACAGAGTTCTCTATCTGCGAATCATATTTTGCCACGTTAACTTCGCTGTGATTGGTTGTTGACTCAGCCTTGTTCACGGCCCATATTAGTGACCTAGACCTTAACGTAGATTAGTGCCAACCAATCGGCTAGCAGCCTGCTCTCACCACACTGGTACCACTGAACTGTTGACACGAGGCTATTTTCGGTTTCAGCAGCTGCACCTCTCACAGGCTGTTTTAAAACCCAGTAAATGCAAATAAACAAAAAGTAGGTTAGAATGAGATGTGACCTAGCAAAAAATGTTCCTACGAAATATTAAAATTATCAGCTTACCTTCCTTAATAATGACTCGTCTCAAAGAAACTACACAACTGCTTAAGCTTTTTAAACTCATGACACCACCATATGAACAAATCCTCTCCTTTCTAAGCAACCTAAAATCCAGGCAACAATGCAAAACCTTATCCTCATCTAACTGCAAGCGTAACTTCGTTACAGCGCGCATTTGAAACGAATCAAGTGCATTACAACCTTGAACTCAAGTGCATGAACTTCATTGGACCATTCGAGGTCGTTCGCTGATTTACAGTTAGTGATGCTTAAAGCTTAACTTGGCCGAGCACTGTCAAACCTCCACCTCTACTTCATCAACTTCAAAAAGGCCTTCGATAGCGCGTCACTGACCGGGAAATAATTTAGAAACTACTTCAACACTACGAGGTGTAGTGGCAAATCTTTATCAGCCTCATTCAGCACCAGGCTGTATGACAATGCCACATATCAAGTGATCCAAAGTGGAAAACTCAGCGAAAGCTGCCTTTGAAGTGAGTATAGGAGAAATATAAGCTGACTACCTATTATCACCATTAATATTCCTTATTATCTTGACTGGGTTATTTGAAAGACTTTGAAAGCAAGTCGAAAGCGGAAAACATATTGGTAAAGTTCAACTGCTGCCACACGAATCCTAACTTCACAATAGAACACAAGAAAAACGATACTATTAAATTCCTAATGTTTCTCTGGTGGGAGGGACTGATGCTACAATGGGATGATCTACATTTAGAAAGTCTTCATGTATGGGACACTATATACTCCCTTGTAAAAAGACCTTGGTTAGAACACTGTTCAGCAGAGCGCGCAAAATGTGTTCTGACAGTAAAACTGTACATGAAATAAAACTCTGAAGGGTATTTCATTTAAGAAAGCATAACCTGGGAGGTTAATCAATAAATATTCCAAAGAAATATGCCCCATTAAAACTATCGAAACAGTTTTAAAAAAAGCTGTTTATGTCAATTCGCCATCTAAAAGAGAGGTAGTTAACCAAAAGCTTGATAAAGACATCAGTAAAACTTACTGTTATGCAAAACCCGTATTCGTTAACATCTTAAAGCCGGTGATTCGACAGTCTGGGAACGACGGGTAGCCAGTCCTTGACAATTCTAATTGAATATATCAATTTCAGTATGTTTGTGCAAGCAAATAAATAGGTCACACGGAAGGGTTGTTGTCTACTTAGATGATGGTGCATTTGCCAAAGCGATTGGAAACAAATGAAGCCAAAGTATTAAGAATTAATTAACAAAGCATCTGATACATATGTCCAAACCAAGTTCACTTTTAACAGTTTGAAAACATTTGGGGATTGGGTATCTTATATTCATTATAATAAAGGTTATTTTGTATTTCCCAATGAATAAAAAACAAAACGATATTGTTTTTACTGATGTTTTACTATTTAATGCTGTTAGCACGACATCAGAGTTTTTTTCAAAATATCAAACACACTGCGAAACAACCTTGTCCATATAAAAAACCAAATCCTGAAAGATTCTCTGTCTAATTCCGTCTATAAAATAAAATACCTGCTCGGAATGTGATGCGATAAACATCGGACAAACATCGCCAGGGAGAAATCAAGGTAATCAGAAGAAATAAACACCGTACAGCCGCATCCATTCGACCTCCACCAAGAAATCCAGTTAGTGAACTAGAAAAGCTTGAAAAATCATCAGCCATATCTCGTCGTCTATACGCTACAGAATCAGGCCACGAAAGTGATTTCGACAATGTTGAAATCATCATCCAGAAAAACTTCAAAAATAACAAAGAACTCTATGTGAAATGGAACCTAAATTGTCTGAATAGAAATGATGGACTAAAAGAGTATTTAAGCTGGTTGCAACACTCCCGCAAGCCCTCCCCATCAAATGAGTGAGAACGGTTATTCAGAGAAATTCATCGATAAGAATGTGAGAATCAAAAGTCAAGGCAGGCAGCAGCCAGGCCAAAATACTCACAGTTCTGAAAAAAGAAGGCCATGATCTTACAACTTCAGTTCTTCAGGGATGTTAACACAGTACTTAGGGAATACAGCGATAAAAGAAAAGTATTCATTGCTGTTGAATTATGCTGTCTATTCTAAACCACCTCTATTTTGCGTTCAAGGGTTAAAGACAAACTACCTAACTTCGCTTCTTCTATGTACATCTATCAATTTGACTGCTCCTGTGGATTGAATCAGTTACTTACACAGGTCATACAATTAGACGTCTTTATCGTCGGATTTCTGAACACCATCCTGCTAGGTATTTAAGTAAAGGAGAAACAAAATCCACTCATAGTTCTGTACTATCTCATTTCGCAGATACAGAACACAGAATTGATGTAAACAAGGCGAATTTCAAAGTTGTCCACCGTATACTAACTAATCTTAATTTTACCTTAAGAGTTTGTCTATTTCACATATATTTCTGAGGCTATTCGAATTTGCATTTAAGAATTGAATTGAATTTTTGATTTTCCGTCGATTGATTGGACCGAAGTGCTCGGTCTCAGGTTGACATGTCGGCTTCTTGTGCAGATGCTTCGACGATGTCCGGGCATTTAGTTAGTATACAATTGGTGGATGGTGGCTAGCAGTGGAATCCAGGATGCGCATTTCGTCCTATTTGGGACTCGTCAGCTGGATGTACCTGCATTTCTCAGTGAGTGATGATGTTCCCACCGAGGCTCGAACCCAGTACCCATAGTTTCAAACGCCAAAGCGTTATCCACTAGACCACTTGGGCCACGAGAGCCACCTCTTGTGCGACGGGTCATATTAATTATTGAATTGAATTTTTGATTTTCCCGTCGATTGATTGGACCGAAGTGCTCGGTCTCAGGTTGACATGTCGGCTTCTTGTGCAGATGCTTCGACGATGTCCGGGCATTTAGTTAGTATACAATTGGTGGATGGTGGCTAGCAGTGGAATCCAGGATGCGCATTTCGTCCTATTTGGGACTCGTCAGCTGGATGTACCTGCATTTCTCAGTGAGTGATGATGTTCCCACCGAGGCTCGAACCCAGTACCCATAGTTTCAAACGCCAAAGCGTTATCCACTAGACCACTTGGGCCACGAGAGCCACCTCTTGTGCGACGGGTCATATTAATTATTGAATTGAATTTTTGATTTTCCGTCGATTGATTGGACCGAAGTGCTCGGTCTCAGGTTGACATGTCGGCTTCTTGTGCAGATGCTTCGACGATGTCCGGGCATTTAGTTAGTATACAATTGGTGGATGGTGGCTAGCAGTGGAATCCAGGATGCGCATTTCGTCCTATTTGGGACTCGTCAGCTGGATGTACCTGCATTTCTCAGTGAGTGATGATGTTCCCACCGAGGCTCGAACCCAGTACCCATAGTTTCAAACGCCAAAGCGTTATCCACTAGACCACTTGGGCCACGAGAGCCACCTCTTGTGCGACGGGTCATATTAATTATTGAATTGAATTTTTGATTTTCCCGTCGATTGATTGGACCGAAGTGCTCGGTCTCAGGTTGACATGTCGGCTTCTTGTGCAGATGCTTCGACGATGTCCGGGCATTTAGTTAGTATACAATTGGTGGATGGTGGCTAGCAGTGGAATCCAGGATGCGCATTTCGTCCTATTTGGGACTCGTCAGCTGGATGTACCTGCATTTCTCAGTGAGTGATGATGTTCCCACCGAGGCTCGAACCCAGTACCCATAGTTTCAAACGCCAAAGCGTTATCCACTAGACCACTTGGGCCACGAGAGCCACCTCTTGTGCGACGGGTCATATTAATTATTGAATTGAATTTTTGATTTTCCCGTCGATTGATTGGACCGAAGTGCTCGGTCTCAGGTTGACATGTCGGCTTCTTGTGCAGATGCTTCGACGATGTCCGGGCATTTAGTTAGTATACAATTGGTGGATGGTGGCTAGCAGTGGAATCCAGGATGCGCATTTCGTCCTATTTGGGACTCGTCAGCTGGATGTACCTGCATTTCTCAGTGAGTGATGATGTTCCCACCGAGGCTCGAACCCAGTACCCATAGTTTCAAACGCCAAAGCGTTATCCACTAGACCACTTGGGCCACGAGAGCCACCTCTTGTGCGACGGGTCATATTAATTATTGAATTGAATTTTTGATTTTCCCGTCGATTGATTGGACCGAAGTGCTCGGTCTCAGGTTGACATGTCGGCTTCTTGTGCAGATGCTTCGACGATGTCCGGGCATTTAGTTAGTATACAATTGGTGGATGGTGGCTAGCAGTGGAATCCAGGATGCGCATTTCGTCCTATTTGGGACTCGTCAGCTGGATGTACCTGCATTTCTCAGTGAGTGATGATGTTCCCACCGAGGCTCGAACCCAGTACCCATAGTTTCAAACGCCAAAGCGTTATCCACTAGACCACTTGGGCCACGAGAGCCACCTCTTGTGCGACGGGTCATATTAATTATTGAATTGAATTTTTGATTTTCCCGTCGATTGATTGGACCGAAGTGCTCGGTCTCAGGTTGACATGTCGGCTTCTTGTGCAGATGCTTCGACGATGTCCGGGCATTTAGTTAGTATACAATTGGTGGATGGTGGCTAGCAGTGGAATCCAGGATGCGCATTTCGTCCTATTTGGGACTCGTCAGCTGGATGTACCTGCATTTCTCAGTGAGTGATGATGTTCCCACCGAGGCTCGAACCCAGTACCCATAGTTTCAAACGCCAAAGCGTTATCCACTAGACCACTTGGGCCACGAGAGCCACCTCTTGTGCGACGGGTCATATTAATTATTGAATTGAATTTTTGATTTTCCCGTCGATTGATTGGACCGAAGTGCTCGGTCTCAGGTTGACATGTCGGCTTCTTGTGCAGATGCTTCGACGATGTCCGGGCATTTAGTTAGTATACAATTGGTGGATGGTGGCTAGCAGTGGAATCCAGGATGCGCATTTCGTCCTATTTGGGACTCGTCAGCTGGATGTACCTGCATTTCTCAGTGAGTGATGATGTTCCCACCGAGGCTCGAACCCAGTACCCATAGTTTCAAACGCCAAAGCGTTATCCACTAGACCACTTGGGCCACGAGAGCCACCTCTTGTGCGACGGGTCATATTAATTATTGAATTGAATTTTTGATTTTCCCGTCGATTGATTGGACCGAAGTGCTCGGTCTCAGGTTGACATGTCGGCTTCTTGTGCAGATGCTTCGACGATGTCCGGGCATTTAGTTAGTATACAATTGGTGGATGGTGGCTAGCAGTGGAATCCAGGATGCGCATTTCGTCCTATTTGGGACTCGTCAGCTGGATGTACCTGCATTTCTCAGTGAGTGATGATGTTCCCACCGAGGCTCGAACCCAGTACCCATAGTTTCAAACGCCAAAGCGTTATCCACTAGACCACTTGGGCCACGAGAGCCACCTCTTGTGCGACGGGTCATATTAATTATTGAATTGAATTTTTGATTTTCCCGTCGATTGATTGGACCGAAGTGCTCGGTCTCAGGTTGACATGTCGGCTTCTTGTGCAGATGCTTCGACGATGTCCGGGCATTTAGTTAGTATACAATTGGTGGATGGTGGCTAGCAGTGGAATCCAGGATGCGCATTTCGTCCTATTTGGGACTCGTCAGCTGGATGTACCTGCATTTCTCAGTGAGTGATGATGTTCCCACCGAGGCTCGAACCCAGTACCCATAGTTTCAAACGCCAAAGCGTTATCCACTAGACCACTTGGGCCACGAGAGCCACCTCTTGTGCGACGGGTCATATTAATTATTGAATTGAATTTTTGATTTTCCGTCGATTGATTGGACCGAAGTGCTCGGTCTCAGGTTGACATGTCGGCTTCTTGTGCAGATGCTTCGACGATGTCCGGGCATTTAGTTAGTATACAATTGGTGGATGGTGGCTAGCAGTGGAATCCAGGATGCGCATTTCGTCCTATTTGGGACTCGTCAGCTGGATGTACCTGCATTTCTCAGTGAGTGATGATGTTCCCACCGAGGCTCGAACCCAGTACCCATAGTTTCAAACGCCAAAGCGTTATCCACTAGACCACTTGGGCCACGAGAGCCACCTCTTGTGCGACGGGTCATATTAATTATTGAATTGAATTTTTGATTTTCCCGTCGATTGATTGGACCGAAGTGCTCGGTCTCAGGTTGACATGTCGGCTTCTTGTGCAGATGCTTCGACGATGTCCGGGCATTTAGTTAGTATACAATTGGTGGATGGTGGCTAGCAGTGGAATCCAGGATGCGCATTTCGTCCTATTTGGGACTCGTCAGCTGGATGTACCTGCATTTCTCAGTGAGTGATGATGTTCCCACCGAGGCTCGAACCCAGTACCCATAGTTTCAAACGCCAAAGCGTTATCCACTAGACCACTTGGGCCACGAGAGCCACCTCTTGTGCGACGGGTCATATTAATTATTGAATTGAATTTTTGATTTTCCCGTCGATTGATTGGACCGAAGTGCTCGGTCTCAGGTTGACATGTCGGCTTCTTGTGCAGATGCTTCGACGATGTCCGGGCATTTAGTTAGTATACAATTGGTGGATGGTGGCTAGCAGTGGAATCCAGGATGCGCATTTCGTCCTATTTGGGACTCGTCAGCTGGATGTACCTGCATTTCTCAGTGAGTGATGATGTTCCCACCGAGGCTCGAACCCAGTACCCATAGTTTCAAACGCCAAAGCGTTATCCACTAGACCACTTGGGCCACGAGAGCCACCTCTTGTGCGACGGGTCATATTAATTATTGAATTGAATTTTTGATTTTCCCGTCGATTGATTGGACCGAAGTGCTCGGTCTCAGGTTGACATGTCGGCTTCTTGTGCAGATGCTTCGACGATGTCCGGGCATTTAGTTAGTATACAATTGGTGGATGGTGGCTAGCAGTGGAATCCAGGATGCGCATTTCGTCCTATTTGGGACTCGTCAGCTGGATGTACCTGCATTTCTCAGTGAGTGATGATGTTCCCACCGAGGCTCGAACCCAGTACCCATAGTTTCAAACGCCAAAGCGTTATCCACTAGACCACTTGGGCCACGAGAGCCACCTCTTGTGCGACGGGTCATATTAATTATTGAATTGAATTTTTGATTTTCCCGTCGATTGATTCAATTCAATAATTAATATGACCCGTTGCACAAGAGGTGGCTCTCGTGGCCCAAGTGGTCTAGTGGATAACGCTTTGGCGTTTGAAACTATGGGAACTGGGTTCGAGCCTCGGTGGGAACATCATCACTCACTGAGAAATGCAGGTACATCCAGCTGACGAGTCCCAAATAGGACGAAATGCGCATCCTGGATTCCACTGCTAGCCACCATCCACCAATTGTATACTAACTAAATGCCCGGACATCGTCGAAGCATCTGCACAAGAAGCCGACATGTCAACCTGAGACCGAGCACTTCGGTCCAATCAATCGACGGGAAAATCAAAAATTCAATTCAATAATTAATATGACCCGTCGCACAAGAGGTGGCTCTCGTGGCCCAAGTGGTCTAGTGGATAACGCTTTGGCGTTTGAAACTATGGGTACTGGGTTCGAGCCTCGGTGGGAACATCATCACTCACTGAGAAATGCAGGTACATCCAGCTGACGAGTCCCAAATAGGACGAAATGCGCATCCTGGATTCCACTGCTAGCCACCATCCACCAATTGTATACTAACTAAATGCCCGGACATCGTCGAAGCATCTGCACAAGAAGCCGACATGTCAACCTGAGACCGAGCACTTCGGTCCAATCAATCGACGGGAAAATCAAAAATTCAATTCAATAATTAATATGACCCGTCGCACAAGAGGTGGCTCTCGTGGCCCAAGTGGTCTAGTGGATAACGCTTTGGCGTTTGAAACTATGGGTACTGGGTTCGAGCCTCGGTGGGAACATCATCACTCACTGAGAAATGCAGATACATCCAGCTGACGAGTCCCAAATAGGACGAAATGCGCATCCTGGATTCCACTGCTAGCCACCATCCACCAATTGTATACTAACTAAATGCCCGGACATCGTCGAAGCATCTGCACAAGAAGCCGACATGTCAACCTGAGACCGAGCACTTCGGTCCAATCAATCGACGGGAAAATCAAAAATTCAATTCAATAATTAATATGACCCGTCGCACAAGAGGTGGCTCTCGTGGCCCAAGTGGTCTAGTGGATAACGCTTTGGCGTTTGAAACTATGGGTACTGGGTTCGAGCCTCGGTGGGAACATCATCACTCACTGAGAGATGCAGGTACATCCAGCTGACGAGTCCCAAATAGGACGAAATGCGCATCCTGGATTCCACTGCTAGCCACCATCCACTAATTGCATTTAAGAAGCCTAACCCAACTTATGTATGTATCGGAAAGAAGAAGTTAGTTCAGACGCTTTCATTACTTATCTTGGCCATTAATGTCTTAATGATCCTTCGTTTTTTGGAGAAAATTTCCCTAATATTATCTGATAGTCTATTTACCATTACATTTTTATGCTCATTATAATATATATGTATATATATATATATATATATATATATATAATTGTAGCACCAGAAGGGGAAATTATCGAAAAGGGTATTCCATATTAGTTTGTTTATTTGATGTATCACAAAGTCACTGAAACAGCATTATTTACAGTTTCGAACACAATTTATTGTTCATAATCACATCATCAATTATAATCACACGACTTCGAAACTTGAGTTTTATAGTTTTCTTTGTTTTCTCCTATTTGTCGTCATCGTAGGCGTGGTAGTAGTAGGATTTTCCAGATATCTGGGTGGACAGGTGTTGAATCATTCCTATTACACGTATTCCCTGTCAGTTGATTCGATAAACAAAGCTTCTTCTGTTATCAATCTCTCCCCATACCCTGTGACATAAGATTTTAAAACTGTCATCCTATCCCATCTCATCCTATTGTATGGATAGTTGTGTGTAATTGCATGTAGTGAGTGCTGTAACTGAACTATTCTCTAGATTTCTTATCTTATCCGGGTCAACCAATCTAGATTTTGCTACATTTTTATGTTCAGCTAGTCTGACTGCTCCTGTTCTACTAGTTCGACCTATGTATTTACAATTGATATGATTATGAACAATAAATTTTGTTCGAAACCTTGTCATCCAATAAATAATACTATTTCACTGTGTGATACATCTAATAAACAAACTAATATGGAATAATTTTACTGCCTTTTTTTCATATATATCGAATTGACAAGTAAGTGTGTGATCAGGCTGTACGAAATGTATAGCGGAAATACATCACATCACATTTTCCAGATAATCTCCGTCATCTAATAAAACTGTTCCATATAAAGAAGTCAGAGACAGAATCGGAAAGCCAAGATACACTTTCATCAATCTGAAATCGGTTTGGAAATCTTCTGCACTCACTCAGCTAGCATAAAGTACAAGATTCAGATTTTCAACACAAGTGTGACTGATCAGTCATTTCTTCTATATGGGTCAGGGACTCAGCGTGAGCTTCACGGATAGCATTTCCAACAGACAGCTGTACACTTTTATCAACAGCCGTTTACATCTCTGGTTGTATACTGAAGATCAATTGTTCAGCCAGTCAGAAAGAATTAGCAACAGGAAACTCTGGCCAAAAATGAACCAACAAGCAAGACCCGATCGCTAAACAAATATGTAGGATGAAATGGAGATGGATCGGCCAGAAGTTGAGGCAGCCGTCGAATGACATTTCACGTAATGCAGGTAAATGGGAAGCGATGAGTCGGTCGTCAGTGAGAGGTTGACACGGAGGAGATCGTGAGAGTTGGAGGAGGAGATGAGAGATTATGAGCGACCGTGGTGACAGCCAGCTGAAGAGGACAGAAAAGAATGCGACGAAGCGGCGATGTATTGTTGAAGCCTTGTTTTCCACTCAGAGCCCAAGGAAACAATAATAATAGCAGTTTGAAGCCTGCTTCCTAGATGTGAATATCAAGCAACCTTTACTGACATAAACTAGCAAGACTTGTCTATGCAAACTGGTATGCACTGTCATCAACCGAAAAATGAATCATTTATTTGAAGGATAACTTCATAGTTCTAGCTAGTCTGTGATAACAGTAAATGTTGCTTCATAATCACTATGTCTAGACCTAATGCGTGAAAGTTAAACATATAAAATTGCATTTTTACATGAATTTTATGCTATTGTATGTGAATTAATGCATCAGAAATGTCTCGTTTTTAAATTGTATTCTAGTAACGCTTATTCAAATTGAGGTATTTAGGCGTAGTCTCTAAAATCAGTCAAACCACCTATCACAGTTTGCCATATTCTTGAAATAACAACTCAACTACTTCAAATTTTCATTGGTTAAAATTATTTTCTCACATCTCCTATTGGTCTGATAATATCTTCAAAGTATGTATGTAACAACAGAAGACAAGGGCCAGGCAACAGATCGTTTTATTATGAAAATCAACACGTATTTATACATATTTCACATACATTATTATAGCTTATGCAAGTAGACAAGCGCAGTCATCTGATTGGTTGTCTATCAGAAGTTAGGCAGACAAACTCAGGCTTCTGATTGGTTGTTTCGGGATTCCTCGACAAATAGAGTTCTCCATCTGCGAATCATATTTTGCCACGTTAACTTTGCTGTGATTGGTTGTTGACTCAGCCTTGCTCATATTTTCTCACGGCCTGCTCTCACCACATGTCTAGGTCATTATAAGTACATTGAATTACGAATGAACTGGTATCTGGACAAAAAATAATCTCAACTTATTTGAACAACATAGATATACATTAAGTGTCGTTAGACGTTTTTATGAACACAACAAAGAAGTTATTAACTCATTTTGAATGTAGGTACATCCAATGGCTAAGGAGTGGTAAACAGGATAAAATGTGCATCCTGGAGTCCACTGCTAGTCATCATTCACCACCAAATAACAAAATGTATTTTCTTTAAATATTGTTTTCCTAATATTGTGTTTAAATATGTCAACCATGAATGAGTAAAAGACACCTCCCTTATATCAGAATCTCCTGTCAAATGATAGTTAAAAGGCTGAGGGAAAACCATTCGGAAGACTGTATATATAATATGCGGATGGCGACGACAGGGAAATTATTATTTATTACTATAATTCGAAGATAAGACTTCAACAACATATCTCCACTTTGCTTTATTCTCTAATTTCCTCTTCATCTGTCTAGCTCTATGATTGCCCAGGAACTCGTACTATCTTCTCCATGTCATCCTCGCAGTGAAGACGCACTCGTCACTTCCTGTTAGGATTCCATCCAGACGATAGTGTGGCACACGGTGTTATTCGATGGTCTCCACATTTGTGTGTGTACCCAATCAACCTCCATTTCCGCCTACGTATTTTTTGAGCAATCGACTCTTGGTCGGTTTGCTTCCAGCCAGAGTTTTTTTGCTGCTAATTCTTTCTCGCTGGCCATTTGTTCTTCAGTATATAGCCAGTGAAGGTGGGCAACTGCTTATAAGAATTTGCAGCTGGCTGTTGAATACGCTATCCGTTAGGCTGACACTGAGTTTCTGATCAACAGAGAATAAATGACTGATTTCACATTTGTGTTGATAATCTGAATCTTGTACTTTATGCTGGCTGAGTGAGTGAAGAAGATTTCCAAACCGATATCTCGTTGATGAAGGCATATCTTGCCTTTCGGATTCATCATCTGTTCCGCCTGTCTGTGGTTGAAACGATGCTTCCTGGATAAGTGAAGAAAGTAACCTCTTTCAAGTTTCTGCCGTTGAAAGTGATTAGTGCTGTTTGTCGGGTATCTTCGTCACCTCCGCCCTCTTCATGTTCACCTAGATTACTGTCTTCGTGGCAGGCCTCTTTTGCCAGTTTGTTGGTTTTCGCGTGTGTGGAGTCAGACATAAATCATCCGCCGCAAAATTCAGATCTTGTAGGTTCTTTTAATTTGTCCAGCGTATTCCTGTCTTCTCACTTCCCGTACATAGTCTTACGCGTGATCCAGTCCACCGCGATTAGTACTATCATTGATGAGCATTCACTATGTGTTCACTATGAACGCCTCAATGAGTTTTCTGTTGTGGAACACGACAGGGAAATGGCGAGCACATATTCCTGTTGAACATAATTTATTAATTCTACAGTGCTTCTTTAAATAAGTACGTCAGTCTTTCAGTAGTAGAAAGCATGCCTGATACATAGGCAGCTCCGATTTTTTTCCCTCATTGACGCACTCCTCTATCGTGCCTTGTTGGTTAAGTGATGAAATATTAGGCAATCATTCATCTAGTCTCGAGTTTGTTTCCCATCGGATGAACTCTTAAACCTTGTTTAACCAACAGTAAGCCCGATAGAGAACGAGAGAAGGCTGAGTATGAGGCTAGAAGCCCCACCCCCTCCCATGATATAAAGGATAACTCCAATGCTGCTGAAACTCCAAAGCCAAGAGCTTGGACCCTGGTAAAAACATAAAAAACCAATAAATATTTAAATGAGTGTTGGGTGGTCATTACATTCAAATACATCAGCTTTTTAAGGGGAATCGGTGCAGATGTGAATTTACTTTAGGATGTTGAGAATACAAAAAGTGGAATAATACTTTAATGTGCAAATATAAGTGTTACAGTGAGAATGATAAAATTTATTTTTACTTTTGATTACAGCTTGATTCCACCCTGTATTTTTGGTAAAAGTCTGGAATTTTCAGCATGGATATCGGTAGCCCAAATATTGCAGGCCGACTATAGATATCAGGTGTGCGTCGTCAGGGGATCGAACCTCGGACCATGTGCATGGTTGGCGAGAGTCCTAACCCCTGTGCCACCGACGGACATATAAATAAAAAGTAATACGGATTTTCAGGATCTGGAAGGTGATAAGATTATACCTACATTATACTGAATGATGTTAAGCCATCTTATCAACAGTCATCAATCTCTGAATCCCTGTAGTCACTGATTCCGAGCATCCCATGGAGAATCCAGCTAAGCGATCTATCCCTTTCGTATATGACTTAGATAAGTAGTCGATGAATCTATGGAATAATTTAATGTTTCAATCTGACCATCTTCAGCTCTTTTCAAACCGAATCCTACTGATGCCAGCACTACTGCTGAAAGTGGTGGATGGTTAGGCAAATATCCATCTTAGCTACTATAGTCTGTATATGCACCTACATAACCTCATCGATAGATTTGTCTGACGCAACTAATATTCTACATGGGATTTCATTACTGCTCAACATATTGTTTCACATGACAAAAATCACTGAGCAGAAGGAACTCTCCAATCTTTTATCGTCATCGGCGATAAAGACGGTTGCAAGTGGATTTATGAGTGGTCAAAATGTTCTATGGTAGCATCCGTCAAAACATCCATAGGGAAATTGAATCGGAATGGTGACAATCTGCATTTCTGATGGAATGAACTACTTACTGTTTGTCGTTATTTTGTCTGAAAACTACTCATGAGGTCTTATGAGTCGGAGTGTAGTGAGATGATAAGCATACACTCCAAAATTAGGCATTGCGATAGGACTTCTCTATCCACAGTGTCAATTACTTCAAGTGTAAGAAATTGTATCTTCGAGAACCTGTCAAAGAGTGATGGTTTACTGAACGTACCCTCAGTCGTAGCTAAACCCACTACATTAAATGAGGTCACATTTATGATTCGTTTAGTAGTATTGATCAGATAGCAGATTGCAATTGCAAAACATAAATTCGATGGAAATTTCTCAAGGGATTTACATGCAAATTTTTCATTTCCGAATCGACGCTTTTATTGACAAACTATCTTCACGCTACATATGGATGCTTAGTTCGCTGCACCGTCTGCAACTAGGTATTTATCCCAAATTTTGTCAAGAAATTCGAAAACAACTGAATTTATCATCAACCAGCTAAAAGCGTTGGTGGTTAACTGTTAGAGGGTTCGCCAGCCAGGTGCGAGATCTCAGTTCACTTCCCAGCCCACCTAATCCTAAACCTCTTTTAGTTTCCTAGCCGATAAGTAGACTTGGAAAGGTCGGATGTGAGGCTAGTAACTCTATCCTGGTAAAGCAACACCACCTCTACAGAAGCTTCAAAAGTTTGGTCGCCTGTGTCCTCTTCAGAACGTATAGAAATGAGAAAAACACATCGATAACTCCAGGGAATCCATAAATCTATGCACCACTTTTACTGTTTGAGTAAAGTAAATAATTTATACGACATCCGACCAACAGGTTCAATAATATTAATATATGTGCAAAACTTGTGCACTGTGATAGTAAGTAATTTCATATTAGTTTGTTTATTAGATATATCACACAGTTAAACAGTATTAATAACTGGAAGACGAAACTGAGCAAAATCTAGATTGGTTGACCCAAATAAGATAAGAAATCTAGAGAATTGTTCAGCTATAGCATTCACTACATGCGATTACACACAACCATACAATAGGCTGGATGGGATAGGATGACAGTTTTAAAATCTGATGTCACAGGGTATGGGGAGAGATTGATAACAGAAGCTTTGTTTATCGAATCAACTGACAGGGAATACGTGTAATAGGAATGATTCAACACCTGTCCACCCAGATATCTGGAAAATCCTACTACCACGCTTACGATGACGACGAATAGGAGAAAACAAAGAAAACTATAAAACTCAAGTTTCAAAGTCGTGTGATTATAATTGATGATGTGATTATGAACAATGAATTTTGTTCGAAACTGTAAATAATGCTGTTTCAGTGACTTTGTGATACATCAAATATACAAACTAATATGGAAGGTTCAATAACACCAAGGCTTTATGGCTTACCCAAGATACACAAAGCTGGTTGCTCACTGAGTCCAGTTCTAGATATGTCAGGTTCCCCTTATCATTGACTGATATTCCGGAACCTGTAAGGAAACATCTATGCGTGTGCTCGCTTTGTAACATCTTCCGATTCATTGATTGCATACAGAATAGGAATATTACTAGCAAAAGTATGCTATGTCACGACATCGAATCATTTCTCAGCAATATAACACTTAAGGAGTGTCTGTTCTATGTGTAAATATATAGATGAAAACCAATTCAATATTGGGTTACCAACAACATGTTTGAAAGAACCGCTGCTGAAGTGTACTCTCAATGTAAAATTCTCATTCAGTGCCACTTTATAGAAACAAAAGGACGGTTTGCCTATAGAATTCCTCTTGGGTCCTGATGGTGTACCTGAATATGTTCTAAAACAATGTGCAGATGCTTTATGTTCTCCACTTACTAACATCCTAAATGCTTCTTTCTCTAAAAACGGTGTACCTGTTTAATGGAAAGACATTAAAATAGTCCCTTTCCCTAAACCTGGTAATAGCAAGAAGGTAAAATTCAGACCCATTACCATCACTTCCCCGTTTCTAAAGCTCATGGAAAAACTAGTACTTCTTAAATCCGAACCCTCCCTTAAAAGCTTTGAAGATCCCCGAACAATTTGCCTATAGACAGGGTAGGAGAACTTTAGACACTGCAACCGTCTTACACAACAGTGTCGTCTCATTATTAGATAAAGGTGCCAAATACGTTCACTGCACGTTCCTCGACTTCACTTCTGCTTTCGACTCTGTACCTAGATGTCTCTTGGTAAATAAGCTCTCTATGACACAAACTGAGTCCTGGGTCAGTAACTGTTTGCATTCCTACTTCTCTAGCAGAATGCAGTACACTGTATACAAAGGCAAATCCTCCTCTGCTGTGCTCATTGAAGCTGGTTTCCCCCAAGGTGCTGTACTCTCGCCACTTCTCTTTTCTCTCTCTCTTTCTACATGACTTACCATCTTCAAATGACATTGATTTTGTTAAATATGCTGACGACCTGACTGTATCTTTGCCGGTCAAATGTCAAAGTGACTGCTCTAAACTAAATGGCTTTTTATCAGAAATCAGCCAGTGGTCCAAGGAAAACGGTCTTAACTTAAACCCCTCCAAATGCCAAACAGTCGATTTCACATTTAGGCATAAATCTGACCTAAACAAACTGGTTAGCACTCACGAGGTGTGCAACATAGATGGCACTGAAATAGAAACCAAGTCTGAAATTAAATATCTTGGTGTCATTCTATCTTCTGATCTCTCCTGGTCATCTAATATCTTGATGATTTCTAAGATAATATTCCGTCTCACCCTCTACATCAAGAAGTTAGGGCATTCTGATACAACCCAACCCTTACCCCTACAATTCGTTGACTCTTGCATCCTGCCTATTATTCTCTATTGCTCCCCCTTAATTTTTCCAGGGCCACTGAATAAAGACTATATCTTATTAGGTAGAATGTTAAAGGTTGTCAGCAGGGTAAGCCACAGGGTGCCACTTAACCAGCTTGTTAATATTTTGGTTGACAGGCACTACGACTCATGTTTAAAATGGCCTAAATCCATTTTATCTAACTCACACCACCCTCTTCATTCACAACTCTCCCCTAGTATCTCATCAGGCAGAACCAGAAGCCTATATAGAAAACTATATGCTCGCACTAGCTAGTACAAAAATTCAAGCATGTCCTACTTAGCTCGTGTTCTGTGCGATAAAGAAAGCATTATTAAATAGTCAGTAGAACAACTGGATGTCGTCTTTCCAACTCATATCATTTATGGGTACAACGTTTCCTTTCTTTCTTTTCCTTTTCTCTCTCTCTTTTTCTGTTATGTGCTGTTTTATTTCTCTCTTCCTTACATACTCTACTTAAAACATTCTTCGTTCTCTCACACTCTGTATATCTTGACCTTTTGATACCGCTTACGCCAGTGAATATGCTAGCATCTACTTTTCTAACACCTTCTAACACTCTGTTTAATTTTGGCTTTGCTACCGACATGCCAATATGTTGTTGTCATAATGAATTGAAATTTCCTTAATCCATGTAGAATTTTATTCATTGTTAATGTATTAACTGGATGCAATACTGTAGTGAAATGCTGAGAATTCCATTCTGTATCACAAGTACTGTTTTGGAATAAAGCAAATTATTATTATTATTGCTAGCGTTGAGAACGACCCATTAAAGTCGACCATTGACAATTTACAACTGCATAGAAGTACGTATATGACATTTCCATCATTTGAGACAATTGTTACGACTCTAATCAATTACTTCATGTACTCAACAGCTGGAATAGGTCAATAAAATTCATTCTATAAATGGAAAACGAATCCAAAGCTCCTTTTTCTTGATATGGAACTAACAAGACTACCAGACGGAACTATAAGAAGGTCAGTACATAGAAAACTTACTTGGAATGATCAACTAACAACAGGTTTCTACAGTGGAGCGCTTGTTGAAAGAAACGAAATCTAAGTAAATACCTTGTCGCTCAAATTCAATGTGTCTGCACTCCTGACACCTCAGAAGCAGAACTAGATCTTCTGAAAGAAACCTTCCTTCCAAATCGATAGTCACCAAGATTCTTCGACAAGAATATCAAATCAAAAGTCCAAAGGAACGAAACTTCACTCCAAAAAAAGAAAGTTTACATGATTTGTTACAGGATTTCCTCATGAGATGACATCAGTTAGAGAACCATTGGAAAACCATCTGGGAGTACTGGACAGCTTTTTCGTCCTAGTTGGGGACTCTTCATCAGCACTCACCCACTGGCTTTCAAACCCAATCGTTCTCTAACCGATATCAGCTCGTGGTGAAATCCTGTAACAAATCAATCAAATCCCTATAGATCGATACTTGAAAATTTACATGAATCAGGATTTCAAGGAGGATGTGGCCTGCTATATCCTCATGAGAATAATTTCATCATCTTTGAGAAGAACATTCTTCGTAATAACACTAAGAGTAGTTTTCTGTAGCCGTACGTCGTCGGTCTGCAGCAACCGGAAGGACAAGACCTTTCATGTGATCAGTTCTGTGTGTGCATATCAGTTCAGCTGTTGCTGTGGATCGATTGATGCATATCCTGTGTAAAAAGA
The DNA here is from genome assembly GCA_944472135.2 of Trichobilharzia regenti. Classification (NCBI taxonomy): domain Eukaryota; kingdom Metazoa; phylum Platyhelminthes; class Trematoda; order Strigeidida; family Schistosomatidae; genus Trichobilharzia; species Trichobilharzia regenti. The sequence goes on from OX235268.1 coordinate 46,571,293, forward strand.
TTCAAGAACACTATCCTATCACATGGTTGCAGAAAGGTAGTAATTGCTCTATAAGGAGTATGATCATTGAACACCTTGACAACCACCACTGGTCATTACATCTCCACAAACGCCTTCTCCTTCTAAGTAATCTACAAAGTCAAGAACAACCTGCCATAGGCAATACGCTTTCGTCTCATATGCAATACTAAAGCCTTAGTCATTCAGTTAGGGAAAGGAGAGTTATGCATACAAATGAAAATGATTCAACCACCTCTACTGTTATGGTAACAACCCTATTGTTTCTACCATCTTGTATTTTTTTTTAATTTCTGTTTTTCTACCAACCCACAACTCTTGTAATTCCTTAGAACTCTTGCGTAATTCCATATTCTATGTGCTTCCTGACTGTAGCTCACTCATTAAATTATTCATCTTATTACACAACTATAAAACACTTATTCAACTTCTTTTATGCATTGATTACAATTAACAACTATTGTTGGTGTTAGATGGTTGGAGGCAGTCCATAGGAAGCCATAGATCTAGGATTCATGCTAGTTGTGGCAGTCGTCATCAGCAAGGCATTTCTCTGCAACCTTGAACGAACTCATGTCAATCGCCAGCTCAAATAGCTCAGTGGTGGTGGTAACGTCTCTGATTGAAGCACTGGCTGGTGATGTGGGTTCGAATCTCAGAAGGGACATGAGTTCCTTCAAGGTTGCTGATATACCTTCCTGACTAGTGAGTACAAACTGTCAAGAAACCTAGATCCAAGGTTTTCTGGCGATTGCGTCCAACCATCTAACACCAACAATTCAAAGTGCACCGTGATGGCGAGTCACCCACTGGTATGGTAGTCACATTGAAAACTTGACTAGTAGAATTCAGTCCGCACCAAACAAAGGACTAGACACATTACACTTATTACCAATTAGTGTCCCCAACCAGATGAACAACTGTGTTTATGACACATCATCACTTTCGTTACTAGCCTCTTTCATGAAAAAGAGATTATATATAAATACGATTGTATAACTAAAGAGGAAAATGAATTCGCCGTGCAAAATAGTCTCTTCACTGAAGTAAACGTGTCTGTGTGGTGGCACAGCGGTTACAACTCTCGCCGACCATGCACGTGGTCTGGGGTTCGATTCCCTGCCGACACACACCTAATATCAATGGTCGACCAGCAAAATTTGGGCTACCGACATCACATTCTGAAAATTACATATTTGTACCGAAAATACGGTGTGGAATCAAGCTATAATCAAAAAATAAATAAAAAAAAATAAAATAAGGAAGGTAATTGTGCAATGTATACACTATATTTCACATCGGAAACATCGTTACAAATAACGAATGTTTTACAAAATAAAGTAAATTGACTCATAGTTCTATATCTCTGATATGAGATGAAGGAAGCAGATAGGTTATGAAGAGGTGCCGTAGGTGTGTGTTTGTGTGTGCATGTGTCTGTGCAAAAGACATACATTTTTAATAATGCAAATGGGTCTCTTCATCTATACATCAGCATGTCTGTACATCTCTGATAGTTAAATGGCTTCAAAAACATCTGCCATTTATAATGATATCACATTTTACAAATTAAATCATTTCAAAGAAATGAAACACGACAAGACATAATTTAAACAAAAACAAATTCCTCCATATTTTCTTTTTGAAATATTATCGAATAATAAAAATGAAACTGGAGTTGTTTAATGTGATACGTTTTCAAAAAACAAGAAAATAATAGTAATAATTTAAATTAGTGTCAATACGACAATATTGAACACAGAAAAGGATACAAGAAATCTTGTTTTACAAAATCAAGATACACTATTTAAAATAAGCGGGTTTTAAAAAAAAGTGATATAAACAAAGTGTTTATCTAAGTAAGAGGATGGATGTCATAGGTTTAGATGAAATAACAACTTTCTACGTTAGGTATGTGATATACAAACTCAAATGAAAGAAAACTAATCGTTACCATCTCTATTAGCATTACCATTACCATCCTAATATCAATGATATGCTTATTATGTTGTTTACCTAAATCGTTACTATGGTAACTAATCACAGATGATGAAGAATCGGATTGCATGTCTGTTTCTTGTTGTCAAAAGAAAGGACTCATGTTTGTGAAGGCTTCACACTTTCATACTCGATACATCTTCTAGTTTATTCAGCCATTTTGATATTATCACTATTTTTCATTTGATCTTTTATTTCAGTCCTTTTACCCTCATCATTACTGCTGCTATCTTTGTCAAAGTGAGTTGGACGTGTTGACATCACTATTTCGGGTGTAGATGCTAATGATAATGATGTAGACGAGGAGGAGGAGGACGACGACGATGACGAAGAGGACGATGATGAAGAGGATGAAGAAGTCGATGACGAGGATGAAGACGTGGAGGATGCAGATAATGATGTCGTCAATCCTGATGTACTAGGATGTTTACACCTCATTTTTGCTAGATCACTATCACTATCTACTGATATAACAGCCTTTTCAAATTGAGGTAATAGCAAAAATGCTTCAAGTAACTGTGAACCAAAATTCATTAAATCAATAGGTCTTATTTGATGTTGAATAAGCACTGATTCAGCATTAGCCTTCTCGTCAGAGTGATCGTCTTCTTTGGCATCTTTCCGGTGTGGTTGTTGTTGTTGGTGATGTTGTTCAACACTTTCAGAATGTTTATTTTTTTGCCATTTACGATAAATACCACAATAGGATGCTTCAATTGTATACGAGCGTAGAACATTGAATTCACGCCAAACAGCTATTCGAGCTGTAGTCTCTTTAGCTTTACTAACCACATATCTGTAAATGAAGAAATAAGAAGGTTAAAGGTGAAATGAAATAAATGAGGAGAACGTCTACAACAATTTGTACTACACTTACTCTGGATATAGATACGTGCGACTGAAGAGCCTCAAAAGGGTCGAAATTCGCTAGTAAATAACATTTTCATGAGACACTAGGTCCTTTGTTTGGTGCAGACTGAATTCTATCAGTCAAGTTTGTAATATGACCGACTATAGTGGATGTTTCACTATCACTGTGCAAGTGGTTGGTCTCATTCGATTGTGGTGAGAGCAGGCCGTGAGAAAATATGAGCAAGGCTGATTCAACAACCAATCACAGCAAAGTTAACGTGGCAAAATATGACTCGCAGATAGAGAACTCTATTTGTCGAGGAATCCCGAAACAACCAATCAGAAGCCTGCGTTTGTCTGCCTAACTTCTGATAAACAACCAATCAGATAACTGCGCTTGTCTACTTGCATAAGCTATAATAATGTATGTGAAATATGTATAAATACGTGTTGATTTTCATAATAAAACGATCTGTTGCTTCGCCCTTGTCTTCTGTTGTTACAAGATGTTTGCTCTATATTTACGAATGTACCGTTAGTAGAAACTGGTTTCTATACATAAGTATTGAAGGTACCAACTAACTATCTGAAGCAGCTGTAACTGAGATGCACGCTTAGTTTGCAGTTTAGATTTAACAATTTCATTTATAATTAAAGAGATAGAATCGCCATTGGGTCCGCATTAGGACCACTCCTAGCGGATGTCTTAATGGCAAGCTTAAAGAGGGCTCCATTGGAAGAAACAATCTCGCGTTTATATATGTCTAAGTGATATATTGACGATACCTTCATTATTTCTAACGACACCTGTTCAACTGTAGAGCTTCTTGAAAAATTCAATGGATCTCACCCATCGATGCTTTTCACTATTGAAGAAGAATCAAATTCGACATTTCACTTCTTTGAGGTAATGGTTAAATAGAAGACAGAAAAGGTACGTTAAAAAGGTCAATTTATCCAAAGCCAACATTTACAGAGCAGTACACTAACTCTTCAACAGTTGGATGCCTACCTCTAGGTAGGATGAGAAATCTTATCCGTTCCCTATGCTCTAGAATACGGAAAATTTGCTCTATAGATATGGTTAACATGGAACTAGAAAATTTTCGCACAACGTCCTAAAATAATTGATATCCTAGAAGGTTTATTGACAGAAACATCAGGAAGGAAATCGTTCCTAATGAAATCATAGTGCCAAAAAAGACACAGCTTATGTGTGTAACGATCAAAGGTGACAATGTTGCTGAAGTCATTAAAGGTCAAAGACGTGTAATCTAGGGAAGCACCTTGAACAGGTTTTTTTATTTTTTTTCAATTTTTTTCAATTTTTCTGATTACAGCTTGATTCCACCCTGTATTTTTGGTACAAGTAAGGAATTTCCAGAATGTGATATCGGTAGCCCAAATTTTGCAGGCCGACCATAGATATCAGGTGTGTGCGTCGGCATGGGATCGAACCTCGGACCACGTGCATGGTTGGCGAGAGTCCTAACCACTGTGCCACCGACGCACAGAGACAATATTATGACATAAAACGACAGTGGCATGGTATTTCGTAAATTATATCATTCTGACTAATTGAGTTTGTCAAGTCCTTAAGCCCACTGAGAGCCACCACTAGCAAGGAGGTAGCATCACGCTTCAGGAAAGTGGATCTGTGACTCATTGGTAACTGGTTTTCGACTTTCATCCAATGGACCATAGGCTGGAACGTTGACCCACCCACCGAGTTTCCGACAGTTAGGTAGTATCACTAGTTCTTACACAATTAGTATGATTCATCGCTCCCAACTATATAGAAAGTCAAGTGTTTATTGAGCAACATTTAAAAATTATTATTTTCTTTGGAAACCTCGCCTAGATTATTAGCTCACTAGTTTTCTAGCCGGTCCGAAGTCCGGATAAAGAGGGAGGGTGAGGGCGTAGTGCTAATAAATCCACCCCCAAAACTTAACCAAATTGCTACAGTAACTTCAACGCATAAATATATCAAAAATACTAAAAATACTATACTGAAGATCAGATTGCCGGGCTGGAAATAATCACCAACAAGAAACTATGGGAGCAAACAAAACACGAAGAAGAACCAATCGCCAACCAACAAATATGCAGGAGAAAGTGGAGATGGATTGGACACTAGCTGAGGAGGCGGCCGCCGGGTGACATCGCGCGCGCGTCAGCCCATTGCTCGAGTGGAACCAGGCAGAAAGGGAAGCAGCAAGTGGGACATCGGTGCAAGGGTGACATGGAGGAGATCGTATGAAGAGGAGTTGAAACAGTATGGACTAGCATGGATGGATGGCGGTGAAAAGTACAGCAGAAGACAGAAGAAAGTGGAGACGTGCAGTTGAAGCCCTATGTTCCATTCGGAACCCAAGGGAAAAATAATAATATAATAATAATTTTCATTGGATACTAGAAACTAGTGTGATATGATGGGTTTGGATCTCAGGAGGGACATGAGTTCCTTGAAGGTGATTGCAGGAACGCCTCGTTGGTGAGCACGAAACCCAGGTCAGACAAGACTTCCTGTGGTCGATTGTCTCCAAATATCTAACATCGAAAATTATAATTATTATTATCAAAATGCTTCAGGAAAAGGATAAAAAGGCGATGGGGGAGGGCCAGGAGAAAATGAGTACAACTTACAGACATGATTGTTTTGAAAATAACGGTGATATTTTATCTAGAATATCAGCTAATGCACGATATGACATATCTTCAGATTGATTTGGACCACGATAAGCTGGATTATTTACATCTGGATGACGCCATGATTCACTTGGACTACATCCATAAAGAAAAATATTCTTCATACGTGAATGTCCATGGAAATCAATGAAAATCTGTCGGCGAATGGCATACAGACACGCACAAACGGAAGAAAAAACAGAACAAATATGTATATTGAATATTATAAGGCTATTAAATGGGTTCAATGAATTAAGAGAGTGGTTATTAGGATGGATAAATTAACAAGAAGAGTACATCATTCAACTACAAATTTATTTTCTAAAAGTATCTGAACTCGCTGATATATTTTTATTTTTTGTTGTTGAAGAATTACGTAATGACTAGTGATTGAACACGCAGTAGAAATTCGATTGGTAACAGAGTTCGAATTTGAAGTCTGATGACGGATTCATATCAGTTGAAGAATTCAGTGAAAGCCATGAAGTACTGGACAACTGCTTTATCTTAGTTCGGGACTCTTCATCAGCATGCACCCACGGCATCACCAGGGGTCGAACTCAGGACTTTTAGTGACCATTCCGTCACAGGTGTGGAATACAATAACCCCATGAATTCTAAACTCTGTCTGTTTGTGATTTTTAACACTATCGCTAGCCAGTGTTATACGCAAGTATTGATTCTCACGCGAGAACTGGTAGACAGCACTGGTCACGACCGCTTCATAAAGAGAAGGTTCCTTGGTTTGATCCCCAATGGGTTCACGGGTGTATTTAACGACAGAAGACAAGGGCCAAGCAACATATCGTTAACTGACGAAATCAACAGATATCTATAGATTTTTATGTACCTTATTATATGTTATTGTTAGCAGAGAAACAGCCTCTTCTGATCGGTTGTTTCCTCGCTTAAAGTTATTCTGTCATCTCTTTGTTGTGGCCGTTTCTTTGAAGGTCAGACCATATGTCTGCCAATCGTATCCGCCCACTAAAAGTCTGCTGTGATTGGTTGTTGAGTTAGTCTTTGTTCTTGTTTGTTTTCTCATGACCAAGATTTGGGACGTACAGATTGACGTAAATTGTTGTCTACCAATTTCGGCTAGCAGACAGCTCTCATCACATGCACACTGTGGAAGAGTCCTAAGTTGGGAAAAAAGACCATCTGGTATTGCCTGATTTTTTCAATAGTTCTCTAACTGATAACAATCCATGGGCAAACATGAAACCAGTCAAATCCCTACCAAATAACACTCGAGAATTCAAACTGACTGCGCATGGAGTACTATCTATACGGTTTCCATTATCAATTAAGAGATTCAATTAACCATCTCGCCTACAGATTGTTACAGAGTCCCACTAATACCTTACACAATAGTTTAAAGCTAAATACTGTTATTAGATGATTGGAGGCGATAGGTAGGAAGTCTTAACTCAACAGCAACTTTGCTCACAGTCGGGTGATAAATACGCATACATTACATAGAGAAATTCGATGAATACTACAGTTATTTAGATTAAGTCTTAATGGTGCTGAAACCCCAGATCTTATTAGCAGTACTATAACTACTTAAAGGAAGACCCCGTAAACTACCGCTCAGCTGGTCAGTTAGCGGTTTAGTAATCTAGAGGCCACTGATTTAAATCTGGATACTACAGTCTTAATAATCACTCAACCCACCACTGAAATTCCTGGATACTCCTACCGTCAGTCTTTCTGTTTTAAAGAAGGACAGTCATATAAAAACACATTCATAGATTGGTAATAAAGAGTGATTATATAAGTGTAGGTAACACTGATCACTAGTACTATTATTCTCTTGTTTTCATAGTGAAACATAGCGTTTCAGCAGTACCTAGCCATTTTACTCGGTTTTCTACAGTCTTCAAAGATTGCCCATAGTACTTCATTTCTTCCTCAGATGCTTCACTATATGTAACCCTTGAACTGACGCCTAACTTGTCGTTCCCTATTCAGCTTTCAGTCAAGAACCCAGTGAGTAATGCCACTACTAAATGATCTCCTCAGCATATATAAATTCAGTCTATCTCCATTTTCCCATGGCATATTTCTTCGACAATAGATTCTTGGTTAGTCTGGTTCACAAAATTCCTGGATGCTTATCCTTTCCGGTTGACCATCTGATCTTCAGTACAGAGCGAAGGTGGTTGTTGATGAAAGACCGCAGTAGCCTGTGATGCATCAACTCCTTTAACCGTGTAGAATCCCTGATTCAACATCTATGCCGAAAATCAGACAGATTTCAGAGTGACGAAAGTGTCTTGGCTTTAACATCCTAATCCGTGTCGCGTGTAGTTGAAACAATCCAGTCTAAGTGAAAATGGCGACTCCATTTATATTCTTCCAGATCATGGTGATTGGTGTTTCTTGTTTGTTTTTGTTGTTGTTGTTGTTGTAGTTGTTGGTAAGGTCACTTCATCCCCTCTATCTTGTCTACGTTCATTCGATATCCTGTCTTCTCTGCTTCTTTTTGAGTTTTTGCAGCACTGATCATATGGACCTGTTACGACGTGACACATTTGCTAAAGCACTCAACTATCCACCAATGGTTTCCGAGTTCAAATCTCTCTCTTACTTTAGTGTCGGTCTTCACTTCACAACAATCTACAGCTCACAGTCTACTGGCAATTATAAAGCCTGTCCTCCTGCAACAGAGTTCGAATAAGGCAATACAACATGAGAACGTATCTATTCAAAACATTTATACACTTACTTCATGAGAGATGATATGTCAATAAAAGAAAGTCATATGAAAAATCCAACAATATAATCATTTTTTTTCACTTACATATGGTGCACGTTCACAGATTGTGAGTAATCTTAATAACATTTTACTATGATAAATAGTTGGATGAATCAACGGTGATGGATTAATCCAACGACGATTTAAATCTTTACCAGCCATTGAACAACGATGACTTGATAGACAAAACAGAAAGAAAAGCAAAAGAGACACAAGAAACGCTTGTTTAAGTCAAACTATCACTTAAATAATTCGAAAAAAAGACAAAACTCAAAGTTACTTGCTTGGTAAAGTGGCATGTGTTACTGATAAGATTTATCAGTAGTATATAAAGGGACATTCATCAGCATAAAAATAACAAATAATAAGGAAATAGATTTAATGTCAGAGAAAGCAAATGATACAAGGTTGCGGAGATACATGGGAGATGTGAAAGGAACACAATGAAATACAATATGAAGGTCGAAAATAGCACAACACGGAGGAATTCGTATGGCACGTTTCGTCCACTTTGGGACTCATCGCCTGGATTTATTGCCACCCAAGTGATTGATGGCAGTGTGACTGAAAGGCCAAATCTCAGTATCCGTTTTCTTAGCACTGCAGAATGCTATGCACCAGGCTACCGGCCATGAGAACCATCCATTGTACGACGGGTATGATTTTGTTCAGCCGAGAAGTTCCATATCGGACGGAAGGCTCATCCTGCTTCCTACTGAGGGTTACTTCCAATCAATTTACTTCGAGTCCACTTATTAAGAGGTTGGTACAGATTTATCACAAAAACTAAGAGGAATCTTTGTTGAGTCAAAAGTTACATTGAAATTTTGCATAATCTTTCAAAAGTTATCATAAATATCAATACAGAATAAAATTCGTCTTTTATGAAGTACACTTCTAGGCGGAAATTTATAACAGTTTTCCCCGATTCCTCAATTTATTCAGTTCATAATACCTGGTCGTCTTGACAACATAAATAGCAATCAGGAAAGTAGGATAAATGGGAAGACAGTACATATTACTGATTAATGTATGTCATTAGAAACCATTTCTATCAAAAAGTACGTCCTCCAATTATGCGGAAGGTCCTGGTTTGATTTCTGGTCAACTCATGGCTACAATCCCGCCTAGTTTACCAGCCCGGAAAATATAGGGAAGGTTTAAGGTGGAGTTAGTAACCCTTTGCTGAGAGCTAGCTGCCGGCCGAAAATTGTAGATAGCTATTCACATCAATGTTACGTCCCGAATTGGGGTCATGAGAAGAAACAATAAAAAAGCTTAACCTTGAGGAACTAACTCAACAACCAATCGCAGCAGACTTAACGTGTGCAAATAAGATTTGCAAATATATGGCTTAACTTTCTAAGAAACGGTCGGTCACAAGCAGTACAGAATAACCTTCAGCAAGAAAACGACCAGTCAGAAGACGTTGCTTCCCTGCTAACAATAAAGCTAATAATAATGTACATAAAAATCTGTATCTCTTGATTTTCTCAATAAACGATCTGTTGCCTGGCCATTGTCTTCTGTCGTTACAACCCTATTTCATATAAACAGCACCACCGTTACAAAAACTTTAGAGATCAAGGCTTGAGGTCATATGTTCCACTGGAAAACGCAAAAGCATGAAAGAAGTACTCCTTGCTGATCAATTAATTGATCATAAGTTTGTTGACAATAATAAGTCAACTTCAGTGTGATATAATTAGTCAAGAAAATAAATTCAACAACTGAAGAGTAAAAATAATTATGAAAATTAAAGTAGATGGTTACATAATGTATGACTTATGTTGATTTGTGTGTAGAATTCATCAAGAACAGACATCACAGTTAGAAAATTATTAAAAAGCTAAAGAGTACTGGACAACTATTGCGTACTGGTTTGAGATTATTCAGAAGGGGGACACTAATAAGGGTTGGGGCCAGGATCTACGAAACCAACCGGATGACCAATCAGTCACTGGGTTGGAATTCAGTAGGCTAAAAAAATTCTAAATTCTATGGCTAATCATCAATGTCATTCGCTGCACTCTGTCGGGTGCTTCTTGATTTTTAAATGGTTTCCTAAATTAAGTTGGCTCATGACTAAACACCTTCATTGAAATTAACTAACATCCTCACAAAATTCAGAACTTGAGTATAGTTTATGCATTGAGGAATACCAAGGAGTAACTAGGACATAAGGGGAGAGAGTAACGATTAGATTTTGTATTCATGTGACGATTTCCAAAGTAAATAAACTCTCTGTACAAACTTCCTTTGAATATACAGGTTCGAAGTCTTTAGACAAATGTGAATGACTCTCGTTGTATGTAGTTGACGGACCCTTAAAAGAGAAATCAAGATTAGTAGGAATATTATGGATAACTGTAAATGCTTTGTTAGTATCAGCTCCAATGAGGAGTATTCACAAGGTGTGACAAAATATGCCAACAAAAAACATTCTTCGATTCTTGCAAGACCATGTATAAGAATCCAATAATGACTGACTAATGACTGGCTTTACATAGAACTTTGCACAGATGTGCAACAGTTTGAGTTGCCATTCGCCCTCCATGTACATGTACCAAACAAGGGAAGAGAAGGCAGTAGAAAGAGATTCATAAGAGAGATGATAAACAGAAGTGTGAGTGAGAAAAAAAGAATGGTAATATGGAAGAACAATATAATTTTATTGGATATTATAAGTCACAAAGAATGAATGCATCTGCGCCATCACTGAGAAAGATTCTGAGCCATATCTGTTGATATGGCTCATTGCTTCTCGGAATCTCGAGTATATCAACCGACGGTCCACACCTCCCTACTTGGTTGGCTGGCTGGCTGGCTTAAACTAACTGTTATGGATTTCACTGACTGATGAAGTCATCTTTTGGTTTCAACACTACTCTAACTAGCTATTTTCCAACCTGATCGATCCTATGTCAGCAGCTAACATTTTCTGTTGTCGAGGAAGGTAACTGATGCCTAAAGTAGGGGTGCACGTATAACACATGTCCTAACCCTCTCTCTTAATCAATATAACTTCACAACCTCGTCAACTAATTTCCCTCTCACCTACCTACCACTCGACCAATGCCAAACCTCAATATTGTTCACCCTATCATACTACCTAACACCTGAGACAGAAGTCAGACACCTATGATTAAAGACAGCTAGTTAGCCTAGCTTTTCGTGTCCTACACTTTCAATGACGGTGTTTCTCTCAAAGTCATAAAGGAGGAGGAGGAGTGAGCGAACTGCTGAGCAATATACACGTCTTTTGTTCGATAGCAAGCCGGAGATCTGGTCTACGCGAGTTATGGTGTAAGTTGGCATATGCCAAATGAAGCTTCTGTATCTGCGCTGAGTTTTCGCCAGAGATGCAATAACAAACATGTCTAATTAGGTACACTTAATATTGAAAGGTAATACTAACTAACAAAACACCACAAGTATGAGCAAAATTTTGTATTCACCATTAAGAGGCTTTATTGAACCGAAATGTTCAGTCGTAGCTGACGTGTCAGCTCCTACCGCAGACGCCTCGCAACATATTAATCCTCGAACATCATCGAAGCAGCCGTGGACTAAGAGACGATATGTCAACAGGAACTGAATATTTCAGTTTAGTATAATCAGTCAACGCAAGAAATAAAATTAACTAAAACAGATAACGACTGATACCCATCACACAAGATCTGGAACAAGTAACCTACTAGGTAGAGGTTTGATATTTGTAAAGATTGATACTGTGTTTCAGTGTCAATGAGAACATCATCACTCACTGCGTATTACATGTAAGTTCAGCCGACGAGTTTCAAATAGGACGAAATGCGCATTCTCCATTCAACTATTAAACACCATCCACCAAATAATAAAACTACTAGATTGACAAAAATATGCCTTATATGTTTGAAAAGAGTTACTTTGGAATACCTAGTTGAAAGGTAAATATATCTCGTCTCTCGATTTTGTAGTAAATGAGTCTGGCACACACTAAGGAGACATTTAAATAAAACCACACTCCAGGCGACTGAGTGGAAGCTCAATGACCAGCCACCAGTTGGTGGCGATTCCCATTGTAAAGACACAATGGATAATAAATAACAATATTTTTTTGCAAATTAATTTATAAATTAATTATAAAAATGAAGGTTCTCAATCTTCTGCTACTTACTAGCGTTTTGAGTAGTTGATAAAAAGAAATAATAAAAAAAAGAAAACTTACTTTCCATTGATAACACCATCAGGATTTAACATTGGTATTATTTTAAAAATGAACATTTTACGTAATTCAATCATTTGCAAATTATCATTTGATAAAAGATGTTCAATCAGGCCCTTCATTACCCAACTAGAATTTGATTCACCAGAGTGTACACGACATGTTAGAAATATGTAAGGACGTTGATTGTTATTTGCCGAATTATCTAGGCAGAAAATATAAATGAAATTAACATAAGCAAAATAATTATGAACAACATTAATGTTGCTTATATAAAATCGAATCAGTATTAATAACAGTATCAGTGGATTACACTCCGCTGGCCTCAATATAACAATACACACTGAATGAATATCAGAAAAAATAGGAGAAATAATTAATACAAATTCATGAATTCATAGTCTCCACTGAAGACCAACCAGGGCAGTGGTAGTGACTGGCTGGACTTGCTTCTTCTGCACACACAGAGCACCGATTGTTTAAGGTAAAAATCGCGATAGTCTCTGCTGTTTGGAGTATGTGGTTCCTGGATGTTTCTGTCAATTTATTTGTTACCCGACAGATGATGGAGGAGAATTCTTAAATGCTGGCTTTGTGACCGGTTTCCACCAGGTGGTCTAATATCGAACTGTTGATATTCTTTACTACACCTTTACTTAGCCATACTGACATTTGCAGATGTGTACCTATCATACAAATTAAAACATTTTAGTTGATTAAACAGAGATCATAGTGGATAGGCATTTCTTAGGCTCGATCCTTCATCAGATCGTTCATATACAACAACCCTAAAATCCTCCAAAATAGAATGAAATAAATATCCAGTATTGGCAGTTGCTAGATCGTCAACAGACTGGACTCATAACCCGAATATTCTGAGTTTGATCCCTGGAAAGGTTGTTGGTGCACCCCTTACTGAATAGCCTAAGACTCAAATGAAACAGTATTCTAGTGGCATTAATGTTATGTCTGGTCTACGAATTCAAGCTGAAGGTTCACTGATTGACTCCGCAAATTGTTGAGATCTTTGTAAGAAGTGAGAATATTTTTATTCTAATCACTTCTTGTCGAAGCAAAATCATCACCAAGCCATTCCGGATATGTACTACAAACATTCGGGCGGGTTCATTATTTAGTCAGCTTGAATTGATTGTTGTTTCAGGGGGTGAAAACGATTTCTCAAGACTTGATTCGTTTTTCAATTTTACCCACGAATTTAATTCAGTTAGAGAATCATTGAAAACCAGCGGGGTGTACTGGACAAACAACTCTTTCGTCCCAATAGATTGGGACTCCTCAACGGTACGCACTCACCACCAGGATTCATACCCCGCGACCTTCCAGTTACAGGGCAAGCTCTGAGACCATTCAGCTACTGAGAGCCAAATCAATGGCTAGCCAGTCACTAGCGATGTTAGAATTCATAGGCTGGCCATTGATTTGGATCTCAGTAGCTGAATAGTCTCACAGCTTGCCTTGCAACTGGAAGGTCTTGAGTTTGAAGCCCTGCAGTGGATACGTACACTACCAATTAGTCTCAAACTAGATTGAAGAAACGGTTGGTTGCCCAGTACTCACTCTATGCTAGTTTCCAATGGTTCTCTCACTGATAACAATCAGTGATCAGACGTCAAAATGATTCTCATATTTATACTACTTAAATGAAAACAGAGAGACAGACCTACAGACAAACAGACAGACAGACAGATATTTACCTGCAGAATTTATATTTTGTGTAATTGTAATTAACGGTACTGGATTAGATAAAATAGTTGAAGTTAACTGTTGTATCTGAAAATAAATATCCCTTGAATTGTTCAATATTTGATTTTGCCATTTGTTTAAATCAATTAATAGACGTGTATATGTATATGGATAATGATAGGCTAGATAGCAGACATCACCAGCATATGGAAAACGTATAACAAATGAAGCTGTGTAATACGTTCCACCATCCACATTACCTTGAAAAAGAAAAAAAGTAAAGAGCAAAAACAAAAGGATCGAAGCATGCTGTGTTATTACAAGTTGGTAATAAGATGAAGAAATGATGTAATCAAGGAGGAAGACCTAACTAATTCCAACCTGTTGGTGAATTATCAGTTATTTAAACCCATCAAGTGATAGTAAAACAAACAATTTTTCGGGATATAAATTGGGTGTATGTTATAACCCTGTCGGTAATTTGTTATGTCTACGCCTGTTAATTACTATAACGGTAATGAACTTCAGTGGTACGTTAGTTAATACGCTTATTTGTCCGTTGTACCTTCCGATTCACTGAGTCACGCAAATATCAAAAGACAAACGCTGACTGGCGTGTGACTGTAAGATATTGTATTATACTGTACTATATTACATCGTTTAAGAAACAACACATGATATTGATACATTTTACTTAACCATAATAAAGTCGGCTCATGACCATGGAAATGGATTGATCTTATTCGATGGAAATGTCTATCCTGATTGGTTGGTGATCTGACAAGGATCAAGGTGAGACAAAAGACGGTGAATTGCTCACATACTAAATCAAAATATGCATGAGAAATTATACATTTAGAAAATCAAAACAGGTGATTCAGAGAAGAGACTCTTTTCAACGAATTTATCATCAAGCTGTACAATCGTACATATATATATATGTGGTTTTTTTTTAAGAATTTATATCCGGTGAGGGAATTGAATCGTAGGTGTGAATGCATCGATGTGAACTTATCAAGGAGGATCGATGAAACTCTGAAGAGATCAATGTATGGAAAGCTGTCATGGAATGGTCAGCTGACGAATTTCTACAGCTGTGTACCCATTGGTCGAAAACGAAGCCTGGTCCGGTCGCTTGCCACTAGCATTCGGCGCATATGTAGCCCTGATACTGTGGAAGATGAGTTATATCTTTTGAGGAAAATCCTAATAGAAAATGGATTTCCACCACGTTTTATAGATAAGAATATATATTCAAATCCTATAAAACGTGAATTATCATCCATACCCAAGAAAATACTTTACGTGAACTTGGAATTCAAAGGGGACTTAGCTTCCGATATCATGAAACGAAGGATATCACAGTCCCTGAAAAGAACATTCCCTGCTGCATCTCTGAGAATAACCTTTACTAGTCGACCATTACTGTTCAATAACCTGAAGGACAAGATCCCGTTGTTGACCAACTCTATGTGTGTTTATCAATTCACCTGCTCGTGTGGAGCTAACTAGGTATATCAGTCGTTCGACTCGAGTTTTGTCCAAAAGGGTGCAAGAACACTATCCTGCATGGTTGTAAAGAGGTGGAAGTTGAGCAATAAGAAGCGCCATCATTGAAAATCTGGTCGATAATGATCACTCTATCTCTATAGCCTTCGCCTTTAAAGTCATCTACAAGGCAAAGAGTAATTTACCTAAATCACTACGAACCCGACTCATCTGTATTGCTAAATCTTTGGCTATGGAAACAGAAAAGTCAGATCTCTGTGCACAGAAAAAGTTCGTTCAACCCCTCCAACTTTCATGGTCTTAATCCCTCGTCTATGCTGAAGTATGGTAATCCCCAATGATATTTTGGCTCTACCATTTTTTTCATCTTGTCTATTCAATTTGTATCCTCTTCCTTTATTAAATCAATTGTTACTATTACTATTCTCACCTTGAACTGTCCTCGGTATTATTTCACTTGTTCCACTTGTCATTCTAAATCAGTTATTTTTTTCACAACGCTAAACTCTATGCTATCAAATTTCACACAGTATTACGTAACGCTTTTATTTTATTCGATTTGTACACTAATCCTATAATTGCACAACTACTTTAAGTTCTATCCATCCTATGAAATATTCTATATATGACATTAATTTGCTTTGCCACTTGACATTTAACTACGATTATAATCACAAACATTTTAGTTTTAATTGCATTTCATGTGGTTATTATTATTATTATTTTACGCATTCACACCTATGATTCAATTCCCTCACCGGATAAAACTTCTTAAAAAATGATATATTCACACAGTAGCTCCATCACAAAATAAATCACACTATTCGTGGGATTGGATGATAAACTATTTTATGCTGGGTCCTATCAGTGTATTAACCTTTATAAAGGATGAATGAATACGGTACAACTATTTTTGAGCTGCTAATTGATTTAAATGAGAAGCTTTTCTCGTCTCAATTCTAGTACAGGTTTTTAGTATAAAATGGACTCTATGAATGATGATATAATTGTATCTTCCTACTGATAACCATTGTCTTGACTGGCTGTTAGTTTACGTCTCTATTGACAACATCTTTATCGATTGACTTAAAATTTGAACTTTTTTGTCATTTAGTATTTAATTGGAGTATGGTGACTAGCAGTGGGATCCAGGATAAAGTGCATTTCGTCCTATTTGGGACTCATCCTCCAGCTGGATGTACCTGCATTCCCCAGTGAGTGGTGTTCCCACCGAGGCTCGAACCCAGTACGCCAAAGTGTTATCCACTAAGACCACTTGAGCCACGAGAGACACCTCTTGTGCAACGGGTCATATTAATTTTATTAAATTTGAGATTTTCCCGTCGGTTGATTGGACCGAAGTGCCATTTGATGATTTACTTTTCATTAGCTGGTAATTTTGGACTATAGTAATGTGTGTTTGTTAGTCGCTAGTTGATTCACTTGAGTACCAGGCTACTAGAAATTACTTGGCATCACTGTCTGGAGTTTCCTCTATTAAAAAGGACTACATTTTCCCAATCATAAAATTGGTTTCTGCATTTCGCTACACGCCTTGATATGAAACAGGAATACATATCATGTCTTTTCACAGCCAATTTGTGTTCTTGCATTCGGACTTGAAGAAGATACCCACTTTGTTAACCGATGTAATGCTTATTGCAGTTCACACAGTTTATTTCATAAACAGTATTAATTTAATCTTCTTTTTCTGTCGGATCTTTTCGTCTGAACAATATCAATTAAAATGATTCTGCTGGCTGGCTTGTGTGCTATATCTATTTCCAATGGTCTTAATATTCTAGCTGTTATTTCAGAGATGTTTTGTATACGGTGTGGAACGAATTTTCCTGTAGTCTTTGATGACGATTTCTTGTTGTTGGTGCTTGACTCGAGTTTAAACATCTTTTGGATGAAACTGTGAGGGGGATATCCATTCTTTCTGAAGACGGTTAGTAGGTGTTTTTCCTCCACTCTCTTCAACACTGGATTAGTGCTACATTGTGTGTTTGAACTCTCTTTTAAACAATGTCTGCACACAGTTTATTTCGTGAGTAATTGGCTTATTACTATCATAGTTGAGTATTTGGTCTGTGTGTGTTGACTTTCTATATACTTGTGTGTTTCTAAATTTCCTGTGTTGGTTCTCCCCTGATTAAGACATCTAAAAATGGGATTTTGTTACCTAATTCTTCTTCTCTCGTGGTGAACTTGATGTCTTCAAATATGTTGTTTATTAATTTATGGGTATATTCCAAATCATTTCTTCTAACAATTAAAAATGTACCATCAAAATAACGTACCCCATATTTTCGGTTTAATTATTATTTTTTTTATTTGATTGCAGCTTGATTCCACACAGTACTTTTTTTTTATTAGAAGTAAGGGATTTTCAGCATGTGATATCGGTAGCCCAAATTTTGCAGGCGGACCATTGATATCGGGAGGAGATCGAACCCTGGACCATGTTCATGGTCGGCGAGAGTCCTAACCACTGTGCTATCGACTTCAGCCATTAATCTTTATATGGTCCATCCCATTGGTGTTTCTTTCATCTATTCGTATATTTGATAATTGAACCGGAAGTATGTTGTAAAACATAATTCTATGAGTTCCAATCAAGTTGAATATTGATTGCATTTTTTGAGTTTCCATTGCTGTGGAATAGTTTCTTTTGCTACTTTTGAATCAATTGAAGTAGATAATGATGTGACATCAAAGGACGCCATTATTTCTCTGTAATCCATTTGAATGTTTTTAATTTTCACTAAAAATTGAACTGGCGAAGTGATAGGATGGTCGCGTGAAGATGTTGTCTAGAAGCGCGACGTTGAAAGCTTGGCAATTAAATCAACCAGCTCCTCAAATAACCTACCCGAGTCAAAATCAACCACCTGAGCTATAAATCTCCATTATGGTACAACTGTGTTTGCATTCAAAACCTTTCTAGTTGATAGAAATGTACCTATATTAATATATAAATATATATATATACATATACAATTCGCCACACATAATTTCTCTTCTCTTGGAGAACAGATTACAATAAGACTCTAAGGTAGTATGCACACACATTTTCTATGCTCCCACTGTGAAAATCGTGGACACTGAAGAGTCTATGGTATCTTGAAAGCTTGGTGAACTGCTTTGAGAGCTGAATCCCTCCAGAAGCATCACTAATGAGCCCTGCCTTAAAATGACCGACATACAGTCATACAGCATTTAGATCACTTTGATATTGCTAACAAGCTTTAGTGGCAAATGCAGGTGGCTTCCATACCCTACTACTCACATAAACTAATAAGTAGTGCATAACATCAATCATTTGTGCATTGTCTTCTAGTATGCTGCTTATAGCGCCATTTAGATCACATTTTGGGATTTGAATAATTAATTCCAGTTTACAAAATAAACCATGGTGAAATTTCACCTCAAACTGTGTAACTTACAGATCACGAACTAATTTGCGACTTGTAATGCATTTCAGGTTCTCTTATTCAGCTAACCAGCTCTCAGGTGGCTTCAAATTATTCGACACTCTAAACTGATGTTTCATGTAGGCGCAATGATGAGGAGATCAGCCCTAAATCGAGTGAAACAGCCGGGAGTCTGGTGTTTTGATCACTTCAATCTGCCTGCCGAGCACTATTGATTGATATGAGTGGTATCCAACCACTTATATCGAGCAGTCAGTAGTATATTTCACCAAATTTATTTTAACATCGAAATAGCTTAGTTTTTACGAGATGATCACGGATTGATATCAGTGATAGAACCATTGAAAACCACTACTAGAGTACTGGACAGTCAGCCATTTCATCCTAGTTTGAGAATCATCGGCTGTACGCACCCACTGCCAGGGGTCGAACCCAGGACCTTCCAGTTAAAAGGTACGTTACACGACTGAGTTTCCTGGAGTTCTAGTTAAAAGTTGTGACCAGTGAGATGCAACCAGTGAAGTTTGAGGATGGATGTCCCACTGACAATATTGGTTAAAGTCGCGCTAAACCACGAATTGGTAGAAGTTAGAATTCATGGGCTAGCCATTGAAGAGTCTGGTCTCAGTGGCTGAATGATTATACAAGCTTGCCTTATAACGGGAAGGTCTTAGGTTTGAACTCCAGTGAGTGGGAACTGCCAATGATTCCCAAACTAGCGGGATTAAACAGCTGTCCAGTACTCCTTGATTTTCAATGGTTCTCTAACTGACATTAATCCGTGATCGACTTTTAAAAACAAAACTAATCCTTACAAACCAACTATAGAAATTCAAAATAGCTATTTTACTTGGTGAAAAAACAACAACTGGAGAACGAAAAGTCTTCTCTTTTTAAAATTTTGATACTAATGATGGTATAGTGAAGTCAGTTGACTTACCTTTACGTGCAAATTGACGAGTAAAATGATTTCTATAATAATTAATATGGCTGCCAACACGTCTCCAGTATGGACGAGATTCAAGAGCTTCACGAACTGAGAATAAAAGAGGTTGCATGCCTAAGGAAGTCAAAAAGAAATTGGATGAAAATGAGAACATAAAATGGCACAGGAGTTATCCAAATATTTAGCATTACTAATATGGATCGTTAGAGAAAGGTGAAATTCTAAATCCTGTGTAATAAAACAGAAATTAGATGAAATTGAATTAGAAAAAGATGAAAAAAAAATGCTTAGCTTTGATATGAACAGTTTATAGTAGTAATATCCCGATTAATACAGCCCTGGAAGCAGTTAGGCACAAACTAAACATTGATCCTGAACTCAAAAGTAGGACTAAGTAAGCTCTCACTCGGTTGATAAAATAATATTAGGTGTTCAGTTATGTCTAACCACCTCCACTGTATTCAAATTTCAAAATAAAATATACAGACAAAAAGACAAATGGGATGGTAATGGGACCACCAATACCCCAAATAGTGGCAGATATATTTATGGAGACAGGATTTCATCATGAGCTGACATCAGTTAGAGAACCATTGGAGAAAACCTGGGAGTACTGGACAGCCAGCTGTTTTGTCCTAGTTTGGGAATCTTCATCAGTACGTAAATACCAACAGGGGTCGAACCCAGGACCTTCTGGTTGCGAGGCTAGCGAGCTCGTATACCATTAGGCCACTGGGACCTGATCCAATGGCCAGCCCATGTATTCTAACTTCTGCCAATTCACGATGTAGCGCGACCGCTAGCCATTGTCTTCGGCGAGTATTTGTCCTAACACCCGACCTGCTGCACCCTACTAGTGACGTCTTCACACTGAAACCCCAGGTAGCTACCTACCTGAATAGGGCCAGTCGCCAGTGAGCATCTTATTGGTATTCAAGTATTGGTTTCTAGGGATGAAATCCTGTAATCAAACAACCAAATCCCTACGAATCAATGCTTGAATATTTATGGATAGTTGGGAATATAAAGCTCTTAAAACGTTTAATCTGGCTTCTAGGTTATGTTGGAGATATGTGGATAACACATTCCATCACTGTGTTGGTATCTGACCGTATCCCTTCTCATTTTTTCACACATATCAACTCAGTAAGTAGTAGACGGAAGCCAATTCACTTCTGAGTTAGAAAAACAACAAGGTAATTTAGTCATTCTAGACTGTAGAATAAAACGAAAAACAAGATGGTGGGTTAAATGCTACTAGCATTTTTATAGGAAACCGACACACACACACACACACTCTAATGAAGATTAGCCATAAAAATGTTGAAAATAACAAAGAAAGTAATATAGAATTCAAAGCCTCTGTAGTACTGCCGTATAAAGAAGGAACATCAGAGGTTACAAGGCTAGCGAGCTCGTATACTATTAGGCCACTGGGACCTGATCCAATGGCCAGCCCATGAATTCTAACTTGTGCCAATTCACGCTTGTCGCTAGCGGTCGAGCTATATCGTAAATTGGCACAAGTTAGAATTCATGGGCTGGCCATTGGATCAGGTCCCAGTGGCCTAATAGTATACGAGCTCGCTAGCCTTGTAACCAGAAGGTCCTGGGTTTGAATCCCAGTGGGTGCGTACTGATGAAGATTCTTAAACTAGGATGAAACAGCTGTCCAGTCCTCCCAGGTTTTCCAATGGTTCTCTAACTAATGTCAGCTCATGATGAAATCCTGTAACCAATCAAAATCCTACAAATCAACACTTGAAAGAGGTTAATTTCTTCACGTATCCAGGAAGCCAGCATCGTTTCAACCACAGACACATTTGGAACGGATGAAGATATCAAAGCAGGCCAGAATCCGAAAGGCAAAAAATGCGCCTTCATCAACCAGAAATTGGTTTGGAATTCTTCTACACTCTCACTTAGCCAGCACAAAGAACAAGATTTAGATTTTCAACAAAAATGTGAAGTCAGTCAGTCAGTCATTTCTTCTATATGGATCAGAAACTCAGCCTGAGCATCATGGAAAGCATTTCCAACAGCCAGCTGCAGACTTTTATCAATAGCAGCCTCCTCTGGCTTCATAGTGAAGATCGAATGGCCAGCCGATCAGAAAGAATTAGCTACAAGAACTTATGGGAACAAACTAACCGAGAACTAATAGATAAAAAGGATATATAGGAGAAAATGGAGATGAATTGGGCATATACTGAGGACGCCGTCATAAGACATGGCGCGCAATTCAGATCATTTCTCGAATGGAATCTCAATGAGAAGAGACGAGTGGATCATCAATGCGAGTGTGACATTGAGGACAATGGTTCAGGGAGGCGGAGATGAGAGATTATGGGGAATCGTGGAGCCGGTCAGCTGAAGAGGACATCAGAAAACAGAGGAAAGTAGACCCCCTAAATATTTCAAATAATTTAACCAGTTGAACAACTCTCTCTCTCAGTCAAGAATTTACAAATTGATTGTTCTACAAATTGACTTACCCGAGTTGAATTGACTATCCACCTTTTCACAGTTGACAATATTAAAACGATATGAAACATTCGCTTCCATATTGGATACACGAAAATAGAACCATTGTAAATTTGATATAGTATTAACATCAGGATTGAGGATTAAATCGTATTCATATTGTCGAACCTTAAAGTATATTGTTAAATAAATAAATAAATAGAAGATTGAGCGAAGAGATATTTACTTTTCAATTAGATCCTCATCTCTGGCTCTACTCTAATATATAGCATTTTTATTACAATACACAACATTTACCAATCAAGTGGCGATATGTTTGTTAACAATAATTAGTCGGTGTCAAAATGCCAATGGGGTGATAATTAACGAAGAAAAATTAATATATAATTAAAAGGTGGAAATGGTTACAACACGTGGATTGCATAATGCATAATTTTGGAAAAATGAAGAGCAATTAAGGAATAAGCGTGTGCACAGGTTGATTACGTAACAGATTGTTAAAGAAAATAAAACAATTTGGACAATGATAATTTGTAACTAAAGTTTAAGTGGTCATAAGAATAAAATAATTTTTACAAGGACAACACGTAATTAAAGATGAAGTAGTCAGAAAAATAAAATAATTCGGACAATTATAGTTTTTAAAAAGAAAAATTATTCTAGGGGGAGGGTGATGGAGTAGTCCGGTTTATACAGTCATGTAACGATGGCCAAGGTAAGGAAAGTGGCTGTACAAATTTCTTCTGAACACACAAGTTTGGCTTCTTCAGGTGGATTCCTATTGCTTCAGCTGTATGTAGAAGACGAACTCGTAAAGCAAAATTAAGATTAGTAGGAATGCGATAAATAATTTTAAATGCAGTATTAACATCAACCTTATGCTCGCTATCTACAAGGTGGGCTAAAATAGAGCTACGAATAGATTTTGTTTGTCCCTTGCTTAACCATGCCGGATGATGTTCGGAAAAAATAAGTAAAAGACAAAATGAAAAAAAGCCCACTTAAGACAAGCAGTTTGAATTTCAAATTAAGTGAGAAACAGTTAAATCTTTTGTACAGTTCACTTGAAGACAAATTACAATTCATTCTTTGCTTTATGAGTAGAAATTGAGGCCTTGTTAACACCTCTGGATTGCAAGCATTTCTGTGCTACCATTTTTAGCTTGCTCCACCCACAGTTGCTTACTTCCTCTTCACATGACCTTCTGCATGTTACCATTAGACTCCCAACTGGCTGGTTGCTGGTCGGATCCCACCTAAGTACGTCGCATATGTCGCCACCTAACAGTCTCCTCAGATTATGTCCAATCCACCTGCATCTTATTCTGCATATATTCACTGAGCAATACGCTATTAGCTGGTTCGCTGATTGCCAGATTTTTTTGTTGCTTAGACTTTCTGATCGACTATCTGAAGCTTCAAAAAAGCAAGGGAAGACGAGTGTCGATGAAGGTCTGCAGCCATTCAAAAATGCTTCTGATGGTGTAAACCGCCAAGGTCTCAAAGCACATAATACTATTATTTTCTCTTGTGTTTTATGTGACGCAGACCTACTGACTGATTTCAAGCTAATGAAAGATGGTTTTGCTTTCCCAACCTTTGCTTTGACAAAATCATAATTGCATGGAGGATTTAATCATGAGCTGACATTAGTTAGAGAACCACTGGAAAACCTGGGAGTACTGGACAGCTGTTTCGTCCTAGTCTGGGACTCTTCAGCAGTACGCACCCACCGGGATTCGAACCCAGGACCTTCTGGGTAAATCATAATTTCTATTTTAGATTGTTTCAATGTAAGAAACCTCCTAATGCATTTTGAAGCTTGGGATTTTTCATAATACGCACATTCAGAAGGATATTTGCGCTATTCAATTCGATTATTATTATTATATATTTTTATTAACCCATTGGGTCGCGAATAGAACATAGCGCTTCAACATCACATCTCCGAATTCTTCTATTCTCTCTTTTCCGCTTCAGCTGGCTGGCTCAACGATTGCCCATAGTCTCTCATTTCCTCCAACTCGCACGATCTCTTCACCATGGCACACTCAAATCAACTGATGACGAGCCACTTGTCTCTTCTCATTGAGATTTCACTAGAGCAATGGCCTGCACTAAGCGGGATGTCATTCAACGATATCGTCAGCTTATGACCGATACATTTCCATTTTCTTCTGTATATTATTTGTTGGGCAATCGGCTCTTAGTTGGTTTGTTCTCAGCAACAGTTTTTGTTGCTAATTTTCTCTAGTCGGCTAGGCTATTTGATCTTCAGTATGGAGCCAGTGAAGTGGACAGTTGTTGACAGAAGTCATAACCTTGGCTTATTATTATTATTGCTGTGAATGTCTGATGCTTTAGATCGACAAAACTTTGATACAATTATGACTATTTTAAACGTCAATTTAGATGTCATCATCGGTATACTTCTTTGTAAAGCAAAGAAAACTACTGTCAATGTTGGTTCAATATTGAATAGCTTGTTTATTATAACTGGTTTTCATTGGCGCGTGATAAGAAGACTTTCATTGCCTGCCTAATCATGTAATGGTTGACCGAAGATTGCAGAAATATGATCAGAAGTTGTTGTTGTGCATTATATATTAACCTTTATTTTGCACACTTTGACACTGATTAACCATTGTAAATCTTTACAGTTTTCACCTGAAGAATAAACAGTCATGTTACCCCCACTGTTTTCTGTTATTCTACGTCGGTTAAAAGGTGTAAATTATTCTGCGTATTAGGCTTAGTCTACTGAAAACAGCGATAAGTATAGGATCTCTACGAGTTGGATATTTGACAATTATCCCATATGTCTTAATAAATAACGAACAGTCCAGTGATGAAATCCTTTCCCGGGATTTCATTCCAGGAGGTGGATGAGAAGAATTACGAATATTCCCATCTTTCTGTGTATAACTTCAGCTGTAAAGTTATTATTATTATAATTGTTCCCTTGGGTTCCTAGTGGAACATAGGGCTTAAACTCCACGTCTCCCCTTGCTTCTGCTGTACTTTTCACCTGCATCTATGTTAGTCCATACTGTTTCAACTCCTCTCCACACGATCTCCTCTATGTCACTCACCCTTGGACGTCCCAGTCGCTACTTCCCTTTCTGCCTGGTTCCACTCGAGAAATGGCCTGACACGCGCGCGATGTCACCCAGCGGCCTCCTCAGCGAGTAGTGTCCAATCCATCTCCACTTTCTCCTGCATATTTGTTGGTTGGCGATTGGTTATTGTTTTGTTTGTTCCATAGTTCCTTGTTGGTGATTGTTTCCGGCCCGGCCATCTGATCTTCAGCATAGAGTGAAGACAATTGTTAATAAAGGTCTGCAACAGGCTGTTGGAAATATTCTTTGTGACCCGCCCGCCAAGTTTCTGATCCGTATAGAAGAACTGACTGACTTGACGTTGTTCGTATTGAAAATCCGACTGAATTTTGTTGTTGATGCTGAGTGACGAAGATTTCCAGATTGATTTCAGGTTGATGAATGTGTTTCTCGCCCCCCTTCCCGATTCTCGCTCGATTTGACATTCTCGTCCGCCCCGACTGCCTGTAGTTGAGACAATGCTCCTTAGATAAGTGAATGAAGTAACCTCTTTCAAATCCCTCCCGCTGGTGGTGATTGACCCTGGATGTTGCTGTTGTTGTTGTTGTTGGTGGTTGGTTATTTTCATAACCTCCGTCTTGTCTATGTTCACCTAGAATCCTGTCTTCGCCGGCTGCTTCTCCGATCAGTTTGTCGGTTTTCGCTTGTAAGTCTTCGATTTTGTGTGATATCAAACATAAATCATCCACGCGCGAAATCCAGGTCTTCTAGGTTCTTCACTTCCGTCTGTCCAGGATATCCCTGTCTTCTCGTTTCCCGCTGTCTGACGCATACTCCAGTCCACCACAATTAGGAATATCATTGGTGATAATAATCACCCTTGTCTGACTCCTATGTTTACTCCAAACGCCTCGCTAAACTTTGCGTTGTGGATCACTTGACATGTGCCGCCGTTGTCATACAGCTGTTGAATAAGGTTGAATAAGCTGTAAAGTTAAGTGAGTTATAATAATCGAAAAGAGTCTCTTCGCTGAGCTCTCTGTTCTTATTTCAATGTTTTGATGAGTACTTTTCGCATATCACAGGAATATTGAAGTTTAACCATTTTTATGAAGACTACATGTCTAGTGAAACAAAAACTAGGGCTAAAAGGTAAGAAACAGATTGTCAGTATATACCCCATCAATCCGTATTATTAGTATGATTACCGTAAGGTTCAAGCGGAACACGAGGCTTCATCAGCACATTTCCATTTCATTCTGTCCTCCGTGATCATCTTTACTTGATTATACGAGTCCTCAGAGGCTCTCATCTTCTCCTCATACGGTCTCTTTTATATCGCCCTTGAGGATCCCCAACTCTTCGTTTCTGTTTCCCATTCAAGTTCCGCTTGAGGGTATGCCTGGTGTGCAATGTCACTCGGTAGTATTCTAAGTGTGCGTAGAGTCTATCCCCACTTTCCCTTGGCATATTTAATGGACAATCGCATATTCACTGCCTCGTTGCCCGCCAGAGTTCCTTATTGTTTATTCTTTTGCGGTTGGCCATCTGATCTTCAGTATGGAGCAAAAGGCGACTGTTGATAAAAGTCTGCAACAGGCTGTTTGAAATGCCCATCATATTTAATCAGAGACATGCAAATTTATATCAGCCAACAGAGTTAAATTTAAAAGGTGAATATCAAAATAGCAATGGTAACTTGCAGGCTCTAAAAACAAGTCCCTCAAAGAGCTTGATTTAACAAAAAAGATCTACGCTGTCGTATTTCTCAGTGGTCAAAAGAAATGACAGTGGATGTCAGCTTCTTTCAGTCATGAAAACAAAAAAAAAAAAAAACAATACTATAGTCATACAGAGGAAATGACATCCTAAAACATCTACAGTTTCCCATATCTCAAACCAGAAGCCTAGTCCATCCGGAATCCTATCATCTAACGGTTTCTTCTCCTGCGGTATGCATGACGTCATCTTCCGCGATAGCATGAAACTGAAAAAAAGAAACTAACAATTTCAAATAATGTATATTCAACCCCTAAAAATGAGTCTCACTTGAATAGCTTTCCGCAGATTACCACATTCAAAACGCGATTCAAAATTCAAATGTCCTTTCTCCAATTCAAGACGATTAATGCTAAGAGAATATAAAGGATACAAAAAGGCAAATATGATCAATTCTTTGAAGATATTGTTTATACTGATGATATTACCTTCAACAGATTAAAAGAGGAATTATTAAAGAGCGCGGTTGATAGCAGAGGAGAAAATTTGCTTTTCGACGAAGTTATCAACTACGCCATACATTCACGTGTTTATGGTAAGTGGGTGAGAGAGACTTTCAAAACTATTTCCAGAGTCAAAGGTCAGATTATTAAAATTACAAAGTGTAATTAACAGGAAGATCGGATAAAAAAAAGCAATAGGATAATCAACATTGATCGGTCTGACTTTTTTATGATGGCTGTAGTAGGGACACCGGTTGAACGTATTTCTTATGAAAACACAGTGTAGGCTTGAGCATTTGGATCACCAGCAGTGCCTCAGCTATTCCTAGATGCCTTGATTTCACTCCCTTTGAGGGTTTAATCGACTCTTGTATATGACTTTGAAGGATTTTTTTATCAAGTGGAGCTGAATGTTCTGAATTCACTAGATGTTCTGTCACCGAAATGTATACACCCTTGAGTTCTACCCTTGCTAACCATGCTGGATAGTGTTCCCGAGTGCGTTTTAAAAGCGGACGAATGGTACGGACAACGTACTGGGCTCCACACGAGCAATTGAACTGGTATATGCATTTTAAAGTGGTCAAAAGTGTGCGACAGCTTTTCCTTCAAGTGCTGGATGAATAGTTTCTTGCAGGAAAATGTCACTCGTAGGCTGGCGCAAAGTATACTTTACTGAGAGACTTCAGAAGCCATCTACGGAGACGTTCTGCTTCGGTGTCACTTTTAAATTCGAAAGTGTTCGACGGTTCTATTCCCGGTCACAGACACACCCCTAACTACCTTGTATTCGTGTCCTCTCGGAAGTGTGTGGACGGTCGCTACTTCCCGGCTACCCACACCGCCGAAGTTGATTGATTCTCTAGGTACCTGAAGGAGAAAAACGGTTAGTGTTGCGTGATCGCAGAGCCCAGAGGACAACTGCTTGAGGCCGGTCACACACGGCCTGGTTTCTTGGTTTAGTTCCATCCTACTAAACTTACCACCCGTTCCGAACCACTATAGGGTAAGTCGAGATGTACAATTGCTATGGTCGACCTTTTCTAACCCCCTCTCTCCAGAGTGGAGAGACAGCATAGCTGGCTGGCTGGCATGCTAGTCATCTGAGGGAAACACCTCTCTGCTATTAAATCCCTGTTCCCCAGCAGTACGACTTCGCCTACAGACCCCCAGCATAGTGTAAGAAAAAAATTCTTTCATTAAGCCGGTAACATCGTTTTATCTAAACGCTATCCTAACAACTTTTCTGGCATGGTAGAACCTGCAGGAACAATAGTTCCAGCCAGTGTAGCTTGTTGGGCCACTGTGGTGTGCAAACCCGACCACCACGTCAAGGTAGCAGCTATCAGTGATATGGCTCAAAATCGTCCTCAATGGCTAGTGTAGATGCATCCACTTATCTCATATCCACGTCTGCTGTCTCTATTTTGCATTTTCTTCTACTTTCTTCTCTTGCTTTGTGTGGTATAAGGAGGGAGTGTGGCGACTTGAACTGCTGCACAATGGGGTAAACTTCTATCTTGAAAACAGAGAGACAGACAGACAGGCTACCTCGCCTAGTTTACTAGCCGAGAAGTAGTAAATCCAGGAAAGAAGGAAGGCTCGCATAAGAGAAAAACAACACAACTTCTATTGGGACTTCAAGGAACCAAGTCTGGAGGCTGTAATATAATTTCACTCGAAACACCAAGGAATACAAAAGTATATAACTTACAGCAGTTCATCACGATTCGACACAACTGAATCCCCACTAACTACCTGATTTATAGGTAAATCATTTAAATTAATATAATTTGTGTAGGTCATTGGTGAAAATAATGATTGCAGGAGGAAGATATTATCATTCTGTAAATGGTTATTCGACTTTCTTGTGATATCTAATAATTTACTATTGACTAAAACATTATTCACTTGTATTGTAGACGATGATACTTTCAAAGGTGGGACAGTTGGTTGTTTTATTGATGGTGTTAGGGGGGTTGGTGTCGTTGATGTTGCTTCTCGAGTCATTGCAACCGGATCACACTCTGAGTTGACATTAGATACTGGAAGCTGGGAGATAACCTTCAATGAAGCGGGATTTGGAGAAGGCATAATATTCGTTGTTGTTGTTGTTGATCCTGTTGTACTAACAGTAGACTTGCTGGTGGTAGTTGTCCTGTCTGCACATCTTTACACTGATATTCTTTCAATACAGTGACAATTAATTCGTCTAAATCGTAGACCACTCGATTGATTAAATCCTCTGGATCAATTAGGCGTCTAACATCGTCAAGTACTTCAGTATGCGGGAAATCATTCATATCATAGGGTAAACGTGATAAACGATTACTATTACTTTTATCGTTAGGATTAGTTATTGGTTTATTCAACAATTTATTAGGATCAGAAGATTCTAAAGTTTTGGTTACACCACGTATTGGTAGTTGTTGTTGTTGTTGTTGTTTCGGTATAGACAGTTTGGTTTTAATGTTTTCCTTGACTGGTTTATGATGAGTATCTGTAGAGTGAAATAAACAAAAAGCAGAGAAAGTCAAACAATTGTATGTCATTGTGAAATTTTATGCTTTGTGGTCATCGCAGATAACTGAAATCTTATTATACATATCTCCACTTTGATTGCATGGAGGATTTCATCATGAGCTGACATTAGTTAGAGAACCACTGGAAAACCTGGGAGTACTAGACAACTGTTTCGTCCTAGTTTGGGACTCTTCAACAGTACGCACCCTATAAAAACCAATACTTGAAAAGATTATTTATTTATTTATTTATTTAAACGCAGAAAAAACTTGGTACAATATGACACCAAGAAAGATGCGCAACACAATTTTATTTCATTTTTTGTGTGAAGGCTAAGATACTTCTCGGGCGCCCAGACCAAAGCAGGTGGTTTCCTTAAGGGACCACCCCCCCCAGCCTATGACTTGAAGCTTAATCCGCAAGGCAGCGGAGCAGCATCAGGAGGTGCATTCCCATGGTTTCCGGTGACCCATATGGGTTTATACGCCATTTGATCCTATTGAATTCTGGAGCCCATGTACCCCATGGTAACTACTTTTAGTCTAACCGCTATCCAAACAACATTCCTGACATGGTAGGACCTGTAGGGACATGAGTCCTAGCCAGTTTAGTTTGTTGGGTCACTGAGGTATTCAAGCCCGACCACCATGACAAGGTAACAGTTGTCGCCCGGGATACTTGAAAAGAACATCTTCAATTTCTTCTTTTTCTGCTGTCCTTTTTACCTGGGTTCACGACTAACCATAATCTCTCATCTCTCCCTCCCTCCCTACACCATCCACTCCACGTCACCCTCGAACTAACAACCCTCTCTCATTGTTATTAGTATCACTATCGCTACTATCATTATTTATTTTATTTTTACATTTCCTTACATACTTTCTGAATAATTTATCAGGGTAATTGTTAAGTTTCAAGGCCTCTTTTATGTGTATCACTTCCTGTCTTAGATTTTCCTTGGTACTACATAGTTTTTGTGATCTGCCACCTATGCATCTCACCAATCCTATTTTTACTGACATAGGATGGGATGATCTCAAGTCCAAATATCTGTTCATGAATAAGGTTTTCTTTGGAACTGAGTCGGCGACCAGTTTAGACTGCTTATCTTTCATGTTGCTGTCAATAAATCGGTTAGGGTAACCGTTTTCTGCGAGTGTGGCTTTCAGGAAGTCAAGTTCTGAGTCGACGCAATCAGAACTACAAATTTTCCTTATCCTATAGCAGAGTGAATGGATTAAATTCCTTTTCCTGGAAATAGGCACCCAACTGTAAAAATTATTTAGTTGTCCGTTCCATGTACGTTTCCGGTGGGTCGATCTTTTGAGAGATCCGTCATTACGTCTGCTGAGGCACACATCAAAAAACGGAATACTTGGTTCACATTCCTTTTCGATGGTGAATTGTAAAGAAGGATGGCAGTTGTTGAAGGCGAACAGGACATCATCAAGAACTACGTTCTTATCGCAGATGACGAAAGTGTCGTCTACGTATCTATTATAAATGTCAAAATGACCGATGGTTTGACTAAGTTGAGAATTTTCCAACTTTACCATAAAACAATCAGCCGACAAAGGACCCAGTGGTGATCCCATGGCAATGCCATTTCTCTGTCTATAGATCTCATTGTTGAAGGTGAACTGAACATTCAACGTACATCTCAATAAAAGTTATTTGAGGTGGATTGTCGGTAAACCTATTTCCAAACCATGTGTATCAATATACTCACATAAATAGCTAACAGTTTCCATGAGAGGAACATTGGTAAATAGCGACGTGACATCTAATGAGAACAGGACTTTTTCTGAGACATTAAAATCTTTAATACTATCAAATTTAAACGTATCATCAATGGAAAACTTAGATACTTGCCTTCTGACTGGTTCCAGCATTTCGGCTAACCGATTTATTTACAGCAACATGAAAGATAAGCAGTCTAAACTGGTCACCGACTCAGTTCCAAAGAAAACCTTATTCATGAGCTTGGAATTCAAAGGAGATCAAGCTTCAGATATGCTCAAAAATCGTCTTTCTAAATCAGTTAGTAAAACGTTCCCTGCAGCTAGATTACAAATGACGTTCACGAGCCGCAAATTGTTCTCTTCCTCTGTAAAAGATAAGCTCCCCCGGCTGACCGCCTCCATTTGCATCTACCAGTTCACCTGCTCTTGTGGAGCAAGATACATTGGCCGTAGTCAGAGGACGCTCTCCACACGGATACGAGAACATATTCCAGCTTGGTTTTACAAGGGAGAAATGAAATGTGTACGAAGCTCTATCTTAGAACACCTCATCGACTTCTGTCACTCGGTCAACCCTGACCATGATTTCAAGGTCATATATAGAATTCATGCTAACTTCCCGCGTTTTCTTCGTTACAGACTTCTAAAGACAGCTGAGGCCTTGGCAATTCATGACTTTAAGCCAGACCTTTGTGTACAAAAGAAGTATGTACAATCCCTACTGCTGCCTTGGCCGTAGAGGGATAGACATTTATTTATTTTATTATTCTATGTACTTTACCCTTATTACTTCGATTATTTTTATTATTATTATCATTATTATTATTACGACTCTCACTCTGAATCTTTTCCACTTGACCTACTTGACATTTTTAACCAAAAATTATTCATGTGTATACTTTTTATCTTTATTTTTACAATATTAAATTCTATGTTATCAAATTTCACACCATGTTACGCAACATTTTATATTCGTGTATTAATCTTACAATTATATTCCTCTCCCCAAAATCTATACACCTGATGTATTATCTTATATATGACATTAATTATTGTTCCACTTGACTTAAACTATGAATATAATCACAAATATTTTAAATTCATTTCGTACTACTATTATTTCATGTATTTACACCTTTGACCTAATTCCCTCACCGGATATAATTTCTTTATAAAACCATATATATACAATTGTACACCTTGATAATAAATTCGTTGTTGGAGTGAGTCTCTTCGCTGAAAATTGTGTTCCTAATACATCTAATAAACAAACTAATACTGAATTACCTTTTACCACAGTGCCCAAGTTTTACACATATATTAACATGACTTGTGGTAGGAGCTGTCTGCTAGCCAAAATTGTAGATAGCGATTTAAGTCAGTCTTTACGTCCTAAATATTGGTTATGAGAAAACAAACAAGAACAAAGACCAACGCAACAACCAATCACAGTAGACTTTGCGTGGGGGGGTACGATTCGCAGATATCTACGGTCGGACTATTAAAGAAACGGCCACAACAAAGAGATGACAGAATAACTTTCAGTGAGAAAACAACCAATCAGAAGAGGTTGTTTCTCTGCTGAAAAACAACGAATAATAATGTACATAAAAAAATATCCATAAATATCTCTTGATTTCCTCGGTAAACAGTCTGTCACCTGGCTCTTGTCTTCTGTCGTTACAGTACTTGCTTACCGAATTTCACTAATGAGAAACGTAAATCGTGAATCACATCATCTAAAACGAATTTCTCACAAGTAACAATAAAAAATACCCGAGGGTAAACAGAAAGAACAACAAACAAACAAACAATAAACAATTTACCATCTGTACGTGATAAAAACATTTCATCCGACGTATAATAAGGTTCATGTTCTGGTGATCCACTGGCATTGATTAAATCAGGATAAGCAATCATCTGGAATGGCATTAAACTTTGTACAACACCAGTGAAATTTAAGTATTCAGTTGCAGATTTCGTCATATTTGTCAGAGTATCATCCTTATTCGATGTATTCTTCTCGTCTTGTTT
The DNA here is from genome assembly GCA_944472135.2 of Trichobilharzia regenti. Classification (NCBI taxonomy): domain Eukaryota; kingdom Metazoa; phylum Platyhelminthes; class Trematoda; order Strigeidida; family Schistosomatidae; genus Trichobilharzia; species Trichobilharzia regenti. The sequence goes on from OX235268.1 coordinate 46,605,480, forward strand.
ACATGCATCAGTCGTCGTCGTCGACATCATCATGGAACTGGTACCAGCATTGGAGGTAGTAGTATGATCAGATATTTTGGATTGTGAAGTACGACTGGACACTGAGAATAAATCGATAAGGAAAAAAGTTCAATAACCACACAAAAACCTACTTTTTAAGAGTTGGTTTGTAGGGAGTGATTCTGATTCAAGTTTCCCTGCGGATTGAGAACCATTCTTTAGTCACCCTAGTTTAGGACTCATCGGTAGTAGGCACCCACCACAGGGTTTTTTTTAACCCAGGACTTTCCAGTTACAAGGTAAGCTCGTAGACCATTTAACCACTGGGACCTGACTTAGTGACCAGCCCATGAATCCTAACATCGCTAGTTGCTGGCTACAGGAGGGAGTTTCCTGGAGTTCTAGTGAGAAGTAATGAATGACCAGTGTGAGGAGAAATGCACACCAATAACATTGCCTAGTCATTGAGTCGGTCCCAGTGGTTGAATAGTCTACATGTTTGCATTCTAAACCCGAAGGTCCTGGGTTCTAATCCCGGTAGGTGGATACTGATAATGATTTCCAAACTAGGCTGATGAAACATCTGGCTGTCCAGTACTCCATGCTGGTTTCCAATGGTTCTCTAACTAATATTGATTCGTGGTCAAATGTGAAAAATAAACACATACATAATGTTCGAAAAAGCAAAGGAAGTGACCCTTTCAGATGATGTTACTAATGGATAAAGAGTTTTAAACAAAACACTAAGAAGATTTTATTGATTTGTTTACGTAACATTGCGAGTAAGTTCATGGACTGCGTTACAAAATCGCTGATTACAAATGAATCAAACGTTGGTTTATCCATTCATGAGAGGTATTGAATCTATGGAGGATATCAACATAGAGTGTTAATTAACCATGGCTTTATGCATGTCTGTCTGTAGAGTGATTACCAAAGCAGAATTATCAGTTGAAAAGAACTGATGCGCACTGATGAGTACAGACCCACGCTAGGAAGTAAATATTACATCTCACCAAATTCTTGAAGTAAGTAATCTCTTTTTAGTTCATAATGGCCAACGATGGTATCCAAGGAATACCTTTCATCGCATTTTGGACTTGACATCTGCGTATACCATTATAACAGCGAAGTTTTAAAATGACAAATAAGAAGTGGATTACGAAACATACTCAGACTTTAGCAGCTTAGAGATTTTAAGAAACTTTTCGCTATATCTACCTCTTCACCTAGAAAGAACACCTTTCTTCGATAGCAAATTTTCAAAGTCCACTGGAGTCACATCTTTGAGTTTGTTTGCAATTAAATAAAAGCTGAAATGTAAGACTAAGCATAATATTATTCTCTTGGGTTCCTAGTGGAACAAAGGTCGTCAAGAACACATTTCCACTCTCTATTTTCTGCCATCCTCTTCAGCTGGGTCCACGATCACCCAAAAGTCTCTTATTTCCTCCTCCAAGTCACATGATCTCCTCCATGTCACCCTCGCAATAATGACGTTTTCATCGTCTCCCATTCACCTTCCACTCGAGCACTGGCCTGCACTGGGCGCGATGTAATTCCACAGCTTTCTCAATGTGTGCCCGATCCATCTCCATTTTCTCCTACATATTTGTTGGGCAATCGACTCTTGTCTGTTGGCTTGTTTTCTGCCAGAGTGGCTGGTAATTTGATCTTCAATATGGAGCAAAGGCAGCTGTTGATGAAGGCCTACAACCTTTTGTAAATCCTTTTCGTAACACGTCAAGTTTCTAGCTCGTATCAAAACGACCAACTTGATATTCGTGCCTGGATGAGTAAAGGGAGTAACCTCTTTCCAGTTTCTTCTGTTGATGGTGATTAGGGCTGATTGTTGCTGTTGGTTGATTGATTGATTGATTGATTATCTTCATCCACTCTGTCTTCGTCAAGTTCCCCTTCAGTTCTGCTTTCGCTGCCTGCCTCTTCTGACAGTCTGTTGGCCTCCACCTGTAAGTCTTCAAAAGTTTGTGTGACATTAGACATATATATCATCTGCGAAATCCAGATCTTCTAGAGTTTTCTTATCGGTGGAGTCCAGCGTATTCCTTTCACCTCGTCTTCAAGTTCAGTCTAACGCATAATCCAGTCCACCACCACAATTAAGAATATCATCAGTGATAATAGACAGTCAACTTGTCTTACTCATGTATGCACTTCGACGCCTCTCTGAGTTTCCCGTTGTAGATCACCTGACACGTGGCATTGTCATATAGCCAGCTGTTGAATGAGATTAGGCGTAATAATGAACACTAATGATTGTCCACAAGCCAAATAACAATTAAGGATGAAGAGAATCAGAATTGTTAGATATTAAGTGTTCTTCATGATACAAGGTACTAACAGTCCTGAATTCATATTATAAGGTTGAAGGAAATCGGCTGAAAGAATTCAACACTCTTCAGCAAGGAGTATCTGGAACTCTGAAGAAAATTGATGCTCTATTTCATTATCGTTTATAGTTATTTTCATTCTTTGAATACCCTGTGCGACATAAAGCTTTAAGCTCTGATGGTGCAGACGTTTCTTTTTTCAAGGTTTCATTTTCCTGTTAGCTGATCGAACCGTAATGTCCGTCTTCTATGGAAATGTCAGCTCCTAGTACGGACGCCTTCTGAACGATTTAGGTAACTGATAGCTATTGCAGAAGAAGAAGAGATGGTGCTCTCCTAGTCTGAATAGTTAAGTGGATAATGCTGCGGCATTTGCAATGAGAGGCACTGGATTCGAGTCTCAATCGGGATACACATCATCACTCACTGGGTAATGAAGGTATATCCAACTGACAAGTCTTATATTGGACGAAGTGAGCACCCTCGATTCCACTGTTAGTCATCCACCATCCACAAAATTACATCAAATGATAAAAAAAAAGATAAGTGATGAGACATTCTGTTGATTATACTAAAAATACAGGATGAAAAGTTTTATAAACTCTCACTTTCATATAACCAATTCACAGAATTCATATCCAGTGGTTTTTTAACTTGTTCCTTTCTCAATTTATTAGGCATTTCCTGTAAAATATTACAAAATACAAAAATAATTATTCATCAGTGAGTATTAATCAAAGTTTAAACAAGATAACCTTGATATTAATAGAAGAGATTTTATGATCATTGGCGTGTTCTACTGATAAGATTTATCAGCAGTATATACATACATAAAGAAATGTTCGTTAGCATAAAGCATTGAATAGCAGGGAGACAGATTTAATGTCAGAGAAAGTAAACTATACAGCATTACGGAAATACATAGGAGACGACGTGAAAGGAACACAAAGAAACACAATACGCAAAGAGTGGGCAGGAGTAGCAGAACACGGCAGATCTGTGCAAATGATGCGTTGAAGTCGAAGTATTCATAATTTAGTTATATGAATATACCAATTCCGACTGACACATACGTTAACCAACTTCTGCCAATTCACCAGGTAGCGCGACCATTAGCCTGTGTCATCAGCGACCATTTGTACTCATACTCGACCTGCTGCACCCTACTGGTCACCACTTCCCACTCAAGATGAAATACTGTAACCAATCAACCAAATCCTCACAAACCAATACTTGAATACCACTGAGATGATCACTAGAGACTGGGCCTATTCAGGTAGGTAGTTACCTGGGTTCTAGTGAGAAGTCGTGACCACTGAGGTACAGCAGGTCATCGAGTGTGAGGACAAATACTCGCCAAAGACATTGGCTAGCAGTCGCAGTACGTTGTAAATTGGAAAACGTTGGAAATCATGGATCATCAGATCGGGCCCCAGTGGCTTAATGGTCTGCGAGCTGGACAGCGTTGTAACCAGAAGGTCCTGAGTTCGAACCCCCCTATGGCGGGAGCGTACTGATGAAAAGTTCCAAACTAGCACGAAACAACTGCCCAGTACTCCCTGGTGGTTTTCCAATGGTTCTGTAACCAATGTCAGCTCATGATGAGATCCGCCAACCTATCTAACCTATATATATATATATATATATATATATATATATATAAATATTTCCAGGCATAAACTATCACCAAGACTGTGTACTAGGAATGTGATTAGTTGGTTTCAGCAGACAACTTTCAACCTATCGATTGCATATGGGAATTTTATTTAATCTACGGAGGTTTGGGAGTAAGTTGAGTAGCATTATCAAGCAATATTCAGTAGATATGGCCCATAGCCACTTTGTTATTGAATAACATTTTGCATATCTTCAACTACCGTAGGTGTTGACGTATTTTTTATAATTGAATAACACAAATATTGGAAGAAAGTGAGGTTAGAGGACACCCGAACACCTGAATATATACACGTTAACCATGTCGAACTACCAAAGAAAAGCAAAATTAAGTCATCTCAGCAACTGAAGAGAGAAATCATGTTCTTATTCACTCCAAGAAAAATATTAAGCCACATCATCCTAGGGGGATTTAAAGATACTGTGGATGTCACGACAAACCGGATTCAGTCAGCAAAAGTAGGTCAAACTGCAACGCTACACATCATCATCATCATCATCGAATTTCTACATCGTCTTCTTTGAAAAGAATTTTAATCATGTCTACCGTGAAGTTATTTAGAAATTTTTCTTCAACACTATGGAGTGTAACACCGCAAACATTCACAAACTTCATTCGGCAGTTGTATGATGATGATGCCACATGTCAAATGAGTGTGAACTGAAGACATGAGTAAGACAAAACTGTCTACTGGATCATGCCGAAGACTATGGAAGGCGAGGAGATAATCATTCGTTAAACCAACAATAAGACTCTAAAATCCGGGAAATTCACAGATAATTTATGTATAATATCACAGAATCTCGAAACCAACAAGTAAGTAGAAGAGGCTGGCAGTGAAGACAGTGTCTCAAGTAAACATAGAGGCGTCAGACTTTCATCAACAGCTACCTTCGCTCAATACTGAATGTCAGATGGTCAGACAAAGACGATATGCAACACGAAATTCTGACCTATTGCACAACATGTATGCAGAAGAAAGTGGAGATGAAATTGATACCAACTAAGGAGATCATTGACAGGCATCACGTGCTAGACCCTAGAGTGGAGAATCTAGATTAGAGCCTATGAGTTGATCGTCAAATGGTGACTTGGAAGAGATTGCGTGAAGAAGAATTGAAGGCTAATGAGCAATCATGGAAACAGCTACTAAAGACTTCAAAGAAGAAATGAAGATGTGCCGCTAAACCGAATGTCTCACTCGGGACTCGTGGAAATGATATTAAGTAATACAATTGCGAAAGGTAGCCTGTGTCGATGGTTCAGTGGTTCAGCGTACTGGCCAACCATGCATATGCTGTAGGGGTTGAATTCCTGGCCGACTCATTTCTAAGCTTTTCTTGGTAGGTAATATGCCCGGTGAATTCTAAAGAAACCTGCAATATGATGCAAGGACTTCCTGAAGACCGACTCCTAATCAACTTTGTATCACACCACTATTTCTGTATTTAATACTTATAACGCAATCAAATAGTGGTATTTTTTTAAAAATAATGTGCCAGACAAAGCTTTCTTTTCCAAATTCATAAAACAATTATACCAGGCCCTTAACAAATTGTCTGAAGATGAGACAATGAGAGTGACAGTTAGCTCCTAATATTTCCCAAGCTTTGAGCATTGAATTATTAGAGATTTCCTGCGGTTGGCGCACATCTTCTTCCTATCCAACCATCTACGCATTTATCATCAAAACAAATTAAATGAATAAACAAAACAAAAAACAAAACCGCTAGGCACTAACCCCTGGAAGATCAAACCATTCAGGGAAAAATTTTAAATGACTTGACAATAAATCTTCAAATGATTGTTGAATGAAAGTTGATTGTGTCGGCATATCATTGTCAACATCGTCATCATCATCATCTCCATTGTCATCATCATCACCGTCGTCGTCGTCGTCCCCATCATCATCGTCTTCGATGACATCATCATCACCATCATCATCGTCATCCGCCTCAACATCTTGTTCATCATCGACATCAACAACACCGGAAGCATCAACTGGTCGATTGACACTGACTAATCTTTGAGGTGATGGTGATTTCTCTTCATCTTGACATGAAACAGTTTGTAATTTGTTGTAGTTTGTTAAACTATCGGAATTCTTTTGTTGTTGTTGTTGTTGTGGCTGTGGTGGTGGTGGTTGTCGACTTTGCTTCAATCTTCCAACTGATGATTTCTCCTTTGACTTATGATCAAATTTACCACCATCTGATTTTGTACAATTTGTTAATTCAGTACATGATCGACTTGTAGCGTAATACAAATTAGTTTGCTTTGAAGGATTAGTTGGAGAATAGATGTTGCTATCATCGATGCATTCATAATTATTACATGCGTTAAGAATCGATTTATTATTAGGGAAAATATCAGAATTTTGCCCATAGATTGGTGAGGAGAGATGCTTACTCTAAAAAAAATACAAACAAGAAACAATTTGAAGACAGCTATTTGTTTATATCAATATAGAAATTCAAAATAAGGTTAAAATTCAAGTGATGTGATAAAGGAAGTGGACCAAATAACTTCAGCTTATCACCCAGCATCTTCCAGTATCTCATTAAACGATCACATCTGTGTTATGGAATTGGAGGTAATCAGCAGGTTGACGCCTGTTATAATCTACAACAATGTGTGTTTTGTCATACTGACGTATGCCAATAGGTACGAAGCCTAGATCTAGAGCTACCTACAGATGAACATTTTCACGATGTTAACTGTTATGTAGCTTGTCGAGCATGCTGTAAACCGAACTGTTTGAATTCATTCAACGCAAATCGAAAGACTAGACACATCATATCAGTGCATTATCAATGAAGACATTTGCTAGATGTTTTGAGGGAGTCGAAAGGACGTCTCATCAGCAATGAGTGTGTGAAAACTTGAAAGTACACATATTCCCCCCCCCCCTGCAGAAATTCAAACACTGATCACCCACTGATGCAATCACAGAAGTTATCACCACTAAGCTATTCCGAATCGTGATTAATCTCCCGTAGGACTGTGCGTCGGTGGCACAGTGGTTAGGACTCTCGCCGACCATGCACATGGTCCGGGGTTCGAGCCCACGCCGGCGCACACCTGATATCTATGGTCGGCCTGCAAAAATTTGGGCTACCGATATCCATGCTGAAAATTCCATACTTGTACCAAAAATACGGTGTGGAATCAAGCTGTTAATCAAAAAAAAAAATAAATAAATGAATACTTTGATTAGATATTAGGTAGTAAATAAGGTCATGGGTCTGGTCCTTCATTTGGTGTAGACTATATTACACCAGTCCAATTTGAGTAGCCTAGTGGTAAAGTCTTTGACTGCAGTAATAGGTGGTGACACTGGTTCGAATCCCAAAAGGGACGTGAGTTCCTTCAAGACTGTAGATACGCTTTACTAAATGATGAGTGCTAACAAAAGATTCATCTAAAATTAGCTCTCGTAAAGTGTGTCAGATGATGAGGCTACAAAACTGGATTACACTGACTCATTCCTAGCTTAAAGATAGGCAGCGATTAAAGTGGTTGATGGAGCGTGTTGACCAATTCATTTATTTGGGGAGTTGCGTCAGTCTACGCCAGTGGGTTGGTCTTTGACGAAATCTTAAACCGTATACAGAAGCTTCATTTGGTATATGCTAATTTACGCCATCTCTGGATTAGTAGACGTGATATCCGGCTGACCAGCTATCTATGAAAGTACATGTGTACTACTCAGAAGTTCACTCCATCTACCTCCTTTATGCCTTGCTGTGAGAAATACATGGCCATTAAAAGTGAAAGACATGGAAAACCAGGCCAGTTATCTGTCTTTGATCATAGGTGTCTAGCTTCTGTCTTCCGTTTTTGGTGGCTTGTTACAACAGGGTGAGTAATACTAAGGTGAAGCATCGGTCGAGTGCTAGGTAGTGAGAGGGAAAATCAATCGACGAGGTTGTGAAGTCACATCTACTGAGAGAGATGGTTAGGACATCTGTTACGAATGTTTGCCTAGCCATCGATCACCTTCCTCGACAAAAGACAATGTTAGCTGCCGATATAGGATCGATCGGGTCGGAAAAGAGACAGTGGTTGGCGGCCAAACCAAAACATGGCATCACTCAGTGAAATTCACAACATTTAGTTTCGGCCACATAGGAAGGTGTAGACATCATGGTTGGGGTCTTTGAGACGGTAAGCACCAATCACTTGAGACGATTGATTATGTGGCTCAAAATGGTTCTCAATGGCTGGCGCAGATGCATTCACTCCTTAAGACTTTACAATAAATACCCAATGAAACTATATTGTTCTTCGATATTACTATTCTTTTTGTCTCATCTCTCTGTTAACTGTCTCCATTTCCTTTTACTTTCTTCTCTTGCTTTGTGTGCTACAAGGAGCGAGTGTGGCAACTCGAACTGCTGCACATCGGTGCTAATGTTCTATGTTGAAACCAGTCAGTCAGTCAAAGTATCAACAAGTACAAAGCCAAGATCCAAGGTTTGCTGTCGATTGTCTCAGACCATCTAATAACAATTATTCAGAGTGCATTGTGATTTCAGGCTACAGATTATAGTAGGCGTTGAGATCCGATCCAAATGCTAGTCCATGAATTCTAACTTCTTCCAATTCACGCACGGCATAGCGCGACCACCTCTCAATATCTTCTTTGATGATTTACTGCCTCACTTTCAACCTGCTTTACCCTACTGGTCACGGCTTCTCACTGTAACCGGCCCAGGTTAACTGCCTGAATTGGGCCAGTCGCTAGTGAGAATTAGATTTCGAGTATTCGTTCTGTAGGGATTTTGTTTGATTCTTTGAAGGATTTCATCGAGAGCTGACATCAGTTAGAGAACCATTGGGCCATTGGATCGGGTCCAAGTGGCTTAGTGGTCTACGAGCTCACTGGACTTGTAACCACAAGCTCCTGAGTTCAAATCCCTATGGCGGGTGCGTACTGATGAGGAAACCCAAACTAAGATGAAACGGTTGGCTTTCCAGAACTCCCAGATGGTTTTCCGTTAGTTCTCTAACTGTTTCACAGCTCATGATGAAATCCTCCGACCGATCAAACAAAATCCCTATAAAACCTACTACTTCAAATGTTTACAACTGATATTCTATTACGCAATTGTAAATGCCTAGTGAGAATTTATTGAATATACATATTTGTTTGCTTAAATCGTCTTTTAAAGTTAAACTAAGGGGAATATTTAAATTTAAGTTTTGCACTTTCACACTACTTATATACTTCAGTAGTATACTTCAAGTATATATAAAAATAAAAGCAAGATAATAATAATTACTTCACTTCTTGACTTCTTTTTGTTAATTTTAGAATCTTTGTGTTTTGTAGACGATAGGTACACACGTGGATAAGATTTGTTACAATCGTGTGACGCATTTACACAGGCAACAGTAGCACTGCTAGCAGTGGTAGTAGCAGTAGTTGAAGGCGGTATATTCAACAAATGTCTAGCAGTTGTACTCGGGGAAGTACACTCATTCAAAGGTGATCTCCGTTTATTCTCATAACGGTGATGCTGTTGATTTTGATGTTGATGATGATGCTGACTGTGAACTAGTCTAGATTGTGATTTAGCTTTCCGACACTTTACATTTGATAATTTCGTATTGTGTATCTTTTTCTTCATTACAGTAAGACTGTTTATTGATTGATTTTTGATGGATAAATAATCGATTGATGTTGTTGTTGTAGTTGATTGTGTAATCAAGGATTGACTTAAGGTGAAATTATTCTGTGTATGAAGTGATGAAATTTGTTGTTGTTGTTGTTTACGATTTGTACTATTTGGTTTATTATTGAAGTCATTGAGAGATTTTTGTGGGGCTGGTGTTGGTGTATCATCCAACCTTGATAGAAAATAGAAAAAACAAACAAAAGAAAATGGGATGAGAGAGAGAAAAAGAGAATATGCTGACCTCATAGTGTAAAACGTGACGGTAAACATGTAAACAGAAAGATGAACTTTCAAATACGTAGTATTCTTCAATGATAAAAGTACAAACTCTTTTAGCTGGTTGAGTGACTTTCAACGTAGATATTTGCATAGGAATCAAGCAGTTGAAGTCACTTTGTTTTTTCTTTGATTTACAGCTTGATTCCATACTGTATTTTCGGTACAAGTATGGAATTTTCAGCATGGATATCGGTAGCCCAAATTTTGCAGGCCGACCATAGAAATCAGGTGTGCGTCGGTGCAGGCTCGAACCCCGGACCATGTGCATGGTCGGCGAGAGTCCTAACCACTGGGCCACCGACGCACATTCTAAGAAGCAAGAAAAAGTAGTTTTTCCAGGGTTGGTGAAGAAAGGCTATACCTTATTACGCAGGATGGTAAAGGTTGTCTGCAGGGTAAGCCACAGGGTGCCACTTAACCAGCTTGTTAATATTCTGGTCGACAGGCACTTGGACTCATGTCAAAAATGAGCACAATCCATTCTATCTATCTAACTCACACCACCCTCTTCATTCACAACTCTCCCCTCGTATCTCATCAGGCAGGACCAGAAGCCTATATAGAAAATTATATGGTCACACTAGCAAGTACAAAAACTCAGCCATACCCTGCTTAGCTCGTGTTCTGTGCGATAAAGAAAGCATTAGGCGTGATATCTATAACTTATTAAATAGTCAGTAGAACAACTGGATCTCATCTTTCCAACTCATATCATTTATAGGTACAACGTTTTCTTTCTTTCTTTTCCTTTTCTCTTCTTTTGTTATGCGCTGTTTTGTTTCTTTCTTCATTACAAACTCTACTTAAAACATTCTTCTTCGTTCTTTCATGCTCTGCATATCTCGACCTTTTTGTTACCACTTACACCATTAAATATGCTAGCATCAACTTTCCTAACACCTTCAGACACTCTGTTCACTTTCGGCTTTCCTACCGACATGCCAATATGTTGTTGTCAAAACGAACTGAGATTACCCTTAATCTATATAGAATTTTTATTTATTGTTAATGTACTCACTGGATGCGATACTGTAGTGAAATGCTGAGAATTCCATTCTGTATCACAAGTACTGTTTTGGAATAAAGCAAATTATTATTATTACTATTATTTTTATTATCATGGACAGGAATATGCAGTGATCACAAAGAGGGAATGTATCTGCACCAGTCAGCAAGATTTCGAACTACATTTTCAATAGTCTCCAGCTATTGTTCGTTCCTAGCATCCCAAAGAAGCCACCTAGCTAAGCAGTCTACTCATGTCTACGTGTATGGTTCTAATCAACTACAAAAGACTTCCGGTTTTTGTGTGACCATTCTGTTAAAGCCTAATGCTATGTTAGCTGATATTGGTCAACGAGGATGGCAATGGCTAAGCCTCCGTAACATGTGTTTTAAACATCTCAGTCTATATTTTTGATTGGACACTAGTTCAGTAACTAGTGTCATGTGTTTAGTCCTTATTGTTTGATACAGACTGAATTCTACCAGTCAGGTTTGAAATGTGGCCACCATCCTAGGTAGCTCGCCATCACGGTGCACATTGATTTGATGATATTTGATGGTCAGTGGCAACGTCTCTGACTGCAAGCAGCACTGGCTGGTGACGCGGGTTTGAATGTCAGAAGGGATATGAGTTCCTTCAAGGTTGCCAATACGCCTTTCTGACTGACTGGTGAGTGCCAACTAGTACGAAACCTCGGTCCACGGCTTCCTGCTGACAGCCTCCAACCATCCCATAAAAATAAAATATTCCCATATTATGAATTAAAAGTTTATCTGAACGAAGAATATTCTTTTCAATAATTTCTCTTCAGGTTCTTACAATTATAAAATAAAGATCGATCCTGTCACAATTAGTCGATACTGGACATCGTATCGATGTCAACACAGCTCTCAGGGTTATATACCGAATTCCGAAGTCGTTATCACATACAGTTCGCTTACGTCTCCTACACATAGCTGAAGCTGTTGCAATAAGATCGACGAAACCGGAACTTTGTATCCAAGATGAACACGTCCAGACTCACTTCCTACCATGGCCAAACTTGGATTGATGATTCTTCTTCTCACCAAAAGTGCTCCTTACCCTTAACCCTCTTGGTCTTTTTCCTTTGCTTATTATTACAAATATTTTTATTACAATTATTATTAATATTATTATTTGTCATAATTTATGCCCTTCATGCAAACAAACCCTCAATACTATCGAATTTTTCATTTATACTATCCGGACTTATTATTAGTGACATTATCTCTTTTCTCAATATATGCCTCCACCTGTTTCATTTCACACATTCGTTATTTCATTATAAACCTCTCTCATTGCAGTCATACTATCTCCTGTTTAACACAGACCACTTTGTACTAGCCACTCACTCACCTGACACCTTTTATAACCTTGAACTGGCTTGTCAATTTTCCTACCCCACACTCCTTAAATCTATTTGGACTAAACACAATCACCATTGTCTCCCATTTTACAATATTTTGCAGTCGATTTCACCCCAGAGCACGTTTATCGCATAAATACGACTATTTATTTTGTCACCCTACGATAACTCATCTGTTATTCTACGTAAAAAATCTATCTTTATTGTAACGACAAAAAATATTATATTTTATAATTTTAAGAACCTGAAGAGAAGAATTTATTGAAAAGAATATTCTTCGTTCAGATTGACTTTTAATTCATCCAATAAAATCTCAATCTATGTAGCTTCACAACTTCATCGACTAACTTTCTCTCCTTAGTCAAATTGTTACATTATCTAACATAGGAGACAAAACGCGAACACCTATCGTCGAAGACTAGCGTCTTCATATCTTCAACTTTCACTGGTCATATCTCATAGCCATAAATAAGGATAGGGTAAACAGTTGCCAGTAGACACATCCTTCATTCGATAATTGGACATCACATCTCCGCTAAGTATGCCATAAATTAGCAAATGCTACACGAGGCATTTTATATCCATGGTGAGATTTCTGTACAAGTCAATCCATTAGGCTTGGTACAACTTCGTAAATAGGTGAAGTGGTCAACACACTGTACCACTTTACTTCCTCCCTAAAGGGCTAGAAGTCACTGAATGTTGAATATCTAATCTTGCATGCATTTTAATCACTCCATTTAAATGATGCCTACTATCGCCAATGATTTTCCTGATTGCAGTAGATTGGATAATGTGATGGACATCTGGATTTGCAGATGATATAAGTCTGATTTCCCACAAACTGGAAGATATGCAAGTGAAAAGCAACAAGTTGGCAGAAGAAGCACCAAAGATAAGACTTCAGGTAAACGTAGAGAAGACAGAGGTGATGAAGATTCCTGGCCAACAGCAACAGCAACAACAACAGACAACAATCAGCATAAATGGGAGGATCCTGAAAGAAACAACCTCCTTCGCCTACCTACATACCTACCTACCTATCGTTTCAACTACAGGCGGAACTGACGAGGATATCAAAGCAAGAATCGGAATAGCAAGACAAGTTTTCGTTACTCTCAAGTCTGTGTGGAGATCAACAGCATTTGGCATCAAAAATAAGATCCGGATTTTCAACTCCAATGTGAAGTCAGTGCTACTATACGGATCAGAGACTTGGCGCGTCACGAAGGGTAACTCGAACAAACTAAAAACTTCCATCAATAGCTGTTTTCATTCAATACTACTTAGGATCAGATGGCTGACAAGAAAAGATCAGCAACACGGATCGCTGGCAGTGAACGAACCAACCATACTCTGAGGAAACCATCAAGTGACATCACACGCCAGACCATCGTTCGAGTGTAACCCTAATGGGAAGCGGTGAGTCAGTCGGTCGTCAGTGCGAGAATGACATGGAGGAGGTCATGTGAAGAGGAGATAAAAACATATGGGCAGACGTGGAGCCAGGTGAAAGCGTTGAGGGAGAACCGAACGCAACGACTGAAGTCCTACGTTCCTCTAGTAATTAAAGGAAATAATGATAATAATAATAAAATGCAATGGCCAACCATTTCATCTTTCAAAATTCAATCGCGTAAGAACCCATCCAGTATATTCCTGTTTTTGACAGTATATGACTAGTGCATTGGATTTAGGCGTCAGTAATAATTAGTATACAATTGGTGAATGGTGGCTAGCAGTGGAATCCAGGATGCATATTTCGTCCTATTTGGGACTCGTCAGCTGGATGTACCTGCATTTCTCAGTGAGTGATGATGTTCCCACCGAGGCTCGAACCCAGTACCCATAGTTTCAAACGCCAAAGCGTTATCCACTAGACCACTAGGGCCACGAGAGCCACCTCTTGTGCAACGGGTCATATTAATTATTGAATTGAATCCATCGACGGGAAAATCAAAAATTCAATTCAATAATTAATATGACCCGTTGCACAAGAGGTGGCTCTCGTGGCCCAAGTGGTCTAGTGGATAACGCTTTGGCGTTTGAAACTATGGGTACTGGGTTCGAGCCTCGGTGGGAACATCATCACTCACTGAGAAATGCAGGTACATCCAGCTGACGAGTCCCAAATAGAACGAAATATGCATCCTGGATTCCACTGCTAGCCACCACCCACCAATTGTATACTAACTAAATGCCCGGACATCGTCGAAGCATCTGCACAAGAAGCCGACATGTCAACCTGAGACCGAGCACTTCGGTCCAGTCAATCAATCGACGGGAAAATCAAAAATTCAATTCAATAGTCAGTAATAATTATACATCGTACGAAATCGAATTTGAAACATTTTCCCAATAGGTATTTGAAGAAAATTATCATACATTGGCATGGTAGAATACATTGACCTTCACCTCTCTTCATTGTGATTTTTGTATTAGTTTTGTTCTTGCCTAACAGACACATTGACTAAGACAAGATTTATCAATCCATAAGAGGCAAAAATCTTATGCACAAAAATTCAAACTTCAGGTCAAGGAAACAATCAATACCGATAAAAATAGACTAGAGGGTTTTAGATAAGACCACAGATTGATATCAGTTAGAGAACCATTAAAAACCGGCACTACAGTACTGGACAGTTAGCCGTTTCATTCTAGTTTGGGACTGATCGGTAGTAGTACGCACACACCGGGGCCCGAAGCCAACACCTTCCGATCACAAGCCAAGCTCGTAGACCATACAACAGCCACTGAGACCAACACATGAATTCTAACTTCTACCAATTCATGATTTAAACGTGACTGGCACACCACCAATGTCATTGCTATCAGGTACTTGTCCTCATATCCAACCTACTGTATCTCACTGGTCACTGTAACCAATCAAATCTTCGTTAACCAAAACTTAAAAAACTGAATACAATTAAAAATATTAATAACATTTTTAAAAATTACCTTTTTTCTGAATTTGTAGTAGAATTAACTTGATATAATAAAGAAATCTCTTGATCCCATTTAACTTTTGCGCCATCTTTTCAGATAAAATTTAAACAAAGAAAAACAGCATAATAAATTTACGCTTGGTTATTGAAACTTTCTATAATACGAATTAATAAAATCGGGAGAGGGGGGGAAATAAATTACATTCAGAAGGATAATAGTTTGATAATCAGCTAATGATGAACCTAGTGGGCTCCCCACAGCAACACTACCGATCGTTTGAGCTAATATTCACTTTCAGATGTAAACTTAACATTTTCAGTATATAAAATGAGACACAGGTAATCAGAAATAGGCGTCACTTATAATTGGAGACTAGATAGTAACCAGTGTGGCGTCGAGCCACACTTAGAATGTGGCCACATTGAAAAACTCGATTGGTGGAATTGCATCTGCACCAAACAGACGACTAGACAAACATTACACTAGTTACTAAATAGTGTCCAACCAAAAGTATCTAATACATTCTTACAGTAGGTCAATCGTGAGTTCGAAAAACCCAGTGGAAGTAACGCCTCTGACTGGCTGGTGATGCGAGTTCGAATCTCAGAAAGGAGATGAGTTCCTTCAAGGTTGCAGATACAGCTTGCTGACTGACTGAAGAGTACCGAGCAGTACGAAACATAGGTCAGGCAGAGCTTCATACCGCCGATTGCCTCCAACCATCTAATATCAAAAAGAAATTGTTATTAGTTAGAGATGCAGTCATGGAAAATGTCAATCGTCTGCGACAGAGGTACATTTGTAAATAAAGAATCAACGTCTAAGGCAAACACGGTCTTGTCCTATAATATTAACATTATGAAGACATTCTATTAACTGAAAAAAACGTCATTATTAAGAAAAGTCTTAAAATGACCGAAGAAAAAGTTTAGCAAAGGTAACTTTTCGGCGATTTCATCCTCAAAACCTGTAAAATATCAATTTCATTTCTAAGTTTATGTAGTTACAATTATTTTCTTTTCCTTCACTTTCCCCAGTGGAACATAGGGCTTCAAGCTAGTGGCTTGAAGTTTCTGTAGCAGTGTTTATTTTTACAGGATGGAGTTGCTAGCCTCGTGCCTAACCTTTCCTCTTTACCAGCATTATTTCTAGCTTAGCAAGGTGAAGGAGTGCATCTGTGGCCGGGGATCGAACCCCGGACCATGTGCATGGTCGGCGAGCGTCCTAACTGCTATGCCACCGACGTATGTACAATTATTATTACCATTATTTAACTCGATGCAATACCGAAAGAGATTGTAGATGATGATAATGTTCAACTTGATAGGAATGAAGGTTTGAAGGTGTAGAAGTATAAATCACAAAAGGAATAGAAACAAAATTACATTAGTATGTTATTATTTCTAGTGTTCTCTTGGGGTTCCGAGTGGAGCATACACATCTCCACTTTCTTCTATCATCCACTGCCCTCTTCAACTGGGCCCAAGATTGCCCATAGTCTCTCATCTCCTCCAACTTGCACAATGTTCTACATGTCACTGTCACGTTGACGACCTACTCGTCTCTTCACATTCAGGTTCCGCTGGAAAAATAGCTTGGCGATGGTGCGATGTCAATCGACGGTTTTCTCAAAGTGTACCCTGCCCATCTCCATTTTCCGCTACGCATTCGCTGAACAATAAGTTCTAGGTTACTTCGTTACCAAAGTTTCTTGTTGCTAATTCTTTCTAGCTGGCTGGCCATTTGATCTTTAATTTGGAGCCAGAGAAGGCAGTTGCTAACAAACGTTTGCAGCTGCTGTCGCAAAAGCATCTCGTCATACGCCAACCAAGTTTTTCAGTCATATAGAAGCACTGACTACCTTGACAGTGGTGTTGAAAATCCATGTCTTGTTCTTTTTATCCTGAGGCGGAGTGCCGAAGCTTTCCAAACTGGTTTCAGGTTGACAAAGGCATATCTTGATATTCCAATTCTAGTTGTATTTGACATCTTCATTCTTGCCGTCGCATGTAGTTGAAACAATTCTTCTTAGATAAATAAAGGAAGTAACCTCTGTCAAATGTCTCCCTTGTGATGGTAAATGCTTCTGTTTGTTGTTCTTGCTTTTGGAGGTTGGTTGGTTTTCTTCATAACCTCTGCCGTCTCTATATCCACCTAGATGACGACCTCTTCCGTCAGTTTGTTGGATTCTGCCTGCAAGTCTTCAAGTTCGTGTGAGTGAGATTAGAAGTGAATAATCCACTGCGAAATCCAGATCTTCTAGATTCTTCTTGTGGATCCAAAATATTCTTGTTTTCTCGCTCCCGTGTGCTCAGTCTCACGTATAATCAAGTCCACCACAATAAGGAATATCATAGTGGGTGATAATAGGCGGGCAGTCTTGTCTTACTTTTGTATTCGCTTCAAAGGCAGGGTTCATTGCGTTTTCCGTTGTGGATCACAGAACACTTGCTACTGTCATATAGTAGACTGATGAATGAGGTTGATAAAGATTTGGACAACGCGCATCATGTTGTTAAAGTAGTTCCTTAAACGCTTCACGATCAACACTATCGAAGACCTTTTCAAATTGTTCGATGAACCTTAGGTAGGGAGAGGTTCGACTGCCATTCTATGCTTTGTTCGATGATGATTATCATGTTTAGAGTTTCAGTTTGATGATCAGCACATGGTTTGCCTTTTCTGAATCCAGCTTGTTCTGGTGGGATGGTAGAGTTCTGCATCCACCGCATTTTTCATTCTCTCCAGGATGACGTGACTTACTATTTTACTTGACGTGGACAAGACCATTATTCCACACGAGTCATTTTTTGCAATAATCGGCATCAGCACATCTACAACTGCCAGGATCCTACAAGAGGAGATTGGTTCCCACTCCATTAGGGCTTTAGCTGCCACTAATGACATCGTAATAGCTACTCATTGCCTCAGTGTGTGTCGTTTCGCCTCTGCAATTCCAACATTTAATAAGTTTGTTTCATAAATTTTTCCTTATTTTTAATATATATACTTCTTGTGCGTTGATTGGTTTGATTGGTTTTGTGGTGTAGGGTAGCTAGTCCTACGCCTGACCCTCCCTTTTTTACCCGTGCTTGGGACGGGCTAGAAAACTAGGCGAGGTTCATTTGTATACAATACTAAATCAAAAGGCATCAGCATTAAGCAATAATAATCCTCTTCATCCTCTCTCTCTCTCTCTTTCTCTAATCCTCTTTCTATGCATTCAAATTGAATTGTAAACCCATCACATTTAGAATGTCAAAGATTATGCATGTCATATATTCAGTGCATAACACACTTGAAAGGCATATTTTATTACTTTAGTTTTATGATTATTAAAAAAAAAAACAACATAAAAGCATCCATCTTCCTGCCTTGCTATTTAAAACAGCCTCTTTCGTGTATCTATTATCATTATTGACATTTTAGTACGGGTGATTGACTTGATGACCTAGTTTCATTACAAATCTTCATTTTGTTTAAATAAATTAAATATAAATTTAGGGAGAATTGAAGTTCACGACGACATTTGATGGATGGATAGATAATTCCAAAAAGAAGGTGAAAAATGCTTAAAATATTGACATCTTAGTTGGATTGTAATATGCGACATTGAATTGCTGACTTCTAGATTAAAGACAGATATGTTTATGCATTGAGTGATATGCAGTAGTGTGTTAATAACTGTTTAAATTACAGCTATTGGATGCATTGGATACAAACCTCCGCCATCCCACCGGAACAAGACGGATTCAGAAAAGGCAAATCATTTAATGACAATCAATTATTTATTTTATTATTGTCCCCTTGAGTTCCTAGTGGAACATGGGGCTTCAACTGCACGTCTCCACTTGCCTGCTTCTGCCTTCCTTCTGCTGTACTTTTCACCTGCATCCATCTTATTCCATACTCTTTCAAATCCTCTTCACACGATCTCTTCCATGTCACCCTTGCACTGGCGACCAACTCGCCGCCGCTTCCCTGTCGGCCTGGTTCCACTCGAGGAATGGCCTGACCCGCGCGCGATGTCACCCAGCCCGGCGGCCGCTTCCTCAGCGAGTGTCCAATCCATCTCCACTTTCTCCTGCATATTTGTTGGTTGGCGATTGGTCCTTGTTTTGTTTGTTCCCATAGTTGCTTGTTGGTGATTCTTTCCGGGCCGGCCATCTGATCTTCAGTGTAGATCCAGCGAAGACAGCTGTTGATAAAGGCTGGTCTGCAATAGGCTGTTGGAAATATTCTTTGTGACCCGCCCGCCAAGTTTCTGATCCGTAGAGGAGAACTAACTGACTTCACGTTGTTTGTATTGAAAATCCGTTGTTGAAATTTGTTGTTGATGCTGGCTGAGTGACGAAGATTTCCAGATTGTTTTTAGGTTGATGAATGTGTTTCTCGCCTTCCCAATTCTCGCTCGATTTGACATCCTCGTCAGTTCCAACTGCCTGTAGTTGAGACAATGCTCCCTATATAAGTGGTGAATGAAGCAACCTCTTTCAAATCCCTCCCGTTGATGGTGATGGATGACAATCAAACTAAAACTCTAAACATGATAATCGTCACTGAACAGAGCATAGAATGGCAGTCAAACCTCTCCCTACCTCAACTTCATCCACCTATTTGAATAGGTTATCGAAAGCTTTGAAATTATTTCCACACTACAGAGTGCCCTAAATCTTTTCGTCAACTTCATTCAAAAGTTGGCTATACGCGGCAATAACCAAGTGTCATGTGATCCACAACAGAAATCATGTATTCTGCTCATTCTTCTTTATTGTTCGCCCCACTTCTTCTTCCCTGGACTCTTCTCAAGAAAGACTATTTCATATTACGTGGAACATTGTCAGCTGTAAGTAGGGTCAATGATGTGGTGTCGACTGAACCAACTGACATTGTTCTTATCAGTAGGCATCTCAATTCTTGCAAGCAGTTAGCGAAAGTTATCTTGTCTCATACTGAACATCCTTAACAGTTAAACTGAGTCAGTCGGTCAGGTAGGGAGATGCAGACTTACGGGTTGGAGCCCTCGGGACTGACTCTAAGAATCAATGGCTGGAGACAATAGGTGGTGACATGGCTCAAAATCGTTATCAATGGCCAGCGGAGATGCATTCAGTCTCTTTAAACTTTCATATTCCTTTTTACCATTACACATTCAGTTTCGCTCTTATACTTGTCAAACTATATTGATGCTCTTCAATCATCTTCTTGTCTACCTTTGTGTGCTATTTGGAACGTGGCAACTGGAACTGGTGCACTTCGGTGCAAAGTTCTATGTGGAATCCAAACAGAGACCAGACAGACAGAACATTCACTCTGATTATTCTCAACTTTCTCCTTGAATCCCTTCGACAGGGGGGGGGGCAGGGTGAAACCAGAAGAAATTTCATAAGAATCTACGTTCACAGGGCTACTAAATATAAAAATTTTACCATACCATCATATTTATCAAGGGTTTTGGGTGAAGAGCTAGTCAGATGTCAGAAAAGAACTTACAAACCTTTTAAATCACTAACTGGACTGCAGAGTATTAGCAAAGATTATGATTACTATTATTACATGTATTATTTATGATATTATCTACTTATACATTCATTATGTTTCCACCAACATTCTGTTTATAGTGGTGGTTTCAATAATCATATTATTATGACTGTTTCAAATTTTACGTATCTGCATATTTATATAAGGAGCTAAATTGTTGCAAAATGTATAAAAAAGCTGGAAATTCCACTCTGTATAATAATTATTACTGTTTGGAATAAAGTTATTATTATTATAGTGAAAATATTCATTCAGACATCTAGAAAAAACAAAATAATTGAGCGAAGAGTAACCTTTTCAATAATTTCCTCTTCTGGCTCTACAATTATATATATATATATATGTTTATGTACATCTGCCTGTCTGAATTCAACATAGAACTTGGCACCGAAGTGCACCAGTTCGAGTTGCCACGTTCCAAATAGCACACAAAGGTAGACAAGAAGATGACGAGTGAAGAGAATCAATAGAGTTTGACAAGTATAAGAGTGAAACAGAATGGGTGATAAAAGTAGTAAGGAATATGAAAGATTACAGAGACTGAATACATCTCCGCTGGCCATTGACAACGATTTTGAGCCATGTCGCCTATTGTCTCCAACCATTGATTCTTAGAGTCATTCCCGAGGGCCCCAACCCGGAAGTCTGCATCTCTCTACCTGACCGACTCAGTTTAACTGTCAAGGATTTCATGGATTGATGAGGCCATGTTTTTGTTTGGCCACCACTGGCTCTTTTCCAACCTGCATCTATATCAGCTAGCAATGCCCGTCGGGGGAGGCGGTGGTTAGGCATGCGCACCACATGACCTAGCCATCTTAGTCTATGTAACTTTATAGCCTCGTCGATTGATTTTCCCTCTTCGCCCAACACTCTACGCCTGACGTCAACATTACTTACCTTATTATACCACCTAACGTGAGAAAGAGATCGTAGACATCTATGATTAAAAACAGTCAACCTTTTCATGTCTTCAACTCGTATTGGCCATGTTTCAGAACCATAGAGAAGGACGGAGCGAACTGCTGAGCAGTACACACGTCCCTTGGTTGATAGCCAGATGTCACGCCTACGCCAGAAATATGGCGTAAGTTAGCGAAAGCAGCTCGAGCTTTTTGGATCCGTGCTGAGATTTCGTTGTCAATCAGTCCGTTGGTGATACTGATACAACTTCCCAAATAGGTGAAGTGGTCAACACGTTCTATCACTTCACTCCCAATCATTAAGCTGGGTTTATGTACATAGAATATTCTAGAATACTAGCCAGTAGGAATTTCTTGTTGTTTTTTTTCAGAATAATATCGATTTGTTAAGTAGGATCAATAGAATTACAGTTCATTAAAGATGCATAAATTATAATACTAATAAAAATATGATAGCATAAAAATCCCCATTGAGTCATTTGAAAAAGAAAAGATGTTCAGCGAAGAGACTCTTTTCGACGGCGAATTCATTCACAATCGCATTTATGTAATTATTTGCGTGCGTACATGACGTCTGTGAAGTTTAGATAAGTGATCGGGTAATACAAGAATGATCTAATATAGAAAAAAGGTTAACTAGACATCAACTAAAGTAGTATTGAGTTAGTAAGTTAAATGACGTAATATAATTGACTAAAATATTTCAACTTAGGTCAGTGTAGCAACAAAGGTAATTACAGGTAGAGACCAAGTCGAAGTGGGGTAGAGAATAATGCCATTTAACTTAGAACTGAAATTGAGCAAATAAGTTGGATGACATAACATTAACGATTAGAAATTGAGCTTTGGTCAAGTCAGTAACAGTGGTAGTGAGGTGTAGAAATCAAATCGGGTGGGGGTAGAGAACAAGACAGTTGAAAATGTGAAGTATTACAATTGAGAAGACAAAATAATACTAGTGAAGAAACAGAATAGAAGAAAAATATAACAGCAAAAAGAGAATGTCAAATAAAATTAAGGAATTTTTTTTAAAAATTGACGACCATTAGAACCTGGGTGACAAAGGTAGGGACAATGTCTTAACCAACCAGGTTCTTTCAGACAGATAAGTTAGACTTCTTAATGTAGATCCTAACAACCAGCCTCAGCAATAGTTAGTAGTCGAACTCCTAAGGCAAAATTGAAATTTGTTGGTATGCGGTAAATGACTTTGAAAGTCGCCTTATTAACATCAATCTTGTATTCTGTATCCACAAGATGAGACAGAATAGCGCTATGTGAATGAATTTTGTTTGTCCTTTACTTAACCAATGACGCAGGGTGATGTTCGGAAATCGGAAGATAAACACGCTTAATTGTACAGCCTACGTAACCGGCTCCTCAGAAGCAGAATATTCTATTTGATGATTTTAAATAGTTGGAGGTAATGGGCAGGAAAACTCGTCTGTCGTAGGTTTCGTGTTAGTTGGCACTCAACAGTCAGTCAGAAAGGCGTATCTGCAACCTTGAAAGAACTCATGTCTTTTCTGAGATTCAAACCCGCGTCACCAGCCAGTGCTGTCTGTAGAGACGTTGCCACTGAGGAGCTGTTTGGGCTCGGGTCAATCGCGACGTCTCTGACTGCAGCACTGGCTGATGACGCGGGTTCGAATCTCAAAAGGGACATGAGTTCCTTCAAGGTTCCAGATACGCCTTTCTGACAGACTGGTGAGTGCCAAATAGTACGAAATCTAGGTCAGACGAGGCTTCCTGCAGGTTGCCTCCAACTATCTAATATCTTCGCATCAATGTGCACCATGATGGCGAGCTATCTAGAATGGTGGCAACATTACAAACCTGACTGATAGAATTCACTCTGCACCAAAGAAAGGACTAGACACGTCACACTAGTTACTAGTGTCCAATCAGAATATTCTATGTATATAAACATATGTGTATGTAATTGTAGAGCCAAAAGAGGAAATTATCGAAAAGGATATTCTTCGCTAATTTATTTTGTTTATTATTATTATCACCATCATAATTACAATAAAAATGTGAAGGTGGAATAAAAACTGCAAGTTAGTAAAAAATAATGGCAAGAATGTATGAATGACTGAAAGAATAAAGAAAAGGGGTCGGTTCACTTAGTGTTTCACACATAGAATGTGTGATAAATAGGTGTTGACGAGTGGTTATATTTAGTAGTCCGAGGATAAAGTCTTTTATAATTCCCTCTAGTGTCACCTGATGTGACTCAAGGAGAAAGATGTGTATAATGAGGGTGTTCACAGTCCGAAAAGATGATATTTTCCCATTTCTCGCATAAACTTCAAGTGTCTGTTGACAACGCTGTTAACGAGTTGCATTTGGCGTCACTACATTCGTCCTACCGATAGACTTTATTACTCTTCATATGAGAAAAAAATGCTTCTTTATTAAGTAGGCCTGTAAAGATTCTGGCACCGGTTTCATTGGCAAGTAACCAAAAGTGGAAAGAATGAGATCATCGGCATATTTAACAAAATTAGCTTCACAAGGAATGAGACAAGTGATGTAAGAAGAAATAAAATAGCACTTTCAACGGATACAGGCTACAGTAAAGTAAAGCAATGGTTGATTTTCTTTTATATACAGTGTCCCCTTCGAATCTGAATCCAAGAACACAAATTAGCTGTAAAAAGGCATGATATGTATTCCTGTTTCATATTATGACGCGTGTAGATAATTGCAGAGACTAATTTGATTGGGATAATGTAGAAATTTTAAATAGAGGAAACACCGAAAATACTACCAGAGAACTTTTAGAAGCCTAGTACTCAAGTGAATCAGTCAGGGATTTACAAAACAATCATTGCTAAAGACCACATTTATCAACTAACTGGTTACAGAATTTTATCATAAACTGACATTGGTTAAGGAACCATTGGAAAACCTGGGAGTACTGGACAGCTGTTTCATTTAAGTTTCGGAATCATCGGCAGTACGCACCCACCACAGGAGTTCGAACCCAGGGCCTACTGGTTACAAGGCGAGCTCATAGACCATTAAGCCACTGGGACCCGATCCGATGGCAAGTCGGGTGTGAGGACAAATACTCACCGAAGACATTAGCTAGCGGTCGAACTATATCGTGAATTTGCAGAGGTTGGGATTCATGCACCATTGGATCGAGTCCCAGTGGCTTAGTGGTCTATGCGCTCATTAGCCTTGTAACCAAAAGGTCCTGGGTTCGAACTCCTGTGATGGGTGCGCGCACTGATGAAGAGTCCCAAAATTGGGACGAAGCAGCTGCCCCAGTACTCCCAGTTGGTTTTCCAATAGTTGTCCAATTGATGTCAGCTCATGATGAAGTCCTGTAACCAATCAGTCAAATCCCTACAGACCAATACTTGATTATCAACTAATAATAAGTGAAGCAGGTGACAAGATAGTTCTAAATCAATAAAAATGATCGACGGAGACGTAAGTCAACAACCAATCGTGACAATGATTGTCATTAGGGAAATTCAATTATATTATCATTCATGGAGAATTCAAATAAGTTCGTTTTATACTAACACCTGACCTGAAGCGATGTTGTCTAGATGCAGGACGAGGAAAGCTTAGCAGCTAAATTAACTAGCAGCTAGCTGAGAGAACACAACTCACTTGAACTTTCTTCCTTATCCACCTGGATACACCTTGTTGATAAGTGCCAATAAGCAAGAATCTTAGCTACATCCACGGACTCCTAACAACTGCCTTTAAATATTCATCACATACTCTATTTTCATTACAATAAAGGTTTCTGTATTTCCCAATGAATGAAAAACAAAACGATACTCCTGTTTTTACTGACGTTTCGCTATTTAATGCTAATAGCTTTATCAAAATAGTCACATTAAACCAGAATTTACAAAAATCCACTCAGCTTATATATATAACAACTTAATCATCATTCCTCAGTATGGGAGCATTTTTCCCTTGTCAAATTGGCCATTTGGTAAAGATTACAAAACCATGTGTACATTGTTGAATTTGATCAGTGTGTAAAAATTATTAAAGCAGCATGTGTTTACATAATGAAATCGCTTATCACATATTCGTGGTGATTTTGTTACTTCATGGGAGAGGGAGGTGTTATTACCAGGTCAAATTCTGTTTTAGTCCATCATCCCCATTGATTTCAGACAATTTGGATTCCATTCGATGATATGAAGTGCTGCTGATGATATTAGACGTTATTTGTGCTTTTCGGAATTTTTCTGGATGATGATTTCAATATTGTCAAAATCAATTTTGTGGCCTGATTCTATAGCGTGTAGACCACCTATGGCTGATGATTTTTCAAGTTTTTTTTAGTTCAGCCGAATTTCTCGGCGGTCGAACAGATGCGGCTCTACGGTGTTTATTTCTTCTGATTTTGATTTCTCTCCGGTGATGTTTGTTCAATGTATATCGCATCACATTCCGAGCTGGCATTTTATTTTATAGAGACAATTTGATAGGGAATCTTAAGGGATTTGGTGTTTTACATGGATAAGGTTGCTTTGTAGTATGCGTATCTGATGTTTTGAAGCAACTTTTAATGTCAAGCTTATTGACAGTACTCTTCTGATATCGTCTGTCATCTCTGCTCGATATAGAATGACGACTGTTGAGGTCAATGTTTTCGGAATGCTTTTTCGGCCATACTTAATGTCACTGTTGATTTTGTTGACACACAAAAATGACCTCACGCTGAGGAACGATGATTAAGTTGCTATATATATATATATATATATATATATATATGCTGAGATTTTGTAAATTCCGGTTTGATGTGACTACTTTGATAAAGCTATTAACTGTATCGAGTAGCGAAACGTCAGTAAAAACAGGACTATCGTTTTGTTTTTCATTCATTGGGAAATACAAAATCAACCTTTATTATAATGAATATCACATATACCCAATGCCCAAACTTTTTCAAGCTGTTAAAAGTGAACTTGGTTTGGACATATAAAACATACTCTATTGATTTAACCATATTTACATTGTTTTTTTAGAAAAATGTATACATACTACTTATTTAATAGTCAGTAGAATTTTATTGAATCAGGAATGGGACAGAACACTGTTAAAACTAGGTAAAAATCTATGGCATATATATATATATATATATATATATATATATATATATATTGTATTGATTTTAATTTCACCCCATTATGTAACCTAACAACACTGCATTCTG
Organism: Trichobilharzia regenti; assembly: GCA_944472135.2. Classification (NCBI taxonomy): domain Eukaryota; kingdom Metazoa; phylum Platyhelminthes; class Trematoda; order Strigeidida; family Schistosomatidae; genus Trichobilharzia; species Trichobilharzia regenti. The sequence goes on from OX235268.1 coordinate 46,632,466, forward strand.
GTTTCTTTCCTTTCTGACGAAAGAAACTTTTTCTTGAAGGTAATGTGTAGAAATATAACAGAAGGAGGAGAATAAGAAGAAGAAGAGGAACAAGCAATTTAGATTATTACTGAATCAAAAGAATCTTTCATTGGTTGTCTGGCAAAGTTTATTTTTTGCCTTTGTTTGTAACGTTTCTAGGTGTATTTCAGTTCAACGTTTATGTATAATTTTTTTTTAGAGAAATTCATGTTATTTGTTGTGTCAATAAATAAATATAGATATATGTCCAAGTTAAACTTTAAGCACCACTAACTAACTACCAGTGGAGTACGACTGCACCAATGACTTTGAAATACTCCCTAAGAAAGTTAGTGAAATCTGGTACATCATATTGTAATCATGAATTAAATATATTTGTTTGATGAAGTGTTATGTTATTAAATGGGATATCTGACATGTTTCAGGTTAGTTATGGGAAAGATTCTAATGTTACAAATCATGCAGCTGATAACTATCATAACTTTAATACTCTCAATGTTCTAAAATGTCTTAAAACGCTTAAGCCCTCACGTAACCTTGGTCTCCAAAAACGTTGTACCTGTTGCATGGAAAGACATTAAAATAGTCACTTTCCTTAAACATGGCAATAGCAAGAAGGTAAAATTCAGATCCATTACCATCACTTCCCCGTTTCTAAAGCTTATGGAAAAACGAGTACTTCTTAAATCCAGACCCTCCCTTAAAAGCTTTGAAGATCCCCGAACAATTTGCCTATAGACAGGGTAGGAGCACTTTAGACACTGCAACCGTCTTACACAACAGTGTCGTCTCATTATTAGATAAAGGTGCCAAATACGTCCACTGCACGTTCCTCAACTTCACTTCTGCTTTCGACTCTGTACCTAGATGTCTCTTGGTAAATAAGCTCTCTATGACACAAACTGAGTCCTGGGTCAGTAACTGGTTGCATGCCTACTTTTCAAATAGAATGCAGTATACCGTATAAAAAGGCAAATCCTCCTCTGCTGTGCTCACTGAAGCTGGTTTCCCCCAAGGTGCTGTACTCTCGCCACTTCTCTTTTCTCTCTCTCTTTCTACATGACTTACCATCGTCAAATGACATTGATTTTGTCAAATATGCTGATGATCTAACTGTATCTTTGCCTGTCAAATGTCAAAGTGACTGCTCTAAACTAAACGGCTTTTTATCAGAAGTCAGCCAATGGTTCAAGGAAAACGGTCTCACCTTAAATCCCTCCAAATGCCAAACAGTCAATTTCACATTTAGGCATAAATCTGACTGACCTAAACAAACTGGTTAGCACTCACGAGGTGTGCAACATAGATGGCACTGAAATACAAACCAAGTCGGAAATTAAATATCTTGGTGTCATTCTATCTTCTGATCTCTCCTGGTCGTCTCATATCTTGATGATTTCTAAGAAAATATTCCGTCTTACCTTCTACATCAAGAAGTTAAGAGATTCTGGTATAACCCAACCCTTGCTCCTACGATTCATTAACATTTGCATCCTCCCTATTATTCTCTATTGCTCCCCCTTAATTTTTCCAGGGCCACTGAGTAAAGATTATATCTTAATAGGTAGGATGTTAAAGGTTGTCAGCAGGGTAAACCATAGGGTGCCACTTAACCAGCTTGTTAATATTCTGGTCGACAGGCACTTGGACTCATGTCAAAAATGAGCTCAATCCATTCTATCTATCTAACTCACATCACCCTCTTCATTCACAACTCTCCCATTGTATCTCATCAGGCAGGCAGACCAGAAGCCTATATAGAAAATTATATGCGCACACTACCAAGTACAAAAACTCAGCCATAGCCTGCTTAGCTCGTGTTCTGTGTGATAAAGAAAGCATTAGGCGTGATACCTATAGCTTATTAAATAGTCAGTAAAACAACTGGATCTCATCTTTCCAACTCATATCATTTATAGGTACCACGTTTTCTTTCTTTCTTTTCCTTTTCTCTTCTTTTGTTATGTGCTGTTTTGTTTCTTTCTTCATTACAAACTCTATTTAAAACATTCTTGTTCGTTCTTTCACACTCTGTATACCTCGACCATTTTGCTATCGCTTACGCCAGTAAATATGCTAGTAGTATCTACTTTCCTAACACCTTCAGACACTCTGTTCACTTTCGGCTTTCCTACCGACATGCTAATATGTTGTTGTCAAAACGAACCGAGATTACCCTTAATCTATGTAGAATTTTATTTATTGTAAATGTACTAACTGGATGCGATACTGTAGTGAAATGCTGAGAATTCCATTCTCTATCACAAGTACTGTTTTGGAATAAAGCAAATTATTATTATTACAAAGTTAATGGATTATGCTAAGGACAGGTGTTTTTTATTAATTTACGTCCCCAGTGAAACATAGGAGGGCTTCAGACTAGAGGCTTGAAGTTTCGGTAGCAGTGGTGCTTATTTTTACGGGATGGGGTTGCTAGTCAGCCTCATGCCCGACCTTCCCTCTTAACCAGCCTTATTACCGGCTTCGTGAAGTAAAGGAGTGTATAGGTAGTCGGGGATCGAACCCCGGACCACGTGAGGCGAGGTTGGCGAGCATTCTACTGCTGTGCCACCGACGCACTAAGAACAGGCTAGGGTTAGGTTATAACCTAATAAAGGAGATATTAGGGTTGGTTCGAGTTAGGTTAGGATTAGTTTAGGGATATTTGCAAGTTAGGGTTGGGGTTGAGAAACGTTAGGGTAATTGTTAGGCAAAGAATACCACCGTGTTTATGTACACAGAGTGTGGTTAAATCACGTTTTCGATACTCGAATCCAAAACTAAGAGGCAGTTTTGTCAGACGTCAGAGAAAGATATCCGGTGTGACATTTTCACGCCATTTAATTCATTACTTTCATGAACAAATATGTTTTACACGTAAGAACCATCTTTTTCATATGATTGGTGTGTTCAAGGTCATATGTACATATGTATATCTAAGGTATCCTTCTTGATTTACTTGGCTGCGCCACAATTTAACTTCCTGTTTAGCAAAATGAATCAGTAAAATGCACCCTAAACCATATTTGTTTTAATCATCCAATTATTACCTTGAATAGTGAACTACATTCACGCGTGATTATTAAATAAATTTCAACCTACTGATATGAATTTTTTGAGCGAGAGTCAAGGAGAAATATTCCACTTGACTGAAGTGTGCTTTGAACGGAACAACAGAGGTTTCAATGATAATAATATCGAATAATAACCTGAAGATCCTGTACAATTAACAAACAATTTGCAATGAAATAAACTCAGAATTTTGAACTGGAATACAGGTAAGCACCATGTGATACAGTCTCATCAAGTCACTAACAAAATATTGATTTGACATACGACTGTATAAGGCTCATGGTGTACTGAACTGGGTGACCACTGAGTCCAAGGGGAACACACACACCACCTGTTTCGAGTAGTTTTGGAGTTGTGCCTCTAGCTACAGACCATCGCGGGTTAAGCAGGGGTGGAGCAGTTTTCACCTCATCTCGTCTGAAGGAAGCATCTTACTGCGATTATAGCCCCCTACTCACCAGCAGTACAAACGCAGCTCCATTCGCTCAATATAAACAACTTACCCTATGTTGGTGAACAAAGCTTGACAGAAATGAAAGGAAGAAAGGGCGTGCATCAGCATATTTTTTTGATAGAATGACTTTTAGCATTGCCACACTCCACACTCCAAAGTGTGTCGGCCATTCGGCAGTGCACGCTCGTTAACCACCCCTCATACGGCCCGTCGTTCGATCCCCAGCCAAAACACTCCTAAACCTCGCCCGCTAAGCTGGTAGCAAGTCCGGCAAAGAAGGAAAGTTGGGTGTGAAGTTAGAAATCACCCCGCGATAAAGATAAAACCGAAACTTCAAAGCTCTAGCTTAAAGCCCAATGTTCCACTAGGAACCCAAGGGAAAAATAATAAAAAAATACTAATGTGATTCTCTGTTTCTATGCCTTTTGTGATATGTATTTTTGCACCTTCAAACCTTCATTCATATCAAGCTGAAAATTACCACCTATAATCTCCTTCGTTATTAACGTGAAGTTAAATAGTGATAATACTAATTGTAACTACATAAACTTGTGTATGAAACTGAGGTTTCCCGGATTTCGAAGATAAAATCGCTGAAAAGTAATCTTTGCTGAGCTTTTTGTTCTTTTCCCTTTATTATTATATTCGACGGATTATAAACTTTTCCTTATTATTATTATTACTGTTTCCTTCAAGTGGAACAGAGAGCTTTAACGACACATCTCTACTTTGTCCTACTTTCTGCTATCTTCTTTATTTGGGCCCACAAATCTTCATAATCTTTCATCTTCTCCTCAAATTTGCACGATTTCCCCTCCATGTCACTATCGCACTGAGGACCCACTCGTCGTTTCCCACTGTGGTGCCTGCCACTCGAGCTATGGCCTGAGTTGCAAGCAAATGTCATTCAATGGTCACCTACGTGCTTTACCAACACGTAACTGGTACAAGAATGTCATCAATAACAAAGTCAATCCTGAAACACTCACTCTCCAACATCTCATATCATCAATCAGTGTCATGTTTTAAATCTTCGGGTTAACTAAAATGCATAAAAAAAAACGAATTAATTCAATGATAGAAATACCTTCTAGTGGTCATCTAAAGCATAAAACACTCACATACCAGGTTTTTCAGTTTCCACTGTAGACATTGTGTCTTTACTATGAAAAAAAAGGGAAAAAGAGAAAAGTAGGAAACAACATGATTGAGCAATGTTCAGATTTATAGAATTCAATGTATCAATGAACAAATAAATCTGTGAAAGAAATAACCGAAAAGTCTCATCTGTGCTTATCAAAGTTGAAGTACACAAGCAACAATGTAACTGTATACGTCAGATATTCAATAATACGAATACTCTACCAGCTAGCTATATGGAACAGTTCAGGTTGGATTCGCAGTCAACGAACTCTACAATTTTGCCTAGTTTAAAAGCTGACATGGCCTTGGTAACCTCACACACTCTAGGCGAGATGTAGGAGTTTGTCAACCAAGAATCCACTTTGGACCTCTAGTGAGCATTCTACCACTGGGACATCAGCTTATTTAAATGCATGAAATTCAGGCAGCACTTCACAGCTATTTTCGTCAGTTTACTAACTGAAATGCTGCATGGCAAAACACCCAAAGGGACACGAGACAGAAACGGAAGGTATCAGAAAAGCACTGCTAAAGAGTTCCAGACTAATGAATGATTCCGTCATGTGAATGTAGTAAGTATTAAAGCACATCTGAAGTGGTGATAACCAGCGGTGTCCGTCGTCATGGATGCCCACCGTCACCGTTTCTATTCAGTTTCATCATAGACGTACCCTAACTGGCTTCACTAACTAAGAGACTGACTTGTTACTGGGGGATTATCTGGTTAACTTAGAATATGCAAATGATATAGTTCTTCTAGGTGAGGATGCTGACGAAATTCAGTCTTCTGAACACCTTGAGCAGGGAGAAATCTTTGAATGATTGGCATGAGATTTGACCCCGTCAAATGTAAGATGATGAGGCTAAAGGACTGGACTATATCGACTCCTTATTTAAAGATAGACAGGAGTGAAGTGGCTGGTCGAGCGATTTGACAATTTCGCTCACTTCTTTGGGTGGGAAGTTGTATCAGCCAACGCTAACGGTTTGATCGCTGCATGACATAGTAGACGTCAAATCCAGATGGGTGGCTGTTTACAAAAGGATGTGTGTATTGCTCAGCAGTTCGCTCTGTCCTCCTCCCTTATGGATGTGACCGACTCATGGCCATTGGAATTGGAAGACTTGAGAACGCTGGCTAGCTGTCTTTGATCATAATTGTCTGCGTCCTATCTTCCATCTTAAGTGGAGTGGTACAATAGGGTGAGTAATACTGATGATGGGCTTCGGTCGAGTACTAGATAGGTGATAGGGGAAATCAGTCGACGAGGCTGTGAAGCTACATAGGACAAGTTAGGACAAGTGTTACGCATGGATCACCTTGCCTAGCCATCGATCGACTTCCTCGATAATGAGCAATATTAGCTGACATAGGATCGATCAGGCTGGAAAAGAGGTAGTGTTGGTGGTCAGACCAGAACATGGCTTCATCAGTCAGTGAAATCCATAACAGTTAGTTAAGGTCAGCTAGCCAGTCAGCCAGCCACATAGGGAGGTGTAGACTGGCTGGTTGGAGTCCTCAGGATGGTATGAATCAATGAAGGTTGGAGAAAATTATCGGTGATAGGGCTCAAAATCGTTGTCAATAGCTGGTACATTTATATTTGCTCTGCGTGATTTCTCATATTCAATAAAACTCTGTTGTTTTTCCATATAACTAACTCCCCTTTTTCACTCACTCACACTTCCGTTTATTATCTGTTTTTGGAATCTCTCCTTTCTTGCTTTGTGTGGTACATGTAGGGAGTGTGGAAACTCGAACTGATGTACATATCTGTGCAAAGTTCTACGTTGGAAACAGTCAGTTTGTTAGTCAGTCAGTCAGCACATTTGATTCAATTTACAAAGAAGTACAGCAGTTAAAGTTGCCACATAGTATAAAAAGGTAGAGAAAAGAGAGGAAAGAAATTCAGAAGAACCATAATAAGCAGAAACATATACGAGAAATAATAATTACATCAGGAAAACGTTAGAACTTAGTGGATCTCAGAGATGATAAAGACTGAATGTTCAAGTGTTGGTTTCTAGGGATTTGATTGGTTACAGGATTGCACCATGAGTTGACATTGGTTAGAGAACCATTGGAAAACTACCAGGGAGTACTGAACAGCCAGCTGTTTCGCCAGCCTAGTTTATGACTCTTCAGCGGTACGAACCCACCACAGAGGTTCGAACCCAGGACCTCCCGGTTACAAGGCTGGCGAGCTCGTAGACCATTTAGCCACTGGGACCCGATGTAATTGTCCATGATTTCTAACTTCTGCCAATTCACGACATAGCGCTACCACTAGCCAATGTCTTCGGCGAGTATTCGTCCTCACATCTGAAATCCTGCAACCTACTGGTCACGACTTTGCACTAGAAGCCCTGAATAAGGAAAGTCGCTAGTCAGCATCTCGTCGTGACCATTAGGGTGCAGCAGGTCGAGTGTGAGGACAAATACTCCCGAAGACATTGGCTAGCGGTCGCAGTATGTTGTGAATTGGCAGAAGTTAGAATTCATGGGCCACTGGATCGGGTCCCAGTGGCCTAATGGTCTACGAGATCGACTTGTTGCCAGAAGGTTCTGGGTTCGAACCCCGATGTGTGCGTACTGATGAAGGGTCACAAGTGGGGACGAAACAGCTGTCCAGTACTCTCTGGTGGTTTACCAAGGGTTCTCTAAACAATGTCAGCTCATGATGAAATTCTGTAAAAACGGTATGTATCTGCGATATCGAGAGAGATTTCGAGCCATATCCCAAATAGTCCCAGGCCACTAGGTGCCTAGCACCTCGAATAATAGAAGTAAAAGTTTTTCCACTTAATGATATAGAGTATATGAAGAGAACAACTAGAAGTTCCTGGACCTGAGTCTCGTACCTATCAGCACCCGCCAACTTGAGAGAGACTAATCTCTCTCTCAGCTCCCACTGCAAACTTTGTGATGATTCAAACTCATTTCATCGAGTTCTGTGATCAGAGGAATTACCACTCAACTATTGGGGTCCACAATTAGCCTCCTCAATATATATATATATATATATATATATATATATATATATATATATATTGATTAGTCACTGGGGTGTAACCTCAATAAAATAACAAATAAGATATCATAGTTTACAATGAATTCTTCTACTGACCTCTATTTGGCAAAGATTAAGTTAGATATGTCACAAAAAAAAGACAGAAAGAATTGATGAATACGATTAGACAAGTAGGCAAAACAAACATTCTATTGAGTAAATAAGACAGACAGTTCAAAATTATTGCTTTCTTATGCTTAAACCACTGCATTTTAATACAACACTCATAATAGTATAATTTGTCGAATATTTTCTGAGAAATGAATTTGTAAACATTAGTTCTTATAGGTACTGTTAAAACTCAAACTGTTAATGGCATGCATTATATGCCTGAAATGCCTTTCTTAAGGCTCCTTCATTGCAGTATAAAGATTTATGGAACAGTTATAAACTGCTGACAATAAGCTGATAATAACAGTGACTGGAATTTGTTTAAATAGATCTTGATTTGCCCGCGTTGATTGATTCTACGGAAATTTTCGACCTCTTTCGACAAGTTGGCTCTTAGAACTGACTGACTGACTGTTTTCAACGTAAAACTTTGCACCAATGTGTAGCAGTCCCAATCGCCACACTCCATCCACGTAGCACACAAAGTCAGAGAAGAATAAAGTGAAAAGAAATGCAAAATAGAGACAGTAAACGGAGATATGAGGCAAAAAGAATAGTAATATCGAAGAACCATATAGTTCTATTGGATATTATAAGTCAGCTATTGAGAACAATGAGTTTGAGCCACATCACCAACTGTCTCCAGCCTTCATTAGTCTGTTTTGGTACAGACATTTCAATGATATCTAGAAATTAACATGAAACAATTTGGTGGATGTTGACTAGCAGTGAAAGTATCCAAGAGGTGAATTTTGTCCTATTTGGGACTTGTCAGCTGAATGTACCTACAATCCTCTGTGAGGAAGTGATGATACTGTTACTAATGAAACTCGAACCTAGTACTCGTCGCTTTGATCGGGCATAACGGTACTATCACATTGGCTTATTTCGGGGAGACAACAGTTCAAGAGACACAATATGCGTGCCTTTTCAATTAGTTCAACATTATCGGATCTACACTAATATGTATAGTTTTTTTTACAAAAGAATGAATACTGAACAAAGAGTACTCTTTGCGATAACCCCATCATCATCAGGCTCTACATTTATACATACATTATAGTGAACGAATGAGTTAGTGTTATGAACAACATTAATGTTTAAATAACATCAAATCAATAATATTGATAAATTACACCTGAATCGCATCAACATAGCATAAGCTGAATGTCAGAAACATTAAGAAAGATAATAGTACAAATTCATGAGTTTATAGCTTCTACTGAAGGCCAGGGCAATAGTAGGGGCTGGAGTTGCTTCTTTTGGATACACAGAGTGCTGGTTGTTTGAGGCGAATCGCAATAGCCTCTGCTGTTTGGAGCCTGCGGTGCTTTGATGTTTTTGGTAATTTATTTGGCACCCGGTATAATAATATAGAGAAGGATTCATCTACGCTGGCTTTGTGTCCTGTTTGCACCAGATGTTCCAATATCGAGCTGTTAATAGTTTTCACTACACCTTTACTTAGCCATGCTGGGAGATGTTCTCGAGTGAGCACGAAAAATCAAGTTTCTAGAGCAACGGCCAATATAACTGGCTCCACAAGCGCATTTGAATTGATAGTGATATGCATCCATACATATATATATGTGTGTGTGTATGGTGATCTCTCTTTCTGTTTGCTCTCTTAGTCTGTGACCATTTCACTTGTATGAACCTGTCTCCTTTAACTATGTATATTCCCCTTATATTATATATAATATGAGTGTTTGTTGACAGTCCGTTGCTTGGTGACATATATCCATATATGGTGGTTGTTGACATGTCTGCTATATTTTGCTATGTATATTTGGATCGACACTCCATTATAATTAGCCATTCATGTTAAGACTGTCTATTGATTTGTTCACACACTTGTCTGGATGGTCATATATATTTCGCTCACACAATCTTGTGTGACTTACTCCACTTACTTTGGTGTGATACCACTTATTGCTTCTCCTTGTGTTTGGAAAATAGAAGTATCATCGCAAACCTAGTGGTCTTCTGATTTCCGCCTTTTTGCGTTAGGACTATTAAATTCTCGACCAGTACATAGCAATAATTTAGCAGCAGTATATAACAGATAGATACATCAAACGTTCTACTAATCATGTAGTTTTTTTAGTTAATCATTTTTAAGGTATAGTCGGGGTTGAAATTAAGAGGTTAAAAGTCATCAAAACAATGAACTAATAGATGTTAGTAACAAGCAAGATATCTAAGTTTTGAAGGAGGGGTGAAAGACAAGTTAATTCTTAGGCGTTAGCAACAAGCCATTACACAGTCAGGAAGTTTGTAGACTAGTGGTGACTAAGAAGAATACGATGACTCAGAAGAATTACGCAAAATGCAAACAAGTTAATAGAATTAGCTAGAATTTTAAAAATTGTAAAAATTAACAAAGTCAAAGATAGATATAAGAGGAGGGGAAACATCGTTCCTAAAAATTAATGAATATTATGTAGTGAGCCATGGTAAAGAAAGGGATAGTACAAATTCCTTTTGAACACACAGATTTGGTTTGTTCAGATGAATTCCGACTGTCTCTGTCGTACTCGTATACCATGTGACAGGTTGGGGAAATACGATAATTATATTTTTATATATTTTTCCTTCACATTCCCCAGTGGAACATAGCTATGTTCCCTATAGGGCTTCAAGCTAGTGGCTTGAAGTTTCTGTAGCAGTGTTTATTTTACAGGATAGGGTTGCTAGCCTCATGCCCAACCTTTCCTCTCTACCAGCATTATTTCTGGCTCAGCGAGGTAAAGGAGTGCGTCGGCCGGGGATCGAACCCCAGACCATGTGCATGGTCGGCGAGCGTCCTAACCGCTATACCACCGACGCTATATACGATAATAAGTAACTTTAAAAGCTTTGTTAGAGTCGAGTTGATGTCCAGTATCAATGAGGTGTGCTAGTATTGAGTTGCACACAGCTTTATTCGGACCATTGCCAAACAAAGATGGGAGGTGTTCAGAAATTCGATGATGAACTTGTCAGATCACAACCACCCCCCCCACCAGTGTAACTAGCTCCACACAGCGACACAGGGCAGTCTGTCTTTATTTCTAGAACTAACGTATTGATCGGCTAGTGAGAATATAGGATAACTTAGCTACATTATAGGTCCTTTTTAAGGCTCTTCTCAGACGTTTTGATAAGATCTCTCTATTGGTATCACCCGTGGAAACATCACTCAGAGGGGATCACCGAAATCCAGCCGAAGTGTTCTAAATAGAACGAAGTGGGCATACTGGATCCCACTCCTAGTTACCGTCTACCAAAAATTACTTAACAGCGTCACTGTTTGAAACTGCTTCATAAGACTACGTAACTGAACATAATTAATCAGTTTATGTCATTACAAAATGAGGCTTTTCAAATAGTAGAGAAGATTTATAACTCAGGTGGGTGGATGGATGGATGAGTTTGATGGGGTTACACGCTCTGAGTTCCATGATTTATTTGCGAAACTTGCACTGAAGATATGTTTTGTCAGTATCTTGCCAGCTGTTTTATTATTATTATTTCCTTTAATTCCTTGAGGAACATAGGGCTTCAGCCACACATCTTCGTTGCGTTCGGTTCTCCGTCAATGTTTTCACCTGGATCCACGTCTAATCATATGCTTTTTCATCTCCTCTTTGCATCATATCCTCTATATCACCCTCGCATTGACCATAAACTGACTCGCCGCTTCCTATTCAGGTTCCACTCGAGCAATGGTCTGGCGTATGATGTCACTTGATACTTTGTTTTCTAGGAGTATAGCCAATGTACATCCATTTCTCCTTGCATATTTGTTGCACAATTGGTTCCGGCTCGGTTGGTTCATTCATTGCCAGAGATCCCTCCCTGCTGCTCATCTCTTCTAGACTGCCATCTGATCTTGAGTCGTATTGAGCGAAGACAGCTGTTGATGAAAGTCTGTAGGTTGTTAAAATCCCCTTCGTGACGCGTTAAGTCTGTCTCTGACGTGTATAGTGGCACTGACTTCATGTTGGAGTTGAAAATCCGGATCTTATTTTTTATATTGAGCAGTGCTCTTGATCTCCACACAGATTTGAGAGTAATGAAAGCTTACCTTGCTCTCCCGATCGATCCTCGCTTTGATATCCTCGTCAGCTGCATACCACCTAAATAATATAGTTCTACGAGGTTGTGAAATTACGACAATTGAAATGTCAAGGACATATGTTACGCATGCATTCCTAGCCGTGGAGCACCTTCCGCGACGACAAGCAATGTCAGCTAATTTGGAATCAGCGTGTAAAACACCTATTGGTGGTCAAAACAAGGCATGACTTCAGGCTATAGAATGTTAGATAGTATGTTTAAGGCACAAAGATTGTCAGGTTGGAGTCATCGGGATACTAAGAACCAATGATGATTAGACACAATCGGTGATATGGCTCGAAATCTTCCTCAGTGATGGCGCAGATACATTCACTCCTTGTGACCTAGTATGAACCCATTAAAGCTTATTGTTTTTCCTAAATTACAACTCTTTCTCCCTAACATGTCTGCCTACTGTTTTTTCTAAATCTCTCTATTTTTGCTGTCTTTCCTTCCCTTTGTATGCTATGTGAAGGGAGTGTAGCAACTAGAAATGCTGTACTTTTAAGCAAAGATCTATGCTGAAACCAGTTAGTCAGTTAATAGAATAATGCAGTTTGGAAGTTCTATTCCAGTTTGACACCACTCTTTACTGACAAACCAACACTTGAATACCACTGAGATGCTCACTGGCGACTGGCCCTATTCAGGTAGGTAGTTACCTGGGTTCCAGTGGGAAGTCGTGACCAGTAGGGTGCAGTGGGTCAGGTGTGAGGAAAAATACTCGCCGAAGACATTGGCTAGCGGTCGCGCTATGTCGTGAATTGGCAGAAGTTGGAATTCAAGGACCATTGGATCGGGTCCCAGTGGCTTAATGGTATACGAGCTCGCCTTGTAACCGGAAGGTCCTGGATTCGAATCCCGGTGGGTGCGTACTGCTGTAGAGTCCCGAACTAGGACGAAACAGCTGTCCAGTACTCCCAGGTTTTCCAATGGCCAGCTCATGATGAAATCCTGAAACCAATCAAATCCGTACAAACCAACACTTAAATGGTGTAACTATTGGCAAATATCTTCATATCCAAACTTGAAAGAACACAGCTGAAGCATGCAATCGACGAAAAAGCTTCTTATTGTCGATATGTAGATGTAATATTTGTAGTAAGCCACAGCGAAAGTGTCATGCTTCCTACCTTCTCGAATTATTCAAAGAGGTACCTATAATATTGAATTCAGTATGGAACATGAAAATGATGGAAAGTTTATTTTTTTCTTGATATAGCCATGGAACAACTAGGAGATGTTAGCCTTTAGGGGTCAATTAATAGAAAGCCTACACAGAACGCTCAATACTTGAAATCTAATGGCTTTTTGTTCAAATAGCTTTAAACGAGCACTCATCAAGACTCTGTACTACAGAGCTAGAAGAATATACTTTACAGAGAAATTACAGGAAGAATTTCTGAGGTTCATCAACAATTACGTAAGATGTGCAGGCTCTAACGCCGCGCAAATCACAGTGGGAAACAAGCCTATCTTCACTCGACTTGATTTTAAATGTAATAATATTACAGGAAAAATCAATTTTATTTATTTTTGATTTACAGCTTGATTCCACACTGTATTTTGGTACAAGTATGGAATTTTCAGCATGGATATCGGTAGCCCAAATTTTGCAGGCCGACCATAGATATCAGGTGTGCGCCGGCGTGGGCTCGAATCCCGGACCATGTGCGTGGTCGGCGAGAGTCCTAACCACTGTGCCACCGACGCACAAGAGAAGATTGAATATGCCACTAGCCATGTAACAACAGAAGACAAGGGCCAGGCAACAGATCGTTTTATTACGGAAATCAACACGTATTTATATAAATTTCGCACACATTATTATAGCCTAGTCAAGTAGACAAACGCAGTCTTCTGATTGGTTATTTTCGAGTTCCTCGGAAAGTGGAGCCATCTATCTGCGAATCATATTTGCCCACGTTTAGGTTTGCTGTGATTGGTTGTTGAAACAGCCTTGTTCATATTTTCTCATGGCCCATATTAGTGACCTAGACACTGACGTAGATTAATGTCAACCAATTGGCTAGCAGGCTGCTCTTACCACAGCCAGGGTCTCTCCTGTAGATAAGTTGGTTCCCACGTTTTGGACAAAATGCTCTTTGATGCAATCGAAAATGAATAGATATCCTATTCATTGTTAACTCCAACAGTTATATTGGAAGAACAGAAAGAAGGACACACCTAGAATTTTCTTAACATGCACCGAAATGTCTACATCTCAAGGGAACAAATGCTTTCAACGGTGTCACTGCCAGGCATCGCCTTGACATGGGTCATGAGGTGTACGTCATAAAATGCTTCAAAATTATCACTAGGTCAAATAGTTCAATTCTCCTCAAGTTCGCTGAAGCAATCTCCACCAAATTCCTGTAACCCGATTTATATATGTTTAGAAAGAAGCCATTATCAGTCTTTCTATGCCCTGGTGACTGGCTGTTTTCATCCTTTCTTTCATTTGATTACGTGACGCCAAAAATTCTATTGTATATGAACATTATTGTTTGGGATAAAGTGATTGTTATTATTATTAGTAGTAGTAGTAATAATAATAATAATACTACCATTGTATGCATATATTGATTTTTTTGTTTAAACTTGAACTCTTTGGATAAGTATGTTAAAATTGTTAATTTATTTTATTTTTATTTTTGATTACAGCTTGATTCCACACTGTATTTTTGGTACAAGTATGGACTTTTCAGCATGGATATCGGTAGCCCAAATTTTGCAGGCCGACCATGGATATCAGGTGTGCGTCGGCGTGGGCTCGAATCCCGGACTATGTGCATGGTCGGCGAGAGTCCTAACCACTGTACATAAACTTATTAATATCTTAAGGCTATAAGCATCTGATGAGAAGCCAATGAAATAAACGACAGTGGTACCATATTTTTCTGTACCAACCACTGATGTTATTGTTTTATTTAAAGTCTCATTATTGTTTGTTTCATGGGAGATAAAATGAGGAAAATTAATTACGAATAATTTCTAATTATAGATTAATTCCACACTGTATTATTGGCACAAGTATGGAATTTTCTAGCATATGATATCGGTAGCCCAAATTTCGCAGGCTGACCAATTGATATCAGGTGTGCGTCGTCTGGGAAACAAAATCTTGGACCATGTGCGTGGTCGGCGAGAGTCCTAACCGCTATACCACCGATACACAGTATATAGGTGGATCGAAATGTTAAGTTTCTCGAAAACAACAACACGAAAGTGGGCAGCAAGTGTGTGAAGAAGTTAAGATTGATGAAGCTCGAGGGGATATCTATTAGGTTAAACGAATTGTAGGTACATAAATTTGGTATACCATATCTCCAATGCTTTATTTGCACATCATTTGCAAACTGGTCGAATATCGTCACATTCAATAGCTTTTTGTATGATTCTGCACAGCATTTGTAACATTCTTCTCACAGTTCTCTTCTTCAATTGCTTTTTCCAGTGCCCCTAAAACATATTGTTGCTTTACTGAACTTGTGTACTGATAAACTACTTATATGTGATTATAAGTAGCACTCACCATAAGGTTATGAAGCAACAAGATGTTAAGATAAATATATCAGACAATTACGTAACTCATGAAGGTTGTTAATACATAAATGAGATATGAAAAGACGTACATTGTGAATTAAGCTCATTTGCTTAGATATCAGACATATGATGCATGATGCTTATTCAATGTGATGGTGTAACTAAATACAAGTGAATAGAAATCAATATTTCCATTTAATATTGTGAGTTGTCAAGGCTTAAAAGGTGGAGTGGGATTTGAACCTAGAATCCACAGAAAGACAGTCAAGTGCTAAGCCAATGACATGTATCTGCACGGGTACAAAATGATGACGTACTGGTTTCAATTTGGAACTTTGCACAGATGTGCACCAGTTCCAGTCGCCACACTTCAATCAACACACAAATCAAGAGAAGAAAGTAAAAAGAAATGCAAAATAGAGACATTAAACACAGATATGAAGCAAAAAGAATAATAATACAGAAGAACCATGTAGTTTAATTGGGTATTATAAGTCACAAGGAGTGGATGCATCTGCACCAGAAATCGAGAACGATTTTCAGCCATATCACCAGTTATCTTCAGCCCTCATTGGTTTTTACAGTTCCGATGACCCCAACCAGTCAGGCAGTCTACATCCCCTACCTGGCTGCCTTAGACTGACTGTTGTGGATTTATTTCATTGATTGATGAAGTCATGTTTTGGTTTGACCACCACTAGCTCTTTTCCGATCTGATCCATCCTATGTCAGCTAACATTGCCTGTCGTCGTAAAAGGCGACGGCTAACTAGGCATTCGTATTACATGTCCTAACAATCTCAATCAATGTTAATTCACGACGTCGTCGATTGATTTCCACCCACTTTCGCCGACCATGCATATGGTCCGAGGTTCGATCCCCTGCCGACGCACACCTGATATCTATGGTCGGCCTGCAAAATTTGGGCTGCCGATATCCATGCTGAAAATTCCATACTTGTACCATGAATACAGTGTGGAATCAAGCTGTAATCAAAAAATAAAAATAAAAATAAATAACTAGCACTCGACAGAAGCCTAACCTTAATATTGCTCACCTTATTATACCACCGCCTTACACGGGAGATAGAACACAGGCATCTATGATCAAAGACAGTTAACCTTTTAATGTCTTCCACTTTCGATGGCCATGTCTCACAGCCATAGAGGAGGACGGAGTGGACTACCGATCATTACACACGTCCTTTGGCTGATAGCCGGATATCACGTCTACGCCATAGATGGAGTAAACTGGGAATTCATCAACAATCAAACCGTTGGGACTGATGCAACTTCCCAAATAAGTGCAGTAGTCAACACGCTCAACGACTTCACTCCCTATTTCTATCTCAGAAGTCAATATAGTCCAGTCGAGTTCTGTAGCATCAGCTTACATTTGGCAAAAAGAGTGAATCACATGTCAAACATTTGCAGATTGCAGCTCAAGGTGTTCTGAAGACTCTGCATTTTGTCAGCATCCTCACCTTGAAGGACTATGTCACCTGTGTAACCTAAGTCGACGAGATTATTCCCTGATAAAAATTCAGTCCTTGAGTCGATGAAGTCAGCAGTTAGGATTAATTTCATTAGAACATATATGATGAAATTGAATGGAAATGGAGATAGTGGACATCCCTGACGGACACCACCAGTTTTACCCACTTCAGATGACAACTCACCGTAAGCTGTCACCTGGCTGCATGAGTTCGAGTAAAGTTCCTTGATCGGTGCAATGTATTTTCTCGAAATTCCCTTCACAGCCAAACATTGCCATAGTACCTCTCGGTCATCAGAATCGAATTCCGCCTTTAGGTCAAGAGATATAACGATTGTTGGACACCGACGGTAAGTATGCCTATGTTCTAAAATCTGTCATAGGGTGAAGATATGATCAATACACCCACTTCCTGGTGTAAAGCCTGCTTGATTCTCTCGTGTTTGTGACTCCCGAGCACCACTCAGTCTGCGCATTATTATTGAGCCGAGAACTTTAGATACCATATTAGTCAACCTAATCCCCCTGTGAATATCACAGGAAAACTAGTTTCCCTTCCCATATATCGGGATAACCAATGACTTACACCAACCTGATGGGACTTCCTCTGATTCCCAGACGCTACCTAGTACCTTAGTTAACTCAGACAGTAAACTGTCTCCACAGTACTTAAATACCTGTGAAGTAATTCCATAGGGTCTTGCTGCTTTGCCTTGTCTCAGACTAGTGACAGCCTTAGTAACCTCAGTTAGGGCCGGACACAAAATGGTAAAACTATGACAAATTCTAACTTATTATGTAAATTTTATGTAAAAAAATAGTCAAAATAAAGTTCAAAATTTATTCACCATTACAACTTACCGAATCAGTTGTTCTGAATTTTTACGTGATATTGACGCACTTGAAGTCTCTATAAACAAATATATATATAAAGTTTAAAGACTATTGAATGCTGAACAGAATATTTAATGATGAACGAAACATACACCTCAGTGGGCTCATCATGAAGTTTGAAATGTTTGATCAATCCAATTCACTGTGTACATATTCGAAAGATCTGGCAAGTGGAACTCAAAAATGGAAACACTTCGCCTCTTTTTTTTTAATGCATACAGAGGATGTCACTGGTGAGATGAATTCATTTAGTAGTGATTCGTATTCTGTCTTAATGAAGAAATTAATATTACTAAACAGCTGCTGATTGAGAACAACGGTTACCCAGAAAAATTCATCCATAAGAATATGAGAATCAAAAGTCAAGGCAGGCCAGAGTATTAATAGTCTCGAAAAAAGAAAGGTCTTGGTCTTACGATTTCAGCTCCTAGGGAATAACACTGAAGTATATTAACACAACACCTAAGGGATACGGGGTTGAGGAGAGTACTCAGTGCTGCTGAATTATGCTATCTCTTCAAAACCAACCCTATTTCGCGTTCACGAGTTAAAAATAAACTATCTAATTTCGCCTCTTCTATGTGTATTCATCAATTTGACTGCTCCTGTGGAGTGGGTCAGTGGTACACTTGCCTAGGTCATACATTTAGATGTGTCTATCGTCAGATTTCCAAATACAATCATGCAAGATGGTTAACTGATGGAGAAACAGAGTCCATTCATAGTTCTATACTATCTCATCTCGTAGATACAGAACACAAAATTGATGTTAACGAGGCAGTTTTCAAATTCATCTACCGTATAGCAACTAAGCTTAATTTTACTTCAATACTTCGTCTATCACATATTGCTGACTCTGGCTGTTGGAATCTACAATTAGAAGCCACACCTAACATATGTTTGTATTCAAAAGAAGAAGTTGGTTCAGACGCTTTCCTTATTGACCTTGGCCATCAAGGTCTTAATGATCCCTAATTTTTTTGTAAACATTTCCTTAATTTTATTTACTGCTACATTTTTGTGCTTATTAGAATAACTTGCGTTTCTTTCTTGCACTGTAATTCAAAGGATCCTACTTAAAACGAATATTCCAGAATATTCTATATATATATATATATATATAACTGTAGAGCTGGTTAAGGAAATTATCGAAAAGGATATTCCCTGCTCAATTGATATTGATACAGAATGAAAATGTATTAAGCGATATCTCATGACGTGCATACTACTGAATAAATATTAGTACTTAAAAGACAATCATGTCCAATACGTGTTCGATAGCCAGATCAAAATAACTTAAAAAGACAGTAGACAGTTTCTTTATGGCGTGTGCTACTGATAGCATTTCAGTAGTATAAAAAGACACGTTCATTGGAATAAATTTACCGAATAGCGAAGAGAGAGGTTTGACGCCAAAGTGATGCGGAGAAACATGGAGACGTAGAAAGAACACAAAGAAACACAATACGAAGGACAGAAGTAGTACAACATGGAAGATCTGTGCAAATGGTCATTTGAAGATGAGGTGTACATAATTTCGCTATATAGCGAAACCGAATTCCAAATAAACATTCCTTTACTAAGTCTCTTGTCTTCTACCTTTAAAGTCTTAGTTATTTAGAGTCGAACTCTCAAACTATGCTTCCAGAGAAACTTAGCTCAGAAAGGTGGATTAATCTAGATCTAGGTGGATCAATCCTCCTTACTTTAATTTTAGATTTTCCCGTCAGTTGACTGGATCGAAGTGCTCGGTCTCAGGTTGACATGTCTACTCCTTGTGCAGATGATTCGACGATGCATGTTCATGTTAACTGAAGTCAATTGGTGGATGGGACTAGCAGTGGAATCCAGGATGCGCATTTCGTCCTAGTTTGGACTTTTCAGCTGGATGTACCCGCATTCCCTAGTGAGTGATAGTGTTCCCATCCAGGCTCGAACCCATTGCCCACAGTTTTAAATGCCAAAGCGTTATCCACTAGACCACTTGGGCCACGGCGATAACACTTTGGCGTTTAAAACTACGGGCCCCCAATTTCCAGCCTCGGTGGGAACATCATCACTCACTGCGGAATGCGGGTACATCCAGATGACGAGTCCCAAATAGAACGAAATGCGCTTCCTGATAGTCACCATCGACTTAAATCCTAGTTAACTGTTTTGATGAACTTGTAATACATGGAATTGTAAATCACATAGTTCAAACTGAAAACTCATCACACAGTTCCCCTTATTAATCTAAAATATTAAGTACAAAATATCTAACCCCTTCGATATCATTAAATGACAATCACGAAGGGGTGTACACACCTGATGAGCTGAGCAGTTCATTGTTTAGAACATAATGATTTTGGTCTAATAAACAATACCAGGTGAAATGACTGTTTTTTAACTGCTTATTTCACTCAGTAATACATACGGCTATGCTATTTCGTCTCCTCTTTTGAATACTAATTACAGTATTAAGAAGACCAGAGTATTTAAGGCTTCAAAAACGGGGAAATATGGTGAATTTTTTCAATTCAAATTGTGCATTTTTAGCGAATGGGCACACTCAGTTACAAAACTTTATATGGTCATACAACCGACCATGGAAAGCTGTGGTGAGAGCAGGCTACTAGCCAATTGGTTCACATTAATCTACGCCAATGTCTAGGTCACTAATATGGGCCGTAAGAAAATATGAGCAAGGCTGATTCAACAACCAATCACAGCAAAATTAACGTGGGCGAATATGATTCGAAGATAGATGGCTCGATGGTTACCCGAAACAACCAATCAGAAGCCTGTGTTTGTCTACTTAACTTCTGAGAAACAACCAATCAAAAGACGGCGTTTGTTTACTTGAATAAACTATAATAATGTATGTGAAATATATATAAATACGTGTTGATTTCCGTAATAAAACGATCTGTTGCCGGCCCTTGTCTTCTGTTGTTACAAAGCGAGAGATGATGACCAATAGATTTGACCGATAAACAAGACTCTAGAAGATATGAAGTCTACTATCTGTTCTTTTCACTTCTCAAGTGTTCAAATTTCTGTTTAGAATTCCTGTTCAAGTTTAGGTTTAGTATCGTTTCATTGATAGGCAACACAGATGAGAAGAATTGAAAGGTATAGTCAGAAAAGCAAAACGTACCTTCATTACTCTGACATTAGTGTAGAGATCTATAGCGCACTTATCACAAGAAAAGAAAAAAAGGAAAGATTCGAATTTTCAACACGAACGTCAAGTCTATGCTTCTACATAAGTCAGAGACTTGAAGCGTCACAACTTGATTATTTCTACAACAGTCTGCTGAAGACTGCAACATCAACAGATGCATCTCCCACAATACTCAAGATCAGATGGTCAGCTAGAAGGGATTAGCAACAATGAATCATGACAACGATCCACCCAAGAATCTATTGCCCAAAACATATGCAGAAGAAAGTGAAGATGGGTTGAACACACAATGAAGAGACCATTGAGTGGCATCAGCCACAACATTCTCTCAAGTGGAACACGAATGAGAAACGAGGAGATTGATCTCTAAGGCTAACATAGAGGAGGTCCTTTAGGCAGGAAATGACAGTTTAAGCACAACCTTTAAGTCAGCTATACAGAACAATAGAGAAAAGAAAGAAATATGGTGATGTTCCACTCGGAACCCAAGGGAATAATAATAACGATACTTTATATATTTGGTATACTGACAACTAATCGTTACAGTGGATGTAACGTTTTCAGAGAAAACAGTAAGAGATGAACTAGTAAATCAATATGAAACGTTTCAAAAAAGTGGATTAATTCAAGCTGTCATGATAAGAAATAATATATACAAACAAAAACAAGACTGAAGTAGAAATAGAATGAAATCAATTTCAATGATAAATTCAACATTTTACAAACAGCAATGCTATTTACAATGACTATGCTTTATCTAAACTGTTTACATTACTTGATGTCAATTGGTGGATGGTGACTAGCACTGAAATTCACCAGGACGCGCATTTCGTCCCATTTGGGACTTGTCATCTGAGTGTACATGAATTCCCCAGTTATTGACGGTGTTCCTACCGAGGCTCAAACCCAGTGCCCGTAGTTTCAAACGCCAAAGCATTATCCATTAGACCACTTGAACCACCCATTTAGCAAAGAGTTTTATTAAGTAATACTGAACTAAACAGAATAGACCGCTCGGCCACTCCCCCGACCATCCCGATACACTTCACCTTGTATGTGACATGCACGACCATGTATGTGGCCCGTGGTTCAATCGCCGGCCGGCTGACATATTTACCTGCCCTAGCTGGTAATAAACCCGAAAAAAGGAGAGATTGGGCGTGAGGCTAGCAAGCCCACCCCGTTAAAGAGGCACCACTGCTACTGAAACTTTAAAGTTCATGCTTGAAGCGCTATGTCCCACTCGAGACTCAAAGGAATAAAAACGAAAATAAAAAACATTCAAATTTAGGGTTCCTAGAGATTCTGATTTATTTTAAAGTACATCTTTCCATGAAAATAAGTCAGTTACAGAGTCACTGAAAACTAAGGAATACATGACAACAGTTTCGTCACAGTTCGGGGCTCTTCATCAGTACGCACCTAGTATCTCACCATAGTTCAAACTCAGGACCTACGAGCTACGAGGTGAATCTATTCACGTTTCAGTCACTTGCTCCTATCAATTTCAGGTATAGTGCCATCGATCAGTCTCGGTTTGAAACTCGATATACTGAACACTACCTGTCACATTTTTTGTTAGAACTCTCGGATACCCCATATTCAATTTATGGGTGCGCACTACTAACTGGTTAAAAAATCTCTGACAGAACAGCTGACCAAAGTTTCTTGGCTTTTATTGGTTCTCTAAGTGATGCCAGCTACTAAGGACATCCATGTATTGGGATTAGGAAGTAATTATAAGTCCTACTTTGTAACTCAAATACATGGTATTAGATTGCTCTTTGAATGAGACGCATTTCAGTTAATTTCTTAAAAATAATATAAGCTTATTTCTGAACAATGTTTATAAATGTTCAGAATTTTCAGCGGTGTTTATTGCATGATATTCTCCCTTCACCTACGATGTTCAAATAAAACACTAATTGACATTAGGTTGTGTGACATAGTTCCATCTGACCTGAAAAACAAACTAGTCCATCATGATATCTTCACTTATTCTCCTTTGAGAAATCTACGACTTTTTACAGGATTTTCATCATGAGCTGACATTACTTAGAGAACCATAGGAAAACCAGCTGAGAGTACTCGACAGCTGTTTCGCCCTAGTTTGGGACTCTTCAGAAGTAAGCACCCACCGGAGTTCGAACCCAGGACCTTCTGGTTACAAGGCTGGCGAGCTCGTATACCACTGAGCCACTGGGACCCGATCCAATGGCCAGCCCATGAACTCTAGCTTCTGCCAATTCACGACATAGCGTGACCCCAGCCAATGTCTTCGGTGAGTATTTGTCCTCACACCCGACCTGCTGCACCCTACTGGTCACGACTTCTCACTAAAACCCTAGGTAACTACCTACCTGAATAGGGCAAGTCGCTAGTGAGCATCTCGACTTTCTGTTAAATGCAAATCATAAAAAGGTTCAGGAGTATAGTTTGTGAACCAAAGAAGACACCACTGAGCAACGGTCACCTCATATATTGTGTGCGTCGGTGGCACAGTGGTTAGGACTCTCGCCGACCATGCACATGGTCCGGGGTTCGAGCCCACGCCGGCGCACACCTGATATCTATGGTCGGCCTGCAAAATTTGGGCTACCGATATCCATGCTGAAAATTCCATACTTGTACCAAAAATACAGTGTGGAATCAAGCTGTAAATCAAAAAAAAATAAACTGCCACAATCGAGGATAATCCTTCTTCTCATTTTTAGTAGAAACTTACGAGTTAGTAGTTTAAGATTGTTTTAAATACTGGCCACAGTAAACAATACTGTAAAAGGTTATATTTCACTAGATTAAAGCCTACTGAATAAGTAGAACTGTATGTAATACATTGTGACGTAGGTTTTTGGTAGCCCAAGTTTTAATCAGGCCCCCCAATCATCTTATCGTGTTATCGATCGCGATTCATTATTCATCTAAAAAGAGACTATTTCTGATCAGTTTTATCCATCTACGCTTCACTTTCTTCTGTTTAAATTAGAACATCTAATCTCTGGCGGTTGATTTCATTAAAATTCACAAGATACTAAATGATTTAGAACTTAAACTATATATATTCATCCAATAACCTTCATTCAAAACATATTTAAGCAGTAATTAACTGGTTAATCCCACTGTGTAATGAAATATGCTTTTAGTCATGACACTTGATAATTCGACAGTTCTTCTACGCTGATAGTGGTATATACTACTGATTGTCTGAGATAAATAAGTAGTTGGATAGCACTCGCTTCAAATAGTAGTACTTGTTAACCAAATAGAAGTAATTATATCCAAGAAACGACCGTTTTGTTCTTTTGAGCCAATCTTATCAGCAGCATACTCAGATTTGACTCAGCTAAGACGGCTAGTTAGCACTACTGATTGGTATAAGTAGCATCAAAACACTCACTAGTGGCTAAGGGCCACTCTATGTCGTGAATTGGCAGAAGTTAGAATTCATGGACTGGCCACTGGATGGGCTCTCACTGGCTTAATGGTCTACGAGCTCACTAGCTAAATGAAGCCGTTGATTCCTTTGGCCGTTGCGAAATTGATGATACTGATATAGAAACTGAGTCTGAAGTTAAGTATCTTGGATTAATTCTTTCTTCTGACCTATCCTGGTCTTCCTATGTCTTAGCAATTTCTAAGAGAATATTTCGTCTGACTTTTCACATTAAGAAGTTAAGGTACTCAGGTATAACCCAACCGCTCCTCTTACAGTATGACAACTCGTTCATTTTACTCATTCTTCTTTACTGATCACTTTTATTCTTTCCTCGATTGCTTAAAAAAGACTATGTCATACTTCGTAGAACTCTGAAGACTGACTGTCAGTAGGGCGAATGGTGGTATCCCATTGGGCCTAATCATTGACATCGTCATTGACAGGCACTTGATGTCATGCGACAAATTTGCTAAGGGAATTTTGTCAGACTCTTAGCATCCACTCTACCCGCAGCTCCAACCTTGTCTCCTCAGGTAAAACAAGAAGTCTTTTCAGAAGAATTTATGCACGTGCGTCTAAGTATAAAAATTCCACACTACCATATTTAACACATACTTTATGTGATGAAAATGTTGTCAGGCATGAACTAACTAACCTTCTTTGCACTACTAAATAAATCATTTCCTCCACCTTTACAACATCAACCTTTATTGTTATTGTATTTCTTATATTTATAATCTCTCAATTTTTTGTTTTTATTTGTTTATTTTTTCATAAGTGTGAACATAATTTAAGCTGTGTTATATAACTGTTAATTTTGTATTTCCCCTCACTATACTTTATCGATAGAACATTAGATTCAATACTATATAATAACATGCTAAAATTTCCAAACTGAATCGCCACTACTGTTTGAAACAAACTCACTGTTATTATTATTTTTATTATATTTAATACCCTCAGTTCGTGCTTCGAATATTTTTGACTTTATATCATAAATGTGGACAACTTCCTCTGGTTACTTTTGTTTTAATTTTATTTATATTTTAAGTAAATCAGATGCAAGGTCTTGTGACAAATACTGAGAATTCCATTCTGTATTATAAGTACTGTTGTGGTGAGAGCAGGCCGTGAGAAAATATGAGCAAGGCTGATTCAACAACCAATCACAGCAAAGTTAACGTGGCAAAATATGATTCGCAGATAGAGAACTCTATTTGTCGAGGAATCCCGAAACAACCAATCAGAAGCCTGCGTTTGTCTGCCTAACTTCTGATAAACAACCAATCAGATGACTGCGCTTGTCTACTTGCATAAGCTATAATAATGTATGTGAAATATGTACAAATACGTGTTGATTTTCATAATAAAACGATCTGTTGCCTGGCCCTTGTCTTGTGTTGTTACACTGTCTGTTTTGGAATAAAGCAGATTATTATTATTATTATTATTATTAGTCTTGTAACCAGGAGTTCCTGGGTTCGTGCTCCCTTTGGTGGGTGAGTACTGATGAAGAGTCCTAAACTAGGCTGATGAAACAGCTGGCTGTCCAGTACTCACTCTCTGGTGGTTTTCCAATCGTTCTCTAACCGATGTCAGCTCATGATGAAATCCTGTAACCAATCAATCAATTCCCTACAAAACAATGCTTGGATAATCAGTAATACATCCCATTGTGTGTTGATGCTTGTTTTTTTTCTTTTTTTTTTGATTGCTATTTGTGGTACCAAACAGATCCCATTTTGTGATTTGAACAGTTCTGGTTTCCAAAGGAAACTGTAGGGAAATTTCACCATTTTGAACTGTGTAATTTGTAAACTGAGAATCGGATTATCAAAACTCTCCTTCAGGTTAATCATTCAGTTAATCTTTATGGATTATCATATTCTGATTACACTTTCTCACTGTTAGCTTAAACAGTCGACTTTCAGCCGAAGGGTCATGGGTTCAAATTCTAACCCACCTACTTCAGCCTGGGTGACTTTTTAGTTTTCATCAGGTTTCAACACAAAGTAAGTGTGGCTGTAGTCTGTTGATATATATATATGGGTACCTACTGCCGATGATTTCCAAACTAGGCTGATGAAACAGCTGCCCAGTACTCCACTTCAATGGTTCTCTAACTTATATCAATCCGTGGTCGAACTCGACGAAAAATAAATCTAATCCTTATGAACCAACTCTTGAAAATTAATCTGATGCTCGCTAGTGACTTGCTACAGGATAGAGTTTCCTGGAGTTCTAGTGAGAAGTCGTGACCAGTGAGGTTCATCCAGTAGGGAGTGAGCATGGGTTTCACACCGGTGACATTGGTTGGTGCCAGTCACGCAAAAATCATGAATTGGTAGAAGTTAGAACTCATGGGCTGGCCATTGAATCGGGTCCCAGTAGCTGAATGGTATACGAGGTCGCCTTGTAACCAGGAGATCCTGGGTTTGAAACCCAGTGGGTGCGTACTGTCAATGAGTTCCAAACTAGTACTAGACTAGTACTTCTTGGTTAAGCAGTGGTTCTCTAACTGATATCAATCCATGATCAACCTCGAAAAACAAATCTAATCCTTACAAAACTCTTCAAAAAAGTCAGTCCCGTGTGATTGAGTGACAACATGGCGTATTTCGCGATAAACTGACAGACTTAGTATTCTCAAAAGAACAAAAACCCGTCAGAAGTCGATTCTCATACTCTAAACTGTTTCTTTTGGTTAGTGATGACTAGCAGTTGAATCTAAGATGTTCATTTCGTCCCTCTTGGGACTCGTCATCTGGATCTACCTGCATTCCTAAGTGAGTGATGATAAAGACTGGAATCTAGCATCTTTTGTTTGAGACGTTAAAGCATTATCCCCATTAGACCTACCACGAGAGCCACGACAACCATCTCTTCTTGTGTAATAAGTAATTACAATTTTAAATTATTTTGTAATCAACAGAAAATGCAAATCTAAACTTTTTTATTTAAAAGAAAGCAAGGAGGCAACACTAATGCTGTTACTAACAAATTTGACTTGTTTTAAGATGAACGTATTATTTCTATGCAGTTCTATGCATCAAATGACACTTCTTAGAGTTTTGAACTGTTACACCTTCTCATGTCAATCAAATTAATACTAATTTTGTGCCCATATATATGTGTCTTTGTGCCATACTAATACGTACACATAGAAACCAAACACCTTTCACCATCTGTTTTCTTATATGTAACCTTATTTGACCTTTATTAATAATGTCAATATTCAATCATATACAAAGTTGTAATTAAAAATTAAAACAAAATTTATCTACAACCTTGTAGAATTTTTTAAGTGATGTCGACTATCAAATCAACTGTATCCCAACTAAAAACCCAATGAGTTTCGACATATATATAGACATTTATATGGGACTGATAATCGCCTAGGTTACTTAATACCTAGCTTTAAAGCCCAGATAAGGCACTAGAGCAAATAGTCGTCCAGAAAGGAGGAAACAACAAGGAAACTCGTCACCAAACCGGCCAAGAAAATACGGCCCAACAAATGTGTGCGTCGGTGGCACAGTGGTTAGGACTCTCGCCGACCATGCACATGGTCCGGGGTTCGAGCCCGCACCGACGCACATCTGATATCTATGGTCGGCCTGCAAAATTTGGGCTACCGATATCCATGCTGAAAATTCCATACTTGTACCAAAAATACAGTGTGGAATCAAGCTGTAAATCAAAAAAAATGTGTAGAAGGAATTGGAGATGGATTGAAGATAGACAACTTTCAAGTGACGGCCTGTGGTCGGTTCTCCAGTGGAATACGAATGGGAGGTGAGTTGTTAGCCGTCCCAATGTAACATAGAATGGATTATGTGAGGATGAAATGCAAGATTGTATAAAGTTGTGTGGTCAGCCGAGAAAAAGACCTCAGGGAAAAAGGGTGAAGTGCAGATGTGCTTCTAAAGCACAATTTTCCACTAGAAACCCTGAGGAGGAATAAAAATAACTTTATATATATATAAAGATAATTCACTCAAAGTCATCTACAAAGTGAAAAGAAGTCTTCCGAAAAGAGTAACTACCCCTCTGTAGCTACCCTGACCAAAGTTGGAACATTTTAGTCAGTTATATTACGTCATCTAACTTACTAACTCAATCTTACTTTAGTTGCTTTCTAATTAACTTTGTTTCTATATTAGATCATTCTTGTATTTCCTGATCAATTATTCAAACTTGACAAACCTCATGTACACACACACACGCAAATAATTATATATAAATGCGATTGTACAGCTATGTGAATGAATTCACCGAAAAGAGTCTCTCCGCTGAACATCTTTTCTTTTTCATATGTCTCAATGGGAATTTTTAAGCTACTCAGAGCAACATCAGTAGGTACGCTCCAATGGTACCCAGTGATCAAATTAAGCTCATACACCATTTGATCCTTTGGGGTTCAAGAGCCTATGTACACCACCATAGGTTTGAAATCTAGGTTTCCTAGCTCCACTAAGTAGATCTACACGTCCACAAGTTTCGCTGTAGGTGCCATACTTTCTCATTCACTATCTCGCTTTTTGTGAAGAGGACTTACCTGACAGAGGCTATGAACGCGTGGTTACTTCAGGCCAATTCGACAGGAAAGTCAAAGTCTAACTAACCTCGGCTATAAACATGTCGTTTATGGTGAGGGGCTTCGAGATAACTTCTATGACATCATTTTACAAAACTGATGACCACAAAAAGAAAAATTTTAAAAAATCTATAATTTATGGAAATTATCCTCCAACTTACCTTTAGGTAATGGACATCGAAGGATACCTTCAGCACTAGGAACTGGTAAACGACTTCTTGGAAAACAACGACGCAGCAGCATACATGTTTGTATTAATACAATAACTGGATCAGATAGTTTTTTACTATAATAGATTTCCTTCTGTTCCCCGGCGTCAACGCGCACGTCACCTTGCAACACTGTATTAGTAGTGGTAGTAGTAATAGTGGTGGTACTGCCAATATCCTTAGAATTACTTTCGTGCATACCAGGATTACTAGTACTACTATTACCACTTCTTTTCTCCACGCTATCAATATCCTTCTCTTTAACTAGCCCTGTACCATTATTATCGTCTACATGATGAGAATCTCGTTGTTGAACAACAGTGGTAGTATTAGTAAAAACAGAAGAAGATGTACTACGATTCCCTGGAACAGTTGAGTCTGTCTTTTCTAAATTGTTATGTGTACGCTTTTGACGTGATTTATTATTTGTAGGTGTTGTAGAATTATGCGGCTTACTAACACGTAGATTAACATTGCCATCCGACACTTCCTTACGATTGAATTTTCGATAGCCACGTGAAGTCTTCTCATTGGTTTGTTGTGGATGAATTTCTAACAATAGGTTATTATTACGTCCAAGTGGATCAGGTCCTACATAACCAACACAGACAGCGAATAAAGCATGCAGACCACCGGAGGCGATAACAGCTTTACGTCCAGAACCTTGAATAATAACACACAGAGAGAGACAAGGAAAACAAAAGAATGAATTCATTGAAGTCCTCTGTTTAGAATTAGGCACTCGAGATAACAACCAACCAAATAACTTTGAATAGTTTCAGGATTTCGTTATGAATAGACATCGGTTAGAAGACCATTGGAAAGCCTGTGAGTACTGAACAGCTAGCTGTTCCATCCTACTTTGGAACTCTTCAGCACTTCGCATCCACCCACCGCTAGGGTTCCAAACCAGAACTTTCTGGTCACAGGGCGAGCTAGCAGACTATTAAGTCATTGGGACCCTGTGCGACTACAATGGTCCTCTGACCGATATCCATTCATGATGAAGTCCTGAAATCAACCAAATTCCTGAAAACCAAAACTTGAAAACCTTGGACAGCTTTGGAGAAATATTCTTCTGTTACTCAACCAAACCGATGCTAACTCAGTTCACTAAAGATAAATTACCAGTGATGGACACATCAGTATAAATATATATACAAATTTAACTACTACTTTAGGACTAGTTATGTGGACCTTACTCAAAGGAATTTACGCCTTACACACTTCTGAACATGTCCTTATTTGGCTTGTAAAAAAGTAACCAAATCAATCAATAGTGTCACTTTATCTCATCTACTTTACAATGAACACTGCATCAGAATAGATGAATTGTTTACGCTTGTGTATTGAATACCAAACAATTTGTCTAAAGGCAAACAATTACGTCATATAACCAAAACTGAAGTTATAGAGATAAATAAGAATGAATCTGGTCATCAGCGATATTAGTTATCTCATGTTCTCATGTCTAATTATGCCCGTCTTATTCTTTCTCATCTAGTTTACTTCACACTATTGTTAGCATTATTATTTGCAATTACACTGACTGATCTTACACTAAAACAATCAATATGCGAAAGAAAACAGGTAGAGGTATATATCGAGAAAAGACATATTATCCCTCATAATAAGTCCGAAAAGTATAAATAGCAAATATAATAATAATAATTTATGATAAACAAAGCAAAAGAAAGATTGGACAAGAGGAAGATGCACTCTTGGAGATGACAGCAAATTTTAATCCAAGTTTAAGCAAAAATAAAACCCAGAATTTATATATCAGTGTGACAAGAAGCTTAGTCAGTGCTTTTTGTTAATTAGAATTCCATAGAAAGCAGTATATGTCATATACATGAGATAGCTAATCAACGGTTCCGGTACTCGCTATTCACTGTAATAATTAGGACATTATTAGTCACATTTTTTCAATTTTTCTCACAAACGATATTTTATTGTAGATTTAATTACCTCCGATTAAAGAGTTACAGATGGAGAATTCGAATAATAACAATAGTAATAAACGAATCACTTAAAAGGCGCTGTTCTTTCTCATTTTCTTTTTTCTTTCTTCTTGCATGACTTGCCTCACTCTGATGAAATAAACTTTGTGAAGTATGCTGATGATTTAACGGTTTCAATGGCTGTTAACTCCCAGCTAGATTGTACTAAAATAAATAGTTTTCTGTTGGGAGTCAGTAAATGGTCTGAGTCTAACGGTCTTAAACTGAATCCTTCTAAGTGTCAAACTGTTGATTTCAGCTTAAGATGTAAACGACAGTTAAAAGAAGTCATCGATTCTCATGACAGTTGTAAAATTGACGACAATGATATAGGAATCAAATCAGAAATTAAGTATCTTGGACTCATTCTCTCTTCTGATCTCTCCTGGTCTTCCCATGTCTTAGCAATCTCCAGTAAAATATTCCGCCTGACATTTTACATTAAGAAGTTAAGACACTCGGGTATAACTCAACCCCTCCTCTTACAGTTTGTCAACTCTTGCATCCTACCTATTCTTCTTTATTGCTCACCCTTGTTCTTTCCTGGTTTGCTTAAAAAGGACTATGTCACAATTCGTAGAATACTGAAGACTGTCAGTAGGGTGAGTGGTGTCCCAGTGGACCACATAGTTAACGTCGTTGTCGATAGGCACTTGACTTCATGCAATAAATTTGCTAGAGGGATTTTGTCTGACTTGGAGCATCCGCTTTACCCTCAGCTTTCACCTTGCATCTCCTCAGGTAGAACAAGGAGTAACTTCAGAAAACTGTATGCTCGCACGTCTAAGTATAAAAATTCTATGATACCATACTTGGCACGTATTTTATGTGATGGTGAAAATAGTGTCAGGCAAGAATTAACTAACCTTTTTTCATCTAGTAAATAAACAATTTCCTCCATCCATCCTTATATACCTTCAAGTTTTACTTTTATTACTTCTATTATATTTATGGTCCTGTTACTTCTCTGTTTTACTCTCATAATTGCAAACACCAACTTATCTCCATGACGGCTGTAATCTTTGTTTTTCCCTTCACCATATCATGTAAAGAGAACATTATATTCAATATTTTTAAACATGTTAGGATTTCTATACCACATTGCCAATACTGTGTGACACAAGCCAACGGCAATTTTCACTTGTATTCTTATTATTATTACCCTAGCTGTTATCATTATTATTGCTATTTCCATTTTATATGCTGCATGATTTTGACACTACCTCTATTGTAAATGTGGAAAATTTTCTGTGTGATTAATTTTATTTATAATTTGAGGAAATTAGATGCAATATTGTGATTAATGCTGAAAATTCCATTCTGTATCACAAGTACTGTTTTTGGAATAAAGCAAATCATTATTATTATTATTATTATTATTATTAAAAATGTGAATGTGCGTCGATAATTCAACCACACCTACGTTGCCCAAGTTCAATTCTCCACCAATACATTCCTAAACCTCTACTAGTTTACTAGCTGACACGTAATAATTCCGGAGAAGACAGGAAGCTAGTCATGAGACTAGTAACTCCACACCTAGTAAAAATAAAACCATCTCTACTGAAAGTCCAAAAAGTGCAAAGCCCTATATTTCACTAGGAACACAATGAAATCA
Organism: Trichobilharzia regenti; assembly: GCA_944472135.2. NCBI lineage: Eukaryota > Metazoa > Platyhelminthes > Trematoda > Strigeidida > Schistosomatidae > Trichobilharzia > Trichobilharzia regenti. The sequence goes on from OX235268.1 coordinate 46,665,402, forward strand.
GAAACAGAAAAATTTTGACAAAACAATAAGATGTGGTTTATCTGCAACGTGTAATGTATTTGTGCAACATATTTCCAATATTCTGATCACACACACACACACACGAGCACTTGTCATACACATTTATATAGAAGGCTAGATAACATGACTTATTACAATACAGGTCAAGGTCACAAATGAGATTTAAAAAGCTGGAATAAGGGTTTGGGTAGGAAAAGAAGAAAGAAGGAAGGCCGAGCATTACCGCGAAAGATCGATAATGTTGATATGGAAAGCACCCTAGTTCTATTGTTAGCTAATATATACATGTCGCATGTTGAAAACCTAGCTGAAGACGTAGTTGGAAAAGTTTATTTTTATAAGAGAAATGTGGATGACATAATAGTTATTTGTGAGAAATCAACAGATTCTATAGAAATCCTTAAACAGATCAGTACAATACAAAATAGTATATGGCTAACATACGTGAAAGAGAATAGAGTAATTGCTTGCCATTTTTAGATGTACTCTTAACTTGCCGCCGACAAGATTGGTCAATAAAACGATCTGTAGATAGAAAATTCACATGGACGGGACAACATTTAAATTATCATAGTTTCTGTTCACTAAAGTATAAAAAGGCGTTGGTCAAGTGTTTGTTCATACGCATTCACCATATATGTACAGTTGACATCACTGAAGAAGAAACACAACACCTAACTAAAATATTATTAGATAAAAACTACGCGTTGCAATTCATTAAGCTCTACCGATCCAGCCAGCTCCCAAAAAGGATGTTTATATATCCTTGCCATTCATGGGTGACCAACAAAGTCTGGTCACTAAACAAAGACTCAAGGAAGCAATTAACAGAAATTACTATGCAGCCAAACTTATCTTCATAGAGAAAACGAGATTTACGCTATCCTATTGTAAACCCTCACAGTATCCAAACGATAGTATCGTATCCCATTGCGTTTACCAATTTACATAAATATGTGGATACATGTACATAGGGAGGACCCATCAGTCTCTGAAGGTTAGGGCTATAGAACATATTCCAATGTAGCTGCGACAATAAATAAAATCATAAGATACAATTGGTCCTGGAAATAGATGTCCAACGTCATCTATAGCGAAACATAAGGTTGATTCTAAATAAATAAATACTGCCACAGAAACTTCAAGCCTCTAGCTTGAAGCACTAAGTTTCACTGAGAACGTGAAGGAATAAATAAAGGTTTCACAGCTGAACTCTGTGTTGAAATATTGCTACTATAAGAAGAAAGGAACAACTGAACGGTGATATTTTCTACTAAAATGGTTGTGTGTGTGCTTTTCTTTTGTTTTTCTTTCCGACATAGATTTATTTCACGGTTATTCAACTGGAAGTACTGGTCAATTTCAGTTGGGAAAGTTGAACTTTAGTTCAACGAACTGAAATTTTTGATTAGCGCGAAAATGACCAAACATCATTGAATCCAATAAGACAATATCATTAAATAACGTTCTAACGATTGCGTGAATGAATGTATACCTTATGATTTATTAAAGCGGGAAAATATCAGAAGTACAAAAAAAAGGCATATCTCGTATTTGAAACTTTTTTCACATAACATAAAGTCAAAAAATGTAGTGGTTTAATTTGATTGGCTGATTAAATGATGGAATTGTCCAATCAGATTATTCAGTTCACAAAGTAATTTATTTATCAACGGATGTCTTGAAAAGTTAATGTCCGTTTTAACAAAATATCTTATCAACTTCCTTGAAACTGTGATTCTGTAAAATTTCAAAACTTATTTCATTCTTTCTGCTATTATATTTTCACTTCTAGTGATTGCGTCATCACCTTTCAGTGTCGTGAACATTAATCAAAACTAGACTTTAATTAAGGTGATATTTTAAAACTATTTTTACACAGCTTTGTTGCTTAGTAATTACGAAATACATGTGGTAGTTTTAAAGTTTAAGAATAAGTTAGAGATAAGTGGAAACCAGGGAGTAGTGGACACAGCTATTTTTTCTGTGCTAGTTTGAAAATTTCCAGGGCTCGAGCTCAGGACCTAGCTTGATTAACTACTCAGCCGCTTAGGTGGGAGTCCAATGACCCATGAATTCTGACGTTTTTCGATTGGTGACAAAGTCCTACAATTAAATAATGCCTTGAATGAGCATCCACTTCACCTTGACATTCTGGACTACACTGGTCACCATTTTTCAGTATAGCTTCAAGACATCCATCTAGTAGAGATCCGTGTAGGCTGAAGATTGATATTTACGCTTTAGGATTTTCTAGGGATGCGTCATGAAACAACATAACAGGCAATTAAACTCTGGTCCATATGGATGAATGTTGGACTAACTGGGTCATGTAACCTGAAGGTCCGGGATTCGATACCTGGTGGGTGTGCATCATTGAAATGCCCCAAACTAGGATGAAACAGCTGTCCAGTGCTCCTCATTTTTTCACTGATTTATGACTGATTATGGTTCATGATGAAGTCTACATTAGAATGAATCTAAATCCCCACAAAATCTAATTCACTCAATGGTATCCTCAGCAGGTGTTCATTTCCTTAGATAGATTTTTAGGGCAATAGGCACTTGGTCACTTCTTTGACAGAGTTACTTATTAGGAATCCTTCTGATGGGTGATTTGATCTTCTGTAGGAAGAGCGAAGGCAGTGGCCTGCTGGAAATGCCTTCAGCAACGTACGCTCAAAACCTGTGAACCATATAGAATTAATTGCTTGATATTAGGGTTAAAACTTCGAATCCAGTTTTTTACGATGATTGAGTGTAGTAGATTTTCGGAGTGATTTCAGAGTAATAGATGTTCTGTCTGGCTTTTCTGATTCTCCCTGGTTTTGATGTCCTCACCTGTGCCACCATCTCTAGTTGGAACAAATGTTATCTGGATAGGTGAAAGAAGTGACTTCATCCACACTCTACCCGATGCTGGGGACTGGTGCTTATTGTTATTGGTTAAGTCAGGTATCTTCATCACCTCTGTTTTCTCCATGTTCACCTGGAGTCCTCTCTGGATTATGCGTCAGACAGTGGGAAATGTTTGCGCGTAGAATATAAATATATTAAACACCTGAAAACATGTATGCTGTTTATATATATATTTGGAGTTATTAGATGGTTGGAGGCAATCATCCACAGGAAGCCTTGCATGGCACCTAGGTTTCGTGCTAGTTGGCAATCATCAGCAAGGTGTATCTGCAACCTCAAAGGAACTCATGTGCCGTCTGAGATTCAAACCCGTGTCACCAGCCAGCGCTGCAGCCAGACGTTACTACTGAGCTAGCTATTCAGGCTTGCGATCGACTTTTTGTAGGACTGTATTGGATAGTTTTCATCGGTCACCAGTTACTAGTATGCGGCCTAAGTATATTTGGAGTTGAGTGCATGGTTTAAATCTTACTAGGAAGGTCAGCACTCAACGAGGACGGGGACAGGTGCATATCCAGATGAGGAGTCGTAAATCAGGTGAAACGCAAGTCATGGATCCCACTACCTAGCTACAAATAACTTCAAATATACCTACATATATATGTCGATGTGCGTGTGTATTCCTGAACTATTTTTAGTCCTCATCATTAAACACACTGGCATAAATTTAGTTTTATTTTGCAATAAACGAACAAGCGAAAACTGACAAACTGGTCGAAGAAGCAGCCGGCGAAGACAGGACTCCAGGTGAGCATAGACAAGACGGAGGTTATGAAAATAACCAGCCAACAACAACAACAACAGCACCAACATCAAGCACCAATCACCATCAACAGGAGGGAGTTGAAAGAGGTTACTTCATTCACTTATCATCTAGAGAGCATTGTCTCAACTACAGGCAATCGGAACGGACGAGGATGTCAAATCAAGCGATAATCGGGAAGGCGAGAAACATATTCATCAACCTGAAAGCAATCTGGAAATCTTCGTCACTCAGCCAGCATCAACAACAAAATTCGGTCGGATTTTCAATACAAACAACGTGAAGTCAGTTAGTTCTCCTATAAGGATCAGAAACTTGGCGAGCGCGTCACAAAGAATATTTCCAACAGCCTGTTGCAGACCTTTATCAACAACTGTCTTCACTGGCTCTATACTGAAGATCAATTAGATGGCCGGAAAGAATCACTAACAAGAAACTATGGGAACAAACAAAACAAGAACCAATCGCCCAGCAAATATGCAGGAGATAGTGGAGATGGGTTGAGGACACTCGCCGAGGTGGCCGATGGGTAATATGGCGCATCAGGCCGTTGCTCCAGTGGAACCCGAAAGGGAAGCGGCGAGTCGGACGTCAGTGCAAGGGTGACATGGAGGAGATTGTGTGAAGAGGAGTTGAAACAGTATGAGCGGACTAACATGAATGCAGGTGAAAATTACAGCAGAAGCAAGACAGGAGCAAGTGGAGACGTGCAGCTGAAACCTTATATTCCACTAGGAACTCAAGGGAACAATAATAATAAATCCTTTCCGGGCATTTGATCTTCAACATGAAGCCAGTGAAGTGGGCAGCTGTTGAGAACAGTCTGCAGTAGCCTGATGGAAATCCTTTTCGTGACACCTAAAGCATTTGACCTACATAGGAGAGGGAACTGACTTAACATTTTTGTTAAACAGAATCCGATTCTTGTTCTTTATGCTTGCTGAGTGCAGAAGATTTCCAAACCCACTGGCTAGCTAGATTTCTAGCCAGTTCCAAGCCGGGGAAAAGGCTAACAAATTCATAATATTCAGTCAGTTATCACTAATCATGTTCTAGAAAGTCTATAGGGAAGGCATAAATAGAGATTATCACGGAACAGGTATGGAAAATGATCTAATCACAGTTGGAATGTGAACAAAATGAAACAAAGCCTGTATCCAAGTGGGAATAAATGTAATCCTAATGATTTTTTCGCACATACTATAGCAAACATGACAAAAGACACACCCCAGCTGTGTAAAATAAAACAGATCGATAAATATACGTCTTTAAAACAGCTAAAAGGACGCAACATCCGATGATGATAATAATTACAGTGTTCTTCTAAGTACTTATAACAAAATCATAGAAGACCAGATACTATCTGAGAACATTCTAATCGTAATTAACCGCCTCCATTCTAGGTATCGTGGTAGCCGGGGAAAATTAGGCAAGTTTGTTTTGCTATAAATCATATATACTCATCCTTCTATTAAGTGGTAATAATAAAAAAAATATCAAAAGGGAAAGAAAGACTAGATTTGTCGTGTAAACTGATGTCATCATTCTATTTCACAGGTTCTCATCAGCTGAGTACTACTTGAAATTACAATGGTTGTAATTTTAATGACACTTCATACTTCAATGTTTGAAAAGTAATAGAGAGAAAATTATAAGATAAACGTATACAGAATATAAGCATTACAATTTCTTTTAGTTTAAGTTACCATCATTATAATAAAGGTTTTTATATTTCCCAACGAATGAAAAACTAAACGATGTTGTTTTTACTGACGTTTCACTATTTAATGCTAATAGCTTTATCAAAGTATAAGCTACCATCAATTTATATACTATCAAACTATGAAAAAACAGGGATGGGTGGGTGAGAGTAGACAGAAAGCAGAAAAATTTAATAAAAAGTGTTAGCTTGTACGTCAATATGGCAACTCAAGAGGGTTAAACTTCATCAAACTAGAAACTTGCTTAGTGAGCTGAACTCACTAATGTGTGTGTGTCTTATTAGTGTAATCAAACGATACGATTACCAAGTGTTCGCGTCCATGATCATGAACTAGCTATCAAAAGACATTATATCCACTCCCCACTCATATCTCTCACTGCATACAGACAACCACGGAAATCAATGCGACTAGTACAACCAAAGTTCAAATAGTAGACAGAGGAAACACCAAGAATGCTGGAGAATTTTTAGAAGCCTGTCTGGTATTCCAATGAATCAGCAATTAATAGACACATTGACATTGACAAAATTTACCAGTTGATAAGAAGGAAATCTCATACCCAAAGGGTCGAACTTCAGGTCAAGGAAACAAATAGCACCAATACTAACTAATACAATCGATCACGTTCAAGGTGAACAGGGGAGGTAACAAATAAACTCACAGAGAAATCTAAAAGCTCACTTCAAATTGAAGTGTGTATGCGTTGAAGATGTTGCCTAGTAGGGCAATGAAAGCTTGGCAAGTATAAACCATCCAGCTAGCTCAGAGAACACAACTACATCAAAATCATCCACCTGAGCTAAAAATCTTCTCCAAGATATAATGAATTTTAGATAATGCATAATTCAACCTTCTGTCACATAGGCTTTGATGGTGTAAACCGATAAATCAACATTTATTTCTCTAAATAAGTGAGCGACTTCGAATAAATAAACATGTATGAATATATATATATATATATATATATATATATGAATATAAAAGACAATTATTTACAAAATCAAAAAATTACGTAGTACTGTTAAACATCGAAGACATGCCAATAAACTTTTCTGTAGTTCGATTCGGCGCCAATTTAAATCACATCGATGTACATCGAGAAATAGATCTAGCAGTAGTGAAACAGCTCCATTATTGATAGCACGTCCAGCATTATGTCCTAATGGAGAACAAAAATACATTTTTGTAAGTAAAAATAATAATTGAGAGAATCAAAACATACATGATGCGATTTATGATGTAAGCAAAGAAAAGGTTAATTTCGATAATTTCACTTTTAGTTTACTTTTGCTTTAATAATTAATTCACTATTACCAATCTCATATGCTCTTATTGTACATTTTCACACCCTCTACACACTTGTTAAATTGACACACAACTACCACCTTTATTCTCACTCAATAACAATTTTAACTTTATCATATTTCTAACGCTTTTTTTCCTTTGTACAGTTGAGTACTACGTAATTTACAACTTTTATTTTTACTTCTAAAGCCACTTCTGAGTAATTATATCAATTATGTCACACACATGAACCCCATTACTCAGTAATGGACTACCACACATTTTTGGTAAATATAAATACGACTGTACAGCCAGCCTCTGAAGATGATTTCGTCGGTAGAGAAGATTTTCTCCGCTGAATTTGTCTTTTATTTTCCTTCAAAGCAAAAAAGACTGAATTTGCGGTATTGGATGACATTACCATTTCACTCCAAACTGACTGACCGACCGACTGATTTCAACATAAAACTTTGTGCATATGTGCAGCAGTTCGACTTGCCACACTTCCTCCACGTACCACACATAGCAAGAGATTAGAGTACAGCGCGGTTCAAAGGACAGAGGGAAGAAAGAGGGCTTAGTAATATCGACGAACAATAGAGTTTTATTGGATGATATGACAAATCACAAAGAGTGAATTCATCTCCGCCAGCCATTGAAAACGACTTTCAGCCATAACACCAATTGTCTCCAGGCGTTATTGGATCTTACCATCCCGACGAAACAAACCAGTTAGAAAGTCTACACCTCCTCCCTATGTGCACGGCTGGCTAGCTTAAACTAACTAACTGTTATGGATTTCATACAATTATTCTCCTTAATGAATTTGAACAAAGCAAGAACTACAGTTTTAGCAGAATAAAATGGTACCATCTTTTATTTCGTTGCCTTCTCGTCAGCTGCTTACATAGCAAAGACATTATTAAATATATCTACAACAACAATTTTAACATACTTGCATAGAGTTCAGTTATGGATTTCATTGACTGATGAAGCGATGTTTTGGTTTGACCACTAACCACTAGCTCTTTTCTAACAACCTGATTAATCCTATGTCGGCAGCTAACATTGGCCATTTTCGAGGAAGGCGATCAATGGCTAGGCTTGGCAAAGCATGCGCAGCATATGTCCTAACCATCTTTCTCAATCGATGTAACTTCACAACCTCGTCGACTGATTTTCCCTCCCCTCCTACCTACCTAGCACTCCACCGATGTCCAACCTCAGTATTATTCACCCTATTGTACCATGCCACTTAAGACGGGAGACAGAACACAGATACCTATGATCAAAGACAGCTACTTAGCCAGGCCTTTCCAGTCTTCCGCCTTCAATGACCATGTCTCACTTACAGCCAAAAAGGTGGAGGAGTGAGCAAACTGTTGGGGAGTACACACATTCTTTGTTCAATAGCCATCCGGACGTTACGTCTACTAAGCGACAGATAGCGTAAGTTGGGAAATACCACATGAGCCTTCTGTATCCATGCTGAAATTTCGTCAGTGCCAACAGCTAATGTTAGGCACTTCACAAATTAAGCGGTAATTAATCAGAATCTCCTTATGCGTGGTTATATAAGTATTATTTCGTGAAACATAAAGTCCATTTTATATCCCATATTATGTTAACCATTATGATGTATCACGTGATGATACACTTTAAATCTAATTTATCCAATATGTGGCAAAGTTAAACTTTAACCACCAGTAAAGTAACAACGGATAAATGACCTTGAACGCACCAACCACATGACAAAGACTATTTTTACGCAAAAAAATACGTATATAGATATTCATGAAAATAATAAAGAATTTAAAAGTCATGAAACTAATTGTTTGTTACACAGGATACCTTTCCCTGATGTGTGATAAAAATACCTCCCAGGTTTGAACTGGAGTATCAACACAGTAATTTAATTACATTCTATGCATTCAATTATCTAGGTCTCCTAACACTAACTGACTGACTGACTAACTGGTTTTAACGTAGAACTGTTTACCGAAGTGCAGCAGTTCAAGTCGCCACACTTCCTCAATTCAGCACACAAAGCAAGAGAAGAAAGTAAAAAGAAATGCAAAATAGAGACGGTAAACAGAGAAATGAGACAAAAAGAATAGTAATATCGAAGAACAATAGGAGTTTATGGGACATTATAATTCACAAGGAGTGGATGCATCTGCGCCATCATCGAGAACGATTTTGAGCCATAGCACCAATTGTCTGTAGCCTCTATTGGTTTTTACCGTCCCAAGGACCACAACCAGGAAGTCTACACCTCCTTACATGAATGGCTAGCTTAAACTAACTGTTGTGGATTTCATTGACTGATGAATCCATGTTTTGGTTTGACCACCAACCACTAGCTCTTTTCCAACAACCTCATCCATCTTATGCCGGCAGCTAACATTGGCAGTCGAGGAAGGTGATGACCAGGCTAGCCATGCGTAACATATGTCCTGACCATCTATCTTGATCGCTGTAACTTCAAAATCTCGTCGATTTATTTCCAATCATTACCTAGCAGTCGACGCCTAACGTCAATATTCCTTACCCTATTATACCATCTAACATGGGAGATAGAACGCAGACACCTATGATCAAAAACAGTTAGCTGGCTAACCTTTCCTGTCTTCCACTTTCAATGGCTACGTCACGCTCACAGCCATAAAGGAGGACGGAGCCAACTGCTGAGAGGTACACACGCTCTTTGATCGACGGCCGGATATAACGTCTGCGTCGGAGACGGCGTAAATTAGCATATGCAAGACTAGCCTTCTATATCTGTGCTGAGATTTCGTCAGCTATCAACCCGTTGGCGTTGGCTGAAGCAACTTCCCGAATAAGTGAAGTAGTCAACACGCTCTACCACTTCACTTCCTATTTCTAAACTAGGAGTTAATGTAGTCCAGTCCTGTAGCCCTAACCCTAATCTTTCTCTAACCTAACACTAACGTGCAAATATCCCCAAACTAACCCTAATTTAACTCGAATGAACCCTATTGTCGTCCCCTTCGGGTTATCACCAAACCCTCACCCATCCTTAGCCGAAGCCTTAACTTAACCTTTCTAAAACCTAATCTGACACTTGCCAAATATCCCATTTTATAGTAAAAAACTTTATCAGGCATATTTTACTCATGATTACAATATTATTCCATCATGAGCTGACATCAGTTAGAGAACCATTGGAAAAACTGGGAGAAGACACAGCGAAGGGGTCACACCAAGTCATTAAATCGGCGGAAGTTAGAATTCATGGACCAATAGATCGGGTGCCATTGGCTGAATGAATGTTCTACGAGCTCGTTAGCCTTGTAACAAGAAGATCCTAAATTCGAACCCCTGTGGTGGATGCTTACTGATGAAGAGTCCCAAACTAGGCTGACGAAACAGCTGGCTGTCCAGTACTCCCTACAGGTTTTTCAATGGTTCTCTACCTGATGTCATCTCATGATGAAATCTTCCAACCAATCAAACATTGTCCCCACAAAACCAATACTCGACAATATTTTTTACCAGATTTTATTAACTTATACACTGAGCATTTCAAGGTCATTGGTGCAGTCGTACTCCATTGGTACTAACTGGTGCTTAAAGTTTAACTTAAACCCGATGTGTGTATAAAATTAACGCAGGTTAATGTGAACGTGTTTAAATGGGTGACTCAATGGGCTCTAACAGGCAACCAATTGGGAATTACAAAGAGAATGAAACTTACAAACGGGAAAATGTATACACAGATGCACAAATTCCAAGGCTATATGCGTACGTGTAAAAACGTATATATATATATAACAATTTAGTTCATATTGTGAAAATCGTTATTTAACAAAATAAATTAGGCATAATAAATTAAAGATAAATGAATTTAAAGTTAAGGGGACGATTTTTAAGGATCATGTTTAGTTTTTTTATACTTTTACGTTCCCAATGGAACATAGAGCACTTTCAAGCTAGAGGCTTTAAGTTTCGGTAGCAATGGTGTTTATTTTTACTGGGTGGAGTTGGTAGCCAGTCTCATGCCCAACCTTCGCTCTTTACCGGTCTTATTACTGGCTTAACGAGGTTGGGGAGTGTGTCAGAGGCCGGGGATCTAACCCCAGACCACATATGTGGTTGACGAGCATCCTACCGCTGTGCCACCAACGCACCATCACGTTTAGCGCATAGTACTAAGAGATGTTTCGGATGCAAAACTCTTCCACCGGAACAATTTCGCTTCATGAGGAAAAGAAATTATGTGCGAATCAAATCATCACAACGCTACACATCATTATTATGATCACTGTTATAGAACAGAGCATAAGAATGAATGTTAGTCAAATCCCTACCTCAACTTTATCGACTTTGAAAAACCCTTTTACAGTTTTGATCATGAAGTGATTTGGAAACTGTCCCAACACTACGGAGTATCCCAAAACACGCATAAACCTAATTTAAGAGCTCTACATGACAACGCCACATATCATTATTATTTCCTTTATTTCCTAGAGGAACATAGGGCTTCAGCCGCGCGTCTCCATTGCGTTCGTTTTCTGCCAATTTTTTCACCCCGCTCCAAGTCTGCCCACATACTTTCATCTCCTCTTCACATGACCTCCTCCAAGTCACCCTTGCACTGATGACCATTTCGCCGCTTCCCTTTCGGGTTCCGCTCAAGCGATGGCTTGTCTAGTGATGTCGCTTGATGGTTTCCTCAGAGTATGGCCAATCTATCTCCACTTCTTCCTGCCTATTTGTTTCACAATCGGTTCCTGATTGGTTCGCTCCTAGAGATCCCAGTTGGTGATCTTTTCTGGTCGGCCATCTGATCTTGAGTATTGAGCGAAGACAACTGTTAATGAAGGTCTGTAGTTTGTTTGAGATGCTCTTTATGACTCGGCGCCGAGTCTCTGATCCGTATAGTGAGTAGTACTGACTTCACATTGGAGTTGAAAATCCGAATCTTATTCTCTTTTTCATGCTGAGTGATGTTGACCTCCACACAGACTTGAGAGTAATGAAAGGTTGTCTTGCTTTTCCGATCCTCCCACTTTGATATCCTCGTCAGTTCCGTTCGTCTGTAGTTGAAACGATGCTTCCAGGTCGGCAGGTGAAGGAGGTTGTTTCTTTCAGGATCCTGCCATTTATGCTGATTGTTGTCTGTTGTTGTTGGCCAGGAATTTTCATCACCTCTGATTTCTCTATGTCCACCTGTAGTCCTATCTTTGTTGCTTCTTCTGCCGGCTTGTTGCTTTTCACTTGCATATCTTCCAGTTTGTGGGAAATCAGACATATATCGTCGGCGAAGTCCAGATCCTCCAAGTTTTTTGTGTGAGTCCACATATCAACAGATCTCCAATGGGAAACTCAGTAATACCTTTCAAATGGAGACAGGAGAGTAAGTTAAGTCTGCTTGCCGATGGTCTACTTAATTGAGGTGGATTGGATCATGTGACAGACCTTGGGGAGCAGGAAGACAAAGATACGTTGGAGTAACCATAAATCACTGACATATCTGGACATTGCAGATGACTTGTGTCTAGTGGCAAACAAACTCAAAGATGTATATATGAGAATCAACAAGTTAGAAGAAGAGGAGGTAGGCAGGAAGGAAGGACAGGTCTTCAAGCGAAACGAAAATACCTAACCACCACCCCCACCGCCAACAACAACAAGCACCAATCACCATTAGTGGTTGAAATTTGAAGAGAGGCATTTCCTTTCACTGTAGGTGGCAAAGATGAGGATATCACAGGCAATCAGGATTGAAAACGCAAGAAAGACCTTCATTACTCTACAGTCAGAGTGGATATATACCGCACTCACCACAAATAACAAAATCAGGATTTTCAACACTAATTTCAAGTCAGTCAGTCAGTCAGTGCTTCTATATTACACAAAGACTACGTGCGTCTGTGAAGGCCCTATATTGCACTCGGAACCCAAGGGAATAATGATAGTAATAAGATGTATCTGTAGTGGTAGAATGTAAAAAGAGAACGCTCTTTAGGTCTACTTTCTCAACGAAGCTGATTAAATAACATAAGACAAGAAATTGTAGTTGAAAGTTACAGTTAATGTCACCTATTTGTTTACAGAAACCTCAGGTATTCAATAAATGAGACAGAATAGCAGGTGACGATGTTATTTCTTTCAATTCTACCGAATATAATGTCCCATGGGTTTAACAAGTACTTGAAACTAATACTCTATCTTCAAGTTTTGGTTTGTAGGGATTTTGTTTGAATGGTTCGAGGACTTCATCATTACCTGACATCGGTTAGAGAACCATTGAAAAGTCAGCAGGGTGTACTAGACAGACAGCCGTTCCGTTTTATTTTGGGACTCTTCATCAGTACGCTCCCACTGGGATTCGAACCCAGGACTTTCTGGTTACAATATGAGCTCATAGACCATTAATACTCTGTCTGTTACAGGTATTTTTTTAAAAACCCAACTTCAATGATGTGGACAGACGGGGAGTAATAACAATTCACTCCATTGCACAAGCCTACAAAGCTTTCCTGATAGTGTGAATATCATTCCGCGAGTAGGTTCTTCACCTTCTTTTAGTTCAGGGATCATTGGCAGCGACCTTAACAAATAAAACAGTGCTACTGACCTATTAAAACCACACGATCAAAGTGTTTCTACTGAAATGTGGACGTCGAAAGTAGAAAACTTGAAGAGGATGGTTATCTTCGAAAATAGTTTGTATAACATAGTGAGCGAATTTTAGATTAAGAGTGAAGTGTTAAGTGTGGATCGAAAGTCAACTGTTGAGGTTGTGAAACTTCATCGATTGAGACAACTAGAACATACAATATTATATATGCCATGAAATTGACTTCCTCGTCGGTCGATGTTAGCTGAACTAAGATTAGGTTGGAAGGTGTATTTTGAAGAAGAGAATACTTGAAAATAACTATCCATCACGCTTTATAGGTAAAAATATAAAGCCGAAAAACAACAAAGAACAACCCATCTCTGTGCGAAAGAAATGCTGTACATGAATGTGGCTTTCGAAGGTGACCTTCTGGCAGACATTTTGAAGAGGAAAATATGTAACGCCTTGAAAAGAACATTCCGGGCTGCTACATTACGAATGGCGATCTCACGCTGCCCATTGTTCTTCAATCACTCTAAAGATAAACTATCACGTTTGACCACTTCGTTGTGTATCTACCAATTTACTTGCTCATATGGAAAGGGGTATATGTAAACGTCATTTGATGCGTGTTTTATCTAAAAGAGCCATAGAACATTATCCTGCTTGGCTACGAAAAGTTAATAGTGGATCAATAAAGAGTGCTATAATTGGACATATATTCAACACTGGTCCTTCAATATATAAGGAGAATTCATCCAAAGTCATCTACAAACTTAAAAGAAGCCTCCGATAACGGTATACTTTGTATTGCCCAAGCCTTAACAATTCGGATAGAAAACCCGGATTTATGTATACTGAAGAAACTTCTTCATCCCCTCCTTCCACCTTCAGTATAATTCCAAGGTCAACTATTTTGTTATTAATAATATTTTCTGCAATTTTGTATGACATTTTAGTAACATCTTTTCTTAACTAACCTTTTATTTTTTTTAATTGAATTTTAGATTTTCCCGTCGATTGACTGGACCGAAGTGCTCGTTCTCAGGTTGGCTTCTTGAGCAGATGCTTCGACGATGTCTGGGCATCTAATTAGTATTTAATGGGTGGATGGTGACTAGCAGTGGAATCCAGGATAAAGCGCATTTCGTCCTATTTGGGACTCGTCAGCTGGATGTACCTGCATTTCTCAGTGAGTGATGATGTTCCCATCGAGGCTCGAACCCAGTGCCCATAGTTTCAAAAGCCAAAGTGTTATCCATTAGACCACTTTGGCCACGAGAGCCACCTCTTGTGCAACGGGTCATATTGATTTAGTTGAATTTGAGATTTTCCCGTCGATTGATTGGACCGAAGTGCTCGCTCTCAGGTTGACATGTCGGCTTCTTGAGCAGACGCTTCGACGATGTCTGAGCATTTGACCTGTTGCACAAGAGGTGGCTCTCGTGGCCCAACTGGTCTAGTGGATAACACTTTGGCGTTTGAAACTATGGGCACTGGGTTCGAGCCCCAGTGGGAACATCATCACTCAATGAGAAATGCAGGTACATCCAGTTGACGAGTCCCAAATAGGACGAAATGCGCTTTATCCTGGATTCCACTGCTAGTCACCATCCATCTACTAAATATAAACCTTTTATTTACTCTTTCTACCTATTGCATGATTTATTCTGGACACATGCCACCATGCTCTTTCATTAAAATCTTATTTTTCTGGTTGTCTTTCGTGTTACGTAACCCTTGTCAATACCTATTAATCTTCGCCCACCCCCTAGTTACAATTAGATTATTCATCACATTTTCTGGGATATTTTGATGACGTAAACAATAACCCTAACTAATTTTTGTTTGACAATCCTGATGTACACACACACATAAAATGATTACATATAACCGCGATTGTACAGCTAAGTGAATGAATTCGCCGCAGAAAAGAGCCTCTTTGTTGAACTGTTTATTCTTATAGGTTGGAAAAGACTTATGAATGGTCAAATCAAAACACGCTATCAATCCGTGAAGTCGTTAACTGTTGGTTCTAGTCATTTTAGGAAGTGCAGACTGTCTGGCTGGAGTCTCCGAGATACTAAGAACCTGTGGTTCGAAACTGTTGATAAAATACCTCAAAATCTTTGCCAATGGGTAGATACATTCACGCTTTATGAAGTCCCACGGCGAAGTTAAACTTTGGACACCCAACGAACACAAACGCATCAATGACCTTGAAACGCTCGATCAGCGTAAGGCAGTAAAACCACGTAAATAACACTATACGCATGATAAAAGGTTTTAAATAGGTTTAAAGATATTAAACAACCTATTTAGTCAGTTTTGAGGCAGGTTATGGAAAGATTAAAGTAAGGTTTAGAACAGGGACAGGTTAAGCTGTTCCTAACAGTTAGGTTGAGCTAATAATCGGTATACTAAGGTCAGTTGGGGATACTCTAGGGTTACGTTGAACAAAGATGAGGAATAGGGTTAAGTTAGGGACCCAAATTAGCTTCTGAACGCAACTTGTAGATTCTAAAGTCACTGCTGCGCAACGCATCCTGATAGTTCCTTAAATTCTTATCATTCGTCATATAATTATTGTTTCTCCAGTATATTTCCGCCCATCAATGTGTTCCATGTGATGTGTAGCAGCAAGCTGAACAAGAATTGCTGCATTTTTTGTGCAAAACGCTTCACTTTGAAGATTGAGTTCAGAATTCAACCAATACACAATACTGTTCAACTTATACTTCTGTAGAGGCTGTCTAGCAAATTCTTCCGCTAGGTCATTCATTGCTCGAGTAGAACCTCAATAAAGAACGACGGGTTGGCTGTCAGTCAAGCAATGAAATGGAGGATATCATGTTGCGGTGGCAGTTGTCTGCAAGCTTGGTCATGAGAAAAAACAATAACAAAGCTTAACCTTGAGGAACTCACCAACCAATCACACAGCAGACTTAATGTGTGCAAATACGAATTGCAGATAGATGGCTTTACTTTCTAAAGGAAAACGGTCACTAGCAGTACACAGAATAACCTTGAGCAAGAAAACAACCAATCAGAAGACGCTGCTTCTCTGCTAACAATAAATGATCTGTTGTCTGGCCCTTGTCTTCTGTCTTTACAATATAAAGTGGAGATGAAAGTAATTGTTGAGATCAGAGGAAAACGAATATGTACTGTTGAAGCCCTATATCTCCCCCCCCCAAATAACCCACAGGAATAATAATAATAATAATCATAGTAATAACAACTATACTTACTCCATTTTATAAGACAATGTAATGTATTCACCAATACACGTAATAAATAAGCATTATGCTTCACTCCAGTAGCAATCAAAGTTGGTATAGTTGAAAGTAAAGCTGTTGCTGAATTCAACAACCCACCAGTATAATGTGTAGTCAGCTTTGAAGCTACACTACCTGTTGACATACATGATGTTGATGTCGGTGCTGATTTGGCATCTTTTTGGCGTAAACGTTGTATACACGCAGCAGCTGAGGCTATAGCAGTCACAGCTGCAACCACTTGACTCCCAACAATCAAGCCATTCTCATTTCCAATATGCACACCATTAATTGCTGATTGGTTAGAATTTAAATTATTATTATTGTTACTTGTTACCATTGGTGATCTCGATAATGATTGGTCATTATTATCATTCATATTAGTATTAGCATTAGTATTATCCTTACAATGATTCCCGTTAATTGGTGAGTTGATAAATAGGGTAAGTCCATTGGAATTATGACCAGTCGTTGAATTAGACGTTTTATTAGTAGCAGTAGAAGTAGTATGCGTTGTATTAGGAACCGTAGTATTCGTATTCATTATCGTAACTGATGGGATCCCCATGACACTGATAGGAATCCTGTATTGATTTTGTGATGATGTTAACACGGGAGTTATTGTTGTGTTTGTGGTTGCGGTTGCCGTTACAGCTGTTGTCGGTGTTGGTGCTCCTCCCACTGACGACGATGATGATGTCGGTAAGGATGTTATATCTGGTGTAATTGGTTTAAACAAATGTAATCCAGAGATAAGTGATATCAGGCGTATTACTAGACTGATAGCACCAGAACGTCCCAGTATAGATGAATTACTTTTACTTCCACATTTTCCAGATACATATAAGCGTATTATATGCAAGAGAATACTTAAATTTCTATGTACACTTGGTGAAACTATTAGCCCAGTTGAAGATGATGCCGGTGTTGCTGTTAGTAGGGACGAGGCTGCTGGCGGTGCTGATGATGACGGTGATGACGACGGGAAGTGTAGATTATTTACAAGAGTAGTATTCATTTGTCCAATATTTCCATGTAATGAATAATGTGTAGAACTATTAGGAGGAGTAGAGGCGCTGGTGCTGGCGGTGGTCGTCGTAGTATTAGTACTGCTACCATTGGGTGTATTAACTAATTGATTATAATAATATGATGTAATATTTGTATTCAATGTGGATGTGGCTCCATTTGTAAGTGTTAAAGATAAGGTAGAATTACAAGTTAATGAACTCAATATAGCTACCTAAAATAAGATGAAAGACGCGCAAAAAAAGAAATTAATTATTGGTCAATTTAATGTTATATTTTCTTTTAGTTTGGTTTGAAAGGGTTAGTTTTGTTTTTACGAGTTGATCATGGATTTATATGAGTTAGAGAACCATTGAAAACCAGCCACAGGGAGTACTGGACAGCTAGCTGTTTCATCCTAGTTTGGGAATCATCGGCAGTATGCAACCAACGCCAGGGTTAGAACCCAAGACCTTCCGGTTACAAGGCAAGCTCGTATACCATTCAGGAGCTGGGACCAGACCCGATTCAGTGGACGGCCCATGAATTCTAACTTCTACCAATTCGTGATTTAGCGCGATACCAGTCATTGTCGTAGGTGGGACATCCATCCTCACACGTGACATCTGGATGGACCTCGCTGGTCAAGACTTCTCACTAGAACTCCAGGAAACTCCATCCTGTAGCTAGTCAATAGCGAACATCAGATTAATTTTCTATAGTTTGGTTTGTAAGGGTAAGTTTTGTTTTTACGAGTTGATCACGGATTGATATGAGTTAAAGAATCATTGAAAACCGGGAGTACTGGGCAGCTATTTCATCCTAAAATCACGAATTGGTAGAAGTTAGAAATCATGAGCTGGTCATTGAATCGGGTCTGGTCCCAGTGGCTGAATGGTATACGAGCTTGCCTTGTAACCGGAAGGTCTCGGGTTCGAACCCTGGCGTTGGTTGCGTACTGCCGATGATTCCCAAACTAGGATGAAACAGCTGTCCAGTACTCCCTGATTTTAATGTTATGTTGATTAAAATATTTTTCAAGTGTTCATCTGTTGCAGTTTGATCACCTTCAAGTTAGACTATTGATTGATATCAGTTAGAGAATTATTAAAAACCATCGATTGCTTTTAAGGAGGGTGTTTTTGCCAAAAATGGAAGGGCGAGTGCGAACACGTCTGGTGCTTACAGCCAGACTGGTGGACATGCAGGTCTACCTAGGAGAGCTGGTAAAACCCCATTTCAAACCTAGGGTGTACACGGGCTTCATAATCCGAAATGCGGAACCATGGGAACGTAGCTCCTTACTCTTCTCCACTGTCTTAAGACAACCACTTGCTTCAGTCCGAGTATTCGGGCACTATTCTAGCCCCTTTCATAACTATGAGGTTTTGTGTGGCGCGTCTCTTGGTGCTCATTATGTATCAAGTTTTTGCCTTAATAATAACAAGTAATGCTTTTCGGGCGGATGTTTCTTTCTACTCTGAGACTCTTCAGCAGTGCCCACCCATGACCCTATAGAGGATCGAACCTAGAACTTTCAGGTGACCAATCGATATCCTTAACCATTCAACCACTGAGACGGAATCGAATGGCCATCTAATGAATTTTAACCTCTGTACCTGATATAGGTGCAGGTTGGAAAAGGGTAAGTGGTGGACAAACAAAAACATGGCCTCATCAATCCATGAAATCTTTGACAGTTAAACTGAGTCGGTCAGGTAGGGAGATGCAGAATTCCGGGTTGGGGCCCTCGGGACTGACTCTAGGAATCAATGGCTGGAGACAATAGGTGACATGGCTCAAAATCGTTGTCAATGGCCAGCGCAGATGTATTCAGTCTCTGTAATCTTTCATATTCCTTTCTACCATTACCCATTCTGTTTCACTCTTATACTTGTCAGACTGTATTGATTCTCTTCGCTCATCTTCTTGTCTACTTCTGTGTGCTATTTGGAACGTGGCAACTCTAACTGGTGCACTTCGGTGCCAAGTTCTATGTTGAATCCAGACAGACAGATTTTAACCTCTGCCAATTCATGATACATAACGCCACCGCCAGTCAGTATCAATAGAGAGTATTTCTCCTCAAATCTGACCTTCTGAACTCCCGAATAACTGACTTTGTGGACCCGCGGAAGTGTGTGGGCAGTTATTACTTCACGTCAGCCTTCATCTTAGGAGTTGATTTCTTATGGCACCTGAAATATAAAGAGCATTATTATTGTGCGGAGCTGCAGAGCCAAAGGAACAACTGTTTGAGGCCAATCACACACGGCCTGTCTGGATTGGTTTATGAAGTCGTGTCCATATTAAGACCTTAGCTCCCGCTACGGACCACCACCTTAAGGTAAGTCGGGATGCGCAGTTTTTCGGTGTCGACCTTTTTTTAAACCCTCCCTCTCAAGGATGAAGAGGCAGTATAGTTGGCTTGCTGATTATCTGAGAAAAACGCCTTACTACTGTTATATTCCTATTCGCCAGCAGTACGACTTCGCCCATAGACTCCCAAAATAGTGTAAGCGATTCGCCCTACCATGGTAACTGGTTTTAGTCTAACCGCTATCCAGACGAAATTTCTACCATAGCAAGACTGCTAAAACATTAGTTCCAGCCAGTATATAGCTTATTGAGTTATTGTGATATGCCAGCCCGACCACCACCACATCAAGATAGCAGCTATCAACCAGATGATGTAACCCACTTGGGTACACACCCCACTAGGACTCCAGGCAACTGCGTACAATAATTAATCACTCATAAGCATGAGACTGATTTTCAAGTGTTCGTTTGCGGAGATTTGATTGATTTAAAGTTAGATCATGGATCGATATCACATATACATATATATATATACATATATATATATGATTTGAAATTTCACCTGCCTTAATGGCGTTAGTCATAATGGGTCCTTAAATCTAATATTTCGTGAGGGGTGATGATACTACTCAGTTGCCTAGGCAGAAGAGAGCAGAGAGAGATTCCAACCCAGAGACTATTCGCAACTGAAAGCTTAGTGCTTACGCCGGTGGGATACACCTACACAAAATGTAATCTAGTGACCTTTACTCACTTGCACACACCTTTCTCTGTATGAGAAAATCCTCTCGAATTCTTTGATTGAAACGATTGGATTTTTTACAAAACCCGCATATTCACAAAAGTTTTTCTTAACGTAATGTAGAAGCTGACGAAAAGCAACTGGTCGAAAAGATTGTTTTTCTTTGTTTAATCACTGATCTATGTTTTGTTTATTTAAATAAGGAATTTTCAAACGTTAGAGTGATTTTAAAGGATGAAGGTAAAACTAATCGCAATGTGCTCTTTCTTCGCGCACAGCATTTCAAACACTACAACAGATATTTTAGCTGTGTAAAACAGATAGATAAATCGCCCTACGGACAACTAGAAGTAACTTCTAATATGTTTACAGTTATTTCTCTATACACGTAATACAAAACCACATTTGATCAACTAACTGAGGAAATTCGGTTCGTAATTCACCGCCTCTTTTATTTTCCTAA
This sequence comes from Trichobilharzia regenti, assembly GCA_944472135.2. NCBI lineage: Eukaryota > Metazoa > Platyhelminthes > Trematoda > Strigeidida > Schistosomatidae > Trichobilharzia > Trichobilharzia regenti. The sequence goes on from OX235268.1 coordinate 46,686,512, forward strand.
TTTAAATAGGCGGGAAAGAAATGGAAGTAAATTTGTTTTCGTGATAACTTATGTTTTTCAAGTTTGACCAAGGAGTGATATGAGTGAGAGAATCGTCACCAAAAAAAACCAGCACTGGAGTACTGAACAGCTGTTTTGAGATTCATCGGCAGTACGCACCCACCATATTTCTAGCTCAGGACCTTCCGGTTACAAGGCGAGCTCGTAGACCATTCAGTTACTGGGACGCGACTCAGTGGCCAGCCTATGAATTCTAACTTCTACGAATTCGTGATTAATTTAACGCGACTGGCACAAGCCAATGTCATTGGCGGAGAGCATTTGTTCTCATTCGCGGCAGGATGAACCCCACACTTACCTGATTTCAAAAGCTAGAAAAGTCATCAGTACAATATAGAATCTTGTATCACTCTGTATTTCACTAAATCAAATTACTCTATTGAAGAGATATGAAATTTATTTTGTAGCATTTGATGTCTACAAAACTTGAATAATTTGATGGAAAAAAGTTTCAATGTTTTGCAGATGAAGTAATGTGATGGTAACCACTGGTGACTGACTACTGAGATGAGGAGTAGAAAATCATTCACATCTAATAGTAGGGCTCTTTCTGGCCAGATCGAGGCATTATGAACACCAGGTGACTATTCCACCTGTTCGGAGCCGAGTTTATCAACAATGTTCGCAGCATAACTCAAATCAGAGAAACGAACCGGTTCCAACGACCAGAATTCTGGTTGATTACTTAGGTGAACTGATGACACATGGAATCAAATTTGTTGCTAATGAATTACACAGCTCAAGGAGGGGGAATCACCACGACAATTTAGCATCAAGAGAGAAAACTCCAATCTACAAATTCAGAAGATAAAAAATAAGATTGAGCAAAGAACACTCTTCTCGACTCTTGAATCGACCATCACCTACAAGTCACCCAGAAATACAACCACCACCAACAGCCACAAAACCACCAGTGGACAGCAATCCACCAACAAAAGCGGAAATCTTGAATGCAACCAAGCTACTGAAGTCTCGTAAGGCACCAGGGCTAAACAGAATTCCCCCAGAAGCACTAAAAACAGACCCAGAGACTGCTGCAGATGTGTTCGTGACATTATCACAAAATTCTGGAAGGAAGGAAAGGTTCCTACCGACTGGAAGAAAGGCTGGCTACCTTATCAAGCTGCCAAAGAAGGGCGACTTAGGCCTCTACAAGAACTGGTGTGAAATAATGCCCTTGTCCATGCCAAGTAAAATACTAATTCGAATCATCCTGAAGAGAATAGAAGATGCACTGGATACAGAACTCCGCCAACCCGGAACAAACTGGATTCAGCGAAAGCGAATCATGAGCCGTTCACATTGCAACTCTACACATCATCATCACAGAACAAAGCACGGAATGCCAGTCAAACACGTACCTTAACTTCATCGACTTTGAAAAGGCCTTCGACAGAGTTGACTGAGAAGTAATTTGGAAACTACTTCAACACTATGAGGTGAAGTGCCCCAAATCTTTATCAAGCTCATTCATCACAATGCCACATGTTAGGTGACCCACAACGGAAAACTCTTCAAGGCGTTCGAAGTGAATACGACAGTAAGACAGGGCGGTCTATTATCACTGATGATATTCTTAAATGTGGTGGAATCGATTATACATCAGGCTGTATGCAGAGAGGAAACAGGAACATGTTGGACAGATAACAAGACTCTAGAAGATATGGACTTCGCAGATTATTTATTTTTTTTTAATGTTACACACACGCACACAAACGCGAAGACTTGCAGATGAAAACCAACAAAGTGGCAGAAGAGGCAGGCAGCAAAGACAAGACTCCAGGTGAACATAGAAAAGACGGAGGAGATGAAGATAACCAACCAACCACAGCAACAACAACCAGCACCAATCACCATCAAAGGAAGAGATCCAACAGAGGTAACTTCCTTCAATTATTTAGGAAGCATCGTTCCAACCCTAAGCAGTTAAGACGTATGAAGATGTCAAAATAAGCCAGAATCGGAAAAGCAATATACATCTTCATCAACTGGAAAATAGTTTAGAAATCTTCTGCACTCCGCATAAAGAACAAAATTCTGATCTTCAACACAAATGTGAAGTTGGCCAGTGCTTTTATATGGGTCAGACACTTGTACTGTGTGTCACAAAACGGATTCCCAATAGATTACAGACGTTTATCAACAGTTACCAACTTAGATAGCTCCAAAATAAAGATCGAATGGCCGATGGAAAGACTTAGCAACAAGAGACTCTGGCAACAAATCAACAGGCAAGATCCGATTGCTCAATAAGTATGTGGGAGAAAATGGAAATGGATAGGGCACATACTGAGGAGACCGTCGAATAACATCACACCATTTCCAAACGAGTTCAAGCGTGGAATCCGAATAGGAAGCGATGAGTGGGTCGTCATTGTCAAGGTGACGTGGAGCAGATCGTGTGAGCTGGAGGAGATGAGAGATTATGGACATTTGTGACTCAAGTGAAGACTGTAGAAGAAAACAGAAGAAAGTGAAGATGTGTTGCCGAAACCATATGTTCCACTCGGAACCTTAAGGAATAATAAATAGTAAATCACTCCCTATAAGCTTACAGATTTATTGGATCCCTATTCTTTATGTGATTATCAAAAGAAATAGTAATAGCACATATATGGTGTTCATATCACTGATTTGTTGATCAGACAAACACTGACTGGTTTAGTACTACTTCAGAGAATGAGATGTTATAAATTGAAGAAGTACTCGAGGCTAGTTAGTATTCGGTTATTTTATGCAAGGTATTGAGGCATACACATATAAGATGAAAAAAAGTAGATTAGAAGAACAGATTATGACCTTAAATAGGCATATTATTTACTTATTTATCTAAGGAACATGTACTTACTTGAACTCTAAGCAAATTGATTGTAATTGGAATACAATGACTAACTCTTGCACGAATTCCAAAACGTTTATCCATTGGGCCCAATCGACAAAGTAACTAAATATTTTTGTAAAAAACAACATTTTTTGAAAGTGAATCACTGAATAAAAAACTGTTAGTCTGAATCTGTATGTCATCAAATTTAATTATACAGGAATTACTAGATCAGGTTGCTGAATCCAAAGATTAAACTGAATCTGATGAATATTAGTGTAGGTATATACACCTTATAAAGTGCATGGTGGAATGAAATGCACAGCCTGAACTTTCATGTTAGTCAGTGTTGAAAAAATATATATTAGGTCATTTGCATTTACAATGTTTTCAGAGGGAAATAAAATACGAAGAAGGATTGAAGTGTTACCTAATCATTCACTTACCAACTAAAGGAATGAGCTTTAAGCTAACTTATTACAATCAAAGATGATCAATATTTGATATGATGTCATTCATATAATACAACGTAGTAATTATTATTGCCGCTGGATTTTTCTATTTCTTTGCGTTCCCAGTGGAACATACGGCTTCAAGCTTTCGCTTTGAAGTTTCAGTAGCATTGCGTTTTTTGTGGGGTGGAGTTTCTAGCCTCACACCTAACCTCTACTCTTTGTCGGAATTATAACCGGCCAAGTAAAGTGAAGGAGTGCGTCTGCCGGAACTCAAACCCCGGACGACGTGCATAGTCGGCCAGCATTCTACCACCGAACCACCGACGCACATATGCTGTAGTGCTGATTGACTTGGCAGACGACTAGTGTCACTGATGATGTCGCCAACCTGCTGTCTGGGCCAACTAACATCGATGCTTCAATCATTCGGGTTTATATGCTATAGCGATGATTGACTGGCCAGGCCAACCAACACTCACTGGTATGTTTCAGCACACTAGTACGAGTGCTGTGTTTCAATTGGATAAGACTCAACTATTTTAAGACGGTTATGCTTTATACATGCACATGGTCCGGGGTTCGGTCCCCGGCCGAAGCACTCCTTTACCTCGCTAAGCCAGAAATAATGATGGTAAAGAGGAAAGATTTGGTATGAGGCTAGCAACTCCATCCTGTAAAATTAACACTGCTACAGAAACTTCAAGCTACTAGTTCGAAGCTCTATGTTCCACTGGGGAAAGTGAAGGGAAAAATGCTTTATACAAGGGCTATATATATATATATATATATATATATATATATATATATATATATGTAATGGTTATCCGTGTTGTTGCTGCAACTATGTAACTGCACAAACCAATGTTACACTCTAAACCAAAGAAAGAGACTCAGCTTTATTCCTTTTCACAAGTTGTGAACTTCTCTCTGTAAATATATAAAGAATTATACGTGGGGTAGATTTTGAAAAGTTACCTAACCGTATATAAGTAACTAAGAAACATATTTAAAACGCTATGACATAATCATACAAAACTTCCTTACTAACTATTTTATATTGAAAATGGCCTCCATGGGTGACTAACACTAGATACTTTGGCAATAGGTGAATATACATTAGGCTTGAGTTGTACTTAGGCTACTTAAATATCTCATACAAAAGCTACATGTACGCTGTGAATAAATCACAATGAGGTATTTATAATATGGGCAGTCCACTTGATGATTGCTACGTTTTAGAAAGTAGGTTCAAATTTAATGGCATAAAATAAATTAGTTTCACCTTGTGTGAAGAATTATAAAAGATACATTCGGATTGTCCATGCCACCAAAAATAAGTAAAACTTGACTAAAAAGGTTGTCATCGTAACAAACTTGATTTACGTCTAAACTATACACATACGCTTATGTCATTGTTTCTCAAATAATTACCAATCGCACTTCTGGGATGTGGGACTTGATATCAGAAAGCATAAATATTACTACTATACTCCTGTTAATCAAAATTTGTGCAAAATTTATTCTTTGTAAAAAATTGAGATGAGATACAGTCTCATAGAATAAGTAGACAAACATTTAGTGCACTCAAATCATATGCACAAGAATGACAAATTCAATAAATGTATTTCATATAGTAGAATTTTATGAACTATGAAGCCATTAGAAAAATGTCTACCTATAAAGCCTACTAATCTCAGGCTTAACATAGGAGGGGAAAGAATAAGATCAATGCCGAAACAAAGTCTATCTACTATTTTCTAACTTGAAATGACAGTCTAAATGATAACAGCAGTTTATTCGGCGAACTGGTATGTATACTTTAACATCGATTCCCTCAAAAAGATAAAAGTATGCTAAACGCCTACACATGATCGATAAGGGATTTACCTGGTGTATTTTCAATAAAAATTCTTCACTGGGAGCTGTTTCTGAGAACTCCATATAAAGAGCGTGAAACAGTGCTCTTGTTATTCCTTTTTTGATCAACACAATAGCTCGAGTTTGAAATCCTTGTGAAAACAGAATATATTTTTCAACACAAATATTACAGAAGGAAATTATATCATACAAATACGGATAATAGAATAATGCCTGAAAAAATGCACCCAGATAAATTGAAAAGATTAGGAAATTTTCCAGTACTTGGTTAAGAGATTATTTGAAGCCTAATAATATGGTGCCACGGCAAACTATTGGGTACTGTAGCTGATGCAAATTCATTTAAGAGTTCAGAAACGAAAAGCGTATAATTTAAACTGAAAGTAAGAGTTGAACACCATTAAAAGTAGGACTGATAACTACAGTTTAGAAACTAGTATGTATCTTGGTCTTCTTTCAGACATACTTCTGCAGCTATTAGACCATTTATCTAGCATCCTACGCTTGTGAAACTGCAGAAGCAGAGTATCTAACTGAGTTGCAAATGAAAAGGATAGTTATCAGATAAAGTACAAATCGTACATTTTTTCATGTAGTACGTAAGAGGATAAACACTCGTTTGTTCTACAACACCTTACACACTTGCAAATTTTTCCTCTCACCTGATTTCCCGAGAAGTCGGAACAAAATACGAACGATTTGATTCCTCACAATCCTGTCGTTCAAAAACTAAAAAGAATAATGATATTTCGAACGAATACCTGTAGGAGGAAAGCCAGATGGCCCAAGTACAAATCATGATCAAAAAACATTTTACGGCATTCACCTATCAATGAATCAAATTCTTAAATTAAAATTAACTACTTGAAGATAATAAGGAGCTAATCTTTTTTACATTGCACCGTATGGCTTGAAAGTCTTCTTCCTTGCATTTGACAACATTGGCATCTGAGCAGTAATATGCAAGAGACATAATAAGACCCTCGAGCTTCTCCTCCATAGTTCTAAATATTAATTTTTTTTAATAATAATTCCTATCATTTGGTTGATAGCATGTCAAAGTTATGCCAAGACTACGACCTTGCAGTTTGTGGGACTAAAACAAAAGCAAACAAAATACTTTGTGTCTATTCTCTTAAGACATTATTATGCGAATAAACAAAATCTCAGCGAATGAAAGTATTGTATATGTGCTTTAACGTACTTTTTTAATCTCTAGGGGCTTGCTACAACACAGAATGGTCAGTGTGCTTTCGTGACCTTTCTGAGTAAACATATTTACACTAAAGGTTACGAACAGCTGTCTCATTACAGTTTATTTATGTAGATATATCTCGTAAAGCAAAGAGATTATTCCCTAGGATTTCTTTTGACGTCTACTGTAATACTTGAAAAATCGCGTTTTAGTTTTGGGATTTCGCCCGTCTTAATAAAGAACACTGTCTTGTCAGACATCTATTCGAAGTCTCTTTATCCGGTAATGATAGAAAGAACAATTGGACACGAGAGAATACTACTGACCATGTGACTGCTAATTTAGTTTTCACTCATCACACACTTCTTTCATAGTCATACACATACGTACTTGTCTACCTAATCTGCTCCTTTTCATTATATAAAACATCCCACAGAGCCAACATCGTAGAGCCAAAAGTGAATTGTTGTACTGTAGTGCATTATTTTACTCACCAAGTTATCTACTCTAGAAATCGAGTATCAGACGAAATGCTATCTGAAAACCCTATTATGTCCTTCAGAAGAGCACAACGCCCTTCCTTTTTCGAATTTTTTTACAGTAAGCAAATACATCAACAGAGTGATACAGAAAGTCCTCGTCATAGCAAACTAAACTCGCGAACAACATTTCGCTCCATCTTCCTCACAAGAGAAGTAACAACATAGCAAATGTTCTAGAATCTAACTGATTGAATAGATATGCAGATGTGTTAAGTATAAACCCACTAAATACAATGCAACCACCATGCTTTCGTCCCTTAAAGCACACATCACTGACAATCAGAATGCAGTCACCCTTCAGCTATCTATAAGGAAGCAGCAAAACACGGACAATAGTCACTATAAACTTATCAATAACACTGAAAATACGGCACACAGTGGGGGGACCGAGTTGGCACACGAAAACGAGCTAGGCTGCTTGGAATCATCAGGCACAGTCCTGCAATCATCAAACTTGCCCTATCTCTTCTCAGAATCCTTTGAAAACCCATTTGCTCACATTGTGCCTCCAATAGAATGAATAAACAAATTAGTCATTGGAGGCGAAATGGATGAAGCTTTGCTCCTTTCGTAAATTTCTCTTATTGCCTGCGCTTGCTACCTTTTCAACTGTTCACAGGCAGCCTATCTGATCCTATCTGATAACTGCAGTTAGAATTTTGGCTTTATTTTGTTTTTGAAATTGTGTTCGGCAAATTAATTTTGCTGCACATTACGTATTTGGTATCTGGGATATCTTTGAAATGGAGAAGTATCCGAAGTTATTAGCAGACTGTTTTTGCAGTTCTGACATAACTCACTAATGTTTAGTCGTATCGCAGATTAAATCAAAAGTCGTGTTTTGGTGTTACTGGAACGAAATTTGGCCTGTTAATAATAATAATAATCACTTTATTCCACAACAATAAAAATTTACAGCATGGAATTTTCAGCGTTTCTTTTACATATTGCAATGGTTTAGCTCTGTTTATAATTATATAAATATATAAAATGTTAAAATATTGATAGTTAATAGGAAAAAATAATAAAAAAATAAATAAAAATAAAAAACCCAACAAAATCATACCATTTCTAGGTCATAGTGAATAATAAATAAATAATATAACAAATAACACTTGCATTAATATGCATCATTTCATTTTATAGTTTAGTTACTGATTCAAAAGTTGTAAAAGTTCTTTTCTGATATTTGTCTCTTCACACAATACTCGTGCCAAATATGGAACGGTCGAATTTTTATATTTTGTAGTACGAGCATAAATGTTTATAAAATTTCTTCTGGTCTTACCCGAAGAGATACAAGGAAACAATTGTGAATAAAGAGGATGTTCACTATCAGATAAGATAACTTTAGCTAAGTGTTTACAAGAATTCATATGCCTATTGACAACAGTGTCATTTAGTTCAGTCAAAGGGATAGCACTGACCCTACTTACAGCCCTCAATGTTCTTCGTAGTATTATATGATCTTTCTTGAGTAGCCCAGGGAAGAATAATGGAGAACAATAAAGAATGATGGGCAAAACACATGAATTAATAAATTGTATGATAAGAGATTGAGTTATACCTGAGTGTCTCAACTTCTTTATGTAATAAGTCAGACGGAAAACTTTCTTAGAAACTATAAGAATATGAGACGACCAGCAAAGATTTGACGAGAAACTAATGCCAAGATAAGAAACACTTGACTTACTCTCAATCATGGTACCATCAATATTACAACAATCATGAGATTGAATCAATCCATGCATGTCTTTTTCACTTCTCAAGCTGAAATCAACAGTGTTACATTTAGTTGGATTTAGTTTAAGACCATTTGAGCGAGACCAATCCTTAACTTCAGCTAGGAAGCCATTCATATAGGAACAATCCGATGTGGCAACTACAGGGACAGAAACGGTCAGGTCATCAGCATACTTAATGAAGTTAACTTTGGGTGAGTTCGGAAGGTCATGCAGAAAGAAAGAGAAAAGAAATGGAGAAAGTACTGCACCTTGAGGCACACCACTTTCAGTTAGCTGGGAAGTGGAGCGCTTTCCAGCCAAAACAGTATGCTGTTTCCTATCCTTAAAATAAGAAGACAGCCATCTAGTTGCCCAGGACTCTGTTTGTGCTGAATTCATCTTTCCTAATAAAAGTGTCCTAGGAACAGAGTCGAAAGCTGCAGTATAGTCTAAAAAAGCTGTTCGAACGAACTTAGCGCCCTTATCAAGGCAGGAAACAATATTGTGGTGTAGTACAATGGCTGCATCTAATGTACTTCTTCCACACTTATAAGCAAACTGCTTAGGGTCATTAAAAGCTTTTAAAGAAGGTTTAAGAATATTCAAAAGAAGTTTCTCCATAGTTTTCAAAAAAGGAGATGTTATAGCGACTGGTCTAAATTTTATACCTGCTCCAGAAGATGATTTCTGTACAGGTACAACCTTGATTTCTTTCCAGTCAGCAGGTACCGTTTCCCTCTTAAATGATGCGTTAAAGATTTGAGTAAGAGGATGACACAAGATGTCTGCACACTTTTGGAGAAGAATGCTTGGTACACCATCTGGACCAAGGCTGTGTGTTGGATTTAATGACTTCAAACATAATAGTACATCCTTTTCTTCAAAACCCTGAAAATGACCATTTTCTTGACTAGGTACATCAGGTACAACCATATTAATTTGTTTCTTGATAAATGATTTGTTTAAAGCATTTACATCAGAATAAGCATCAACGGACATTTGTTTTTTACTTGTTAGTTTATTGAAAAGTTTCCAAATGTTTGAAGGATTTTTACATGATAAAAATTTTTCATTATATAGTCTGTTCAACCTTTCTATTTCAATTTTTATAAGGGTGTTTATTTTACGGACACCAGTATTATCACAATTCTTATACAACTTCTCTTTTTGTCTTCTAAGTTTTTTCAGTTGCAAAGAAGAGATTCTGTCAAATCTCGAAAACAGTGTTTCATAAGGACAGCAAATATCCAAACAAAACTTCAGATAATCGGTTATATTAGAGACAGTAGCATCCAACTTATCGTCAGTAAACAGTTCCCAGTTGGTATCATGCAACATGCTTCTTAATGCTAGAATGTTGTCATGGGAATATGAACGTTCATGTATCTTCTTTGTTAAATGACTAAACAATTTTCGTTGTGACTTGCCGTACACTTTCGGTAAAATACGAATAATGCAGTGGTCAGAATTTAACAAAGGAGCTCTCCTTCGGGTTTCATATACATCACGGTCATTTATGAAAACCAGGTCTAGTGATTTGTCCAGACGTGTATTAAACTTGACTAGATTCTCATGACCAAGCGAAGTAAGAAAGCTGTGATCACATAAATTAAAATCACCACAGACTATAGACAACGAGTTTCCGAATGCAGGAGCAGCGAATTCAGTAAACTCATCTGCAAACATAACTATATTAGAAAGGCTACAATCGGGTGTTATGTAAATATTTGTTATGTATATATAAGAATATTTACTTAAGTGTTTTGGGCGACACCTGACGGTTATGCAATCTATACTGTCATTAGAATAATTGAAGCAAACGTGATTTGATGTAGACCAATTTGTGTTTATATATGTGGCTACCCCTCCTCCATATTTTTTCTTGGAACTATTTCTATCTTGGCGAAAAACTTTATATCCATTTATTGAAATTAGATTATCATCATAATGCTGGTGCAGCCAAGTCTCTTGTATTGCTAAAACGCCAGCATTTCGATAAACATTGGAATACATTAGGGATTGAAGGTAATCCATTTTGTTGGACAGGGATCTACAATTAGTGCTAACGAGTTCAGGAACAGTCATTTGATTAATTTGTGTACGTTTCAGTGCACGCTGCCAGCCACAGTGATGCTTTTTTCTCAATTTTTGTGGATGACACAACGCGGTAGGGGTGAGTATATACGTTGTCTCGTGTTATATTTTCCGCGACTAATTTTTTTTCGTCTTTCATTGGCTAGAATGGTGGCGGTCAATTGGAGTTTGAATTGTCCTTGGGTACGTGCTGTCGGGTGCTGTATTTGCGTGGTTGTGTTTGCGTCGTTTGCCAGCATATGTGATTACTGTAAACGTGTATGAAACTATTGTAACGCTTTATTTTTCTTTGTTTGTGCATGTACTAGGCATTATTTGTCGTACAATTCGTTGTTTGGTCTATTGGTTGCTTGCGATGTCAACGAACCGGTGGGTTCTTGTGTTTTTCTGTAATTTAGGTTATACGTGCGGCATTTTCTTGATGGTTATCGATCATCCCTGTATTTCAATGTTGTTTTTTTACGATTTATGTTGGAATAGTTGTGACATAGATGGATCCTAATTGATAACTTTATTTTAGTCCGTTGCAGGTAGTCAATTCGAGTGACAGGAGCACAGATTTAAGTGGAATTTTTGCTGAATACATACTTGGAAGGCGTTTCTTGAACTGGGATGAATTTGAGAAGTCATTAGCAGAATTTCAAAAAGTGAGGAAGTCATTTAGTGCTAACAATGTAGTTATCCTGCACTCACTATGTTCATAATTGCAGCAAAACGATACGGGATGACAGGTTTAAGTACGCTTATGTTGGTTTTAAATGCACTTTTGGAGTGAATCGTACAAGACCTGGATTGAAATTGAAAAACAAGTCGTAAGAAGAAGTGTAATATGATTTCATGGATATTTCAGGTCTAAATGTTGCAATTGCTCGTCTTCATTTCGCGTGGTTTTTCATTATGGTGAATACATAATTGCTTCCCACAATATGGTGCATAACCATCCATGCAGCAGGGTGTACATGCAGAATGACCCATGGTATAGACGACTAACAGTTGAAGAGAAAGAAAATATTGAACCACTTCTTCAGCAATCCCACTCGTCCGATGAAATAATAATGCATGTTCAGGAGAAGTACAACAAGGATATAACTCGCACTGACGTTAAAAATATGAAAGCCGCAGTGAATAAAGGTAACGTTGACGTACTTGTTACATACTTAAGGTATTTCGAGTCGTCGTGACATTTTTGAATTCCTAAAATCCCGTGGGAAGTTAATGGAGTATTATTCCGATGAACCGATCAGGAATTCACTAACAAGAATTTGTTTTGCAACTTATGAGCAAATGGAATTGTATAAACAGTTCCCTGAAGTTGTTGGTATCGACTCGACGTATAATACGAATAAGGGGAAGTAAGTTTACCAATTCATTAGTCAACGTGCAGGTATTCTTTGTTCCAGCTACTTGTGACGGATAATTTTGGTCGTGGACGACCAGTTTTATTTGCGTGGACTAGAAAAGAATTCAAACGAGATGTAGTTTGGATATTAGACTGTTTCCGGCAAATAATGGAAGACACCTCGAAAACAGAATCCTTCATTATGGATTGTGCGCAAGCTGAAATAGCAGCCGTCAAGTTAACGCACAGACAAGCGCACATTGTTTTGTGTTCTTTCCATGTTTGCCGAGCTTTCTGTCGGAAAGTAAGTTTTTCAAAGCATACTTTACATTTTATTCGTAGACAAGAAATCCCATTGTGAAGAACTACTTATGCCGTCTAGTGCAGTGTAAAAGGAGATCAGAGTAATGCCTCTATTGTTCTCATTTTGCAGATTTAATTTCTACTTCAGAGTTATTAGCAGATTGGATGCTAATGTCAGTCAATATCTACAACGTCGTTGGATGCATCGACGAGAATTGTGGGCGGCCTGTTTCAGAGATAACGTGCTGACTTTTGGGAACGATACAAATAATCGTGTCGAGAGTTCCCACAAGCAGATGAAACGGTTTTTGCAAAGATCTGATAGTCTGCATAAAAGTATGCTAAAGGTGTATAAATGGCATAAACGAAGTTTTTCAATAATACAGCAGGAGGCGAATATTGCTCAATCACGATGCTTCACGTATCCCTGTTCACAACGTTACTCCCAATTATACGATTGCTGACGCCATACGCCGAGAAAAAGGAACCCGAAAACAAAAAACGACAAGAGGCGCTGGAGTTGAAATCAATCCATCAAGTATGCATCAAACAAAAAAAAAAGAAAGACAAGGCAGATCGAACTGAGTGCACCCACACGCACGTGACATACAAGACAGACCGGTACCCACCCCGACACACACTTGCGGTCGGTCAAACACTTCAGAAAGCCGTATTTCACAGGTATATTTGCGTTTTTATGACTACGTTTTTAATGTATAATTTAATGTAATAATCAGTTCATAGTTATCTTAACTTTTTTTGTTCCACCTTTTGTAGTTAACCATGTGATGCATAATTGTAAACAATGGACGTGGTCACGCAACTTGTTCGCATCTCAAAGTACGTCAGCAGTTATCCCTCGAAATCGAAGTGACATATACGATACCAAAAAGAAGATTATCAATGCGGGTATGGACAGAATTAATGACAAATTTGGAGAAGTGTTTGCCAATGCTTATGCAGACGGAGTAATCGCAGGAATCAATCGTGTTCTTAATATGTAAATAAACTAAATTTTTGTCATAATGAAAATAAAATTTTCATGTAAATTTTGTTGTCTTTCAATTCATGTGTTCACTTTGTGAGCACGGCATGCTAGACCGGTGCTCTCTAGGACTTTCACTACTAACAATACGTAAGTGTAATTGTGTAGGAACGATGTCGGTCAGCATACGTGTTAAATTATAAGTATTTCAGTTAGCTAACGTGCATAAGTATCATAGTCATATACAAGTCTTTAGGGACAATAGTAGGCATAACTTAGGCACTGCATTCGAGTCCCAGTTCTTATACGGTTACGTGTATTCGAAAGTATTGCATTACTAATGTTTCACTTAAAGCGTGATGTCAATCCATATGACTAAGGCTGTTGACATGTAGCGTAAATTAAAGTCTACACCAGACGAATTATTGAATTCGTTGAGCTTTAACAATCGTATTTAGATTTAGCTTACACTAAAATATGCCACCAATTACTTCGTCAGTTCTTATTAATAAGTCATGTCTGCACCTAGTCATCATGACAAATACATCTAAACTCAGATATAATAAGAAAGGTCTGGTAAGCAGGATATTAAATGTATTTAATGAAAAAATAATAACAAGCAAATGTGTTTACGCAGTCGATTGTCGGAATAATTTGTGCAATGTCGAATCTCTGTGACTGGGGTGATTGACGTTACCAGATATCTACAAATAAGTAAACAAAGTGTTTTTTAAATAGCTGAAGTAAGGAAGAAGTAATATTAAAGGTAAACGATTTATATCTGCCTACCTTTGCTGAAAATGGTTTATTCTCCTTTCTCATTCTTTGGTAATGACATCATTATTCTGGGGTTTTCACTGCCACACACATTATTCCTCTTCTAAAGGATAGCAGCAAGCATATAGTAATAATTTCAAATTTCGTTTAAACCAATGTTTACAATGAATGCATGTCATTTCTACAGGCGCAATAAGTTATGTTATAAACTGCAATCGTCAAGTATCATAAATTATAAGAGTTAAATTGTAAACCCTTAACAATGAACACCGTACATTTGGCTAAGTGCTATGTCGTTGGAATGTGAGTATACATTTGCAATGTTTAATGCCAACCATATTGGTGTAAGGATAGAAAATATGATGTTTTCTATGAAAATACAGCTTTGTTCCAACACTGCTGTTGTTGTGTTTCTAATAAAAGCAAATAGACTGTAAGCATAAAGGCATATCCAGTTAACATAAAATGCAGTGTAATAGTGCACAAATGAAAAGACCATAGTGAAGTAGATAAGTGATACTTCAGTGAGAGGTAAATTGAAAGATCTGCAACCTTATAATATGGAAGACAACCTGACATGTAAGATGTCTCACAAATTTCTATAGGGCCTGTGGGATACCATGGATGGTTTGGCGTCAATCGCAGCTTTGAAAGGATGACTTACAAATGCAAAAGGTAACAACCAACGAAACTGCAGTAGTATTTTCTAGCTGTTCAGCATTTTTTCCTTTGATGCAGTTTCTTATCAACAGTTCGCAGTATTCAGAACATCACAAGTTGCTTACAGATAACTTATTTAATAATAACTGCGTTAAATATATGAGCCATAAGTGCATCTTCTACATCTTTCATAGCCACAATGAAGTCATTAAGGATCTCACAATATCTTAGTGATGTGAAGCAAAATAATTTTTAAGATTGATATAACCTATGTAACAGGTGTAGTAGTTGTACGACACAGCCGCTAGCTACTAATCGACAGAAATCTGGTACTAATTTTAAGTACTCTGACATTTGAGAAGGACTATTTATACTATTCTTCCAGACACAATGAACACTGATGTCAATATACTCTGATGCCATTTCATGCACTGAGCAATTAAGGCCTTGTGAAATTCCATGTGCAAATGTCAATTAAACTATTTTTACATCTTCGCCCAAGCACTTTTAACTAGGAACTTCATCAAAATAGATATAATCAACAGGAAATTCAGCAGCCTGTCTCATTCATCGCATAATGTCGTCAATGTGTTACGGAATATTTCAGTCATCCCGGATGATAACAGAAAAGTTTAACATGTTCAAAGCACACATCTAACCTATGCCTGCATGCTATTTATCTTTCATAGGCCAGATTCTAATAGATTCACTGGAATGACAACAGCCATTGACTGCAGTATATTTACAACCTTAAGATCTGAAACAACTCGAAAAAAAACAAACCCTCAACGCACTATAATGCAAATAATAGTCTTTCTATGCGAACTTTCTTAAAAAGGATGACTTCTTCATTGATAATTCGTCCGAGCTATAATATACAATTTTACGCTCTACTAAGAACAAAATACAGCAAAATACTGCCATCCGGCTACAGAAGTCTAAAACTAGTCAAATATAATCTATTTCCAAAAAAATAGGTGATTATAACGTCTGTTGACGTGAGCGCGGTAACCGATGGCATTGCGCGATAACACCTGATGTCGGCCTATATCCTCACTCCGCGGTAGGTTGTAATGATTTTAAAAATGCGCGATTATATATAATACGATTAGGACACATTATTGATAAATTAAAACAAAGTTAAAAGAGCAAACCAAAGCAATTTTGCAAAATGTTGTAAGGTGGAATTTTGGTAGCCCTATGTTCAAGCAGGCCGCCGACGACTCCCTGTAGCTGGGTAAACCATACAGAAGAACTCAGTTAATCGCACGAGTAGTACTGAATTAGTTCCGTTAACTGACTGCTTGGGTTAAGACACGAATACCTTGACTTCGGTCATTGAAGTTAAATCATACTTTTTCTACACAGAGATTATAGCAATGAAGATTTATGATGTTCGCCTCAATAAACATTCTGAATGCGTGGTACTAACGAATGGATCCCAGTTAAATAAATAGGTTGTAGGGTTACGTCTTATCAAAGTATCCGAGCTGGAGCATTAATTAGAAGAAATGAAGGTGCCGGTCTCTTGAAGCATCCAGTTAAACAGAAAACCTACTATCAGCTTGGAACGATCGGACATCATGTTGAGATGTGGTTATTCCAGTCCATGTGATCTTTCTGGACTTTGAGAAGGCGCTTGATACAGTCCACTATGACTTTCTCCTACACAGAACAAGTTGGAAAATATAGGTGGACCGCATCTGTCATAGTTGGAGGAATACTTAGATGAAAAGAAATTATGAACTAAGGTCAGTCGAGTCCGATCATCCTGATGCAGTTCGTCATCAGCAGTATAGTGGGGCTCCAGCCTACGGTAGTTGATATTTCTGATTTTCATTAATTATCCGCCATGCCGTATAAGCTACCTGACTCCTCTTTATGCTGATTACATGAAGATTTGGGGAGTGATAAAGTGTATCATTGGTTTAATTATGAGCAATAAATTTTGCTAGAAACGTCATCAGCAAACATTACTGCATAACACTGTGAGACTTTATCGAAACGAAATTTACCCATAATGGAGGTGATAAAGTGCTTGGAAGGCTCAAATAAGCTGTAGGCAGACGTTAAGCTTCCGGAAGACAGAGCTGTGGCCAATGGTACGGCTTTCATTCGGAGGAAGGGAAAATATCGTAACTAATACCGGTAGATTGGAAAGTCAGGGTCACAACCTGTGCACCGAAAACGGGACCACCGGTTGCTAGATGATCGTATTATCCCATCTCTAACATGTGTTAAAACTCGGACTTTACGGCTTGGAGTTTTCTGGGGATAACCGCCATGGTTTTGCAAAAGCAGGTAGGCCGGTCATCATAATGTGATGAGTAACATTGGATGTCACGCATGGGAGTCCAGGAGTCGGTTTGAAAAGATAGGTGAAAGACGGAAAGGCACCAGAGTATGGGACATCAGTGGCGAGTGTTGAGTGCACTGGACTTAGGGAGGGGCGTTGCGTAGCGATACCGGAAACTTCTAGCGTTAGGGATGAATCGATTAACCTGTGTTTGCTGGGATCTACCGGCAACTGATAATGTTGCCAGAGATCCCTACCAATGATACTGGCATTAACATCTGCCACGATGAGAATCCTGTGAAATGAGCGGCGCAAGCCAATGTTAAGGTCAAGTAACCTTATACAACACGTTGTAATAGGCTTCAGGCGCTCTTCGGTTGCCAGTGAAGTCACCCAGCCTCCGGCCCGGTGTCAAACGGAAGCCTGTCCCAGGGCTACAGTTGGTAACATAGAGGAGGCAACATGGAAGTGATTCACCAGCGACTTTAGTCGCCATCATATGCTGGCCCACTAGTTTCCTGACTGCTTGACATCAAAGGTGGAAGGGTGAGTGCAACTGTGGGCATTTGTACGATAAAGGTGATGGTACCAGAACACTCCAGGCTGGGTATTTTGTGACTCTGGGCACTTATTGTTAGTACGTGAGGAGGATTCATTACGAAACGGGTTTGTACGACTACGAGACTGACCACTAGCGCTCACACCTTGCTTAGGGCTACAAATCTCCTCGTAGTGCTTGGTGATATGAGCAACTGCGTTGAATCTTAATGAATCACCAGCAGAAGAATTCTTTAATTTGACAAGACCGTCTGATACCGCGGCCAAAATGACCACGCTGGAAATAGTGGCCTCGACAGCCCTAACAGCCGCCTCTGCCAACTCTGGTAATTAATAGTTGTGAAACGGAGCCAAAATACCCCGAAGTGAGTGAGACAATCTTTTCATTGAAACCTGCCTCAGGAAAGCGTCATCAATCTTGCAGTCAGCAACCAGCTGTTTTGCCTGTCGTGGTATTTGAGTGGGCTTACGGTCACCAAGATAGACATCACGAAATAGTTCGTGCGCCTTCTGTTGATCCATCAGGGCGACGCCCTTGGTGGGGGCGGCGTTGATATAATCGTGTAAGTTTGGAGCAGGATCGTCTATGGCATCTGAAACGTCTTCCATAGCGTTTTCTGGGAGGCTAACTATGACTAGGTTGGCTTTTGTCTCCTGGTCTACCCGATCGATAGCTGGTACCTTGACGTGGTGGTCGGGCTTGCACATCACGATGACCCGATAAGCTACACTGGCTTGAATCAACGTTCCTGCAATTCATACCATGCCAGGAAGGCCGTTAGGATAGCGATTAGACTAAAAGCAGTCACCCGCATTGTGCAACAATCTTTCTTACACTGTCTTTGGGGTCCGAGCGCTAAGCCGTACTGCTGGGAAGAGGGATGTAACGGCAGTGAGGTGTTTCCCTCAGACGACCAGCATACCAGCTAAGCTGTCTCTCCACTCCGGAGAGAGGGGGTTAGAAAAGGTTGACCCCAAAACTGTACATCCCGACTTACCCTACGGTGGTCCGTACTCGGCGGTAAGTCTACTAATAAGAAACCATTTCCAGAAACCAGTTCATACAGGCCGCGTGTGACCGGTCTCAAGCAGTTGTCCCCTGGGCCCTGGGATCACGCATCACTAACCCTCTCTCTTTCAGGTACCCGAAGAATCAGTCAACTTCCACGGTGTGGGCAGCCAGGAAATAACAACCACCCACACGCTTCCAAAAGCACAATAAGCCCTCCTGAGCATCATTCTCCTTTACTCACATCACCCTATTCATCTTGCCTCTCTGCTACAGTTAGTACTATTGTGTAGGTTAGTGAGTCATCTTTACTTCACTCTGTGACCACGAACAACGGTGAGAGCCATGAAAACACCCCAGATAGCCTTTTAAAGCCACGTCGTCAACTTCATATAGGAGCATTTAACGTCAGGACCCTCTGCCAAATTGGAAAATAGGCGTCACTAGCAAAACCTCTGACTTCTCGAGCCATGGATGTATGTTGTATTTCAGAGACACGCATACAAGGCCCGAGTGTGGCCATTCATTTACCTCACCCGGTCAGCAAGGGGAATCCGTAAAATTCACTTTAAGGGTATCGTGAGAGCCCTCAGCTAGCTCGCGAGGACCCGCAGGGATAGTACTGAGTGTTAGGGCGGAAAAATCACTTCTTGACTGGATCCCAGTAGATAGTCGTATGTGTGCGGTTCGTCTGAATGGTTCTGTTAAAAGAAGGAAAGACGGTGCTACCTGTTGTTGCCTTTTCGTAGTCTCTGTCTACGCCCAAACAGACTGCAGTTCGGATGAAGATGCAGATGCTTCGACGATGTCTGGGCATGTAACTAGAATTTAATTGGTGGATGGTGACTAGAAGTGGAATCCACTAGGATGCGCATTTTTTTCCTATTTGGGACTCACTGGATGTACCTGCACTCCCCAGTGAGTGATGATGTGTCCCGACCGAAAGCTGCTACCTTGACGTGGTGGTCGGGCTTGAACATCGCAATGACCTAATCAAGCTACATCGGCTAAGACTTACGTCTCTTGAGGTTCTACCATGCCAGAAAGGTTGTTTGGATAGCGGTTAAACAAAAAGCAGCTACCCAATGCAACGTAATGTCCAATACAAAATCACAGAATTTCATGCCGGATCGGCCGTGGCCCGGATTAACAACGACCGCGCTTCCTACTGCCGTGTCACAGGGCAGGAGTGATAAGTATTCTACTGAGGCACACCAAACAAAAGAGAACGAACAAAAACAGGCCGCGTGTGACCGGCCTCAAGCAGTTGTCCCCTGGGCTCTGCGGTCACACAACCAACTTCCACGGTGTGGGCAGCCGGGAAGTAACAATCTCCCTCACAATCCGAAATGCACACGAAACCTCTCTATTACTCACTCATCTTTGTCTTCATCTTCATCTCTATCATCTTGCCTTCCTTCCACCAATGCAACTCCTCGACTTGATAGCTCTCCACTTCCTCTCCACTCTGCGTCCACTAAAAACGATGGAAGCCAAAAAACCACCACCGACAGCCTCTTAAAGCCGCGCCACCAATTTCATATAGGAGCTCTTAATGTTAGGACACTTTTCCGAATAGGACAACAAGCATCACTAGCCAAGACCCTGGTATCACGAGCCATTGATGTATGCTGTGTTTCAGAAACACGCATACAAGACCCAAGTGTGGTTATTCACTTAACCCCACCTGGCCAACAGGTTGAATCTGCAAAATCCACCTTGAGGGTGTCAGGAGATGCCACAGCTAGTTCACGAGGATTAGCTGGTGTAGGGATAGCTTTGAGTACTAGGGCAGAAAAGACATTGCTTGACTGGATCCCGGTAGATAGCCGAATGTGTGCTGTCCGCCTGAACGGATCAGTAAGAAGGAGGAAGGACTGCACTACTCGCCGATGCCTTTTCGTAATCTCCGCCTACGCCCCCACTGACTGCAGTTCAGATGAAACGAAGGATGAGTTCTACCAAAAGCTGTCTAGTTTGGTGAGAAAGGCTAAACGCTGTGATATAGTCGTTCTAGCTGGTGACTTTAACGCTCAAGTAGGGAAATTGTGTCAATCTGAGAAGGATGTCGGTGGCACCTATGGAGTTCCGTGCCAGCGAACCGACAACAGTGACTGTCTCCTACAGTTCTGTTCCCAACTCTCTCCCTGCATCTCATCAAGTAGAACCAGAAATCAGTATAAAATAATATATGCTCGCACAACCAAGTATAGGAACTCAACGATACCATATTTGGCCCGTGTTCTAAGTGACAGAGACAATGTTAGACGTGAAACCTATGACTTGCTTTGTTGTTAATAACAGAATTTTGGCCCTTGTTTTTTTTCCCCCTTACACTCTCTTATTTGTACTCTATAGTGAACAACCTTCTTAAACATACTTAGCTGCTTAAAATTATTATCATTGGCTTACATTTTTATTCTTTATTCTACTCCTTCTTTGTACATCTACTGGGTCCGACTATATTATCACTATGATTATTAAAAATTGTCCCGTCATTAACCATCATGTAACATTAGTTTTGTGGTTGTTCTTTGTTCGGCACTATTTAACTGACAATCTTGTTTGTTATTGCCACTATCACCATCTTAAAAAATTTTGTATTATGCATGATTCCTCACACTGCCACTACAAACAACCGCATTAGTACTGACAAAAAAAAACCTGAAATGTTTATCTTATGATTGCTTAGTGTTGTTCAATCAAATTAACTGATCATCTTGGCTATAAACATTTTTTTTAAGAACATTTCATAATTTCCCGTATGATTATAGCTGTTACTGTTCACCACGCATACACATATCGTAGCTTCCACTAACTAATACTGAAATATTTTTTTTCATTATTTGTGTTCGTCTTCTTTTTTACTCAGTATTTTTATTTGCATTTTTTTTGGTTATTTCTGTTTCTTTTTTTTGGTTTTTATTATATTTTATTTTTATTTTATAATACTCCTTTTAAATGTACGATGAAATTAGATGCAATATTGTAGATATGTGCTGAAAATTCCACACTGTACCACAAGTACTGTTTCTGGAATAAAGCGAAATTGTTATGTTATGTTATGTTATGTTATGTTAGATAATCATTTGTTTCTCGTAAGCACTAACTTTAAACACAAGGAGAGACACTGTTTAACCTGGCGACCCCCTTCATCAAACCAACGCTGGACACAAATAGACCACATAGCAATAAGCTATCATTGGCGTGGGTCGGTAGGAGATTGTCGCTCCTTCTGGAACACGTGTGTAGATACCGATCACGCACTGGCCCGGACTCGTGTGTGCTTACGACTGAACGGACGTAGGAAACAGCTGGCGATAAAACCATCACGTCCCCAGCTCGATCAGGAAACTAAATCCGTATTTGAGGAAGAACTAGCTAAACACATATCTGTGTTCGACAGCTGTGCTCACCCTGAAGAAGCCTGGAAGAATATTCAGTCAGCCATAGATACAGCTGTAAAAGCTGCGAATAAGGTAAATCCAAAGGTGAGTAAAAACCCCTGGATCTCCACCGCCTCATCCGAACTGACAGATGCTAGAAGACTTATTCCGGCGAGCTCCGAATTCAATGAGGAGCGAAAGCTGCACAAAAGGAAACTCACGAAAAGTCTCCGCAAGGACCGTGAACAGTGGTTGGCGACACAGGCGAAAGAGATGGAAAAAGCATCAGCGATAGGCAACACTAGGCAACCCTTTAGACTCATCAGGGAAACGGGTGGGAAAAGGCAAACCATAAGTGAAACAATCACGGAGAAAAATGGCACCATAATTAGCTCCCAGGATAGACGCCTTGAACGCTGGAAAGAGCACTATGAGGTGCAGTTTAATTGGACCACAGCCACGCTCAACTTGCCGAACAGCAAACACCTCCCTGAATGGGATATAGACACAGGTCCTCCATCCCTAACTGAGGTTACTAAAGCTGTCACCAATCTGAAACTAGGCAGAGCAGCGGGACCTGATGGAATGACTCCAGAAGTATTTAAGTACGGTGGAGACAGTTTACTGTTTGCATTAACTGAGGTACTAGGCAGCGTCTGGGAATCAGAAGAAGTCCCATCGGGTTGGTGTAAGTCACTGATTATCCCGATATACAAGAAGGGAGACAAGTCTTCCTGTGATAATCACAGAGGGATTAGCTTGACTAATATAGTATCTAAAGTCTTAGGCTCAATAATCATGCGTAGACTGAGTGGTGCTCGGGAGGCACAAACACGAGAGAGCCGGGCAGGCTTTAGACCAGGAAGAGGGTGTATTGATCATATCTTCACCCTTCGACAGATTCCAGAACATGGGCATAATAACCGGCGCCCAACAACCATTATATTTCTTGACCTGAAAGCAGCATTCAATTCTGTCGAACGAGAGGTACTATGGCAATGTTTGGATGTGAAGGGAATTTCGAGAAAATACATTGCACTGATTAAGGCACTCTACTCGTACTCATACAGCCAGGTGGGGGCTTACGGCGAGCTGTCATCTGAACTGGTGACGAGCAGTGGTGTCCGACAAGGATGCCCATTATCTCCTTTTCTATTCAACTTCATCATAGATGTGTTAATGGACTTAACCCTAAGTGACTTCAGCGACTCAGGGATTGACTTGCTACCAGGGAATAATCTCGTTGACTTGGAATATGCAGGCGATATAGTCCTTCTAGGCGAAGACGCTGACGAAATGCAGAGTCTTCTAAACACCTTGAGCTGCAATCTACGAATGTTTGGCGTGCGATTCGCTCCCGCTAAATGCAAGATGATGTTACAGGACTGGACTACATCGACGCCTAGTTTAAAAATAGGAAGTGAAGTGGTAGAGCACGTTGACCGCTTCACTTATTTGGGAAGTACCATCAGCCCCAATGGGATGATCTCTGACAAAATCTCAGCACGAATACAAGGAGGCCATTTCGCATTTGCCAGTTTACGCCGACTCTGGCGTAGACGAGATATTCGGCTGGCTATCGACCAAAGGGCGGGTGTACTGCTCATCAGTCCGCTCCGTCCGGCTATACTTCTGAGCAATTCACTCCGTCCTCTTTTATGACTGTGAGTGAAACTTGGCCATTGAGAGTGGAGGACATGAAAAGATTAGCTGTCTTCGATCATAGGTGCCTGCTCTCTATCTCCTGTTTGAAGTGGTATAATAAGGTGAGAAATATTGAGGTTAGGCATCAGTCGAGTGCTATATAAGTCAAGAAGGGTAAATCAATAGACGATGTTGTGAGGCTACATCGACTGAGATGATTAGGACATGTGTTACATATGCCCAGCCTAGTCATCGCCTTCCTCGACAACGGGCAACGTTAGTTGACATTGGGTCAGGCTGGAAAAGAGCTAACGGAGGTCAAACCGAAACATGGAACCAGTCAATGATATCCACAATTGTTAGTCTAAGCTAGTCACGTAGGAAGGTGTAGACTTCCTGGTTAAAGTCCTCGAGACAGTAAAAACCAGTGGTTGGAAACAATTGATGATATGACTCAAAATCGTTCTGAATGGCGCGGATGCATCCACTCCCTGTGACTAATGAGTTCCGATGGAACTATATTGTTCTTCGTTATTACTAATCCTTTTGTCCCGTATCTCTGTCTACTGTCTCTTTTATGCATTTCTTCTGCTTCCTTCTCTTGCTTTGTGTGCTACAAGGAGTGGAGTGTGGCGACTTGAACTGCTGCACATTGGTCAAAATTTCTACGTCGAGAACAGGCAGACAGACCTGGGCTTGAATGTGTCGAAGTGCGAATCGTGATTCCGCGTGTATATAGAGCGCTGCTGGGCGATTTTCCCGACAATAACTAGTTGGATCGTAATCACCATTGCAGTATGAGCACTGTCGTCAGCCATTTCAAAACAAGTTATGGCTAAGTCAAAATTTACGGATATAAAGCCAAACAACACCAAAAGAGAAGCAGTAGTAAGAATAGGCGAGGCATAAACAAAACAAGACACCAGGTGAAATAAAATAATTGAAGCAAAACCTTTGGGAATATGTGATGCGGAGGAGTTAGTGTAGGGTTCACCAATTGTGAGTGCAGGTGTCGAACTCTGGGTGAACTTTAACATCAGCACCTAATACACCTCCTCTCCTCGAGTAACCCTGATCAGTACGTTAACTAAAGTGTAAGTACCGATAAAAGATCTCGAAGTAAAAAGACTTGTGACTAGGTGGTGTGTGATATGTATCCACATATATATATATGTGTGTGTATGTTGGTCTCTCTTTCTGTTTGCTCTCTTAGTCTGTGACCATTTCACTTGTATGAACC
This sequence comes from Trichobilharzia regenti, assembly GCA_944472135.2. Taxonomy (NCBI): domain Eukaryota; kingdom Metazoa; phylum Platyhelminthes; class Trematoda; order Strigeidida; family Schistosomatidae; genus Trichobilharzia; species Trichobilharzia regenti. The sequence continues at coordinate 46,711,478 of OX235268.1, forward strand.
TGTCTCCTTTAACAATGTATATTCCCCTTATATTATATATAATATGAGTGTTTGTTAACAGTCCGTTGCTTGGTGACATATATCCATATATGGTGGTTGTTGACACGTCTGCTATATTTTGCTATGTATATTTGGATCGACACTCCATTATAATTAGCCATTCATGTTAAGACTGTCTATTGATTTGTTCACACACATTCATATATATTTCGCTCTCACAGTTTGTGTGACACTTACTTACACACTTACTTATTTTTGGTGTGATACCACTTATTGCTTCTCCTTGTGTTTGGAAAATAGAAGTATCACCGCAAACCTAGTGGTCTTCTGATTTCCGCCTTCTTGCGTCAGGACTATTAAATTCTCGACCAGTACATAACAATAATTTAGTGACGAGTACATAGCAATTTGGCGACGGGGAAAACTACTATTAACCACACAGCAGCAGCAACATAACAATTTATTATGGATCATTCTAAATTGGTATTAATATTTGAACAAAAAATGAAATTAATGGAAATGTTCGTCAACCAACAGACTGGTCCAGCTTCACCTTCAAGCAATCCCAATCATACCATGCTACCATCTGTCGACGGCATTGTGAACAGTATTTCGCAGTTCAATTATGACCCAGAGGCTAATGTCACTTTTGACACATGGTATCAACGTTATGAGGATTTATTCACTGTTGATCTCGCCTCACAAGACGATGCCTGGAAGGTGCGAGTGTTGTTACGTAAATTGGGTCCCGCAGAATATGAAAGGTACTGCAACCTAATTTTACCCCAGAAACCACGTGACAAGTGTTTCGATGATACAATAAAGCTGCTGCGTGAACATTTTGGAGACCACTCCTCATTATTCAGTATACGTTATCGTTTCCTCAAGCTGACAATGAATGAAAATGATGATTTTCTTACTCACGTTGGCACAGTCAACCGAGAATGTGAGAGATTTCGACTCAGGTCCTTAACAGATGATCAATTCAAAGCCTTGATTCTCATATGCAGTCTTCAATCTCCTCGTTTCACAGATATCCGAACTCGACTGCTCAATCAGCTAGAACAAAATCCTAAGTTAACATTACATGACATAGCTGATGAATATCAACAGCTGATTAATCTGCAGAAAGACACACACCTGGTCGAATCAACACCTTCGAGAAGCTCTGATATTCGTGCATTACGAAAGAGCAAAAATCTCTCATCATCCAGTCCTGACCCCCTTCTCCTAATGTTCCGCGGAAATCTACACATACTCGTCCAACTTCACAAAATACTGCAAAGAAGACCCCACCATCACCATGCTGGCATTGTGGCGCGTGGCACTTTGTAAAGTCTTGTCCGTACAAAAATCATCGTTGCAGCAAGTGCAAAATCATCGGTCATAAAAATGGTTTTTGTCAGCCACGCAAACCCAGATATCAAAATCCAGCGAAAGCTCGACCAACTGTTGGTCCTAAATCTCCAAGGAGATCATTGAGTCTACGCGCAACCTGTCAAGTTACAACACCAGGTATGCGGAAATATCTTGATCTTCAGATGAATGGTCATGATACACGTCTGCAGCTAGATACCGCCTCTGATATTACTGTTATATCAGAAAAACTTTGGAATAATATTGGCAGACCACCAATCGGAAATACTTCTCAGACTCTTTTCAGCGCCTGTGGTGGGCGGCTCAAACTAATTGGTGAACTCAAATGTTCTGTTTTCTTCTGCAATACCAAATTCACAGGAATTTGCCACGTCACCAAGAGTGGTTTAAATCTTTTGGGACTTGATTGGTTCGATCGTTTGCATCTGGCTGATGTCCCACTAAATTCGCTATGCAATGCAGTCAAGAAGCATAAAATGTCAGACAATTCCGGACGAAGCCGAAGCCGCAAACCCAACACGCGGACGAAACGACAGACGTCAACAACAAGCTCAAAGGTTCCAGATAAACCCCCAGGTAAACATCCTACTAATCATCCATCTTCTCAAAAGGGGAGGTGATATGTATCCACATATATATATGTGTGTGTATGTTGGTCTCTCTTTCTGTTTGCTCTCTTAGTCTGTGACCATTTCACTTGTATGAACCTGTCTCCTTTAACAATGTATATTCCCCTTATATTATATATAATATGAGTGTTTGTTGACAGTCCGTTGCTTGGTGACATATATCCATATATGGTGGTTGTTGACATGTCTGCTATATTTTGCTATGTATATTTGGATCGACACTCCATTATAATTAGCCATTCATGTTAAGACTGTCTATTGATTTGTTCACACACATTCATATATATTTCGCTCTCACAATTTGTGTGACACTTACTTACACACTTACTTATTTTTGGTGTGATACCACTTATTGCTTCTCCTTGTGTTTGGAAAATAGAAGTATCACCGCAAACCTAGTGGTCTTCTGATTTCCGCCTTCTTGCGTCAGGACTATTAAATTCTCGACCAGTACATAACAATAATTTAGTGACGAGTACATAACAGTGTGCTCAGGGGAGGAATATATTTTTACAACAGATTAAATGTCAGATTTAATAATTAAGAATTCTGTGCAACTTATCTGTTAACTGGCTCCTTGGACACGACGTACTTTTTCCTCTCTAACTGGAAAATACCTATTTTGTGAATTATCCTCTTGGGAAACGATATCCCCCTAGCTGGTGAATTAAATTGAACCATTACTTACATATTGAATCTCTTTGTGTTAAGTCCAGCTGTCTCGAACTACTTCCAACCTTCGGGTGCCACTTCTGTAGCAGCATCTTCCCTACTCGTTCAGATAAACGAGACTTGTTGGTCTACCACGTGATTGCTGGGAAGCCGATTATCCAGAAAGCACTAGGTAAAGTCGGAAAACTTTTCATTTCCTTGTCTCGTACTTTATCAGTCTTATTCTTGTTCTTGTGGGTAGATACTGTTGCACTCTTATTCGCACATTGCATAAGTCACAGTAATTGTTAATATGGCTGTCGAAAGTAGCCTTAGAAAAGGCACCAAAACACCATACTCTGTAGTCACAAGGGCTTCAGTCAGAGAAGGAAAAACCCAGGGACATCAACCCCCTCCCGCATACCGATCCTAAAGTCCCGTGTATGTCTTATCTGTTCTAATACTACTCCTGTATTGCCACAGTCTAGTACTGAAACAGCACAGGCAATACCAGGGGGACAGCATACTACACCTGCATCAACTGAAAGCCAGTGTGTAAAACACAGCGCCGGTGGCACAGTGGTTAGGACCATGGTCCATGGTCCAAGGTTCGATCCGCTGCCGACGCACACCTGATGTCTATGGTCGGCCTGCAAAATTTGGGCTACCGAAATCCATGCTGAAAATTCCACACTTGTAGCAAAAATACGGTGTGGAATCAAGCTGTAGTAAAAAATAAAAGGAAACGCTCAAGACTTCATGAGACATCGAAGGAGTCGTCCAGGAAGAGAGACGAATGTCAGGCGTGTAGTGCCATCGTTTCTAAAACTGACTCAGCTTTCGAATGCAATTTTTGCAAACGATGGGTGCACTGTCATTGTCACAAAACGGTGCCAAAATCATACTATGGGTTTATGAGAAACAACCCATACCCGTGGTTTTGGTGCATCTGTCCATTTTGTCACACTGGCATAATCCTACACAGCGTGTCTGCGGATAGCAGAAGCACTACGCCACTCTTTTTTCTCAACACAGTCTCATGCAACTCCCCACCTGCTAACACCACACTGCCAAAACTTGGTACAGACCGTAAGAAGGACACTCCAGTCCTACTGACTGGAAATGGCAATTTTGATAAGGTGAATATTCCCGAGGTTGCACCCACAACATCAGGGGAAGACAGAATTACAGAAGCACCACTTTAATCCACTAGCAAGCTTGGCAACACTACAAAGGCTGGCCAGAACCATTCTCCGACTACCTCGCCTCGCTCATCTAACACTGATTAGCTCTCCAAAGCTGCTAATTGTCACATTCAACCCCCAGAGCAGTTGTCCATAGCACTTCAACGGTGTTATGAGACCAAGGGAAAAACTGGAGGACCCATCCGATGCTGCGAAAGCACACCCCGAACTATAGGGAGGTAGCAAACTGAAGCTTCAGTACGTCTCCAATCATCAGTGACACTGGGGCGATGCAGTTCTGAGAATAACAGTCTGTGTCACCCAAGTATCCCACCTAAATCCATGGAGAAAAAAACTACAGCGAGCCAGTTCTATAGGAATAGGCCAACTAGTCCTAGCATTAGGTCCCCTACCAGCAGATAGCTTCACGTCAACTACCCCACGACACACTGAGGTTGTGAGACTCACTGTCAACTGCCTACATAGCAATGTGAGGGGGCTGAGAGGAAAAGTAGGCGAGCTCCGAAATTTCCAAGCACACCTACAACTCAAAATGAACATTCACACTGCAACGTGGCCAACACCCACTATCGCCGACAATGAAATCAGTATAGGTGATATGGTTCCTGTCACGAGAGACAGGGATAATAAGGAAGGAGGGGGAGTTGCTATATACTTTGATAGGCAACTTAAATGTGTGCGCGCAACGGACCTACCACTTATTGAAATCCCAGACTCCATACGGTAACATTTCACCGTAGGCCACACTAAGCACTTACTGGGTGGCATCTGCCGATCTCCCACCTGTGGAGCAGAGCACAATCAGCTACTGCTCAGCACTATCACAGGGATGCGAGACTTTGGCTATGACCAAATAACCACAGCTGAGGATTTCAATGCTCCATCACTGAACCTTAGCTAAGGGAAAAATTGGCCGAAATATACTACAAACTGTTCAAAACACGGGACTGAATGGGAATGTTGGAAATGACACTAGGTGGGGCCCTAGGAGAAAGCCTTCCAAACTAGACTGCATTCTAACTAGTGACCAACTACTCGTCGAAAAGGTCAAGACCATGACTCCTCTAGGAAGCAGTGACCATGCAGTCATAGGTTTCAATCTTGTTCTCCGTGAGCGTTTGCAGTGGGATGTTACGCGACCATGTCTGTGTTACAACAAGACTGACTATGTTGAAATGTGGAGGCTCCTGTCCGACGCAGACTGGCCCTTAGCATGGGATGAGATATCTGTGGATGAACACTGGGAGGCGGTAAAAAAGATTATTCATACAGTAATCTCGAATACCGTCTCTTTAGTCACAACACAGCCCGAAAGAAAGTCATCACGGTTGAAGAGAGGCAAAGCGGAAGGCTTGGTTTACGCGGCGCGTATCTAAGACTCAGATCGACCAAGACGCATACGTGGAACTCAGGAACCGGTGAAATGCAACAGACAGTAGGGACAGGAGGTCATTCCAGGTTAACCTTGCAAAAATATCCTAGAGAACCCCAAACACCTGTACCGATTCATGTCAGAAAGAAAACCAACCAACAAGGGGGCATACGCCTTAGTAGGCCCAAGCGGTCAATATCTCACTACTCTGGAGATGGTTGAAACATTCAGTTTATTCTTCACCAAACAGCTAAACAGCAATTTGGGTATTACCGTTATGGACCAAAATGGTGGCACTACTATATAACAGGAAGGAGACCTAGTGGCTACTCCCCAAATAAACCCCGCAATAGTACTAAGGAAGCTACAGCGACTCACACCTGGAAGTCCGCAGCTTGTGACGAAATCAGGCCATCTGTTCTGAAACAGTGCACAGAAGCTTTCTATAGGCCCTTATGCTACTTGCCCCAACACTCGATGGATTCGGACAAGCTACCAAGGGAGTGAAAAAGAGCCATCCTTTCTCCGATCTTCAAGGGTGGGGACAGGCAAAACGCCACTAGTTATAGACTAGTAGCTCTACTCCCAGTGGTACCGAAAGTACTGGAAAGTATTATTGACGATTACATCATGGAATATCTCGGTAGTTCTAATATACTGCATGAAGCCCAACACATTTTCAGGAAAGGCAGATCCTGCGTTGCTAACCTACTATCAGCTTGGGGCCATTGGACATCATGCTGGGATACGAATGTTCTAGTTCATTTGGTCTTCCTAGACTTTGAGAAGGCATTTGCACCGTTCACTATGACCTTCTGCTATACACAATAAACCGAGCAGTTATAGGTAAGCCACTTCTGTCATGGTTAAAGGACTACCCAGCTGAAAGGCAATTTCGTACTAAGGTCAATCGAGTGTCGCAGGGTTCTATCCCAGAAACCACTTCTGTTTTTGATTTTTATCAGTGATCTGCCATGCCGTCTAAGCTGCCCGACTCTTCTATACGCTGATGACGTAAAGATATGGACGGCGATAAAGATTTGAAGCTTCTGGAAGACTAGGTGGCGGCATGACTTTCAACCTGAAAACGTGCAAAGTAGCAAAGTTATGCAGCTGTGGACTGCAGAATGCAAGTTGCACCCTGTGCAATTAAAGCTTGTCCTGCACAACGTCGGAACGCGACTTAGGTGTAGTTCTAACGGAAAAAACGGACACAAGCGTAAGTTACGCTGGGGATGTAGCGAGGGCATATGCGGTCATACACTTTACTCATAGACAGTTAGGTGCACTCACTTCTGAGCTCTTTCTAAGGTTGCACAAAACGTACGTCAGACCACACCTTGAGGTGCATAATATTACTTCACCCGACTGCTTAGAAGAGGCACTAACCTCTTGGAAAGAGTCCAACGACGGGCAACAAAAGGAGTGGTTGGTTTCCAAAACAAAACATATGATGAGAGGCTGAAGAAATCGGGCCTATTCACACTTAGCTATCGTCGTCTTAGGGGGATTTAATTACTGCCTACAAAATAACAAATGACCAGAATCATATAAACAGAGGTGTTCTGCCATTGAATGGGTGTAGGCTCCCTTGTGAAAATCCCAGAAGGATAGCTAGCCAGAGGCCAAGGACCCAGGTGCGCTCCAACTTCTTCTCATGCAGCGACACAAGGGCTGTATCCAAATGGTCTATCCCCTTAAAATCGCATACACTATTCAGGGATAGACAATTAAACTCGTCGTTTTACTTCTTTACATTCTCTCCCGCCATACTCTCCTGGCAACTTTAACTGCACTTATTATTATTATTATCATTACTACCGATATATATATATATATTATTCATATTATTCCTCAAATTTAATCAGCTGACTGTTGTTACATTTTCTTATTTCTTTTTCTGTCTGTTGGTCTGAATAACTTCACTAATTATATCTATTATTATTATTTCTTTTCTCTTGTCGACGATACTGGAGGACTAACTGGTGAAAGGATCAACTCCATTCACAGTAGTAACAGTCTTAACACACCTCATACTACAAACAACATACAATTAATCCAAGCATTACTCCTTTTGGAGTCAACCAGAGCTACGACAGTCGAATGGCGGGACGAGCTACGCAGAAGATTACCGAAGATCAGGAACCTATACCTCACAATCAAGAGGCGAGCACAAAGAAATCAAATTGGTTTATACTAGCTCGTAAAATGGATATTGAGGTTAAAGGCTCAAGAGTGCGCCTAGTGACAACACAACGAGGGAGCAAGCCACGTGCAAGCAGTCGCACCGGAAGCACAGTGTAGGCGTGGCACCATATTACATGAATGCGTTAAAACAAAGGCTCAAGCAGTCAGTGAACACAACAGATTGAAGAGAATTTTCCTTGAGGTATAAAGTTTCGAAAAAACATGTAGATTAGACATTTAACTCTTCATGCCAATTGTCCATTTTAGCTTCTTGTTTTGCACTGTCCTTCTAACTGATGCTCTGTTTAGCAATTAGGTTAGTTTTCATTGTTTACAGTTTACAATTTATTTAGGATAGTAGGCTATATGCCTGTGTTAATCCTTTCGATTTATTGCATACAGGAGGTCCAGTCTCGCCTTGAATGAACCAACGGATGGCGCTGATACGACGTGTTCCGGTAGGGAGTTCCAATGGTTCACAATTCAATGCGAAAAACGGATCTCCAGACGCAGACGATTCGACCGTGGTTTTTGAACCTTGAGGCGATGTCCTCGCAATTGGTTGGTGCTAGAAGGAAGAAATAATTTAGATAAATTAGCTCCAAAATCATTTCTTAGGATACGGTATGCTAGCATTAGGTCACCCCTAAGTCGTCTGTATGACAGTGGAAATAAACCCAGTCGACTTAACCTCTCCTCATATGACAGGGTTGAGAAACCCTTTATTAGCTTAGTTCCTACTCTTTGCACGACAGAAGACAAGGGTCAGGCAACATACCATTTATTGGGAAAATCAAGAGATATTCGTAGATTTTTATGTACATTATCATTTGTTATTGTTAGCAGAGAAGCAAGGTCTTTTGATTGTTTTTCCTGCTGAAGGTTTTTCCGTCATCTTCTTGTTGCCGTTTCTTAGACAGTCCGTCGATATTTCCGCTAGTCGTATCCTACCAGGCTGTTGCTGAGTTAGTCTTTGTTCTTCATTATTTCTCATCATGAAGATATGGGACGTAAACATTGACGTAAATTGGTGTTTACCAATATCGGCTTGCAAACGGCTCTTACTACAACATTAAGGCGCTAGATTGGAACAGCTCGTAGTCTGCTAGGTGGTATTGGTGAATACATCAGAAGGGAGCATCCAGATATTTTGACGAGACTACAGGAATAGAAGGAGCTGTATTATTTTATTATTTCCTCAAGTTTCGAGAAAAATATAAGGATCCAACATCAGATCTCCGTTTCATTCTGTCCTCTGCCATCGTATTTAGCTGGCTTCAGGTTCACCTATAATTTCCCATTTACTCTTCCCACAAATCAGCCACCTGTTATCCTCCAAGTCATTTTCAGCTATTCTAATCCCATCCCGGTTACATTCGACGCTCCGGAGAGGGATGTCACTCGACAGCTTTTACAGTATGTGTCCCGAAAATTTCCATTACCTTCTGCATATTTGCTGGACAGTTAGTTCTTGGTTGGCTTAGTGCCCTACTTCTTTATTGCCAGTTATACCTGACCGGCTATCTTATCTTCAGTATCGAGCTAGTCAATTTAGCGGTAGATAAAAACTTGAAACCCGCTGAAAATGCTTGTCTTGACATGCTGGTCAAAACTCTGAACCATGCCTAATCAGTGCCTGGTTTAACATCTTGTTCTTTATACTTATTGCAGCAGATTACCAAAATGATAAATTATTGAAGGTTCATCTTCATTTTTTGGTGCCGGCTGGTTGCTACACCCTAATCTGTGAGGCTAGTTGTTGAAATAATGCTGTCTAGATAACTGAAGGAGGTAGCTTCCTTTAGATTCCCCCATTGATGAGGATTGGTGCTCTTCATTGTTGATTAGGTACCTTCATCATCTTCATCTTCACTACGTCCATCCGTAGTCATGGTTTTGCTATCGACATCTGCCAACTTGTTTGTTTCCACCTGAAAGTCTTCCAGTTTATATGACACTAGACAGAAGTTGTCCATGAAGCCAAGATTTTCTAGGACCCTCATCTTTTGGTTTCAGCTTATTCCTAGGTCGTTCCGCAGGAGAGACGTAAACCGCTGTCAGTAGAGCTTCTGATATCTCAAACAATAGTCAAAACCCTTCACAGTGATGCTGATTACGTAGGTTACAAATGGCGTCGACAAACACTAAATCCACCAGTATGGTATTCGGTCAGACCAGTGGACAATGAATACTTTTGATTGGTTTGCAGTTGGCCCAAGATTAAACAGGGCGATGAAAAATTTTTCAATGTGGTTATTTCATGTATACATTGTAAACCAGATCCAGATTTGTGTAATAAACACTCGTGCCTCTGCAGCCATTGACTTACAATGTTAATTTTACTTTCAATCACTTCGCATCCATATAATCCTTAAACATCCTGCGTTTGGCGCCCGCCACATATGACAGCCACAATGATGTTTTTTATCTTAATTCCAACTGTCAACCACATCTTTCTTCTTGTACCGGTCATCGACTTTGACAAAGTGAACATGACAGAGGGGTTATTCCAAGCTTCCTTCACCCACCGAATGTCACTGTTCCCTTACATAGCATCAACTCCTACTGCATAGCATGCATGAGGGCATGTCTGCAGAATGTGTTAGTGTGAAATAAGTGCACAAGAGTGTAAAAATAATAGTGATTTATTTAGACCAATTTATGGCAATTACACGCCGTTTTTGTCGGCACGATTATATCTCATATAATTATAAATTGAATTCAGTTATTAAAATTAACTCTTGCTTTAGTTTGTGAAATATATCATTGGAAACAAAGAATGTCTTAAAAATGACAGACATGCACTCTAATACGTGCGTAAAATATCATTGATTGTCAGTATATTTAGCATAAAATCAATAAAAATGATATGTTACTAGTCTGAAGTACTGAATTGTTATAAATAAATCATTAGCTGAAAGAGTGAATGCATGCTTCATGTACATGATCGCTTGGGATGGAACTTAGTAAATTAGGCGAACCAGAAAATGACGACACCTAATGGGAACTAACTTTAAGATCAAAGTTAGAAGAGAATGAGCTGGAGAGGAAATGTTGTAATTTTTTGTACTAGTAGTATTAGTATTTCGAGATGACCGAATTACAAGAATTCAACCAAAACACAGAGACGGATGAATTCAGGAATTTGTATTTGGTGGAATTATTATTCAATTCACATAAGAAATATATTAACAGTGAACAGTAAATATTTAAACAATACAGAGATAGAAATTGTCAGTCACCACATCCGCCACACCTCGAATGTCTCCTTGCGTATTTATAATGATGTCGCGGTTTGCTTGCAAGTAGCTGCGACCTTCTAACTGATCCTGTGATATTATTTTCATCAGTATTATCTGGACTTATTTCTGAATTATCTACAAAATCAGGATTATTAGCGGAATCATTACAATTATAATTGGAACGACCTACTTCATTTATTGTCACTTTGTCCAGGTGTCTGTTATGAACTGAGTGATCTTTGATGTCTAATATCTTCACCATTCGATTTCCCATTTTTTGTAGTATGATTCCAGCAGAAGGTCTATAGTCATTCCCTCTGTAATAATGTACATTAGAAGTCGTGGACATCAGATGCTTTCTGAGAATTCCAGATTTGAAAAGTTTTGCAGGACTTTCATGAGTACTTGTATGTTCTGCATTCAACAGACGCAGTCTATGCATATGCAGCAATTCCTCCGTTTTAATCAGTTGCTCTCTCATCTCAGTCAACTGTTGACGAATGGACAACCAGTCAGCTTCCATTTCACTCACTTTTTTTCGTGTTTTCGATAGTTCGCATTGTAACTTGGTTATCTCATTGTTGAAAACACGTGATACAGTTGACGCTTGAGTTGCTGAACTTGTAGTGAAAGTTTTCATTGGATGAGATTGAGTATTTTGAAAAGTTGAAAGACACATTGACTCCATTTTACTAGACAGATTGGGAGAACTACAAGAATTCTGAGTAACATAAGTATTCGAACTTCTGCAAACAGACTTGATGTGTCAAACTTTACCACATTTATGACACTTAGCACCCCGAAAACGGCAAGTGCCTCTTAGATGAATCTTTCCACAAGAGAAACACGGTTTAATGTTTTCGATCTCTCGCTGCATTCGATTACCTGTGGACGACAGTTTGGATTGCTTTCTATGAACACTTGTATTTTCGACTTTGGACAGCATGACATCAGATACTGACGTAGTGGGAGCAGAGTATTCACTGTTGACATCTTCATATGTAATACATAAATCTTTAGCAGTTTGAAAGGTACATGAAGGAATCTGAATTAACTCTTTCTTTAACTTAGGAATATTGATTCCAGCAATTAGACGATCACGTAGTTGAGTATGCAGCTGATCTCTAAAGTTGCACTTTGAAGCTTGAATCTGAAGTTGAAGAATAAAGTCTCTAATCTTCTGGTTAGGAGCACGAACCAGTATGTTGAACTGAGCCCTCTCTCGTGCCTCAAAAGTAGTTATATGGAAGTGATCTATTAGAAGTTCACGAAGCTTATCATATGGCAGAGAAATTGGTTTATCAGGAAACGACAGAGTCTTCACTAGGCTATACGCATCTAGCCCAATAGCAGTAATGAAATGAGCTGGAATTTTGTCATCCTGAACATTCTTTGACGTGCACCATGCGTCGAAGCATTCAAGATAATCAGCGATTTCCCGCGGTGAACCATTTATAGGAAACTTTCCAAGGTTATTTAGTTCCATCGCGACGCCAATTTGTTGTATTTATTTGTAATCGTAGTGTTAGTATTTCGAGATGACCGAATTACAAGAATTCAACCAAAACACAGAGACGGATGAATTCAGGAATTTGTATTTGGCGGAATTATTATTCAATTCACTTAAGAAATATATTAACAAGCAACAGTAAGTATTTAAACAATACAGAGATAGAAATTGTCAATCACCACAAGAAAGTTGAAGAAGGATTAATGATAATGCTCTTTGAAGTTATTGCATGTTGTACCAGTAGGGATAGAACCAAAATAATACACATATGAATGAAACCGTGATAAACAGCAAGAAACACTAATATCGCAGCTAGTCCGGCTGAAGGAATTCAAATCAGACAATCAAAAATGTGATGATGAATAACTATCAGAAACAGCAGAGGAACGAGAGCATACTTTTGATTGGCTGCTGAGGTCACCTAAGATAGTCTGCAAAGATAACCAGTGGGAGGCAGTGAGATATAAGTAAGTGGGTCACGAATGCCTCACAGGAAGGAAATAAGAAATCTGAAAGCAAAAGGATTGACCGAAGAAATATTTACTTTTCAATTAGATCTTCATCTTATTGTACCTCTACTCTAATATATTATGTGTAGCATTTTTATTACAATACACAACAATTTACCGATCAACAAGGAGATATGTTTGTTAACAATAAGTAGTCAGTATCAATATGTCAATGGGGTGATTATTAACGAAGAAAATTAATACAGACAATTAAAAGTTAGAAATGGTTGCAACACATGGATTGCGTAATGCATAACTTTGGATAAGATGAGTAATTGAGGAATAAGCATGTGCACAAGTTGATTACGTAAGAGATTGTTAAAGAAAATAAAACGACTTGGACAAAGATAACATATAATTACGGGTGAAGTAGTCAGTAATCTTTGTCCAATCAACTTGTGCACGCGCTTATTCCCTAATTACTCTTCATCCTTACCAAAATCTGCGTCGGTGACACAGCAGTAGAATGCTCGTCAACCACGCCACACGTGGTTCAGGGTTCGATCCCCGGCGAACGCACTTTTCAACCTCACTAATAAGACTGATGAAGAGGGAGGGTTGGGCATGAGGCTAGCAACCTCTTCCTGTAAAACTAAATACCACTACTACCGGATCTTTAAGTCTCTAGCTTGAAGCCCTGTGTTCCACTTAGAAAGTAAAAGAATTTATTTTCCCAAATTATGCATTACGCAATCCATTTGTTGCAACCATTTCTACCTTTTAAATGTCTCTATTAACTTTCTTCGTTAACTATCAGTCCATTGACATATTGATACTGACTAATCATTGTTAACAAAAATATCTAATTGAAAAGTAAATATTTCTTCAATCAATCCTTCTGCTTTCTAAATGGGGATTTTTTGAAAGATTGAAGTGGAAAGGGTGGTACAGCGAATTGGCGATCTTCAGTGAGTAGCTGTGAAGAGTGAGATATATCTTAATGCACCCGTGAATTTAGCATCTGTCAAGGCCATTTGCAACCTACATAATCGGCATCACTGTGTAGCGTTTTGACTGTTATTTGAGACAATAGAAGCGCTATTGGCAATGGTTTGCCCTTCCTCTTGTTTCCACTTGCCGCTAGCATTGTTCATATGTTTTTGATTTTGCGATTAGAACAGTCTTCGTAAGCGTATTATCTTCATATAGCATGTAGTATACTTGGTCACATTACTAGTCATGTTAACACATTCGACGTGATACAGTTGGGAGGCATATTGGCAACTTGAAACATGTCTTCAGAACGAGGAATGCTCTGGTGCTTTCGTGGGTGTAGCTGAGCTCTGGCTTCACTACTTGAGAGACGCCAGGGTTTGAAATGCGGCGCTCTATAGGGAGACGAGAGGAAGGATCATTTCTGACTTAGTGGTGAGCACATTGCATCGTTGGTTCAATGGTAGAATTTTCATCAATCACATGAGAGGATCGATTTCGATTCCCGACCGATGAATTCCTAAACCTCACTTAACTGGTAGTAGGCATTAGATAGGAAGAGGTCCGGCAGCTAGTTCTACTAAACTTTAAAGTATGAAACTTTATGTTCCAGTCGGAACTCGAGAGAGTTGAAGAAGATCAACAACACTTTGGAAAAAGTGAAGTACGGCTGAGATGATTGTAATGAAAGTTCTCAGCTTGCTCATAGAGAGGTGCAGTTGCCATCTGATATCCCATTGATCACAAAGCATTACAAAGAGGATTGAATACGATATTCTCCATTTTGCTGTAGTTTATTTTAATGCTTGCATGAAACTTTTATGGTCGCATGACAAGAATAACGTTGGGCAAACAGACTGAGTGAGTTTGAAGTGGCTTTCCTTGTCGGTTACAAGTCTTTGAAAGATATATCTTCTTTCAGTTGTGAGCTCTTAAAGACTACAGATTTAACAAGCTTAGAATGTATGCAATTAGTATACAAATTTACATGTATTTGCGGGAACAGTTACATTGGGAGATTAGAAAGAAGGGGATATTTCCAATTTTCTGAAAATGTATAACTGTGAGGTCAACTACATAGGTCAAACTAGTAGGTCAGGGATAGTCAGATTAACAGAACATAAGAATTTAGCTAAGGTAAGAATGGTTGACCCTGAAAAGATAAGTAATTTAGAAAAAAGCTCAGCTATTGCACTTCATGCAATAACAAACAACCACACAATAGGGTGGGATAGGGTTAAAATTCTAAAAAGTAATATAGCTAAGTGATTACGGAATCCTTATTTATCGGGTCCACACCCAACACATGCAACAAAAATGACTCAATGCAAATACCAGAGATATGGAAGATATTATTACCGCAGGTCAAATCAGAAGAGGGTAATAAATAATATTAAAATTCTATTTCAATTCAAACACATCACAACATCCTAACAAAAAAACTTATTATGACTATTAAAACACTCGTCGTATCTTCCATCTGATTATAGTAGATCAATAACACTCGTATTCATGCCATCAGTCAAACCAGAAGAAGATAATAAATAATCTTAAAATTCTATTTCAATTCAAACACATTCTAACAAGCAGCTTATTATGACTGTAAAAACACTCGTCCAATTTTCCCATCTAATTGCAATTGATCAACAACACTCGTACGATTATTTCTGAATGTACATTATCTCACATTGATTTTTAATCCAATATCTAATCCATTCCACTCATGTATATAAATGAGAGATCAAAGTTGTGTGAGTAACTTGATATGATTATGAGCAATAGTTTGTACTCGAAACGTCATCAGTTCATATAACTGTAAACACTGTGCGATTTATCAAAATAAAATCTTATCTATAATGAAATGTAAAAAAAGCCTACATCTCAAGGGAAAGAATGCTAGCAACAGTGCCATCGTCACACACCTCCTTGACAAGATTGATGAGGTAGAGGTCACAACACCCTTTAAAATTATCAACAGGCTAAAGAGTTCAATTCCCTCCAAGTTTGCTGAAACTATCCCTATCATCAAACGCTTGAAACCGAATGTGTGTTCAGAAAGAAGCAGTTATTAGTCTTTCATTGACCATCCTCCTAACTGCAAGTTCTCATCCTATCTTTCATTTGATTTTTTCTTCTTTTCTTTCACGTTCTCCAGTGGAATATAGGGCTTCAAGCTAGTGGCTTGAAGTTTCTGTAGCAGTGTTTTTTTTAATTTTTACAGGATGGGGTTGATAGCCTCATGCCTAGCCTTTCCTATTTACCAGTATTATTTCTGGCTCAGCTAGGTAAAGGAGTGCGTCTGTGGCCGGGGATCGGACCTCGGACCATGTGCATGGTCGGCGACCATCCTAGCCGCTATACCACCGACGCATTACCTTTTATTTGATTAAGTGATGCCAAATATTCCATTCTATATGATTATTATTATTGTTGTTTGGAATAAAGTGATTATTGTTATTATTATCATCACTAAATGCAAGTTAGTTTGAAATTTTTTCTGTACATAAACTTAATAATAATAATAATAATATCTTAAGGCTATCAGCAGATGATGAGAAGCCAGTGAGGTAAATTATTATTATTATTCCCTTGCATTCTGAGTGGATGGAACATAGGGAGGGCTTCAGTAACACAGCTCTATTTTTTTGTTGTGTTTTCTGCCGACCTCTTCAGCTGGCTGGTTCCACGACTGGCCATAATCTCTCATCTCCTCCATCTTGTACTATACTTTCTATCTATAAATCGAAGTCATTGTAAAAAGTATGTTCAGTCACCATTTTGTAACTTACAACTAATTATGTTTGGGGTATACACAGTTGAAAGGAGAGAATCAAAGAAACAAAAGAAAGGAGATCGTATTATCCTCTCTCAAAAAATATGCTCGTTTCGCATATGCCAGTTTACGCCATCTCTGGCATAGACGTGATATCCAGCTGAGGCTGTCGACCAAAGGGCATCTGTATTCCCTGAGCAGCTCGCTCTGTTCTCCTTTATGGCTGTGAGACGTGATGGCCATTGAAAGTGGAAGACATGAACAACCAGGCCAGCTAGCTGTCTCTAATCACAAGTGTCTGCGTTTCATCTCCCGTGTTCCAAGTGGTATAATAGATTAAGCAATATTGAGGAGGTTAGGCGCTGAGCACTAGGTGAGGAGGGTAAATCAATCGACGATGCTGTGAAGTTACATCGATTGAGATAGCTAGGACATGTGTTAGGTATGCCTAGTCTAGCCATCGCCTTCCTCGACGGTCAATGTTAGCTGACATAGGATCAGGCTGGAAAAGAGCCAGCATGTAGTAGTCAAACCAAAACATGGCTTCATCAGTCAACGAAATTCACAAAAGTTATTTTAAGTCTGTCAGCCGAGTAGGGAGATGTAGACTTCCTGACTGGTTGCTTGAGGTACTATGGATGGTGAAAACCAATGACTGGAGACAATTATCGGTAATATGGCTCAAGGTCGTTCTCAATGGCTGATGATGCATCCACTCTTTGTGACTTATAATATTCAATAAAACTAGACGGTTCTCCTATTTTACTATTCTTGTTATCTCATAACTCCGTTTACTGTTTCTCTTGCATTTCTTTTTACTTCCATCTCTTACTTAGTAAGCTGAGTGAAGTGTGACGACTCGAACTGCTGCACACCGGTGCAAAGTTCTACGCTGAAACCAATCAGGTAGTCAGTCGTTCATTCTTCTCTCTTTTCCGGGTTGGGTACTTGGCTAATCAAGGTTTAAGAGTGCGTCAGTCGACAATTGAACCTAAGCCTTCTTCATATTACTTAGCAAGCAATCACCAACACAACACTGAACCAAAAGACGACTTCTTCTTACTGATGTTTTGTAAAACAGAAGAAAAAACTGGTAAAAAGCAAACTAACAGCTTTAAAAATATGAATTTATGAATTTTTACATCATGGAAAATACTGAATCACCAGTATGCATATGAACATATTGGAGGTTCTTTTTAACATCAGTAATATATACGCATTCATAAGAAATTTTAACAAAAAATGCGTTATAGAAAACCGATTGGGCAAAACCAAGAAACATAATGATGATATAAAAAAAGAGGGGGGTTCAGGAGTTTGAAACTTTCACAGATGATGTCGCTTTCATTTTTAAAGCGTGTAAACGACCCAGCCGGTAGCCTGCATCATACCAAGCACGTGCTATAGGATCAATTTTGGGAAAATTTGCTCCTTCTGTTGTAAAAACAGGCTGTGATGATGCGTAAGCCGGCTGAGCATTGAATGAGCTGTATTCACTAAAAGAAGGAACAAGTGAAGAAAAAAAGGATAGTTTGTGTAGCATATTTGAATAAAGCAAGGAACAAAAGTAGTTTGTGCAGAATAAAATAGTACTATAGTTGTTTATTTCGTTGGCTTGTCATCAGCTGGTTACAGCCTTAAGATATTATTATTAAGTTTATGTTTGGTGAGAGATGTCTGCAAGACAAAATTGTAGACAACAATTTACGTCAATGTTCACGTCTCGAATCAGGGTCATGAGAAAAATAAGAACAAAGCCTAACCTGGGGAACTCAACAACCAATCACAGTAGACTTAGCGTGGGCGGAAACGATTAGCAGACATATCAACAGCTGTCTAAGAAACGGCAAAAAACAGATGACAGAATAACCTTCAGCAGGAAAACAACCAATCAGAAGACGTTGCTTCTCTGCTAACAATAACGCTAATAATAATGTACATAAAAATCTATAAATAATATCTGTTGATTTTCTCAGTAAACAATCTGTTGTCTGGCCCTTGTTTTCTGTTGTTACATATGTACAGAAACAATGTTACAATTCTTGCAATTATTACATAAAATCAGTTGACAGAAGACTCCAAACTTAATGAACAGCGCTAAGAAAATTATGCTTACATAGTTTGTAAACGGAGAGTTCAAGACCAAACAAGAAATCGAAGTATGCATACAATGGTAAAGGAGAGTTATTCAAGTAATTCAAGGCAAAAGAGGTGAAAGCCAGAAATTACGTAACCAGACAAAGCAGAGAATAAAGACATTCAGTTATCAGGATGGTAGAAGTTAGAATTCACGGACCATTGAACTAAGACACAGTAGCTACCTAAATAGCCTGCAAACTCGCCTTGTATAGTGGGAAGACCCTGAGTTCGAACCCCAGTGGTGCTGGGTGCATAACGCTGAAAAATCCGAAGTTAGGACGAAACAACTGGCTTTTTTGATTTTCCAATGGTTCTCTTTCTATCTCTTTAGCTAACTGATGTCAGCTCGTAACGAAACCTGTAATAATGGTTATATCAAGGAGGCCATATAACAAACAAAATGGAGTTTGATCTATACGATTATACATACTTGAATATTGAACTATACATACAAAAATAATACTTGTGCACTGTTGTAGAGTGTAATTCTATTATGGGTAAATTTTATTTTGATAAAGTCCTACAGTGTTATACAGTAATGTTTACTGATGACCACGTTTCGAGCACAATTTATTGCTCATAATCATATCAAGGTAATCACACGACTTCCTAACTTCATTTATATAGTTCGATTGTTTTTCACTTGATTTGATTGGTAGTAGTATTTTTCATATTTCCGGTATGAGTGATGAATCATTCCTATTGCATGTGTTGGGTGTAGACTCGATGAACAAGGATTCAGTAATCAACCTCTCTCTCTACCTACTTAGATTACTTTTTAGAATTTGAACCCTCTCCCACCCACCATATTGTGTGGTTGTGTGTTAATCCATGTAGTGCAGTCGCTGAGCTTTTTTTCTAAATTACTCACCTCCTCGGGGTCAACCATTCTACACTTGGCTGAACTCTTATGTTTCAACTATCTGACTACCCCTGACCTACTACTTTGATCTATATGCTTGACCTCATTCACAGTCATTGCAGGGTATTTTGTAAATTATATTATTTTGTCTAATTGAGTCAACTGGATCCTTTAACCTACACAGCTTGTCCCTGAATGAGTTTGTAGGTTTAAATGCCAATCTAATTCCTGCTTTATTTAGAATTCTATGTAGGGTCTCAGATGTCCCCTCTTTATATGGTATAACTGTGGATGACTTATATTCTTTCTTATTTAAGTTATTATTACTAGTTTCACAATTATTTTTATTTTGTTTTTGGCCTTTAATGATCTTCCTAATGAATTTTAAAGGATAGTTATTTAACACCAACGTCTCTTTTATCTGTTTTATTTCATCATTTAGGTCATTTTTGTGCTACTTAATGCCATTGCTCTAAATTGTGCTCGAAACGTCATGAGTAAACATTACTGTATAACACTGTGAGACTTTATCAAAACAAAATTTACCGATAATGAATATTGAACCAATTATAACGACAGCACTCAAGCAGTAGTAAGTACTTTAATAGCCAAGGTGATCTAAACTCAAAATTTAATGGAGAAGATTTGTATGTAGCTCAAGTGGATGATTTTGATGTAGTGGTGTACTCTGTGCTGAATGGTCTACTTACGACGCTTTCATTGCCATAATCTAGGCAACATCTTCACAGCGTACTTCAATACCCATCAACTGAATCAAAGGCCTCCAAGGAAAACACAAAGAAAATCATCTTACCATACATATGTAAAGAGTGTCTCAGAATTCATTGCAAGATTTATTCAAACCATTAGGAATTGACGTCACACAAAAACCAACAAACCAATCAATCAAATCCCTATAAACCAACACTTGAATATCGATGAGATGCTCACTGGCGACTTACGCTATTCAAGTAGGTAGTTACCTGGGCTGGTTCTAGTGGCATTTCGTGACCAACAGGGTGAAGCAGGTCGGGTGTGAGGACAAATACTCGCCACGAGAGACATTGGCTAGCGGTCGCGCTATGTCGTGAATTGACAGAAGTTAGAATTCATGGGCCGATCATTGGGTCGGATCCCAGTGACTGAATGGTCTACGAGCTCACTAGCCTTGTGACCAGAAGGTCCTAGATTCAAACCACTATGGTGGGCGAGTACTTCTGTAGAGTCTCCAGTACTCCCAGCTGGTTTTCCAATGGTTCTCTAACCGATGTCAGCTCATGATGAAATCCTGTAACCAATCAATCAATTCCCTACAAACTAACACTTGAAAATCACTTCACTCAGCTGGCTCTTTGACAAACAAAAGACTCAACAGCGACAAAAGATATAATCAACATCATTTACAAAACAAATTGCAATGACTACGACAAACATTACATTGGCCAAAAAGAACGCTCTCCCACCCCACCCCCTATTAAGTCTTCACATCCATGATCAAAAACTATCCGTCAAAAGTCATGACATCCACTTCCCCCCTTAGTCATGTCACTCACTGCATACAGATAAACATGGACATCATTCCGACTGGGACAACGTTGAAATATTAGGCAGAGGAAGCATCCAGAACACCAGAGAATATTTAGAAACCTGGTATTCAAGTGAATCGGGGCAGCTACAGGGCACATTAACATAAATAAAATCTCATACACGAAAAGTTAAACTTCAGATCAAGAAAACAATCAATAAATAATAAACAAATAGATCAGAGGGTGTAAAAAACAGACAAAAGCAACCAATCACATTTAAGGTCATCAAGAGAGATAACTAATAAACTCGTGGAGAAATTTAAAAGCTCAATTCATCAATTTGCAGCATGCACTTAAGATGTAAGGCAATAAAAGTTTCAGAAATAAACCATCATCCAGTTCAGGGTACACAACTAACTAACTGCATCAAGAACTAAAAATGAAATATCTGTAGTGTGAATAATATACATGTATATGCTTTTTGAATTAAGATGGATGTTTGTATACAAGTTTATGAGTTCATATGAGAAACAACATTTAATCCGGTCACAAGTGTATACCATCCTTAATATGATGAGTACGATATGCTTTTTTTTTTAAGAATTTAAACTGTTATTTGTTTATTATTTATGCACTCAAACGAAATAGTGTACTCATGTTATGAAACTATACATCCGGCTAAGAACAGATAGAATATAGAAATGAGGACAAATGTTCGTTAGCTGAGCATAAATATAGAAAAGACGTAGTAGAGACAGAATATAATTGTTGCATAACGAGCCGACACATCAGTTAGAGAACCATTGGAAAACCACCCGTAAGTACTAAACATCCACCTGTTTCGTACTAATTTCAGACTCTTCATCAGTACACACCTGAGCTCGAAACCCAGGACTTACCGGTTACAAAGCGACCTCATAGACCATTCAACAGATATGCTATGACCCAACCCAAATGGCAGGCTCATGAATCCTAACCTCTGCCAATTCACAATGCATATGCAGTGCGTAACCATCCATCAGCCAGCGTTATAGGCAAATAACTATTCACTTGCCTAACTTCAAGGAACCCGCTGGTCACGACTTCTTACAAGCACTTCAAGTAATTTATTGTATACAGTCAGTTGCTTGTGTTGGTCCGCAGGGATCATGAACAAACCTGTAAGGTATGAAATCCCTACAGACGAAAGCTTGGTAGGTATAACATTGTATTCTTGTGTGTGTGTGTGTGTGAGTGTAGAAGCATAATAAGCCAACCGACAGTTAGCCGCTAGTATCCTCTAAGAACCCATTTATATTATCATTTGTCTTGTGATTGGCCAACAATCTGGTAAGCCAGAGTAAACACTGCAGAAACCTATATTCTCTTCCTAATCTCTGAATAATACAATAATTAGTCATTGGTATTGTGTATCAGACGTTTATTTGTTTCTATCCGCCCAAATATTATATTATCGAACTCATCCAACAGCTGGGTGTACATGACAATACCAGGTGTCAGGAGATCCACAAAGGAAAACCCGGAGAGGCGTTTGAAGTGAATACAGAAGTAAGACAAGGCTGCTTACCTGTTAGTATCGATGATATTCTTAAATTGTGGTGGACTGGATTAGGCCGCAGACTGTGCACAGGGTGTGAGAAGACAGGAATACGTTGGACAGACTGATACGAAGACTTTAGAAGATCTGGATTTCGCGGAGGATGATTCATGTCTTATGTCATACAGACTTGTAGGTGAAAGCCGACAAGTTGGCTGAAGAGGCTAGCAGCGAAGACACGACTCCAGGTAAACACAGAGAAGACGGAGGTAATGAAGATAACAGCCAACCAACAGCGGCACCAACAACCAGCACCAACCACAATCAATGGGAGAAATTTGAAAGAGGGTTACTTCCTTCACTTATCTAGGCAGCTAGCGTCGTTCCAACCACAGGCAATCGGAACGCATGAAGATGTCAAAGCAGGCCAGAATCTTATAGGCGAGATACGCGTTTGGAAATCTTCTGCACTCCACCTCAGTATAAAGAATAAGACTTGGATTTTCAACACCAATGTCAAGTCAGTCAGTGATTTTATATAGGTCAGAAACTTGGCCAGCGCGTTGCGAAAAGCGTTGTAGACTTCTATCTACAGCTGCTCACTTCGCTGGCTCCATATTGAAGATTGAATGGCCAGTCGGTCAGTAAGAAAAAAATTTGCAACAAGCCAACAGGCAAGAGCTGATTGCGAACCCAGGACTTAATCGTTACAAGATTGGTGATCCCGTGGACCATTAAGTCACTGGGGCCCGATCCAATGACCAGTCCATGAATTCTAACTTCTGCCTATTGATGACAAAGCGCGATCACTTCGCAATGTCGTTTTTGATCAGTTACTGCCTAACCTTCAACCTGCTGCACCCTACTGATCACGGCTTCCCACTAAAACCCCAGGTCACCCCTTCCTCCCTACTTCAAAGGTTAGATATCTTGCCACTAACATCTACTAGTTATTTGTTTTGATAACCTTTAACCTCTTAATTTCACCCATCCCCCACCGTATACATAAAACTGATTAATTAAAATAATCATTTGATTGGTAAAACGTTTTGATGTAAAAAACTATATATTAGTAGTGTGGAGCTGATATGTATCATATATATATATATATATATATATATATATATATATATATGTTTGGTGCTTTTTCTTTCTGTTGCTCTCTTAGTCTGTGACCATTTCACTTTGATGAAGCTGTCTCCTTTAACAATGTATATTCCCCTTATATTATATATAATATGTGTGTTTGTTGTCATGTCTGCTATATTTTGCTATGTATATGTGGATCGATATCATTATTATAATTAGCCAATCATGTTAAGACTGTCTATTGATTTGTTCACTTTGAATATTCGCCCACACACTTGTCGGACATTCACATATTTTTGCTCTCACACTATTGTGTGATATACTTGATTCTCCTTGTGTTTGGAAAATAGAAGTATCATCGCAAACCTAGTGGTCTTCTGATTTCCGTCTTTCTTGCGTCTGGACTATTAAATTCTCGACCAGTACATAAAAATAATTTGGCGACGAGTACATAATAGGAGCCAACCGATGATAAGGAACTAATTGAAAAGGAGTGCATATTTCTTCGCTCTATCCGTTGTTTTGTTCTAAAAAGATTTCTTGGTCAATGGTGGCCAGTTTGAATCCCATTCCGCTAATATATATATATATATAAGCCTAGATAACTGGGCAGTATTCTACAGGTTTAATCATGAGCTGACATTATTTCAGAGGATCACAGTGGAGAACAAGCATGTGTTTCGTCCCAGTCTGGGATTCTTCATCAGCACCCTCAAGAATCCACCGCGATGCGAATTCATGATTATCTCCCAGTTGCAAGGCGAGGTCGTAAACCATTCGGCTACTAGGACCAAATCAAATGGTCTATATAATATAGCTCATAGCCTGATAGATAAGTAAATTACTAAATCAGAAGTAATCTGTTCCAAGTGACTGATAATTCAGGTAGGTAGGTAGTTACCTGGGGTTCTACTGGTTAATTGTGACCAGTAGGGTGCAGCAGGTCAGGTGTGAGGAAAAACATTCGCCAAAGAAATTGGCTAGCAGTCGCGCTATGTGGTAAAGCGGCAGAAGTTGAAATTAATGGGCCGATCATTAGATCGGGTCCCAGTGGCTGAATGAATGGTCGATGAGCACGCTAACCAGAAGGTCCTGGGTTCGAACCCCTGTGGGGTGGGTGAGTACTTATGAAGAGTCACAAACTAGGCTAACGAAACAGCTGGCTGTTCAGTACTTTCTGGTGGTTTTCTAGGTGTTCTCTAACCGATGTCAGCTCATGATGAAATCCTGTAACCAATCAATTAAATCCCTACAAACCAATATACTTGAAAATGATAACCACTCAACACTTTAAATTACCTTGAATAAGGCAACTGAGAAAATAGGTGCTCTGGAGGATTTACACACGGTGGAATCCAGTTCAGATTACAGGTGAACTGTTCATTGGGTGTTTCAGACTCGACAAAATCAGCAACTTCATTCTGTTCATCATCTTTAGTAGAAGAAATCTGTAGAAATATTACAAATAAAATAATGTTAATAATAGCTTTAACAAAGAGCAACCACAACAGCAACAAACACTCACAAATGAGACTTGAAATGAAGAAACTGAAAGATGGACGTAAATGCATAGATGCACATACTACTGATTAATATGAAATAAGTACTCGGATACTACTCACATCAACGACCAGTAGTGCTTACTAGTCAAATCAAAGTGATGCAAAAGACTAGACGGCAATTTCCTTTGTTTTGCGACCGAGTTTTTCAGCGATGTAACAAATTTGACTCAGATCACAGAGGTTAATCAGTTCAAACCATCCGATTATGGGATAATTTATTTGGTTAAACTGGTAACAAAATTGCAAATTTGAAAAATAAACCACATACAGAAACTAGACATCAGTGGAACTGCAGAGGGAGTCATGATACAATTCTTGTAGAGCCGGTTAGGCTGCAAGATTCAATAATAACAGTTTCATTCCGCACATGTAGTAATACGGTATTGCATCTGATTTCCTCATTGCAGGGTCTGTCTGTCTGTTTTCGACATAGAACTTTGCACAAATGTGCGGAAGTTCAAGTCGCCACATTCCGTGTAGCACGCGAAGCAAGAGAAGAAAGTACAAGAAAAGCATAATAGAAACAGTGAGCAGAGGTGTGAGACAAAGGAGTAATAAAGAAATACAAAACAGTTTCATTGGAGATCATAAGTCACAAGGAGTGGATGCATCTGCGCCACTGAGAACGATTTTGAGCCATGTCACCAATTGTTTCCAACCATAGATTTTTACCGTCCCGAGGACCCCAGCCTGGAAGTCTACACCTTCCTACGTGGCTTAGACCAACTGTTGTGGATTTCATTGACTGATGCCAAGTTTTTGTTTGACCGCCGCTAGCTTTTTTCCAGCCTGACCCTATATCCGCTAACATTGCTCGTCGAGGGAGGCGATGACTTGGCATACGTAACACATGTCCTAACCATCTCAGTCTTTGTAGCTTCACGACTTCGTCGATTGATTTCCCCTGTTTACCTAGAACTCTACGCCTAACCTCCATGTTGCTCACCTTATTATGCCACTTTACACGGGAAATAGAACGCAGGCACCTATGATCAAAGACAGCTAGTCTTTTCATGTCTTCCACTCTCAGTGGCCAGGTCTCACAACCATAAAGGAGGACGGAGCGGACTGATGAGCAGTACACCCGCCCTTTGGTCGATAGTCGAACATCTCGTCTACGCCAGAGTCGGCGTAAACTAACAAATGCGAAACGAGCCCCTTGTATTCGTGCTGAGATTTCGTCAGAGATCAACCCGTTGGGGCTGATGGTACTTCCCAAATAAGTGAAGCGGTCAACGTGCTCTACCACTTCACTTCCTATTTTTAAACTAGGCGTCGATGTAGTCCAGTCCTGTAACATCATCTTGCATTTGGCGGGAGCGAATCGCATGCCAAACATTCGTAGATTGCGGCTCAAGGTGTTTAGAAGACTCTGCATTTCGTCAGCGTCTTCGCCTAGAAGGACTATATCGTCTGCATATTCCAAGTCAACGAGATTATTCCCAGGTAGCAAGTCAATCCCTGAGTCGCTGAAGTCACCTAGGGTTAAGTCCATTAACACATCTATGATGAAGTTGAATAGAAAAGGAGATAATGGGCATCCTTGACGGACACCACTGGTCGTCATCAGTTCAGATGACAGCTCGCCGTAAGCCCTCACCTGGCTGTATGAGTACGAATAGAGTGCCTTAATCAGTGCAATATATTTTCTCGGAATTCCCTTTACAGCCAAGCATCTCCAGAGAACTTCCCGATCGACAGAGTCGAATGCTGCCTTTAGGTCAAGAAATATAATGACTGTTGGACGCCGGTAGGAATGCCTATGTTCTAGAATCTGTCGGAGGGTGAAGATATGATCAATACACCCTCTTCCTGGTCTAAAGCCTGCCTGGCTCTCTCGTGTTTGTGCTTCCCGAGCACCACTCAGTCTACGCATGATTATTGAGCCTAAGACTTTAGATACTATATTAGTCAAGCTAATCCCTCTGTGATTATCACAGGAAGACTTGTCTCCCTTCTTGTATATGGGGATAATCAGTGACTTACACCAACCCGATGGGACTTCTTCTGATTCCCAGACGCTGCCTAGTACCTCAGTTAATCCGGACAGTAAGCTGTCTCCACCGTACTTAAATACCTCTGGAGTCATTCCATCAGGTCCCGCTGCTTTGCCTAGTTTCAGATTGGTGACAGCTTTAGTAACCTCAGTTAGTGACGGAGGACCTGTGTTTATATCCCATTCAGGGAGGTGTTGGATGCTCGGAAGGTTGAGCGTGGCTGTGGGCAAATTAAACTGCTCCTCATAATGCTCTTTCCAACGATCCAGTCGTCTATCCTGGGAGCTAATTATAGTGCCATTTTTTTCCGAGATTGTCTCACTGATGATTTGTCTTCTCCCACCCGTTTCCCTGATGAGTCCAAAGAGTTGCCTGGTGTTGCCTATCCTCAAAGCTTTCTCCATCTCTTTGGCTTTTGTCGCCCACCACTGTTCACGGTCCTTGCGGAGACTTTTCGTAAGTTTCCTCTTGTGCAGCTTTCGCTCCTCATTGAATTCGGAGCTCGCCGGAATAAGTCTTCTAGCATCTATCAGTTCGGATGAGGCGGTGGAGATCCAGTGGTTTTTACTCACCTTTGGGTTTACCTTATTCACAGCTTTTACAGCTGTATCTATGGCTGCCTGGATATTTTTCCAAGCTTCTTCAGGGTGAGCACAGCTGTCGAACACAGATATGTGTTTAGCTAGTTCTTCCTGAAATACGGATTTAGTTTCCTGATCGAGCTGGGGACGTGATGGTTTTACCGCCAGCTGTTTCCTACGTCCGTTCAGTCGTAAGCACACCCGAGCGCGGACCAGTGCATGGTCGGTATCTACGCACGTGTTCCAGAAGGAGCGACAATCTCCTACCGACCCACGCCAACGATAGCTTATTGCTATGTGGTCTATTTGTGTCCAGCGTTGGTTTGATGAAGGGGGTCTCCAAGTCAAACAGTGTCTCTCCTTGTGTTTGAAGTTAGTGCTTACAAGAAACAAATGATTATCAGAGCAGAACTGTAGGAGACGGTCACCGTTGTCGGTTCGCTGGCACGGGACTCCATAGGTGCCACCGACATCCTTCTCAGATTGACACAATTTCCCTACTTGAGCGTTAAAGTCACCAGCTAGAACGACTATGTCTGAGCGTTTAGCCTTTCCACCAAACTAGACAGCTTTTGGTAGAACTCATCCTTCGTTTCATCTGAACTGCAGTCAGTGGGGGCGTAGGCGGAGATTACGAAAAGGCATCGGCGAGTAGTGCAGTCCTTCCTCCTTCTTACTGATCCGTTCAGGCGGACAGCACACATTCGGCTATCTACCGGGATCCAGTCAAGCAATGTCTTTTCTGCCCTAGTACTCAAAGCTATCCCTACGCCAGCTAATCCTCGTGAACTAGCTGTGGCATCTCCTGACACCCTCAAGGTGAATTTTGCAGATTCAACCTGTTGGCCAGGTGGGGTTAGGTGAATAACCACACTTGGGTCTTGTATGCGTGTTTCTGAAACACAGCATACATCAATGGCTCGTGATGCCAGGGTCTTGGCTAGTGATGCTTGTTGTCCTATTTGGCAAAGTGTCCTAACATTAAGAGCTCCTATATGAAATTGGTGGCGCGGCTTTAAGAGGCTGTCGGTGGTGGTTTTTTGGCTTCCATCGTTTTTAGTGGACGCAGAGTGGAGAGGAAGTGGAGAGCTATCAAGTCGAGGGACAATAAGTCAGATAGGGCATTTACATTAATAATACTGTTCAATAAGAAATGAATATCAAATTAAATCAAGTGGAAATATTGACGACAATGTAAGAATGAGGACAAAAGACAGTGCCGTTTTACTTAGAGTTTCTCAGTAATTTGGTAATTTACTGTCTCACACACTTTTCTCATCATATAAAATATTATGCCTGTCAAATGAGGTATTGTAGAGTTTTTGTACTTAGCCGTCCGAGCATACAGTCTCCTATAGTTGCTTCCAGTTCCACCTACCGGATGATCTGCAGGGAGAGAGTTGAGTAAGGAGATGTGTCACAGTCTGACAAGATAATATTTGCGAGTTTTTTGCATGCGTTCACGTGTCTATCTACAAATAGTATTAACGAGTTGGTTTAGCAAAACCCCACTTGCCCTACTGACGACTTCTAGCACCCTTCGCAGTATAACACAATCTTACTTATGTAGCTGAGGAAAAGGGGAACAGTAAAGAAGTAGAGGCGGAGTCTAAGAATTAACACAAATACAAAACATTCAAATTTCACTGTAAACTAAATGTGTTGGCCTTATTAAAAAAACTCTTACTAGATAAAAGGATCAACTACTACTGACGACATTCTCATAAGAAGACAATATATTAGACGAAGTGAAACACTTTCTATTATTGTGGTTGAGAGCTGTCTCCAAGCCAAAATTGGTAGACAGCAATTTACATCAATGTTTACGTCCCGAATTTCGGTCAGGAGAACAAAAACAAGAACAGAGACCAAGTCAACAAACAATCAGAGCAGACTTAGCGTGGGCGGATACGATTAGCAGATATATCACCGGACTGTTTAAGAAACGGCAACGAAGAGATGACGGAATAACCTTCAGCAGGAAAACAACCAATCAGAAGGCTATGTTTTTCTGCTAACAATACTCTATAATTATGTACATGAAAATCTATAAATATGTGTTGATTTTCTAAATAAACGATATGTTGTCTGGTCCTTGTCTTCTGTTGTTACATTTGGTGTCGCTGCCTACCGACAAATGGAAAGCCTATGCCCTGCAGTTTTCGATGGAGACATTGATCTTCAGGTAGGACTTCGAGGCTGTTGCGCAGTTGAGTGGTGTTCAAAATCCGTCAGCGATGAGGCTATCATTTGGAACGCTGCTGGGAGGTCAAACGAAAGCAGCATATGAAAGTGTGAGGCGAAACAATAACGAATGCGCGCCAGGGTCAGAGGCAAACAGTGTCCAAGGTGGGAAGGACTATATATGGTCACTGTGAGACAGTGTCACGTAGATACGATCACAAATGCAAACAGAGAGAAACAGGTGAACGTCAGCGACCGCCGAAATTCCAGACGGCAAGTCAAACAAATAAAGCCACCGAAACCAAGAAGACCAAACCGACTTCAGTCGCAAGTCTATGACGGGGAGATAAGTGTGGTGACAGCTGTCTGCTAGCCAGAATTGGTGGACAGCAATTTACGTCAATGTTTAAGTCCCAAATCTTGGTCATGAGAAAAACAAGAACAAAGACTTTGAGTGGGTGGATAGAATTCGCAGATAGATGATCTGTTGCCTAACCCTGGTCTTCTGTCGTTACACAATTACATTCAAAAAGAGACTTGAATACCTTAACATAATAATCAGGAGAGCGCACTGCAACAGTATGCGATTGCTCCCCGCGTCAGAGTGTGTATAGCAAACTAAGAGTACTTTTGGCGGGAATGAATGGTTCGTACACGCAAGCCACACTGTCTGTTAAACTGTAGAGACAAATCGCGAAGCGAAGATATATCTAAGAAATTCAGCGACAAAACATTTAAACTACGAACATGATGTTGATGCTGTCAAGTAGTAATAATAATAATTTGCTTAATTCCAAAATTGTACTTATTATACAGCCTGAAATTCTCAGTATCTGGTACAATATTACATCTGGAGTAGCGTTCTACGGTCATCCATTAGTCTGCAGAAACCTTAAGAACAAGATCTCGCATGTGACCACTTCTAGGCGTGTATATCAGAGTTCACCTGTTGTTATGGTGCCAGGTATATAGGTCGTTCAATGCGTACCCTACCTAAAAGGGTTCAAGAACATTATCAACCGCGTAGGAAGGTGTAGACTTCCTGGCTGGGGTCACCGGGACGGTAAAAACCAATGGCTGGCGACAGTTGGTGATATGGCTCAAACTCATCGTTCTCAATGGCCAGCGCAGATGCAACCACTCCCTGTGACCTATGATTTCCAATGAAACTATATTTTTCTTCGTTACTCCTATACCTTTGTCTCACACCTCTGTTTACTGTCTCTGTTATGCATTTCTTCTACTTTCTTCTGTTGCTTTGTGTGATACATGGAGGGAGTGTGGCGACTTGAACTGCCGCACATATGTGCAAAGTTCTATGTCGAAAGCAGACAGACAGACAGATCAACCCCATGATTGCAGAAAGGTGGTAGTAGTAGCGGCTCTATAAGGAGTGTAATAATCGAATACTTTGTCAACCAACACTGGTCATTTCATGTCAACAAACGCCTCCTTCTTTAAAGTAATCTGCAAAATGAAGAACAACCTGCAAAATGCAATAGGCTTTCGTCTCTTTTACATTGCTGAAGCTCTAAGAAAACCACAGTTATACATAAAAAGGAAAACTAATTAACCATTTATACTAACAGTGGCAACAACTATGTTGATATATCTAATGACTTGATTTTTGTGTCCTTTAATGAAAACAAAACACGTATGTAGTTCACGGAAGAGTCCCTTTTCTCCGGCCAATTCATTCACACTTAGCTGTACAATCGCAAATATATATGTGGGTTATTTTGTATGCACGTGAACAGTAAGTTTGTCAAACCAAAATACAATTGGTTATGGTTATTTCAACTAAACAGGTGAAGATTGGTAATTACAGTTACGTAATGCAAAGTCAGTCAAGAAAATTGGGTGCTAATGAAATTAGGGAAGTAACAAAGGTGATGAGTTGTCACGAACAGTTGCTAAAAAGACTCTCAACAAACGTTTCCTTCAAAGTAATCAACAGAGTCAAGAATAACCTACCAAAGGCAATA
This sequence comes from Trichobilharzia regenti, assembly GCA_944472135.2. Taxonomy (NCBI): domain Eukaryota; kingdom Metazoa; phylum Platyhelminthes; class Trematoda; order Strigeidida; family Schistosomatidae; genus Trichobilharzia; species Trichobilharzia regenti. The sequence continues at coordinate 46,743,328 of OX235268.1, forward strand.
CGGTTTCGTCTTCATTGTATCGCTGAAGCTGTGGCCATTCACATAATAAAAACCGGAGCTAGGCATACAAAAGAAAATTACTCAACCACTTATATTCTCATGGTAACAACTTTGTTGATTTTGATGACTTAATTTTATTTGTTCACCTATTCTTTAGCTGCTTATAATTCTTCTATACATTTGGAACTCTTACGTAATCTCGTATTCTCTACTTTGTTTCTATGTGTGTAACTCAATCATCAAACTATCTATTTTATTAGGTAACTTCTTTTTTAACAACTGATCGTGACAACTCATCACCTTTGTTACTTCCCTAATTTCATTAGCACCCAATTTTCTTGACTGACTTTGCATTACGTAACTGTAATTACCAATCTTCACCTGTTTAGTTGAAATAACCATAACCAATTGTATTTTGGTTTGACAAACTTACTGTTCACGTGCATACAAAATAACCCACATATATATTTGCGATTGTACAGCTAAGTGTGAATGAATTGGCCGGAGAAAAGGGACTCTTCGATGAACTACTTCTTTTGTTTGCTTGTTTGTTTCTCTAACTTTTGTATTTGTAATTCCATTATGTCCTTCACGTGTATGTACATTCTGATTACAACTCATTTATTATATGGTTCATTTTATTGCGTAATTATGCGTAATGCACTTAATCAACTTCGTTTATGCATTGACAACGCATCACTTCTACCGCCTCTTGCTAATTATCTTCACCCCACGCCAAAGTTACAATTTGATTATTGATCACATTTTTTAAAAATATTTTGATGACATAAGCAACAACTCGAACTAATATTTTATTATTTTTATTTTTGATCACAGCTTGATTCGACACAGTATTTTTGGTACAAGTGTGGAATTTTCAGCGTGGATATCGGTAGCCCAAAATTCACAGGCCGACCATAGACATCAAGTGCGCGTCGGCGTGGGCTCGAACCCCGGACCATGTGCATGGCCGGCAAGAGTCCTAACCACTATGTCTAACAAAGCTAATGTACACAAATACACATACAAAAATAATTATATATAATTTCGATTGTGAATGGTGAAAGAGAAAATGATTCAGTGCAAAGACGGACAGGAAAAAGAGACGCTGAGCTCAACTTACACAGCACTCGACAAAAAAGTGAAAAAGAGTGCTAGGAAGGACAAAAGACGATTCTACGACAACCTCGCCACTGAACCTGAGAAGGCAGCAGGCAAAAGGGACCTGAGGACACTATATCAGATAACCAAATCGCTATCCGGGAAGGGATCAACACAAACGAAACCTATAAAAGACAGCCAAGAGAACCCAATTACCAAGAAGAAAAACAGATTAAACAATGGGCGGACCACTTCAAAGGACTCTTGAACCGACCATCACCTGCAACCAGTCCAGAAATACCAACAACAGCGCAAACACAACTGCAAGTTGACCCAATCCTCCAACGAAAGCCGAAGTCTTGAATGTAATCAGGTTTCTGAAAGCTGGAAAAGCAGCTGGACTAGATGGAATACCCCCTGAAGCACTGAAAGCGGACCCAGAGACTACAGCAGACATGCTGACTCAATTATTGCAAAAGGTCTGGAAGGAGGGAAAGGCGCCTACTGACTGGATGGAGGATAGGTTACCTCGTGAAACTACCAAAGAAGGGAGACTTACACCTCACTCTGCAAGAACTGGCAAGGAATCATGCTCCTGTCGACACCAAGTAAAATCCTGAGTCGTATCATCCTGGGGAGAATAAACGACGCACTGGAGACAGAACTCTGACCAGAACACGCTGGCTGGATTCAGGAAAGGCAAATCATGTTCTGACCAGACTGCAACTCTACGCATCATCATCATAGAACAAAGCATGGAATGGAAATCAAACCTCTACCTCAACTTTATAGACTTTGAGAAGGCCTTCGACAGTGTTGATCGTGAAGTAATTTGGAAATTACTCGAGTACTACGGCGTACCCCAAATATTCATCAACCTTATTCAACAGCTGTACGACAACGGTACATGCCACGTGATCCACAACGGAAAACTCAGAGAGGCGTTTGGAGTAAACACAGGAGTCAGACAAGGGTGATTATTATCCATCACCAATGATATTCCTAATTGTGGTGGACTGGATTATGCGTCAGACAGCGAGAGGGAAACGAGAAGACAGGGATATCCTGGACAGACAGACGTGGAGAACCCAGAAGACCTGGATTTCGCGCGTGGATGATTTATGTTTGATGTCACACACAATCGAAGACTTACAAGCGAAAACCGACAAACTGGTCGAAGAAGCAGCCGGAGAAGACAGGACTCCAAGTGAACATAGACAAGGCGGAGGTTATCAAAATAACCAATCAACAACAACAGCAGCAACATCTAGTGTCAATCACCATCAACGGGAGGGATTTGAAAGAGGTTACTTCATTCACTCACTGATCTAGGGAGCATTGTCTCAACTACAGGCAGTTGGAACGGACGAGGATGTCAAATCGAGCGAGAATCGGGAAGGCTAGAAACACATTTATCAACCTGAAACAACCAATCTGGTAATCTTCGTCACTCAGCCAGCATCAACAACAAAATTCAGTCGGATTTTCAATACAAATAACGTCAAGTCAGTCAGTTCTTCTATACGGATCAGAAACTTGACGGGCGGGTGGGTCACAAAGAATATTTCCAACAGCCTGTTGCAGACCTTCATCAACCAACAACTGTCTTCGCTCTATGCTGAAGATCAGATGGCCGGATCGGAAAGAATCACCAACAAGAAACTATGGGAACAAGGAAAACAAGAACAGACCGATCGCCCAACAAATATGCAGGAGAAAGTGGAGATGGATCGAACCCTCGCTGAGGAGACCGCTAGGTGACATCGCGCGCGCGTCAGGCCATTGCTCGAGTGGAACCCGAAAGGGAAGCGGCGTTTGGGACGTCCGTGCAAGGGTGACATGGAGGATATCGTGTGAAGAGGAGTTGAAACAGTATGGACTAACATGGATGCAAGTGAAAAGTACAGCAGAAGGAAGACAGAAGCAAGTGGAGATGTGCAGTTGAAGCCCTATGCTCCACTAGGAACCCCAGGGAGCGATAATAATAATAGTCGATTGTGAAGCTAAGTGTGAATGAATTCGCCGCAGAAACAAGAGACTCTTTGCTGAACTACGCATGTGTTTTATTTTTCAATAATGTCTAGATGGAGATTATTCATGATTCTATATTTAACTCACGTAAAAAGAAAAGTATTATATGTTATAAGTAAACAAAATTGATAACAATTAGAGAACCATTGGAAAACCAACTCAGAGTACTGGACAGCTGTTTCGTTAGGCTAGTTTGGGACGCTTCATCACTACGTACCCACCGGGGTTCGAACCCAGGACCTTCTGGTTACAAGGCTAGCGAGATCGACGACCATTAAGCCATTGGGATCGGATCCAATGGTCCATGAATTCTAACTTCTGCCAATTCATCGACCATTGGATCGGTTCTCAGTGGCTTAATGGTCTACGAGCTCGCCTTGTAGAGTCCCAAACTAGGATTAGAGAAACAGCGAGGATTTATACATCCTTTTTAAATTAGCAGCTCCTCATCATCGGCTGGCTTTACACTACTAATGTATAGTTCTTAACATGGACATTTTTTACCAATCAAGTGCCTATTTTAGTTAATCAGATCTACGTATGTGTAGGTGAAGTAGGTGAAATTAAGAAGTTAAAAGTCATCAAAGCAATCAACTAATAGATGTTAGTAAAAAGCAAGATATCTAGATTCTCAAAGAGGGGTGAAAATCAATTAATTACGAAATCCAAAAAGGTCAATTCTCAGACATTAACCAACCAATACTCAGTTCAAGAAATCAAAACAAATTGGCCTGTTTCGCCTCTTCCATGTGTATTTACCAGTTTCACTGCTTGTGAGTAGTTAATTACATTGGATGTATGATAATCGAATTCCTAAACACTTCCTATCTTGGTTTGACAAAGGCCTGAATAAAGCTATACTCACCTCGCTACTATCTCATCTCATCGATACTAAAAAGGAAATTTATACAGTCCCTTTCTTTCCATGGTCAACTATATAATATATATTAAGTTTTAGGAACGATGTCTTCACCTCCTCTTGTAAGAATCTTCTGTCTTTGTTATTTTATTATGATTACAATTCTCCGTAGTTTGGTTTGTAAGGGTTAGTTATGTTTTTACGAGTTGATCACGGACTGATATCAATTAGAGAACCATTGAAAACCAGTCAGGGAGTACTGGACAACTGCTGTTTCATCCTACTTTGGGAATCATCGGCAGTACGCACCCACCACCAGGGTTAGAACCCAGGACCTTCCGGTTACAAGGCAAGCTCATAAAAACATAACTAACCCTTACAACAAACCAAACTATAGAAAATTAATCTGATGCTCGCTAGTGACCAGTAGCTACATGATGGAGGTTCCTGCAGTGAGTTCTAGTGAGAAGTCGTGACCAGTGACGTCCAATTAGATGTCACGTGTGTGGATGGATGTCCCACCAACGACAATGATTGGGGTCGCGCTAAAATCACGAACTGGTAAACGTTGGAATTCATGAGCCATTGAATCGGGTCCCGGGTTCGAATCCCAGTGGATGCGTACCGCCGATGATTCCTAAACTAGGATGAAACAGTAGCTGTCCAGTACTCCCTGGTTTTCAAACTGATATCGATTAAAGTGCTAGTTAACTCTATTAACTTGTTTGTATTTTACGTAAATCTTCTGAGTCATCCTATTCTTCTTAGTCATCATGGCTATTTTACAAATTTCCTGATTAGGAAATAACTCGTTGCTAAACTCAACGAATCAAATGAACTTGAACTCCGTAATTAAATAATCCATTAAATTTTCACTCCTCCTTCAAAACTTAAATATCTTGCTTCTGATTAATATCGATCAGTTCATTGGTTTGATCACTTTTTAAAATACACTTTTGAAAATATTCACCTTCAATCGAATTGACGATAACATGAATTCATAAAGTGGAAACTAAGTTGGCAGGTGACAGTTACTTGACTAAAGTCCTCAAGGACAGTGACAATCAGCAGTGGTTGTAGAAAATTTTTACTGAAATCACTAAATGTCTTTCAGAATTATGTAGACGTGTTTGTTATTTTATATTTATTTATACAAGTGATTCTAGAGAATTTCACTGGTCTCTGTTCTGTCCCATTTGAATATGTTCCACAGTAGTACTTTAATGCCAAAAGATAAGAGAATTGGTGAGGAACGTTTGCTAATGAAAAACACACAACATACTTATACATTTCCAGTCACATTAAAATATAGCTACGTCAACGGACAATAAAATTATTTTGATTGGTTGGCGATTGACTTAAAATTAAACAATGAGACGAAGAGTTGTCCAATGAACATAGAGAAAACAGAGGTGATGAAGATTCCTGGAGAAAAGCAACAGCTACAGAAACAGACAACAATCTACATAATTGAGAGGAATCTAAAAGAAGCCACACAAGTGAACGGATATCATGAGGATATCACAGCGAGGATCTGGAAAGCAAGGCAAGCTTTTCTTTCTATCAAGTCTGTGTGGAGATCAACAGCCCAATCAACATGAAAAACAAGACGCAGATTTTCAATTCCAATGTGCAGTCAGTGCTACTTACTACAAGGATTAGAGACTTGGCTCGTACTTCGAACAAACTACAGAGCTTCATCAACAGCTATCTTCTCTCAATACTACTACTCAAGATCAGATTGCCGGTCAGAAAAGATCAGAAACAGGGAGGGATCTCTGGCAAAGACCAAACCAACCCAGCAGGAACCAATTGTGCAACAAATATGCAACAAGAAATGGAGGTGGATCGGAGGCCATACTCTGAGAAAACAAACCATCACCGAGTGACATCACACGCCAGGCCTTCGCTCGAGTGGAAACCGAACGGGAAGCGGTGAGTTGGTTGTCAGTGCGAGGGTTAAAAGAAGGAAGTGATGTGAAAAGGAGATGAAAACATGTGGGTGGTAGACGTGGAGGCAGATGAAAACATTGGCAGAGAACCGAACGCAATGGAGACGTGTGGCTGAAGCCCTGTGTTTCTCTAGGAACTAAAGAAAATAATAATATAAATACAACGTGTAGACTAAGTCTAGATTTGAGGAGGAATAAACACGTACATATTACTTATATATCTTGTTAGTAGCACACACCACAGTAGCAGTAGTCGTATTATTAGATTTATGTTTATCGCGTTTTGTGCGCTGTGTCAAAATGTAATAAAATTGGAAATAATACCTATTTGTACAAATGTCTACATAAATCCGCCTATCTGTCTCACTGTCTGGCACAGAGGTAAAATATTTCAGGATTTAGAATAAAATGATAATAACATTTATGTGAAATCAATAGTACAAATTACAGTATAAATAGAACGTGTGGGCACCATGGTATATATATATATATATATATATATATATATATATATATATATATGATATCATTCCATATGTAGATAATTTTATTTCATGTGATACACAGAGTATATTACACAACTTGTCGATTATTTATTGATTAGGGGGGTAATAAATTATGATCGAAACGTCATCTACTTATATCAAAGAAACTAATCTAATATGGAAGTGTATTACGCGTATGATGGAGAAGATTTGTAGCTCAGATGAATGATTTTGATGTGGTTGGGTTCTTTGAGCTGGATAGTTAATTTGCGAAGTTTTCATCGCCTCAACACTAGGCAACATCTTCACAGCGCATACTTCAATTTGTTGAAGTGAGTTTTTAGATTTCTTCACGAATTTATGAATCACCTCTCCTGGTGACGCGTTGGAGAAATCTAAAATCTCACTTCATCGAATTGAAGTATGTGCTGAAGATGTCGCCTAGTAGCAGAGCGATGAAAGCCTCGCAAATTAACTATCCAGCTCAGAGAACACAACCACATCAAAAAAGTGTATTACGTATCAAGTAGAATAGAGACAGGACTGGACTACATTGGTTTCAAGCTTAAAGATAGGCAGGAGTGAAGTAGTTAGTGGAGCGTGTTAACCAAATTCACTTATTTGGGAAACTGCATTAGCCAACACCAACAGGTTGATCATTAACGAAATCTCAACATGGATAGAAAAGGCTAGTTTGTCTCATGCCAACACTTACACCTTCTCTGGCGTAGTACACGTGAAATACAGTCGGCTGTCGGTCAAGGGAGGTGTGTTACTGCTCAGAAGCTCGCTCACTCCTCCTTCTCCCCCTTTATGGCTGTGAGCCAGCCAAACATGATCACTGAAAGTGGAAGACATCCAAAGTCGGCTTAGCTAGGTGCTTTTGATCATAGGTGCCTGCGTTCTATCTTCCGTGTTAAGTGGCATGAAACAACAGAGTGAGTAATATTGAGGCAAGGTGTCAGTCGAGTGCTAGTTAGGCGGGAGGGAAATCAATAGATGAGGTTGTGAAGCTACATGGATTGAGAGAGATGGTTGGGATATGTGTTACCCATGCATTCCCCCTAGCCATCGATCCCTCTACCAGACAACGGATAATGTAAGTTGCTGACATAGGGTCGACAAGGTTGTTGGGAAAGAGCTAGTGGTTGGTGGTGAAACCAAAACATGGCGGCATCAGTCAATGAAGTCCACAACACTTAGTTTAAGCCATCCAGACAGCTACATAGGATTCTGAGAACCGATGGGTGGAGACAGTTATCGATGATATGGCTCAAAATCGTTATCAACAGCTGGTGCAGATTTAATAATATTCAATAAAACTCTATTGTTCTTCTGTATTACTAACTCCTCTTTATCTCTCACACTTCTGTTTATTATCTCTTTTGAATGTTTCTTTACTCTCTTCATTTGCTTTGTGTCCTATACGAAGGGAATGTGGCAGCTAGAACTGCCGTGCATCTGTGCGAAGTCCTACGTTGACACTAGTCAGTCAGTCAGTTTTATCAGATATGCATCCCGATAGACTCGGAAACCATTTTGCACTCCTTTTTTTGCTGTTTACATGCACAATGTCTAAGTCCGTAATTCAGCCATACCAAGCAGACAGATAAGTCCTTGTAAAATGTTTCCCCTGAATAACCTTCACATTTTATTCCTAATTACTTCTGATTTGCATCATTACTTGTGAGTAATTACATATCAGGTATCATGTAAAGTATTGACTGATTCACACGCTGAGGAAATTGACTGCACTCAAGCTTTCATCTTCTCCTCACACGATCTCACCCACGTCATTATCGAAGCGATGCCCAACAACTGATCGTTTCCTCTTCAAGCTCCACCCGAGGATATGGCGCGCGATATCATCCAGCGGTCTCCTCAATGTGTGTCGCATCCACCTTCATTTTCCTCGGTGACAGTAAGTGGCTTCGTCTTCCTTCTGTGCTCTCTTCAGAGGCTTTGTTGAGTCTCGCCTTGTGGATCACTTGACATATGCCATCATCCTACAACTGATAAAAATTTGGGACACTGCACGCTGTAGTGTTGAAGTAGTTTCCAAATTACTTTATCGGTCAACGCTGTCGAAGACCCTTTCGAAGTCGATGAAGATGAGGTAGAGATTCGACTGCTATTGTATGCTTTGCTCGACCACAATGCGCAAAGTCACAATTTGATCCGCACATGATTTGACGCTCTTGAATTCGGCCTGTTCCGGGTTGGTGGAATCCTGCATCCAGTGGAACGTTTATTCTCTTAAGGATGAGGCATCATAGTATTTTGCTTCGCATGGATAAGGCCATGCTTCTGCACAAGTTCTTGCAGAAGCCTAAGTCACCCTTCCTTGGCAGTTTGACATGGAAGCTTTTGTTCCAGCCAGTAGGTAGCTTTCCTTCCTTCCAACCTGTTTGAAATAATGACGTCAGCACATCAACCGAGGTCTTCAGATCCTATAACTAATTGAAATTTCCATCATTCTTAAGAATACTGAATCGAAATGAAGTAATGCTGTGTTCAAAATAACATAGTGAGAAGTCTTATGCCGCCATCGTCAAACTCTGCTAAGTCACAATTCAGCATATTACTGATATTATATAGCTTGATTCCACACCGAATTTTTGATACAAGTATGAAATTTTCAGCATGTGACATCGATAGCCCAATTTTGCAGGCCAACCATTGATATCAGGTGTGCGCTGGTAGGGGATCGAACCCCAGACCATGTGCATGGTCGGCAAGAATCCTAACAGCTGTGCCATCGACGCACATATAGCATATTATGAGAGAACTAGAAATTCAACACAAATCCTAGTATTTTCAAACAACCTAGTAACATGCCCTTTACTTTCACGATACTTTCTTCACATAAATCTGCGCATGAATACCTGTCAAACACTCAATACCTTGGTGTGATAAGACAGGGCTGGGAATTAATAGATGATTCATGTCATTTGCGGCAAAATCCATAGCAGAACCTCACTTCATCGCATCTCATCTCATACAACAGAATTCATATGACCAATTCTATACTGTCAAATATTTTCACACACAATTTCTTATTACCCCCATAATATTTGCAGTTAGTTACAAGACCCTAGGGGCTAGAACTTGATACTAAAATTTGTCAATATTTCACATGACTGAATCTGAACTATTACCGTTCCCACGTTATACAGACATTCTCGAATCACTGTCTGTCTGTCTGGATTCAACATAGAACTTGTCACCGAAGTGCACCAGTTCGAGTTGCCACGTTCCAAATAGCACACAGAGGTAGACAAGAAGATGAGTGAAGAGAATCAATAGAGTTTGACAAGTATAAGAGTGAAACAGAATGGGTAATGGTAGAAAGGAATATGAAAGATTACAGAGACTGAATACATCTGCGCCATTGACATCGATTTTGAGCCATGTCACCTATTGTCTCCAGCCATTGATTCCTAGAGTCCCGAGGCCCCCAACCCGGGAGTCTGCATCTCCCTACCTGACTCAGTTTAACTGTCAAGGATTTCATGGATTGATGAGGCCATGTTTTTGTTTGGCCACCACTGGCTCTTTTCTAACCTTCACCTATATCAGCTAGTAATGCCCGTCGGGGGAGGCGGTGGTTAGGCATGCGCAGCACGTGACCTAGCCATCTTAGTCTATGTAACTTTATAGCCTCGTCGATTGATTTTCCCTCTTTACCCAACACTACGCCTAACGTCAACATTACTTACCTTATTAAACCACCTAACCCAACCCTTACTCATACGATTCGTTAACTCTTGCATCCTGCCTATTATTCTCTATTGTTCCCCCTTAGTTTTCCCAGGGCTACTGAAGAAGGGATATATCTTATAACCTGAGGTGTTAAATGTTGTCAGCATGGTGAGCAACGAGCCACTTAACCAGCTTCTTAATATTCTGGTTGACAGGCTCTTGGACTCATATGAAAAATGGACTGAATCCATGCTATCTACCTCACGCCACCCTCTTCATTCACAACCCTCCAACCAGAAGCCTATATTGGAAACTATATGCCCGCACTAGTAAGTACAAAAACTCAACCATACCCTACTTAGCTCGTGTCCTGTGCGATAAAGAAAGCATTAGGCGTGAAACCTATAACTTATTAAATAGTCAGTAGAACAACTGGATCTTGTCTTTCCAACTCATATCATTTATAGGTACAACGCTTTCTTTCTTTCTTTTCCTTTTCTCTCTATCCCTCCCTCTTTTGTTATGTGCTGCTTTGTTCTCTCTTCCTTACAAACTCTATGTATAACATTCTTCTTCGTTCTTTCACACGGTAGGAACCAATGGTTGGAAACAATTGGTGACATGGATCAAAATCGTGCTCGGTGGCGCAGATGCATCCACTCCTTGTGACTTATGATCTCCAATGAAACTGTTTTGTTCTTCGTTACTACTATTCCTTTGTCTCACACCTCTGGTCACTGTTTCTATTATGCTTTTCTTGTACTTTCTTCTCTTGCTTCGCGTGCTACACGGAGTGTGGCGACTTGAACTTCTGCACATCGGTGCAAAGTTCTATGTCGAAAACAGACAGACAGACTTTGTATATCTCCACCTTTTTGTTACTGCTTACGCCAGTAAATATGATACCATCTACTTTTCTAACACCTTCAAACATTCTGTTCACTTTTGGCTTTGCTACCCCCACATGCCAATATGTTCTTGTCAAAACTAACTGAGACTACCCATAATCTATGTAGAATTTTATTTATTGTTAATGGACAAACTGGATGCACAATACTGTATGTGGTGAAATGCTGAGAATTCCATCTTGTATCACAAGTACTGTTTTGGAATAAAGCAAATTATTATTATTATTAAGTGATTGTAACTATCCCCACTATAGAGATCAACCACCTAATGACTAGATTCAAGAACCTAGACAACCTTTGACCAACTGTGAAGTCAAAATGTTCCATTGTTATAGTGAAGGTACTGAAGTGGTTTCACTTTTAAATTCAGTGCTCTCCTCCAACTTGTGTAAATCTCTGTAGATTTCACAGATCAGTGGAAAATAATTAAGACTATAAATTTCTGTCGAAGATTTGAATTAATCCCCGCACAGATTCTGTTACAATAGAACATCACAGTTAAAGAATCATTGCAAAACCAGGGAATACTGTGGACATCTGCTTCCTCCTAGTTTGAAACTCGATCACACCTTTAATCCCTCACCAAGGATAGAACCTTGGACTTTAACCACAATACGAGGCTGGTGCTTCGACTGTTATTCATTCATTCATTCACTTGCCCAAAATCCAGTGACCTGTAAATTTTAACTTTTGTCGATTTGTGACACAACACTCCTGAGAATTCGTCACCATTTAGATCACCACCTGCCAAGGTGAAATAGACGTCCATTAATTACATTGGTTGGGTGGGAAGGGGGGCGAAGAGTAACGCTATATCACTCACTAACTAACAAAAGTTAGAATTCACGGGTGATCACTAAATCCCCCCGAACCCCCCACCCCACCCGGTGTGGCTAAATGGTCGATGAGCTCACCACCTGGTTATCTGAAACTTCTAGGTCCAATCGCTCGTGAAATCATGAGTAAGTCTGTAGACGAAGTCTGTAGGACGAAACAACTGTTCAGCACGTCCTGATTGGATATAGAAATGTAAATTCAAAAGTTTAATCAACAATAATGGTGTATCAAGAGAGTACAAACGTTTAGTGTACATACCTTCGCTTTAGTAAATAGCTTAGATGATTTCTTATTATTGAAGTTACTATGGCGGGATTTATTATTACTTTTTGAGAAGGTTTGCGTATATTTTTCTCTTACTTTCTCCTGAAATTTACACAAAGAAAAACACACACAGAAAGGATTGAATAAGAAGAAAAAAGTCTACATTTGAGATAATAAATAATCAAAAAGCAGCATAGTTGATTTTAGATTCTCTTAATAAGATTTGTATCCAAGGTATCTCTCGCCGACCATGCACATGGTCCGGGGTTCGAGCCTGCACCGACGCACACCTGATATCTATGGTCGGCCTGCAAAATTTGGGCTACCGATATCCATGCTGAAAATTCCATACTTGTACCGAAAATACAGTGTGGAACCAAGCTGTAAATAAAAAAAAATCATGATTCTTGACAATTGACTGAGATTGCTTACAGATATGATCGGGAACTGACGTCAATTAGAGAATAAATAGGAAACCAGGGAGTATTGGACAGCTGTTTCGTTGTCGTATATGGGAACTCTTCATCAGTAAGCACTCACTAGGGTTTAAATCCGGGGCTTTCCAGTCACAAGGCATACATATGTGTATATACATCATTGTTTCCCGATGATATTAAATAGTTGGAAGCAATAGGTCACAGGAAGCCTAGCCTGAACCAGGTTTCGTGTTAGATGACACTCGCTAGTCAGTTAGCAAGGCGTATCTGCAAACTTCAAGGAACTCATGTCCCTCCTGAGATTCGAAACTGCATCATCAGCCAGTGCTGCAGTCAGAGACGGTATTAATGAGCTATCCGGACACGCTATTGACTTCCTGTAGAACTGTAGTGGATATTTTGATTGGACACTAGTAACTAGTGTGATGTGTCTAGTCCTGTCTTTGGTGCAGACTGATTTCTATCAGTAAAGTTTGCAATGTGGCCACCATGCCATTAGGTGGCCCGCCATCACGGTGCACGTTGATTTGATGATATTAGATGATTGGAGGCAATCGGCAGGAAGCCTTGTACCTAGGTTTCATGCTACAGAGACGCCTTACTGACGAGTACCAACTAGCACGAGACCTAAATTCAAGACTTCCTGCCGATTGCCTCCAACCATCTAATATCATAAAATTAATGTGCACCGTGATATTTATTTATTTAAACGCATAAAAACTCGGCACAAAATGGCACCGAGAAGGATGCGCCAATCAATAATAATAAAACAACATAGATCAAAAGAAAAAAAGAAGAGAAATATATATATATATATAAGTAGAGAACGGATAAAGAATTTCATCGTATTCGTTAACTATCATCGGGAAGGGAAGAAAGAAGGAAATTGCAACACGTGTAATAGCACGCGATAAGTTTCATTGATTGTTTGCTGCTTCATTCAATTCATTGTGTGAGGGCTGAGATACTGCTCGGGCGCCCAGACCAAAGCAGGTGGTTTTATTAAGGGACCACCCCCCCCGAGCCTTTGACTTGGAGTCTAATCTACAAGGCAGCGGAGTAGCGTCAGGAGGTGCATTCCCATGGTTTCCGGTGACCCATTTGGGTTCATACGCCATTTGATCCGATTGGATACTGGAGCCCATGTACCCCATGGTAACTGCTTTTAGTTTAACCGCTATCCAAACAACCTTCATGACATGGTAGGACCTGCAGGGACAGAGTCCCAGTCAGTTTAGCATGTTGGGTCATTACGGTATTCAAGCCTGACCACCATGACAAGGTCGCAGTTATCGGTCGTGATAACGAGCCATCTAGTGGCATGTTAGCCACATTGCGAACTTGACTGATAGATTCCGTCTGCACCAAAGACAGGACTAAACACATCACACTAGTTAGTAACGTCCAATCAAAGTATCATTGTTTCCTACTTCAAGTATACTTATACACGCATACCGTAATATGCTTTCAGTCACACATGGTTGTGTGTTCTCGCTTAGGTAGAGCTGGCTGGTGGAAACAGATAGCTGTAGTGTTATATTTTTGGCGTAGACAAGTGTGTTATTCTAAATTACTGTGTCTGTACGCAGCTTACTCAATCTGCTGGAGAACCCCGTTACATATTCATTATTAATAACTTGTGGAAAATACAGAGAACTTGTCGGCGACTGATGAAGCCTAGTTAACGACTTCTCAATAAGTATTGTCCGCAAAAAAAATCTAAATGACATCAGGCCCAAATTATTTCAAAAAAAAACTGTTAGACCTTTGTCACGAACTAACATCAGTTAGAGAAACTATGATAAACTAGGATGCACACTGGAAAGCTGTTTCGTCCCGTTTTTGGACTCTTCAGTGGAACGACCCCACCAAGAATTGTGAGCGGGACCTTCAAGTAACGCGAGACCAAGCTCGTTGATCATGCAGCCACTTAAAAGCTGAGGTCTCTGACACGGTCATGGGTGCGCGCTGTTAAAGAGCCCAAGAACAGGACAAATTCTACAATCTAAACATTACAAAAAATTCATAAAAAATCTCATGCAATTAGAAAAGAAAACAATAAAAGTATGATAGGCAAAAAATAGTAATTCATAGCCAATCATTCAAAATTCAGGCATAATACCTTAACAACTGACTCAATTTGAGTATATTGAGCAAGTAAATCACTATCATCCCAATATGATTCATCTTCTGCATCACCAATGCCTACTGACCATATGTGAGTGTTCTTATTTCCAGCAGCATTATGATAATTGTTGTTGTTGTTGAAACTAGCCATATAGTGTTACACAATCTGGGGCTATAAAAGAAGCAGAAATGAGAAGTCAATAGATTATCTGATTACAGAGATATACATATTCAAACAGCCTTGGACATAAATCCCTTAAGCCATAAAAATGCTCGGAAATATGCTCATAGTAATACCAGATAGGCGTACTATCCGTCAGAGCTCAATCGAACATAAAGCTTAAGTGCCAGTGTTATTCCTAGAGGGATGGATGGGGATTCTAGCCTCACGCCCAACTTCCTTCCGTCTTTTGGAAAGTAATTACCGGCTAGTAAATATTAGATGAGGTTTACGAATAAGTCAGCAGGGAACCAAAACTCAGACATTCTGAGTGGCGTGGGCTGGTGACCATCGTTACCATTGAAATAACAACGAAGCCCCACTGCCTTAACGTCGTATTCCTTTTTTTGAAATGCTCTTTCATGTAACCACACGTTCATAGCCACCTCTACCAGCAGTTAAGTCTTATCCATAACTGCCTCCACTTGGCGGAGGTGTTCCCCGCACATAAGTGGAAGGGCATATCCGACCGGACTGGTAGATATCCTGGTCTACCCATGCGGGGGAGTAGCTGGTGAACTCTGATTCCAAACCTATGGTGGTGTACAAGAGCTGCAGAATTACGACGGATCCAATGACGTATGAACCTGTTTTGATCACCTGAAACCATGAGAAGGGAACGTGGCTCCATTGCTCAAGGGATGACCGATTAACACAACGACCTACTTTATTCTGGGAAGTTTCCCAAACCCCTCACAAACTATGGCATTTTGTGTAGATAGCATATGTTGGTGCCCGATAAGGTACCACGTTGGCGTTTTAATATTATAGTGACAGTGTGATGAGAGCAGGTCAGCCAAAAATGGAAGACAGTATTTTACGTCAATGGGTATGTCGCAAATATTGGTCGTGAGAAAAGTGAGAACAAAAACTGATTCAACAACCAATCACAGCAGACTACGTAGGCAGATACAGTTAACATATAGATGACCTGACATTCAAGAAACAGTCACAAAGAGATGCAAGGTCAACCTTCTGTGAGAAACAACCAATCAGAAGAGTTTGCTCGTCTGCTTGAATAAGCTATAATAATATATGGGAAAACATAAATACGTGTTGATTTCCTTAAAAAAGGATCTGTTGCCTGGCCCTTGGTCTTCTGTTGTTACAACGGTAATAAACTGATGATGCACTAAATAGTGGTATCAGGAATTGGATGCCAGCCCATATCTAAATAGTGAAGTACGAGCTGAATGAACCACCCTGGACCTCTCGGCCATACTGACGACCGTTGTTCACTGACCTAAAATAACCACACTATCATAAGATTACTAAAAAACTACGTAAAAGTGCTCGATAAGACCAACTTATCAAGAAAATTCAGTGAAACAAATGAGAATAAGTAAAACCACATAGTAAAATCTTTGTCTAAACAGCCGAACCGATCATATCGTGCTTTTGTAGGAATTTAGCGCACATAAAGAGCCTCGATGACGAAGTGATAGATTTCAAAGTTAACTGACTTATCATGATTTTATCATGCATTATTATTATTTTTCCCTTGTGTTCCGATTGAAACATAGGGCTTCAACAACACATCTCCACTTTCTTCTATTGTCTACTGCCTTCTTCATCTGGGCCAACGATTGTCTACAATCTCTCATCCTCACCATGTCACTCTCACACTGACGACCCACTCGACCCACTCCCCATTCGGGATCCATTCGAGTTAAGGCCTTGCGCGCGCGTTGTCATTGAACGGTCTCCTATCTCCAATTTCCCCTACACATTTGTTGAAGGATAGGTTCTTGACTGGTTCGCTCCCAGAGGTTTTTGGTTACCGATTCTTTCCGCCTATTTGATCTTCAAATAGGCAGCTTAGTGTAGTCAAATGTTGATAAAAATCTGTTGGAAATGCTTTCCATGACACACAGTGCAGATGTCTAACCCGTATAGAAGAATTGACTGACTGATTTCACAGTGGTGTTGAACAGAATCCGAATTTTGTTCTTTATACTGAGAAAGTACAGAATATTTCCAAATTGATTTCAGAATAACGAAGGTACTTCAAGGTTGCAGATACACCTTGCTGACTGGTGAGTGCCAACTAACACGAAACCTAAAAAAAACAGACAAGGTTTTCCTGCTTTCAACCATCTAATGTCAACAATTCAAAGTACACTGTGATGACTGGCAAGCCACCTCTAGTGGCATCATGGTGGCCACATTGCAAACTTGACTGACTGATAGAATTCAGTTTGCGCCAAGAAAAGGACTAGACTAGACTAGACTAGACACACTATACTAGTCAATGACTAGTCTCCAGTCAAAGAATACAACAAGTGCAACCCCGTTTTTATTTTCAAGGGATATGTGTAGTTTGCTTATCCGTATATGATGACACAATTTTAGGCAGATCTTTTAGGATGTCCATTTTACGTGAATCCAGATATTTATGCGCGTCATAAGTGTGAATTGTAAATCATCACTTGACTTTGTGTAATGTTAACTAATGTTAACAAATTGCTACATGTGACAATCTTAGGTCATACGATACTGTCAGATTACTTAGGTTGAAGCACGATAAGGTATGTTAAGTGGGATGCCAAATGTTTTAAACACATAAAGAGTCACATCTCTGTTGTCTACAAAATTGATGTGATTAGTTTTCATTAGTCCACTTTAGAACTGCCACTTTTCAGACTCTATGATGTGTAATATACTACTTTCAATTGATATAAGTAGTTGTATTCCACTCATATCAACCAGTAGTGCTTGTCAGTCAGTCAGCCAGCCAAGCTAACCAGATCATCGAAGTGATGTCTAAACACCAGACGACCATTTTGCTCATTTCAGGCCACAGACTTGTCAACGGTGTAGGTGGTTTGACTCAGTGTTCAGGGAGGAGAATCAAAGAGTTGAAACTAACCTAATTTTTAGCTACCTGCCTACCTTACTTAGGCAAACTGGGGTAATACTTAATAAATCGACTTTACAATTCACACATTTCGAGATGAAAATTCCACCAAAGTTTCCTTCGGAAAAAAACAATCAGTAATGTATAGAGTCTCATGCAATTATGCGTGTTTTATTGATTAGCATTTATGGTGTATCATGTAGGACTGTGGTGAGAGCTGTCTGCTAGCTAAAACTGGTAGACAGCAAATTACGTCAATGTTAACGTACCGAATTGGGGGTCAGGAGAGGAAACAATAATAAAGCCTAACCTTGAGGAACTCAACAACCAGTCACAGCAAGCTTAGCCGAGGTGGATACGATCCGCAGATATTTCAACGGATTGTCTAAGAGACGGCAACAAACAGATAACAGAATAACCTTCGGCAGGAAAACAACCAATCAGAAGGCGTTGCTTCTATGCTAACAATAACTCTAATAATAATGTACATAAAAATTTATAAATAGTATCTATTGATTTTCTCAATAAACGATCTGTTGTCTGTCTCTTGTCTTCTGTCGTTACAGGACAAATAATGTGATTTCGATTTCCAAATGAATCTCCAGTGAAATTTCGCCTTGATAATTGTATAAAAATTACAAACGGCGTTGATCAGATCTTCTCTTTTGTCACCAGCTACTTCAACCTTAAACACACATTTGAATCAAATGAATGTTGTGTTGGTTCGCATGAAGTATCTCTCTACTGCAAAATAATTCAGTATCCTAAAAGTTATACTAGAAATATCCCCTTATTAGGAAGACAGCAAAAAGGCCAGCGACAAGCTCTCTAGGCTAAAAGATCCGGTGGACTCAATTAAGCAAAATATAATATAATTTACAAAATACCCTGCAATGACTGTGAGTCAGGTCAACTACATAGGTCAGCCAAACTAGTAGACCGGGAGTAGTCAGATTATCAGAACATACGAATTTGGTTAAGGGTTAGAATGATTGATCACAAGAAGATGAGTAACTTAGAAAAAACTCAGCAATCGCACTGCATGCACTAACACACAATTCTAAATTCTGAAAAGTAATATAGGTGGATGGAAAGAGAGATTGATTACCGAATCCTGGTTCATCGAGTCTACACCCAACACATGCAATAGTGGTGGCTCAACGCAAATACCAGAGATATGTGTGGGAGATATTATTGTAACAGCAGAAGACAAGAGCCAGCTAACAGATCGTTTATTAAGAAAATCAATACATATTTATAGATTCCATGTGTCTTCTAATAGGTTGTTTCTCACTGGAAGTGAATCTTTCATCTCTTTGTGGCTGTTTCGTGAACGTCAGATCATCTATATGCTAGCTGTATTCGCCTAGGCAAAGTCTGCTGTGGTTGGTTGTTGAATCAGTCTTTGTTCTTATTTTTCTTATGGCCAATATTTGGGACATTAAACATTGACCTGAATTACTGTCTACCAATTTGGTTAGCAGCCAGATCTCACCACATTATTACCACCAGTCAGTCAAATCAGAATAGGATAATAAATAACCTTAAACTTCTATTTCAATTCACATACATTATAACATTCTAACAAGTTACTTATTTTGACTATAAAAACACTCGTCTTATTTCCCATCTGACTTTATTTGATTGATAACACTAATAATAAGGGTTGCGAAAGTACTTTATGTTATATTGATTTTTCAAAGATGTCTAATCATCAATTTTTACTTATGTAAATAAATGAGGCAAAAAGTTGTGTGAGTGCCTTGATATGATTATGATTGACAATAACAATTAGTGCTCGAAACGTCATCAGTTAATATTAACCACTGTACAACACTGTGTGATTTATCAAAATAAAATCTTATCTATAATGAGGCAATCATTACTAATACAAATCAACCTACGGGTAAGAATAACTCCAAAGACAAAAAAACAGACGGAGTTACATCTCATTCATGAAGAATTCGAAGATATCATCTCTTCAGGCTGAAGTAATAATTGAAGACACAGCGTTTTACAAGACAGACAATAAAATCTATGCAATTAGAACCAACCACCAGCAGGCACAGAGTACAACAACACAAAGAACTTTTATCCAACCTAAATAAGATGGATTCTGAGTGGAGCATAGAGCGACAAGCTTTGAAATTTCAATAGCAGTGAAATTATCCACTAGCCTTACACATCTAACCTTCCCTCATTTCCTGGCTTAATCATACTACTAGCTGTTGAGTGAGGTTTAGGAGTGCATCCGCCGGCCAGAGATCGAACCCCGGATCACTTGGATGGGGATGATTGTGAAGAGCATCCCTACTACTGAAACACAGATAAACCGAAAACAAGTCAATAATTATATTGCATATTTGTAATAATAATTTAGGAGAAAATTAAGGAATCAACTTGAGGTGGTGCACTGCTGTGTATTAGCCCTGCAGGCCATAAAGCCATCGAGACTGTCTGTTTTCGACATAGAACTTTGCATCGATGTACAACAGTTCAAGTCACCACACTCCCTCCATGTACCACACAAAGCAACAGAAGAAAGTACAAGAAATGCATAACAGATACAGTAAACAGAGGTGTGAGACAAAGAAATAGTGATAACTGGGAACAATATAGTTTCATTGGAAATCATAAGTCACAGGGAGTGGTTGCATCTGCGCTGGCCATTGAGAACGATGAGTTTGAGCCATATCACAAATTGTTTCCAACCACTGGTTTTTACCGTCCCGAGGACCCCAACCAGGAAGTCTACACCTTCCTACGTGACTCAAACTAACTGTTGTGGATTTCATTGAGTGGTGCCAAGTTTTTGTTTGACCGCCACTAGCTCTTTACTAGCCTGACTAATCCTATGTCAGCTAACATTGCCCGTTGTCGAGGAAGGCGATGACTAGGCTACTATGCGTAACACATGTCCTAACCATCTCTCAGTCGATGTAATTTCACAGCCTCATCGATTGATTTCCCCTTCTTGACTTATATAGCACTCGACTGATGCCTAACCTCAATATTTCTCACCTTATTATACCACTTCACACGGGAAATAGAACGCAGGCACCTTCGATCAAAGACAGACAATCTTTTCATGTCTTCCACCCTCAGTGGCCACGTCTCACTCGCAGCCATAAAAGAGGACGGAGCGGACTGATTAGCAGTATACCTGCCCTTTGGTCGATAGCCAGCCGGATATCTCGTCTACGCCAGAGACGGCGTAAACTCACATATGCGAAACTAGCCGTCTGTATCCGTGATGAGGTTTCTTCAGAGATCAACCCGTTTGGGCTAATGGTACTTCCCAAATAAGTGGAGCGGTCAACGCGCTCTACCACTTCACTTCCTATTTCTAATCTAGGAGTCGGTGTAGTCCAGTCCTGTAACATCATCTTGCATTTGGCGGGAAGCCATTGAGACTGAAATAAATAAATAACATTTCTCACATTTTGACTAAAACAACATTACACTACATTCGCCAAAACAGAATTTATTTATTTCCTCCCCCAATAACGACTTAGTGTTCACGTCACGTAAGGTGTGTAAAAGTTTCGAAACTGCCTTTATGTATTCTATGCCCGTATAGTAGAAGGCATATATGAGAACATACAAGGGTGTGATTTTAGTCTAAGCAGGCGTCCCATTAGGAATTGCAACCTTTTCAATGGATAACTTATAACTACATCCGCCGTTGACGTGGTGTTCAGTACCGCTAATACGTAGAATCACAATATTGCAGAGATCAATCATGAGTCCGAATAGCTCACTGGTAACCCAACCGACTGTTACGCTAGATGACGCAGATTTGTATCACAGAAGGCTATCAGTTCTCTCCATGTTACAGATACTCCTGACTGACGAGAGCCAATAAGCACAAATCCAAGGTTATCTCTGGAATGCCTACATCTTTCTAACATAAGTTAGTATTTAATTGGTAAATGGCGACTATCAGTGGAATCCAGGATGTGCTATTCGTCCTATTTGGGCCTCGTCATCTGGATGTACCGCATTTCTCAGTGCGTGATGATGTTCTCACCGAGGCTCAAATCTAGTGCCCATAGTTTCAAGCACCAAAGCGTTATCCAGTAGACCACTTGGGCCACGAGAGCCACCACATCTTGTGCAACGGGTCATATTTATTTAATTGAATTTTAGATTTTCCTGTCGATTGATTGGACCGAAGCATCTGCAAAAGAAGCCGACATGTCAACCTGAGACCGAGCACTTCGGTCCAATCAATCGACAGGAAAATCTAAAATTAAATTAAATAAGTTAGCTTCGTAAATCGTATTATTCACACATAATCGTTTATTCAATTCTCAACGTTGTGAGCAACGGGGAAGCAAATGACCACTTACACACTTCCAAAAGTACATAAGGCTTTCCTGATCATCACCAGTTACCTTCATTTTCTTGCTTCCCTCTCACTGGTAGCAATAATCTAAGGGTAAGTCCACCTCCACACTTTAACTCTCCAATTACGGTCGGGAAAAGTACTACTATTACTACTCTCCTCACTGAAGCGATCAACGTCCAATCGGATAACAGGCTTCATTAGCCGTGGATATGTTTGCATTCTAACTTCCTTGTTAAGTCATATAATATGTTCAGTAATAATGGGATTAATCGCGGAGTGTTAGGTAATGAAGAGTAGGTGGAACGATAAGGTTGTGAAGCTAAATAAATTACGTGTTACGCTCATGCTGAGCTATCAACTCCCTCGTCCAGCAATGATAAGTGACCTAGGATTAATTTGAAGATGGTCGAATCAAAACAAGTCACTCTGAAATCAGCATAGAAATATGCTGCACTGAACATAAAGAACGAAATTCGAAATCTCAACACAAATGTTAAGTCAGTTCTTCTGTATACAAGTCAGAAATTGAGGGCATTACCAAAAGCATTTCCAACTGGCTGTAGGCTTCTTTTAATAAACAACTGCCTTCAAATTATTCGATACTGATGACCAAATGATCCGAAAGAATTAACAACAAATTAGTCTGGGAACGAACCAATCAGAGTTGAGTAGTAACATCATGAGCCAATCATTCGAGTGAGGAATCCGAAGGGGAATAAACGAGTTGGGAGTCCGAGGGTTGCATGGAGAGGAGAACAAGTGAGAGATAGAGGTGACAGCGTATGCATAATCGTGGAGTTAGCCATCTAAACAGGACTAATTTCACAGAATGGCGTGAAATAGAGATTTTCTAATGAAGCCGTATGTTTCACCCGGGCGCCCAAGGGAATAATAATAATAATAAATCAAGACATGAAATCAATTCATTCAGTGTCTGACAGCTGGTTCAAGCCAGTCACGTAGTAGTAGTCAGATGGAGACTACCTGGTTACAGAACTATTGGAAAACCAGCTGGGAGTACTGGACAGCTGTTTCGTTAGCCTAGTTTGGGACTCTTCATCAGTACGCACCCACCACAGGGATTCGAACCCAGGACCCTCTGGTTACGAGGCGAACTCGTAGAACATCAATTCTCTGGGACTCGATCCAATGACCCATGAATTCTAACTTCTGCCAATTCACGACATAGTGCCACCACCAGCTAATGTCTTCGGCGAATATTTGTCCTCACACCTGGTGTACGAGCTCGCCTTGTAACCAGAAGGTCCTGGGTTCGAACCCCTGTGGTAGGTGCGTACTGCGAAGGAGTCCCAAACTATACTGACGAAACAGCTGTCCAGTAGTCCCAGCTGATTTTCCAATGATTCTCTAAACAATGTGTCAGCTGATGATGAAATCCTGTAACCAAATCAATCAAATCCCTACAGACCAACACTTGGAGACTACCTGGTTGGCATCCAATAACCGCTAGGAACCAATGGGCTAGAGAATGTTGCCACTCTTTATGAACTTCCAGACGCATTAAATCCCCATTATTCTTTCTGTCGTACAGTTCCGTTTATGAAAGTTCCTTTAAAGGTGTGTGTATAGGAAGGGGACAAAGGCTGGGATGGGGTACTAATGAAGGGTTCAACAACTTGAACTGCTACATCTTACTACCTCAATGTTCTCTTCTGACCTGAAAACACTCACTAAATCAATCAGTAAGTCAGTCAGTTATAGATAGTCTATTGTCATAAAATGCGCAATCACACCCACCCACATACACACACCATGAATAACAATAATCATAATCAAAAGAAATGATACGTATATATATAAGAATAATACAAACTGGCAGTTATTTTTATTATGACTAATTATGTATATGTATACATACACATTCATAAACACACGCACACATTCTTGGTAAGGAGTATAAAAAACCAGATAGATAATAGTAGTGGAAACGTGAAATGTCCTAATGATTGTCACTATCACACTACTAGCAATAGCAACAACAACAATAACACCAACACCGACACCAGCACATTATTGATCATAATGATAACTGATATAAACCACTAATTATCACTTTGTGTTTTGTCTTTCAATGGTTAATATACACATAACATATATACAGAAATTGTGATCAGGGTTACACACATGTAACACAATAGAAAGACGTTGTTGTTTCCTTTCAGACAGAATAAAAATAAGAGTTCCAGATCTGTGATACAAAAAATCCCCGCAAATAATAATAACAGTGAATACAAATCATATATCAGAGAGAGGATAGATATGCGTCTGCGTGGGAGTGTGTGTGTGTGTGTCTGTGGGTGGTTGTAGGTGAGTGGATGGATGTAGGTGGGTGGGTGATAAGTGGGAGTAGTGTACAGCACACACACCCACACACAGTCATTACACATTCGGTATAATTTTCGTCATCATCAAAAAGGAGTGGAGAATACGTCAAAATTTTGAATTATAAAAAAAGGATGAAAAACTACTTCTTATAATAATGTTAAGTTCAAACATAAATAAATAAATGAGTAAGTAAATAAATAAATAAATCATGACTGTAGCATAAAAAATGGAAAATAAATAAATAAGAAGGTAATAAAAATCAATCACTATCATTGTTTTTACTGATGTTGTTGGGGCTGGCTATTTGTAGTCATTGTCAAGGTCGCAGTACTTGTAGTAGTAGTAGTGGTATTAATAGTAATAATAATAGCAGGAAAATGATGAAAGAGAAAAGGATTCTTTTAAAATAAGAAAAATAGCCAAACGCTGTAGTTTTCGTCATTTCTTCTCGCCTCTTCTCCTCTAGTTCAAAAATATTCACCAGTGATTGATTGATTGCAGGAAAACAACGACGACAAGTTGTGTACATTTTATTGTTCTACATACATGACATTGAATTTGAATTGTTGTCAATCACCAAATTACCACGGTTATTATCACTATCATTATTGTGATCAATAAAAGATTGTTTAACTGACGACATTGAATTATTTTTCCATAGTGATGATGATGATGATGATGGGGAAGATTTTGCAACAGTTAGAGAATTTGAAGGATTTGGAGTCGTCTGAAGTCGATTACCACATGACGTTGTTGGTGAATTGAAATTACGCTGACGATTCGACTGGCCTGGTGTACGTCTAGACGGTGTTACTGGAAGGCGTAGAATAGCTCGACGACGTAAAGATATTCTACCGAAACGAGAATTATCATTCATGGTATTTGGTTTATAAGGACTGTTTGGTGCTGATTTTGTAATCCTACCATCTGGAATAGGGAAAAACAAAAAAAAGTGGAAAAGGACTACTCACTATCCGTAAACAAGAAGCCTTTATGCATACAATTACAATTCAAGGGCGATATACCAAGTGAGATAATTACAAAGAAATTAAGAAAATCAGTTCAAAGAACTTTTAATGCTGGCGAACTATACGTCTTATTCTCTCTCTACACGACCGATGGTGCTACCTCGACTGAAAGATGAATGAAGTACCTAGACTAGCTAGCCATTTCAAATTGTATCTAACAATTCAACTGCGCTCGGTGTGGAGCGAGTTTTATCGGCCGTTGTTGCTCTAGGAACTTGATTTTTCGTGCTCGCTCGAGAACATTTTTTTTTACTTCGGCTATCTCCTACGGGAGGATGAGCCGGCTTCATGAACCATGAAGTTTCATGGGAATTGGGTACGAGTGATGTCCCCAGCATCGCTCGGCCTTTGTTTGAGAGTGCAGCTCTAGCCTTTACACAACCAAGTGTGACCTACAAGGCAGTAGGAGTGGAGTAGGGAGTCCACTATCCATTGGCAGCCGGTGAGCTCCGGTGAGCTTCATACGCCAGTCGTTGGAGGTTTGGAATCAGGGTTTAGCCATCTCCCCTAGACTGTCATCCAATGGACAGTCAACCCGGTGAAGAGCGCCGGGCATCCGCTTTTGCCCTCTCACTTTGGTGAAAAACACCTCCGCCACGTGAAGGCAGTGAGTAGGACTTCCTCAGGAGAGGCTATGTAAGATGCCCGGTTATATGGGAGCATTTCAAGAGGTGTACGGAGGGGTGGCCAACCCGCAGCGCAAGACACCCACCCCCGACCATCCTGAGGCTTTGGAGGCTCGAGAACATCTCCCACTATGGCTAAGTAAAGGTGTAGTGAAAACTACTAACAGTGCAATATTGGACCATTTGGTGCAAACTGGCCACAGAGTCAGTCGGCGTTGAAGAATGCTTCTCTATCATCTACCGCGTGCCTAATAAATTGCCGAAAGCATCCAGGTACCGCATGCCCCAAACACCAGAGGCTATTGCAATTCGCCTCAACCAACTAGTGCTCTGTATGCAAAAGAAGCAAGTCCAGCCAGTCAGTACTACTGCCCTGGCCGGCCTTCAGTAGACTATAAATTCGTGAATTTGTAATATTATCTTTCCTAATTTTTTTGACATTCAGCTTATTTTATGTTGATGCAAACGAACTGTAATCTATTGATATTACTGATTCAATGTTATTTAAACAGTATTAATGGTGTTCATAACACTAATTCACTCATTTATTCACTATAATGTATATATAACTGTAGAACCTGATGATGAACTTATCGAGAAGAGTACTCTTTGTTCGGTTACCATTTTTTTGAAAATTTTAATGGGCATTTTTAATCAGTTAAAATATCACTACTATTACTGTTAAATGTAACAACACACATACATACCTACAAACACAAATGCACATCAGCCCCAACGGGTTGATCTCTGAAGAAACCTCAGAACGGATACAGACGGCTAGTTTCGCATATGTGAGTTTACGCCGTCTCTGGCGTAGACGAGATATCCGGCTGGCTATCGACCAAAGGGCGGGTGTACTGCTCATCAGTCCGCTCCGTCTTCCTTTATGGCTGTGAGTGAGACCTGGCCACTGAGAGTGGAAGACATGAAAAGATTGTCTGTCTTTGTTCATAGGTGCCTGCTCTCTATCTCCTGTGTGAAGTGGTATAATAAGGTGAGAAATATTGAGGTTAGGCATCAGTCGAGTGCTATATAAGTCAGAAGGGGAAATCAATCGATGAGGCTGTGAAATTACATCGACTGAGAGAGATGGTTAGGGCATGTGTTACCCATAGTAGCCTAGTCATCGCGTTCCTCGACAACGGGCAATGTTAGCTGACATAGGATTAGTCAGGCTAGTAAAGAGGTAGTGGCGGTCAAACAAAAACTTGGCACCACTCAATGAAATCCACAACAGTTAGTTTGAGTCACGTAGGAAAGTGTAGACTGACTGGTTGGTGTCTTCAGGACGGTAAAAACCAGTGGTTGGAAACAATTGGTGATATGGCTCGAAATCATTCTCAATGGCCAGTGCAGATCCCCCACTCCTTGTGACTTATGATTTCCAATGAAACTATATTGTTCCCCGTTATCACTATTCCTTTGTCTCACACCTCTGTTTACTGTCACTATTATGCATTTCTTGTACTTTCTTCTCTTGCTTTGTGTGATACATGGAGGGAATGTGGTGACTTGAACTGTTGTACGTCGATGCAAAGCTATACGTCGAAAACAGACAGACAGACAGACAGACAGACAGACAGACAGTGGCAATAAATTGTGCTCGAAGCGTAGTTATCATCAGTAAATATTACTGTATAGCACCACTGTGTGATTTTATCAAAATAAACTTTTATCCATAGCCACAAAGCTCAACTATTATACTTATATCTAAATTATTATTTGAAACAATGTTAAATTATTAATTCAATTCCAGCAATATATTAAGCGGTTGGAAAATAAGAACCTACATTTATTCATCTTTGCTGAAGACCAGCGTAAATCTGATGTGGAGGCGCCAGGAGATTCAGTAATACTGCCACTTCCATCACCATAATCATTTGTCATACATCTGTTCATCATCATAGATGAATCTGGTGACGCAACACAATCAATAATGCCATTATTATCAACATTTTCGGAATAATTGTTAATCATTTGCACAGGAGTAATAATATCACAGTTACGCAATTCACTAGATGGCTCTTCTGAACGTGATCTTCTCCGGTGAGTAAATTTTCCTAAAGGAGAATTTGAACAATCAACCAAAGAAGATTCATTATCGCCAGCATTATCCTGTGTTGTTGTTGTTACTATTATTGGCATATCAGAAAATGAATCGATAGAAGTGTGAAGCACTGATAAAGATTGTTTTGTTTTATGACTTTTTGCAGATTTCTCTTCGCATGGTGAAGATTTTGTCGATTTAATAAGGGGAGTTTGTCTGTGAGCTGTAGGTCGACTTCGGTCACGTTTAGATTTTGGACTTTTGCGCAACTTATCACCATCATCACTGTCTGTTGGAGACAGAGTCTAAAAGAAATAAAATTCAAGAAAAGTATGAAGAGAAAGTGTTAATACGGTAAATCATACTATCCTATTACATTACAAAAAAATAAAACGATAAAAACTAACTTGAAAATGGAAACACAATCTCCATCTGTGGTTTAATAATGGTAGCAAGTTTATATCGACAGACTCCGAAATCTCCTCTAATCATTTACACGTAGTCAGTGGTAATCCTGGAAAACAGTCAGGCGTTGGACAAGCACCATGTCTCACTTGAACTGTATATATAGCCAGTACGTTTTGTCTACTAAAAATGGCTTCTACTTTCCTATTTAAAAGTACTCGAACAAGAGGTGAGGCGACGACGTTATGGCTGAATATGTTTGACTATTGAAATCTGTACAGCACATAGAGCTCTGTAGTGTAAATAAATACCATTTCGGGCACGAAATCATATGTAATACTCATGCTCTATATACGATAGAGAGATACAATGCACGGTGTATTGTACATTATATGACTAGATTAAACGACTTATACTCAAGTATTGGTTTGTAGGGATCTCACTGATTGGTTACAGCACTTCGTCATGAGCTGACATCAGTTAGAGAACCAATGGAGAACCTGGGAATACTGGACAGTTGTTCCGTCCTAGTTTGTGACTCTTCGGCGGTACGCACCTACCACAGGGGTTTGAACCCAGGAGCTTCTGGTTACAAGACTAGAGAGCTCGTAGACCATTAAGTCACTGGGACCCGATCCAAAGCCTATGAATTGGCACGTTCTGACTACTAGGCTTCGCGGTCCTTACTTAACCACTGTCCAATTTTGCGCGCAAGCGCTGCCAGCCGGGATGGACTGGTGCTCGTCCAGGAGTTGCACAGAACTCGCAGGAATCCAGTGGTTTTAGCGTAGTATTTTTTCAAGCCTCAAATGGCTACACTCGCCATTTGCATGGCGTCTTGCAAATGAAGCCAATGGTAATCTATAAAACTTGGGGGTTGCCAGCAAACAGTGATTGTAACTCATTCTGATATTTCAAAGAAGTAGCAGGTGCTACTAGTTTGCTCACATCAACGTTTAGACGTCACCGTTTAAGAACCCCACCAAACCGCAAGACGAACCTGACATACACAAACGTATGATCGGAGTCCAGACATGTGCTCCAGAAGGAGCGACAGTTTTGTATGCATCCTCGCCGCCGGAAACTGACAGTAATATGATCAATCTGAGTCCAAGCTTGATTCGCAGAAGGAGGACGCCAGTTTGCGATGGCTGTGCCGGAAATTGGTGCTGGCTAGAAATAGGTTGTGATCTGCGCAAAGTTGCAGGAGACGGTTCACATTATCTGACCTGCGACCAGGTATACCCCACTGACCACCTAGACAATTCTCCTCTGAGCTTGGACGCCCAACCTGTGCATTCAAGTCCCTAGGCAGCACTACGATATTCCTCTGACCTGCCTGTTTCAAGAGATAGCTCAGTTGGTAGTAGAACGTATCCTTAATTGCATCCGGGCTGCAATCCGTCGGTGCATAGGCAGAGACAACAAATAGACACCGCCTATCTGGCCTACCACTCCTCACTTTCGTATAACCTTCCAGCCTTACAGCACACAAACTACTGTTAATGGGAATCCAATCGAGTAATGTAGCTTCGGCTTAGTGCGACACCGGACAGGCGCAGGTGGTACATACTACTAGAACTTTCAGATGGAGAGGATAATCGAAGCACTTCACTGGGATCTTGAATGCGGGTCTCTGAAATGCAGTAGACATCGATAGAGAGGCTTTCCAATGATCTTACCAACCCTGCCTGTTGTTCAATTTGCATCAGTGTCCGAACATTGTAGGTGACCAGCTTGAACGCGGCACCCGGTTTCAGGATATCTGGGTTAGATGTCGCATTAAGGACAACCATTTTGAGGGTTACTCACTAACATCTCGAAACGGCACAGATAAGCTGGAAATTCAGAAAAAGACGAAAGGCTGTCAAAGGTGGAGACGTCAAGGTTAGCAAATGTAAAATACAGGAGTCTATGTATAAAAATAAAAGTAAGGTTGGAGAGAGATGTCTTACCTGAGACATCATTATTGCTTGAAAGCATTGTTACGAGCACGTGATAATTTTCACTGATAGTTTGTTGATTCATTTCATTTATTGTGTGAGGGCTGGGATACTACCCGGGCGCACACGCCGAACCAGGTGGTTTTCTTAAGGGACCACCCCGCCGAGCCTTTGACTTAGAGTCTAATCCACAAGGCAGCGGAGCAATGTCAGGGGCTACGTTTCCACGGTTGCCGGTCACCAATATAGGTTTATACACCACTTGATCAAACTGGATTCTGGAGCCCATGTACTTCATGGTAACTGCTTTTAGTCTAAGCGCTATTCAAACGACTTTCCTGACATGGTAGGACCTGCAGGAATGCGAGTCTCAACCAGTTTAGCTTGTTGGGTCACTGTGACATTCAAGCGCGACCACCACGACAAGGTAGAAGTTGTCGGCCGGGATTGACTGATGAAGTCTTTCCCAACAACTTGATTAATCCAATGTCGGCAGCTAACAGTACCAGTTGTCGAGGAAGGCGATCAATGGCTAGACATGAGTGCGTCACACATCCTAACTATCTGTCTCTTTCAATCGAAGAAACTTCGCAACCTCATCGATTGATTTCCCCTCCCACCTACGTACCATTCTACCGATGCTTCACCTTAATATTGCTCACCATATTACACCTACCACCTAACACGGGATAAAGAACGCCGACACCTATGATCAACGACAGCTAGCTAACGTGGTTGTTCATGTCTTCCACTTTCAATAGCTGTCTCACTCACTGTCATAAAGGGCGAGGAGTGAACGAGATGTTGAGAAGTAAAGACGCCCGTTGTTCTACGGCCGGATATCACATCTACGCCAATGATGGCGTAAACTGGCACATGCGAAACGAGTCTTCTGTATCCGTGCTGAGATTTCGTCAGCGATCAACGCCGCTGGCGCTGGCTGATGCAACTTTCCAAATAAGTGAAATGATCAACACGCTCTACCACTTTACTCCTCATTTCTAAGCTAGGAGTGAGTCCATGTAGTCCAGTCGAGTCCTGTAGCATCATCTTTTATTTGACCAGGAGAGCGAATCATATGCCAAACATTCACAGATTGCAGCATTGCATTTTATCAGCGTCTTCACATATGAGGGAGGACTATATCATCTGCATATTCCAAGTCAACGAGATTATTCTTTGGTAGCAAGTCAATCCCTGAGTCTCTGAAGTGAGTTGGGGTTAATTCAATTAGTGCATCTATGATGAAATTGAATAGAATTGGGGACAGTGGGCATCCCTGACGGACACCACTAGTCGTCACCACTTTGGATGACAACTTGCCGTAAGCTCTCACCTGGCTGACTGCATGAGTTCGAGTAGAGTACCTCAATCAGTGGAGTGTATTTACAGCCAAACATTGCCAGGGTACTTCTCGGTTGACAGAATCGAATGACGCCTTTAGGTCAAGAAACATGACGATTGTTGGAGGCCGATAGTAAGTATGTCTGTGTTCCAGAATTTATCGAAAGATGAAGATATACTGAATACACCCTCTCTCCCTGGTACAAGGCCTGCCTGGTTCTCTCGTGTTTGTTTCTCCCGAGCACCCTTTAATCTACGCATGATTATTGAGCCTAGAACTTTAGATACCATATTGATCAAGCCAATCCCCCTGTGATTATCACAGGACGATTTATCTCCCTTCTTGTATATCGGGATAATCAATGACTTACACCAACCTAACAGGCCTATCTCTAATTCCCAGACATTACCTAATATCTTAGTTAACGGAGACAGTAAATTGTCAGCACCGTCCTTAAACACCTCTGGAGTCATTCCATCAGGTGCCACTGCTTTGCCTCATTTCAGACTAGAGAAAACTTTTGTAACCTCAGTTAGGGACAGACAACCGGTGTTTATATCCCATTCAAGGTGTTGGATGCTCGGTAAGTTGAGCGTGGCTGCAGACTGGTTCCATCGAACGTCAAGAATGATATAACCACCATTCAATTCACCATCAGAGATTCTAGCATAACTGTGCAGCAGGTAATGAAAAAGGAGACAAAAAACGGAAATAGCACAATTGAACGTTGTGGAGTGTTGTATAGTATATTCACAGTTAATCAATTATAAAGACAGAAGCACTAAGTGAGTCGGTCACTTCACGAGTAAACTTTTAGGGGATTATTGATTAAAGCTTGATTTCAAACCGTATTTTTGATGCAAGTATTGAATTTTCAGAATGTGATATTGCTAGCCCAAATCTTGCAGGCCGATCATTGATATCAAGTGTGCGTCTGCAGGGGATCGAATCTCGGACCATGTGCATGTTCGGCGAGAGTCCTAACCGTTGTGCTACCGACGCATATATAATCGGAAACAATTACTAGTGGAAAAAGAATATGCTAAGAATTTTATGGGAACAATCAACCAACTGCTTAGACTGTTACTTTCCAAGTGTAATTTTGTAGGAATATAATTGGTTTTAACTTTGATCGTGGAACGATATCAATTGGAGAACTATTGAAAACCAGCAGGAAGTACTGGAGAGCCACCGGCTGTTTAAGACGGTACAACAGTACATACCCATGAGCCCAAATTTGATCGAAAACCTAGGTAACCTCAGATTACACTGCCAACCCCCATGATTATTCAATCACTGAGACGGAACTCAACAGCCTAGGAATTCTAACCTCTATCAAATAATCAAAAACCTCCAAACTAAGACACAAAAACTGGTCGGATGCTCACTAAAGGCCAACTACAGGAAAAAGTTATTTGGAGTTCTGGTTGGAAATAGTAACCAGTGGGTTCCACCAGATAGGGAGTGAGGATAAATAACTCGGCAATGACAGACGTTAGAATTCAACAGCCAGTCACTGGAATTCGTCTCAGTGACTAAGTGATCAGTGAGCTCACCTGGGCTCGATTCCACCTTCAGTTATGGGTGGGTACTGATGAAGAGTTCGAAACTATGACGAAACAACGCTCTAGTCACCCATGATTTCCAATGATTCCTTAACTGATACTATCCGTGATCAAACTTCGAAATTAGGTAATTAGTTTAAATTCAACCACACTTTGTACCAGTCTGTGAACCATACTTATTTTAGTAGATGAAGCATGATTTTGGATCACGGATCCATTGGTTTGAAATGGCGTGCTCAAGCCAATGATCCACACGTGTACGCAATAAAGCGTCAAATGTTAGATTCAAATTAGCCGACTATAACAACAATAAAGGGTTTTATGCAGGTATATTATTATTACTATTATTCCGTTGGGTGGCTTCTAAGTAGAACACAGATCTCCAGCAGCACATCATCACTTTGTCTCGTTTTCTGTAGTCGTTTTTATCAAGTTCCACAATTGTGCGAAAGCTGTCATCTTCTCCTCACACGATCTACTCCATGTCACTCACATTCAAACTGTTTTTTTTCTCGTAAGAGTTCCACTTAGATAGGGATAGGCTTGCTAGCATCACCTAGTCCAATCATCCCTCCTTACCAGTTGTATTACTGGCTTATTGAGGTATAGGAGGAGTGTGTCGGTGCGTCCGGGGATCGAACCCCGGACCACATGAGGCGTGGTCGGCGAGCATTCCTACCGCTGTGCCACCGATGCACATAAATACTACAAAATATAATTAAAATTTGAATACATTAAACTTTTAATAAAAAAAAAGAAATATCACTTACCAAATCTATCACAATTCTAGAATTCTTTTTTTGGTGATCAGGAGTCAGGTTGACGGGCGGACTAGAAAAAGATTTCTGTTGTAAACAATCTCCAGTAGCAGTGATCGGAGCGGTGATTTCAATAGAACTCGAAGCTATACTACGATTTTTTTTCACAGGTGTTCTGATAGGTGAACATTGATGCAACCAGCCTGTTTCATTATCATCATTGTTGACCACAGGTATAGGAGATAGATTTTTACTACTACTATTTCTACTAGGACTACGATTTAATGCAAATTGACTGTTATTTGTTGGCGAATTGGAATTGTGCACCGATTTCTGATGCATATTACCGGTAAAACAACAAGACAATGGAGTACTTGATGCTATAGTTTTTGAACTATCTAATGAACACAGTGAACAAGCTCCATTCGACGTACTGAGATCTGCATTAGCTGACATTACACCTGACATATTTCGAGGAGATTTATTAACAGCATTGATAGGTGATTGACTAGACACCTGAAATATAAAAAAACATGATTAAAATGAAAATGATTGGTGAGAAATAGGCGGTAGACTACAAACAGTGAGTAATTAAAAAGAGTAAATATAATACTCATATAAGGAAGTTGGGTTAATACTGACAGAGAACTGTTGTGTTACCGTGGTTACTGATTCATTGGAGAAATCGAATGCGGAATATAATGATAATGATAATAGCTTTATTCCAAAACAGTACTTGTGATACAGAATGGAATTCTCAGCATTTCACTACAGTATTGCATCCAGTTAGTAAATTAACAATAAAATAAAATTCTGCATAGATTAAGCGTAATCTCAGTTAGTTTTGACAACAACATATTGGGATGTCGGTAGCAAAGCCAAAAATTGAACAGTGTTTGAAGTTGTTACAAAAGTAGATGCTAGCACATTTACTGGCATAAGCAGAAGAAAGAAACAAAGCAACACATAACAGAAAGTAAGAGAAAAGGAAAAGAAAGAAAGAAAACGTTGTACCTATAAATGATACAAGTTGGAAAGGCGAGGTTCAGTTGTTCTACTGACTATTTAATAAGTTATATGTATCGCGCCTAATGCATTCTTTATCGCACAGAACACGAGCCAAGTCGGGTATGGTTGAGATTTTGTACTTGCTAGTGCGAGCATTTAGTTTTCTATATAGGCTTCTGGTCCTGGCTGATGAGATAGATACAAGGGGAGAGTTGTGAATGAAGAGAGTGGTGTGAGTTAGATAGAATGGATTTAGCCGATTTTTCACATGAGTCCAAGTGCCTGTCAACCAGAATATTAACAAGCTGGTTAAGTGGCCCGTTGCTTAGCCTGCTGACAACCTTTAATATCCTGCGTAATAAGGTATAGTCTTTCTTCAGGAATCCACGAAAAACTAAGGGGGAACAATAGAGAATAATAGGGAGGATGCAAGAGTTAACGAATTGTAGGAGTAAGGGTTGGGTTATACCAGAATGTCTTAACTTCTTGATCTAGAAGGTAAGACGGAATATTTTCTTAGAAATCGTCAAGATATGAGACGACCAGGAAAGATCAGAAGATAGAGTGACGCCTAGGTTTTTAATTTCCGACTTGGTTTCAATTTCAGTGCCATCTATGTTGCACACTTCGTGAGTGCTAACCAGTTTGTTTAGGTCAGTCAGATTTGTGCCTAAACGTGAAATTAACTGTTTGGCATTTGGAGGGGTTTAAGGTGAGACCGTTTTCTTTGGACCATTGACTGACTTCTGATAAAAAGCCGTTTAGTTTAGAGCAGTCACTTTGACATTTGACAGGTAAAGATACAGTTAGGTCATCAGCATATTTGACAAAATTAATTTCATTTGAAGATGGTAGGTCATGTAGAAAGAAAAGGGAAGTAGGGATAGTACAGCATCTTGGGGACATTAGCTTCAGTGAGCACAGCAGAAATATAAAAATTAGGAGAACATATTATTATTATTAAAACACAAATTTGGTAGACGGAAGACCAGTAGTTCAGCGAAGAGTCTCTTTTCGCCGGTGAATTCATTCCTTCATAGCTGTACAATCGCAAATATGTGTATGGTTGTTTTGTATGTGTGTGCGTACATTGAATTTGTCAAACGAAAATACAATTAGTAAGTTCACATGGATTGGATGTTGATATACGAGGGTAGTAACAAAAGTGATGAGTTATTTAAAAACGATTGTTAGAGAAGAGTTACGTAATAATATGAATAGTTTGGTGAGTGAGTTTTACTCAGGATACAACACAGGATCAATGTAGAGAATACGAAATTACGCAAGAGTTCTAAATAAATAGAAGAATTATAAGCAATTAAAGAACACAAAAGCCGCCCATGCTTAGCGTCCCGAAAAAACTAGTCTACATGAACCTTCAACTCAGTGGAGATATATCTGCGGAAACACTAAAAATCGACTATCGTGCTCACTCAAGAAGACCTTCTTCGCAGCTGAACTACGACTAAGCTTCTCCACAAAACCTATGATTCATATGAACGTGAAGGATAAGCTACCACTGCTGGCCTCATCAATATGTTTTTATCACTTCAACTGCTCGTGTAGAGCCAGGTATGTTGGCCATACTCAGCGTTCGCTTTCCAAGCGTATTACCAAACACTTACCAACACGGTTTTACAAAGGAGAAAAACGATGTCCCCGCAGCTCCTCTTAGAACATCTGATAGAATCCGAACACCAAGCTGCACTCCAAACAAACTTCAAAGTCGTTTACAGAGTAAGAAGTAGTCTTCCTAAAGGTGTACGAATCAGACTTCTTGATACTGCAGAAGCAATGGCGATTCACTTGCTAAGCCCTGAACTCTGCATACAGAAGAAGTTCGTTCAATCAGTACACTTGCAATGGACTTAATCTGACTTATTACCCGACAAGTAAATTCTACCTAATCCTTTTCTCTTCTGTCTTCATTAATATTATTTTGTCTTCTCAATTGCAACATTTTAGATTTTCAACCTTCTTGTTCTCTAACCTCACCCGATTTAATCTCTACATCTCACTACCACTGTTACTGACTTGACCAAAGCTCAATTTCTAGTCGTTTATGTTACGTCATCCAACTTATTTGCTCAATTTCTGTTCTAATATAAGTGGCATTATTATCTACCCCACTTCTACTTAGTCTCTCTCTACCTGTAATTACCTCTGTTGCTACTCTGACCTAAGTTGAAACATTTTAGTCAATTATATTACGTCATCTAACTTACTAACTAGCTCAATCTTACTTTAGTTGCTGTCTGATTAACCTTGGTTCTATATTAGATCATTCTTGTATTACCTGATCAATTGCTACCGGGGAATAATCTCGTTGACTTGGAATATGCAGACGATATAGTCCTCATAGGCAAAGACGCTGACAAAATGCAGAGTCTTCTAAACACCTTGAGCCGCAATCTACGAATGTTTGGCATGCGATTCGCTCCCGCCAAATGCAAGATGATGTTACAGGACTGGACTACATCGACGCCTAGTTTAAAAATAGGAAGTGAAGTGGTAGAGCACGTTGACCGCTTCACTTATTTGGGAAGTACCATCAGCCCCAACGGGCTGATCTCTGACGAAATCTCAGCACGAATACAAGGGGCTCGTCTCGCATTTGTTAGTTTACGCCGACTCTGGCGTAGACGAGATGTTCGACTATCGACCAAAGGGCGGGTGTACTGCTCATCAGTCCGCTCCGTCCTCCTTTATGGTTGTGAGACCTGGCCACTGAGAGTGGAAGACTTGAAAAGACTAGCTGTCTTTGATCATAGGTGCCTGCGTTCTATTTCCCGTGTAAAGTGGCATAATAAGGTGAGCAACATGGAGGTTAGGCGTAGAGTTCTAGGTAAACAGGGGAAATCAATCGACGAAGTCGTGAAGCTACAAAGACTGAGATGGTTAGGACATGTGTTACGTATGCCAAGCCATCGCCTCCCTCGACGAACAATGTTAGCGGATATAGGGTCAGGCTGGAAAAAAGCTAGCGGCGGTCAAACAAAAACTTGGCATCAGTCAATGAAATCCACAACAGTTGGTCTAAGCCACGTAGGAAGGTGTAGACTTCCAGGCTGGGGTCCTCGGGACGGTAAAAATCTATGGTTGGAAACAATTGGTGACATGGCTCAAAATCGTTCTCAGTG
Source organism: Trichobilharzia regenti (assembly GCA_944472135.2). Lineage (NCBI taxonomy): Eukaryota > Metazoa > Platyhelminthes > Trematoda > Strigeidida > Schistosomatidae > Trichobilharzia > Trichobilharzia regenti. Next base: position 46,781,670 of record OX235268.1, read on the forward strand.
GCGCAGATGCATCCACTCCTTGTGACTTATGATCTTCAATGAAACTGTTTTGTATTTCTTTATTACTCCTTTGTCTCACACCTCTGCTGACTGTTTCTATTATGCTTTTCTTGTACTTTCTTCTCTTGCTTCGCGTGCTACACGGAATGTGGCGACTTGAACTTCCGCACATTTGTGCAAAGTTCTATGTCGAAAACAGACAGACAGACAGACCTGATCAATTACCTAAACTTGACAAACCTCATGTACACACACAAATAATTATATATAAATGCGATTGTACAGCTTTGCGAATGAATCCGCCGAAAAGAGTCTCTTTGCTGAACGTATTCTCTTTTAAATTAAAGAACAGGCAAACAAACAAAATTAACAAAGTTGTTGTCTTCTTTGTATCACTGAAGCTGTGGCCATTCACATAGAAAAACCTGAGCTGTGCATACAAAAGAGAATTACTCAACCACTTCTACTCTGATGGTAACAACTTTGTTGATTTTTGATGACTTAATTTTATTTGTTCACCTATTCTTTAGCTGCTTATAATTCTTCTATACATTTGGAACTCTTACGTAATCTCGTATTCTTCACTTTGTTTCTATGTGTGTAACTCATTATCATCATCAAATTATCCATTTGATTACGTAACTTCTTTTTAACAACTGTTTGTGACAACTCATCACCTTTGTTACTATCCAAATTTTATTAGTACCTAATTTTCTTGACTGATTGTATTGTATTAGGTAACTCTACCCAATTACCAATCTTCACCTGTTTAGCTAAAATAGCCATAACCAATTGTAAGAAAAGGCACAAACAGCGAAGAAAATTTTCTTTTCGATGATTTATTTTCATGAGCTGTACAATCGTAATTATAATTAAACACATAAGTTTTTGATCAATCAGATACTGGTAAACTTTGTCCTTGAAAATTCTACTACATAGTGTGAGGTATAAGAAGCCGACTGTTTCATGGCGAGTCTTGAAAACAACATCCTTGATAAGTCAACTGCACTTATACAAGAGATATGTAGATGATACGTTTATAATCTGTGATGAAAAATGTGATTTAGATTCTCTCCTGAAAACCTCAACTGCACGTCTCCATTTGCTTCTCTCTTCTGCTGTACTTTTCACCTGCATCCATGTTAGTCCATACTCTTTCAACTGCTCTTCGCGCGATCTCCTCCATGTCACCCTTGGACGTCCCACACACCGCCTCCCTTTCGGGTTCCACTCGAGGGCTTGACCAGCAAAGTCACCCAGCGGTCTCCTCAGCGAGTGTTCGATCCGTCTCCACTTTCTCCTGCAAATTTGTTGGGCGATCGGTCTGTTCTTGTTTTCTTTGTTCCCATAGTTTCTTGTTGGTGATTCTTTCCGGTCCGGCCAGCTGATCTTCAGCATAGAGCGAAGACAGTTGTTGGTAGATGAAGGTCTGCAGCAGGCTGTTGGAAATATTCTTTGTGACCCTCCAAGTATCTGATCCGTACAGAAGAACTGAATGACTTGACGTTTGTATTGAAAATCCGAATTTTGTTGGTGATGCTGAGTGACGAAGATTTCCAGATTGATTTCAGGTTGATGAATGTGTTTCTCGCCTTCCCGATTCTCGCTCGATTTGACATCCTCGTCCGTTCCACTGCCTGTAGTTGAGACAATGCTCCCTAGATAAGTGAGTGAATGAAGTAACCTCTTTCAAATCCCTCCCGTTGATGGTGATTGACGCTGGATGTTGCTGCTGTTGTTGTTGGTTGGTTATTTTCATAACCTCCGTCTTGTCTATGTTCACCTGGAGTCCTGTCTTCTCCGGCTGCTTCTTCGACCAGTTTGTCGGTTTTCGCTTGTAAGTCTTCGATTGATCCACGCGCGAAATCCAGGTCTTCTAGGTTCTTCACGTCGGTCCAGGATATCCCTGTCTTCTCGTTTCCCTCTCGCTGTCTGACGCATAATCCAGTCCACCACAATTAGGAATATCATTGGTGATAATAAGCACCCTTGTCTGACTCCTGTGTTTACTCCAAACGCCTCGCTGAGTTTTCCGTTGTGGATCACTTGACATGTCCGTTGTCGTACAGCTGTTGAATAAGGTTGATGAATATTTGGGGTACGCCGTAGTACTCGAGTAATTTCCAAATTACTTCACGATCAACGCTGTCGAAGGCCTTCTCAAAGTCTATAAAGTTGAGGTAGAGGTTTGATTGCCATTCCATGCTTTGTTCTGTGATGATGATGCGTAGAGTTGCAATTTGGTCAGTACATGATTTGCCTTTCCTGAATCCAGCTTGTTCTGGTCGGAGTTCTGTCTCCAGTGCGTCCTTTAATCTCTCCAGGATGATGCGACTCAGGATTTTACTTGGCGTCGACAGGAGCATGATTCCTCGCCAGTTCTTGCAGAGTGAGGCGTAAGTCGCCCTTCTTTGGTAGTTTCACGAGGTAACCTTTCCTCCAGTCAGTAGGCACCTTTCCCTCCTTCCAGACCTTTTGCAATAATGGAGTCAGCATGTCTGCTGTAGTCTCTGGGTCCGCTTTCAGTGCTTCAGGGGGTATTCCATCTGGTCCGGCTGCTTTTCCAGCTTTCAGAAGCTTGATTGCATTCAAGACTTCAGCTCTCGTTGGAGGATTGGTGTCAACTTGCAGTTGTGTGTGCGCTGTTGTTGGTATTTCTGGACGGGTTGCAGGTGATGGTCGGTTCAAGAGTCCTTTGAAGTGATCCGCCCATTGTTTAATCTGTTTTTCTTCCTTGGTAATTGGGTTCCCTTGGCTGTCTTTTATAGGTTTCGCTTGTGTTGATCTCTTCCCGGATAGAGATTTGGTTATCTGATATAGTGTCCTCAGGTCCCTTTTGCCTGCTGCCTTCTCAGCTTCAGTAGCTAGATTGTCGTAGAATCGTCTTTTGTCCTTCCTAGCACTCTTCTTCACTTCTTTGTCCAGTGCTGTGTAAGTTGAGCTCAGCGTCTCCTTCTCCTGTCCGTCCTTGCATTGAATCATTTTCTCTTTCACCATTCTCCTCTCTTCTATTAATTTCCAAGTGTCCGTTGAGAGCCATTCCTTGTCTTGTCTCTTCTTTCTTCCTAGAACCGTTGAACACGTTTCGTTGAGAATCGCCTTCAGAGACTTCCAATGTTCTTCCACGCATGATTCTTCAGTGATGTCGCGTAGTGTTTCCTGCTTTGCTCTGACAGTTGCAGTGAAAGTGTCTTTTGTGGTTGTGTCCTTCAGTTTTGAGTGTTGAACTTGCATTGTGGCCTATCCCCAGCTATCCTCGAGGCTTTTAGTTTCACCTTGAAAGTCCCTTGTACTAGATAGTGGTCTGAACCCACATCTGCTCCTCTCCTTGACCTTGTGTCCAGTAGGCTCCGTCTCCACTTTCTTGAAATTGAGATGAAGTCTATTTGGTTCTTGGTGTTTCCATCTGGTGAAATCCATGTCGTCTTGTGTATATCCTTGTGTTTGAACACACTACCACCAATCACCAAATCATTGAAGGCGCAGAAGTCTGAGAAGAGTTCACCATTGTCGTTCATTTCACCGAGGGCCTCACGACCCATGGTGAGTTCTCTTCCTGTGTTGTCTCCTCCCAGCTTCGCATTCATGTCGCCCATCAGGATTTTGATATCGCCATTTGGGACGTTGTCCATTATTGCTTGTAGTTGTCTGTAGAACGCCTCCTTCTTCTCTTGTTCTGAGACGTTTGTAGGCGCATAGCATTGAATGACTGTAACTTTCCTTCCTTTTGAGTTGAACCTGGCTGTCATTATCCTGGAGGAGATTGGTTCCCACTGCATGAGAGCTTTGGCTGCTGTTGGTGACATCATGATGGCCACTCCCTCGGTGTGCTCATGGTTGTCCTCTGGGTGGCCGGAAAAGATTACTGTCTCTCCAGTAGGTAGTTGGCACCTTCCAGTTCCGTTCCATCTGCTTTCGCAGATTCCCAACACTTCTATTCTGTACCTTCTCATTTCAGCGGCTATCTGGGCAGCCTTTCCAGTTTCGTACATTGTACGAACATTCCAGGTACCCATCCTTACTTTTGCTTTCATCGAAAGATAAGGCTATTGTTTATGTATTTAGAGTTTTTAATATATTTATTCGCTGAAGTTTCTGTAGCGGTTTGGTTGAGTTTTGGGGGTGGAGTTGTTAGCACCACGCCCCAACCCTCCCTCTTTATCCGGGCTTGGGACCGGCTAGAAAACTAGCAAGCTAGTAACTTCTTTCTTAACAACTGTTTTTGTGAGAACTTATCACCTTTGTTACCACTCTAATTTCATTAGTACCTAATTTTCTTGACTGATTTTGTATTACGTAACTCTACCCAATTACCAATCTTCACCTGTTTAGTTAAAATAACCATAACCAATTATATTTTTGTTTGACAAACTTAATGTACACATACATACAAAAAATACATATATATTTGCGATTGTACAGCTATAAAAATGAATTCGCCCGTCGAAAAGAGACTCTTTGCTGAAATACTGGTCTTCTGTCTATTAGTGTTCGAATAGGAATTTTTCATGAACAAATTTGGTACATTATGGACGCCAAGAGTTGCGCCACGCAAAATCTCATAGTTTGTGCAAGAGATAGGGTACAGTCCAGACCGAAGCAGGTGGCTGTCCTAAGGGGCGAACCGTCCTCTCCCGAGAGACTTTGACTTGATGTATGATCCACAAGGTGGTGGAGCAGCGTAAGGAGCTACTTTTCTATTGTTTCCAATAACCAATACAGGTTCATACGCAATATGATCCGTTCGAATTCCGGAGCCTATTTGTGTACATTGTATATTTGGAATCAGGGTTTGCCAGCTTCCACCATAACTCCAGTTGTAAGCGCCATACTTTCGTGAGGAACACCCTAACCACATGAAGGCAGTGAATACGGTTTACTTATGAGCAGTTTCGAATGAGCGGCTACATAAGAGAATTTCGAGAGGAAGATCAGAATTTGCTCACTACCCTTGCCTGCACCAAGTTGTTTGCAGGAAGGCAATAGAAACTACAAATCCATAGATTGATAGTGTCTCTCTGATTGAACTATTATTATTTCTCTAAACTTGGCACACACTGACACATAGAAAAAAAATATATATGGGACGACTTAATCAGCTGATATGTTGCCTAACTCTTTGACTTGGGACTTCAAAATTTCAAACGTGTTCTCATAAAATATTTACAACGTTATCAGCCATATTTCCCTCTCCTGATGACCCAGAGAATTCTGTGGCAATACTCACTGACAAATTAAATCCAGCCGCCAAAGCATTCCACTTTATAACACGGTATACTCGTTAACCCAGTCAAAAGTAGGGACTTCGACAGCATTTCCCAATTCGTTTACACTTGCGGAAGCAAGTCCATAGGAAAGAATGAGAGGTAAAATTCTGCTACTAGATTCTCCAAGCATTTCCCTGAAAATCTCAGTTTGAAAGGCAGCAAAGTGTTCTCAAGTGTAATCGCCAGGCACCTAGTTGACTGACACAATGAAAATTAGTCAGGCTTTCAAAATGAGCATTCAATACACAGAGAAAACCAAGGTTACTTCGGACGGCAGAAGCCATTGTCATCAAAAGACTTCGACCCAACCTATACATACAGAAAGATAGTGTGCGACTAATTTCTCAATACCCTGGTAATCATAACTGTTTTGTTTGTGTGCCCTTGTGTTTTATTCTGTTGCATAACATTCCAGTTAATCTTGATTTTGATTTTCACTTACTGACTGACTGAGTTGAACTCACTATTGAGTTTCCAAAACTGTTATATTAAATTATTTTATCGATTTTATAATTTTACTTCACTAATCACCCCCAACCCACTTGAACTCTCTAGAGTATGTGTAAATTCACTCTGTTGTTTTATGATGTATTTTGTGTCTAAACCATTCCTGTTTTCAAGAGATATATGAACTCTACTCACTTGTCTAATTACTATATGAATATAGTTACTCTTTTAACACTAAATAATCCGTCTACATATATCATCCTTGGAATTTGGTTACCTATGCCATTTTGTAAGCTATAATTGACTTTGTTTAGGATGTACGCGGTTGAAGAAAGAGAGAATCCACGAAATAAAATGAGCAAGTATTATCCCGTAAAATATGTTCGTTCTTTATTTATTTATTCAAAAAAATCAGATGTATTCCTAACGGCAAGAAATACAACTGCCAACTTGTATAATACTTGTGACGTTGTTTCAAATTCATGATGAAGGTAATTATAACCGGAATGAAACCTCTTAATTACTCCTTAGGAATAATCAATTTCTAGGTGTTTAATGAAGTTTCCCAAATAATGGAAATCGCCTTTTGTTAAAACATAACTGGATAAAGACTAATACGCTCATTGTTGTCACACACACACACACATGCAACATGAGGTATTCTATACCATTTTAGAACACTGGATCAACTGTTTACTCATGCACACATACACACACAATTTTGTACCGCATATACACGTATATTTTCACATTCAGTTAGTCAAACGTAATCACTAAGATTCTGATGAAAAGTACACCCTTTAATTGAATTTTAGATTTTCCTGTCGATTGGTTGTACTGAAGTGCTCGGTCTCAGGTTGACATATCGACTTCTTGTGCAGATGCCTCGACGATGTATGGGCATGTAATTAGAATTTAATTGGTGGATGGTGACTAGCAGTGGAATCCACTAGGATGCGCATTTCTTCTTATTTGGGACTCGCTAACTGGATGTACCTGCACTCCTCACTGAGTAATGATGTTCCCACCGAGGCTCGAACCCAGACATGTCAACCTGAGACCGAACACTTCATTTCAATTAATCAACGGGAAAATCTAAAATTCAATTAAATGATTGGACAAAGATTAATACGCTCATTGTTGTCACACACACACACACACACACACAAACACATACAATATGAGGTCTTTCAAAGATCGATTTATTGATTATACCAGTTTAGAACACTGGATCAATCAATCTGCTGTAGTTTATCGATCGACCGAAACAACCACGCTTTAAAACAGACCACCATGAGTCAAGTGGTTCTGAGCTTTTTACTACTTCGAGTGTGTTTTAGACTTCGGTTTATTAGACCGATTTATGAATACTGACGTTGTAGATCAGCTCAAAAGTTCATTATACACTTGACAGTGGTTAGTGGCATAAAACGGTGAACAATGCTGCGATTAGGAATAGAGTATTAGGTAAGAACGGCAAGTCGATTGATGGAGTTGTGAAGGTGAACTGAGTGAGATGGCTAGGACACTTGTGGAGACATGACCTTGCCCGACAGGTCGGTCAGTCGGTTTTCGACATAGAACTTTGCACAAATGTGCGGCACTTCAAGCCGCCACACTCCCTCCATGTATCACACAAAGCAACAGAAGAAAGTACAAGAAATTCATAATAGAGACAGTAAACAGAGGTGTGAGACAAAGGAATAGGAGTAACGAAGAACAAAACAGTTTCATTGGAAATCATAAGTCACAGGGAGTGGGGGATCTGCGCTGGCCATTGAGAACGATGAGTTTGAGCCATATCACAAATTGTTTCCAACCATTGGTTTTTACCGTCCCGAGGACCCCAACCAGGAAGTCTACACCTTCCTACGCAGCTTAGGCTAACTGTTGTGGATTTCATTGGCTGGTGCTATGTTTTGGTTTGAAGGCTGCTGGCGCTTTTCCCGCCTGACCATATGTCAGCTAAGATTGCCCGTCGTCGAGGAACGCGATGACTAGGCTACCATGCGTAACACATGTCCTAACCATCTCAGTCGATGTAGCTTCACAGCCTCGTCGATTGATTTCCCCTTCTTGACTTATATAGCACTCGACTGATGCCTAACCTCAATATTTCTCACCTTATTATACCACTTCACACGGGAGGTAGAACGCAGGCACCTATGATCAAAGACAGGCAATCTTTTCATGTCTTCCACTCTCAATGGCCATGTCTTGCTCACAGCTATAAAGGAGGACGGAGCGGTTCCCCGACAGACAAAGTTAGCCAACATAAGGTTAGGCTTGAAAAGAATTAGAGGTGGACAAATCAAAACCTGGAATCAGTCCATGAAATCTTTAAGTCCTGTCGGGAGATGTAGGCTGTCTCGTTGAAGTCCTCATGATTCTAGGAACCAATGTCTGGATATAAATGGGGATATGGCTCAAAATCATTAACAATGGTGCGGAAGAATTCACTCTTTACAGTCACCCATGTTCAATAAACCTTAATGCTTGTCTATGTAACTATTTCGAAGTGACTAGGGGAGTAAGACAAGACCACTGCTTATTATCACCCGTGATACTCCTAATTATGGTGGACTCTATCGTGCATCAGACTGGGGTACAGGGACTGAGGAGACAGGAATACGCTGGACCACCGATGATAAGATTCTACAAGACCTGGATTTCGCGCGTGGACGATTTATGCTAAATGTCACTCACACAAACTCGAAGACTACTTGCAGGCGAAAACCAACAAACCATTAGAAGAGACTGACAGGGAAGGCAGGACTCTAGTTGAACATGCAGAAAGTGGAGATGATAAAGATAAACAACCAAACTGAACAGCTAGCACCATCAATCACCATCAATGGAAAAAAAATTGAAAGCGACTACTTCCTTCACTTATCTAGGAAGCATCGTTTCAACTACACTACAGGCGACAGCACGGATGATATAAAATCCAGCTATGATTGTCAGGGCAAGATACACCTTCATCACTCTGAAATCAGTTTCGAAATCTCTTCCACTCACTCAATATAAAGAAAGAAGATTCAGATTTTCAACACCAATGTCAAGTCAGTTAGTTTTTCGATATGGGTCTAAAATTTGTCTTGGGTCTAATGAAAAGAAAAGGATATCCAACAGGTTACAGACTTTCATCAACAACTGCCTTCTCCAGCTCCATACTTAAGATCAAATGGCCAGAGAGAGAGAGAGGGGGAGAAAGATAAATAACAATAAGAAACTATGAGAACAAACCAATCGAGAACCTACCATTCAACAAATATGAAGGAGAAAATGGAGATGGATTGATCAGGCGCACACTGAGAACGCTATCGAAGGACATCGCTTGAGTGAAATACGAATGAGAAACGAGTGGGTTGTCAGTGTGTGAAAGTAACATGGAGAAGATCGTGCCAGTTGGAGGAGATGAGAAATTATGGATAATTGTGGACCCAGCTGAAGAGGACAGCACCAAATAGAAGAAATTGGAGATGTGTTGTTGAGGCGTTATGTGCGACTCGAAACGCAAAGAAATAATAATTATAATGGTACTATTCCTTCCACTTCAAATTCCTGCTTATTATAGTCCTTTCGAGTCTGTTTTCTTCTTGTCTTCCTTTGTGTGTTTCATTCATTGTGGTAGGTAGAACTGCTGCACTTATATGCAACATTCTACGTTGAATTTCAGTCAGCCAGTAACATCTATGTCAAAGTAGTTTCCACTGTCCATTTAGAAGACCATATGATGAGCTCTGAATACCCAATATTTGCATTCAAGATACTAGCTAAAGTCTGTGGACAGCTTGCAGTTTGTAAGGTCACTCACCCACCTGGAGGTAGAACTCATCCGCAGTAGCATTCAGAATCCCATCAGTCAACGCTTAAGCATTCTTTATTATCCCAATTATCTTCAACCCAAATCGGATGTTTCTGACTTAAAAGATCACAAGTGGGCATACATTTCATTGATTCTGCTAGTAGGAGTTACCTAGGAGCATATAGGTTATGAGTTCAACTATGTTCCACTTATTGTAATTCTGGACAACTAAGAGGTATCCTCATCAGCCAGCCTTCACGTAATAAGTGTTCAACAGTCCAGTCTAGTCCAGTAGCAAAACCTCACAGTGTAACAACTAACACCAACAAGATTAAGTGTTATTGCCATAATATTTCTTCTGGATAACCACACGCCACAGTCATCTTTCAAACTGACAGATCAAAATTATGAGTGGCAATTTAATTTGGGATGCGACACACACACACAGAGTAAACTCACGACTTCTCATATTCCCATTCAAAAAACTGTCCTTTATATTGACATCTAAACATAACTAACTGATGACTGATTTTCAACATGGAACTTTGCACAGAAGTATAGCCGTTCAAGTTGCCACACACACTTCAGTTGGCACAATCAAAGTAGATAAAAGAGAGGAAAAGTAGATTTAAAGTACTATCATAAGCAGAATAGTAGCAGAGAAAAGCATTAGCGTTTCAGGCACAACAAGGAATAAATGCATCCACACCACTAAGAACAATATTCAGCCATATCCCCAGTCGTATCCAGACATTGGTTCCTAAGATCCTGAGGGCTTTAACTTGACAGTCTACTACATCTCCCGACACGACTTAAACTAAGTGTCAAAGATTTCATGGACTGATTCTAGGTTTTGATTTGACCATCTCTAATTCTTTTCCAGCCTGACCCTATGTTGGCTAACTTTGTCTGTCGAGGATGGCGATGGCTCAGCATGCGAATCTTTTCCACATGTTAGTATATCACAGTGAGTGAACGACAAAATCACTTAGGGCAACATTTGTTAAATTGTTACTGCATGACAGAATTCCATGTCTAATCTGTCTGTCTAGATTCAACATAGAACTTGTCACCGAAGTGCAGCAGTTCGAGTTGCCACGTTCCAAATAGCACACAGAGGTAGACAAGAAGATGAGTGAAGAGAATCAATAGAGTTTGACAAGTATAAGAGTGAAACAGAATGGGTAATGGTAGAGAGGAATATGAAAGATTACAGAGATTGAATACATCTGCGCCATTGACAACGATTTTGAGCCATGTCACCTATAGTCTCCAGCCATTGATTCCTAGAGTCCCGAGGGCCCCAACCCGGGAGTCTGCATCTCCCTACCTGACTCAGTTTAACTGTCAAGGATTTCATGGATTGATGCCACGTTTTTGTTTGGCCACCACTGGCTCTTTTCCAACCTGAACCTATATCAGCTAACAATGCCCGTTGGGGAGGCGGTGGTTAGGCATGCGCAGCACGTGACCTAGCCATCTTAGTCTATGTAACTTTATAACCTCGTCGATTGATTTTCCCTCTTTGCCCAACACTCTACGCCTAACGTCAACATTACTTATCTTGTGAAACCACCTAACGTGAGACACCATGTCTAATCTCTTAAATAAATTACTGAAAGGTTGGGATCATCTTTATTAACCTAAAAATAATGATAAGTTTTTATCACAGATATGTTACCAGCATATTTCATGCAGTTAGCAATAAGTCATACATATTGTACAAACATCTGACTACCCAAACTTCGGTTGGAGTGGAACTGAAAGCTATCCTATTGTGGTGAGAGCCATCTGCAAGACAAAATTGTAGACAACAATTTACGTCAATATTTACGTCCCAAATCGGGATCATGAAAGGAAACAAAAACAAAGCTTAACCTTGGGGAACTCAACAACCAATCACGGCAGATTTAGCGTGGGCGGATACAATTCGCGGATTTATCACTGGACTGTCTAAGAAACGTTTGAGTAACTTGGAAATCCCCATTGAGTCATATGAAAAAGAGAATACGTTCAACCGAGAGACGCTTTTCGATGGCGAATTCATTCACAGATAGCTGTACAATCGCATTTATATATAATTATTTGTGTGTTTGTGTGTGTACATGAGGTTTGTCAAGTTTAGGTAATTGATCAGGTAATACAAGAATGGTCTAATATAAAAACAAGGTTAATTCGACAACAGCTAAAATAAGATTGAGCTAGCTAGTAAGTTAGATGACGTAATATAATTGACTAAAATGTTTCAACTTGGGTCAGAGTAGCAACAGAGGTAATTACAGGTAGAAAGAGACCAAGTAGAAGTGGGGTAGATAATAATGCCACTTAAATTAGAACAGAAATTGAGCAAACAAGTTGGATGATGTAAGATAAACGACTAGAAATTGAGCTTTGGTCAAGTCAGAAACAGTGGTAGTGAGATGTAGAGATTAAATCGGGTGAGGTTAGAGAACAAGAAGGTTGAAAATCTAAAATATTGCAATTGAAAAGACAAAATAATATTAATGAAGACAGAAGAGAAAAGGATTAGGTAGAATTTAATTGTCGGCTAATAAGTCAGATTAAGTCCATTGCAAGTGTAGTGATGGAGCGAACTTCTTCTGTATGCAGAGTTCAGGGCTTAGCTACCCTGACCTAAGTTGAAACATTTTAGTCAATTATATTACGTCATCTAACTTAGTAGCTAGCTCAATCTTACTTTAGTTGTTGTCGAATTAACCTTGTGTTTATATTAGACCATTCTTGTATTACCTGATCAATTATCCAAACTTGACAAACCTCATGTACACACACACACAAATAATTATATATAAATGCGATTGTACAGCTATCTGTGAATGAATTCGCCGAAAAAAGTCTCTTCGCTCAAAGTATTCTCTTTTTCATGTCTATGAAACGGCAACAAAGAGATGACAGAATAACCTTCACCGAGAAAACAACCAATCACAAGGCGTTGCTTCTCTGTTGACAATAACCCTAATGATAATGTACATAAAAATCTGTAAATACCTGTTGATTTACTCAATAAACGATCTGTTAGCTGGCCTTTGTCTTCTGTCGTTACACTATGACAAAGCAACAGGAAGTCGAGCACCCCAACATCAATGGACTATACATCTGAATTGTAGGAGCTATCCAATCTCCATCTGGAGATCACGTTCGCTCAGACCAATATGAATTTTAGATACAAAATAATAAAAATAAACAGAAATTTATTTGAGCTTGACTTACACGTGCTAATACATGTTCAGCGTGTGCACGAACTTGTTCACGAGAAAACTCATTACGACCGCTTGGGTTACAGCATCCAGTTGCTGCACAAGCGCAAGGAAAAGATTCTCGATCAACCTGAAGGAATACAAACCATTCGGACATTAATAAACATATATACAGACAGGCAAAAGGAGTAGTAATTCCATTATGGATAAAATTTATCTTGATAAATCACACAGTGTTGTACAGTAAGCAATATTCACTGATGACAACCACGTTTCGAGCACAATTTATTACTGCAGCTCATAATCATATCAAGGCACTACTCACACAACTTCACTTACATACATGACTAAAAATTGATTAAACATATGAATAAAATCATTATAAGATAAAGTACATTCAGAAATAATAATATGAGTGTTATCAAACAAATATAACCAGTAAGCAATAAGTGAAAATAAATAACTTGTTAAAATGTCATAATGTGAATTTAATTCAATACATTTTAACATTATCTTTTATCCTCTTCTGATTTGTCTGACTGGTGGTAATAATAACTTCCACATCTCTGGTATTCGCATTGAGTCACCTCTATTGCATGTGTTGGGTGTAGACTCGATGAAGCAGGACCCAATAATCAATCTCTCTCCATTCACCTTACTTACTTTTTATAGTTTAGAATTGTATGACTGTGCATTAGTGCATGCAGTGCGATTGATGAGTTTTTTCCAAATTACTTATCTTCTTGGGATCGATCATTCTAACCTCTTAGCTAAATTCTTAAGTTCCGATAATCTCACTACTCCCGACCTACTAGTTTTGTCTAACCTATTTGGTTGACTTCACTCGCAGTCACTGCAAGGTATCTTGTAAATTATATTATTTTGTTTAATTGGGTCCACCGAGGACGAGCTCGAAACCTCACCAGTAAATAATACTGTACAACACTGTGTGATTAATCAAAATAAAATATAAATCCATAATGGAGATATACTTAACCACAGTGCCCAAGTTCCACACATCAATAAAACCATCAGTAATGTTGACACGAATAGGCTGAACAGTCTTCTGTATAGAGGTTACACATATAATCACGAAATTTATCAAGTGACCAAGATAAACGAACAAACAAAAACTATTTTCCAACTGGATTGTGGTAATCACTATATATATATATGGTGATTACCACATTACATTACTAAGTATCACAGACCAAATCTCTACTTCTACTGATAGTCACAAGTGCTAAGATTTCATTAAACAAAAAAGTAGCACTTCATGCTGCCACATTTCATGAGCCCAAACATTAAGGCGTGCGTCGGTGGCATAGCGGTTAGGACGTTCGCCGACCATGTACATGGTCCGGGGTTCGATCCCCGGCCAACGCACTCCTTTACCTCGCTGAGCAAAAAATAATGCTGGTAAAGAGGGAAGGTTGAGGCATTAGACTAGCAACCCCATCCTGTAACGAGAATGATGCTCAGGAAGGCTTCGTGTGCTTTTGGAAGTGTGTGGGTGGCTGTCACTTCCCGGTTGCCCACACCATAGAAGTTGATTGATTCTTCGGGTACCTAAAAAAGAAAGTGTTGCGTGACCGCACAGCCCAGGGGACAACTGTTTGTGGCCGGTCAAAAACGGCCTGTGTGAACTGGTTTCTTGGATTGGTTCCGTATTAGTGAACTTACTGCCGGTTACGGACCACCGTAGGGTAAGTCGGGATGTACAATTTTTGGCGTTGACCTTTTCTAACTCCCTCTCTCCGGAGTGGAGAGACAGCAAAGCTGGCATGCTGGTCATCTGAGGGAAACACCTCACTGCTGTTAAACCCCTGTTTCCCAGAAGTAGGACTTCGCCCTCAGACCTCCAGCATAGTGTAAGAAAGATTCCTACACAATGCCGGTGACTGCTTTTAGTCTAATCGCTATCCTAACAACCTTCTTGGCATGGTAGGAGCTGCAGAAACATTGGTTCCAACCATTGTAGCTTGTTGGGTCATCGCGATGTGCAAGTCCGAACACCATATCAAGGTAGAAGCTATCGGTCGGGCCATCCTGTAAAATAAACTGCTACAAAAACTTCAAGCCACTAGCTTGAAGCCCTATGTTCCACTGGGGAACGTGAAGGAAAAAACCGCATTAAGGCAGAGGGGCAAGCAAAAAAGTACGAAGGAATACTAATGAAAGGAAATTTATGAGGAGGAGGAGAGGAGGCTAATCACACGGAGAATAATCAGGATCTAATGGATCTGAGAGAGATATATATAACAAATTACGCACGCATCTATCCAGTGGAGAGTGGTTTTCAGCCATATCATCAATAGTCTTCAAGTCGTTGGATCTTAGCACTCCGACAGCTCCAGCCAGGCAATCTACACCACCAATATATGTGGCTTACACCAGTTGTCAAAAAATTAATAAACTGACGTCATGTTTTGATTGGATCACCGTTAACTCTCCTATAAACGAGTCCCATATCAGTTAACATCGCTCGACGAGGAAGGCAGTGGCTCGTCAGTCTGTGCAGTGCAAACGTCCTTTGACCAACAGTAGGATATTTCGTATACGCCAGAGATTATGTAAACAGGATATTCCCATACTAGTCTTTCCCAACTGTGCTGAGATTTTGTCATCAATCAGGGTTGGTGCAATTTACCAAATGAGTGAAATAGCCAAGACGTTCAACCATCCCACTCCCTATCCTTAAACCAAGAGTAGATGCGGAACAGTCTTGAAGCACCATCTTACATTTAACGACGGTGAGTCGTAAGACTAACATATTATTTTTCAATGTGTTCAGAAGACCCTGTCTTTGCTAGCATCCTCACATATAAGTACAGTATCATCAGCATTATTTAAATCCACAAGACTGTTTACTGGTGACATGTCGGCTAAGGTCATATCCATTGGTACGTCCATGACATTAAACAAAAATGGGTACAGTGAGCATCCCTAATAGATACCCTAGGTTGTTGATACTTTTTTTCATCTCTTTGACTTTTCTAGCTCACCAAAGTACCTGTTCTTTGTGGAGACTCTTAGTCAGCTTGAATTTGAGAAGCCAACGCTAACTCATCTTTTTTGGAGCCCAATGGAATCAGCCTTCTTGCATTAATCAATTCGGATGCAGCAGCAGAAATTCACTGGTTTCCTGTTATCAACAGTCTTTATCACTGTTTCTACGGTTGACGGGATATGATATTAAGCCTTAGCAGAGAGGGTATTATTGTCAATCCTAGACACGCGTTTATTTATTTCTCCACTAAATAAAGACTCCATTCCCATCAAGATGACGATGTAACGCCTTTGTGGCTGTCTGTTCAGTTGTAGACACCATTTACAAGATATTGAAACGATATAGCCAACATTCACTGGCCAAATTTAGTGAGAAAGCTACAAAAGAATGAAAAATTCACCAGAACTATACTTATCATTTAGTTTTACTTTCAAGACATCATTCCACATAGACTATGTGGTATTGAATTCCATAATATAATTAAGTGGCTTCAATACCACCAAATGACATTCCACGCCAGGCTCTCGAGTAGAACCTGAATGGGAAGTGGTGAGTCAGTTGGCCGTCAGTACGAGGCTGACATGGAGGAGTACATGCGAAGAGGAGATGAAAGCATGTGGGAGGACGCAGAGCCAAGTGAAAACGTTGGTGGAGAACCGAATGCAATGGAAACGTGAGGTTGAAGCCGTTTTCCTCTACGAACTAAAGGAAATAATAATACCATTCAGCAGTCAAAATCACTAGGTTACACAACTGAGTATAGAAATTTTAAAAAAATGAAGCCATAGATTCCATATATATATATGATGTAACGAATACCCATTTTTTTACTTCCAACTCTCTGAACGACAAATAATACTTCTTGTTATTTTGTGACCAGTTTTTCAACAAATTTCTCACTCTTCTAGTGAAAGTGAGAACAATAAAACTGGTTTCAAACGTCCTTGATAGCTGATTCGGACCAGCCACGCAGGGGGTGTAGACCACCTGACTAGGTCCTCGAAAAGCTAAGAACCATCGACTGGAGACTGTTGTAGATATGGCAAAAAACCATGGTCAGTGATGAAGATGCGTCCACCATTTGTAATCTCCCCGGTTCATTAAATCCTCATGACTCTTCATGTGATATGGTGTGGCAAATTGAAGTGCTGCGCATATGTGTAAAGTCCTACGTTGAAAACTCAGTCTAAGAACAACAGGAAAAACTAAACATAATTAGCATATAATGTGGGTTAATAGTTGCGTTTTCTTTACTGATGCTCGTCAACAAAAATTAAAACAATTCTTCTGCATTTAGTCTCATTTCCTTGTACGTCCTAAACCTCTTGATGCAGCTTTCAGTAAATATTTTTTACGGATGGGATTCTAAATTATTTCCCGTTGTTATTTGTCCCTCCCCCCCCCTGTTTATCTGGTAATCTAATCAACGGTTACAAACCAGGTTGTTAACAATGCCATTCGCTTATTTGAAACGCCAAGATACGTTTTACACTTTAAACTCTAATGAAGATACATTTGATGAGAAATATAAAAGTTACCTGGCAAGGGATTCCTTCGTCTGCACATGAACACTGACCGGGTTTACATGAATCTGTTGGATCACAATTACAGCCAACACAAGAGCGCATTGTCCGTATAAAAGAACAAACGAGGCGTTCCGATCCATCGATTTTTGTGATACCTGAAGTTAAAGTACATCTTGAAAGATGAATAAACTTTACTTTAGCGGTATACGGTAAAATAAATCAATAACAAGTAGCATTATAGTACGGCTGAAGGCTTTTATCAGTTATACTATATGGAATGCGGGCGTATCAACTCATCCGATATAGGGGCTGAAACCTCTTACACATATTTAAGTTCCCTTTAAAAAAATTTCAGAAAACCTCGAGAAATAAACTACATACGTGTATGTTACTCATTAAAGACTTGCGTTTCTATGCATTAGGTAATGAGACACAGCCATTTTTGTGATTATCTGTTCACACTACATTAAAAAAGACGAGGTTGAAACCTACAGCAAGTGGTTGCTACTCGAGCGACTAGAACAATAAACTACAGCTAAACACAAAAATGAAGTCTGAGCTTACTGTATCCAACACTACTTCAAAAAATAAGTCTGGTCTGAGATGTTATTTTCATTGTCACAGTTTGGAGTCATGAACGTTAAAGTTAGACAACAAAATAATTTAAGTACCACGACTTTCGGTCTACATAGCAATACATGTGAATGGTGGGGTAGCAATAATACACTGGTAAGACAAGGAATGATAAGTGAAGGGAGGAAAACGTCGGTCAACAAATTTGTCAAGTAAGCCAATATATTTCTGAATGAGCTATAATAAGGCATGGTTGAGAACAATAAATACTGTTAATCGAAAAAAACCACCAACTACCCTTTTGCGTCGTAAACCACGTTTGAATTCCCCTTGCAAACATCGCAGTCTACATAGAAAAAAACTTCAACCTGATCCCAGTAGCTTGAATTCAATCATCCACTTCACTATCCAACGAACTGGAGGGAATAACACTTCCATCAGTTCAGACTCACTTGGACTTGGGTGTCATAGTTAACCACTTAAAAACTACAGCACACTGTCGCGCGGTGGCTGCACATAGTTTCAGGTCCTTGTGGGCAATTCGCGGAGCCTTTACTAGAACTACCAGAGATATGTCCACCTCCTTATATACATCTCTGGTGAGGTCAAGACTCGAAAACTGTATCCAGGCAGCCATTCATTGTCTAAAAGGGGACTCACACATTCTAGAAAGGGATCAAAGGAAGGCAACAAGTATGGCTCTCGGCATGACTGTCTTATCATACGAGGAAAGACTAGATAGTTTAAATCTCTTCCCCCTGCCATACCGTAAGCAGAGAGATTTAATCACAATGCTTAAAATTCTAAAATTATGACTACAGACCTGACCTATTCTCTCTTTTCCTTTCCACCAGGTCGGAACACCTTAGAGGAGATAACAGGAGAGTTCGAAGGACAAGAAGAAATCATATTGCTGTTAAGTACTGGTTCTCACACCGAGTCATAAACTCTTGGAACCGACTCCCAAAAGAAGTGGTGTCTGCAACCTCAACTGATATGTTCAAGAAGGGTTTGGACAACCACAGAAATTTACTAGAAAAGGATTAAAATAGACTCAAAGCCTTCTATCCTCAACCAATAAATCTGAATTTGAAGATTTCCCCTTTCTTCTCTATCGTACTCACTCTTATCGTGAACTCCTGACACACCTATTCAATCAGTAGGTGCATCGATTAAATATGCATAGTTGCGCATCTTGGATTATCCTGAAAAAGAATTGCAACTGAAATTTAGCTCTAAATTTTGGAAAACCTTTCCCTCCTGATATGCTGTTGAGTGCTCAGAAGCCAGACGGAGTTGCGAAAATCACTTTCAAACAAGACAGAATAGGGTAAGCCCAATTCAGCTACCCACAAAAGCACTTTTAACAGATATTATGAAATACAAGACGGAAAAGAGATAGTAGGACGACGTGATAATGTCAGACATACCTGATGACCTTAAAAGCCTTATCCTTTCAGCAGAATTTAGCGGCATCATTTTCACCCTACTGCTTCTTTTGCGTCCTGGTGAATTAAGTGGAGGAGCGTGGTCGAGGGAAGCTTCAGAATCAGTATCCATCAGATCGAGTGAATTAAAAACACTGGTATATAGTGAAGGATCATCCAAACAGTAAACTAGTCTTCTTGGTGAAGGAGGGGATAAATATGGAGGCGGTGGAGTAGCATAAACAGCGTTTGTTAACGTCTCCGTGAAAAGTGGATCGTCAGTGCTCACTTGGGGGAGAGTGGAGGAGGAGGTGAAAAATTGGGCACACGACATGAATCTCCAGGACTACAAGAGATGTTATTTACACGCTTTGCTCGACCCCGTATTCTGCCTCTCCCACGCCCACGATTTGAGGGGTTGACTCCTGTTCCGTCCTTGAGTGAATTCAACCTTCGTTGTTTTCGACGAAGCCTTTGAAGTAGTCTATGTTGATGAAGATCTAACCGAGATACACTGAAGTGTTTTTGTGCCATGCCAATTGTGCACCAACCTGTATCAGGGATGGTTGAAGAGCCTTGTTGACGCTCGAATGAATATATGGTCACATCAGAGAAATTAACAGACTTAGAATTTTCAGAGCTGCCTTTTTTGCTTACTCTCCGGTGAAAGGTGACATTATCAGAAACAAGCTGGTTTTCAGATGAGAATTGTGGTGTCGCAAAGCAACAATCAGAGCGCTGCATAACAGGTTGATAGGCCTCGTGATGTACCTCAGACTTAGTGTGACTTATCTCATTATTTTAGGCAGGAGCAATTGAACTAGTTAAACAGACCAGTGACCCAAAGAACACTCAACCTCAACTGCACCACTAATTGACAGAACTTCAACTCGCCCGCCCACACAATAACTCGAAATAACGCACTTGACGTCCAATTAACAATATGATGGGTTCAACATCCATGCTAAATACCACATGGTCGAAATTGTAAATTGCAGTTTCTTTGCGTGTTATTAATGCAGTTCCAAAAGGAGTTCTACTTAGTGTTGATTATGTCTTTCCAAGCTACTGTAAACCAGTATATCTTTTCGGATATATTTTATAAAGCTCATGGTTTCTTGGGACGCACATCTTGTTTTTCGAAACGGTTCTGGACCTTCGGCAGATTCCATCATCCTCTTTATATTTGACTCCTGAGGCTCTAATGGAAGAAACGACCCACTTTCGTGAGCGAGTGTTTCGATGCTACCCACGTTAAGCATTTACTGATGTAGATGACTACACCACCTCCTTTTAATAATAATAATAATAGTAATAGCTTTATTCCAAAACAGTACTCATGATACAGCAAGGAATTTTCAGCATTTCAGTACAATATTGCATCTAATTTACTCAAAAAAGACAAAAAAAATTAAAAATACACATTACATAATAGTAATAAAACGATTGTTATAGCAGCTACGTAGCAAAATACTGCGTGCCATACGGAGAAAAATATGTATAAAGTACAAAATTGTAGTAATAATAGTAATACCAACTAAAAATAAAATAGCAGAGTAACGATTTAAACGATAGAAAGTGTGACACCATAAAATACAGAAAGATGAACAATGAAAGTGTCGATTCACTGTGCTAATTAGATAGTAACTTGTAAGTTTCACGTCTAACAGAGTCTTCGTCACATAAAGTACGCGCTAAACAGGGTATTGTAGAATTTCTATACTTAGTAGTACGAGCATATATCTTTTTATATTGATTTCTCGTCCTACCTGATGAGATACAAGCGGACAGGTGTGAATAAATGGGGTGCAGAGGGTCTGACATTATAGCCTTTGCCCATTTTGTACAGGAATTTATATGCCTCTCGACTATAGTATTAGCGAGCTCATGCAGTGGCAGACCACAAGCTCTACTCATAACATTTAATACTCTTCGTAATATGATATAATCTTTTTTGAGAAGCCCAGGAAAGATTAATGGAGAGCAATAGAGTACAATAGGTAAAATACAGGAGTTTAAAAATTGCAAAACTAAAGGTTGGTTGATACCTGATTGTCTTAACTTTTTAATGTAGAAGGTAAAACGAAACATTTTCTTAGAGATAGATAAGATATGGGATGACCATGAAAGGTCAGAGGAAAAGACTAATCCAAGGTATTTAATGCTTGATTTGGTTTCAATTTCCGTGCCATCTATGCTACAGGGATCATGCGAGTTAACTAGTTCAAGTAAGTCACGTCGATGTTTGAAAGTAAAGTCAAGCGCCTGACATTTGGAAGGATTTAATATAAGACCATTTGACTTGGACCAGTTGTTGATGTCCAACAGAAAGCTATTAAGTTTGGAGCTGTCAGACTCGGAAGTGATAGGCAATGAGTGATACAGTCAGTGGCAGTCGGTGGCACAGTGGTTAGGACTCTCGCCGACCATGCACATGGTCCGGGGTTCGAGCCCACGCCGGCGCACACCTGATATCTATGGTCGGCCTGCAAAATTTGGGCTACCGATATCCATGCTGAAAATTCCATACTTGTACCGAAAATACGGTGTGGAATCAAGCTGTAAATCAAAAATCAAATCAAATCAAAAAATCATCTGCATATTTGACAAAGTTAGTTTCGTTTGAATGAGGTAGGTCATGAAGGAAGAAAGGAAAAAGAAAAGGAGAGAGTACAGCACCTTGTGGAACACCGGATTTTGTAAGCGAGGTAGAAGAAGATTTGCCGTTATATGCAGTATACTGCATTCTATCAGAAAAATAGGAATGCAACCAACTCTTTGCCCAGGATCCTGTTTGTGCCAATGATAGCTTATTTAACAAAAGGCCCCTAGGTACAGAGTCAAAAGCAGATGTGTAGTCTAAGAAAGCACTACGAACATATTTAGCACCTTTGTCTAAACAAGAGACGACATTGTGATATAAGACAACCGCAGTCGGTCGGTCCACCCTACGTACTTCGAAGTTTGGCAGGTGTTAATGTAGTTGAAGATTGAACGATCAATTCATGGTTGTTTGCTCAAACCCAACTCCTCCATATTTTTCGCGGGAGTCATCAATCCAGCATTCTTCGTCTCATCGTTCGCTGTTCGATGGAAGAGATAAAACTATCAGAAGTATCATCGTGATTTATTGTTGTGACAATTATTCTTAGGCCTTGTGTGTAATAACATTATTGTTGGTTACATATTGGCGTAAGAATAAAGGATTCTCGAGTCGCCAATCTGTGTTGTGGTTTTTCGCGTTGGCTAATACAAATTGTTTCTGAGGTCAGCGTGAGGTCCAGCGTAGTAAGAGCTGGACATTGACAGTTTATGAGAGTTGGATAATAGTTTCTGATAGTTTCTGTTCATCTTTCCTCGTGTCTGAAAGTCTTTGGACAAGTGTTATCCGGAAGTTTTCTGGATTTTTTCGTCAATTTCAGTGATACCCGGGGTCAAAAAAGGGACAGAGCGTTGTCAGCCACGTCTCGTAAACCGTTAATGCCCAGCTCTTGCTACGCTCGGGCTCACGCTGTCGCTTGAAGTTTCTCAGAAACGCTTAGTAATAACGGACGAAAAAACCAAAACACCAATTGGCGACTCGAGGATTCTTTATTGTTACACCAACATATAAATCACGTATGACTAAGGTCTGTGAACAAATATTACAATAATAAATCACAATATTACTTCTGACGGTTTACTGCTGACTTCTTTCTGAACAGCGACCGATGAGACGATGACTGTCGTATTGATGCCTCCGCGAAAATTGGGGAAGTTGGTTTTGAGCAAACAACCATGAATTGATCGTTCAATCTTCAACTCCATTGACACTCCCCGGCAAAAATGGATCCAACCCCTTTTTTCCATCACGACCAATACACGTTGACTTGGATGCCATTGCGAGAACCTGGGTCACACGGACAGAGCTGAAATGGAAAACAAACAGAAAAGCCAACACACCACAAGCATACTCACAGCATAATCTCACACATCGATGACGACCTGCGCCTTCCAGTTAAAGGCATCCTCTTGCAACACAATCTCCACTTGCTAGAATGACTCTTGCAGAATACAACGTGACTACGGCAGTACCTCACGATACTCTACGCTCATCCTCTTATCTACTCACTACCAATTACCACTGAAATCGCTTGTCACTCATTCTGCCTCAATTCTAGTAACGATGACGTATGCGAGCCTCAGTCGTTTACACTCTTTCTCCCCGGCGTGTCGGACCACAGCTAATAATTATCTCCGTATGCATTTTATTCTCAGCAATGGCCTCCCCGGTGTATACGACCCATCTGCTATCCCTAACATCAATCAATTCATTCACGGATGTAGAAGAGTGGACACAACTTCAGAAGTAATCACGACGAAAATTTTAACAAAATTGTGCAATAAAAACAAGGTACGAAAACAACGAGTAAACACAATGAATCTCAAACACCACCAGTTGATATGACACACCACACATATACAAACAGTACACACAAACTCGCGGATCACATCTTAATGGAATTCCTTTGAAGAATTGCAGGACTTACACCAGTACGCCTGCAACCCTTTTCACGCTGACGATTGTAAGTTGTGGAATGTCCGGACATAAGCAAGATTGACCAACAATTACAATAATTGGAACTCACACAACTATTTAACACAAACATATGTACAATCACTACATCAAATGTTGTGGATTCCGGCATGAAAAGCTACCCTTTAAGAACTGTAGGACTTACAGCAGTACGCCTACAACCCTTCTCAGGTTGATGATCCAAGTGGAAGTCGTCCGGACACAAACAGAATTACCAACAGCTAGATGACAGATGATATCAATTCAGTATATACAATATGAACATATGTACAAAATCACACACCGAGCACATTGGACTGCTCATTGATGCGCTACCCTTTGAAGAATTGTATGACTTACAGCAGTACGCCTACAATCCTTCTCAGGTTGACACTCTAGTTTGGAAAATCGTCGCGGACTTCATTTTCTTACTTCCTTCTATCAGCTATATCCTCAAATCTGAACGGAAACACGCTCATGTCATTGTATCGTGAAATATAGATGACGAACAAACACACGACATATCTCATCAACCAAGTATAGAAACAGAGTAATTTACACCAAAGATAATAGCATTCAAATAGTAACTTGAAACTAGAAATGCCTTTATTCGTGCAAGTCAATTTAACAATTACTCTCTCGTTTACACTTGGCTTATCCTCACTAAACTGACCAATATCTTTCGTCTCTTCAAACGAACTGATACTAGCATAGTCATTGGACAAGATACTTGAGTTGATGGGCGTCTTTTTCATTGTGGATGACAGCACCAACGACGACTGATTGATATCAGCTGATAAAGTTAGCGGTGGATCAAAAGCTGTTGTTGCTCGACTTTCAGAAATTTGTCTACCTGCAAGACCACCACCACTGCTGTCTTTCGCTACTAGTTCGGGTTTAGCACTATCATCTGATGATAGGTGGGCTACACGCTGATCAATTACACTGACTGTCTCACAAGTATGCACACCTTCTGGAACTGCATCTGCATTGAATTCTACTTCACGTTCAAGTTGTACAGAAACTTTGTTCAACTTAGCAGTAGTAGGCATATCCCTCATCTCATAATGATCAACCAAAGACAACTGTGAAGTGTCAGGATCATTATCACGAATATTCAATTTACCGTCAAGTTCATCATTTTCAAACTCTTTAATAACAGAAGTAGACAATTTTGGTTCCTTCTCACAAATCATTAAAGGTTTTATATCTTCACTCTGACTAGTTATACCTTTTAAACTTTTGGAGTCAAAACTGCACCCTGAAGCAGTAACTCTATTCTGTGACACTCTATTCAACAATGGCTTACCAGTTGCAACTACAGACTTCTTCACAACACCGTTATCGTCACACAATTCGGAGTCAGGCCTGGAGTTTACATTTAGCTTATCACTGAACTTGCTCACTGGTTCACAGTTCACTTCTGTATGCACCTCTTGCAAACGTGTAAAATACAACCGTGTTTGTCTTGCATCTTGCAGCTTATCTGTTGAGGATGTACTACGAAACCTGTCACACTCACTAAGTCTATATGCATCACTAGACATCATGGAGCCTTCTCGATATCCACCTCTCTGAGGCCCTTTCGTCATCAATGATTGCGTTTTACTCTCAGACTGCTCTATTCTAGGGGTGAGATGTAATAGACTAGCAAACTTGCTCATAGATTGATTGACACTAGTATTTACCAGTTTCAGGATACCATCAAACTTTGGCTCGATACCCTCATCCTCCATATGGGAGCTTATCTTCACCCACTTCCTTTGCAGTCGAGTAGGTAGGCGTCTTGCTATTACTTCTAGTATAAAACTCGAGTTTAGGTCACTCATGCAATTCATCGAAATCAAGGTATTCTTATAAGTCATAAGATTATCTAAAAACTCAGTAAGTGCATTGGAGTCACCTTCAAGTTGACTGCCGTTACCTTTGACAGCTTCGTATACGTTCCTTACAATCATTGAAGGTCTTCCAAACCTTTGACGTAATATGCTCATAGCCTCATCGTAGCCCTCTTTTGGCTTCATAAACTTACAACACTGTATAGCTCTTGCAGCATCTCCAGTGCGATATCTCATCAAATACATTAACTTCAATTCATCACTTAATAGAAAACTACTCAGCATGATCTCAAACTCCTTTACAAATTGTAAATAATCAGCCGGGTTTCCATCGAAACACCGTGGTTCAAATTTAGGGAGTTTGATGTTCCTATTATCCCTGAACGGCGAAACAGTAACATCAACCATGTCATGCTTAACATCAGACACATCGCTACAATTAACAGACAGGTCACCATGACTTACTTTCCTGTTTGCATCCAAGACACTCTGTCCCTTCTTTGACCCAGGCATTGTTGAACTTGACCCAATTCCAAAAACGTTCCAGATATTGCTTGTTCAAAGAGGACTTGACCGGCACCAGGAAAGATGAACGGTGTCTATCCAAACTTTCACCAACTGTCTGAATCCGCCAGAATCTGTTTCTATCGTCAGAAAATGTCAGTCACGACTCGTAAACCGTTAATGCCCAGCTCTTGCTACGCTCGGGCTCACGCTGTCGCTTGAAGTTTCTCAGAAACGCTTAGTAATAACGGACGAAAAAACCAAAACACCAATTGGCGACTCGAGGATTCTTTATTGTTACACCAACATATAAATCACGTATGACTAAGGTCTGTGAACAAATATTACAATAATAAATCACAATATTACTTCTGACGGTTTACTGCTGACTTCTTTCTGAACAGCGACCGATGAGACGATGACTGTCGTATTGATGCCTCCGCGAAAATTGGGGAAGTTGGTTTTGAGCAAACAACCATGAATTGATCGTTCAATCTTCAACTGCATTGACAAGCGTCCTGGAAGCTAGCAGAAAGTAAGTAATGCTGAGTTGTCTCTTATATGTAATGATGTGTGTGATGTTAAGCATGATAAGATTGATGTCAATGTTTCGCCGTCTAGTAATAATGGGAATTTTAAAATTCTTAATTATGAACCTCAGTGTTTCGACGGAAACCCAGCTGACTATCCAAAGTTTGTAAAGGAGTTTGAGGTCATGTTGAACGGGCTTGCAATAATAATAATAATCACTTTATTCCGAGACAATAACAATAAATTATGAAATGAAGTTAATTTATTTGTTGAGGTACTGCACTGGTGTTACTTCAAGAGCTATACAGTGCTGTATGTTCATGGCCCCAAACGAAAGATATACAGAGGCCATGAGGATATAACGTCCAAGGTTTGGAAGGCCATTTATGATATCCCGTGGCATTTTTGAGACCGTCAAAGGTAATGGGGCACAGTTAAGGGACAACCCCGAGGAAATCGCAGAGTTCTCGGATAATTTAGTGCTATACAGCAATACTTTCGTTTATCTTAACAATATGGATGAGTTGAACTCAAGTTCGTTGCTTGAGACGTTGCCAAGAAATTACTGGTTAGTCCACAAAGGAAGTTCATAAAGGTTAGTTCTCGGCTAGAAGAAGATGGTTTGGAGCCTGGATTCGATGATATTATGAGGCTGGTGAAAGAAAGTGTCAACCAAGCGGTGGGCATATTCGCCAGAATTTTGCATTCTAAGGTAGAACCTAAGGAAACCGGTGAATATAAAGAAAGCATTTGTAGTGAAGGCTTAAGACACAACGAGAAAGGATGAATGTATTGTTTGCAATAACACGCATCAATTGAGTGATTGCAATCGCTTCATTGCAATGTCTCCCGCAGAAAGGCTTAAAAATGGCAAAACAGAAGCGGTTGTGTTTCAGTTGTTTAAAGACGAGGCATACAAAGTTGAATAATTAGGCGACAAACAAAGGAAGTAGTGGTTTAACCGATATGCACCCACTTCTGAGGACAGCAAACGAACCGGGGAATTCGGTTAATTGTAACAGTAAATCTGGACCCCTTGACAACACACAAGTTTATTTGAGGGATTTATCAGTTAAGGTGAAGGGACCGAAATCTTCGGAAGACACTAATAACATCACATAACATCAACCCGCGCGCTTCGTGTAGGACGTTACAATCTCTCCATATAACGTGGAAATATCTTTTCGAATTCTGGAATATCGTGGTCTATATTTGACTACTATATAATTATAGCTGATATTGGTTGCACCTCCGGTAGCTAAATATCCAAATTTATCACCTCCAGAATACTGTTTGGATCCAGTCAGATTCGTGTTAATAAAGAGCAATCTATCACAAAAGAACTATAGAGAAGTCCTTAGTTTTGTTGTTTATAACTGTCAGAGTTAACTCGTTTGATAGTGGTCTATTTTTAGTTCGTACTTCATACATTCATACCTGTTTATTGTTGTTTTTATCTACTTAGATAATATAACAGTATTTCACACACTTTTGTCAATTTTTGAGAAATTTTTATAATCTTTACCTCCATAATGGTCAAAGTTATTAAACGAGTTAGTACTGTTAAGAGACTAGCATCAAATAGTCAGCCGGTCACTAGAAACATTAGTCCTGACGATGAATTTGTACTAAGATCAATTGATACACCGAGAGTTATAGTACCAAACTTAATGGAAGAACTAATCGATAACGTAGCCCGTAACACTAGTGATCTAAAGATCCTTCAGAAATCTATAACAGACCTGCAGGATAAGTTCGAAAGTATCACTCCTTTCCTCCAACTTTGTGATCCATCACAAGAAATTTGCTTAGATTCACTCCTCAAATCTGAGCGCCTGCTAGACTTTTTGACTGCAGAGGCTGTAAAGAGGGTCATGTCCTCATACAATGTTTTAGGATATAATATACCAGACAATGTACCTATTATCAAACTTAAAGCAATCTGTCTACAGGCATGCAACATTTCAGTATCTGACTGCCAGGTTCTGCGTCTTCGTAAGAAATCCGCAAACCACCCATGTCCTGTACTCTTCAAATTTAAGTCTATTGACCTAGCTAAGAAATTTTTGGAGTCTGGCAAAACTCTTGGCTCCTCAACACCCTACACCAATATCAGGATTGTACCTGATTTAACTTCTTGCCAAAGACGTTGCCGCGCAGGTAAACTGAGGGAAGACAACCCCAATAAGACAACCGATGTTAATACTTCCCTCGTTGTATTGCCTGATGACCAAGAGCACCAGATAATATCGCATACACAAACTAACAGTAGTCAAGCAACTGTTGAAGACTTAGCTCGAAATACTGAAATTTCAGACATAGAAATGTCAACAGATCACAGTATTGACGTGCATCCCTCGCACACTGGCACTAATGCCAAACCCTCGAAAAAGTCTAAGCTGAATTCAGTAGTACACTTTGAATCTCTCGGGAAGTCATATACCTCACAACCTCTTAGCCCGGCTACTGTGAAGCAGCAATCACATGTGGCCACCCAGGTAGGTGTAAATACAAGGCGTTATGATAAACGTCCTATTTCCGTTAGGAACACCAAAAAAACTGTTGAGACTATTCATCAGAAATCCAGTTTATTAGGAAATCCTACTAATCACCAGCAGCCCAAATTATACAGGCCGACTAATACGGATAAAGCTAAACCAAACGTTAGACCCGGAACACTAAAGCCCATAAGTAGGAAAGTTTCAAATGGGTCACTGGCTCATTCTACTGATAGACAATCATCTAAACTTAGTCATGTTCCTGAAGTTAGACGTAATTCACATACCGTAGGAGCTGAATCATTTCCGACTTCCACTACCAGTCCTATGATAAGAAAAAACAATCGTCACATATCTCACCAAACACTTCGAAAACACGAAGTTGCTCAACCCCTCACGAATGCACCCTCAACCATGATGTACAGGAAACATCAGTTTGAGAATACAGACGTTAGTCCAAAAACGCGTATAGTGCCCTGTCATAATTCTCATGCATTCAGTAGGGGTCACATGCCAATTTCAGCACAATGCTCATCATGGCCTAGGAAGTACTCTAATCAGACACAGGGATCTAAGTCATATGCACACAACAACACGCCGATCACACATTTCGGTTATAACTATGCAGATTACACGACACTAGCCAATCCATATGACCAAAATTTTCTCCAGCGACAACTGGCAGAAACGCCTGGGATCATGCACATAGCACGCATGATATCAGACCAATTCCTTGCTGGTATAGCGAACACCTTACAACAGGGAAACTGCTTCTTCCCCGAAAGATAGCAAACATCTTATACACACCTAATACCAATAGTAATACCATAGATTATCATACTAGTATCTCCCATAGCACGCAATATCTAAACGACCAACTACTCACGAGTGACATTTCACAACCCATCCCTAACTATCAAATTAAAGAAACCGTCTCTAGTGATCAAAATGTTGTAATTAATGAATCCAATAACGACTGCACATATTCAGTTGATAACCATAGAGTATTTTATTATGATATTGCCCATACACTAAAACCACTTCGTCAAAGTCTATCCGTCATCCTCATAAATGCTAGATCAGTTCTTAACAAACATTTAGCATTATGTACGTTAGCCTCTATATGCAATCCGTCGCTGATCATGATCACTGAAGCCTGGTGCTCAAGTGACATTGTGGATGGTAGCTTATCAATTGATAAGTACAATCTTTTTCGAGGGGATAGGGAAACAGGTCGTGGGGGTGGAACACTCATATACGTTAAACAACCCATTTGTGCAACGCATTTTAGTCACCCTATTCTGTCACAACTTAATGATTCGGTGTGGGTCGAAATAAAAGTTCTCAGAAGTAAACCTATCCTTATAGGGTGCGTATACCGACCGCCATCATCCAACCGCGAATACGATAACGTACTCAGCAACATATTTAGTGTTGCATCCAATCTCCCCTTCAGTTATAATATAATTGGAGGTGACTTCAATTTGCCTGATATATCATGGCGTACACTTCGTGGACCCTCGAGGTATGATAATCTTCTTAATTCCATCATTACTGGAGGATGGACGCAACACATAAATGTACCCACTAGGTCCAATAACATTCTTGATCTTATATTCACGATCAACGTAGCACCATCTACAATTCATGTGGGACATGAATTCCCAGGTAGCGATCATAAAATAGTTGCATGTTCGTTTAACATTTCCCCAGAAACTATACACAGAAACGAAGTTAGTCGGACACCTATAAGACCATACACGCGGGTTGATTGGGACTTGTATCAGGACTTGATTAGATACTCTAATTGGGATTCCTACTTTACCAATGACTCCTTAGAGGAAGTCCTTAAAAACTTCTATGACAATATACAGTCGGTTAATGATGTCATAGCGCCTGTGAAACTGATTAAATTCAAAATCCCTCAAGGTGATTTTATTCCAATATCATTAAGAAGAAGTTTGCGGAAGCATTCATTAAGTTACTATAGACATGACGACTTATCGTCGTTAATCGCTATCAAATCAATCCTCATTAGAATCCATGAGTTAAAAAATCTAAGTCTTAGGAATAAAGAAACGCGGGCAATTCAGTCGCCACATAACACTGGAGAAATAGCCAAACTCTTCAAAAGTAGGTTAACTAACTCCAAATCAACATATCCAAAAATAATACACCTAGGTGGCATTACTCACGAAAGTGCTGAGGATATATGTGAGGTGTTTAGCACGCACTTTGCCAAACTGTACACTCTAGAAAATGACCAGGATATAGATTTCCCTCGTAAAACAGAAAAGTGTCTAAGCGATGTAGTCTTAAACGCCCAAGAAATCGATAAAGCTATCACAACTCTTAAGCTTACTAATACTCCCGGCCCAGATGGAATGTCTTCCGTCCTCTTAAAAAATGGTGGAAATGACATGAATCTACTTCTTCTCAAGATATTTTCAACTTCGATAAGGAGTGGAACATATCCAAATAGCTGGAAGAAATCCTACGTTGTACCCATTCACAAAACCGGACCTACAGCGGACATAGATAATTACCGCCCCATCAACATTACTTCCGTAGTTTCACGTGTGATGGAAAAGATTGTAAAGAAGCAAATTGTTCAGTATTTGCTCTCGAATGACTTAATATCCCCTTTCCAATACGGTTTCCTAAATAGAAGATCGTGCATTACGTGCCAGTTAGATTATTTCGATCACATTACTGAATGTGTAGACAAAGGTCGTTCGGCAGCAACATTATTTCTAGATGTTAGGAAAGCTTTTGATAAAGTCCCACATAAAAGACTCATACTGAAACTCCTATCTTATGGAATAAGTGGAAGGCTTCTTGAGTGGATAACTTCCTTTCTTACAGGAAGAGAACAGTTAGTTAAAGTCAACCATCACTTATCAACATCCAAACCGATAACCAGCGGCGTGATACAAGGTAGTGTTCTTGGCCCTACCCTATTCATTGTATTCATAAATGATATTGTCTCTATGATCAAGTATGGCAAGCCATACCTCTTTGCAGATGACCTCAAAGTTGTCTATGATTTTGACTATAATGATATGAATATTGTTAGTAAAATCCAAGAAGACCTAAATAGTCTATGTAATTGGAGTGAAAAGTGGCAGTTAACGTTCAATCCAGCTAAATCTGGGATAACATACTTCGGACGTTGGAAACCTAGCATGTGTCTATACATGTACGGTGACCTTGTCTCAAACACAAACACAGTCACAGATCTCGGGATAACATACTCAGATCTTACCTTTACTGAACATGCAAATAAGGTGGTATCTGATTGTAAACGTCTAACCGGCTTTGTGCTACGCAACTTTTACACTCCAGAAGCCAGATTAGCCATATATAAGATATGCATTCGCCCCAAACTTGAATACTGTGCCCACTTATACAGTAGCTTCAAGTCGGCAGACAGAAAAAAGTTGAAAGTGTCCAAAGATTCCTTACGAAACGCATATTAGGCTATGGTCAGCAAATAGAATACCTTGACAGATGTATTCGACTGGACTTAGAGCCCTTATGGTTAAGGAGAGTGAAGTGCAATTTATTTCTCTTATTCAAAGTTATAAGAAAGCACTGTAACAGTAACTCGTCCATAACCTGGGCTAATCCTAAATCGTATGGACTACGCAACCACAACTACCTTCTCAAGGTTAACACCCATAAACTCAACACTAGAGCTAACTTCTTCACCATTAAATATTGCAAACTTTGGAACCAACTACCCTCTGAGATAAGATCCTGTGAAAGGCCTGACAGTTTCAAAAGGAGCCTAGAAAAACATATAAACATGTCCACCCTAGCCCGCCTCAAAGATCTCAACTGCTGGTAGAGTGGAGAGACAATGGCTTTTCAATATTTAACTACGGAAAGTACACTAGTCCCAATACCAATATAATAACACTTAGTAATTATGTAGGTTCAATACTTGAAATTCGATTGTCATTAAAATACTTAAAATGATTAAAATAGCTATGCGGCAAGTGTTCTCTTGCTTTACCATGCTTGTTTCCCTTATAACACTCAGTTATTGAGCCTAATGTATTCTTTGATAATACGAATTATGACACTGACTATGCTCTTATTATACATAGATTGATTTACTTTACGACTACCTGTAGTACTAACTACCCTTCTGTAGTATTGTTAAACAAATGCTGAAATTTTGTTGGTTCTGTTAATATCTTTTTATAATATGTTTAGACACGTTACTTTGCAATGTCAGATGTCTACTATATACAAGACTGTCATGATAATTTAGTACACTAAGTCCTGCCAACCGACCTTACCTTCAGTTCATACTACCTACATTGATCCCTAACTATATTGTTCTGCTGAATCTTGCTTCACTATTCACAAAACCTATTCTTTTTATTCTTTAAGGTTCTAACTTCTTGTAAAGTAATCTGTTCATTAGGACGCATGCATACATATATAATGTTCATAAAGATGTACGCGGAGACCTATTGGAAGCACTCATTAAGAAAGCTAGGGAGATGGAATATGAGGTACGAACATGTCTGGTACCAAGCAATATATTTGCGGTAGCCATAATAATCATAGTCTCAGAGCTTAACATCAAAAAAGGAGGGAGGGTGGCGTTAGCTGATCAGTAGATATGGTGGGGGTCACTAAGGTGAATCGCCCCATTCTGCAGGAACAGCAATACACAAATTAAAGGCTCGAGATATTTCTGATTTTTATGAGGGCTTAGATCTTTATCTTGAAAAAGATAATAATGAACGCCTTGACAGATCATGCTTCTACCTCTAAATATATACTATTCGCCCAGCCTATTGTTGAGATGCGACCATGTGGGATGTGCACAGTTTT
The DNA here is from genome assembly GCA_944472135.2 of Trichobilharzia regenti. NCBI lineage: Eukaryota > Metazoa > Platyhelminthes > Trematoda > Strigeidida > Schistosomatidae > Trichobilharzia > Trichobilharzia regenti. The sequence continues at coordinate 46,815,723 of OX235268.1, forward strand.
ATGGGGCATCTTATAAACTAACTTGCTGTCCATTGACTGATCTTTAAATACCACTTCACAATGTCTTATCTCATTCATTTTCCAATAACGTCTTTACTTGATCCTCATTATATCCCATTAAACCTAACATTTTACAGCTCTTTATGACTTATTATATTCCTACTCTCTGAAGGGTACGGTTGTACATTAAATGCACAAAAAGGTATAAAACAAAAACAACTGGCACAACTGAGGATAAATGTATTAAAACCAAAAGTGGACATCATGATAGTACGAGGTATACGTGTAGCATTATACATTGCAAATGAACGTTGTCAGCCTAGGGAGTTTTTTTTATTAATGCATTTATTAATGATACTTGCACTTACCTATTTCATTACAATTTAATGATTCACCTCAGCACTTTTACTTTTCTAAAACAGCTTTCAATCCCTTGTAAACGTTGTACTTACCTCAATATTGGTTGGTTATCGTATGCCGACAACCACGGGATGAAAACGAAACGAAGTCGATTTTCCCGCTCAACCTGGAGGACAATTGTACAATTCAATAACTATACAGCCTAGTTCAGACAATGTGTATTTATATATATATCAAATATTTAACTGTTGAAACATTATTAACTTGTAGACAATCTACGATTTGATATTATATCATACTTGATCGTGCCTGTAAAAATGGCATGCATTTTCATGTAAATTTATATGTTTATATGAGAATATACATTATTATTATTATTATTAATGCACTGTTGGATAATGGTTCAGACGATATATTGGTAGATGATAAGCTGGCTGGCTGCTTGGCTAATAAGGGCCCAAAGCAATCCTTGGTTCTAAATACATTCAATTCTTTGAAAAAGGTAGTATGTGAACGCGTGTCATTAGCAATCATACTAAATAATAGCGTTTCAATAAAATACATATTTTTTCCTACCTGTGTAGGACACACCAAATGTACAGGCATGGATAAGCATTATTTAAATTTCATAGATTTGGTTTATGGTTAAGTTACATGGTTGCTGACGTTTTTGTCCTTGGTTTCTGGGAACAATATGATACCCAGTCATTCAATGGAGCACATCAAGAAATATAGGAAGATAGTCTTCGCATTAACAAAAATACCCAAGCATGTTTTGGATGGATTACAAATACTTGGGAAAAAATAAAGCTTGAAGTAATTCCCCAATATAACTTAGGTGTGTACAAAACCGAACATAATTCTTCACTTATATCCAAATTTGGTAATAATTAAAATAAGTGACACACTTGTATAGTTTTGTCAGCATTTTCACCGTAACATCACGAGCGAATTGTACTCAATGTAGGATAATATTAATGATAGTATATGTTTTTTTACACATGGGTGTTTCCAAGAAAAGAAAGCTATTTATACAGATACAATCAGTTATGTTATAAGTTACAATCGTGAAGTATTATAAATTAATACTTTTTCATTGGTATAAGAGTATATTCCACGAATGTAATCCAGGTTGCGTCGTGGGGAAAGTTAATTCGTTATTAACTAGGCAAAGATATGAGACCAATAATGTTTGCAGATCATTTGTCATTGTAAATGGTCAAACATCCACATTATTCATTCTCGTTCAAAAAGCCAAATAGAAGCTAAAATGGTGAGAGAAAAAAAGAAGACAAACAACAGCAACGCAAAAGAAAGCAAGAGGAGTCCTTAAGCAGTGAATAATAAATATATACATATATATTCTGTTTAGTAACTATGGTTATTTTGTGCACTAACTAACTAGTCCCGCTTTACTAACTTTCATATTATGTGTGAACTAATATTACTGTCCTATGTAGAAATGTTTATCATCTGGTTCCGATAATATTAAAATTTATAATTGTAGTTTGTTGTAACTACACGTTTAATGAACCTAAAATATCTATGTAGGGTGAAAAAGAGGGTGTAAGAGTCAGACGTAGAAGTGCATTGTCATCTTTGAGCAGTCTGGTGACTGAGGAGATGAACACTGGAAGTGCGTTTGCATCGCGCACATTAGCTGATAGTCCATTCCAAATGACTGAAAACTTATTTAAGAAGAAGTTGTACCGCACGTAAGTCTGACAGTGCTCTATAGCAGCTAGGTTGTGATGATTTCTAAGACTGTAACTGATGACAGTGGTAGGTTTAGTTATTGGCTCGGAGGAATGCAAGAGAAGATTAGTTAGCTTGTAGTAAAAGATAAGGTTTAGCTTAAGACGTCTTTTCCAGAGTGGTTCTAATCTTAGTCTGTCGCATCGCTCATGGTATTCCAGACCACTTTCTAAACCAAGAGTTCTTGAGGTAAACTGCCGTTGCACTCCCTCTAATTTAAGCCTGTCATTTTGTCTGAGTCCGCTAAGAATAAACGGGCAGTATTCTAAGATAGGTCGGACACATACTTCGTATAATAAAATCCTAGTTTCACAACAAAAGAACTTGAGTGTTATGCATCCTATCAGCCTTCGTGTTTTACGTCTGGCATAATCAGTCTGTTCAGAGAATGTTAAGTTATAATAATAATAATAATGTATATTCTCATATAAACATATAAATTTACATGAAAATGCATGCCATTTTTACAGGCACGATCAAGTACGATATAATATCAAATCGTAGATTGTCTACAAGTTAATAATGTTTCAACAGTTAAATATTTGATATATATATAAATACACATTGTCTGAACTAGGCTGTATAGTTATTGAATTGTACAGTTGTCCTCCAGGTTGAGCGGGAAAATCGACTTCGTTTCGTTTTCATCCCGTGGTTGTCGGCATACGATAACCAACCAATATTGAGGTAAGTACAACGTTTACAAGGGATTGAAAGCTAGAGTATCTGATACCGAGATCTGCGACTGAGTTCAGCTTGGCTAGTTTTCGCCCATTTATTTCAAGTGTTAGATCAAGGTTACTGTTTCCGATACAAATCCAGCCGCACTTGTCAGTGTTAAATTTTAGACAGGATTCAGCACACCATGTTGCGAGACTACTTAGTTCAAGATGTATTTTATTCACCATATCGCTTAATTCACGAGTGTATCAGGAGTAGACGACTTTGAGGTCGTCAGCATATAGGAATGGTTTACCTGAAGTGAAGCACTTGCAAATGCTGTTAACGTAGACTGTAAATAAAAGTGGCCCCAGGACACTACCTTGAACAAACCCACTTGAGATCTGCCTAGGATGAGACAATACAGATCCAACTTTGGTTATTTGTACCCTGTTGCTTAGAAGCGATTTTAACCAGTTCAGTAATGGGTTGCGAATTCCACATGAGTACAACTTCTCAAAGAGAATACTGTGAGATACCATGTCAACTTCCCTAGATATATCGAAGTAGAGAACAACGACTAGCTTACGCGCTTCGCAACTACTAGTGATGCATTTGAAAAAGTCGAAGTGGCAAGTAATGCAGGATCTATTTTTGAGAAATCCGTGTTGAGACCTTGTAACAAGATCTTCCCTAAGTAGGTAGTCTGACAATTGATCTTTTACAACTCTCTCCATGATTCGTGAGATAACTGGGGTTATATTTATGGGTATGTAATTACGGACGTTTGCCTTATCACCAGATTTGTAGCGTGGAATTATGAAGCTAGTTTTCCACTCACTAGGGTAAGTGCCAGTGTCCATAGATATCGAGAATTTAAGAAGTAACAGGGGTGTATCACACCCACTGTTTTTGAAAATCATTGAAGCAAGGCCATCCGGTCCTGTACTAGTGGAAGGTTTAAGGCTTTTAATTGCTTGTACTATTAATTGATTGATGAACACAATGCTTTCGAGGGAAGAGCTAGTAAGGGGGGCGGTTTCAACTGGCATACGTGTTTCTAAATTAAAGTTTGCAAACCAATCACTGAAAAGCTCACAGATGGTGGTGGGCTCATTGTAGATTACTTTGTCGTGAAGTAAGTAGGGGATTTCCCTCGTCAACTGCATTCGTTTTTTAAGAAGTGCCGTTAAGTTATAAACTTTGGAGGTACTTTCACGTGCCGTTAACTATTCGTCGAGGTCCTTTTGAGAGCGTAGGTGCTTGATAGATTCAAGAGACTCGTAGATTGAGAGCAGTAGTGATATATCCTCAGTGGAATAGTACTGTTTCTTCAGCTTCCTTAACTTATTGTGGTGTGCCCTTGGAATATATTCAGCTCGGTGTCTACTTAATTTCACCATTTTCTTTGGAGCAACAGTATCTAGACAAAGGGTGACATTCCTGTAAAATAGGGACACCACAGCCTTTAGGGAGTCAGTGGTAAAATAGTCATCCCATTGACAGAGTCGAATAAGTTCTTGGACTAATCCCCAGTCTGTATATTTGTAACTACGACATATTGTGCTTCCTGAGTCTTGTTTGTTTCCTGTATTTAGTGGTGAGAAAGGCAGAGAGCAGAGTACCATTCTATGGTCACTACTGGAAAATCTATTACCAACATACGTGGATACTGGGATTGTGTCATGACAAAAAACAAGGTCCAACATGTTGTCACCACGAGTAGGTGTCTGGACGTGTTGTTGCCATCCATAACAGTCGATAAAGGTTAGTAATTCGTCGAAGCGTTGTGAGCCGGAACTACTTAACCAATTGAATTCTGGAAGATTGAAGTCCCCTGCAATTATTTTGTAATTAGCACTAAACGAGGAGGCGTGTGCAAACGATTTAGCTAACAACTAATTTTGCAACAAGTATTACTGAGGCGTTAGCTAAGGCTGACTTACGTTTAACTAAGTGGGTCTCGAACAGTCTAGACGTTTTGAAGCATATAATTCCAGAAGACAGAGCACCTACTGTACGAGATTTACCTGATGATACTCTACCAGTTGAACGCACATTAGGTATGTGATGTGATGTGAACTCCGATACCTTTGGATTTAGTGTTGGTGATATTGATAAGCCAATTACTCGGAGAATTGTGCTCTCTATGTTGTCGTCCGTGTTTGACCCACTTGGATTAGTAGCACATTATCTACTTCCGGCTAGGAGATTATTTCAAGAGACGTGTGGGATGAACCACTAGGTGAGAGGCAGAGAGAAGAGTGGAGAAGGTAGGTCGACAGTCTAGGAACGCTGTATCTACATTCCGTCTCAAGTCCACTTGAGCCATCGAGAAATCATATAATTGACTTCCATGTTTTTTCTGATGCCCCTGAGGTTGGATTTGGAGCAGCCGTCTACATCAGAACCACCTTAAGGGATGATGTAGATGTTCGCCTAGTGATGGCTAAATCTAGAGCTGCACCTCTAAAGACAGTTTCGATTTCGAGATTAGAACTTACTGCAGCCTTGCTAGCTGCGCAGTTATTCACAACGGTGTGTTAAAGAGTTGGATTACCCCAAGCATCCTGTTACGTTTTGGACTGATTCGATGTCTGTGATATAGTATATATGCAACGAGTCAGCAAGATATGCATGTTTTGTAGCTAACAGAGTATCTCAAATTCGTGAACTAACAACCGTCGAGCAGTGAAGGGACGTACCGTCTGGAAAAAATCCAGCTGATCTAGCATCGCGAGGAGTTATCGATATGAATGTGGTTAAAAATAAGTGGTGGAAAGGTCCAGAGTTCTTGCTAAGGGCTGATAGTATGTGGCCTCGTAGAGAAGATGAACCACCGATAAACGAGTGTGCCTTGGAGTTGAAGACAAGTGTCAGTTTAACATCTACTCGAGAAAGACATTCAGGTTTACATCCACTTTTTAAATATTTTTCTTCTTGGTACAAACTACTGAAGGCCATTGCGTGGTTGGCACGATATGTTACGTATTTAAAGGTCTTGAGTCTTGCAGAATACGAAAATATGAATGCGGGACCTCTGAGAGTCGAAGATATTAGAAATGCGGAGCTAGCGATTTTGAGGGCTGCTCAGTGGGAAGCGTGGAGTGAGATTGTCAAGAAGGACTGTCCTGATTTCGCAGATTTCAAGGTGCGGTTAGATCGATTATCTCCGATAGTTTCGGAAGGGATCGGTAGAGTTTGTGGACGTCTAAAAATGTTAGAATCGTCATATGAGACCCGTCATCCGGCTTTATTACCTTGCTACCATCCAGTCACTGATCTCATTATAAGACACTACTACGTTCTTGAATGTCATTTGGGTTCTTCTCAAGTGCCACCAAGTATTCGATATAACTTTTGGATAGTGAAGGGAGGTACCGCTGTCCGTAAAATAATTGATAACTGCATTGAATGTGAACAACGGAATGCTCGCTCAGCACAGCATATGATTGCACCATTCCCAGCGTTGCAAGTTTCTGAGGGGAATTGTCCATTCGACTACGTCGGAGTGGATTTGTTCGGACCTTTTGTAGTGAAGAGAGGCAGAACCCTATGTAAAAGATATGGCTGTTTATTCACCTGTTTGAAAATGATAGCTGTGCATGTTGAGGTGGTCCATATGTTAATTACTGATTCATTCGTGTCAGCATTACGTAGATTTATAAATCGCCGGGGTGAACCGCAGATGGTGTTCAGTGACAGAGAGACTAATTTTGTTGGCTGTCACGCCGAACTCAAAGAGTATTTTGAAGGTCCGCAAACGAGAATGGCTTTTCAACCCACCACATACCAGCCATAGAGGTGGGCTATGGGAAAGACTTATAGGAATTATTAAGCCTATTTTAAGCTCCATAATTAAAAACCAGAGTTTGAATGACGAAACGTTGGAGACATTATTTGTGAAGCTGCACGAATACTAAATGACCGGCCACTATTATCTGTGAGGGACGGCGTCAAGGATTTAGATGTGTTAACCCCAAATAAATTATTGTTATTGAGAGGTAACCATGGCATAGAGGACTTGAGCGGAGGACGGAAACCGACGATTAAAAGACAATAATAATAATTTGTATGGAAACAAGCCAGGCACATGAAAGATATATTTTTGAAAAGATGGTTAAAGGAGTGTGTTCTTAAACCGCAAACCAGAGACATGTGGAAAAAGCTGTGCAGAAACTTAAAGGTTGGTGATATAGCCTTAGTAGCAGATAAGTGTGCCACAGGTAGATGGCCTTTGGGAGTATTAGAAAGACTACTCTGTAGTGGTGATGGGTTGGTGAGAACGGTTGGGGTGAGAACAAGTTGTGGCATGTTGATGCGAGGCTATTGCTGAGAATGACATGCATACGGAGACAAGGATTAGCTGTGAAATCAATGATTGAGAATGAATGTTTCTATTTAGGCTGTGGTTTCACACGCCAGGGAACAGCAGAGTAGACGACTGAGGCTTGCATACCTCACCGTTACTAGAACTGAGGCAGAATGAGTGACAAGCGATCGCAGTGGTAATTGATAGTGGGTAGATAAGGGGATCTGCGAAGAGAATCATGAGGTGCTGCTATGGTCACGTTGCGTTCTGCAAGGACCATTCTAGTAAGTGGCGATTGTGTTGCAAGATGCCAAGAGGTTGTCTTTAACTGGAAGGCGTAGGTCGTCATCAATGAGTGTGATTGTGCTGTGGGTATTCCTGTGGTGTGTTGGCTTTTCTGTTTGTTTTCCGTTTCAGCTTTGTCCGTGTGACTAAGGTTATCGCCCTGTCATCCTAGTCAACGTGTGTTGGTCGTGATGGAAGAAAGGGGTGGATCCCTTTTTTGCCGGGGCGGGGAGTGTCAATGTAATTGAAGATTGAACGATCAATTCATGGTTGTTTGCTCAAACCCAACTCCTCCATATTTTTCGCGGGAGTCATCAATCCAGCATTCTCGTCTCATCGTTCGCTGTTCGATGGAAGAGATAAAACTATCAGAAGTATCATCGTGATTTATTGTTGTGACAATTATTCTTAGGCCTTGTGTGTAATAACATTATTGTTGGTTACATATTGGCGTAAGAATAAAGGATTCTCGAGTCGCCAATCTGTGTTCTGGTTTTTCGCGTTGGTTAATACAAATTGTTTCTGAGGTCAGCGTGAGGTCCAGCGTAGTAAGAGCTGGACATTGACAGTTTATGAGAATTGGCTGACATACATATTCGTTCAAACATTCGTGTTGTTGTTGAGTTTCTTCTTCCTGAGTGGCTTTAGAATTTAGGCAGGCAGCAAATATGAACAAGGAGGAAATTTTAGCCTTAATAAAGGCCCAAGCACTTAAGATAAAGTATAATAGTGAGTAAATAAAAGACTATCGTGAGGTAGTTAAGTGATATTTCGGTGATAAGTGAATTCAAAGATCTGGAAGATTAGAAACCTTAGGACAATTTGTCGTGTAAGATGTCTCACGAATTTCTGTAGCCCCCATGGTGTAGCATCTAGTTAAGAGACTAAATGCACTACTGTGCTCTTTCTGGAATTGGTGTTCAAACTGCAGAGGTTCTACCATTCAGTTAATTTATCTAGATTGCTTTGTAATATCGGCCTACCATCATTACCATTTACAGTTTTCCAGATCTTATTGTCGTTCGCAAATAATAATGAAGTATCGGGAAGAATTTTTTCTTGTTCGTTAACGTAAAATGGCAATAGCAGGGGGCCTAGCACAGTTCTTTGAGGTTTCCCATCCAATTCTGCTTTCCACCCTGACAGTACATTGTTAACCCTTACATTTTTACTTCTGCTCACTAGATAGCCCTTAAACCACGTACATAGGCGTTGGTCTGATCTAAAACCTTTTAGTTCACCAAGTAGACCTAATCGAGTGCTTTAATAAGACCTATAAAATGATGTCCAACAGAAGGTTTTTATCCAAGGCTTCGGCTCATTCTACCCTAGCCAATTGTAAGTTTGTCTGACGGCATAGACCTGATCGGAGTCCGTGCCGTTCCACCACCAGTAAGCCATGTTTCTCCATTTGGGCCAGCAGATTTCCCTTATGATTGTTTTGGTCCCTTTGCTATAATGCAGATACCACTTGCCCTCCTGAAGATGGAGCTTATACTTGCATCCTTTCAGCCTCCAGGTAGCCTAGTCTATATCAGAGACATGTGAACAATTTCCGTAAGCGGAATTTATACTGTGTCCGCTAAGGAGAATAACAGTCTTGGGGGAAGTTTGCCGGGTCAAGGTGACTCACTTGGCCTCAGTTTACACTGTAGTTTGAGAATCACTGCTTGCTGTGTCAAATTTAGGATAGTTTAGTGGAAATGGCAGTGACCACACCATAAGCCTTGGATGATATGATCGGACTGGAAGACATCACAAAAGTATTTGAGGGGGTTACCAGCTTTTGTTCTTTCTGCCCCAGCTACCTCCCCAGTAGTGCTTATGAGTGGCGGTATACCACTGCTAGATTTAGTCCCAAGTTTAATATACAAGTATAGTATTTTCGAATAATGTACACAATCCAGCACTGTCTCTCATACTATGTACAACTTTTGTCAAACATATACTTACATGGGTTTCAAATTTTGCTGTAGTTCACCCGAAACTCCTACCTCCTGTCACAGTAAACCTGTGGTGAGAGCGGGTTGCTAGCCAAATTGGTAGACATTAATTTACGTCAATGTTTATGTCCCATATATTGGTAGTGAGAAAAATACGAACAAAGACTGATTCAACAAACAACCCCGGCACACTTTGCGTAGGCGGATACAGTTAACATATAGATGATCTGACATTCAAGAAACAGCCACAAAGAGATGCAGGGTTGACCTTCAGTGAGAAACAACCAATCAGAAGACTGTTTGTTTGCTTGAATAAGCTATAATAATGTACATGAAAATATATAGATATGTGTTGATTTCCTTAATAAACGATCTGTTGCCTGGCATTTGTCTTCTGTTGTTACAAACCGCCCCACGAGTTCTTTCGTCTTCTTAATAACCACCCCTTATTTCGTTACAAATCCGGGATGGTTTCCGAGGCGTAAGCCAAGGTACAGAAGGTGAAGTGATGCAGTTCAACATAATTCTAAACGCCAATCAAGCCTCCTCAACGGTTCAATTTGTGTCAAGTGACCAGTCGATTAGGGTTATTGGGTTTCGGAGTGTAGGTATATCCGGTTTCCAAATGTTTGGTCAAGCAGACGCTGACCCGTATATGAGATCATTAATCTTAAATGTAAAACCAAAAACTACGTGGTTACTAGTGCCTAGTGGCTGAAGGCACATAATCCCACCGTCATACTCCTTCTGTTATGTTAATATCAAGTCTAGAGTAGACGGACGATATTCAGGGTGGTATCATGTCGGTGCATGTATGTCACACAAGTTTATATTCAAGCACTGTCAGTGTTATTCCAACAATATAAGGCTTTTTCCCCTTTCTCTAATCGAGATCCGAATTGCGCGATCGCTTCTTCTTTGAATCCTATATTCCAACGGCTAATCAGGATTTATTCCCAGCTTTTCACCGTTGATCTCAAGTGCACCGTTGAGAGTAGTGCTTTTTTCATCTCGTCCCCCAGTACTACCTTCAGTTGTAGTTGGGAACTCTCTGTGGCATGGGCACTTCTCTCGTCGATTCTGATGAAATTTATAGTGTGGGCTCCATTTGTGTTTTGGTTAATACTTTACGCATAATGGGGCTAACTGCCTCGAAATTATCAGCATATCTGGCAGCTGAATCTACTTTATTCTATTCCCCACAGTTCCAAATGCTGATAGTGTAGGCATGAGTGTATGGATTCTCACCAGGAAATCCTCCAGTTAGACCGGTACGTACATTTGCTGAAACAAATCTAATCGACAGTGTATAACTCTGGAAATTTACAATGAACATGTCCCTATTTCCTGTATAATATGCAACAGAGGGTTTGCAATGGTAACCAATAGTCTTCTCGCTGACGCAGGATAAATATCTTGTAGTGGCAACTCTCATTTCACTACGTCACTGAGAATTATTAAACGCCCTTTTCTGCATGGAAATGAATTGATTCATATGTTTGCACTTTAAATATGCTAGCGGCTAAAGAAATGCTTTGTTCGAAGGAATTAAGAAAACTCGATATATCGGACTTTGAGAAATTTGACGAAAGTAAGAAGATCAAGCTAAAATGACTGACTGCTGGGGCTTTTGTTGACTACTGTGAGCTAATGTAGTTTACAGGCTGTCTGAGCACCGGCACAGAAATATACTTTACCACAGAAATTCACACTTCGCTTGCCTGAACTGCGTGTTTGGTTTATCACTCTTCTATATTCTGCACTCATGAGATAACCTCTTGTATTTTTTGATGAAAGAATGGAACTTGGACAGTGCCGTAGGGCATAATTCCGTCATGGAAAAGATTTGCTTAGTATATCCCCACAATGTTATACAGTATTATTTAATGATGGTGTCTCAAACACACTTTGTCGCTTGTATATACACAAAAGAGATAGAAGCACTCCAAGCGTACTCCAAACCACACTGGTGCATGTTTACATTCGCCAACAACAACAACAGCAGCAACCAGAACGCAGATCGATGTTGTAGTGGGGTACTAGAATAGTTCTGCAACCCGGAGTTCCTGACACCTCGCAGCATAGATACTGCCTTATACTACGAAGTAAGAGTGACAGGCATAGGGACATAACTTGGCTCTGTTCTCAGGAGAAACTCTTGCCTGTTAGGCACCGATAGTAACTGTCACCACTTATCATTCATTCTGCCCAGGTTGGAATGATAGCGTCACATCCAATTAACCTATTGCTCACCGACTTGAGGGACATCAATTCTAGACAGGAAAGCCATAAAGCTGTCCATGGGTAAAATGACGACTAATCCTTGTTCCTATGCACACTGGATCCGTTTCTCTATGTATAGCTCCACTTTCAGCTCTGGCATCCCTTGGACATCGAACCTCATTCGATGATTTTAGCTCCGTTATCACACAATCCCTTCACAGGTGTAGAAGGGTGCGAGTGACTTCATAAGCATGCAAGATGAAAATTTGACTGAGTTTATGCAATGGAAAAAATACAGAAAAAGAAGTGAAGAGCACCTATCCATGTAACAATTTCAATTTACACGAACGCTGCACACACATATAAGGATGGTATACATGGTTTCGTGGACTATGCCTCGAAGTACTCATTATTGCGCCTCCATTTCTCTTGAATTTCGAGTGGAATATGGATTCAACAGGATAACTTCATTTCATTGTGCATTTTGAAGTCTTATTTGACTGACCCGACGATTGCCCATAAGCTTTAATTTAATCCCCACGCGATCTTCTACAAGTCATCCTCCGAGTGACTTCCAAATTGCGATTTCTTAATCAGATTACACTACCGTTGGGCGAGATGTCAATCGGAAATCTTTTCACGATGTGTCCAGTCCATCTCCGCTTTCCTGCATATATTTGCTTGGCAATAGGTTCTTGATTGATTCGTTTCCGGCAATCCTTGCTGATAATTCCTCCTGGCTATCTAATCTTCAGTATAAAGCAAAGAGGGTTGTTGATAAAAGTCTTTAGCCTATTGGAAATGATATCTTGACGCCCTAAGCTTCTGTAGTGCACATTGTACCTTTGAACTTTTGTTTAAACTGACTCACCCACGGTGATCCACGTTTTATCTTTTGACTTGGGAGTCTTCCGTACGTTCATTGGTTCGCTCTCTTGTTGTGCTCTCTTTCTGCACACTCTCCGAGCCTACCTCCAGTAACGTCTGCAGCTAAGTTGTATAGTCACTTTATTTATTAAATCTGTTATTTAGTTACGTTAAATACAACTCATACTAAGAATTCTTTCCATTGTTAGCTTTTAAACTTTGATTGAGTTAATCAGTACTTACACGTTAGGTAGAGTACTCGTAAAGTCATAAGACGGTGAAGTTGTTAGTAAGTGTGGTGATATCGAAGACTATCTTAAGTCTAACCTCAACACTTACAAGTGGTGAGCCCGTTTTCACCGTTTTCTGCCATAGTAGCTTAACGTGTTAACAATTCTTTTTACGTACCGTCTATTTTGTTATTTTTTTCTTTCACGCACGGTTATAAAGATTTGTTTTGTTTGTGCTTACATTTGTTTTTTTTATCACCTTGTTAATATTTTGTCTTGTGTGCAAGATGGCTGATGGGGGGTCATCAAGCTTTGACGCGGTGGCCCATATTGCCAAGCTATACGAGGAGATCTGTAGTATACGACAGGAGATGAACTCCAGGAGTCGTGGACGCAGTCCCTCGAGTTCGCGTAGTAGTAGACCCTTGCCACGTGCTAGCAGCAAGCGCCGACAGTCCCGAAGTAACCAGCCTGGAGTGTGCTGGTATCATCGACGTTACGGAGCAAAAGCCCAAAAGTGCACTCGCCCGTGCACCTTCGATGTTCAACAATCGGGAAACTAGCAAGCCAGCACGTACTGGCGACTAACGTCGCTGGCGAACCGCTCTCATGTCGCCTCTTCTATGTTACCGACCGTAACACTGGGATACGCTTCCTAATTGATACCGGAGCAGAGGTCAGTGTAATCCCACCCACAGTAGAGGAGCGCAGGCGGCCAATGTCTCTTCAACTACGAGCCGCAAACGGTTCGCCAATTGCTACGTTCGGCAGGCGCTTTATAGATCTTAACATCGGTTTGCGTCGTTCACTTCGTTGGGTCTTCCTGGTGGCAGACGTTACCACAGGTATAATTGGCATGGATCTATTGCAGCACTACCAATTACTGGTAGATACAGGTAATCATAAGTTAAGAGATCCTGTCACAAACCTCTCCGTCAGCGGTATCGTCACACAAGGCCCAGCCCTCAGCCCTGTATATGCCACACCCACTAGCACTGGTCCTTATTCGCATATACTGCAGTCTTTTTCAGATTTGTTCAAACCTAGCAGCGGCCTGCCATGTGCGACTTCCAACGTCAAACACCATATTGTCACTACTGGCCCGCCAGTTTTCGCAAAGCCGAGGCGACTATCCCCAGAAAAACTAAAGGTTGTCAAAGCGGAGTTTGAGCATATGCTAGAAATGGGGATTATTAGGCCATCCAGCAGCCCGTGGTCCTCACCGTTGCACCTGGTACCTAAGAATAACGGTTTAGATTGGCGTCCTTGTGGCGACTACCGCAGACTAAACGCACAAACTGTTCCCGATCGCTACCCTGTCCCTCACATACACGATTTAACCGCCTCACTCAAGGGAGCTCGAGTATTCAGCAAACTGGACCTTACACGGGCTTACTACCAGATTCCCGTCGACCCCGAGGATATACCTAAGACTGCTGTGATTACACCGTTTGGCCTGTTCGAGTTTCTTCGAATGCCTTTTGGCTTACGGAACGCTGCCCAAACCTTCCAGCGTTTTATACATGACGTTTTGCGCGGGCTTGATTTCGCCTTCGCCTATCTGGACGATATCTTGGTAGCTAGTCCAGATGAAGCCACTCATCAACTTCATTTGCAGACAGTTTTCCGAAGACTTGTGACACACTCCCTCACACTCAACTTGCCGAAGTGTCAGATTGGAGTCACTTCCCTGAAATTTTTGGGACATAGGATAGACAAAGATGGAATTTATCCGTTACCTGACCGGGTAGAAGCTATTCAAAACTTCCCTCTACCCACTTCTCCCAAGGCACTACGCACTTTTCTCGGGATGGTTAGTTACTACCGTCGCTTTATCCCACAGTGTGCTCATATCGTGACCCCCTTGACTGATATGCTTAAAGGGAAATGCAAGTCTTTGGTGTTCACTAAGGAAGCCTCGACAGCTTTTGCAGCTATCAAGAAAGCTATTGCTGACGCCACAATGTTGGTCCATCTAGATGTTCAACTTCCAATCAGCATCTCCGTAGATGCCTCTAATACTGCGATCGGAGCCGTCCTACAACAGCGTATGGCTAATGTATGGCTACCGATTGCTTTCTTTTCACGTAAACTTACCGCATGCGAATCTCGATACAGCACATTCGGTAGGGAACTTCTCGCTGTCTACGCTGCTGTCAAGCATTTTCGTCACTTCGTGGAAGGCCGGCAATTTACGGTATTTACCGACCATAAGCCATTGACGTACGCCCTCCACACTACTTCAGACCGGTATTCACCGCGAGAATCACGCCATTTAGACTATATTTCCCAGTTCACTTCTGATATCCAGCACGTTTCTGGATCGGATAACGCGGTAGCAGACGCTTTGTCTCGCGTATGTGCTACGTCCGTACCACCAACCATCGATCTTCATAAAATGGCCGAACTCCAACTGAACGATTTGAACTTAGAACACCTGTCAAATAAAACCTCACTGAAGATAGAACGCGTCCCCTTGCTAAACAGTGAGGCAACTATACTTTGCGATATGTCAACTGGTACTCCTCGACCGATTGTTCCCACGTCTTTACGCCGAACTGTGTTTGAGTCACTCCACAACCTCTCCCATCCTGGCATACGAGCAACGGACAAGTTGATTTCTGCGAGATTTGCGTGGCCCGGTATGAACCGTGATGTGCGTCAATGGACACGTGCTTGTGTGCAATGCCAACGTGCTAAAGTCACCAAGCATAACATCACGCCGTTGGGGACGTTTGCGACCCCAGACGCTCGGTTCCATCATATCCACCTGGATATAGTAGGGCCTCTGCCCCCGTCTAACGGCTGCTCGTATTTACTCACATGTGTGGATCGTTTCACACGTTGGCCGGAAGCCATTCCGATACCTGATGTAACGGCTCAAACCGTCTGTCGTGCCTTCATGGATGGCTGGGTTGCCCATTTTGGATGTCCCGCAACTGTCACTACCGACCGCGGACAACAATTTGAATCCACAAGCTTCAAAGAATTGTTAGAGATGCTGGGATGCAAACGCATTCGCACAACCGCGTATCATCCCGCGGCAAATGGCCTAGTAGAACGTTTCCACCGTCAACTCAAAGCTGCGTTGATGGCAGTGGACAACAGTAAGTGGACAGATTCGCTACCACTGGTCCTGCTTAGCATCCGGGCTACGCTTAAGGGGGATCTGCAGTGCTCGCCAGCTGAATTGGTGTACGGTACCACCATGCGTTTACCAGGCGAGCTAATCGCTCCCGAAACTTTCGAGCCAAATTTCCCGGATACCACCCGTTACGCTCAGCAACTTAAAAGTTTTATGCAGCGACTCCGACCAGTTTCCACACGCACTCAGAACCGAAAGGTTCAGGTTGATCGGCGACTTGATGACTGTACACACGTTTTCGTGCGTCACGACGCCATACGAAAGCCATTACAACCACCGTATGACGGGCCTTTTAAGGTCCTTAGTCGTAAAGATAAATTTTTCGTTATTGACCGATGCGGCCGCCCAGACACTGTCAGCATAGACAGACTTAAAGCGGCATACACTGAAGAACCTTCACCCTCCCCATCGGCTCAATCAAATAGCCCCACTGAACCTAGTCCTTGTCCAGACTCAACTACCTCACCTCCAGTGGTGAATGATGATTCTCCTACCGTCACCAGTAAGACCCCTGTCACACGTGCTGGTCGACGTGTTCACTGGCCCAAGAGGTTCGTAGAATTCTTTCACTGAACTAATCCATAGGTAATGCTACTAGTGATTTTTTATTCCTTGTCACAATTTCTTATTCAATTCTGCTATATTTAATCTATTTGGTCCCGCTTCTGGGAGTAGTCGTTTTAACCCTCACTAATCCTTTTAATCTTTATCTCTCGTTACAGAGGACCAGCAGCAGTTTGTTTTTACCCCTAATTTTTCATCTATTTCATCTCAATCTACTCGCTAGATCAGTTGGCTTCTCATGTCATCTTGTAACCCACACCAAAAGAGGAATTATGAACAGTATATTACCTTTCACTGCCCATTTTCTTCCAAAAAAGAAAAAAAATTAATTATTATTAAAAAAAATTTATAATAAAAAAAGAAAATATTAAAAAAAAAAGAAAATACAAAAAAAGCCAGAGGTTTACCATCAAACCTCCACATAAGTAAGCTTGTAATAGTGCGGAATTAAAAAAAAAGAATGAATCGATACAATAAAAAAAATACCAAAAAAAAGATTAATAAAAATATGAAAGAGAAAAAATTTTAAAAAAAAACATCAGACTGCAGAAGCTTACAACCACACAAGGCACCAGCGTCATTTCTTATCATATTCCGTCTTACTTCACTAATCATGTACATACCACTTCCAACTTACCTTAATTTTTTTCTTTTCTTTTGCTTTCTTTCCTTTCGGTAAAATTTCTTTTTTTACTATTGCTATTTTCAAACCTCCTCATTCACTCATTGCTATTGTGCCAAGCCATCCTACTGTTGTATATCGAAGCTTGCTGGCTTCCCACCAACCTTCTAGGGGGGGGATAACCTGTAGTGCACATTGTACCTTTGAACTTTTGTTTAAACTGACTCACCCACGGTGATCCACGTTTTATCTTTTGACTTGGGAGTCTTCCGTACGTTCATTGGTTCGCTCTCTTGCTGTGCTCTCTTTCTGCACACTCTCCGAGCCTACCTCCAGTAACGTCTGCAGCTAAGTTGTATAGTCACTTTATTTATTAAATCTGTTATTTAGTTACGTTAAATACAACTCATACTAAGAATTCTCTCCATTGTTAGCTTTTAAACTTTGATTGAGTTAATCAGTACTTACACGCTAGGTAGAGTACTCGTAAAGTCATAAGACGGTGAAGTTGTTAGTAAGTGTGGTGATATCGAAGACTATCTTAAGTCTAACCTCAACACTTACACTTCTGACTCATATAGAAGAACTGACTTAGAAATCTGAATTTTGTGTTTTTTTTTTTTTTTTTGATTTTTGATTTTTGATTTACAGCTTGATTCTACACCGTATTTTTGGTACAAGTATGGAATTTTCAGCATGGATATCGGTAGCCCAAATTTCGCAGGCCGACCATAGACATCAGGTGTGCGCCGGCGTGGGCTCGAACCCCGGACCATATGCATGGTCGGCGAGAGTCCTAACCACTGTGCCACCGATGGGTGAAGGAGGTTTCCGGACTGAATTTAGTGTAATGAACGTTTGGATCATTTTTCTGTACTCTCTTTGATATCTTCATCTATGGCAAATGTGGTTGAAACGATGCTGTCTAGATAAATGAAGGAAGTGACATCTTTCAAATTCGTTTCGTTAATTGTAGTCGATGCTTGCTGTTGGCTGACGGGTATCTTCACCATTTCCATTCTTTCTACGTTCACTTCAAATTCCTGTCTTCTTCACTTCTTCAGACATGTCGGTTTTCGCCTGTAAGTATTCAAATTAATCTGACATTTTGCATACATAGCCAATGAATTTTAAATCCTTGAAATTCTCCTCATCAGTCCATTGAATCTCTGTATTCTTGCTGTCAGCCACGTCTCGTAAACCGTTAATGCCCAGCTCTTGCTACGCTCGGGCTCACGCTGTCGCTTGAAGTTTCTCAGAAACGCTTAGTAATAACGGACGAAAAAACCAAAACACCAATTGGCGACTCGAGGATTCTTTATTGTTACACCAACATATAAATCACGTATGACTAAGGTCTGTGAACAAATATTACAATAATAAATCACAATATTACTTCTGACGGTTTACTGCTGACTTCTTTCTGAACAGCGACCGATGAGACGATGACTGTCGTATTGATGCCTCCGCGAAAATTGGGGAAGTTGGTTTTGAGCAAACAACCATGAATTGATCGTTCAATCTTCAACTACATTGACACTTGCTTCCCTTGATATGCTGCATAATCCAGTCCAATATAAATAGGGATGCCATTAGTGACAGAAGGCAGCCTTGTTTTAGTCCTGTCTGCAATTCAAATGCTATGTTGAATTTCCTGTTGTGGGTCACTTGGTACATGGCATTATTATATAGCTGCTGAATAAGGTTGTAAGAGATTTGATCTAGTTTCCGAAATTCTTTAGGTTCAACACTATCGGAGTCGATCAGGTTTAAGTGCTGCGACTTCTGCCTTTCCCTTATAGTTTTCTTCTCCTTTCAAATATAGTACCCTGGATCATGATACTGAGAAATTTAGGCTGTATTCTAAATTAGTATTGCCCAAATGGAGTGCTGAAGTCACTGGGGTAGGTGGACTAGGCTAGAGAGTATGGATAAAGCTGAGGTCTAGAAGGGTAGATGGCCGTACAGCAATCATGAGTGTAGTTAATAGTTGAAGCAGATCGGAGACGAGGTCGAAGCCGTTCAGTAATTACAGAATTGGTTAGCTGAACATCCTTTAGGTTGACCCAGCCTCTCCCTGTTTTGCATGATCACTCCTGGGCTCAACATATCACATCGTCACGTTTCCTGCCACCTACAGCACAAAAGTAGTACTTCTGGCGAGTCAGCCGGAATCGCTGTTCGCATGGCTACCTATTATAATTAGATTACACTTTCTGGAAGTTATTTCTAAACAGTTCGATGGTAGCATACAAGCAAATATTATCAAAATACTGTTGGATGGTGGATATATTGACAAAACTGGAAGTGATAAAGGCGAGTTTCGATATTTTAAAATCCAAATCTAGTTTAGCATTCATTTTCAATAGGCAGTTAACACTTCCATATAATTTCTGCAAATTTCATTTTACAATAAGTACGTTGATGTCAATCTTATCACCTCATCTTTGCGAGTGGCTTCCTTTTCAGGGACCGTCAGATCCTTCTTTCAGGGATTATTTTAGCCAACTCACCTTTGAATTCAAGGTTCATATTCAGCATTATTTGGTTTACAAACGTTAAGTGACACTTCATAGGTTTTAAATGCATATTCTTGTTTACAAAAACGTGGTGGAAATTGATTTTCCACTAGAGATTTTCTTAGGAGATTTATTTCTTCATCCACGGAATCAAGACTATATATATGACGAATAATAGTTAGTGGTGATTGAGCGAATCAGGTTTCGTTTTCGACCAATGGGTACCTACCTACCTGTATAAATTTTTCAGTTGGTCATTCAATCTATGACAACTTCCTATAAATTGGTCTTCTCAGAGTTCCTTCAATCCTCCTTGATAACTATCTTCACATCCAGGAAATGAATGTTACACTCATTAGGATGCAATTCGAGTGTGAATTTTTCTCGTCTGATGGCGAACGTTAAATACATTACTCAAATCATAATCATCGTCACAAATAATTAAAGTATAATCTACAGACTACATCAATCTAGGAGTCATTGTATGAACAAAAAGGTTGTGGTGATTGACAATTTCTATCTCTGTATTGTTTAAATACTTACTGTTGACTGTTGATATGTTTCTTATATGAATGGCATTATAATTCCGCTAAATACAAATTCCTGAGTTCTGCTCTCTCTGTGTTTTGGTTGGATTCGTGTAATTCGGTCATCTTGAAACACTAATATTACGACTACAATAAATTACTACAAATTGGCGTCGCGCAGGATCTAAATAACCTGGGAAAATTCCCCATTAATGGGTCTCCGCGGGAGATTGCTGATTATTTGGAATGCTTCGATGCGTGGTGCATTTCAAAGAATGTTCGGGATGACAAAATACCAGCACATTTCATCACTGCTATTGGGCTAGATGCGTATAGCCTAGTAAAGACTCTGTCATTTCCGGAAAAACCAATTTCTCTGCCATATGCTAAGCTCCGTGAACTTCTTATACATCACTTCCATATAACTACTTTTGAGACCAGAGAGAGGGCTCAGTTCAACAAACTGGTTCGTGCTCCCAACCAGAAGATTTGAGAGTTCATTCTTCAACTCCAAATACAAGCTTCAAAGTGTAACTTTGGAGATCAGCTGCATACTCAACTACGTGATCGTCTAATTGTTGGAATCAATATTCCTAAGTTAAAGAAAGAGTTAATTCAGATTCCTTCTTGTACTTTTCAAACTGCTAAAGATTTATGTATTACATATGAAGATGTCAACAGTGAATACTCTGCTCCCACTACGTCAGTGTCTGATGTTATGCTTTCTAAAGTCGAAAATACAAGTGGTAATGGAAAGCAATCCAAACTGCCGTCCACAGGTAATAGAATGCAGCCAGAGATCAAAAACATTAAACCGTGTTTATCCTGTGGAAAGTTACATCTTCGAAGCACTTGCCGTTTTCGGAGTGCTAAGTGTCATAAATGTGGTAAAGTTGGACACATCAAGACGGTTTGCAGAAGTTCGAATACTTATGTTGCTCAACATTCTTATAATTCTCCCAATCTGTCTAGTAAAATGGAGTCAATGTGTCTTTCAACCTTTCAAAATACTCAAGCTAATCCGATGAAAACCTCCACTACAAGTTCGGCAACTCAAGTGTCAACTGTTTTCAAAAATGAGGTAGCTGAGTTACAATGTGAACTGTCGAAAACACGAAAAGACCTGAATGAGATGAGAGAGCAACTGATTAAAATGGAGGAATTGTTGCATATGCATAGACTACGTGTGTTGAATGCAGAGCATACAAGTACCCGTGAAAGTCCTG
The DNA here is from genome assembly GCA_944472135.2 of Trichobilharzia regenti. NCBI lineage: Eukaryota > Metazoa > Platyhelminthes > Trematoda > Strigeidida > Schistosomatidae > Trichobilharzia > Trichobilharzia regenti. The sequence goes on from OX235268.1 coordinate 46,836,961, forward strand.
CAAAACTTTTCAAATCTCGAATTCTCAAAAAGCATCTGATGTCCACGACTTCTAATGTACATTATTACAAAGGTAATGACTATAGACCTTCTGCTGGAATTATACTACAAAAAATGGGAAATCGAGTGGTGAAGATATTAGACACCAAAGATCACTCAGTTCATAACAGACACCTGGACAAAGTGACAATAAATGAAGTAGGTCGTTCCAATTATTATTTTAATGATTCCGCTAATAATCCTGATTTTGTAGATAATTCAGAAATAGGTCCAGATAATACTGATGAAAATAATATCACAGAATCAGTTAGGTCGAAGCTACTTGCAAGCAAACCGAGACATCGTTATAAATACGCAAGGAGATATTCGACGTGTGGCGGATGTGGTGATTGACAATTTCTATCTCTGTATTGTTTAAATACTTACTGTTGACTGTTGATATGTTTCTTATATGAATGGCATTATAATTCCGCTAAATACAAATTCCTGAGTTCTGCCCTCTCTGTGTTTTGGTTGGATTCGTGTAATTCGGTCATCTTGAAACACTAATATTACGACTACAATAAATTACTACAAAGGTGTAATGACTGAAACATTGTTATTCAAATAATCATTTGCATTCCTAGAGAGTTAAATGGCAGTGAGCCATTCTCTATCAGAGGAATGTTGATCATATCACCCAGGTGACCTCGAACAACCAATCAAAATTCAGATGCTAAAATGTCGCATAATCGTTAGAAAAAATGTATTCAAAACATTACAACACATGATAATAAACTGGATAATGGTTTCCAATGTGCTGGAAAATCTTTCTCAGTTTCTCCAGTGATAATCCACTGACAGGTCGTATCGTACCCTATAGATATATTCATCGAGGTAGGAGTAAAACACAATACTTTGTGGTCCATTAATATTGCTGATTCTTCTATTAAATACCCCGCCCCGATTCATTCATGGCAAGAGTAAACAGTAGACACCAAAGCCAAATAGCCTTGATTCGACCAATCAGATAGCTCAGCATTGCAAATGAATGCTAGTCATAATCCTCTTTGCAAGTGTCTCCTAGATATGACTTTTGAATTCTCTATGGAAAATGGGTTAATATGGAGGAATAAAACGACAAAGTTAAACTTTCGACACCACTAACAACAAATCAGCAAACGACCTTAAACGGACCAATCACATTAAAGAGGTATTTATGGTAAATGGAAACGTATATTTATAGAAAAAAGGATAAAACGGCTACAAGGAGTATCTTTCTCGAACATGTGAAACACCTCCCAGTTTAGCATGGAACTGTCAATGGAGAAGTCACACCACATCCTGTACATATATTCATCTAAATGACTATATATGAGATCCTTATGAGATTCATTTATAGCCCTTATCCTTTTTTCAAGCGGTCACAAGACCCTTCAATGGAATTCGTATGAGTCCTCGTAACGGGATCCACCCACCGAACAAGTGATTTTCTCTATTTTACACGAAGCAGTATCTCTGCAATGCTTGTATCACTGAACTGTTGAGACGAGGCCATTCTCCGTTTCGGCAGCTGCTGCTCTCATCGGCTGTTTCAACACCCAGTAGTTGCAGATATACAAAGTCTGGGTTAGGGAGAGATGCGACCTAGCGAAAAAGGTTCCTACGAAATATTAAAATTATCAGCTTACCCTATCTAATGTTAGCACGCTTCAGATATATAGCACAACTATGAACAAATCCATCAGTTGATCTGCTATAGCTTTTTAAAGTCATAATACCACCACACAAACAAGTTCGCTCCTTCCGGAGCGACCCTAAATCCAGGCAATACTGGAAAACACTGTCCTCCTTGAATTGCAACCTTAACCTTGTAAGGTCACGCGTTAGAAATGAATCAAGCGCTATACAACATTGAACTACGTTCGTGAATCTCGTTGGATAATTCGACGTCGTTCGCTGATTGGTAGTTAGTGGTGTCGGAAGTTTAACTTCGCCAATAAAACATGCATATGTGGATGAATAATGACTGTTGAAAGGTATTGCCGGGGTATTGATGGTTATACACTCAGATACTACTACTTTATATGAGATAGTTAGTGTAAGTTGGTAAGTCATACATAATTGGTGATTTTTATAGACACTTTCTTCTCAGAATGAAAACTCTACTTTAGTAATATATTGCGTATATGCGCCCAGTATGTGCCATAGCTGCAGAAATGGAGAATACATTCATTTGATATATCTATAACTACCACTATGAGGAATTGGGGGGCAGTTTTTGCAGCATATTAGAGATATATGCCCTGTATGATTCATTTTTATCACATATATATCAAAGGTACACATTTTTATAAAGCAAATATCACTTTTCACCTAGAAGAATCTGATTGGCTGTTTGAAGGTCGTTCCAATTTGGTGTCCATTCTTTACTGTTGCCTCATTCCTTAGAATTAGTGCCGGTGCCTATGACTTGATCTAAAAGATCGGAGGAATGATTGAAACTATGGTGAATATAACTCAAATGGTTATATCCCCTACATTCTTCAATATGTACAGTTGTTCCTAGCATTACCAAACTCTGAATAATTGGAATTAATACTCTGGCACTTCTATCTATCGGGTATTGTTTCCGCAAAACATTTGCGTAGTTAAGTGTCGTATACTCCAAGCATCCACACTTGATTAGCTATTCTCGCTCATCAATTATACCGCCTCTTTATGATGGTAGTTTCATAAATACAAACGAGTACCCCTACTTCACTGCGGCAAGTCGCAATGCTCTCCAACTTTATGATGTTATATATCTCTACAGCTTTGGTACTGTACTTCTACTGTGAAGACCAGGCTGTTTTCCAACTCACATGCTGCTGCTGCCCATATAGGTCTTAGCAAAAACAGCTTAGATTTGGTTAGAAAAAAACCGCACATACCCTGACGAATCCATTTCCTTCTATAGTATGAATTACATCTATAACAATATTTACCCCCACCCCCACAGGAGTGTATTGCCTCTTTGCCATAGTCTCGCCCCCTCCACACACATACGCGATTCCAAATGATCACTTAGTGACACAGAAGTGGTTAAATACTCGACCCGCATGGAATTCATTCACCGAATCCATAAAGGCAGGACATGATTTCTATCTATATGGGATAACCTTACGCAGCGTTTCCTAATCGATTACTTGACTCTAGCTATGAGACAGTATAACTTTGCGACCACCAATTTAAACAACAGTAGAACCTATAACTCAGTCAATGGTTGTAAATCGACTACATTTATCGGTAGAGTAATAAGTTACAGATCAACATAGACATCCAAGTGGCACCACTGTATATCCCCGCTAATTGTACCGCCGTCCTATTGTGGCTTAATGACAGTTTATATTTTCTGTATGCTTGACGTACACATTATTAATAGGCATTATATCCTTTGGCATCGTTTCAACTACAGGCGGAACTGACGAGGATATCAAATTCAGAATCGGAAAAGCAAGACAAGCTTTCACTACTCTCAAGTCTGTGTGGAAGTCAACAGTACTCACCATCAAAAATAACATCCAGATTTTCAACTCCAATGTGAAGTCACTCAGTGCTACTCTACACGGATCAGAGACTTGGTGCGTCATAAAGAGCATCTCAAACAAACTACATACCTTCATTAACAGTTGTCTTCGCTCAATACTCAAGATCAGATGGCCGGCCAGAAAAGATCACCAACAGGGAGGGATCTCTGGAAGCAAACCAACCAGGAACCGATTGTGAAAGAAATAGGCAGGAAGAAATGGAGATGGATTGGCTGGCCATACACTGAGGAAACCATCAAGTGACATCACTAGACATTGCTCGAGTGGAACCCTAAAGGGAAGCGGCGAGTTGGTCGTCATTGCGAGGGTTACTTGAAGGAGGTCATGTGAAGAGGAGATGAAAGCATGTGGGCAGACTTGGAGCAGGGTGAAAAAGTTGGCAGAAAACAGAAGGCAATGGGGACTTGGGCGGCTGAAGCCCTATTTTCCTCTAGGAATTAAAGGATATAATAATAATATCCTTTGAACTGCGTTACATTTGCTGCACTTTGCTTGGTATTGATATCTTTGCTGGACAATGTTACAGACTAAAAGAGACAGTAATTTCAAAAGTTAGACGTATATTGCTAGGCATTTTCATGAAAGCATACTGGTATATGCATATTATTATGGCCTAATACCTACAACACACCCGACGAGTAACAGAGATGGAGCCGCTTCAAACAAAAAGGGACATGCCGTATAATCGACCTAGACACCCAACAACACCCACCCACCTAGTCACCGCTTGTTCGATGAAACAACAGCAAGTAAATAAATAACAATGAAAGTTTTCAGTTTTCCTCTAAAAAAAAGAAAAGGAATTTATTTATTTAATTTTTTTCTTGAATTTTTGATATGAAAATTTACTTTACAACAAGTGATCAAATCGTGTATCATTGAATATATAGTCATCATATTTACTGGTATATTCACTAGTGTTTGTTCTTTATATTTACGCGGAGAAGTGTGTGTGTAAATAGTGAAATGAATCCGAGGTAGATTGATTTTAATTTATTAGTTTAATTTGATTATAATTGTCTTCATCTGCAATTAATAATATGTATATGTATATATATTTATACTTGTTAGTTAAATCGATTACATAATATAATGAAGCGAAAATGATTGTGCGTATGAAAAAAAACTGTCTTGCAAAGAATCACAAAGAAAAAAAAACAACAACAAGCAAAACAGAATTAGTCTCTCGAAGTCTTCCTCCTTCTCCTCCTGCTCGTATAGCCCTTATTGTCAGATAGCATGATTATATTATCCCATCAGCTTCTTTCCCTTGCCGCCTTAATCAAATCGAATCAACGATAAACAAAGTTAGTGTTAGTTAGTTCGTTAGTAACTGTATATATATATATATATATATATATATATATATATATATATATATATATATCCAGTCAGCGATTGTTCGTTACACAACAGAAATATATTTGTTTGCATACATATAAATAGATGAAGCATAGTCACATAATTTTGAGGAATGGATTTAAAAAAGAGGCGGTGATGACTCTGAGAGAAGACTGATGTTATCTTAATCATCATTTGACAAGTAAACTTTACTACACACGTGCATGTATATTTGCATACTTTAACAAACAAAATCATGATTAATTTAGTTAAATATAGATTTTACTTAAAAATGGAATTCAGTAGTATCATGGAGTTCATATGAAAAATTTGGTAACAATAAGAATAACATCAGAGTAGCATGGAAGGGAGGAAGGAAGGAGAGAAGCAGAGAAGGCGAAAAGGCAAAAGGGTAAGGTAACCGGGTGTAGTAAACAAACAAAAAACAATAATAATAATAATAACTGGCACCTTCATAACAACAACACGCACCCACCCACACACACACACAGAGTAAGAGAAGGAATAACCAAAAAAAGAGGCTGGTTGATTCACGCAAATTGTAAATGTGAAATTAAGCCTTCAGACGACAAGAACATAAAATTAACACTGCTAAAAAGGTTTAGAGGATTGAGAGAGAGATAGAGAAGGGAAAGAAAGGCACAGCTGTCATTTCATCATCAGTGAAGACTGATAAATACGCTGAAAAATTATGCCGACGAAACTCAGTCAGTGGACGGGTTTAGTCTCGTTCTAAAAAAATATGTAAATGTATATAAACTAGAAAATATTCGTAGTAGTAGTGGTGGAGGGGACTGTCGATTGAGTTGCAGAGACAGGAGGCACAACAGGACGTCGAATAATCACACCACCACCACCACCGCCAGCTTTGACAGCGGTCGTAGTAGTAGCAGTGGTGGTATTGGTAGAAGAAGAAGAAGCAATAGTCTGAGGTGTTGACGCCTTTCTATCACCATTATTTTTTGTATATAAAAAATTTGGTGGTGAAATGCAATAATAATCAAAGGTTGATGGATGGGGAGAAGCAGTTCCTACAGTTAAACGTCGAACACCTCCTCCTTTACGTCCGCCGGTGTTTCCAATTGGTGTTTTAGGTATGGCAGATGCTGTACGATGTAATCCGTTTGATTTATTGACTTCTGAATATCTAGAAGATGACAAGAAAAAAAATGAGAAAGAAATATAAGATTATGAGTGATGCAGGTACATCCAGATGACGAGTCCCAAATAGGACGAAATGCGCGTCCTGAATTCCACTGCTAGTCACTATCCACCAATTAAATAAAAGATACTTTTCAGGTTAAAAAAATAAAGGAAGCCGTGACCAGTAGGGTGCAGCAGGTCATAGGTGAGGCAGTAGCTCACCGAAGAAGACACTGAAAAGTGGTCGCGTTATATGTCATGAATTGGCCACTGGGTAGGGTCCAAGTGGCTAAATATTCCACGAGCTAGCTCGCCTTGTAACCAGAAGGTCCTGGGTTCGAACCCCCGTGGGTGCGTAATGATGAAGAGTCCCAAACTGGGATGAAACAGTTGGCTGTGCAGTAGTCCCAGGTTTTCCAGTGGTTCTCTAACTGACATCAGCTTATGATGAAATCCTCCAACCAATCAAGCTAAATTCCTACAAAAAACTAATACTTGAAAAATAAAAAACACATAATAAAAATAACTGAGGAAAACTCGTTCACACAACACAACAAGACTATAGAACATGATGATAACGATAGAGCACAAGGAAAAGAACAATAAAATTATAAGTAAGACACTTAGTCTCACGATCCTTCAGCCAATATGAATATTCTGCAAGCCGACAGTTAGTATGTCGGTGAAGGGGCATGTAGCTGCGGAGAATGCTTCGACTTTTATACCACTACAAACCAACTTTGCTTAGTCGATTGATCTTCCCTCTTACCCAGCTAACACTCTACCGATACTTACTTACTTTACTTTACTTCGACTATCTCCTACGGGAGGATGAGCCGGCTTCATGAACGTCTCGAATCATCGCTGCCCAGGCGCGGTAATTTGTAAGAGAGTTCATGAAGTTTCATGGGAATTTGGTACGAGTGATGTCCCCAGCATCGCTCGATGCCTCACCTTAATATTACTCCACCCCCTATTGAACCATGACACCTAACACGGAGGATGGAAAGCAGGCACCTATGATCAAAGACAGCTAGCTAGCCTGCCTTTTCATGTCTTGTACTTTCAATGGCCATGTCTCGCTCACGGACATAGAGGAGGAGGAGGAGTGAGCGGACTGCTGAACAGTACTCACGCCCTTTGGTCGATAACCAGCCAGCCAGGTATATAACGTCTACTGCATCAGAGATGGCAAGTGGCAAAACAAGCCTTTTGTATCCATGCTGAGATTTCATCAGCGATGAACCAGCTGGTGTTGGGGCTGATGCAACTCCCCATCCAAACAAGTGAAGTGTGGGGTATTTGTTTATCCCGCAACAAAACACATCAAGATAGTAAGACTATTGGTGGAAACCCCCATAACAGGCAAGGACGTAATCTTCAAAAAGCCAGAAAAAAAATATTTTTAAAATATTTTTTTGATTATAGCTTGATTCCACACAGTATTTTGGCACAAGTATGGAATTTTCAGTATATGATATCGGAAGCCCAAATTTTCCAGGCCGACTAATTGATATCAAGTGTGTGTTGACAAGGGATCGAACTCCGGAACATGTGCATGGTCGGAAAGCGTCCTAACCGCTCTAACGACTCTCTATGGACAATAGTCAATTATTCACTCAATTTTCGGACAAAAGTATAAATTACACCGTTAACTGGAGATGACCAGTAGAACACAATGCAATATTAAATAGCTAAGTAACAGCAAATAAAACAGTATATAGCTTAAAAATAAGAGAAAAGAGGAAAGTTGAACATCTAGTTTTATTATAACATATATATATATATATATATATATATATATATATATATATATATATATATATATAACAGGGATGGATGTAAGAGGAATACGGGAATCGTTCCTTTCTTTATTGATTATGAATATTGAAATTGACATAAAGTGCAAAAGCAGCATGAGACTTTTGAAAAGAGGGAGGTGTCTAATTGACTTTTTATTTTCCAAACTGATAAAACAACAGAAAAGATAGAGTCTAAACGATGAAAAGTGTAAATCCCCCTGAAAGTGAAGTAATCCTATTATTCTGTACTGTTTACGACCGTTTCTTAGAAGGCCAAGTCATATAACTGTGAATCGTAATCGCAAACGTTAAGTCTGCTGTGATTGGTTGATGAGTCCCTCAAGGTTAAGCTTTGTTATTGTTTTTTTCTAATGACCCCTATTCGGGAGGTAAACATTGACGTAAATAGTTGTCTACAATTTTGGCTAGCAGACAGCTCTCACCACAATTTTAATTTTCAACATAGAACCTTATACAGATGTGTAGCAGTTCGACTTGCCGCACCTCCTCTGTATAGCACACAAAGCATGAGAAGAGAGTAAAAAGAGGTTCAAAAGATAGATAATAAAAAGAAGTGTGAGTGAGGGAAAAAGAATAGTAGTAATATGGAAGAACAATAGAGTTTTACTGGATATGTTAAATCACAGAGTAAATGGATCTTCACCAGTCATTAACAACGACGATTTTGAGCCATGTAATCGATAATATTGCATCCAGCCTTCATTGGTTATTACCATCCGGAGAATCCCAACCAGCCAACCAGGAAGTCTAAACCTCCCTACATGGTTGACTAGCACAAACTAAATGTTATGGATTTAACCGACCGATGAAGTCACTTTTTGGTTTGACCACCAACCACTAACTCTTTTAGCATCACGATCGATCGTATGTTGGCAGTTAACATTGCCCATTGTTGAGGAAGGCGATCGATGGCTAGGCATGCGTAATGGTTAAACTAAAATCGAATATGAACGACTGGATTGTATTTAGTGGCTGATGACTAAGTACTGGAATTCAAAATGAGCATTCGCCCGTCCCCCCCCTCCCCAATTTAAGAATCCTAATCTGGATGTGAGTGACAGTGCTCTCCGACTGAGCCTCGAACCCAGCACTGCCCATCATACCATTTGTTAGTTTACGCCGTCTCTGGCGTAGACGAGATGTTCGACTATTGACCAAAGGGCGGGTGTACTGCTCATCAGTCCGCTCCGTCCTCCTTTATGGTTGTGAGACCTGGCCACTGAGAGTGGAAGACATGAAAAGACTAGCTGTCTTTGATCATAGGTGCCTGCGTTCTATTTCCCGTGTAAAGTGGCATAATAAGGTGAGCAACATGGAGGTTAGGCGTAGAGTTCTAGGTAAACAGGGGAAATCAATCGACGAAGTCGTGAAGCTACAAAGACTGAGATGGTTAGGACATGTGTTACGTATGCCAAGCTATCGCCTCTCTCGACGAGCAATGTTAGCGGATATAGGGTCAGGCTGGAAAAAAGCTAGCGGCGGTCAAACAAAAACTTGGCATCAGTCAATGAAATCCACAACAGTTGGTCTAAGCCACGTAGGAAGGTGTAGACTTCCAGGCTGGGGTCCTCGGGACGGTAAAAATCTATGGTTGGAAACAATTGGTGACATGGCTCAAAATCGTTCTCAGTGGCGCAGATGCATCCACTCCCTGTGACTTATGATCTTCAATGAAACTGTTTTGTTCTTCGTTATTACTATTCCTTTGTCTCACACCTCTTCTCACTGTTTCTATTATGCTTTTCTTGTACTTTCTTCTCTTGCTTCGCGTGCTACACGGAATGTGGCGACTTGAACTTCCGCACATTTGTGCAAAGTTCTATTTCGAAAACAGACAGACAGATCATACCAAAGACATCAAAGTGTTATCTCCATCATTAAGCCATTTATGCCACGAGAGTCAATTGGAATGTTAATATTATCTTGAATTCTTGAAGATCTAGTAAATGATTAGTAAGTTACTTCTTGAAAGAATGAAGAAACATCAACTTCAGAGATATGCCACTCACCTACCTACCTGTTTGCCTATCCTGATATTACTTCAAGTCATAAAGAGTATTTCAACTTACAGTTTTACGTCAACAATACAAGTCAAAGAAATGTTAACTTTGAGAAAATTTAACGCCACTGAACTACAATAGAAGTTACAAGAGAAGAATAGACAGTAGTTCCTAGAATCAGAGCGAACAGACACGACGTATATACGGGACGGTTCGACAGAAGGTAAAGAGCACATAAGACAATGTCTTATGGAGAGCAGTAGAGAGGGAGAGAGAGAGGGAGAGAAAAAAAAAGGGGAGAGAAGAGTAATAAAAGCTGCAAGATTATATATCAAAAGAAAATCAGAGCACAAAGTACCTAATGCATAATACACACACTCATTATATGAATAAAGACGAAACTTACACAGTTTGTAATAATAATAATAATGATACATGAAATTTCGATGACACAAGTGTTCTGTTATAGACAACTGTGAATGAAGAACACCATTCAATGGTAAATAAAAAGAACAGAACAAAACAGAAGGGGGGAAATGAGTTAAGTCGTGAAATAGGGGAGATTATATAGGTTACGATGTGCGTCGTTAGCACAGTGGTAGAATGCTCGTCGACCCTGTAAGTGGCCTGGGGTTCGAGCCTTGGCCGACGCACTCCTTTACCTCGCCAAACCAGTAATAAGACTGGTAAAGTGGGAAGATCGAACTAGGTGAGGCTAGCAACTTCATCCCGTAAAAATAAACACCACTACTACCAAAACTTCAAGCCTCTAGCTTGTGAACGTAAAAAAAATAAAAAAATATAGATTCCGATGAATATCTCCTTCATATAGTTGTGTTTCATCAGAGCTGATTAGTTTGGTTTAGGATGGCTAATCTTTTATTGTCCTCCGTCTAACTAACGAGACTCCCCACCTTCACAGGGCAAACTTCAATATGTGAAGTGTACTTGTTTGAAATATCCATGAATGACAAATAGTTGTTAATTTCGAATTAGTACTGATGGTGTTCTCTACTAGGAATTCAACTACTATTTTGTTATGTTAGTCATTAATTTTGATCTATGGTAAACCAACCAACCAACCAACTAATCCACTCAGTCAGAGAACACAACCACCAAATTAAAAAATAAGTTGTGCCTATCGTTATTTTCAATTTATGAAAGCAACAAAAGATTTCATGTCAACTGGCTGATGATGGTATGACTGGCAATGGGATGATCCATTAACGCACACTTCGTCCCAATTGGGACTCATCAAGCCGGTGCAATTAAATCTCAGAGAATGATAGTGTCCCTGCTGAGGCCCGAACTCCGGTACTCTATGTTCGAAATACCACTTAGCTATGAATTGAAACATATTGTCACCGATTCCACTGCTAGTCGCCATCACAACCTGATGCAAATATCTTTAGGTATTACATTCATCTAGCCATCCGTACAAGGAGCCGAGTAGGATGCTATCTTCGGGTCAAGAAATATTATATGTCTTGGAAGCCAGTAAGTATATCTATGTTTTAAAATCTGCTTGAGTTAGGGTAAGGATATAATTAATAAACCCCGGCCTAAAGCTTGCCTGGTTTTCTCAGGTTTGGTTTCTTCCGAGTACCTATGATATTTATGAACCTAGAGCTTTAGATATTATATATGGTAAATTTGTGAAATTGTTGATGACTGTGAGTCATATTGTAGCGTGTGCTACTGACAAAAATTTATCAGTGGTATATAAACAGACGCTCATCAGCATAGAAATATCAAATCGCCGATAGATAAACTGGACAACAAAGAGAGCAAATGAACCAGCGTTGCGGAGAAACATGGGGGATATGAGAAGATAAACAAACAAAATTCGCGAAGAACACAAGTAGACCAACACGGAAGATTTGTGAAAATTATCATTGAGAGATAAGGTGTACATAATTTCGCTATACTTTTTTTTTATTCCTTCACGTTCCCAGTGGGACATAGGGGGCTTCACGCTAGACGCTTGAAGTTTCTGTAGCAGTGTTTATTTTATGCAGGATGGGGTTGCTAGCCAGCCTCATGCCCAACCTTTCCTCTTTACCAGCTTTAGCGAGGTAAAAGAGTGGCGTCAGCGGCAGGGAATCGAACCCCGGACCGTGTGCATGGTCGGCGAGCGTCCTAACCGCTGGTCTACCGACGCACAATTTCGCTAATATAGAGATACAGAATTCCAAATAAATATTCCTTTACCAAGTCTCTTGTCTTCAACTGCTACAATGTCGCTTAAAAGTGAGACTGTTTGAGATTATTCAGTTCCGGAAGTTTCAATACACCCTAGTCCATCCATCTCTAATATAACTTTATAAAATAATGGACGTAATACACTTTTGCGTAATTCTGATAAAATTATTTATTGTTCATTTTTGTTTGTTTATTCCTTTGCTTTCTGAAGTTTTAGTAGCGCTTGTGTTTTTACAAGATGTGTGAGGGGTTGCAACACCTCACACCCAACCTTCGCACTTCTCCGGGCTTACTATTGCGGTTTGGCGAAGTTTACGAGTGAGTACATCGATAGCTGGGAATTGAACTTGGACAACGTAATTGACTGACAGACATTCTACCCCTGAAATAACTACTGATGACGCACAACTTAAGAAGGACGAAATTGTACTACACATACTGAAATGACCAAGTTCAACTTGGATACGATTTCGACAATAAAAAGTTGGCCAAATTAACATGAAATAAAAAAAAATGAGATAGCAGTTGCAATTTATCAACTCTTAGCTGAGGAAGAAAGTCGATCGAAATAACAGATATAACTTTTATGTAACTAAGACAAACCAACAAAAATGGGAAGTGATTAGAGCTATTGAACAACAAAGAAGAAAAAACACCAAGTTTCCAATCACTACCGATATGAGGTCAATCGCGAGTCTGAATAACTAGATGAGGCACATTCGAATCTTAAACGAGGACACTAGTTTTTCCAAGACTGTAGATCCATCTTGCTGATTAGTACCCACCCACCCACCTACAAACAAACACGAAACCCAAGGTCAAAGGCTTTTTGGCCATTGTCTCCAACTATCTAACCCATCTTCATCTTCAGAAGAAGAAAATTACAGATCAGCAAAGGGCTGTGCTTATAGATCGTAAGCGAACTATTCCACCTTATATTCACCTATACCACTTCAGGTGGTATTAGATAATTCTGTAGAGATGCACTCCACTGGCTTAAGCACTCGACTTGCAGTGAATTAATTCCCGGTTCTCTGACCTTGCTCCACGAATATCAACATCTTCACACAATAAGTGTGGTTCATAGCCCAATAATTAGGATTCAGTAGGATATAAGCTGAGGAGACCCGATGAGTGACATCACGATACAGACAGTGAAGTGAAACCCCAATGAAAAACAACGAGTTGACCGTGGCTCGGAGAGTGACATACAGGAAATGAGAGTTTAAGGGGAATTGTGATGCCAGATAAAAAGGACCTCAGAGAACAGAATGAAATGGAGATGCTCTACGGAAGCTGTATATATTCCACAAAGAGCACAAGGGAACAACTCAATGAAATAATAGCCCGACAGTACTGGGTGACTGCCTGACTTCTAATCAACCATTAGTTAGTTCCACAACCAAATAGAAAAAGACAAAGCAATCAGAGAACCACACACACACACACACACACACACACACACACACACACACACACACACACACAAGGTATTTAAATAACTTTCTTTTGGCGATAGATAGCATAACGTACCAAGTCAGATAAGTTACTGTAACTATTTCTCTGATTCGAAAAAAATAGTATAAACATCAAAAGGAATCACTTTTAAAAATAATTAAGGAAACGGAGAACGTATTACACATGAAAATGATATCTTTTGATATACATTTGAAGGCAGACATATATATATATATAATGCCTATAAAATATGAGCGTGAGTGCTACTAGAAACGAATTCACCATTTCGCAATGAACATAGATAAAGTCATTTTGTTATGTAGAACACATGAAGAAATGTAGTTTACCAAAGGACGAGACCTCTTATCAGTCACTCTTATCATAGTAATTGAAAGCCAAAGATAGATGAAATCTTCAAGCTAAAGGCTTGAAGCTTCGGTAGCAGTGATGTTTATTTTTACGGAATGGGGTTGCTAGCCTCACCTAGACCAACCATTCCTCTTTATCAGTCTTATTGCTGGCTTAGTGAAGTAAAGGAGTGTGTTGGTGGCGGGGTATCGAACCCCCCGTGTGCCTCTGTGCCACCGACGTGTTAATTGATTGGCACACCTACTACAAAAATCGCGATTCATAGTGAAAGTCAACAGATGACTTAGAGAGATATAAAATGGCATCTTATATACTTTATTTCATAAAATTAGCATATTGTTTAACGGCTTGTGTGCTTCATTGAGTGGGACTTAACACTTCGATGGAAATACAACACTGAATTCTTGACGAAATAGGAAACATTTCAGGTGGTTTCAACTGATTCAGACCACCTACACCGTTGATAAGCCTGTGGTTTAAAATGAGCACAAGAGCCGTCTGGTGTTTAGAGATCACTTTGATGACCTGGCTAGCTGGCTGCCTTTGTAAGCACTACTGGTTGGTGTGAGTGGTATACAACTACTTATATCAATCAAAAAGTAGTATATTACACATCATAGAGCCTGAAAGGCGGCGGTTCTAAAATGGACTGGTGATAACGAATCATATTGATTTTGTAGATATCAGAGATGTGATCCTTTATGCGTGTAAAACATTTGGTATTTTTTGTTGAGTTCACACTTAACATACCTTAGCATGCTTCAACCTCAACCTTCATTACTCTGATATTAGTTTGGAAGTCTTGCTGTATTAACTCAAGATAAACAATACGATTCTGATTTTCAACACCACTATCAGTTCAGTCAGTTCTTCTAAATGGATCAGAAACTTGTACTGCGTGCCACGCGAAGCATTTCCAACAAGCTACTGAAGACTTTCATCAACAGCTGGCTCCATATTGAAGGTGAAATAGCTGACCAGCGAGAAAGAATTAGCAGCAACAAAAGAAAAACTACGGGACCAAATCAATCAAGAACCTGTCGTCGGGGAAAATGGAGATGGATCGGGCACACACTGAAGAGGCCACCGAAAGACATCGTGCACTAAGCCATCACCCGAGTTGAACCCGAATTGGAAACGACAATTTGGGCTTGGATCCAGTGTTGACATGAAAGAGGTCGTATGTGAAGGAGATGAGAGATCATAGGCAGTCGTAGAGAAGGAGGAAGACCGCAGAGAATAAGACAAAGTGAAGATGCAGTGTTAAAGCGTTATGTTCCACTCTTAAACCAAGGGAATAATAATAATAGTAATAATAATCATGACTAGTGTTTTTATCATGTACGGCGACATAAAGTAAGCCCCTTTCAATGATAACATGGTATCTCATCTAAGATTACTGCTGAATACTTTTATATTGATTTAAAAAGCCAGTGACAAATCGTGATCAGCACCTTCATCTAAATAAATCATTTCAGATGGAACGAAACAAATTTTGAAAGAAACAGAAAGAGAGAGAGGCGAAAACTTGGACAAATTCATTTATTTATGTGTAACACACTTGCAAACGCTAGACAAAATCATCACAAATTTGAAAGAAAAAAAAACAACTTGAAACATGAAAGTTGTACCAAAAAGCCAAAAAAAGTATAAACAAAAGACTTAGTTGAAGGTTATTCACACGGAGATTTTCACATGCACTCAAACATTTATTAATGAAGAGTCAGATTTAAAATATAACAGGTTGTTTAGAATAAAAGAAAAAGGTCCTCATTTCGAAACCGAATGAGTGAGTACTGATGATGAGTCCAAAATTAGGCTGACGAAACAGTTAGTTGTCCAGTACTCCTGGCTGGTTTCCAATGGTTCTCTAACTGATATCAATCAGTGATCAAACTCAAAAAAAACAAAACAAATCTAATCCTTACAAATCAACTCTTGAAAATTAATCCGATGTTCGATGCATCAGTTTGTGATGGCGGCTAGCAGTGGAGTCCGTGACAATATGTTTCACTTCGTAACCAACTGGTGTTTCGAGCATGGGGTACTGGAGTTTCGAGCCTCAGTAGGAAACATTACCATTCTTTGAGACTTAAGTGCATCGGCTTGATGAGTCCCAAAGAAGACGAAGCGTGGGCTCATGGATTATCCCACTGCCAGTCACACACCATCATCAACCAATTGATTTGAAATGTTTCGTTTCTTTCACAAATCAAAAATACCGATAGGCTCAACTTATTTTTTTGATGTGGTGGTTATCTTCTCTGACTGACTGTTTGAGTGAGTTGGTTTGTTGGTTTACCATAGGTCAAAATTTTCTATAGTTGGTTTACAAGGATTAGATTTTTTTTTCACCAGTTGATCATGGATTGATATAAGTTAGAGAACCACTGGAAACCACCACCAGAGAGTACTGGACAGCTGTTTCATCCTAGTTTGGAAGTCATCGGCAGTACGCACCCACTGCGTTTCCAACACACGACCTTCCGATTACAAGGCAAGCTTGTGTACTATTCAGCCACTGGGTCCGGACCCCAATGGGTGAGTACTGTCGGTGAGTCCAAAATTAGGCTGACGAAGCAAGCTGGTTGTCCAGTACTCCTGGATGGTTTTCAATCGTTCTCTAACTGATATCAATCAGTGATCAAACTCAAAAAAAAAAATCTAACCCTTACAAATCAACTCTTGAAAATTAATCTGATGCTCGCTAATGACTTGCTATAGGACGGAGTTTCCTGGAGTGTTCTAGTGAGTAATTTTGACCAATGAGGTTCACCCAGAAGGGAGTGGGGATGGATTTCCCGCCGATGAGATTAGTTGGTGTCAGTTGCACTAAAAAATCCTGAATTGGTCGAAGTCAGAATTCATGGACTGTCCACTGAATTGGGTCCCAGTGGCTGAATGAATAGTATACAAGCTTGCCTTGTAACCAGAAGGGCAATGGTTCAACATCAACATGCGTAGAGAGTACACCAATCTGCTAATGTAGTAAAATAAACTGTTCGCTTTGAAAAAATTACTTTGTGCGTTGGTGGTTCACTGGTTGGACACTCATCATCCACAATGTCACACTCGTGTGGTCCGAAGTTCGATTCCCAGTCGATGGACTTTTAAACCTCACCTAGCCGGTAGTAAGACACCAGTTGAGGAAGGGAAAGTTGAGGGCGAGAGAGAGAGAGACACCACTGCTACCGGAACTTCATGGCCTTAGACATGAAACCTTATGTTCCACTCGGAATGCAAACGAAGAATCATCAAAAGTGTGAATACATCTCAATCAATCAATCAATCAATCAATCACATCTCTCATGACAGAAGACTATCTCACTTCAAGCAAGCACAGGAAGGCAGTTTATGCAGAAATTGACTTACTTATAAGCTTTTTCTTTAGGCGCCGAAGATTTATTCGCTTGACTGACTTTATCTAAAGCTGTTAACCATAAACTTTTCACTTGTTTAATAACTTCTGTTAATTTCAAAAAGAAATTTAAAAAAATAAATGCAATTAAGAATGGGGAAGGAGAGAAAAAACAATCTACAAAACGAAGAATACGATATTTAAGAAAAACACCTCAACAACCTGCTGGTCCTCTCCGTTTATCAAGAAAATATAATACGACAGAAAAAATAAGGCTAGTGTTGTTCAGTCAATAAGACAGGGGGGGGGGGGATGAATCTTTTGTCAATAAAGTAAACATAAAATAAATAACATGTTAGAGTGTAATAACGTGAATTGAAATAAAACAATTTTTTTTAGAATTTTAACTCTGTCCCACCCACCTTATTCTGTGGTTCTGTGTTAATGTATGAAGTGTGATTGCTGAGCTTTTTTCTAAGTTACTTATCTTCGCGGGGTCAACCATCTTAATTTTAGCTAAATACTTATGTTCTGATAATTTGACTACTCTCGACCTCCTAGTTCAACCTATGTGATTGACTTCACTCACAGACGTTGCAAGTTATTTTGTAAATTATATTATTTTGTTTAACTGGGTCCACCGGGTCTTTTAGCCTACACAGCTTGTCCTACCTGAGTGAATTCGTAGGTTTGAATGCCACCAGTCTAATTCCTGTTTTATTAAGAATCCTACGTAGAGTGGGTCTCAGATGTCCCCTCCTTATATGGTATAACAGTGGATAACTTATATTCTCTCTTATTTATGTTGTCATTACTAGTTCCACAATTATTTTTATTTTGTTTTTGGCATTTACTGATCTTTCTAATGAATTTTATAGGATAGTTAATTATTCAACCCCACAACCAGCTATTCTTCTATCTATTTCATGTTATCATTTAGGCTTTTTGTTGTATCACTTAGTGCTATTGCTTGGTTTGTTAAACACTTAACAACTAAGCCTGCCTTCACAGATAGAGATAACGGATTAGATAAACCATAGTCGAAATATCTCTGAGAATGTGTTGGCTGTTTATAAATGCTAGTGTGCAGTTTATCTTCTTCTAATCGTTTTATTTTATATCCTAACTTCATAGCTAATTCTCCTTGGTCATTTTCTCATTCATATGTGAATTTTATTCCCTTTATTAGTGAGTTTATATGTGTGAAGAAGCTAGAGAGAGTTATGTCCGGTTTTTCTCATTGTGAAAGTGCTATATCCACATATCTCCACCATATTATCTTTGGAGTAGGATTAAAATCATTAAGAGTTGTATTTTCCCAGCTATATATATATGAAGATATCTGCGACAATCGAAGATACTGCATAACAATACTGTGAAACTTTACTAAAATAAAATTTTCTCCATAATGGAATTATACTGTATTTACAGCGCGCAAGTTCCGTCCTTATTTCAAGATGATAAATTCGTCAGTAAAAACACTTCTTCGGTGGCCGTCTGTCTATCTGTTTTCGACATAGAACTTTACACCGATGTGCACCAGTTCAAGTCGCCACACTCCCTCCATGTAGCAAAAAAAGTAAGAGAACAAAGTAGAAGAAATGCATAATAGAGACAGTAAACAGAGGTGTGAGACAAAGGAATACTAATAACGAAGAACAATATAAATTCATTAGATGTTATAAGTCACAAAGAGTGGATGCATCTGCGCTGGCCATTGAGAACGATGAGTTTGAGCCATGTCACCAATTGTTTCCAGTCATTGGTTTTAACCATCTCGAGGACCCCAACCAGTCAGGAAATCTACACCTTCCTACGTGACTAGCCTAAACTAACTGTTGTGGATTTCATTGACTGATGAAACCATGTTTTGGTTTGACCACCAACCACTAGCTCTTTTCCAGTCTGACCATATATCAGCTAACATTACCTGTTGTCGAGAAAGGCGATGGCTAGGCATGCATACGTAACACATGTCCTAACCATCTCAGTCGATGTAGCTTCACAGCCTCGTCTATTGATTTCCCCTCCCACCTACCTAGCACTCGACCTAGGTCTAACCTCAATATTGCTCACCTTATTATACCACTTCACACAGGAGATAGAGAGCAGGCACCTATGAACAAAGACAGACAATCTTTTCATGTCTTCCACTCACAATGGCTAGCATGTCTCACAGCCATAAAGGAGGACGGAGCGGGCTGATGGGCAGTACACCCGTCGGATATCACGTCTACGCCAGAGACGGCGTAAACTGGCATATGCGAAACTAGCCGTCTGTATCCGTTCTGAGATTTCGTGAGAGATCAACCCGTTGGCGTTGGTTGATGGTACTTCCCAAATAAGTGAAGCGGTCAACGTGCTTCGACGGCGACCTTAAATCACTACGTTACACTACCACCATCTTATGCTCTATCCACTGCAATGCTTCCAATTCACTTCACAATTCATGTTGTTTTTTTCAATCATACAATGACATGACATAGAATCGCAATCTATGCCACCAATGAATCAATCAATGTATTCATTAAGAAATACTACAAATGATGAACCGTGAACCCGAACAGCTCAGAAATGTTGACGATGCTTTGGCAGCACCAACGGGGTGATGCGACGACTGCAAATCTCAAAGGAGAGGATATCACTTCCACTTGCTGGTGAGTGGCCAAAACAGCGCATGAAGACACACTGCGAATTCTGTAATATGCATGAATGCATTTCTTGAAATAAAGAAGTCATAATAATTGTTATTATTATTAGTAGTAGTATGCTAATAAACTCACCTCTATTCAATTCATCTTCATCGTCACCATCACCGTCAACAACTTTTTCAGTGTTTGAGTAAAGCTCAGAACTAATTTGTTCATGATTTTGATTTGATGAAGGCGCTTGTAGATGAGTAGATGATTCACGACTTCTTGACTGATGATAACAGTCATTTGGATTCCTTGTATCCTGTTGTTGTTGTTGTCCTCGAAGATGATGAACACCTTCACCACTGAAAGACTTTTTGTATGGATCGCATTTATTATTATCATTAGTTAAATAGGTGACAGCATCTGATAGTGTTGGATCATTATTCATGACATATGACAGAGTACTGCCGCCACCACCACAATCAATATGTTCTACAGTTGTCTTTGTTATCATTGGTAAACCATCTGTAAGCCAATTCCAATGTTGAAATAAATGTTCAAGAACCTTAAAAACAAATTAACATGAATGTTGATAGTTTTAAAGTCAACACATTAAAAGAAGTTTTACACAAGTTAGTTACGTATTTCACATTATTTAATTAATTGATTTTTACAGGATCGAGTGGGAACACTATCACCTAGTGGGGATATGTGCGTATCTGTAGTTGACAAGTCCGAAATAGTAGGAAATGCGCGCACTCCTCCTGCTAAGGGATGAAATCAGATTGTGTCACGTGACAAAAAAAATAGTAACCTGGAAGAACATGACGGTTTATTGGTTATAAAGGATCACTAAGAGTGAATGCACATGTGCTCCTTTGACAACAGCTTTGAGCCAATAGCCTCCAACCAATAATTCTTAGCATCTCAAAGACACCGAACTAAGCAGTCTACACCTTCCTCAGTAACTATCTCAAATCAACTTGCTAAAGACCTCTTGGAATGATGTCATTTTTTGAAATCTCACCGACTATCCCCTAATTCTTTTCCAACATACTCCTATGTCAGTTAACATTAGCTGTCGAGTAAGGCCATGGCAACATGTGTCCTAACCATCTCAATCAATGTAGCTTTTCCAACTTCAACAATTGACTTAGCCTCCCTTACATAACACTTGACTAAAGCCCAACCTCAATATTCTTCCCTATATTATACCAATTAACACAGGAGGTAGGATGCAAACGTTTGTACTCAGATACAACTAGCGTTTTCATATCTTCGACTTTCAGTGGCCATGTTTCGCTCACTACCATAAAGGAGAACAGAAAATGAACGGTTGTGCAGTAAACACAAACACTTCCCTCTGATTGATAAATGGATGATATCACATTTACGCCGGATGACGAGAACCCAAAAGAAACAATTGAAAGCTAAAGTTAAAAAGCAATAAATCATGGAAAATGGAAATAATTGTTCAAATTTCCAGTTGGTAAAATTAGTTGTGAATACCATCATATCAGTGAGTCCCTATAATGTCTTTGATCACAGGCGTCTGCGTTCTGTTTCCCTTGTTAGGTGGTATGTGTAATAGGGTGAGCAGTATTGAGGTTAGACACCAGTCGAGTGCTAGGAGGGGAAATCAAAACAACGAGATTGTGAAGTTACATCGATTGAGAGAGATTGCGAGGATATGTGTTATGTATGCATAGCTATCGTCTTCCTTGACGGGCAGTGTTAGCTGCCCACATAGGATCAACCAGGATGGAAAAGAGCTAGTGGTTGGTGGTCAAACCAAAGCATAGCTTCATAATAATAATAATAATAATAAAAAAAAAAAAAAATTAAAATTAAAAAAAAAAAAAAAAAATAAAAAAAAAAAAAAAAAAATCATCAATCATTGACATCCATAACAGTTAGTTTAAGCCGGTTAGAGAGGCAGCCAGCCACGTGGGGAGGTGTAGACAAGCTGGTTGACTGGTTTGAGTCTTCAGGGTAGTAAGAACTATTGGAGGCTGAATACAGTTGGTGGTATGACTGAAAATCCCAGTTCTCAATGATGGCGCAGATGGATTCACTCTTTGTGATTTGTTATATCATCCAATAAAACTCTAGTGTTTTTCTATATTATTGTTCTTTTTGTCTCATATATCTGTTCATTATGTCTTTTGAACCTCTCCTTACTCTCTTCTCTTCCTGTGTTTGTTACAAGGTGGGAGTGTGATAACTCGAACTGCTGTACGTCTATGCAAAGTTCTATGTTGAAACCAGTATATCAGTCAAAATATATTTCAGCCAATAATACCAGTGGGTTTCTTAATTCTAACTATTAACAATAGAGTTTACCTTAATTTTTCCAAATAGATTCAGATGAGAAAAAGAGTGCCATTTATTTCACTGACCGATAGTCATACAAGTATGCCATTCGAGGTAATTGCATTATTCTAAAAGTCTGAATTGGTTAAGTCACACATATGAAGATGAAGTATGCATATAGCTCAACAACAACAACAACAACAGCTATGTACGCCACACTTATTGTACCAGTGATCATGACAATGTTGTGTCGCCCAAAACTTGTTAAATGCAGCGTCTTTAAAACCTGTAACCGAGTGACTATTGACAGCGTAGTACCTAGTTCAAAGAGCCTAAGTTCGATATACAGAGAAAAAGATTACGGATGGTCAGATCAGTAATTATTACATTCAATTTTTAAAATAGCGTGTCTTCTATCTGCATTATTCGTTCCCACTCTTCTTTTAAAGTATTTCATCACATTAAACTGTGTCATTTCAATCACTTACTCCCTCCCTGACTCATCCCTGCTTATTACACTGCCTGCCAACACCATTAGAACCACTGAAGAATAACACCCCCTTTTATGTTATGGATGTAAAATAACAAAAGGATGACTGACTGACTGACTGGATCTCAACATAGAACTTTCTATAGAAGTGTATCAGTACAACTTCTAACAATCCGCAAAGACTAGCAAGACGAAAAACAATAGGGATTAGTGGATATGGGGGTGACATCTGCACATCTTGATTGACAACGATTTCCAGCCACATCACCAATTGTCTCCAGTTTTCATTGGTTCTCAGAATCACGAGAACCTCATAACCAGACGGTCTACACCTCTTCCCTGCACGCGTTAGCCTAAAAATCTCCAAGATTTCATGAACTGATGAATCTATGTTTTGGTTTGACCACCAACCACTAGCTCGTTTCAAACCTGGACAATCCTATAGCAGTTAACACTGACCGTCAAGGAAGAAGATAACTACGCATACGTAACACGTGGTCTAGCAATCTCAATGGATATAACTTCACAACCTCGTCAATTGATTTTCGTTCCTTACTTAGGACTCGATGCCTAACTTCAATATTACTCATTATATTATACTACCTAACATGGAGGACACCACGTAGACACTTATAACCACAGAGCGCTAACCTTTTCAGGTCTTCCACTTTCAATGGCCACATATCGTTCACAGGCATAAAGGGTGAGGATTGACCGGGCTGACGAGCAGTACATATATCCTTTGATCAACAGTCAATCGGATAGTACATCTGCATCAGAGATGGTGTAAGTTGACAAATTTAACACCAGTCTTTTGCATCCATGATGAGATTCCGTCAGGAATCAATCCACTAGAGATGGCTGATGCAACTTCACAAATAAGTGAAATGGTCAACACTCTCCACTAACCAATTCACTCCTGTCTATCTTAAAGACAGGAGTGCGTCGATGCAGTCTAGTCAGTCCTGTAGCATTATCATATTAAATTTGACAAAGGCAGCGAATCGCACTTCAAACATACAAAGATTTCACGCTGCTTAAGATGTTCAAAAGACTCTGCATTTTTTTTCACAGCATATTCACCAAGAAGAACTATATCATTCGAATATTACAACAAGTTAACAAGGCTGTACCCTGGTAACACAAATTAATTCCTAAGTGTGGCTGAAATCAGCTAGGGCTAAGTCCATTAGTATATTTATGATGAAATTAAACAGAAATGGGTACAATGGACATCCTCTGACGGACACTACTGGTTTTGTCATCACTTCAGATAAAAACTCTCCGTAAGTTCTTACACGACTGTAGTATGAGTTAGTAGGAACAAGAGATTAATTCTGTACACAAGTTAATTCCTTTTTTCTCCCGTTGTTTTTATGAACACTCACCTACCACATGAACATACTTTTCATATGCTATGGATGTAGGCTGTTCCTAATGAGTGATAAATGATAATATCAGGGTGTAGGGACTCAAACCCACGGCCTAATCCATTCATAATCAAGTGCACTTAGCTTAAAAACAATGAGTCACGTCTCTCCGTATGACTTGAAGGCATTAAGAGTTAGACAACAAAAAAGAGGCGTAATTATTCCATCTACACATTTCGCATCCACTGGTACACGTGTATAACTTTGGAATCAAGAAGTTTTTTTTTAAATTATCAAAATGATGAAAATATAAAGACGATATTACCATTTCATGCAGGGAAACAAGAAATAAATCAATAAATATCTACCTCATTTAATTTTGGTAATTTTGTAGAATTTCCAAAGAATACGGGACCAAAACAGATAGCAATGCATTGATAAGTGACGGCATTATGCTGAACATGAGCTACAATCCGATTGATATGATTCATTATATAGCAGAGTGTAGCCCAACGCCATGCATTGAATGGTCTTTTTGATACATTAAAATCTTTGAATTTATTCATTTTCACATGATTATTAAACGTAAACGTGGAATCATCCTTCGACTGCATATTAGCAGTAGCGGCAGAGGTAGCAGCAGCAGCAGTGTGAGGAGATATTGGCGGTGAGATTGACGGCTTATAGGCATCATTGGTTGAATTCAATCCGAATAAATTAAAGTGCAGTGGATAGCAGTCGACAGTATCATCTGTTTGAGCATTAGTGTTAGTAGTAGTGGGATAATAGGATACATCTAACGGCATTGTGTTCATACTTGGAATGCCGAAAGCCTAGAGACAATAAAAAAAGAGAAAAACCAACAGGTAGAGAAAATCAAAATGTATAAGTGAAAACTTTTTTCCGAGTAATTTAGGGAGTAGGGTAAAAATTATTGAAAACGACTAAAGAACGAACGAAGAAATCTGTCTGTCTGTTTTCAACATAGAATTTTACACAGATGTGCACCAGTTCAAGTCGCCACACTCCCTCCATGTAACACATAAAACAAGAGAACAAAGTAGAAGAAATGCATAATACAGACAGTAAACAGAAGTGTGAGACAAAGGAATAGTGATAACGAAGGACAATATAGTTTTATTGGGTATTATAGGTCACAAGGAGTGGATCCCTATGCACCATTGAGAACGATTTTGAGCCATGTCACCAATTGTTTCCAACTATATTGGCTTTTACCGTCCTAAGGACCCCAACCACTCAGACAGTCTACACCTCCCTACATGGCTTAAACCGACTGTTGTGGATTTCATTGAGACGAAGCCATGTTTTGGTTTGACCACCGCTAGCTCTTTTCCAGCTTGACCCTATGTCAGCTAACATTGCCCGTGGGTCGAGGAAGGCGATGACTAGTCATACGTAACACATGTCCTAACCATCTCAGTCTTTGTACCTTCACAATCTCATCGACTGATTTCCCCTCCTTATCTAGCACTCGACGCCTAACCTCAATATTGCTCACCCTATTATACCACTTAACACGAAAGATAGAACACAGGCACGTATGATCAAAGACAGTCAATCTTTTCATGTCTTCCACTCTCAATGACTAGCATATCTCACAGTCATAAAGGAGGACGGAGCGGACTGATGAGCAGTACACCCGCCCTTTGGTCGATAGCCGGATATCACGAGGACATTCTAAAATACATAACCCTTTCAAGTCTTTATGTGAGATTTGAACCTACAGAATACCTACATTTCAGGTAGACGTAAGAGGTTTCAGATACTACTCAATGCCTTTAGAGGGATTTTTAGGCAACCCTTGAAAAAAAACAGTAGTCAGTCATTCTCTATGCAGTTTTCTGGTATGCAAAGTTCCTGGAACTTAATTATCGTGTTTATAGTGGAAAAAATAATTGGATTTTGAATCTTTATTCAAGTGTTGGTATGTAGGGATTTGATTGGTTACAGGATTTCATCATAAGCTGATATTGGTTAGAGAACCATTGGAAAATCTGGGAGTACTGGACAGCTGTTTCGTCAGCCTAGTTTAGGACTCTTCAGCAGTACGCATCCACCGGGGTCCGAACCCAGGACCTTCTGGTGGGAGCATACCGATGAAGAGTCCCAAACTAGGGCGAAACAACTGTCCAGTACTCCCTGATTTTCACTGGTTCTGTTCCTGATATCAAACTTGAAAAACAAATCAACTCTTGAAGAATAAGAAAGATTTTATTTCATGTACAATGGACCAGTGGCAGAGTATTTGCTTAAAGTGGTCCGGGATTCAAAATCTGATCGGTGGTAGTGAGTTCAGTAAAGACGGGGGAAGTTACACGTGAGGCTGGCAGCCTCACTCCGTAAGAAATAAACACCAATGTTACTGAAACTCCGAAGCTCAAGCTTGAAGTTTTATGTTCCACTCGCTATGCAAAGCAATTGAGATAACATAATGGTAAGCACAAAAATCTAACATAAGAGACATATTGTCCAGGATTCAAACCTAGAATCTACTCACTGAAAGACACAACTACACTTAATCCAATAGACTACATCTCAAAGTAGTCATTCTGTTTAATTGGTGGATGGTGACTAGCAGTGGAATCCAGGACAACGCGCGTTCCGTCCTATTTGAGACTTGTCAGCTAGATGCACCTGTATTCCTCAGTGAGTGATGATGTTCCCACCGAGGCTCGAACCCAGTGCTCATAGTTTCAAACGTCATAGCGTTATCCACTAGATCACTTGAACCACGAGAGCCACCTCTTGTGAAACGGGTCATATTATTTTATTTAATTGAATTTTAGATTTTCCCATCGATTGATTGGACTGTAGTGTTCGGTCTAAAATTCAATTAAATAAAATAATATGACCCGCTGTACAAGAGATGACTCTCGTGGCCCAAGTGGTCTAGTGAATAACGCTTTGACGTTTGAAACTATGGACACTGGGTTCGAGCCTCGGTGAGAACATCATCACTCACTGGGAAATGCAGGTACATCCAGATGACGAGTCTCAAGTAGGATGAAATGCGCATCCTGGATTCCAATTAACTTCTAATTACATTGTCGAAGCATCTGCACAAGAAGCCAACATACATGCCAATCTGACACCAAGCACTTCGGTCCAACCAATCGACGGGAAAATCTAAAATTCAATTAAATAGTCATTCTGTTGTTCACCGTCGAAAGAAACTGCGTTTTGACCTAATTACACTAACTGACTAAATGTAAATGCATTTGGAGAATTTCACACATTTCACTGTTATACGCCTATAGAACTAGTGTGAAAAGACAAAACAGCAATGCGGCGAGTTTCCAAATTCCGAAGGATGAATGGATTTTCATATGGTCTAATTGAAACCCAATACTGACAAGTAGAGGAAAATATATTACTGCATGGATAGTGACTTGTATCAACGTCTAAATATCAAAATAAGTTATACTATGAAATAAGCGTGAAGGAGACTCTAAACAATGATGGGGTACACTAATTACAC
Source organism: Trichobilharzia regenti (assembly GCA_944472135.2). Classification (NCBI taxonomy): domain Eukaryota; kingdom Metazoa; phylum Platyhelminthes; class Trematoda; order Strigeidida; family Schistosomatidae; genus Trichobilharzia; species Trichobilharzia regenti. The sequence goes on from OX235268.1 coordinate 46,864,552, forward strand.
CAAAAATTTCAGGGTTTCTTTTTGCAAAGAAGGTAGCTGATTGCTTGGATTGGACACTAGGCTAGTAACTAGTGGAGTGTGTGTCTAGCCCTTTCTTTGGTGCAGACTGAATTCTATCAGTCAGTCCAGTTCGCAATGTGGCGAATATTCTAAATGGATATTAGATGGTTGCAGGCAATAGGCAAGAAGCATCGCCTGACCTAGGCTTCGGGCTAGCTGGCATTCGTCAGCAAGGATTGGGCACACTGCACTACAGTTAATAACTAGAGTCCAATCAAACTATCCAGTACACTCCCAAAGGAGGTCAATCGCGAGTCCGAATAGCTTAGTGGTAACATCTCTGACTGCAGGTAGCCCACCGGGTGGCGCTGATTCCAATCTCAGAAGGGACATAAGTTCCTACACGGTTGCAGATACGACTTGCTGACTGGTAAGGTCCAACTAGCACGAAATCTAGGTACAGCCAAGGCTTCTTACCGATTGTCTTCAACCATCTAGTGTCACGGTAACTAATGACATTGGAATCTAGGAAAACAAAGCTGTCTTCAGAATACTCAAAGAGGAAAAGATTGCCTCTTTCAATAATCAATCAGAAGACGTCAAGAATAAACACACATTCAACAAAATATAAAGTAGACAACCATAAAGAGTATTTTATACTCACCTCTAATGCAATCTTTTTCAATTGAACACGCATCGAAATTAGCAAATAGGCTAACTGTTGTACATCTAAAGATTTTGATGCTTCTGAGATTAGACAAGCAAGCGGTTCCCAAGAGGCTAAATAAGAGAAAATAAACCAATTATTTCTTCTTATGAGTTGTAATTTTTTCAAAAAAATATTTCAAAATAACGATATCTAATTTAATGAAATACACACTATCAGTTCGAGAAGTGGAAAAAAAGTAAAGGGAAGTAATCATAACACTCCCCTACCGACTACGACAATAATGAATAAGAAAGAATGAAGGTTCGAGTTTAAAGCGGGTTGCAGCGTGGGATCAGTTCCTGCAAGACTGCAGACCAATCAACCATGATGAAGCTTAAGTCGACGACATCCTGACGATTCACCTCACCCATCCAATATCAATTTAAAATAAGCTATGGTAGCGAGTTTCCAAGAGTAGCCGCTATACTGCATATTGATAAGTAAAATTCTGTCAGGACGCCTAACGACTAGACACAATACCCCCAGTGATCAGACGATATTATAAACAATGCCAAATCACTTTCATGATTGGTTGGAGGATACTTGAAAATTAATCTGATGCTCACTAGCGACTGGGCCCTGGGGTTCTAGTGGAGTCGTGATCAGCAGGGTACACACCATATTGAAGGTGAGGCAGTAATTCATCAAAGAATACATAGCAAAGTGGTTGCGCTATATCATTAACTGAAAGGAGTTAGAATTCATGGACAGGCCATCGGATCGGGTCCCAGTGTTCTTGCAACCAGAAGGTCCTGAGTTCGAACTTTAGTGTAGTGGTTGCGTACTGATGAAGTGTCACAAACTAGGACGAAATGGTTTCCTAACTGATGTCAGCTCATGATAAAATCCTCCAATCAATCAAACAAAATCCCTACAAAACCAATACTTGAAAATTGTCAAATAGTTAAAAGAGGAATGCTTCCTAATTAATTAAAAACAAGATGAAGTCAGGATGTAAATGGAGTAATTATTTTGACTGACTGATTTGAGTTTCAAAACAGAAGTGTACCGATCCCAGTTGCCAGACTCTATGTAGAATATGAAAAAAAGAGATTCAAAAGGCATGTTATGTGAGCAGAAATACACACGACGGAGAATAGTAACATGGAACAAAAATGAGAATGTAACGGATCCAGGAGATCAGATAAGAGTGGATACATTTGAAATGGATTTGAGTTGTATCACAAACAGTCGCAAGTCATATGAGTACTTGGTTCTCACAAAGGACTTGGTGCACAGCCGAGAGTGGGTAGCATTCGCTCTTCCACTCAAAATTCTCTCACATGTGGTCACCCATTCATGATCTCTGCCAGCCACTGCTTTCATACCATTGGAGTATTCCTCACGAAAGTGTAGTGGGGCGAGTGCGAATGCCTGGTGGATATGCAAAGCTGTGATTCTAAACCAACAGTATTCATGGGCTCAAGAATGTAATGGGATCGCATATCGTATGCACCTCTTCCTTTAGATCACCGTGAACCACGGAAATACAACTGCTGACGTTGTTCCTATTCGGACTTCAAGTCAAAACCTCAGGAGGTGATCCTTTTAAGACATACACTCCTGTTTCAGTCTCGGCAGCCCTGGCACATCTATAAGTGTGCACACAACGTGCCAAGTTTTTGCATTTAATAACAATAAGCAATTCGGCCTGCTTAAAACTAATCCTACCAAAAACTTTCATCTCTCTCTATTGCATATATTTTCTCTCGTTCGCTTTGTTTTAATCGACCAAGATATGACTTCTAATGGTGTATTATCTACTCTTGTGTGTGTATTTAAAATGCTTACAAGCTTCTGATTTACAAGTCCCTACTAAACTTGAGGAAAGGTCGGATTGTGAGTGGCGACATGTTCTAATCAATACATGAGATAACTGTTCTTCTGTTTTGTCTTATCGTCTAGAAATGTACTTCTGAACATCTTACAACCGGCTTTCACTGCTAGATATCGTGGATTTCGTGAACGAGATAGAGCAGATATATATCATAATGGAATGTGGTTTGTGCTTCCTGAGCTCAGAGACCATTGCATCACAGGAAGGATAAACTGTCAATTTTAAGATTTTACTTGAAGATATTGATTGTAGGAAGGGAAAATATAATGCAATAATACAATCACCATCAACGGGAGGGATTTGAAAGGTTACTTCATTCACTTATCTGGCTAGGAAGCATTGTCTCAACTACAGGCAGTCGGAACGGATGAGGATGTCAAATCGAGCGAGAATCGGGAAGGCGAGAAACAAAATTATGTACATTACATAAATACTGTCGAGAATAAAATTCTTATAAAATGCACATGCCTACGTGGCTTTCACAAACCAGCTGTCAAAAACTTCATGGATAAATGCCGCCAGGTTTTTTATGTGACTATGGTTAAGTATTTTCCAACCACCTGAATCAATGACAGTTAATACTGTTCGTCGAGTAAAAGCGGTGATTAATTTCAACTATCGACAACACAACAGGCGTAGAGGTCACTGACCACCGTCAAATGTCATCATTACCATCAATCAAATCATAGTCTTAACAGAATAACAGCAATGTCATAATGAATGAATGATTTCCGATAAACTAAAATAAAGCTGCTCATTCATAAATGGATACATTAAACAGTAATAATATACGGGTTCATCACTTTACACACATGCAGTCAATGTCTTTGTTGAAATAACATGTATGTATATTTTTGTGTAAGAGTAAGCAAGCGCGCGAAAGGGTGTGTGAGTAAGTGAGGTAGGAAGGGGGGAGGGAGTAATCAAGTCAAAACAAGCAGTACTATACACACACACACTCACACACATATGACTATAGATAAAGCCATGAGATGTAACTGAGATGCAGCATTATATACATTGTAACATACAGAATTTGGTCATTGATAGTCAGAGATGAAGAGAATTAATTGACGCACACAAAAAAAATCTGCCAGCATACATAACCCGCACTTTTCTAGTCAAACTAAAGTTTTACACACACAGAGTTACATAACAACTAAAATCAATCAACAGCACAGCATATCCTTCCTTTGACTTTATAAGAAGAAGAAGCAGAGGCATCACTTGGAATCTACTGCATTTTTTTCCTTTTGGAACCCTAACCCCCAACAAACCAAATTAATCAGGATTAAATCATAAATGATAATAAAAAAAGAGTAAATGCACATATATACTACTGATTCACTGTTGTAAGTAGTTGGAAACAACCAAATCATGTCAACACCAGTAGCAGTGTATTGCTGCTTGCTATTCAAGATCAGACAACATGATCCAGAGAAGTAATCAGAAATGGTCTCATTAGTATTCTCTATAATTTTGTAAGTGTGTGTGTACATTAAGTTTGTCAAACAAAAATAAACAATTGCTTAAGGTTATTTTAACTAAACAGATGGAGATTGGTAATTGGATAGAGTTACGTAATACAAAAAGCAGTAGTTGTTAACACTGATCATTCCATCTCAACAACAAACGCCTCCTGCTTCAAAGTAATCTACAGAGTCAAGAATAACCTATCATCAAAGGCAATATGGTTTTGCCTTCTTTGTATCGCTGAAGCTGTGGTCATTCATTCACATAATAAAAACCGGAGCTCGGCATACAAAAGAGAATTACTCAACCACCACTGGTAACAGCCTTTTTGATTTTGATGACTCCATTTTATTTGTTTGCCTGTTTCTTTAATTGCTTATAATTCTTGTATTCATTTAGAATTCTTACGTAATTTTTTTATTCTCTTCTTTGTTCCTATGTGTATCCTGAGTAAAACTCACTCATCAAACTATTCATATTATTACACAACTTATTTTTTTAACAACTGTTTTGGTGACAACTCATCACCTTTGTTACCACCCTAATTTCATTAGTACCTAATTTTCTTGATTGATTTTGTATTACGTAACTCTAGCCAATTACCAATCTTCACTTATTTAGTTAAAATAACCATAAACAATTCTCTATAATTTTTAAGAATTAGAATAGTCCAATTTTATCATCGTGAATACGTTCGACAGACAGGAAGACTCTAAAATATATGGATCTGGCGGATGACTTATACCTAATGTTAAGACATTTACTGAAACACTCACAGGTGAAAACCACTAGATTGACATCAAATGTAGGACTTCAAGTGAACATAGAGAAGACAGAGGTGGTGAAGATAACCAAACAATCAATCAATCAATCAATAAGCGCTAATCACCACCAAGGGAATAAATTTGAAAGAGATCATTCACTTCTCATTCACTTATCTGGCTTGGAAGCATCGATTCAGATACAGGCAGTTGGAATGGATGAAGATTTCAAAGCAGGCTAGAATCAGAAAGGCAAAGCGGACCTCCACCATTCTGATGAAATCAGTTAGGAAATTTTCTGCACTAATTCAGCATAAACAGCAAAACTCCAAGTTAAAACACCAATTTTACGTCAGTTAGCCTTCCCATACGACTCAGAAACTCGGCGCATCACCACAGTAATTTCAACAAGGTTGTAGACTTTTATCAATAGCTGCCCGCTTCACTCGAACGATATTGAAGATCAAATAGTCAGAAGGAATTAACCGAACAAGAACCTGTTGCTTAAAAAAATATGCTGAGGGAAATAAAGGGGGATCGGATACACCCTGAGGAGACTGTCAAATGACAACGCATGAGTGTCAAGACTACGAGTGGAATTATATTGGGAAACAAGTTAGGCATGATTCCAGGGGTACATGGAGAGACCGTATGGAGAGCAAAAGATGACAGCCTACGGGCAGTGGTGAAACCATATGCAAAGGACTGTTGAAAAGACGACAAAATGGAGATGTGCTGCTGAAGCCCTCTGTTACACTTGAAACTCAAGGTAACAATAATATAATATGATGCTTATGCCAACTAAGTGATATACATAGAAAGCAGTTAAAATACTCTTTTTCATGTTAACAAGCGAAAACCCACGAATAAATGAACAACACGTGAAAGCAATTAGTTTTAAGACTAGATTCGATAGATTGCTTCAACTACACAGTTCTCGGTTTACAGATAACTAAATAATATAGAAAAGTAGCTTGTAAATGCTTTGGCGTAGAATGTAATTAGATAAGGAAGGGAAGTCAATCCTATGAGGTTGTGATACAGATGGCTAAGACACGTACATGTATTACGCACGCCAAGCCTTCCTCGTAAAAAAAAGTCAGCTAACGTAGGATTAGTTCGGGTCGATCAATTCACGTCATTAGTTCGTGATGCCACTTGACTGTTAGTTTCAGCCGACTACGTGGGGAAATGCAGATTGCATGGATGGAAACCTTGGACGCTAGGAATCAATGTTTGGCGACTACTGATGGGCATAGTTAAACTTTAAGCACCATTAACTACAAATCAGTAAATGACCTCGAACGCACCAATCACGTGAAAGAGGTATTTTTGTGTATGGTATACATCTATTTATGAGAAAAATGCATAAAACTGTATAAAAGTGTTACGGAGGATGCCCTTCTCTCACATACGACGAAAATAGCTCTCAGTTTTAGGTTCGAGTGATTTAACCACATTCTATACATGTAATTATTTAGGTCTTCTAACCCGAACGTGAAAATATCCCTAAACTATCTGTAATCTTACTCTAACCAACCTTAATGTCTCCTTTATTAGGTTAACCTAACCCCAAACTTGTCCCTGGCCTAAACCGTAACTTAATCTTTCCAAAACCCAAGCTGAAAGTTGACAGATATCCTCTCATTTAATAACATAACACTTCGATGAGCACATTTAATTGATGATGACATTATTTGCCAGGTTTCGCTAGCTCGCTCAGTTAGCGTTTGATGGTCATTTGCTGATTGATAGTTAGTGGTGCTTAAAGTTTAACTTGACCATTGACAATATGACTCAAAATCGTTCACAATGGCGGAGATGCATTGCTATGACTGGAACCACGACCTAGCAGACTATGAGCGAATACTAACTTAATGCTCTCGGCACTCTGTCCTAATCACACGTCAACAACAAAAACAAGAATAACAATAATACGGCCGGACCGTAAGGACAGGAGAAAAGACTGCTCGTTAGTAAGAGAGCTTTCACTGTCTCAAAACAACAGTCCAAAAAGGGTTGACAGTGCTTGCCCACATATATGTTTAAAATGACCTCGAGAAGCACTAATGTCATTGACAGATTAAGACATCGAACAACCAATAGGATTTCAAAGGTCATAAATAGGCTGAGAGAAAACTGAGTCACAAATCAATAAATGGGGAAAGAGTAATACAAATAGACATGTAAAAGCGACATATAGAAAATTAGGTCCATATATCATGCACATAGTGTTTGTAATCACTCCCAGATCCAACAGCTCCTCTTTGTTGGTTTTCCACGCTACTTACAGTTCTTTTGAATTCTTTTAAAAACAATCTCTTCTCAACATTTGCGTACTGCATAGAGAGTCTGGCAACACTTGAAGTGTTTGTTATGCTTCTGTGCGAAGTTCTACGTTGAAATTCATTCACAGTCAGTCAATCTAGTAAAGGACACTTTCAAGGAACAAACCACCGGTGGCTTCATGTTGACTAAATGGGATCAATGCATAGATTTGGCATGGTTTCATTGGCATCCAAGTGGATTATTACTTCTCTAAACACAGTACGATTTATCTGACTTAAAAACTGACTTGTGAAATAATCAACATCATTCGAGGAATGGTGAAAAACAGTGGAATATCTAGGATGAAAATTTCGTCTGATTTAGAATCTCTCAGTCAATTGGAAGTACATGTAATTATCAGTGAGAGAGGATACTTTTTTCACTAAAACTCGAATCCAGCGCTAATTCGTTTAAAACGCTAAAAGAGTGGTCTACTGGTTTTCCCCCTCTGATATTTGAAATCATGGGTGTTAATGCTTTGAGAGACTCGCTTAGACAACATCCCTAACTGATAACTACAGGCACGTCCATCCAGTTGATGAGTTATAAAATAGGACGAAATAATAGCATATTGATATAATCCTCAGACACCGCTACCGAAGCGTTCGTGCTAAGAACGGACACGCTAACAACTCAGGACAAACAACACTTGGGTATAGTCAACTAAAAGGAAAGTTAAAAAATTCACTTGAGTAAACAAATTCAAACAATTTTTCTATCCATCGATTCAAAATACAAAAAATAAAAACACCTTTAAGAAAAGAGAGAAAAGAAAACGTGTATAGACTTACATAAACAAAATAATCCCATAGGTAGTTGTCGTAGAAAGTGTTTAAATAATCCACACAATGCATTCGGTTCTCTCCATGCATCCAATCCAAAAATAAAATTCACATCGTCGGGATGCTTTAATGAAAGACAGAGAGAGGAGGAAGAACAAGAGTTTTTTATTGTGACAAATGGTGTTTTTTTTTCTAAAAATTGATATGACCAACAAGAATTAATAAATAATGTAGAAAGTGAAAAGCGTAACAATTACAACAACAAATCAGACGCCCTGGAAGCAGAACCCCCATAGTCTGAAAGAAGGCTTCATCCAAAATGGATACCTACCAAGATTCATCGACAAAAATTATCAGACCGAAAGTTCGGAGGAAAGAAACATTACTTGATCTAAAAAAGAAACTTTACATGAACCTGGATTTCAAGGGAGATACACACAGCCTGAAGTATCCTCTGAAGAGAAGAATTTCAGCATCTTTGAAGAAGAATATTCTTCGCAGCAATGCAATCAGTAGTGTTCTCCAGTTGTCATTTGGTCTACAGAAGCCTTAAGGACAAGATGTCGCATCTAACTGCTTCTATGTGCATACATCAGTTCACCCGTTACTTTGGAGCCAGACACATTAGTCGTTCGACGCGTATCTTGTCTAAAAGGGTTTAAGAACACTATCCCACCGCATGGCTGGAAAAAGGTGGCAGTAGTGGCCCTCATAAGGAGTATGACAATCGAACATCTTGTCAACCAAGACTAGTCATTCCATATCAATAAAGGCCTCCTTCAGAGTGATCTACAAAGTGAAGAACAGTTTACAAAGGGCAATACGCTTTTGTCTCTTTAGCCATTCAGTTGCAGAAACCGGAGTTATGTATACAAAAGAAAATTGTTCAACCACTTCTTATACCATGGCAACAACCATGTTGATTTCTATTCACTTGATGTTTATGTGCCTGCCTTTCTAATTCTTTATAGCTCTTGTATATCTTGGCGAAGTTAAACTTTCGACACCACTAACTACCAATCAGCGAATTATCCAATGAGATTCACGAACGTAGTTCAATGTTGTATAGCGCTTGATTCATTTCTAATGCGTGATTTTACAAGGTTACGGCTGCAATTTGAGGAGGTTAGTGTTTTCCAGTATTGCCTGGATTTAAATTGCTCCGGAAGGAGCGAACTTTTTCTTGTGTTGGTATCATGACTTTAAAAAGCTATAGCAGATCAACTGGTGGGTTTGTTCATCGTTGTGCTATATGTTTGAAGCATGCTAATATAAGAGAGGGTAAGCTGATAATTTGAATATTTCGTGGGAAATTTTTCCACTAGGTTACATCTCTCCCTAACCCAAATTTTGTATATCTGCAATTACTGGGTGTTGAAACAGCCGGTAAGAGCAGCAGCTGCCGAGACTGAGAATAGTCTTGTCTCAACAGTTTAGTGGTACCAGCATTGCAGAGATATTGCTTCGTGTAAAATAGAGACAATCACTTATTTGCTGCGTGGATCCCGTTACGAGGACTCATACGAATTCCACTGAAGGTTTACGGGGCCGCTTGAAAAACACGATAACAGATATAAATGGATCTGGAAAGGATCACATTTACAGCCGTTCAGATGAATATAAGTACAGGATGTATTGTGACTTCGCCACTGACAGTCACATGCTAAACTGGGGGACGTTTCTCTCACATATTCGAGAAAGATACTCCTTGTAACCGTTTTATCCTTCTTTATGCTTTTTTCTATAAATATGCGTTTCCATTCATCATATATGCCTATTTAATGTGATTGGTCCGTTCAAGGTCGTTTGCTGATTGGTAGCTAGTGGTGTCGAAAGTTTAACTTTGCCTATATCTTTACAACTATTACATAACTCCATATTTTCATTTCTATGGCCATCTTAATCAAAACTCACTCATTAAATTATACATCTGATTACGTAACGACAATACACTTATCCAACTTCTCTTCTCTTATGCATTGACTAACACTAACAACTATCTTTTGACAACTCATCATCCCTACCCTCTTAGTACTCTTTACCCCCTCCCCCTAGTTACAATTTAATGATTCATCACATTTTTTTTGAAATATTTTGATGAAGTAAAACAACAACCCTAGTTAATTTTTATTTTTGCCTGACAAGCCTAATGTACACACACACACACACATACAAAAATAATTAAATATAAATGCGATTGTACAGCTAAGTGAGAATGGATACGCCACCGAAGAGAGACTTTTCTCTGAACTAGGGTGTCTTGTTTTCATTAAATTGGAGAATTGGAGCGTCAGTAGAATGCTCGCCTACCACACTACACCTGGTTCGAGATTCGATCGCTGGTCAACGCACTCTTCTACCTCGCTAAGTCAGTAATAAGACTGGTAAAGAGGGAAGGTTAGGCATGAGTCTGGTTAGTAAACCCATCTCGTAAAAATAAATACCACTGCTAGCGAAATTTCAAAGCTCTCTCCAGCTTGAAGGCCTATTTTCTAATGAGAACGTTAAGGGAAAAAAATAATAGAAAGTAACGAATGAATGAATTTATATTGTTCCTCGTTATTAGTATTCCTTTGTCTCACACCTCTGTTTACTGTCTCTAATATGCATTTCTTCTACTTTGTTCTCTTACTTTGTTTGCTACATGGATAGAGTGTGGCGACTTGAACTGGTGCACATCGGTGTAAAGTTTTATGTCAAAAACAGACAGACAAATTAACAATGATTACACAGGAACATAGGGGAATCATAGATTCAAATCAGCAAAATTTGATGCAACATGTTTTCAGCCAGAATTCGTGGTGGTTTTTTTAACTGGCCTGGGTCAAACAGGATACATCGCTGATGAGAACGATCACACAAACCAGAGAAACAGCAGTCCGGCGTCTGTTTAGGTGTCAATACGATCTGCCCAGTGGCAAAACACTACTGGTTGATATGTGAGTAGTATACAACTGCTACTTATCCCAGTCAATTAGTAATATATAAATAGTTTTACGCATTTATTCTTTCTTCCTTGATTACAATTCATATGCTCTCAAGCAGATCACATACAGTGTGCGTGATCTGAATAATTTCCCGTGTCCAAAGTAAACTGTGTTGTGCAAAAAAAAATTAATTTGAGAAACTGTGAACCTCACATCATGGAATTAGATCACTTAAAGAGTTTAAGAGTGATCAAGCGCTAGCTGCATTCTACGCCAAATCCCATTTCCTCTAATCCGTTAAATATTTTCTCTCTTCGTGTGTATACATACGATTGAAAATAATAAACTCCTGTAGACTACTCTTCATATGCGTATACTTATGGGGACATAAATATAAGTATGAATTAAATAGAATATTTGAATATCGTTGGCTAGAGAGAGCATGTGTCCTTAAAAAAAATGTTTATTAGGTCACTTTGAAGGGCGCACACACACAACCAAAAGTGTACTTAATCTGCGTACATGTAGAAAGAAGCCTAGTCAGCATTGTTCATATTGTTATTTATTATTAATTTTTGTGTCAATTAGAAATGACTGTTTGTCAATTATTTCACATAATTTTCTATTCAACTTCATCATAGATGTGTTAATGGACTTAACCCTAGGTGACTTCAGCGACTCAGGAATTGACTTGCTACCGGGGAATAATCTCGTTGACTTGGAATATGCAGACGATATAGTCCTTCTAGGCGAAGACGCTGACGAAATGCAGAGTCTTCTAAACACCTTGAGCCGCAATCTACGAATGTTTGGCATGCGATTCGCTCCCGCCAAATGCAAGATGATGTTACAGGACTGGACTACATCGACGCCTAGTTTAAAAATAGGAAGTGAAGTGGTAGAGCACGTTGACCGCTTCACTTATTTGGGAAGTACCATCAGCCCCAACGGGCTGATCTCTGACGCAATCTCAGCACGAATACAAGGGGCTCGTTTCGCATTTGTTAGTTTACGCCGACTCTGGCGTAGACGAGATGTTCGACTATCGACCAAAGGGCGGGTGTACTGCTCATCAGTCCGCTCCGTCCTCCTTTATGGTTGTGAGACCTGGCCACTGAGAGTGGAAGACATGAAAAGACTAGCTGCCTTTGATCATAGGTGCCTGCGCTCTATTTCCCGTGTAAAGTGGCATAATAAGGTGAGCAACATGGGGGTTAGGCGTAGAGTTCTAGGTAAACAGGGGAAATCAATCGACGAAGTCGTGAAGCTACATCGACTGAGATGGTTAGGACATGTGTTACGTATGCCAAGTCATCGCCTCTCTCGACGAGCAATGTTAGCGGATATAGGGTCAGGCTGTAAAAAAGGTAGCGGCGGTCAAACAAAAACTTGGCATCAGTCAATGAAATCCACAACAGTTGGTCTAAGCCACGTAGAAAGGTGTAGACTTCCAGGCTGGGGTCCTCTGGACGGTAAAAATCTATGGTTGGAAACAATTGGTGACATGGCTCAAAATCGTTCTCAGTGGCCGGCGCAGATGCATCCACTCCCTGTGACTTATGATCTTTAATGAAACTGTTTTGTATTTCTTTATTACTCCTTTGTCTCACACCTCTGCTCACTGTTTCTATTATGCTTTTCTTGTACTTTCTTCTCTTGCTTCGCGTGCTACACGGAATGTGGCGACTTGAACTTCCGCACATTTGTGCAAAGTTCTATGTCGAAAACAGACAGACAGACAGACATAATTTTAATATTCATTCAAAGTTAATATTAAAGGGGATGGAAACCATTTTTGAAAGTAGTGATCACATGAATTATAAATTATTACTAATATTATTACTATATGTAGAACAGAGAACAATAGATATCAACGGCAGAGTTAAAGTATCATCACCCAAGGTCAAGGTCCTTCAAAAAGTTGACCTTCAAGAAGCGATCAGATTCATCAGGGAATGATATAAAATGTCATTTTAAATAAACATTGAGAGGGTAGATACAGTAGGGCTATGGCATTTTAGATTAAGATTTTGGGTCTAGGACTACGGTCAGCTTTAAAGTTAGGATTAGGAGTTAGGAATATGGTTAAAGTAAGAGCAGGTTCAAGAATAATGTCAGAAATATCAATGCATCTCAAAGTACCATTGTGGTGACAGCGTGTTGCAAGCCAAAAATTGTAGACAACAATTTACGTCAATGTTCATGTCTCGAATCACGGTCATGAGAAAAAAACACAATAACGAAGCTTCCGTCTGTCTGTCTGGATTCATTATAGAACTTGGCACCGAAGCGCACCAGTTCGAGTTACCACATTCCAAATAGCACACAAAGGTAGACAAGAAGATGATGAGTGAAGAGAATCAATAGAGTTTGACAAGTATAAGAGTGAAACAGAATGAGTAATGGTAGAAATATGAATATGAAAGATTACAGAGACTGAATACATCTGCGCTGGCCATTGACAACGATTTTCAGCCATGTCACCTATTGTCTCCAGCCATTGATTCCTAGAGTCCCAAGGACCCCAACCCGGGAGTCTGCATCTCCCTACCTGACTCAGTTTAACTGTCAAGGATTTCATGGATTGATGCCATGTTTTTGTTTGGCCACCACTGGCTCTTTTCCAACCTGAACCTATATCAGCTAGTAATGCCCGTCAGGGGAGGCGATGGTTAGACATGCGCAGCACATCACCTAGCCATCTCAATCTGTGTAACTTTATAGCCTCGTCGATTGATTTTCCCTCTTCGCCCAACACTCTACGCTTAACGTCAACATTACTTACCTTATTAAACCACCTAACGTGAGAAAGAGATCGCAGACATCTATGATCAAAAACAGTCAACCTTTTCATGTCTTCAACTCGTATTGGCCATGTTTCAGAGACAAGGACGGAGCGAAGTGCTGAGCAGTACACACGTCCCTTGGTTGATAACCGGATGTCACGCCTACGCCAGAGATGGTGTATGTCAGAGAAAGCAGATCGAGATTTTTGGATCCGTACTGACATTTCGTCGCCCATCAGTCCGTTGGTGCTGATACAACTTCCCAAATGGGTGAAGTGGTCAATATGTTCTATCACTTCACTTCCTATCACTAAGCTAGGAGTTGACGTAGTCCAGTCCTGTAGCAGCATCTTACATTTTGCAGGGGCGAATCGCATGCCAAACATACGAAGATTGCTGCTCAAGGTGCTCAGAAGACTGCATTTTGTCAGCATCCTCCCCTAACAGGACTATGTCATCTGCATATTCTAAGTCCTTGATAACCTTGATAAAATCACCAACCAATCAGTCACAGCAGAGTTAAAGTGTGAAAATATGAATCACAGATATATGACTTGATTTTTCGAGAAACAGTCACAAAATGAGAACAGAATAACCTTCAACAAGAAAACAACCAATCAGAAGAGGTTGCTTCTTTGCTAACAATCACGCCAATGGTAATGCACATAAAAATCTAAAAATATCTCTTAATTTTCTCAATAAATGATCATCTGTGCGTGTGTGTGTGTAGTGACTGGAAGACATTCTTACAACACAGAAGCTACAAATATAAAGTGTAATATTATGTTTGCAATATTTTTTAATTGTATTTTTTAAACGATTATGCGACTTTTTTTCATCTGAATTCTGATTGGCTGTTCAGCGTCAATGTAGTTACGGTTATGTTAATAATTTAACTTTGCCGATGTCAATCTTTGCCTATTCTGAACTAATTGACCTCATACAATGTGTTCGGTTATTCATCCTAAATGTCCTTTTATTTCATATAACTGATAAACTGTATAACATGTTTATTATTGTAGGTCATATTAGGTGGCACAGTGGTTAGGACTCTCGTCGACCATGCACATGGTCCGGGGTTCGAGCCCACGCCGACGCACACCTGATATCTATGGTCGGCCTGTGAAATTTGGGCTACCGATATCCACGCTGAAAATTCCATACTTGTACCAAAAATACGGTGTGGAATTAAGCTGTAATCAAAAAATAAAAAAAATAAAAATAGGACTGGATTGGATATACATTGAGGAGACCGTTGAATGACACTGTACACCAGTTAGGACCTCAAGTGGAACCTGAACACGAGGCGACAAGTTGGACAAGCATCCGACGGAGGAGAAAATGAAGGCTTATGAGCGATCATGGAACCAGTCAGCTAAAAAAAAGACTGTGGAGAACAGGGTGTGAAATGGCGGTGTACTGTCAACGCCCTCTACATTTCAGCAGGTTGTCACCAGGGTCAGCAATGTGCCACTTAACCAGCTTGTTAATATTCTGGTTGACAGGCACTTGGACTCATGTGAAAAATCGGCTAAATCCATTCTATCTAACTCACACCACCCTCTTCATTCACAACTCTCTATATAGAAAACCATATGCTCGCGCTAGCAATTACAAAAACTCAACCATACCCTGATTACCTCGTGTTCTGTGCGATAAAGAAAGCATTAGGCGTGAAACCTTTAACTTATTAAATAGTCAGTAGAACAACTGGATCTCGTCTCTCCAAATAATATCATTTACAGGTACAACGTTTTTCTTTCTGCTTTGTTTCTCTCTTCCGTACAATCTCTACTTAAAACACTCTTCGTTCTTTCACAATCTGTATATCTCGACCTTTTTGTTACCGATTAGGCAAGGAAATATGCCAGCATCTACTTCCTCTACACCTTCAAACACTATATTCAATTTTGGCTTTGCTACCGACATGCCAATGTGTTGTTATCAAAACTAACTGAGATTACCCTTAACTATGTAGAATTTTACTTATTGTTAATGTACTAACTGGATGCGCGATACTGTAGTAAAATGCTGAGAATTTCATTCTGTATCACAAGTACTGTTTTAGAATAAAGCAAATTATTATTATTATTATTTACTTGAAAGAACCCATGTGAATAAAAAAAATCGTCTAGCGACATCTCTTTTCTAAATGTTTTACGTAGATATGTGTCAGACGGCACTAACTGCTTGGAGTTTCCTCAGACGAAGACATTCTGAAGACAGTTTCTAAGGCTCGTGTCATTGAAAAAAGCATCCATGAAGATAATTACACAGTAAGTTCCCCATCTAAATTCCTACTTTGTGTATGTGAAAAGCGCATTACTTCAAAATAACATGTTTGCATTAAAAGATTTGAGAAATATAAATCTTCAACCACATGCGATTTTTCCTGTACTTGACTGTAAGTCACCCCCCCACCCTCCCGTCACCATTTAGAAGACGCTATGTGCGTACATAAGAGACAGTAAGAATGGCATTATCTCAGGAAATACTCAAAATCGTTCTCAATGGCTCAGATGCATCCACTCCTTGTGACTTATGATTTCTAATGAAACTATATTGTTCTTCGTTATTACTATTCCTTTGTCTCACACCTCTGTTTACTGTCTCTATTATGCATTTCTTCTACTTTCTTTTCTTGCTTTGTGTGCTACACTGAGGGAGTGTGGCGACGTGAACTGCTGCACATCAGTGCAAAGTTCTATGTCGAAAACAGACAGACAGGAAATCTCAAATGTCCGAGAAAAAAACGGACAGAGGAAGTGGATAACTTGGTTCCAGTGTCTATAAAAGAGGGAGTTTCACAACCTTTAATGAGAAAAACACTTATATGAAGGTGACATTCTCCACTCATACATACATACATTCATATAACTTACCAGATTAATAGAGGAGATAAATTGTGAAATTGTCCGATGACGACCTGGTTTTCTATACAAACCGGGTAAATTCAAGCCATGAATCTCTAGTGCTATAACAATAGCTTGTAATAAGAGAGGGACACACTAAATAGGCAAAAAAGAAGATTGAGAGAACAAGACAAGAGGAAATATTACCATTGAATCTGATACGAAGCAAGTACATATTTCAACCTTTGATCACGGATAATTGATATCAATTAGAGAACCATAGAAAACTAGCACTGGGATACTGGACAGTCACTTGTTTCGTTTGGAACTCATTGACGGCACACACTCACCATTAGAGGTTGAACCTAGGACCTGCCGGATACAACCCAAGCTTGTAGACTATTAAGCCACTAGGATCTAACTCAATGGCCAGCCCATGAATTCCGACTTCTTACAATTCATGGCTTTAGAGTGACCGGCAACCAATTTTAACGGCAAGTATTTGTCCTGATATCGATCAGTACGCGCGCTTTTCGACTATTACGCTACATTTTGGTCATAAATAAAATATCTTATTACTCTAAAATTTTATGCAAAGTGTTTGCGGAAATTATCACAATTATTAACCTTTCGAACACTGAATCCAAAAAATACAATCTTATTGACAGATAATACACATAACTCACTGTTTGGATTTGTGGAATTTTTAAACATAAACACATCTATAATTGTATATATTGTTGGATTTATATGTTCAAGTTGCTCCAAGTCAGTGAGTTTATGGTTAAGATATCATTTTAGTTAAAATACTGAACTATATTGCATGTTGTCTTATTGTATAGTTGTCGTCGCTTTTTGCCCTTTTTTCTGTGAACTGTTTCCTTTGTTGATGTTGTTCTCATTGTTTGTCCGTTATTTTCTGATTTTGAGGGGAGCAACCCAAAAAGTTGCTTCTCTCTAAACTTTTACTTAATGTAATCATTCTTTTCTCAGGCGTGAGGCTAGCAACCCCACCCTGTAAACAAAAATTGCTACAGAACTTCAGTATGCTGAACCTCCTTGCACCAAAAGAAAAAGTCTGTGTAGGAACATGGAACGTTCGAACTATGTACGAGACTGGAAAAGCTGCCCAGATCGCCAACGAGATGAAAAGATACGGAATACAAGTGCTGGGAATATGTGAGAGCAGATGGAATGGGAGTGGACTCACCAAATTGTCAACAGGTGAGTCAGTGATCTACTCCGGTCACCCAGAAGATAACCACACGCACACCGAGGGCGTGGCTATCATGATGTCACCAACGGCAACGAAAGCCCTGATACAATGGGAGGCGATTTCGTCCAGGATAATGACCGCCAGGTTCAACTCCAAAGGAAGGAAAGTGTCAATCATACAATGTTATGCACCCACAAACAACGCAGACCTCGAGAAGAAAGAAGAATTCTACAGGCAACTACAGGCAACAATGGACAATACTCCAGCTGGCGACATGAAAATACTAATGGGAGACATGAACGCCAAACTGGGACCAGACAATACGGGAAGGGAACTCATCATGGGTAGAGAAGCTCTAGGAGAAATGAATGAAAACGGAGAACTCTTCGCCGACTTCTGCGCCTTCAACGAACTGGTGATTGGTGGCAGTGTATACAAGCACAAAGATATCCACAAGGCTACATGGGTGTCACCAGACGGGCAAACCAAAAACCAAATCGACTTCATCTCAATCTCAAGGAAGTGGAGGCGCAGCCTACTGGACACAAAAGCAAGAAGAGGAGCAGACGTTGGCTCAGACCACTATCTCGTACAAGGGACAATCCAAATCAAATTAAAAGCTTTCAGGGAATCAGGAGCTGCAGATAGACCACAAGCCAAGTTCAACACTCAAAAGCTGAAGGACCAGGCTACAAAGGACATCTTCATTGCAAGCATAAAGGACAAAGCCGAGACACAAATCAACACTAGCGAAGAGGTCGGCGTTGAAAAGCACTGGAACAACTTGAAAACGGTGTGGAGCCAAACCTGCATAGAAATTCTAGGCAGAAAAAAGAGACAGGACAAACAGTGGCTCACTACGGACACTTGGAAACTAATAGAAGAGAGAAGGACAGTGAAGCAAAAGATTATCCAGTGCACGGACGAGCAACAAAAACAGGAGCTGAATGCAAGCTACAATACACTGAACAAAAGAGTGAAGAAAAGTGCCAGGGAAGACAAAAGAAAATATTATGAAACCATGGCAAACGAAGCAGAACAAGCTGCAGGCAAAGGAGACCTCGCCACACTCTACCAAACAACTAGGAACCTTTCGGGCAAACGTTCGACACAGATTAAGCCAATAAAGGACGACAATGGAAAGTCAATCACCAAAGAGGTGGAACAGAGAAAGCACTGGGTTGAACACTTCAAAAGACTTCTAAATCGTCCGCCACCTACAACACGTCCAGCAATACCAACAACGGAAGCAGAACTACCAGTGAACACTGACCCCCCGACGAAATCAGAAGTCCTGAATGCAATCAAGATGCTTAAAACTGGGAAAACACCGGGACCAGATGGAATCCCAGCAGAGGCTTTGAAAATAGACCCAGAGACAACAGCGGACTTGATGACACCACTACTGGAGAAGGTGTGGAAAGAGGGCAAAGTACCCGAGGATTGGAAGAACAGTTACTTATTCAAACTTCCAAAGAAAGGAGACTTAAGTCAATGTAAAAACTGGCGTGGAATTATGCTTCTGTCCATTCCAAGCAAGATACTAAGTCGCATCATCCTGGAGAGAATCAAACAAGCCCTAGATGAAAAACTTCGTCCGGAACAGGCTGGATTCAGGAGAAACAAATCATGTATTGATCAAATCGCCACTCTACGGATCATCATTGAACAAAGCTTGGAATGGCAGTCACCTCTCTATCTCAACTTCATCGACTTTGAAAAGGCCTTCGACAGCGTCGATCGAGAGGTCATTTGGAAACTACTTCGCTACTACGGGGTCCCATCGACAATTATACACCTCATCCAACAGTTATACGACAATGCTGCATGCCAAGTAATCCACAACGGGAAACTTACGGAAGCCTTCGAAGTGAGGACGGGAGTGAGGCAAGGCTGTCTACTATCACCAATGATCTTCCTGATTGCAATTGATTGGATAATGCGACAGACAACGGCAACCAACGAGGGAACAGGCATAAAATGGACTGACACAAAAGACTTGGAGGATCTGGATTTCGCCGATGATATATGTCTGATTTCCCATAAACTGGAAGATATGCAAATGAAAAGTAACAAGTTGGCAGAAGAAGCATCAAAGATAGGACTTCACGTGAACATAGATAAAACAGAGATGATGAAGATTCCTTGCCAACATCAACAGCAACAACAGACCACAATAAGCATAAATGGGAAGAACCTGAAAGAAACAACCTCCTTCACCTACCTGGGAAGCATCGTCTCAACTACAGGCGGAACTGACGAGGACATCAAAGCCAGAATCGGAAAAGCAAGACAAGCTTTCATTACTCTCAAATCTGTGTGGAGGTCAACAGCAATCAGCATCAAAAATAAGATCCGGATTTTCAACTCCAATGTGAAGTCAGTGCTACTATACGGATCAGAGACTTGGCGAGTCATAAAGAGCATCTCAAACAAACTTCAAACCTTCATTAACAACTGTCTCCGCTCAATACTCAAGATCAGATGGCCAGAAAAGATCAGCAACAGGGATCTCTGGGAGCGAACCAATCAGGAACCGATTGTGAAACAAATAGGCAGAAAGAAATGGAGATGGATTGGCCATACGCTGAGGAAACCATCAAGTGACATCACTAGACAAGCCCTCGAGTGGAACCCGAAAGGGAGGCGGCGAGTTGGTCGTCCAAGGGTGACTTGGAGGAGGTCATGTGAAGAGGAGATGAAAGCATGTGGGCAGACCTGGAGCAGGGTGAAAAAGTTGTCAGAAAACCGAAGTCAATGGAGGTGCGCAGCTGAAGCCCTATGTTCCTCTAGGAACTAAAGGATACAATAATAAATAATAATAATAATTTGTCCTCACTTTCGACAGGCTGGAACCCACAGGTCATTACTTCTAACTAGAACTACAGGGAAATTCCGTCCTGTAGCCAGTTAACCAATAGCGAGTGTTAGATTAATTTTCAAGAGTAAGTTTGTAGGTGTTTGATTTATTTAGAGCTATGATCACTGGACAAGCTAGCTGTTTCGTCAGCCTAGTTTGGGACTCATCGACAGTACGCGCCCCCCCCCCCCGAGTTTCAAACCTAGGACATTCCTGTTACAATGGTTCTTTAACTGATGTCATCGATCGGTAATCAAAGCTTGAAACAAATCAAGTCCCTAAAAACAAACTGTTGCTAGTATGTATTGTTGGCTTCCATGAAACTACTACTACTACGACGACGACGATGAGTAGTAGCAGTTTAACTTGATAGTACAGTATGGAATAACTACGTTATTAATATAATTAGGCTGGTAGATTCGTAGTAATAGGAACTACAATGAGTTGAAGTCTACAACTGACGACATTTCTCAGTAGTTCAGACTGAAACCGGCGGATACATTGGCTAAAATACTAGTACTTGGCCTACTCCCGACCGATAGCTGCTACACTGACGAGGTGGTCAGGATTGCATATCACAACGACTCAACAAGCTACACTGGCTGAAACTATTGTTCCTGCAGGTCCTACCATGCCAAGAAGGCTGTTGGGATAGCGATTAGACTAAAAGCAGTTATCATCGGCATAATGTAAGATTTTCTTCCTTACACTATGCTGGAGGTCTGTGGGCAAAGTCTTACTGCTGGGGAACAGGGAAGTAACAGCAGTGAGGTGTTTCCCGCAGATGATCAGAATACCAGCTACGCTGTCTCTCCACTTTGGAGAGAGGGGGCCACAAAAGGTCGACCCAAACAAATGACCATCCCGACTTACCCTACGGCGATCCGTAGCCGGCAGTTAATTACTAATACGCAACCAAACCAAAAAGCCAGTTCAGACGGGTCGTGTGTAACTGACCACCTCAAACAGTTGTCCCCTTGGGCCTTGTGGTCACACAACACTAATTCTCTTTCTGTTTCGGGTATCCCAAGAAAAAACTAACTTCCACAGTGTGGGCGGCCGGGCAGTAACAACCACACACGAACATGGCCTACTACATGAAAACATTTAGTTCCAGTTGACTGGGTTATATAACGGACGTCGATCCAATAGCAAGACGATGTTAATGCCAATCTTGACACAAGTTAGTAAGACTACACTACTAAATGGCTTCAGTCTTTCCACAATAGTCAAAATTCAAATTCCTCGAGTATTTGAAACTAGTATTTACTAGTGATCCACTAACTAGAAAGAAGATGAAGTCGCCTAGGGCGGAATCCACTGAGTCTGGTGTGAGAAAAAAAAAACTTACCGATGACATTAGCTCGCGGACCGCGCTATCATTATCGTGAATTAGCAGAAATTAGAATTGATGGGCAATTTGGATTCCGTCTCTGCTGCTGTGAATAGGTCAACATGAAGTTCATGGATTCGATACCTGGCAGTGTTATTGGTGTATACTACCGAAGAAGAGTCCCAAACAAGGATGAGACATTTAACCAGTACTCCCCCTGGCGTTCAGTGATTTTATAACTGAAGTCACTTTGTGATCAATCTTAAAATCAATTCAGTATCATCCCCGCAAACTAACACTTGAAAATATTTGGAAACTCTTGGAACAATTATCAGAAGCCAGTAGTAGTTTAGATCATTTCGTGATGACGTCTTTATTTATCACTACAGCCAGGAGAGTTAACAATTGACTGTGTCACACAAATTTAATGTAACTTACATTATTCAAATAGAAATGAAGTTTACACATATACACACACACACACGTGAAAAGACTTACAGGGTAATCTGGACTTTCTAACTGGGATTCTAATGGCGCGCCAAATATTGGACCAGGATTATCCATATCAGTCAGATTTGAAGGATCTACT
This sequence comes from Trichobilharzia regenti, assembly GCA_944472135.2. Taxonomy (NCBI): domain Eukaryota; kingdom Metazoa; phylum Platyhelminthes; class Trematoda; order Strigeidida; family Schistosomatidae; genus Trichobilharzia; species Trichobilharzia regenti. The sequence goes on from OX235268.1 coordinate 46,887,005, forward strand.
ATGATGGAGAAAAAAAAGGCGAAAAATAGTTTCAACGTCTTCACGATAACTGACTGCATACAACGATTTTTTCCCACACAGACACACACACACATGTAAAGCAAAATACGTTGGACTACTTCTATAGATAGAACACTAACTTTACCACTTCTGAATGTCGGCAAATTAAAGATCATAGGTACATTGAAATGGTGAAATAGCAAACCACGGAGCAATACGGTTGTATCGGCAATCAATACAATACACATTGACAGTCTGCTTAAACCACCACTCAGATTCCTTAAATTTCCATCTAGTATAATGTGTAGGTGGCTCAGAGGTAGAACACCCGTCACCCACGCATATGGGGTGCGGATTCAAATTCCGGCGACCGACAGTAAATTAGGAGAAAAGGGGAGATTGAGTATGAGACTGACAAACTGTTCCACCATCTCGTGAATGACACCGTCGCCACAGAAAGCTTGATGGCTTATGTATACATGTCTAAACTACGCTGCATTTTTTACTGTTTTTTAATCACCTATGTGGTTATATACTGTCTGAAATAAAAGGCTATTACTATTAGTAAATATTTATATATCTCTATGTTATCATTGTGCTAGTCTTCGCTTCTGGAAGGACTCTGCCATATAAACATGAAAAAAAACAGGCTAGCTAGCTGTCTTTGATTATAGGTGACTGCGTTCTATCTTCCGTCTCAGGTGGCGTAATACAATAAGGTTAGGAATATTGAGGTGAGACATCGGTCGAATGTTAACTAAGTCATTGAGGAGAAATCAATTGACCAGGTTGTGAAGTTACGCTAACTGAGAAAGACGTGGTTAGGACATGTGTCACGCGTACATCCGCCCTAACCATCGATCGCCTTCCTCGACAACGGGCAATGTTACTTGGCTGATATATGATTGATCAGGTTGTTGGGAAAGAGCTAGTGGTTGGTGGTGGTCAAACCGAAACATGGCTTCATCAGTCAATGAAATCCATAACATTTAGTCAGCTAGCTATGTAGGGAGGTGTAAACTTCCTGGTCAGTCATTGAAGCATCTGACTATGCGATTATTGTTACTCCTTCATATCCCGCCCCCTCCCCCCCGGTTTATTGTAGTTTCATAGCAGTGTTTTTTATTCCTGTCTAAATATCCGGGTTTTTTCAGGGGAAGGGGAAATATGTTACAACTCCTACTGCCGGCGTTTTTTGTAGGAAATCCTACAAGGGGAATTCAATTCACAGTTTCAATTTCAGAAGGACACAACATCGTATAATTTAAACAATAACGCATGATGAATATGTTTTGTGTACTTTTGAAATTCCTTGTTTCTCTATTACGCGCGTCACTACTTTATCACATAGTGAATACACACCATTTTCACTAATAAAAATAATAACAAAAATAACAATGATCTAAATAACACGACTAGCCTAAGCCACAATATTTGTTATTTCAGGTGAAAAAGTGACAATAAATCGGAAGATAAAAAAAGAAAGAAAAAAATACTGTAAACACTGACCTGCACATGAAACATAAATAAGTTAATCCCCAAAAACCGGAGTAAACACACCTCCCACACCTACTTATACACAAACACTCTCTTTTTGTTTCTATTCCTTTTCCCCCTCACCTTAGATTAAAAACTTTTATTCTTTGATAAATATAATTAATCTTTTTTTTTAAAAAACACGAAAGATTAAAAAGTCTGACTTATAAAAAATTGAAGTTTGACATTAAGAAAAAAACAAGAGGGATAAGGTGAAGAAAGAGAAAACTAAAGGAGAATGTCACGGCTACACACCACTAGATCTTGCAGTATTATTATTATATCCTTTAATTCCTAGAGGAGTGTAGGGCTTCAGCCGCCCAAGTCTTCATCGCGTTCGGTTTTCTGCCAACTTTTTCACCCCGCTCCAAGTCTGCAACCCACATGCTTTCATCCCCCCTTCACATGACGACCAACTCGCCGCTTCCCTTTCGTGTTCCACTCGATATCCTCGTCAGTTCCGCCTGTAGTTAGAACGATGCTTCCCAGGTAGGTCGGTAGGTAAAGGAGGTTGTTTCTTTCAGGTTCCTCCTATTTATGCTGATTATCATCTGATGGTGTTGGCCAGGAATCTTCATCACCTCTGTTTTCTCTATGTTCACCTGAAGTCCTATCTTCTCTGGATGCTTCTTCTGGCAGCTCGTTGCTTTTCACTTGCATATCTTCCAGTTTATGGGAAATCAGACATATATCACACCGGCGAAGTCCAGATCCTCCAAGTTTTTTGTGTGAGTCCATTTTATGCCTGTTTCCTCATTACCCGCCGCTGTCTGTCTCATTATCCAATCTACTGCAATCACTATTAATCCCCCTGCTTCTCAGTGGAACACACATGACTACAACAGCACATCTCGATTTCATCATGTTTTCTGCAGTTGTTTTTCGATGGCTCCACGATTGTCCATGAGTTTATATCTCCTCCAAACAAGACATCTTCACCGTTATCGTCATATGTTCAACTTGTCACCGTTTCACACCCGACAATCTCTCCAGAGTATGTCCATACTTGTTAGGCGATAGCTTCCTGATTGGTTCTTTTACAGAATGTCTACTTTGTTGCTTATCGTTCCTGGCTAGCGAAGGCGAATTCTCAAACCTGTTGTTCGAAATGGTTTCCTTCACGTGTGCGCCAAGTCTCTGACCCATATTAGAAGAAGAATTGACTAACTTGACATTAGTGTGTTGAAAATCCGAATAATACTCCACATAGAACAGATTTTCACACTGATTCCAGAGTTATGAAGTTTTTTCTATCCGGATGGCTATAGCCAGAACAATGCAAAGTATGCGGAAGATTACCGATTTCGAAAAGCTTCTTTTAACATTTTAGGTGACTTTGAATGAATTCGCCTTACACATATTCATTAGTGGCTAGTATTGAATATATGTTCAATCATAGTAATCCTTATTGATCAACTGTGTTACCTTTTCATAGCCAAGCAGGATACTTTAATTGAATTTTACATTTTCCCGTCGTTTGATGATTGGATCGAAGTGCTTGGTCTCAGCTTGACATGTCGGCTTCTTATGCAGGTGTTTCGACAATGCCTGGGCATGTAATTAGAAGTTAATTGGTGGAGGGTGACCAGCAGTGAAATTTAGGATAGTCATTTCTTCCTATTTGGGACTCTGCCATCTCCACAAGAAGCCGATATGTCAACCTGAGACCGAGCACCTCGGTTCAATCAATCGACGGGAAAATCTGAAATTCAATTCAATTAAATTGACTCGTTGCACAAGAGGTGGCTCTCGTGGCCCAAGTGATGGTCTAGTGGATAACGCTTTGGCGTTGGAAACTATGGGCACTGAATTCGAGACTCGGTGGGAACATCATCACTCAGTGACTGGGAAATGCACGTACATCCGGCTGGCGGAAGAGTCCCAAATAGGACGAAACGCGCATACTGCTAGATATCATCCATCAATCAAGCAGGATACTGTTCTATAACTCTTTTAGATAAAACATGCAAGTACTTGGAAGACAACGTCTACTTAGATGCACTTTTAACGTTCAATTCACATTCAATGGCGCTATTAAGAGACAAGAAGATGATGTGACTATGGATTCACCTTTAGGCCGTTACTTGCAGATATTTCCATTTTAAGTTTGGAAAATGATTCGTTGAAACCGACAATCGACTTTTCTCTGAAAAAAGGTACGTTGATGACATTTTTATCATATATGATAACAAATGTGAACTACATGACGTCCTTCAAGCTTCTAATAGCTGCCACCCAGCCATCAAACTTACAATTGAAGCGGGGAACGTGCAGACAATCTTATTTCTGGACGTTCGACCAACAAAGAAGACTTTGAACAGATCGGCATATCAAAATCCTACGCGGAACAGCCAGCTGACAAAATTTTACAGCTGGATACGCATCAGTCGCGAGCGGGATCTGATAATACCTCTTACAACTAGAAACCGTAGAATTCGCAGTCCTGAATCAGTAGAAGAGGAGGTCACTCTTTTGAGGAGGACACTACCTGAGAATGGTTATCCATCACTCTTTAAAGATAAACATATAAAGCTGAAGATCAACAAAGAACAACCCATCTCCGTGCTGAAGAAGATGCTATACATGAATGTGGCGTTCAAAGGTGACTTTCTGGCCAATATCCCAAAGAGGAGAATATCTAACGCCCTGAAGAGAACATTGTCTGCTGCTATACTTTTATTAGTATTCTCACACTACCCACTGTTCTTCAACAACTCTAAAGATAAACTATCGCATTTGACTACTTCTGTGTATCTAGCAGCTTACTTGTTCATGTGGAGCGCGATATATATATGGGGTCGTTCGATGCGTGTTTTATCGGAAAGAGTCAAAGAACATTATCTCGGCTGGCTAAGAAGAAGCAACAGTGGATCAATAAAGAGTGCTACAATTAACCATATATTCAAACACTTGTCACTCAATATGTAATGAAAGTTTGCCTTATCTTTCCGATTCTAGCTTTGACATTTTCAGCTGTGCCACCACTTACAGCTCAAACGATGCAGTCTAGAGAAGAGAAAAGGTGATTAGACATCTTCATTAATTACCGCCTCCTGCCTTTTCTATGCCCATTTGGAGTTTCCTCTTCGCTGCTGCTTGTTCTTTTTCTTCTTCCGAATTTTTGGTTTTCGTCTGATATAAGACATAAATCTTCTGTGAAATCCAAATCCTAGACACTCCATCGTATTCCTGTCTTCTATCTCTCTTCACAGTCTGTTGAGTGATCCAGTCAGTCCACTAAAATCAGGAATATTTCATTGGTGATAGTAGACAGCTTTTGTTTGCACACTCCACCCCCCCCCCGCCTTCAATGACTTTTCCCTCATAAATCACTTGGTATGTGACATCATTACATAGTTGCTGAATAAAGTTTATAAAGGCTCTTGAGGCACTTCATGATGCAGAAGAAGTTTCCAAATCACTTCGCAGTTGACGATATATCCATCAAAGGTTTTTTCCAGGTTTCTATGCTCTGTTCAATGATGATGATGACGACGACGACGAAATGTGGTGCTTTGCGATTTTATTCGCACATTATTTACTTTTCTTGAGTCCAGCTTACTATGTAGGAATGACATAACGTATAAAAATCGAAGATCGGTCAAAAGCTATAATACCTAACGGATATTACCACAAACAACATCAATGTTGTGTGTGTGTGCATGTGAGTACAATTATGAGTACAAAAATCGCATGATAATACGCACACTGAATCAAACAAATCACAGTGCTTACCACCTGCTGTTAAGGAAGTTAATTTATACTCATTATTTGGAGAATCTGAAAACTGTAAGGGATCTGTTGAAGATATCTCTGAAGGATTATAGTTTGTAGTACCATTGACATTGTGATTACTATTATTAAACGTGTGGACGATACCACTAGCAATAGTATTACAACTGGAATGTATCGCACTATTTATACTGTTATTAGTATTAGTAGTAGTATGGTTAGTAGTAGTAGTATGATTTGCTGATACATTATTCGAGTTGACAGTACTATTCAATCCCCCGCCAACAGGACGATTTAACCATTGTTTAAATCCACGTAGAATTTTATTTGAACGAATCAGATTGTTGGATGAATGCGATTTCTCGTCTCCTGTATTATTACTATTGTTATTACTATTCAGAGATAATTCAGAGATTTGAGATGAAACACTATGACTATAAATGGAAGGATCTGTTGTTGTCGTTGTTGTTGCCTCAGAAGTGTCCGAACGTGTACCATCTGAATAAAAAAGGGGGAAACAATTAGTGGGATTAGTAGTGAATTTGCCGAAGTAAAATATTCAATGAATACAACTCAGTAGCTAAACAATCAATCAATCAATTATGGAAGGAAATATGTGTAGCCTTGAAGTTTTAATAGCGGCGTCATTTTTCACCAGTTGGAGGTGTTAATGCATAATAGAGACAGTAAACAGAGGTGTGAGACAAACGAATAGTAATAACAAAGAACAATAGAGTTTCACTGGAAATCATAAGTCACAAGGAGTAGATGCATCTGCAACAGCCATTGACAACGAGGATTTTGAGCCATATCACCAATTGTTTCCAACCATTGGTTTTTACCGTCCCGAGGACCCAACCAGCAGTCAGGAAGTCTACACCTTCCTACGTGACTAGCCTAAACTAACTGTTGTAGATTTCATTGACTGATGAAGCCATGTTTTGGTTTGACCGCCGCTAGCTCTTTTCCAGCCTGACCCTATGTCAGCTAACATTGGCCGTTGTCGATGAAGGCGATGACTATCCATACGTAACACATGTCCTAACCATCTCAGTCTTTGTAACTTCACAACCTCGTCTGTTGATCTCCCCTTCTTACCTAGAACTCAACGCCTAACCTCAATATTGCTCACCTTATTATACCACTTCACACAGGAAATAGAACCCAGGTAACTATGATCAAGGACAGCTAATCTTTTCATGTCTTTCACTTTCAATGACCAGGTCTCACTCACAGCGATATAGGAGGACGGAGGGGACTGGTGAGCAGTACACCCGCCCTTTGGTCGATAGCCCACCGGATATCTCGTCTACGCCAGAGACGGTGTAAACTGACATATGCAAAACTAGCCCTCTGTATCTGTACTGAGATTTCTTCAGAGATCAACCCGTTGGCACTGGCTGATGGTACTCCCCATATAAGTGAAGCGGTCAACGAGTGATGAAGTTGACTCTATTTAAGATGAAGAATCATAAACAACAAGGACGAAACAGGTAGTTGTCCAGTACTCCCTGGTGATTTTCTAATAGTTCTCTAACTGATGTCAATCAGTTTGTGATCAAACACCTGTGGCCAATCAAATCTTTGTAAACATCCAACACACTGGGTAACATTTTACATGTATACATGTATATATCGTTGATAAAAGCAAGTCAAATTAAAAAAAGGTTATTGTTCATACTTTTTTCAAATAAAACAGAAGGTTTTATAGTGTCACAGTCTAGACTGCAGATATATATTGAACACATAATGACAAATTTCTTCTCCATCTTTTGATGACATGAATTTTAAAAAATCCAAAACCAACCCACACTAGACAATTGTTATTACGTAATGATTAAATCTAAAAAAGGTCATTGTGCGGTTGGCTGATTAGTCATCGAAAACTCTGCCACCCGTCAACAAAACAAATTACTACTACTACGGCTACTACGACCATTAAGAGAAACAGATCACCACAGAATGAATGAACTGATCGACATTATTGACTGTGATTAAAAGAGTGATTGTATGTGTGTGTCTGTGTGTGTCACAAGACAAGAAACAGTTCATCTGGCTCTATCTATGCATCCATCTATTTTTCATTAATTTATTGATCAATCAATATGTCAATATATTTGAGAAATTTGCACTCAATTTACACAAACAAACAAGCGCACAAACAGAACAGATGATGTAAGACAATGCACTGAATAACAAAAACGGAGAAAGAAAGAAAGATACCACAACGATGTCGACTAACCAAAGAGAGAGAGAGACAGAGCGGTAGGAAAGGACGGAGGCAGGGAGATATTCAACATCAGATGTTGTCTGGATGACATGAAATAATACAAGTGAAAAATGAAGAGTAGTCATTTTTGCTGTATGCATGTATTTTATTTTTAGTCTATTATATGCTGGTGCAAAATGATTATTCACTTGATTAATGAATGACATGTGAAGTGAATTAGAATAAAAAGACATTATAACTTGACCAGAATGAAGCTGATTGGTCGTGGATGGTGACTGACTGGCAGTGGAATCCAGGATGCACATTTCGTCCTGTCTAGAACTCGTCAACTGGATGTACCTACATTCCCCAGTGATTAGTGGATGGTGTTTCCCCCGAGGTTCGAACCCAGTGCCTATAATAAATCTAAATTGAAATAAATAATTAACAAGACCCGTTGCACAAGAGGTGGCTCTCGTGGTCATGGTGAGAAAACACCATCATTCACTGGAGAATACAGGTATATGCATCTGATGAGTAAGTCTCGAATAAGACGGAACACGCATCCTGGATTCCACTGCTAGTCACTACCCAACAACTGACCTCAGGCTACATGACCAGACATCGTCACAGCCTCTACACAAGGAGCCGAAACGTCAACCTAAAACCCAGAGAACTTCGGTTCAATTAATCGACGTGAAAATCTAAAATGAATTAAGCAAGTAACCAGCACGGTTTGTGGCTCATTGGCTTAAGCCTTTGACATTCAGTAGTCAGTGGGAACTGGATTCGAATCCTGTCGCACTCAGTTTACAGCATGGAATAAACTGAATAGTTTCATCAGTTCAAACACACACACACACAATTAGTGTGACTCACAGACTAGAACATGGAAGGCTTTTTCTACTAACTGAGTTGAAACAACGACCTGTAGGAAAAGGAAACGTGCTCACAGTACTTGGATTTCAAGTTGAGGAAGCATGAGAGTCACCATATAAGGGCTCTGTTACAGCGGAAGGTGGGTAGATTTCAGTTGTCCTCTCTGAAATACTCTCACATTTGGCCACCACGCGTTTATAGCCGCCAATGCTAGCCAGTTAAGTTCTGTTCACTGCCGACTAATTCGGTGGAGTTGTGAAGTTACATAAATTGAAAGAGATGGTGAGGACATGCGTTACCCATACCTTGTCGTACCTAGCCTCATTATACACCGCCTTCCGTGACAAAGAACAATGTCAGCTACCAACATAGGATGAATCAGGTTGTTGGGAAAGACCTAGTTGTGGTGGTGGTCAAACGAAAGCATGGCTTCATCAGTCAATTAAATCCATAACACTTAGTTTAAGCCAGTCACTAGGGAGGTGTAAAATCCCCCGTCAGTCAGTGAAGCATCTCATGATAACCTGTGTGTACATATCTCCCATGTGAAGTGGTATAATAAGGTGAGCAATATTGAGGTTAGGCCTAGGTCGAGTGCTAGGTAGGTGGGAGAGGAAATCAATCAACGAGGCTGTGAAATTACATCGACTGAGATGGTTAAGACATGTGTTACGTATGCCTAGTCATCGCCTTCCTCGACTGACGGGTAATGTAAGCTGACATAGAGGGTCAGGATGGAAAAGAGCTAGCGGTGGTCAAACCGAAACATGGCTTCATCAGTAAATGAAATCTACAACAGTTAGTTTAGGCTAGTCACGTAGGAAGGTGTAGACTTCCTGACTGGCTGGTTGGGGTCCTCGGGACGGTTAAAACCAATGGTTGGAAACAATTGGTGATATGGCTCAAAATCCTCGTTGTCAATGGCTGTTGCAGATGCATCTACTCCTTGTGACTTATGATTTCCAGTGAAACTCTATTGTTCTTTGTTATTACTATTCCTTTGTTTCACACCTCTGTTTACTGTCTCTAATATGAATTTCTTCTACTTTCTTCTGTTGCTTTGCGTGCTACAAGGAGTGGAGTGTGGCGACTTGAACTGGTGCACATCGGTGCAAAGTTCTATGTCGAAAACAGATAGACAGACAGACAGACATATTCTCAAACCAACATGTTTTTCTTGAAAAAACTTCACAAAACAAAAGAAGACTAACCATAGTAAGCTGATTTATCTCGTCCACGTGTCCAAAACTTCCTTTTCTCATCTTCATATTTAGTATTAAATTTAACAGAATTATTTTTAGCAAAAATTGATTCTGTATTCCGACCAGTAATTAATTCTTGATCAGCAGGTAAATGATTAAGAATATATCGACGATGACGTTTATCCTTCGGGAGACAATATGGTCCAACAGCTGTAACAAATGGACTACTCATTAATGATGAGGAGACAACAACAACTGGTTGGAGAAAAACATTTCGATTATGAGCAGAATCGTCATCGTCATCATCATCATCATCCCCAAAGTCATGATTGTTATTTTTCTGTTTATTATTATTGTTATTATTATTATTATTATTCATATTACTGATATTGTTTTCATTATCGTCAACATCAACATCATCCTCATTGCCTGCCAGTGGGACAGGATGTCTGTTCAGTGTTGTTGTTGTTGTTGGTTTCATTGAAAAATTGAACGAATGATAATTCGATTTCACTGGAATCTCTGAGAATGCTTTGAAGGCAGGGAACTTTAGGAATACTAGCTCATAAGGATTAACAGATTTCTTAGGATAGGCTGCAGGGGAAACAAACAAAATCGGGCAAAAAATTGAATTCAAATAAGAATCGATACTAGTGATGATACTGTGCGTCGGTGGCACAGTGGTTAGGACTCTCGCCGACCATGCACATGGTCCGGGGTTCGAACCCACGCCGACGCACACCTGATATCTGTGGTCGGCCTGCGAATTTTGGGCTACCGATATCCACGCTAAAAATTCCGTACTTGTACCAAAAATACAGTGTGGAATCAAGCTGTAATCAAAAATATAAAAATATAAATATAATAATGACAGACATCGGAATTCCTCGGTGGTTTACAATGCAGTAAGTAGAATGCTTACCAGTAAAGCACGGCGACATGGTCCTGGGTTCAATTCCGGATACACTGATGCGCTATTCCTAAGGGTCACCTAGTTTATCAGCTGGCTGTGTGTAAGCCCCAACAAAAAACGACAAGGTCAGGAGACGTGAGTGTTAGTCTCCATATTGAAATTCGAATCTCAACAAGCATCATACATCAAACGTTAAAGTGTCTTCGCAGCTAGTGCAAACCTCTTAGAGTCAGTCAGTAAATAAGGCATTATTATTATTATTCCTTCAGGTACCAAGTGGAACATAGGCTTTCAACAACACATAGCCACTTTGTTCGACTTTTTTATTTTTGATTATAGTTTGATTCCACACTGTATTTTTGGTACAAGTATGGAATTTTCAGCATGTGATATCGGTAGCCCAAATTTTGCAGGCCAACCATAGATATCAGGTGTGCGTCGGTAGGGGATCGAACCCCGGACCATGTGCATGATCGGCGAGAGTGATAACCGCTGTGTCGCCGACGCATTTCCTACTCTCCTCTTTATTTGGGTCCACGATTGTCGACAATCTCTCATAATCTGTTATCCAAACGATCTCCTCTATGTCACACTAGTGGGTCCAAGCCCAAGAACTCGTCGTTTCCTACTTGAGTCCCACACTAGAGTGATGGACTGACTAGCACGCTATGTCATTCGACAGTCTCCTCAACGCATACCCCAAAGACAGCTAGCAGACTTTTCATATCTTCCACTTTCAATTTATTTATTCTTATTTATTTATTTAAACGCAGAAAAAAACTTGGTACAATATGGCACCATGAAAGATGCGCCACACTAAATTTCATTTGTTGTGTGAGGGTTGAGATACTGCCCGAGCGCCCAGACCGAACCAGGTGGTTTTCTTAAGGGACCACCCTCCGAGCCTTTGACTTGGAGTCTAATCCACAAGGCAGCAGAGCAGTGTCAGGAGCTGCATTCCAATGGTTGCCGGTGACTAATATACGTTCATTTGCCATTTGATCGGATTGGATTTTGGTGCCCATGTTCCCCATGGTAACTGCTTTTTGTGTATAACCGTTATCCAAACAACCTTCCTGACATGGTAAAACCTGCAGGGACATGAGTTCCAGCCAGTTTAGCTTGTTGGATCACTGTGGTATTCAAGCCCGACCACCACGACAAGGTAGCAGTTGTCGGCCACTTTCAATGGCCATGTCTCACTCACAGTCATAAAAGAGCAAACTTCCAAGCCGATATACACGTTCTTTGATCAATAACCCACTGGATATATATCACATCTACGACAGAGGACTGGAGTAATTTGGAGAATTTTTACATCAACTTTTTGTATGTGTTCTGAGAATGTATCAGTGATCAGTCCATCAGGGCAAGTGCAACAATCAACCCCTTTACTCCTTACATTTAACCTGTTAGTCCTTCAGGGGAGACCAGTCCTCAGAAGTATTATTTTCTATTTGATAGCGAGGAATCACCAAAAATTCGAATACTGTTCGCTGTCCAAGGTGTTGGGAAAACTCTTCATTTCATCTACATCTTCACCAACGGGTACAATGTCATTCAAATGTTTGAGGTTCACAAGGCTGTTTCCAGGTAGTACCACGTCAATCCTTAAGTTGCTAAAGTCAGTAAGTGTTAAGTCGATTAGTACATCTGTAATGAAATCAAAGAGAAATGGGAAGAGTGGGTATCCCATCAAATAAATATATTGAATGATAAGGTAAGTACATCAACTCACAAGCATTATGATGATGATGATGATCATAGCGTTCTGATCGTTTCGATACATCATAACTACGTCCACCGGATAGCTAGAAAATAACAAACCAGAATATATATATATATATATTCAAAAGTCATTTACATGTTGATAAAAATAAAGCTTACATTTAATAATAACTAATAATTTTGTGACTGACTCACTGACTAACTGGTTTCAACTTTGCAAAGATGTGTACCTATTCCAGACAGACAGACAGTACCTATTCCACCTGTCACTCTTCCTCGATGAAGCACACAAAGAAATAGAAAAGAGTAAAGAGAGCTGCCAAAGACAGATGATAAACAGAAGTATCAGTGGGAAAAAAACAATAGAATTTTATTGAATATGTCAAATTATCTTCAGGAGAGAGATCGATTTTGAGCTATATCACCAATGATAATTGTCTCCAGTCTTCATTAGTTCCTACCATCACGAGGACCTTAACCATCACGAAGTCTACATATCGCTGGCTTAAACTATTATGTATCTGATTGACTGGCGAAGTCATATTTTAGTTTGAACGCCACCAAACACTAACTCTTTCCCAGCAACCTGATCCTTCCTTATGTGTTGGCAGCTAACAATTCAGGTTGTCGAGGAAAGCCATTGATGCCTAGGACTAGACTAGGCTAGTCAAGGTAAGACAGGCGTAACACATATCCTAACCATCTCCCTCAATCGATGTAACTTCACAACCTCGTCGATTGATTTCCCCTCCCTAACTAGCACACTCGATTGATGCCTAACCACAATATTACTCACCCTATTGTACCACACACCACCTATCACGGGAGATAGAACGCAGGCATATATGGTCAATTTTGTAAGAAACGTAACTTCAACGGACAGAAATATTAATTGCCGTTACATTTTAGGTGTCTTTTGCACTAAGACATTATTTTTTTATGACTTATTCGTTAGAGAATTCCTTTGAATATACTCCCGTCAACCAAAATGCTCCAGAATCCCTAACAGGCTCTGAGGATAGACGCGTCGACATGGCACTGATATGAATATAAAGTAATTCAGTTGGCGACATTTAATAATGTAGTCCAGAGGGCGGATGGTTTCCAGTTTGTGACTCGTCAGATAGATGTACCACCTCTCTATCCCAGTGCATGATAGTTTCCAAATCATGAGTGACTCAAACCCAGGATGCATCGTTTCGAAGGCTGATCGAGGCAAAGAGAGACAGAACTCACTCAACACACAGACATCATTTGTTAGTTACTCAACTAGTCAAAAGTTCCGACGTTCGAAACGACAGAGGTGCTTGGTTTAAAGGTCTCAGTGGAGATGCACTACCACCACTGATTTATAGGGACAAAGGTGTACCTAATTGACGAGTCTTAAAATAAGACGAAATGCACGTGTCCCACAGACCCAATGTTATCCATAACGAAGAAAAAACAACCCGACAATTTTTATGTCACACTTACCACAGATGTATTTTTTCACGCAATCTACGGATGAATATACAACTAATCGTTTAAAAGTAAACAAATTCGTCGTTAAATAAATTTTTTTAAATGTAAAAATTCATTTTCTTAAGTTTAGTTGTTTTCTATAGTTGTATTATTCATAAAATACCAAACAGTTCTGTTTTTCGTTACATAGAATGTAGGTGTGTGTGTGTGCGAGACAGAGATACTTCCAAGGACAGTTCTATATATGTACACTTTGTAAGGTGTATAAGAAGTAAACGTTACATTTGATGAAGGTGGAAAGTGACAACAATCATATGATGTTTATTAGTAAAGAAAAATATCAATTATATAACACCAATTCATCAGCACAAAACGGAGTGATGGTTGACGAAATCTCAGAATGAGGCTCGTGTGACTTTCCCCAATTTACACCACATTTAGCTTAGTAAACATGATATATCCTGTCGTCTGTCAATTAAATGACGACTCGCTCCATTCCCATTAGTTACTACTGAAAGTAGAATATATGAAAAGACAGGCCAGCTAGCTGTCTTTGATCATAAGTGTCTGCATTCTGTCTCCCGTATTAAGTGTGCTATAATATGGTGAGCAATATTGAGGTTAGGACATGTATTTACACATCGTCATCGCCTTCCTCGACAGCCAATGTCAAGCTAGCTGACATAGCATCAGGTGGAAAAGAGTTGAGAGTGGTGGTCAAGTCAAGCTCCTTATAAGAAATGCATTGAGGGCAAATTTCTTCCCACACAATGCAGTAAAATTTCATGAAGTTTGCAAGTATTACTCTTTAACTTTCCAGTTTACTTTGTTTAATTATGCTGCATTCAGCATAAGGGGAAGAAATCCGAATTTTTAACACTGATGTGTCAACAAGTCAGTGCTTCTTTATATGGTTCAAAGATGACGCGAGCCTCATCAAAAGTATTCTCTCCAGCACATGAATTACTGCAGACTTTCAACAACAGCTGTCTTCTTTCGACTCATATTGGAGGTCACATTGTAACAACATAAGACAAGGGCCAGGCAACAGATCGTTCATAATGGAAATCAACACGTATATATATATATATATATATATATATATATATATATATATATTTCATGTACATTAATTATAGCTTATTCAAGCAAACAAACACAGTCTTCTGATTAGTTGTTTCTTACAGAAAGCTAACCTTGCATCTCTTTTTGGCTGTTTCTTGAATGTCAGATCATCTATATGTTAACTGTATCCGCCTACGCAAAGTGTGCTGGGGTTGTTTGTTGAATCAGTCTTCGTTCGTATTTTTCTCACTACCAATATTTGGGACATAAACACTGACGTAAATTAATGTCTACCAATTTGGCTAGCAGTCTGCTCTCACCACAACATGCATGACTGGTTGGAAAGAATATACAAACAAAGAACTCTAGTAGAGGCAACTACTTATTAAAAAATATGGAGATGGATAAGGAGGCAACTGTCAAGTGACGCCATGATAAGCTACTCAAACCTTCAATTGAATTCCTGGCTGACTGATTTGTTTCGACGTAGAACTTTGCACAGATACATGTGTAGCAGTAGAGTAAGGGGAGAAGAATAGTAGTAATATGGAAGAACAATAGAATTCGATTGGATATGACAAATCACAAAGAGTGAGTGAATGCATCTGCGCTTTCCATTGAGCCATAACGCCGATTGTCTCCAGCCTTCATTAGGTTCCTATCATCCCGAGGACCCCAACCAGTCAGTCAGGAAGTCTACACCTCCCTACGTGACTGGCTGACTGGCTAGCTGGCTGAAACTAACTGTTATGGATTTCATTGAGTGATAAAGTCATGTTTCGGTTTGACCACCTCCACAACTAGCTCTTTCTCAACAATTTGATCCATCCTATGTAGGCAGCTAACATTGACCCTTGTGGAAGAAAGCGATCGATGACTAGGCTAGCCAAGGTAAGGCATGCGTAACAGATGTCCCAAATATCTCTCTCAGTCGATGTAACTTCACAACCTCGTCAACTAATTTTCCTCCCCCTCTTTGACTTACCTAGCAGTCGACGCTTGATCAACTGAATATTGCTCACCTTATTACACCAACCACCTAAGACGGGAGATAGAATGCAGACACCTATGATCAAAGACAGCTAGCTGGCCTGTCTTTTATTGTTTTCCACTTGTGATGACCATGTCTAGCTCACAGGCATAAGAGAGTAGGAGGAGGAGGAGTGAGGAAACTCTGAGCAGTACACACGTCCTTTAGGCGATAGCCAGTCAGCCTGATATCACGTCTACTAAACCAGAGATGGTATAAGTTAGCAAGTGGTAAACGGAGATTGTGTATGAGCGCTGAGATTTCATCAACGATCAACCTGTTGAGGCTGGTTCATGCAACTTCCCAAATAAGTGAGTGAACTGGTCAACACGCTCGGCCACCATTTCACTCCCTTGAAGCCCGAATAAGAAACGATGAGTTGGCGGTGATACTGAGGGTAATCGTGAAGGATATCGTGTAAGAAGGAAGATGAAAGTTTACAGGTAATCGTGGGGGGGGGCAGTTAGAAAGAACTGTGAAGAGAACAGAGGGTGACATGGAGATAATATACACTGCTAAAGTCGTATGTTTCATTTGGAACCCAAAGGAATTATAATAATAATAAAATGTAAAATTACAACTAATACCTGACACATTTTCAAACACGTCATAGCTGCATTTTCATCAGGGAATACAAATAACAGTTCAACACCAGCTGCAATGTGTCCAAAACGATAACAACGGAATTTTGAACGAATATCCTCCTCATTGGTACTGCCATTATTGTTATTATTGGCATTATTGTTATAATGAGAGTCTGCCGACGTCGTTGTCGTCGTCGTGGTCACTGTCGTCATTGGGATATTGGCAGAATCAGGATTTTCAATCGTTGTTTGTTGTTGTGGTGGTGGATGTGATAAACCCGAGAAATGAGGATCCATCCAATCTGGATTGATAACAGTACTAGACGGACGTGAAGAAGAAGGTGTTGAGAGGAGATTTGAATTCGAACCTAAAGGTAACCAGTTAGGAAAATTTGCTGGCAATGCTTCAGCACGCCAAAAAAGACCAAGAATAGGTAGAACTATACAAGAAGCCGATGATGGACTAATCGATTTGCCAGCAATATTTGACGATGAAATAGATGAACAATCAGTTTCAGAAGTTGACGGGGACACTGATGATATGATATAGAGTCATCGTTTAATCCATCTTGTGATCTTGATGTATTATGATGCGTTTTAGATGAATAATCACGAAGATTATTTAAACTTGCATTTCGTGGATAGATAATATCATTTGTATTTTTAGATGTCTAAAAAATAAATTTGAAAATAAAATGAAATAGATAAATGAACATTGATCAATTAAGAGATAATTTGGCGGCCAGTTCAAAACTTGGGCTACCGAAAAAAACCTTCATTAATATTATTATTATTGTATCCTTTAGTTCCTAGAGGAACATAGGGCTTCAGCTGCGCACCTCCATTGCCTTCTGTTTTCTGAAAACTTTTTCACCCGCTCCAGGTCTGTCCACATGCTTTCATCTCCTCCTCGCATGACCTCCTCCAAGTCACAATTGCACTGACGACCAACTCGCCGCCTCCCTTTCGGGTTCCACTCGAGTGATGGCTTGTCTAGTGATGTCACTTGATGGTTTCCTCAGCGTATGGCCAATCCATCTCCATTTCTTCCTGCCTATTTCTTTCACAATCGGTTCCTGCTGGGTTGGTTCGCTCCCACAGATCCCTGTTGCTGATCTTTTCTGGCTCGCCATCTGATCTTGAGTATTGAGCGAAGACAACTGTTAATGAAGGTCTGAAGTTTGTTTGAGATGCTCATTATGAAGCGCCAAATCTCCGATATACGAAGTGAGTAGCACTGAATTCACATTGGAGTTGAAAATCCGGATCTTATTTTTGGTGAGTGCTGTTGGCCCCAGATAGACTTGAGAGTAATGAAAGCTTGTCTTGCTTTTCCGATTCTGGCTTTGATATCCTCGTCAGTTCCGCCTGTAGTTGAAACGATGCTTCCCAGGTTGGTAGGTAAACGAGGTTGTTTCTTTCAGATTTCTCCCATTTATGCTGACTGTCGTCTGTTGTTGTTGGTGGTGGTGGTGTTGGCCAGGAATCTTCATCACCTCTGTTTTCTCTGTGTTCACCTGTAGTACTTGCTATCCATGATGCTTCTTCTGACAACTCGTTGCTAAACATAAGAAGAAGGATATTATCCTCCATGGTAACTGATTCCACCAACTACATGGGAAGATCGTCCCTCAGTGGTGTCCTCATTGGTTCATAAAATCTACTCCTGAACTTTTCATAAGTGACATTTAACAAAATGTCGTCGTGTATTTCTCAAAGGTCAGATAGAACTCTGTCACACGATCAATCTACTGTCAGTCAATTTGTAAGGGTTAGTTTTTTTTTTACGAGTTGATCATGGATTGATATCAGTTAGAGAACCATTGAAAACCAGCGCTAGAGTACTGCACAGCTGTTTTATCCTAGTTTGGGAATCATCGGCAGTACGAATCCACCACAACCAGTTCGAACCCAGGACCTTCCGGTTACAAGGCAAGTTTGTATATCATTCAGCCACTGGAACCCAACTCAATGGCTCATGGATTCTAACTTCAGGATTTAGCGCGACCCCAACAAATGTCTTCGGTGGGACATCCATCCTCACACGTGACATCTGGATGGACATCACTGGGGTGAACACTGCCGATGATTCCCAAACTAGGATGAAACAACAGCTTTCCAGTGCTCCCTGGTTTTCAATGGTCCTCACAATGATATCAATCCATGATCAACTCGTAAAAACATAACTAACCCTTACAAACCAAACTATAGAAAATTAATTTTCCATTTAAAGATCCTGTACGAAACGAAAATACATCATGCAATAACCGCTGAAAATTCGGTACATTACATAACTATAATTCAGAATGAAGCCACTATTATTATCATTATTAAATTATGCAGTAATTAGTACGATTATTCATCAGAAAACGCCCCCTTGAAAGATATTAATTCACTGCATACTTCTTCAATCAAGGTAATATGATGAGAGATGGAAAAAAATATGTAAATGGTTGAATCCCATTAGACAGGAGATATGATTTATTGGTTTCAAAAGCTCAACAACTTTCAAACAGTCTACCCGGGTTCGAATCCCTGCCTTGTTTTCTTTAGTCTAGACAACTCAGTGGTGTACTTGAGAAACTCGTTTCAGATAACTGAGTCCTAACTAATCCTCCAGTTGTGTTCTCTGAGCTGCTACCAGTTGATTTAATTGCGAAGCTTTCATCGTCCTCCTTCTAGATAACATATTCAAAGCAGGTGGTTTTTAATTCAAAATCATTCACCTGAGCTACAAATCTTCTCTATTATTCCTAAACTAATCACTTAACTACGAAGTAAGCCGGTATGTAGCACTCAGGATAAGGAGAACAAGATTCATTGCTTCCATATGACTTCCAAAGACTTGGTCCTTTCCCACCACCCCCCCAAAAAAAGAAAAAAAACATTTCCCAACCAGGCAACATCAGTTGCCTATGTTGAAGATGAGATGGCCAGAAAGGACTAACAACAAACAACTCTAGCAACCAAGAAACTAACGCCCATCGATTATGCGCAGTAGGAAACGAAGGTAGATTGGACACATACTGAAAAGACATTTGAGTGACAACATGCGTTGGGTATTCCAATGGAACACAAATGGCAAACGACGACTTGTCGGGTGTGGGTTCGAGGATGACATAGAGAAGATAGTGTGCGCAACCATGAAGTCAGTTAAAAGAGACTGCAGAAAGAGATAGAGAGCACTGTGAAATGGAGATGTGATGCTGGAGCCGTAGGTTCCATTCGGAACTCAACTCAAGAAAACACAATGGTAATAGCTTGAAAATCCCCATTAAGTCATATTAAAAAGAGAAGACGTTCAGCGAAGAGACTCTTTTCGGCGAATTCATTCATAAAAGCCGCCCATGCTTAGCGTCCCGAAAAAACTACTCTACATGAACCTTCAACTCAGTGGAGATATATCTGCGGAAACAGTAAAAAATCGACTGTCGTCCTCACTCAAGAAGACCTTCTTCGCAGCTGAATTACGACTAAGCTTCTCCACAAAACTATGATTCATGTGAACGTGAAGCATAATCTACCACTGCTGGCCTCATCAATATGTATTTATCACTTCAACTGCTCGTGTGGAGCCAGGTATGTTGGCCATACTCAGCGTTCGCTTTCCAAGCGTATTACCGAACACTTACCAACATGGTTTTACAAAGGAGAAAAACGATGTCCCCGCAGCTCCTCTTAGAACATCTGATAGAATCCGAACACCAAGCTGCACCCCAAACAAACTTCAAAGTCGTCTACAGAGTAAGAAGTAGTCTTCCTAAAGGTGTACGAATCACACTTCTCCAAACTGCAGAAGCTATGGCGATTCACTTGCTAAGCCTGAACTCTGCATACAGAAGAAGTTCGTTCAATCACTACACTTGCAATGGACTTAATCTATCTTATTACCCGACAATTAAATTCTACCTAATCCTTTTCTCTTCTGTCTTCATTAATATTATTTTGTCTTCTCAATTGCAATATTTTAGATTTTCAACCTTCTTGTTCTCTAACCTCACCCGATTTAATTTCTACATCTCACTACCACTGTTACTGACTTGACCAAAGCTCAATTTCTAGTCGTTTATCTTACATCATCCAACTTGTTTGCTCAATTTCAGTTCTAATTTAAGTGGCATTATTATCTACCCCACTTCTACTTGGTCTCTTTCTACCTGTAATTACCTCTGTTGCTACTCTGACCTAAGTTGAAACATTTTAGTCAATTATATTACGTCATTTCACTTACTAACTAGCTCAATCTTACTTTAGTTGTTGTCGAATTAACCTTGGTTCTATATTAGATCATTCTTGTATTACCTGATCAATTATCCAAACTTGACAAACCTCATGTACCCACACATACACAAATAATTATATATAAATGCGATTGTACAGCTATGTGAATGAATTCGCCATCGAAAAGAGTCTCTTCGCTGAACGTCTTCTCTTTTACAATGGTAATAGGTGAAAATATGATAAACCAATCTCTGTACTATACTTTTGTATCACAGACATGTGGATGCTTAATCGTATTTTTTGTCAAACAGTATTACCACTTACAAATAGATAGACATAATACTTCTTCTTCGGATTTCACGTTGATCAAACACGCACAAAAACGGAATTATCGTACGATTTTACCATGTGTTTTGCAAATTTCAATAAACATGATAACATCTGATATTTTCTTTAAAAACTCTAAATGGGCAAAGTTAAACTTTCGACACCACTAGCTACCAATCAGCAAACGACCTTGAACGGACCAATCACATTAAATAGGCATATATGATGAATGGAAACGCATATTTATAGAAAAAAGCATAAAGAAGGATAAAACGGTTACAAGGAGTATCTTTCTCGAATATGTGAGAGAAACATCCCCCAGTTTAGCATGTGACTGTCAATGGCGAAGTCACATCACATCCTGTACTTATATTCATCTGAACGGCTGTAAATGTGATCCTTTCCAGATCCATTTATATCTGTTATCGTGTTTTTCAAGCGGCCCCGTAAACCTTCAGTGGAATTCGTATGAGTCCTCGTAACGGGATCCACACAGCAAACAAGTGATTGTCTCTATTTTACACGAAGCAATATCTCTGCAATGCTGGTACCACTAAACTGTTGAGACAAGACTATTTCCAGTCTCGGCAGCTGCTGCTCTCACCGGCTGTTTCAACCCACAGTAATTGCAGATATACAAAATTTGGGTTAGGGAGAGATGTGACCTAGTGGAAAAATTTCCCACGAAATATTAAAATTATCAGCTCACCCTCTCTTATATTAGCATGCTTCAAACATATAGCACAACGATGAACAAACCCACCAGTTGATCTGCTATAGCTTTTTAAAGTCATGATACCAACACAAGAACAAGTTCGCTCCTTCCGGAGCAATTTAAATCCAGGCAATACTGGAAAACACTAACCTCCTCAAATTGCAGCCGTAACCTTGTAAGGTCACGCATTAGAAATGAATCAAGCGCTCTACAACATTGAACTACGTTCGTGAATCTCATTGGATAATTCAACATCGTTCGTAAATCTCATTCGCTGATAGGTAGTTAGTGGTGTCGAAAGTTTAACTTCGCCGTAACATTAATATACACACAAATGACTATCACACAAATATTGTGTGTATTAGACACTTCCTGATGAGTTATTTAACATTAGGGTGGTGTTACTGTCAGAAACTTTTGGCAAAAGAGCACAAATCTCTATTGTCCCTGTTATAATAATAATTATTATTATTATTCCCCTAGGTTCAGGGTTTAAGGTAGGGTTTCAACAACAAATCTCCACCTTGTTTTATTTTCTGCTTTCACCTTCAGTTGGGACCACGACAACCCATCTCCGTGCCGAAAAAGATGCTATACAGGAATAAGGCGTCCAAAGGCGACCTTCTGGTCGACATCCTTAAGAGAAGAATATCTAACACTCTGGAAAGAACATTCTCTGCTACTATATTTCTATTGGTATTCTTACACCGCCCACTGTTCTTCAACAACTCTAAAGATAAACTATCGCATTTGACCCCTTCTATGTGTATCCACCAATTTACTTGTTCATGTGGAACGAGATATATAGGTCGTTCGGTGTATGTTTTATCTAAGAGAGTCAGAGAACATTATCCCGCTTGGCTACGAAGAGGTAACAGTGGATCAATAAGGATTGCTATAATTGGACATATATTCAACACTGGTCACTACTGAATATGTCTAAGAAGTATTCATTCAAAGTCATCTACAAAGTCAAAAGAAGCCTCCTGAAAATGGCAAGCTTCCGTATACTTTGGCATTGCCGAGGAAGCCCCAGCGATCCAGATGGAAAACTCTAATTTATGCACACAGAAGAAACTTACCCACTCCCTCCTTCTACCTTGGGTATAATTCCAAGTTCTATGACTTTGGTAACAATGTTTAGTTTTTTGAATTTTTGTATGGCATCTTAGCAACATATTCTTCTTAACCAACCATTTATTCAATCTTTCTACCTATTGAAAATTTATTCTTTGGACATGTGACTTCATTAACATCCTGTTTCATATTACTCAACCTTTGGCAATACATACACACTCCCTAGCTACAATATGACTATTCATCATATTTTTTGAACCATTTTGATGACGTAAACAATAACCCAACTAATTTTTAATTTTATTTGACATATATACCAACACAAAATAACTATATATGAATGTGATTGTACAGCTAAGTGAATGAATTCACCGAAAAGAGACTCTTAGCTGAACTTCGTTGCTCTAGAATTCTATCAGTCAAGTTTGTAGTGTGGCCACCATTTTAGATGGTTGGAAGTAATCGTCCTTAGGACACCTTGTCTGACAACTAGGTTTCAGGCTTGTTGTCATCGATAGATTTTCCTTCCTTACAACATTGCCCTCAACGCCGACCATCTGACTGCAGATAATCAACCGTCTTAATCATTTTATCCTAAAGAAAAATTGGATATAATTTCAGGTATTCTTTAGAGCGAATAGTTCTGTCATGCTGTCTAGCAGTTGTTTGTCTTCCACATCCGTTCACGTGAAGGATTAAGAATGACATGTGGACTACAGGATAATCAAATCGACAGTCGTCAAATAATCTTCGCTAATCCATTGTACATATGCTTTACCGAATGATTTATGCTACTCTGCATGGTGTGTTCTCACCGCTTCATAGACATATAAGCAAAGAACAGTATCCCCCTGACTTCAAGCTAAACACACTCGCCTACACACACCCCTTAGAACATATACACGTTCTTTATTAATATTTACACAAAGGCCAATAAATGGCAGAATAAATCAAGATCAAATGTAGACAGAACACAATTGACTCTCACTTTACTAGAATTTCGACCAGCTCCATAAAATGCCCATGATGCTTTGATAAATTTCACTTCGCCGTCAGCAACACACATGTAATACGGTTTCCATGCATAAGATTTACTATCCTGAAAAGGAGAAAAATGAAAGAAAAGCCACAAAAAACAATAACATCAACACAAAGTGATTAGAATAAATTCATAAATAAACGACAGACAGAAAAAACCACTGTAGAGTGAAACACGTTTTTAAACAAGAACCAATGAGAGTCAGCAAAAATCTACAGTGTTCGGAGAGGAGGGTGAGTCAGTCGATGAGGTTGTGAAGCTGTTATTAACGGGACTTAATGCGCTGGCTAATCGGTCCTAATCGCATGTCAACAACAATAATACCGCGGGATCGCAGAGACAAGAGAAAGCTGCTCGTCGATAAAACAGCTTCGTATTGTCTCAAAACAACAGTCCAAAAAGGTTGACATATATATATATATATATATATATATAATGACCTTGAGAAGCACTAATGTCATTGGTAAATTAAGACAGTGAACAACCAATAATAATAAATAATAATAATTTTTCCTTCACGTTCCCCAGTGGAACATAGAGCTTCAAGCTAGTAGCTTGAAGTTTCTGTAGCAGAGTTTATTTTACAGGATGGGTCCCACTTTCTTTTCAATTTTGTAAGGAAGGCGGGGACCCCGCGGCACCCCAACCAATAGGATTTCAAATTACATAATAAGTAGGGTAAGAGAAAATTTGGTAATAAATCAGTAAGTGTGGAGTGAGAGAAGCACAAATAGACATATGAAAGCCGTCGCCTTCCTCCACGGTCAGTGTTAGCTGACATAGGGCCAGCTTAAAAAGATGAGTTAGTGGGAAGTCAAACCGTAAAGTCTTCAATATATGGTTTGAGCCAGCTACACATGGGAGATGTAAAATGCCTCAGTGGGGTCCTTTAGATGATAAGACTCGATGGCTCTGGAGACTGTTTGTGATATAGCTCAAAATCATTATCACACCGATGAAGATGCAGTCAATCTTTAAGATCTTCCAACATCCACTGTTACTGTTCTTTCTCCGTAACCCCCCTTTTTTCTCTTATCTAACACCGACGCTAACCTACCACAAATATCCTTCATCCCAGGAAGCCACCTCGTGATCTGGTTGACCACCTCTCCACTTCTTCCATCCCGTCCCAGGGCTAGCGAATACAGACGAGCAATGAAGCCTCAGGGGTGACATTCGTAGCAGATGTCCAAGCCATCAAAGATGGTGTTTCCAGATGATGACAATTAACGAATAGTGATCTCCACTGTGTCTAAACACACGCCACCAGACCTCAGAGTTACTCACACGATGATCCCCTAGAATGCAGGCAATTCTACCGAGACAGCGATAATCGAATACACAGAGTCGTTGCCGCACATGCTCAGCTCGGAAAGGCCGGGTTTCACAGGCGTAGAGCGAGACAACCCGCACTCGGTCTTTGACAGTCAGGCTAACGTCGCGACGGAGCCAGAGGTGGTGGTCCAAGTTGACGTATGCCACCCTAGTAGCTTCCATAATACGGTTGGAAATCTCGTCAGTCACACCTCCGCCAGCACTCACACACAACTACCCAGATACACGAAGTTATCGACCACTTCAGGCGGTTCACCTGCAAGAGTGAGCGCAGGTATAGGCTCCTATCAGTCTTGTAACAGCAACCTGCACTTAGACGGCGCAAAGCACATCCCATACTTATAGACAATGATTGGCACGATTTGGGCAACCTGAATGCTCTATCGCACAGTAAGATGATATCGTCTGCATACTCGAGGTAGAAAATTCTGTCTCCAGGAAGCAGATCTACACCGCCTCCACGTACGTCCTTCAGAGCTGACGTAGGATAAAACCACTCGGTTAAGCCTCCGGGGCTAGTTGAAAACTGTTATAATCACATCCGTCTATGTCTAATTTGATATAATTTAAAGCATATGGATAGAGTTGGTGAGCTAAGCTTTCGAACCAGTGGATATCAATATACGTGCCTATAATCTATGACATGAAACAGTATAAAGAGTTTATATAAATAAATAACATTGAAACTTACGGATCCACTAATAGCAAGAATTTTACAAAAACACTGACGCGATAGGAATGATCCGGACATATCACACAAGATATTCTGAGAAAAAAAAGAAGAAATAAATGACAGGGAATCAAGATACATGGCAGCAAATATGATCTGATGATGACATATCAAATTTAATGTCTGCCATAAAATGAAGATTTTATAAATTCCCTGAAAAGGTGAATATCCAATTGTTGTAATTTTATTTCGATGTTCATTAACCAATCGCGTGTGGAGTGTTGTAGAGCCCCCAAAAATGAGGGTTAGGCGGAAGAAGAAATATTTTGAAGTAGTTCTGTTCTCTGAGCTGGACGGTTATACCTGAGTAGCTTTGATTGCGCCCTAATAAGCAACATCTTTAGCGCATACACTTCAATTTGTGAAGAGAGCTTTTAGATTTCTCCACGAGTTTATATACGTCATCTCTCCTGGTGGTCACTCTAAATTTGACTGCTTGTTTCTGTCTGTTTTCACACCCTCTAGTCAACCTATACAATATTGATTGTTTCATTGACCTGAAGTTTAACACTTATGGATGATTAAATTTTATCTATGTCAATGTGCCTATTAATGTACTGATTCACTGGAATACCAGACTTCCGAAAAAATTCTCTGGCGTTCTAGATACTCCCTCTGCCTAACATTTGAACGTTGTTCCAGTCAAATTGATGTTTACGGTTGTCTGTATGCATTGAGTGATATGAGAGGGAGGGGATTGGTATTGTGTCTTTTGACGGCTAGTTTGTTATCATGGATACGAAGACGACGAAAAGGGCGTCCACACTTTAACCAATGTATTGTCTTTTGCAGTCATTGCAATTTATTTTGTAGAAGATCATGCTGGTCAAAGCAACAATCCATTCCAATACTACAAGCAGACTAGAAGGGGGTGAAGACAGACAAGAGCAACCAATCACATTCAAGGTCACCAGAAGAGGTGACTAATAAACTGGTAGAGAAATTATAAAGTTCACTTCATCAAATTGAAGTGTGTAAGCTGAAGACGTTGCCTAGGAGGGGGACAATGGAAGATTCACAAGAAAAGAGAACACATTTACATCAAAACCATCCACTTCAGCTACAAATCTTCTCCATTATATCTAAGAAGAAATGTCAGGAAATCTACACCTTCCTGCGTGACTAGCCTAAACTAACTGTTGTGGATTTCACTGACTGATGAAACCATGTTTTGGTTTGACCACCAGCCACTAGCTCTTTTCCAGTCTGACCCTATGTCAGCTAACATTACCCGTCAGTCGAGGAAGGCGATGGTTAGACTAAGCATACGTAACACATTAATATAAGAATAAAACTTGTGCACTGTGGTAGAGTGTAATTCCATTATGGGTAAATTTTGTTTGATAAAGTCTCACAGTGTTATACAGTAATGTTTACTGATGACGTTTCGAGCACAATTTATTGCTCATAATCATATCAAGGTAATCACACGACTTCCTAAATTCATTTATATAGTTCCATTGTTTTTCTCTTGATTTTCACTTGATTTGATTGGTAGTAGTATTTTCCATATTTCAGGTATGAGTGACGAGTCATTCCTATTGCATGTGTTGGGTGTAGACTCGATGAACAAGGATTCAGTAATCAACCTCTCTCTCCACCTACCTAGATTACTTTTTAGAATTTTAACTCTCTCCCACCCTATTGTGTGGTTGTGTGTTAGCGCATGCATTGCAATTGCTGAGCTTTTTTCTAAATTACTTATCTTCTCGGGGTCAACCATTCTTACCTTAGCTAAATTCTTATGCTCTGACAATCTGACTACCCCTGACCTACTAGTTTGACCTATGTAGTTGACCTCACAGTCATTGCATGGTATTTTGTAAATAATATTATTTTGTCTAATTGGGTCAACTGGGTCCTCGAAACGTCATCAGTAAACATTACTGTATAACACTGTGAGACTTTATCAAAACAAAATTTACCCATAATGGAATACGTAACACATGTTCTAACCATCTCAGTCGATGTAATTTCACAACCTCGTTGATTGATTTCCTCTCCCACCTACCTAGCACTCGACCTAGGTCTAACCTCAATATTGCTCACCTTATTATACCACTTCACACAGGAAATAGAACCCAGGTAACTATGATCAAGGACAGCTAATCTTTTCATGTCTTTCACTTTCAATGACCAGGTCTCACTCACAGCGATATAGGAGGACGGAGGGGACTGGTGAGCAGTACACCCGCCCTTTGGTCAATAGTCGGATATCACGTCTACGCCAGAGACGGTGTAAACTAGCATCTCCAAAACTAGCCCTCTGTATCCGTACTGAGACTGCATCAGAGAGATCAACCCGTTGGCGTTGGCTGATGCAACTCCCCAAAAAAGTGAAGCGATCAACGTGCTCTACCACTTCACTTCCTATTTCTAAACTAGGAGTCAGTGTAGTTCAGCCAGTCCTGTAATATCTTGCATTTGGCGGGAGCGAATCACATGCCAAACATTCGAAGATTGCTCGCTGCTCAAGGTGTTCAGAAGACTCTGCTCTATTTTGTCAGCGTCCTCGCCTAGAAGGACTATATCGTCGTTGGCATATTCTAAGTCAACGAGATTATTCCCTGATAGGAAGTCAATCCCTGAGTCACTGAAGTGATTTAGGCGTGAGTCCTAACAAACTACTTCTTGTTAGTAGTGATCATTGTTAATTACAGTTAATCCTTAATTGTTTCGTGCTTATCAGTAAATGACTAGTATTAGTAGTAAATGAGATCAAATTACATATTAGTCAGCTAGTTAGTCATTCGAGTCACGTGAATAACAATGATAATGAGAAGTAAAATATGTTGTAATAAACAAAGAGACGTGAAATCAAAGCGATATATAACACGCATAAAACAATATGTGTCATAAATGCAAACTCTACAAAGTGATACAAAGCAATGTATTTATTTCTAAGTTGATCTCAAGTACGTTCAAAAATCGATTATAGAATTATACAGCTGAGCAAGCGCGCTTAATCCACACAATACGTGAATTCATAACATGAAATTTTTGACTATGGATCACTTAATCAGTGCACTGTTTACATAAGATAGATAGATGTTACAAAAAGGTCTTAACAGAACAAGGTAAGATGATTATTATAATTGTGCTCACACATATAATGGACCCGTTGAATGCTTGACATGTGATTCGCTCCCTTTGTAAAATGTAAGACGAGGAGGTAACGGTTAACATGGTGCTACCATAATAGCTTGCACCTTTACAACGTCCGGGATTATTATTATCATTATTATTATTTCCTTTGGTTCCTAGAGGAACATAGGGCTTCAGCCACGCGTCTCCATTGCATTTGGTTTTCTGCCAACGTTTTCACCTGGCTCCAAGTCTGTCCACATGCTTTCATCTCCTCTTCACATGACCTTTTCCAAGTCACCCTCGCACTGACGACCAACTCGTCACTTCCCTTTCGGGTTCTACTCAAACGATGCCTTGCCTAGTGATGTCACTTGATGGCTTGTTTTCTCAGAGTATGGCCAATCCACATCCATCATTTCCTGCTTATTTGTTGCACAATCGGTTCCTGGTTGGTTCGCTCATTCCCAGAGATCGCTGTTGCTGATTTTTTCTGGCTGAGGTGCTCTTTATGACACACAGTGAAAATCTATGATCCGTATAGTGAATAGCACTGACTTCACAGTGGAGTTGAAAATTCGGATCTTATTTTCATTTTCATACTGAGTGCTGTTGACCTCCACACAGATTTGAGAGTAATGAAAGCTTGTTTTGCTTTCCCGATCCTCGCTGCTTTGATATCCTCAGCAGTTCCGTCGGCCTGTAGTTGAAACGATGCTTCCCAGGTAGGCGGGTAGGTAAAGGAGGTTGTTTCTTTTAGGTTCCTCCCATTTATGCTGGGTGATTGTTGTCTGTTTTTTTGCTGGAATAAAGTAGTCAAATGACCATGCCTATCTATCTATCTATGAAACTGTATGGTCAGACGATTACTATACACTAACATGAAGTTCTGCCTGGATCATATAAACGAATTCGTCAATTAGCCAGGTTTTTCTTCTAATAAAAAATTAACAATCTCCTTTATCACGGAATATACACATTGGGTCATAGGAGTTATTAATAAGACAATTGCAGTGAAGAAAATTTTCTTTTCGACGAAGTCATCATCTAGGCTGTACATTCGGTGTATTTATATCAAATGGATGGGAAAGTTCCAGAATAATATCCGGTTAAGGGTCAAATTAATAAAAATTACAATTAGGAATTAAAATGTCACAATAAACGTGGAGGGACGGATAAAACTCAAACAAAGTAGCATCATAATGACTAAGAGGATTGACATTGTGTCATTGAGTGTTAGCAATGTAGAAATAACAAAATAAATAGACAGGATGTTTGGATAAAAAAGTAATGTGATGAATAATTGTTTATGCAATCAGGGATTAAATATGTAGAAATAGTAAAATGACAAAATAAACACGAAGTTCGGGTATGAAAATATGATAGTGTAAACAGAGATTAAGAAAAACTTAAAAGAATAACATGAATAAACAGGAAGTTTAGATAAGAAAGGCGATGGGATGGTCATTATTAAAAATTACCTGTTTAAGATGGCCATGGCAGGGACAGGGGTTGAACGTATTTCTTTCGGATACAAAGTGTGGTTTTGAGCTTTTGGATAGCTAGAGCCTCGGCCATGCCCAGATATCTTGATTTCACTCCTTTTGACAGGTTTGATCGAATCTTGTTTATTATTTTGAAGGATTTTTCGAATGGCACCGAATGTCCTGAATCGACCATATGTTCTGTCACTGAACTATATACACGTTTTTGGTCTCCTTTTGCTAACCAGGCTGGACATTATTGAAGATTTGAAGTAGGTTTTTTAAATCACAATTCTCATCACAAATAATGAAAGTATCATCGATGTATCTCTTGTAGAGATGGAGGTCATTGATAGTTGGTGATAAGGCGTTGTTCTCTAAGGTAGCCATAAAAAAGTTGGCTAGGAAGGGTCCTAAGGGAGAACCCATTGCTACTCCATCTACTTGCCTGTACATTTCCTTGTTGAAACTAAAGTGTAGGTTGAAGGTGCATCGAAGTAAGAGTTCTTTCAGGTAGTGGATCGGTATACCGACATCGAAGCTATTGGATTGAATGTGGTCACAAAAGAAGCACAATGTTAATCTTCTTAGTTATTATGATGCTACTTTGTTTGAGTTTTATCCGTTCCTCCCGTGTTTTTAATTCCTCATTGTAATTTTTATTAATTTGACCCTTAACCGGATATTATTCTGGAACTTTCCCATCCATTTGTTATAAATACACGAATGTACAGCCTAGATGATGACTTCGCCGAAAAGAAACTTTTCTTCGCTGCAATTGTCTTCTTAATAACTCTCCTTTATATCAGTGTTTTCAGTAGTTTATACAAGTTATATATATCTAACTCTATAAGGTATTAATAAATAATAATATCAGATATTGGTGGAATGAATACAACTACTACTGCAAATGCAATCTAAACACATAATGTTGTCAATACTACTGTGTATGTTGATTTTTTGTTTGCTGTACAAGAATTAGATCACCTCATTTGATTTCTACTTCTTGTGTGTGTGTGTGTGTGTGTGGGTGGGTGGGTGGAGGTAGGGTGGGTAGGTGTGCGTGTGTGTTGATATCATTTGGTTTATGTTTTATGTTTTCCTTTCTCCTGTAGTTGTTGTTGTTGCTTATAAAGCAACATAGAAGTATAGAAGAAGTAGAGACGTGAAACTCTAACAGGTTATTTGTTTATTTATCTATCACACACACACACACACACACACATGTATCACAAATAAGCTACACAGATTTGACCAACAACACTGTGTAGAAAAATTGAGAAATTGTAATAATAACAGCAACAACAACAACGACAATTACAACGACAACGCATAGCCTATACACGCAAATACAAGCAAAGCAAAGGTTATGCAGGCATAGGATGAATCAGCCACCACTTACACAACTCTCTCTCTCTCTGTCTCACACACACACACCACGCACATGTTAGCGCATGTGTACACAAACACACTATAAGGTGAACTTTGACTACAAACAAATCAACCAACTAACTAACTTATTATAATTATTATTATTATTACAATCAGAGTTAAACTAAACAATTAGAAAACTGTAACCTAAAATACATTACGAATAGACACACTTATATTTATCACACATTTGTGGAAAACATGTGATATACAACGAGCTACAAATCGAACGATCGATATAAAAAAATACGACGATAGATACATTACATAATGTGATTGTGAGTCAGTCGGTAGTTCACGGGGTAGAATGCCAGTTGGCCGACCAACTACTCCGAGGTTTTATTCTGCGCTCTATCTCCCGTGTGAAGTGGTATAATAAGGTGAGCAATATTGAGGTTAGGCATCGGTCGAGTGCTAGGTAAGGAAAGGAAATCAATCGACGAAGCTGTGAAATTACATCGACTGAGAAAGATGGTTAGGACATGTGTTACACATGCCTAGCCTAACCATCATCACGTTCCTCGACAACCAATGTTAGCTGACATAGGGTCAGGCTGGAAAAGAGCTAGCGGCGGTCAAACAAAAACATGGATTCATCAGTCAATGAAATCCACAACAGTTAGTTTTAGCCAGCTACGCAGGAAGGTGTAGACTTCCGGTGATGTCTGGTGCAGATGCATCCACTCCTTGTGACTTATGATTTCTAATGAAACTGTATTGTTTTTGTTATTACTATTCCTTTGTCTCACTCCTCTTTTTACTGTCTCTATTATGCATTTGTTCTTTCTTCTCTTGCTTTGTGTGGTACAAGGAGGGAGTGTGGCGACTTGAAATGGTGCACATATGTGCAAAGTTCCAAGTCAAAAACAGCCAGACAGACAGGTTCTATTCTTAGCCACAATGATACATTCTTAAATCTTGCAGTAAGCTAGGGGGATAACCGGAATAGGGGGAAGCAGTATATGTGGTCTGGGGTACGCTTTCCGGCCAACGACGCACATCTAAACCTAGTGGTCAAGCTGGAAGAAGCAGGTTGAATATGAAGCTAGTAGCCACACCCTGGCAAAACAATACAAGGCTAGTGGTCCTGAAAAAACTTTAGAACTTTCGAGTCTGAAGCACAATATGTCACTTAGAACGCAATAGAGTCATTTCACTGGTTGAGTGAACAATAACTGGATTGCTTCTCCCGAAAAATGGATTGATGCACAGGGGGGAGTGGATTTCCTCATTCACAAGAAAAAACTACCCCCCATCACAACAAAATAAGAAGTGATAAGATAAAAATAGGACATTAAAGAACCCAATGCAATGGAAGAATTGTCGCTGTTCTACTCAGAGGTAAACTGGTGAATTATGATGATGAAAGATGATCGAAGAATAAGGATAAGTGTAATCGCAGCTGCAGCTTAATGGGAATTTAGCAAAAGGAGTATTTGTAGAGTTAATACTAATTTGATGATATTAGGTGGTTGGGGGCAATCGGCCGCATGAAGCCATGGACCTAGGTTTCGTCCTAGTTGGCACTCGTCAGCAAGGCGTATCTGCAACTCTGAAGGAACTAATGTCCCTTCTGAGATTCGAATCCACGTCACCACTGAGTTATTTGTGCTCGCAATTGACTTCCTGTAGGAATGTAGTGGATACTTTGACGGGACACTAGTCAGTGACTAGTGTAATGTGTCTATTCCTTTCTTTGGTGCAGACTGAATTCTATCAATCAGGTTTGTACATCATGATGGTGAGCTACCTATAACGGTGGTGGCCACACTTCAAACCTGACTGATAGAATTCAGTCTGCAGCAAAGAAAGGACTAGACACATCACACGAGTTACTAGTGTCCAATCAAAGTTACCACTGATATCAGCCACTATTATTTTTAATCATATTTCGTGATATACGTACTTGTATGAATATTCATGGGGACAATCAAAAGCATACGTCTTTGGAAAGATGAAACGACCATATGTTAAAACAATACCGATCCTGGGTGGTGGGGGGGGGGAACCAACGTATCACAGTAAGATTCAAAAAGGCACAAGTAGAGTGATTTCGGTGAAACTAGGTAACTAAAACTATAACTATGAGTAAAGTATGTGTATGAAAGAACCGAATATTTAGTGAAATTCAGTTTAGGTTAGGTCTACGCTGTAGATAGGTTGGATAACGATTAAGGAAAGATTCACCCTTGAGAGTTAAGTTAGGGACCTATATTTGCTTTGTTTCTTTTTTTTAATGCATTTGCTCTCTTTAAGGTCATTGATGAAGGTGTGGAAAGAGGGCAAAGTACCCGAGGATTGGAAGAACAGTTACTTATTCAAACTTCCAAAGAAAGGAGACTTAAGTCAATGTAAAAACTGGCGTGGAATTATGCTTCTGTCCATTCCAAGCAAGATACTAAGTCGCATCATCCTGGAGAGAATCAAACAAGCCCTAGATGAAAAACTTCGTCCGGAACAGGCTGGATTCAGGAGAAACAAATCATGTATTGATCAAATCGCCACTCTACGGATCATCATTGAACAAAGCTTGGAATGGCAGTCACCTCTCTATCTCAACTTCATCAACTTTGAAAAGGCCTTCGACAGCGTCGATCGAGAGGTCATTTGGAAACTACTTCGCTACTACGGGGTCCCATCGACAATTATACACCTCATCCAACAGTTATACGACAATGCTGCATGCCAAGTAATCCACAACGGGAAACTTACGGAAGCCTTCGAAGTGAGGACGGGAGTGAGGCAAGGCTGTCTACTATCACCAATGATCTTCCTGATTGCAATTGATTGGATAATGCGACAGACAACGGCAACCAACGAGGGAACAGGCATAAAATGGACTGACACAAAAGACTTGGAGGATCTGGATTTCGCCGATGATATATGTCTGATTTCCCATAAACTGGAAGATATGCAAGTGAAAAGTAACAAGTTGGCAGAAGAAGCATCAAAGATAGGACTTCACGTGAACATAGATAAACAGAGATAATGAAGATTCCTAGCCAACATCAACAGAACAACACCAACAGACCACAATAAGCATAAATGGGAAGAACCTGAAAGAAACAACCTCCTTCACCTACCTGGGAAGCATCGTCTCAACTACAGGCGGAACTGACGAGGACATCAAAGCCAGAATCGGAAAAGCAAGACAAGCTTTCATTACTCTCAAGTCTGTGTGGAGGTCAACAGCACTCAGCATCAAAAATAAGATCCGGATTTTCAACTCCAATGTGAAGTCAGTGCTACTATACGGATCAGAGACTTGGCGAGTCATAAAGAGCATCTCAAACAAACTTCAAACCTTCATTAACAGTTGTCTTCGCTCAATACTCAAGATCAGATGGCTGGCCAGAAAAGATCAGCAACAGGGATCTGTGGGAGCGAACCAATCAGGAACCGATTGTGAAACAAATAGGCAGAAAGAAATGGAGATGGATTGGCCATACACTGAGGAAACCATCAAGTGACATCACTAGACAAGCCATCACTCGAGTGGAACCCGAAAGGGAGGCGGCGAGTTGGTCGTCAGTGCAATTGTGACTTGGAGGAGATCATACGAGGAGGAGATGAAAGCATGTGGACAGACCTGGAGCAGGGTGAAAAAGTTGTCAGAAAACCGAAGGCAATGGAGGTGCGCAGCTGAAGCCCTATGTTCCTCTAGGAACTAAAGGATACAATAATAATAATAAGGTCATTGATATTTTCATCTCCCACTTACCCACTACCACCTTGGTTGACTGTTCTTTAACTTCGATTACTCTTTTTTGACCCAATGAACATTCTAACATTTCTAACAGAAACCGAAAGCGAAATATAGGAAAATAAGGAAGGATTATAGTTAGCCCAGTATTAGGCTCCTACTAAACAAAAACACTTATTTATATTCAGGGCTAATGATACTACCAAGTTATCCAGGCTGAAGAAGAAGAAGAAGTGAAGCGGAATATGAAACGGCAGCCCATCGACGACTGAAAGTTGAGTGTCATAAGCCTATGGAAGCACAACCACAGAAAACAACAACAGCAACAAATTGCCCCTCATCGCTGTGGGGTGAAGGAGGGGGGGGGACAAAAACACAAGTCTACGAAACAAGGTTCTGTGATCATAACGTACTTTAGCAAATAGAACCTGTCACGTTGCAAAGATGTTTTCTTCAATCAAACTGTAATTAGATTGTTCTACAATTGCAGGTTTGGAAAATATATTTCCTCATCACATACAACGATTAAATAAACAATTTTAAATTATCAGGTTATCAGGAATACCGCCAGTAAAAACAAAAAAGAACGTGGTATAACAAGGCACCATAATAACAAATCTCTTCGTCTTACGCATAACACAAAGGCGAAATAGAGAACAATAAGGAGAAAAAACGAAACTAGGGAAAATTTTCAGTCATGGGTATTAGAAATTTTTAAAACATTTAATTTGAGCGCTGCAGCGCTTACACAAATTTTGTTAAGACATAAAAACAAAAGATTTCCTATGAACCGGAAGTCATAAACTTCGTATATGGTTAGGACTGATGCATAGTACAAGGTGGTCAGTCACCCACGCCTTAAGATTGGTGAGAGGCGATACATTACTGACTGACTGACTGGTTTCAACATAGAACTCCACACAGATGTGCACCTGTTCCAGTTGCCACACTCCCTTCATACAGCACACACAAAGCAAGAGAAGAAAGTAAAAGGATCTTCACAAGACAGATGATAAACCGAAGTGTGAGTGAAAGACAATGAGGAGTTAGTAATATGGAAGAAGAATAACAGAGTCCTATTGGCTATTATAAATCAAAAGGAGTGAATGCATCTGCATCAGCCATTGACAACGACGATTTTCAGTCATATCACTGATAACAGTCTTCTGCCTCAATTGGTTCTTACCAGGCAGCCAGTCTACACCTTGCTACGTGGCTGGCTAGCTGGCCTAAACTAAATATAATGGATTTGATTGACTGATAAAGCCATGTTTTGGTTTGAACACCACCACAACTAGGTCTTTCCCAACAACCTGATTGATCCTATGTCGGGAGCTAAGATTGCCCGCTGTCGAGGAAGGCGATCGATGGCTAAGCTAGACAAGGCAAGGCATACGTAACACATGTCCTCACAAACCCTCTCAATCGATATAACTTCACAACTTCGTCGACTGACTGTCCCTCCCACCTATGTAGCACTCGACCGATGCCTCACTTCAATATTACTCACCTTATTGTCCATACTATTTAAGACGAGAAAGGGTTAACCTTTTCCTGTGAAAGTCTACTGACTGACAGAAAGAAATCAACCGCAAGTTAGACAGTATTCCTCCTGTCGACTGATACTAAGGTAAAGTATTCACATAGTTAATCAAGCTACCTCCTTTTTTATTATTCAGGTATATGAAGTGAATTGCACGTTCATTGGAAAAATTTTCATCACACTAATTGCACACATGACAACACCACAAGAGAAGAATATTTGTATAAACACAAACAAAAATATCACACATTCATTGAACATGAAATGAAACCTCACGTGGAAAGAGGAGATTCGAAGGATAGGAAATGATTTTTATACATGCAAAACTGTCTTACACAATAACAGTTAGAAAAACTGATTATCAGATAATATGTCTCTACAATCTACATAAATGACACAATCTTTATATTATATAATTTTAACAAGTTCATCCAATGAGAACATATTGTTATTATTATTTATTCTTCAAGTATTGGTTTGTAGGGATTTTGTTTTGATTGGTTGGAGGATTTCATCATGAGCTGACATCAGTTTAGAGAACCAACGGAAAACCAACTGGGAGCAATATTGAGGTTAAGCGTTGAGTGCTAGGTAGGTAGGTGTGAGGGGGAAACGACGAGGCTGTGAAGCTACATCGACTGACAGATATCGTAAGGACAAGTATTACACATGCCTAGGCCTAGCTATCGCCTTCCTCAACAACCGGCAATGTTAGCTGATATAGGGTCAGGTTGGAAAACAGCCACTGGTGGTCAAACCAAAACATGGATTCACCAGTCAGTGAAATCCATAACAGTTAGCTTCAGCCAAGTAGGAAGGTGTAGACTTCTGGACTGGTTGGGGTCATCGGGATGGTAAAAACCAATGAAGGCTGGAGACAACTCATCGTTCTCAATGGCTGGCACAGATGCATCCACTCTTTGTAACTTATAATATACAATAAAAATATATGGTTCGTGGATATTACTATTCTTTACGCTTGATATCTCTGTTTACTGTCTCTATTTTGACTTCCTTTTTACTTCCTTCTTCTGATTTGTGTGCTACAAGGAGGGAGTGTGGTGACTTGAACTGCTGCACATTGGTGCAAAGTTTCATGTTGAAACCAGTCAGTCAGTGAGTCACCAAATTCCTCAATCCATAAACACAATGTGAGCTGATATAGGATCAGATTGCAAGGAGAGTCAATGGTGGGTCAAACTAAAACATGGAATCAGCCTATAAAATCTTTAACTGTTGTTTTTGCTAACCACATATACAAGGAGAGAGAGAGAGAGAGGTGTAGAGACTGCTGGGTTGAGATCCTTGGGGTGGGTGTGTATGTGCTAAGAACCAATGGATTGAGACTATTGGTGATGTGGCTTCAAGTCGCTGCATGTCAACGGGGACTGAGGCATTCACCCCTTGTAATCACCTAGATCTATTGAAACCCCTCGTATTTCCTTCCTCTGCGACACACATTTCTGCTCATTACAGTCCTTTTGAATTTCTTTCTTCTTATCTCCATCTTTAAGGTGGCATGTGGTGGAGTGTTGGACCAGTGCACTTTTGTGCAAAGTTCTATGTTGAAACTTAATCAGAATGGACTGGTCCTGCGATCAGATATATATATGCCTAATAAATCGCTGCAAATGAATAGTTAGATAACTCAGAATTAAAGCCTCTACCATGACAGACAATGAAATTTAAGTTCATCTGAAAGCAGATGTGATGTTATGTCTGACTGGCTCTATACATCCGTTTTTCCCCTTATGACATTCTTTACAACTATAAAAAATACTTACACATTCTACTGAAAACGCATCTTTTTAGTTGCTTGAATTCCAAGTGAAAACAGCACACTTTAAAGCTTCAGTGGCGGTGGTATTT
This sequence comes from Trichobilharzia regenti, assembly GCA_944472135.2. Classification (NCBI taxonomy): domain Eukaryota; kingdom Metazoa; phylum Platyhelminthes; class Trematoda; order Strigeidida; family Schistosomatidae; genus Trichobilharzia; species Trichobilharzia regenti. The sequence continues at coordinate 46,925,902 of OX235268.1, forward strand.
TTAAGAGACGGAAGTCGCTAGTCTCACACAATCAGTAATCCCTCATTTCCCGGCTTACTACTACTAGCTAGGTAATGTCAAAAGAAATGAGTCGACAGGGAAGGGAACTGAACCCCAAAAACTCCCGCATGGTTGGAAAACATTCTCTACCATTTGATCCAACGAATTCAGTGATACGCGGCATAATTTGAAATAGAGTACTTGTAAAATCAGGAAAGATTCTCCTGCTAGTTATATAGAGGAAAAGCAACTAGGAAACTAAAATCAATCGAACATACGCTGATGACGATAAACACTCAAGTGATATCACACACCAGGTCATTGCTCAAGTGGAACCCGAACAAAAAGCGAAGAGTTAGTTCGGCTACCGAGGATGACGTAATAAGAAGTGAAAGTTTGTAGACAGTAGTGGAGCGAGCTAAAACAGACGACAGAGTGAATAGATTGTGAAAGTGGAGAAGGGGGCGGGAAATTGTCACTGAAGCCCTATGCCCGTCCAACTCGGAGCCCAGGTTACGAATTATGCATATATCAATAACAAAGGCAACTACTTTCTAAAAAATATATATATTACTACTTACTGATTCCGATCGATGACATCGTAGACCTGCGCAAAAAGCACGGAATTGTAGTCGTTTTGCTGTTGGATTCACAGATGCATGATCACGATTTGACTCGGATGAACTGTAAATGGTGGGAAGAAAAAAGAAAAGTATTAACTCGACGACTAATTAGATATTGAAATTCAAAAAACAAGAAAAAACGATCCATAGACATAAATAAAAATGAACGAAATATTCCCATAGTGAGTCACATAAGAAAAAGGCCGTAAACCGAGATGAAAAAGGCGACATCGAAGCAGAAATTCTTAGAAACCGTTTTTCTAAATGTCTGAAGAAGACGCATTACACATTCTCCAGCAGACAAATAATCCAGCCTAACGTTAAGGATAAGATACCACTTTTGGCCATCTCAGTGGTAAGCATTCATCACTTTACTTGTTCGTATGGAGCAAAGTATATCTACCTCAAGTCCGTAAACGTATTCTGGAACACGGTCCAGCCTAGTTATTTAGACAGAGGAGAAAAGAGGAATGCCAGCAGCTCCATCCCGGAACACCTTGTCAACTCTGGACACCGAGCACCCCGACTCCGCATGAATGCTTCACAGTGCTACACAGAGTTCCTCAATACTGTAGAAAAGGACTTCGAATACACCATCTGTACATAGCTGAATGATTGGTTATTCGGGATCTGAAACCGGACCTCTGCATTCCAAAGTACATACACTCGCCCTACCGTGGCCAGAGTAATGTTCTTACTATACTCTGCTTCATTTTACTACGCAGGTTTACCACTATTATTATTATTATTCTCGTCATCCGTATTTTATTATAACTCTATTACTGTTTATTAATAGAACTGCGTTTTCATACAGATTTTATATTAAAAACACTTTATCGTCTTTCCACTAGTTCTTGTCCACTCTACACGAGCTTACTGATTAATCATTATCTCATACTTATTACGTCATGTCAACTTCTGTCTCTTTTCTAACTTACAATTAATCATCCCTTCCATGTTACATCTTACATTATGTAATACATTTTTCGAGGACAAATTTCACTAGTAGCATCTGATTGGTCTAATGAATTCTTTGTTAAATATAATTACGATAATTGTACATCTTACGAAAATGAATCATCGAAAAGAAAATTTTCTTTGCCTATTTACATAAGTTAAAAATTCAGCTAAAGAGAATTACGCACTTCGTTGAAGTACAAAACGCTTTATGCAAGTAACAAATTAGTACACACCATACCGCGTGCGATGTCATCCGACGATCTCCTCAATAGCATGTGCCGCCGAGTCCATCTCCATTTTTTCCTACATATTTGCTGAACAACAGATTCTTGGTATATTATTTTCCAAGGGTTTCTTGTCGCTAGTTCTTTCTACGAGTTGATCATGGATTGATATCAGTATGAAAACCGGTCAGGAGTACTGGATAGCCAGCTGTTTCATCCTAGTTTGGGAATCATCAGCAGTACGCACCCACCACAACCACTTCGAACCCAGGACCTTCCGGTTACAAGGCAAGCTGGCTCGTATACCATTCAGCCACTGGGACCCGAACTATAGAAAATTAATCTGATACTCGCTAGTGACTTACTACAGGATGGAGTTTCCTGCAGTGAGTTCTAGTGAGAAGTTGTGACCAGATGTCACGTGTGAGGATGGATGTCCCACCACGTACGACAATGGTTAGGGGTCGCGCTAAATCAAGAATTGATAGAAGTTAGAATTCAGGAACTGGCCATTGAATCAGGTCCCAGTGGCTGAATGGTATACGAGCCAGCTTGCCTTGTAACCAGAATGTCCTGGGTTCGAACCCTGATGGTGAATGCGTACTGGCGATGATTCCCATACTAGGATGAAACAGCAGCTGTCCAGTAATTCCTGTGGCTGATTTTCAATGGTTCTCTAACTCATATCAATCCGTGATCAATTCGTAAAAACAAAACTAACCCTTACAAACCAAACTATATAGAAAGCTAATTCTTTCGATAACTCACAGGCATATATAACTAATACTCAAATAAAACTACTCCAATTTAATTTATTCTTGATCACATTTGTGTTTCTCATTGTGGATCGTTGTTTTTTGGTTTTTTTTTTCATTTTCATGTAATACTACTGAACGTGTCATTTTCTATGAAGACAGGTTGTGATGTGATGAGTAACTTCGATCAATAAGCAACTATCAGGACATGACTAATAATAAAATTGTATTTCATCTGTCATTAAACTCCTCAACATACAATAAACACACACACACACATGCACATGAATCACTTCACATCAAACAATAAGGTCAATCTCAGTCAATTAAAGAAAAGAATTCACTGACATCACTTGTGCTGTATTCATAAAACGGCAGTATTAATCGATTTATATATGCGCATACAATTAATTTACTGCAAAGTAATGTAATGAAAACAGCAACACTATTGTTTGACATGTAATATGATACGTTGGAGCGGGATGATGTTGTGTATTCTCAACATGTGCAAAACAACACGTGGTCGCAAATCCATCAGTTTCTGTCTTGCAGTTGTTGTTTTTTTGTGATAAAAACTGACACTGCGGTTGTAATAATTGATTTATTATTTTGTTATTATTACTGTTCCCTTGGTTTCCGAGTTGAACATAAGCCTTCAACAAAACATCTCCACCTAGCTTCTGTTTTCTGCTATTCTCTGCAACTAAGCCCATGATTGTCTACAATCTCTCATCTCCTGACATGATCTTCTCTCCATGTGGCCGTTGGACGACCCACTTGTCGTTTCCCATTCGAGTGGGTTCCACTCAAACGATGACCTGGCTGGAGTGCGATGTAATCTGACAACCTCCTCAGTGCGTGCCAATCCATCTACATTTTCTCCCAACTATTTCTTGAACGATAGGTTCTTGGTTAGTTTGTTCCCAAAGTCTCTTTTTGCTAACGATTTCTCACTAGCCATTTGATCTTCAATATGGCACCATAGAATGGGGCAGTTGTTGATAAAAGTCTGCAGTAGCCTGTTGGAAACCATCTTGGTAATACTGTCTGTCTGTCTGTCTGTTTTCGACACAGAACTTTGCACAAATGTGCGGAAGTTCAAGTCGCCACATTCCGTGTAGCACGCGAAGCAAGAGAAGAAAGTACAAGAAAAGCATAATAGAAACAGCGAGCAGAGGTGTGAGACAAAGGAGTAATAAAGAAATACAAAACAATTTCATTGAAGATCATAAGTCACAGGGAGTGGATGCATCTGCGCCACTGAGAACGGTTTTGAGCCATGTCACCAATTGTTTCCAACCATAGATTTTTACCGTCCCGAGGACCCCAGCCTGGAAGTCTACACCTTCCTACGTGGCTAAGACCAACTGTTGTGGATTTCATTGACTGATGCCAAGTTTTTGTTTGACCGCCGCTAGCTTTTTTCCAGCCTGACCCTATATCCGCTAACATAGCTCGTCGAGGGAGGCGATGACTTGGCATACGTAACACATGTCCTAACCATCTCAGTCGATGTAGCTTCACGACTTCGTCGATTGATTTCCCCTGTTTACCTAGAACTCTACGCCTAACCTCCATGTTGCTCACCTTATTATGCCACTTTACACGGGAAATAGAACGCAGGCACCTATGATCAAAGGCAGCTAGTCTTTTCATGTCTTCCACTCTCAGTGGCCAGGTCTCACAGCCATAAAGGAGGACGGAGCGGACTGATGAGCAGTACACCCGCCCTTTGGTCGATAGTCGAACATCTCGTCTACGCCAGAGTCGGCGTAAACTAACAAATGCGAAACGAGCCCCTTGTATTCGTGCTGAGATTTCGTCAGAGATCAGCCGTTGGTAATACTCCAAGTTTCTGATCCATATAGAAGCACTGACTGACTTCACATTGGTGTTGAACGGAATCCGAATCTTGTTCTTTTGCTGGCTGAGTGAAGAAGATTTCCGGAGTGATTTCAGAGTGATGGAGGTCTGGTGTGTCTTCCTTATTCTAGCCTGCATTGACAACTTCATCCGTTCCCCGCTTATGGTCAAAACGATGCTTTTAAAGTGCTAATTTGTAGGGGACTTGATTGATTCCTCTCTCCTGAGTGAGGTGAATAATGTGGGTGAGTAATGCTCAACCGTTCACAAGTAGGACAAAACAGCTGTACAGTATACTCTCCCAGATGGTTCTCCAACTGATGTTAAAATCTTTGATCAAACTTGGAATAACCATTTGTTTTGAACCAGTAGAAACAGCCTGCCAGCTGTAGAAGAAGCTATCAAGTAGGTACTCTTTCCTCTTCATAATATGAGGAGATGATAACGTTTCAGTTCAAGTACGGATTCTCCCCTTCTCATTTAAAAGGTGAGTCAGCATGAAAAACTCTGCACAAAAGAAGTGAGTTAATTCAGGATGCAAACACTTCGTAGAATTAATTTAAAAAGTATCCACTACAGTCCTACATTGAGGTGGATCGTGAGCCCCAATAGCTTAGTAGTGGTGGTGACTGCAGGACTACACTAAGTGGTGTGACACGAGTTCGAATCTCAGAAGAGACATGAGTTCCACTTAAAGTTTGCGGATACACCATCGCTGGCTGATGAGTGCCAACAAGCACGAAATCTAAGTCCGATAGGGCTTCTCCCCTTCCCATTGTCACCAAACATTCATAAACATTTCTTTCAGAGTGCACTGTGATGACGAGCTACCTAACATGGCGTCGCCCCACACTGCAAAAATACCTCAGAATTCAGTCTGAACGAAACAAGGGACATTTGCTACATCCTACCTAGTGAGTAAATATTCAAAATTACTAAAAAACAATCGTGAAAATAAAAAACACAAAACACTCAACGCTCACCTGTAATTATTTGTTTTCGTCGCCAAACCATCTTTAGCATTGTTTGCACCACTACCGCCAAGAACAACAGGTGATGAATAAAAAGGCAGGTGTTGTGTTGTAGAGAATTCACTGCCTCCAGGTACACTTTTCTCCATAGTATATGATGATGAACCTGTCATTGGATGACTAGCAGCACCAGGATAACGACGCATATTGTTAATGGCAGTTGTAGGCGTAGCAGACAGTGCTGCTTCTGCAGCTTTTGCTGCAGCCGCCTGTTTACTGGCTAATCGTTGGCTTTCTAATTCAAGTAAATGATATACCTCGCCTGCACGTGTCCACAACTCTGATACAGATTCATTCTGATCTTGTTCAAATGATGATGACCATAGGCGGGAAGTTATTAGGCTTGGTTTACCAGTGGTAGCAGTAGCAACAGCGGCGCCATGTGTTACAGCACTGTGCATAGATTTACCATGAAAATCGGAATCTTCTTTAGCTGAAAATGGTAAACAAGATGAGTAAATCAATAGAAAGGAAGACGATTGGCAGGTGGGGTAAAAAAAACACTTCTTTTTAAAACCAGTTAAATGATTCTCAAACAACACTCCCACGATATGTCTGTACATATTGAAAACAAATAAGTAGAATGTAAGGGCCATCAAAATACACTTTTATTTATGAACAGTACTCTACCTTAAAAAAATATATATATATCACAATCAATTAAGGATTGGCTAGTTACCAGGGGGTATGGTCTTGTTGACTTAGAATATTCATATGAATATAGTCTCCCTATAGACCTTTAACAACCACTGTCTTCGCTGGATCTATACTGAAGATCAGATGGCCGGGCCGGAAAGAATCACCAACAAGGAACTATGGGGACAGACAAACAAACAAAACAAGAACCAATCACCAACCAACAAATATGCGGGAGAAAGTGGAGATGAATTGGACACACTCGCTGAGGAGGCTGCTCGCTGGGTGACATCGCGCGTCAGGCCCTCGAGTGGGACGTCCAAGGGTGACATGGAGGAGATCGTGTGAAGAGGAGCCGAAAGAGTATGGACTAACATGGATGCAGGTGAAAAGTACAGGAGAAGACAGAAGCAAGTGTAGACGTGCAGTTGAAGCCCTATGTTCCACTAGGAACCCAAGAGAACAATAATACTAACAAATAATAGTCTCCCTAGGTGAAGATGCGGATAGAATACAGAGTTTTCTGAACATCTTGAGCAGCGAGCAATCTTCGAATATTCGGCATCCAGTTCCCTCCTCTCAAATGTCAGATAGTGCTACAGGACTGGACTAGGTTGGATTACACCGACTCCTACTCTAAAGACAGGGAGTGAATCAGTGGAGAGTGTTGACGAATTCACGTATTTCATAAGCTGTATCAGCCGCAACGGAACGATCGCTGAGAAAATCTCATCACGGATACAGAAGGCTGATGTTCGATTTGCCAGCTTACGTCATTTCTGGAGCAGACGTAATATCCTACAGGCTATTGATGAAGGGACATGCGCAACAACTGACTCTGTCTTCCTTTATGTCTGTGAAATATAGCCATTAAAAGTGGAAGATGTGAAAAGGCTGTCTTTTTCCAAAGATGTCTGCGTTCTAGGTCCCGTGTTAAGTAGTATAATATAATACGACGAGAGTTATATTGAGGTTAAACATCGATTGTTCGGTAAGAAGGAAAAGTCGACTAATGAGTTTGTGAAGTTATATCGATTGGGATGGCTAGGACATGTGTTGTACAGTCTAACCATCGCCTTCTTCGATGGGTATTGTAAGCTAAGATACGATGAGGTTAGAAAAGTGTTTAGAGTGGCTACATCAAAATATGACTTCAATCCACGAAGCCTTTGAATGTCAGCTTGAGACATTTAGTGAGGTGTGTAAAAAGTCTAGCTGAGGTTCCTCGCGAAGATACAAATCAATAGCTGGTTACTGTTAGTGTAATATAGCTCGAAATCGTTGTCAGTGTTGCTCACTCTTTATTCAACTCCTAGATCTACTGAATCCTCATTCTCTAGTAGCTTTCTGTTTATCACAGTTCTATTGAATTCCTCTTTTTTATTCACGTTTTTCTGCCATACAGATTGCAGCAAATTGAACTGGTGTACTTATGTGAGCAGTTCTATGGTGACACTCAGTCAGTCAGTCAGTTGTCCCTAAAATCGCCGTTCATTTGTACTTCTTAAGTAAAACAAGAAGACAGGACCAAAGTATCAAGTAACAGCAATTCAAATGAATGAATGATCGAGAATAGCCATCCCGAAAAAATTTATCAAGAAACACATGACAAAGAAAATGGCGGAGAAGGCCTGCTCACTATCCATAAACAAGAAGCCTCTTTATATACGACTACAATTCAAGGGCGATATACCAAGTGAGATAATTACAAAGAAATTAAGAAAATCAGTTCAAAGAACTTTTAATGCTGGCGAACTATACGTCTTATTCTCTCTCTACACGACCGATGGTGCTACCTCGACTGAAAGATGAATGAAGTACCTAGACTAGCTAGCCACTTCAAATTGTATATACTAATTCAACTGCGCTCGGTATGGAGCGAGCTATATCGGCCGTTGTTGCTCTAGGAACTTGATTTTTCGTGCTCGCTCAAGAACATCTCCCACTATGGTTAAGTAAAGGTGTAGTTAAAACCATTAACAGTGCAATATTGAACCATCTGGTGCAAACCGGTCGGCCACAAAGCCAGCCAGCATTGAAGAATCCTTCTATATCATCTACCGCGTGCCTAATAAAATGCCAAACTCATCGAAGCACCGCATGCTCCTAACAGCAGAGGCTATTGCAATTCTCCTCGAACAACCAGTGCTCTGTGTGCAAAAGAAGCAAGTCCAGGTAGCCACTACTACTGCTCTGGTCGGCCTTCAGTAGAGACTACAAATTCATGAATTTGTACTGTTATCTTTCCTAATTTTTCTGACATTCAGCTTATTGTTATGTTGACCCTACTGAACTGTAATCTATCGATATTAGTGATTCGATGTTATTTAAACATTATTGTTGTTCATAACACTGATTCATTCATTCACTATTATGGATGAATATATAACTGTAGAGCCTGATGATGAAATTATCGGAAAGAGTATTCTTTGTGCAGTATCCATTCTTTTGAAAATTTTTATAGGCATTTTTGATCAGTTAAACTCAAACTTTTAATGAGCTCTATAAATGTGTAACTATATATATATATATATATATATATATATATATATATATATATATATATATATATATATATTTCAATAGCCCAACACAGAAGATCTATACAAATTATGATTGGGAGATAAGGTGTACATAGTTTCGCCATACTTTTATTATTCCTTCACGTTCCCAGTGGAATATAGGGTCTCAAGTTAGTGGTTTGAAGAATCTGTAGCATTGTTCAATTTTACAGGGTGAAGTTGCTAGCCTCATGCCCAACCTTTCCTCTTCACCAGTCTTATTACTGGTTTAGCGAGGTAAAGGATTGCGTCCAGTAGCCGGGGACCGAACCCCGGACCATGTGCATGGTCGGCGAGCGTCTTAACCGCTGTGCCATCAACGCACTCGCGTAACTAAACATTATATACTAACTACGTGAAGCCCGGAATTCAAATACGCAAGTAAAAATCAAAGTTGGCTTTTATCTCAGTTACTCAACAATCACCTGCAATTACTTCCCATTGACGTACACAAACACACACACACCTATTGTGTCAGGACTAAGTAATGCTACCTGACTGTCCAAACCTCAAACGGTGGAGCAGGATTCGAACCGCTAGCTGCTGAGTGTCTCTACACTAATCAATCATAACCCCAAGTTAGAAAAAAATTTCCACAAAGATGCCATATGATTATAGTTACAATTTAATGACGGTTATCTTAGTGGATTCTTCACTCACGTGATGATGATGACAATGAAATATTCAATCTGCGTACATCTGCTGGAGCAATTCTTGTAGGAGGCGTTTCCAGATTTGGGTTAGCGTCATACGTTTGTGGAATATGCGACCGTAGACTTTGACCACCAGAGCTACGACGACGCGGTAAATGAGTAATCTTCGGTTCAATATTCTGATTTTTAATTGGTGTCTTTTGGTTAGTAGTAACTGCAGGTAATAGTTGACACGGTGATGTATTAATAGTGTTTGATAATAATGCTGATGATGATGATGGGGGTGGGATTATTGTTGAAGGCATATCGGAATGGTTGATTGTGGTGGTGATGGTAGTATGAGGAGGAGCATAAGAAGGAGAAGTAGGAGAAGTGTGAATTGTAATATTATTTTGAGAAGTTAGCAAATTCACTTGATCATATCGACCTGGATGACGAGCTGATGCATAAGCACGTTTACGAATAAATCGAACACGGAGAGTATCAGTATTTGTCTCTTCTAATACAGATGAATCGATTGTATGCTTACGAATAATTCGAACACCTTCTTTGTTAGTTCTTGTTGAATTAGTGATGTTGGTGGTTGTGGTGGTAGATGGATTGTGATGATGACAACTGGTCGATTTGACTGTGGTGGCATGTTTAACATCATCATTTTTTCCTGAAGGATTATGAATCAATTGAATTGAACTAGGCGGAATAGTATTCTCTTTACGACCTTCACTAGGTAAAAGGTTGTTTGACAGCAGGGGACCTGTTGACGAGTGATTGTACTCAAGGGGTTCTAAAATGTGAAACAGGAAAAAAGTTAAAGCACTAAATTTTTTCGAGGAACAGGGTGAAGAGAAACATTATTCAAGTGTTGGTTTGTAGGGATTTGGTTGATTGGTAACAGGATTTCATCATGAGCTGACATTAGTTAGAGAACTATTGGAAAACCTGGGAGTACTGGACAGCTGTTTCGTCAGCCTAGTTTGGGACTCTTCAGCAGTACGCACCCACCACAAGGGTTCGAACCCAGGATCTCCTGGTTACAAGGTGAGCTCGTATACCATTAAGCCACTGGGGCCCGATTTGATGGCTCATGAATTCTAACTTCTGCCAATTCACGATATAGTGCGACCCCTAGCCAATGTCTTCGGCAAATATTTGTCCTCACAACCGACCTGAATGAAGTACAAGGATTCTGTTAGTTATTTATTGCATATAACTCACCATCAGATAACAATCTAAACGTGAATACCAGTCAGACACCATGTTGTACTCAGTAAAACCTCATAGAATAGAATGAATATATCATCCCTTTCTAGGGATGTTTTGATTCTAATGAGAACGAAATCATTCACCTGAGTTAACATTTACATAATACAAACAAGATGAAAGATTATATTAAGCACATTAAACTACGTGAGATAGTAGACGTTGTCAAATTATGTCGCAGTATCGGCTCATCGATGGGGACACTGGATTCCAAAAAAATGAATATCACATCTCAGGAATACCACGTGATTTAAATTAATAGTCCCCTCTCCCATTGAGACATAGACTAATCAGTAGTGCAGTGGTAGAACCAGACAAATCGTCGGTGTTCAATTCCCAGTCGACGCCGCGCTTAGAAGGTGGGAAATTCGATGAACAGAGAGGGAAGGTTAGAAAAGAGGCTAGAAACCTCATCGCGCAGAAACAATACCAGTGCTCACTGACGGTTACTGGATGGATGACTGTCCTGAAGCTGCAGTGAGGTCCACAATGTGTTAAGGTCAAGTGGATGCTCATGTTGCACACACTGGTGAAGTTCATACAGTTAGAAGTCAAGTGTCCTGGAATTCCAGGCCAAATGCCTGAATGATCGACGAGTTCGGTTGGTCTCGTAACCTGAAGATCCTCCCGAGTCCAATCCCCGGAGGGGTTGTGGGTGAGTTCAAAGCTGACGATTGAGGCCCTATGCTTCACTTGGTGGAATGCAAAGGTATGAAAGGTTGGGGTCTAGAACAAAGATTTCATTCAAGAAAATCTTCTTTGTGACGATTTCCTTGAATGAAATATAATAGACAATAAAAAAGAACACTTTAATTTTGAATGCATCCTTTCAAATTTCCCAAAAAAGTCCGTCAAAGTTTGCAAAAAGCGACATGAGTGCATCTGCTTTGCAAATGCTGAAGCTTTGGTAATAACATGAGATGATAAAGCCAGGATTCTATGAGCGACAACATTGTAGGCAATCTCTTCTCCGTCATCTAAAGATGGTGACAACCAGAGGTGTCCATCAGGAATGCTTACTCACTATCCCCGTTTCTGTTTACTTTCATCATGTATGTACTAATGGAATTGAACCTTAATGACTTCAGTCACCCAGGGATTGACTTATTACCAGGAAACAATCTCGTTGACTTATAATATACAGATAATACACTACTTCCTCCTAGGTGCAGACGCAGATAAAATGCCTAGTCTTCTGAACACCATGAGCAGCAAGCAGTCTTCGAATGTTCGGCATGCGATACGCTTCTCTTGTAATATGATTCTATAGGACTAACTCAATTATATCTATTCACTCCTAACTTAAAGATAGACAGAAGTGAAATGGTTAGTGGATAGCATTGAACAATTCACTTATTTGGGTGGGAAGTTACCTCAGCCAGAGTCGACGGGTTGATTGCTGACGAAACCTCAGCACGGATACAGAAGGCTCGTTTGTCATCTGCCAACACTATCTCTGGCTTAGTAGATGTGATATCCACCTGACTGGCTGTAGACCGAAGGATGTGTGTACTGCTCAGCATTTCGCTCACTCCTTCTTTATGGCTATGAAATAGGACTACTGAAAGTGAAAGACGCGAAAAGTCAGTTTAGCTAGCTGTCTTTGGTTACAGATGTCTCCTGTGTCAGGTGTTAAAACAGAGTGAGTAATATTGAGATTAAGCATCCGTCGAGTGCTACGTAGGTTGGAGGGACAGTCAATCGACGAGGTTGTGAAGTTGCATCGATTGAAAGAGATGGTTAGCACATGTGTTACGCATGCATCTCCCCTAGCCATCGATAGCCTTCCTCGACAACGGGCAGTCTTAACTAATTGACATAGGATCGACCAGGTTGTTGGGAGAGAGTTAGTGGTCAAACCAAAACATGGATTCATCAGTCAATGAAATCCATAAATAATAAGTTTAAACCAACCAACCAACCGGCAAGCCATGTAGGGAGGTGTAGCTGGCTATCTGGTTGGATTCCTCGGGATGTAAAGGAACCACTGAAATCTGGTGAAAATTATCGGTGATATGGCTCAAAATCCTCGTTCTCAATGGCTGACATAGATGCCATATTACTAAGTCCTCTTTTTCCCTCAATCATACTTCTCTTTATCATCTGTCTTGTGAACCCTCGTTTACTCTCTTCTCCGAGTTTGAGTGGTATATGGGGTGTGGCACATCTGTGTTAATTTCTATGTTTAAACCAATAAGTCAATCAATCCATCTCAGTTGCCATATAACTAGTGCTAATATGGGATTCACCAAAACCCCATTTATAATTCATTATTCCGTCTTATTTCATTTCTTTTGTCTTATTTTACCTTACTTTATCACAGTCTCACATTCCGTCATATTGACACATGGTTAGCTCACTCATCTTATATATGCTATTACATTTGACCTGATAAATTCACATATTCACATTTTAACTTAAGAAGATACTTTAATCTGTCTGTCTATAAAAGGCATCACAGCATGAATCAATTTACTCATGTGTATTGTACTTTAGGGTGACTCAGCTTAATATATACATGCATATATATCACGAGTTAATAACTCGTAATCATCTAAATCAATATAATCACACTTTAGTATAATTTTAACTTGACTGATAGAATTCAAATTCAGTCATCACCGATACTGAGAACGGGATAGACATGACATTATTTACTCCAGAATAGCCAACTGATCGATCATTGTCTCTGTCACAGTCCTACAGGAGGTCAGTCGTCAGACCGAGCAGCTAAGTGGTAATGTCTTCAACTGGGTGTGAATCCCACCCCAGAAGAGACTCAAAACTGACGAGTGGCAACAAACACTAGGCTTCTTGTGGATTGCTAGCCACTATTCCACAGACTCTTCATGTCCCAGAGGCTATAGGCCACACTTACTATTCTCTGCAGGCTGATCATACTACCCAATTACCAAGAGTGAAGCAGATGTAGTGGGACTCGAACCCAAACCTATTCCTTGAAAATCGAGTACGCTTAAGAAGCCAGCCAGGAAGTTACATGTCTCCACTCAGTATCTTTCCTACACGGTCTAGGATACCACCTTACGGAATGTATTGTTAATATTATTATTCCCTTGGATTACGAGTGGGACAAAAGGCGTCAACAACATAGTCCGCATTTCATCCCTATTCCACGCTTGAGTATAACTTTGCGCTTACTCCTCACTCTCAAGACCACTACTCGCCGTTTCTCACAATGTGTGTGCGTCTCATCTATCTCCGATTCCTTCGATAACAGGTTCTTGATTGGTCCGCTGGCAGCCAAACTGTTCCTTGTGTTGCTTATCCTCTCCTGTCAGCCATTTGATCTTCAGTATGGAGCCAGTGAAGGCATGTGTGTTGATAACAGACTGTCGGATAGGCTAACATCAATTGTCATAAAGCCGTTAGACGGGAAAAGAAAAATGATTGGTTACAGGATTTCACCACGAGTTGACATCGGTTAGAGAATCATTGGAAAACTATTTTGGGGATACTGGACAGATGTCTCGTCAGCTTAGTTTGGGACTCTTCAACAGCACGTACCCACCACCACAAGGTTTACAACCCGGGACCTTCCTTTTACAAGATTAGTGGGCTCGTAGACCATTAAGTCACTGGGGCCCGATTGAGTCAGTCAGTGTGCCTATGGAAATGAAAAAACATCAACTTATTAGTCGAGTGATGCTGGTAGGCAAGCTGAATTTCCCCACGCTACGACAGATGCAAACAAACGAACTGATGCAACTGTTTTGCCTTTGAATTGAAAATTAAATCAAGCACATATACATAAGCGCACATACAAGCACACGCACACGCAGTGCAATATGTTGCTCAATACACAACCGACACACACACACACACAAACGAAAATCGATACATCGCATCGATTTTAATTAAGTAGCAGCGAAATCAAATTTTTCAAAAAAAAAGTTGACTCTCAACAACACTTTTATGAAAAAATATGCAATTGCACACAAGTTATTGTAGTGCAAACACTTTGATTAACTGGATTGATTACAAAGACATAGAGATTGTTAAAGTATACACATACATACATACACTCATCTATGATAAATTTACTCTGAAAATCAAATGCACAATTAAGTTGTAATTGTGATTTGTAGGCATTAGTGAAATGAGTTCAAACAACAAAAAAATCGAGAACTTGAATGCCATCAAGCTACTGAAAGCCAGTTGGGAAGGCAGTGGAATCAGGTGGAATTTCTTCTGAAGCACTGAAAACGGATCCAAAGACTGTAGAGGATATGCTGACGCCATTATTTTAGAAGTTTGGAAGGAAGGAAGGAAAGGTAGCTAGTTATTGGAAGAAAGGCTAACATATCAAACTATCAAAGAAGGGTGATTTAGGCTTCCGCAAGAACTGGAATGGAGTAATAAATTATTCTCCACGCCAAGTCAAATAATAAGTCACGTCATTCTGGAAATAATAAAAGATGCACTGGGTGCAGAACACCGCCACCGAGAATGTGTTGGATTCAGGGTTAAATTGTAACTCTATGCATCATCATCGAACAGAACATAGAATGGCAGTCAAACCTCCATCTCAACTTCATCGACCAATCTGAAAAGGCCTTCGACAGAGTTGACTGAGAAATAATTTCGAAACTACTTTGAATTTATGGAGTGCGGTACCCCCAAATCTTTATCAGCCATATGGCAATGCCGCGTGTCAGGAGACCCACGGCGGAAAACTCAGCGAAGCCTACCTTTGAAGTAAATACCGGAGGAAGACAACCTGACTGTCTATTATCACCGAAGATATTCCTAGTTATGGTGGACTGGAATATGCGCCAGACTGTGCATGGGAGCAAGGAGATAGGAATAAGCTGGATCGACAAGAAGACTTTACAAGATCTGGACTTCACGAATGATTTATGTTATATGTCACACACAAACTCCAAGACTTGCAGGCGTAAACCAACAAACTGGCGGCAACGACTGGCAGCGAAGACAGGACTCCAGGTGAACATAGAGAAGACGGAGGCGATGAAGATGCAACCAACCAACCAACAGCGGCAACAACAAACAGCACCAATCACCATCAACAAAACGAATTTGAAAGAGATTACTTCCTTCACTTATCTAGGCGGCCAGCATCGTTTCAACCTAGGCAGTTGGAAAGGATGAAAATGTCATAGCAGGCCAGAATCGCAAAAGCACATCAGACCTCCATCATTCTGAAATCAGTATGGAAATCTTCTGCACTAACTCAGCGTAAACAACAAGATTCGAATCTTCAACACCGATGTCAACTCAGTCAATTCTTCTATTTAGGTCAGGAACTTGCACTTGCGTGACGACGAAGAACAGTTCCAACTGCCAGCTGCAAACCTTTATCAACAACTACCCACTTTTCTGGCTCCATATTGAAAAACAAATGCCTAGCAAGAAAGCATTAGCAACAAGAAACTAGGGGAACAAACTAAACAAGAATCTATTGCTCAAAAAGTATGTAGAAGAAAGTGGAGATGGATTAGGTACACACTAAGGAGACATCGCTCACTCGGGTGAAACCTTAATGAAAAACCTCGAGTGGGGCCTGTGAAGAGGAGACTTTTGACTCTCTGTATCTAGTTGAAAACTGTTAATACGAATGCCTATAGCTTCTAGATGTCTAGACACCATATAAACCCAACACTCGTAACCATATGTGTGTAGTTGGTTATTAAGCAAAGTAGCTTGGCCCACACTTAAATGAACGCTGAAGAAAATGGAAATGAGTTGGATACACGTTGAGGAAACAGTTGGGCGATGTCACACGGCAGACCATTACTCGAGTAGAACCCAATCGGGAAATAACGAGTTGGGCGTCACTTCGAGGGTGACGTGGAGGAGATCATGTGAGCAGGAGGAGATGAGAAACTATTGGTAATCTTGGGGCTAGCAAGAGAGAACTGCAGATCATAGGATGAAGTGACGATATGCTGTCGAAGCTCTATGTTCCAATAGGAACCCAAAGGAATAATAATTAACAATAACCGAACAGAAACAGTTAGAGATGTGGTGGTTGAGTACGATGGCGCACCATTGATCTCCATGCATAAATAATCTAGTTATTTGAATTAATTTAGTCAATGTGTTGAGTAGCGTCCATTCTTCATTTATCTAAAAATATCACACAGTCTGTTCGGTCACCAAGAAATTTGCTATACAAAATAATCAAATGGTAATATAACGCGAAACAGTTGAGAAACAACATTATGAGACAGGTAAGCAAGCATACTGTTCAAGTGAATACAATGGAGCATTCATTACTTTAAATTTTACTTCTACGCCTTGATCGCTTGGATCTCACACAGCTAAGGAGGTGGTCACGGTGACCTACGCCAACTTCCCAATTATTATTCATCTTACAACGCTACTTCAAGAGGTGATCATCATCATCAGGGGTCTTTCCATCCAGTTCAAGACTAATAAACAAACAAAGCTGCAGAAATGACATTTGCAACTGCTATCCACCCAACCAATAGGACAATATCGTATGACGACGTCATATCCGTGGTAAAAACGATGTCTACCCGATCCCAACATACCATGTTGGACATATTGCTATGGAAACAGATGAGACAACATAGTGGCAAGCAAATAATCAGTACAGAGAGGCTTCGTGTATCGATGCGTTGTTCACCTGATGTTTAACACCCAAGAGCTCCCCATATCGGCTTAGGCTGTAATTTAGGATGAATGCTTTGCTTATCTAGGTGTGTGGAGTACTTTTGCAACACTGGCAAGTGCCTGTGTATTTGCAGTGACCCTAGAAAGTAAACACGCTCTAAGTAGACAATAAGTTCGTGTATCTAGATAGTTTATGTGAATGCTGGAGAGTGTATGACGCATAAGATCTCCACTTGTAGAGTAAAAGCCATGGGACTGTATATTCCAACTTGGGCCACCAGCTCTGTAGTCACTAGCGATATGGCCCTTCAACCAAAACAAAAACTACGTTTCATTCAGAACTGTACACATATATTGGATGAACGCATTGTCTGATTAGTGAGCAGTGATTCATTGGTTTTAGGGCACTCAGTCTTCAAAAAAACTTGGTGATTGTTCTAGGGTCAAAACACCGCTTCAGATAACCTCGTTCCCCAATAGCCAGCTATTATCGCCGACCTTCGCATACAATATTGCTAACTATAAGACAGTGAGATATAGAGGGCTACAAGCTAGAGAGAGCTTTGAACTTTCCGTAGCAGTGATGTTTATTTTTACGGGATGGATGGGGTTGCTAGCCAATCGCGATGCGCAACCTAACCTCCTCGTTACCGCTCTTACTATCGGCTTAGCGAAGTAGAGGAGTGCGTTGTCTGTCTGTTTCCGACATAGAACTTTACACCGATGTGCACCAGTTCAAGTCGCCACACTCCCTCCTTGTACCACACAAAGCAACAGATGAAAGTACAACAAATGCATAATAGAGACAGTAAACAGAGGTGTGAGACAAAGGAATAGTAGTAACGAAGAACATTGTAGTTTCATTGGAAATCATAAGTCACAAGGAGTGGATGCATCTGCACTAGCCATTGACAACGAGGATTTTGAGCCATATCACCAATTGTTTCCAACCATTGGTTTTTACCGTCCCGAGGACCCCAACCAGCCAGTCAGGAAGTCTACACCTCCGTACGTGACTCAAACTAACTGTTGTGGATTTCATTGACTGATAAATCCATGTTTTGGTTTGACCGCCGTTAGCTCTTTTCCAGCCTGACCCTATGTCAGCTAACATTGCCCGTCAGTCGAGGAAGGCGATGGCTAGACTAAGCATACGTAACACATGTCCTAACCATCTCAGTCGATGTAATTTTACAGCCGCCCCTCCTTACCTAGGAGGGGAGGAGTGCATTGGCGGGGGACCAAACCCCGCACCACGTGTGTTGGAGTGGTTGGTAAGCATTCTACCGCTGTGCCACAGACGCACATAAGAAGTAATATATATGTATTTCATTTATTAATCGAGAACACACAATGACTGTTGTCAAAACACTTATCAAACATTTTCCAAAGTTGGATCACCGAACTGACAGCAGTTAGAGAACAACAAATGAACACCACCACACCAAAGAGTACTGGGAAATTGTTTCACTCTAGTTTAAAGCAATTCCGTGAACACAAAATAATACTGATAATTCACAGTATCACAATATCAAAGACAATGTGTCATTAACTCGGTGAGAGGAAAAATAAAACTAGAAAATACACACACACAGATACAATCACTTACTGGGTTCTTGAAGCTGTGATAAAACTGGTTTCATTGAACTTTTATTGTATAATGCTTCCACCACATTTTCCATATCATTATAATCACGATATTTTCTGTTAGTATTTCGTGGCTTCGGTTTTGGCCTATCTAACTGATGATCGTTATCTGCAATTTTATAGGCAGTAGTAGCGGAAACAGCTGACACCTTCAGATACATACAATGGGAGAATAAATAAACAGGTGTGAATTAGATAAATTATGGAGAGATTAAAAAAGCAAAAACGTCGGTTGTAAATATGTCACAGAAGTAAAAAATTCTAAAGTTAATGTGCCCCTTATGTCACACAATAGAGATGTACAACAACCCTAAGAATAAATATCGAAAACAAAACAAACAACGACAGATGACTCTTTCTGAAGAGAAGGCAGACATAAAACTAAATTAATTTAAAAATTTTCCTCTTGAATGAAGAAAGAATGAACATATTATATGGTTGGAGGCAATCAGCCACAGGAAGCCTCGCCTGACCTAGGTTTCCTGCCACTTGACACTCACTTAGTCAGCAAGGCGTATCTGCAACCTTGAAAGGAACAATTCATGTCCCTTCTGAGATTTGAACCCGCGCCTCACCAGCTAGTGCTGCAGTCAGAGACGTTACCACTGAGGAGCTATTCGGGCTCGCGATTGACCTTCTGTAGGACTGTAGTGGATTTTTTTTATTGGACACTAGTGACTAGTGTGATGCGTCTAGTCAGGAGGTCAATCGCGAGCCTGAATACCTCCTCAGTGGTAACGTCTCTGACTGCAGCACTAGCTGGTGAGGCGCGGGTTCGAATCTCAGAAGGGACATGAATTGTTCCTTTCAAGGTTGCAGATACGCCTTCCTGACTAGTGAGTGTTAAGTGGCAGGAAACCTAGGTCAGGCGAGGCTTCCTGTAGCCGATCGCCCCCAACCATCTACCTAGAATAGTGGCCACACTGCAAACCTGACTGATAGAATTCAGTCTGCTCCAAACAATAAGGACTAGACACATCACACTAGTTACTAGTGTCCCATCAAAGTAAAGCACGAATATATTTGAAGGATAATATGAGCACGTTTTATTTCGTGGATTCTATCTCTCTCTCTCTCTCTCTCTCTTCAACTGATTTACTTTACTTCGGTTATCTCCTACGGGAGGATGAGCCGGCTTCATGAACCATGAAGTTTCATGGGAATCGGGTACGAGTGATGTCCCCAGCATCACTCGGCCTTTGTTTGAGAGTGCAGCTCTAGCCTTTACACAACCAAGTGTGACCTACAATGCAGTAGGAGTGGAGGAGGGAGTCCACTATCCATTGGAAGCCGGTGACCGGAGTCCGGTTCATTCGCCTTTTTGAATGGGGCCAGTCATCCAGGGCATCCAATAAGCCCTTTGTCCATACGTCTGCCGGTGAGCTCCGGTGAGCTTCATACGCCAGTCGTTGGGGGTTTGGAATCAGGGTTTAGCCATCTGCCCTAGACTGTCATCCAATAAACAGTCAACCCGGTGAAGAGCGCCGGGCATCCGTCGTACATCCTAAATAAATCAACCAACTTCCAACTGAAAATACTTTTTACAATGATTCCAGATTATAGATAAAAACTATGGTGAATCCAAAGTCCACAAACCTGATGCTGCCATTGAGACCTATAATGTCAGTGGTGAAATCACTATGCCATAAACTAGTTAGGTGTTTAGGACAAAAGTTAGAATCAATGCGACAAAAGTTGGCGGCAGTCCACAGTATCAAGGTTTCCTTTCAATTCTGACAAGAATCAAACCAACTGAATATGTTTCAGACAAACATCTTGCATCATATGATGTTTGTTCGCTGTTTACTAACACACGCATGAAGAAACTGTGAGAATCATAATGCCAGTAATCCGAACTACTTCTTCTTCTTCTTGTGAAAAGGAGCTATGAAAATTACTACTGCTTTGTACAAAACAACGTCCAGTTCCGATTCAACAAGCAGCCATACCAGCAAACTGATGGGGTGGCTATGGGTTCACCTTTGGGTCCTGTTCTTGCGGACATATTCATGACTCATCTTCAACAGAAACGAATAAAACCGGAAATAGAGAGAGAACCACCACCTATGCTAACGACACGTTTGTGGTTTGCAACAATATGGATCACGCATCCACGATGTTCAAAAACACCTCAATGCACCTCACCCTCACAGAGCATTTACAACGAACTATGAACGTGATAATCAGTTTCACCTTCTAGATCTCAACGTAAAAAGAAGAAATCATGGGACAATTGAAAAATCCATATACAGGCCACAAACTTGGACTGGCCAATGCTTGAATTATCACAATCACCGCCCGATCGGATACAAACGGAACCTGGTGACAACGTTCCTCATCAGAGCAAAGTCACCATCGAAAAGAAACTCATCGAAAATGGATACCCTGAGGAGTTCATATCAAAATATGGGAAGGAAAAACCACCTAGGTCGAAGCCCGATATAGCTGAAAAGAAACCAGTTCTTATTTGCCTAACGTACAAAGGCGAAGAAGTACCCGTAAGAATGGAAAACCAAATTAAAGCTGCATTCCACAGAACATTTCCTGCCGCTAGAGTCATTCCTCTTTACAACGCAGTATGCTCGTTAACCCAGTCAAACTGCATTTACCAATTCACCTGCAATTGAGGCAGCAAGTACACATAGCAAGGACTGAGAGGAGAGTGTCTACTAGACTCTCTGAGCATATCCCTAAAAGTCTCCGTTTGAAAAGCAGAAAAGTGTTCTCAAGTGCAATCGCCTGA
This sequence comes from Trichobilharzia regenti, assembly GCA_944472135.2. NCBI lineage: Eukaryota > Metazoa > Platyhelminthes > Trematoda > Strigeidida > Schistosomatidae > Trichobilharzia > Trichobilharzia regenti. The sequence goes on from OX235268.1 coordinate 46,947,476, forward strand.
CACCAAATTGACTAACACCGGACACATTGGAAATTAGTCAAGCTCTCATAATAATTATTACACAAAGAAAACCATGGTTACTTCGGTCGGCAGAAGGCATTGTCACCAAAAGACTTTGACCCAACCTATGCATACAGAAAGATAGTGTAACTAATCTCTCACTACCTTGGTAACCATAACTGTTTTTTGTCCGTGTACTTCTGTTTTTTGTTCTGTCGCATAATATTCCACTCGATCTTGATTTTGATTTTCACTTACTGACTGACTGACTGAGTTGAACTCACTATTGTTTCAAAATCTAAATTAAATTAGTTTATCTATTTTATAATTTTACTTTACCGTTCATCCCCATCCACTTGAACTCTTCATCAAAATATCTGTAAATTCACTTTGTGGTTCTATCTTGTAATTTGTCTCTAGTCCAGTCCTGTTTTCAGGAGAAATCTGAACTTTAGCCAATTGCCCGATTATTATGTAAATACCTAATCTTTTAACCACGTCTGTCTGTCTGTCTGTTTTCGACATAGAACTTTACACCGATGTGCACCAGTTCAAGTCGCCACACTCCCTCCTTGTACCACATAAAGCAACAGAAGAAAGTACAACAAATGCATATTAGAGACAGTAAACAAAGGTGTGAGACAAAGGAATAGTAGTAACGAAGAACAATGTAGTTTCATTGGAAACCATAAGTCACAAGAAGTGGATGCATCTGCACCAGCCATTGACAACGAGGATTTTGAGCCATATCACCAATTGTTTCCAACTATTGGTTTTTACCGTCCCGAGGACCCCAACCAGCCAGTCAGGAAGTCTACACCTTCCTACGTGACTCAAACTAACTGTTGTGGATTTCATTGACTGATAAATCCATGTTTTGGTTTGACCACCACTACCTCTTTTCCAGCCTGACCCTATGTCAGCTAACATTGCCCGTCAGTCGAGGAAGGCGATGGTTAGACTAAGCATGCGTAACACATGTCCTAACCATTCAGTCTGTGTAACTTCACAACCTCGTCGATTGATTTCCCCTTACACCTACCTAGCACTCAACCGAAACCTAACCTCAATATTGCTCACCTTATTATACCACTTCACACAGGAAATAGAACGCAGGCACCTATGATCAAACACAGCTAATCTTTCCATGTCTTCCACTCTCAATGGCCAGGTCTCACAGCCAGCCATAAAGGAGGACAGAACGGACTGATGAGCTGTACACCCGGCCTGTGGTCGATAGTCGGATATCACGTCTGGGCCAGAGATGGCGTAAACTGGCATATGCGAAACTAGCCCTCTGTATCCATGCTAAGATTTCACCAGCAATCAACCGTTCGGTCTGATGTAACTTCTCAAATAAGTGAAGCGGTCAACGTGCTCTACCACTTCACTTCCTATTTCTGATCTAGGAATCGGTGTAGTCCAGTCCTGTAACATCATCTTGCATTTGGCGGGAGCGAATCGCATGCCGAACAATCGTAAATTGCAGCTCATGTCTACTTACATCATCCTTGGAATTACGTAGTGGCTTATACTTTCTATCTGTAGGTCAAAGTCATTGTAAAAAGCATTTCCAGACACCAATTTGCAGCTTATAATTTTATTTTATTTAAGATGTAGGCAGCTGAAGAGAATCGATGAAATTTAAACCAGCTCGTACTATCCTGACTGCAAATATGTTCGTTCTCTCTTTATGAAAACTAATAAAGGGAACCGGCTGAAAGTAATTTAGAAATGATGGAGAAGATTTGCACCTTAGGTAGATGATATTAGTGCAGTTGTGAAGTGATGATGTCTAGGAAGACGGTGAAACGTTGACAACACAACTTCACCAATACTATTTCAATTTATTTAGTAATAACCCTTATATCAGCTTCCTAATTATAAGAGTACATCATTCAGGTAGGTAGTTACCTGGGTTCTTGTGAGAAGTCATGACCAGTGGGGTCTACCATCAGATCTGGAGTGAAGAAAAATACTCGCCAGTGATGACATTCGTTAGTGCCAGTCACGCTATATCGTGAGTTGGCAGAAGTTAGAATTTGTAGGCCGGTTTTTGGATCAGGTCCCATTGTCCTAATGGTCTACGAGCTCAGTAGCCGTGTAACCGGAAAGTACTGTGTTCGAACCCCTGCGGTGGGTGCGTACTGATGAGGAATCCCAGACTAGGGCAAAACAGCTGGTTTCCCGATGGTTCCCCAACCGATGTCAACTCATGGTGAAGTCCAATAAACGAGCATATGATCAAACGTTACAATCAGCTAAGTTTGAGAAACACTGACAAACTTTACGCTGTAAAATAACAAAAGTTCTCCTAATAAACGCATCTGGAGTGTGGAATCGTGCTTTGTTGGTGATGAAGGACAAATTTTTGTTTTTGATCATAGCTTGATTCTACACAGTACTTTTAGTACAAGTATGGAATTTTCAGCAATGTCGTATCGGTAGCCCAAACTTTGCAGGCCGACCATTGATATCAGGTGTGTGTCGGCAGGGGATCGAACCTCGGACCATGTGCATGGTCGGCGAGAGTCCTAGCCACTGTGCCACCGACGCAAGCCGTGTACGCCGGGGCTAAATTAAAACTAAGTTTAGTGAATGTCATTACCTGAACTCGTCTTACTAATATTATCATCGTCATTATTATTATTATTATTATTATCATGATTACTCACTTTTCAGTATCGAGTGACGTAACTGAACTGTATTCCAACATATTCTTAATATTCAATCTAGCATACCCTTGCACCACCACCAATCGATTTAGACTTGACCCGTAAAACATTTTAACCTTTTGCTACGTTTTTTTTCCTATACTTATGTGGTTTATTAATTAGTCATATATCTCCTAATGTTTACTTTTCAGTATATGCATGTATAAACTGTGTGTGGAGTATTGAGCCGAATTCTACAGAAATTTACTAACAATATTTGTTATTTGTTCTTTTTAAGTTTTTAAACAGGGAAATAAACGTTGCCCAAAACAAACATTCCCTTAGATATGTGGTGAACTTCATACTAAACAACCCCGCCTAGTTTACTAGCTCGCTAGTCTCCTAGCCAGTCCCAAACACCTAGGAAAACAGGGAGGGTTGAGCGTGCTGCTAGCGACCCTACCTGAGAAAACGAATCAAACTGCTACAGAAACTTCAACGCACAAGAAAAACATTAAGAATGAAAAACTTATTCTTCGCTGGAATCGGAGTGGTGAAATGACACAGTGGATTGGTGAAAGCCTCTAGGAAGCCAGTCACCCGATGTATCTTCTTCTTCCGATGACAGCAAAAACAAGAATGACGACGTGGAATGTTCGTACAATGTACACGAGACTGGCTGGGAAGACTGCCCAGGTAGCCAAAGAAATGAGAAGATATGGTGTAGAAGTGCTCGGAATCTGTGAGAACAGGCGGAATAACGGATGTGAACTAGCCAAGTCGTCAACTGGTGAATCAGTTATCTACCCTAGTCACTAAAACAACCACGAACACACTGAGGCAGGGAGTGGCTATCATGATGTCACTAACAGCAGCTAAAGTTCTAATGCAATCGGAACTAAATTGGGCATGCGCTGAGGAGGCCGTCGAATGAAATCGCGTGCAGTGCAGGCCAGTGCTCAAGTGGAATCCCAGTGGGGAACGACGAGTGAGTCGTCCGAAGGTGACATGGAGGAGATGGGAGATTATGGGCAATCTTGAACCCATCTGAGGACGGCAGTAGAAAACAGAGCAAAGTGGAGACATGTTGTTGAAGCCCTATGTCCCACTCGGAACCCAAAGGAATAATTTTAATAATACTAAACGGCACTGCCAGTCATAACCATCAGATAAGGCACAGCGGACTGACCGTATAAATAGCGTACTTTGAATTGCTTACAACGCTTCTATAGTATTCATATATAACTGTCTGTCTGTCTGTTTTCGACATAGAACTCTGCACAAATGTGCGGAAGTTCAAGTCGCCACATTCCGTGTAGCACGCGAAGCAAGAGAAGAAAGTACAAGAAAAGCATAATAGAAACAATGAGCAGAGGTGTGAGACAAAGGAGTAATAAAGAAAAACAAAACAGTTTCATTGGAGATCATAAGTCACAAGGAGTGGATGCATCTGCGCTAGCCACTGAGAACGATTTTGAGCCATGTCACCATGTCATATATAACACTAACCACTTACACTTGAGTGAGGAGTACAGTAAACAGAAAGCAGTAATATATATATATATATATATATATATATATATATATATATATATATATATATATTGTTATTAACTGGTTGCAGGCAATCGGTAAGAAGCCTTGCCTGACCTAGGTTTGTGCTTGCCGGCACTCACCTGTCAGCAAAGCGTATCCGCAATCTTTAAGAAACTCATGTTGCTTCTGGGATTCAAAACCGTGTCTCATCCAGCTCTCTCTGTAGTCGGGGATGTTACCGCTGAACTATTCGGGTTCGCGATTGACCTCCTAAAAGAACTGTAATCGATTCCTTGTTTAAGCACTAGGTAGGGCAACAAATGTTATGCATCTAGCATTTCGTGTTTGTGCAGAATAAATTCTATAACATTCAAGAAAGCGTCGGTGGTATAGCGGTTAGGACGCTCGCCAACCATGCACATGGTGCGGGGTTCGATCCCCGACCGGCGCACTCCTCTACCTCACTGAGCCAGAAATAATGCTGGTAAAGAGGAAAGGTTGGGCATGAGGCTAGCAACCTCATCCTGTAAAACTAAAAATGAACACTGATACAGAAACTTCAAGCCACTAGCTTGAGGCCCTATGTTCCACTGGGAACGTGAAGGAAAAATTATTATTATTAATTATTCAAGAAAGGGACATAAGTTCCTTCAAAATTACCGAGGAGTGCCAACAGGTACAAAATTCAGGTGTCCATGGTTTTCTTCCGATAGCCTCGAACGACCTCACAAGGTAGGACACCCTGCCTTACCTAAGTGTCATGCATGTTGACACTTGTCCACAGGAAGCTTCTTAGATTCAGACTCACATCACTAATCAGTGCTACAGTCAGAGACGACGTTAATGGCGCAGATGTATTCAATCTCTATAATCTTTCATATTCCTTTCTACCATTACCCATTCTGTTTCACTCCTATATTTATCAAACTCTATTAATTCTCTCCACTCATCTTCTTGTCTACCTCTGTGTGCTATTTGGAACGTGGCAACTCGAACTGCTGCACTTCGGTGCCAAGTTCTATGTTGAATCCAGACAGACAGACAGACGACGTTACACCCTGCGATTGACCACCTGTAGGTATGTATAGGGTACTATGACTTGACTTGTAAACTTGACTGATAGAATTGAATCTGCATCAAACAAAGGGCTAGACACATGACACCAACTAGTATCCCATCATATATATATATATATATATATATATATATATATGCGGTAAGAAAACAGTTAAGAAATATTTCAAAGCCTAAAACTCACAGAATCCGATGTCACTTTTCCTTGTTCTACAGCAACACCCCCACCACCATACCCTTCATCGGTAGTGCCACAGTCAGATGGAATATTTGTATCTTTCGACGAAATCCTCTCTACACCGTTAGCCATACTTGATAAAATTAATGCGTTAGAGTCTGGCAACTCATTGACCATAATTGCACCATTGTATTCTTTGTGGTTTTGTGCTGCTTTGTGTATCAAAGTTAGTTCAATACTTTGATCACTATAGAACAAATAATAAACAAATAAATATTTGAAGGAAGAAAATGTTAGCAAACTTAACAAACTTAAAAATCAGACAATAAATAAATAAATACTCAGAGTCATCAAAGCAAGAAGAATTAGTTAGGCAGTTTAAAACATTTTGTAAACTACGGTATTGCTGAGTGATACAACAAACATCAGAGCTACGGGGTAATCGATGAAGAATGGAGATGAAACGCCGGTGTTGCCAGTTAACGGCGTTTTCAAGCTCTTTCGTTGTAAATCAAGTTACAAGGGAATACAATGTGCCTTCTGACGATCTGTAGACACTATAATACTACATACAGACAGATATTTAGTGAATGGACGAACGGAAAAAGTTAGGCTTTTTCGTTTAATAGCTGTCATATGACCAGCAATACAGATATCTACATATGAGCCAAATAAATACAGTATCCAACGTTTAAGTATATTTGAGGTACAATATGGACAAGTCCCACTATTGGCTTTTGAAATTGACTGGCTCTGTTTGTGCTCTGAGGTTTCGTAGGTAAATAAATCAATAGTACCATTTTTGCTGAACAAATATGCCAAAGAAAATGGAGATGGATCGAAAACACGCTACTAAGGTGATTGTCCAACAATATTGCGCGCGCCAGACCATTGCTCGAGCGGAACCCAACTGCGAAAGAGTGAGTTGGGCGTCGGTCAGGGGGTGACATATAGAGGAGATAGTGTGAGCAGGAGATGAGAGATTCACTCGGAACCCAAGGGAATGATAATAACTAATACAATCCTTTTTCTCGTCTCGGGTGTAGACGTGCTATCCGGCTGGCTATCGACCAAAGGGCGTGTGTACTACTCAGAAGTCCGCTTCGTCCTGCTTTATGGTTGTAAGACATGGCGATTGGAAGTGGAAGACATGAAAAGGCCAGCTGTCTTTGACCATAGGTACCTGCGCACTATCTCTCCTATGAAGTGGTATAATAAGGTGAGGAAAATTGAAGTTAGGCGTCGAGTGTTATGTATGTGGGAGGGGGAATCAATAGACGAGCCTGTTAAGTTACGTCGACTGAGAGAGATTGTTAGGACACGTGTAACATATGCCTAGCCTGGACATCGCCTTCCTCGACAACCGGTAATGTTAGCTGATATAGGATGGATCAGGTTGTTGGAAAAGAGCTAGTTGTTGGTGGTCAAACCAAAACATGGATTTATCAGTTAATGAAATCCACAACAGTTAGTTTGAGTCACGTAGGAAGGTGTAGACTTCCTGAATGGTCCTCGGGATGGTAAAAACCAATGAAGGATGGAGACAACTGTTGATATGGCTCAAACTCATCGTTCTCAATGGCTGGGGCAGATGCATCCACTCCTTGTGACTTATAATATCCAATAAAAATATATGGTTCGTGGATATTACTATTCTTTTTGCTTCATATCTCTGTTTACTGTTTCCATTTTGCATTTCTTTTTACTTTCCTCTCTTACTTTGCATGCTAAGTGGAGTGTGGTGACTTGAACTGCTGCACATCCGTGCAAAGTTTTGTGTTGAAACCAGTTAGTCAGTCACATAAATACAAATTCTAGTTAGTTTTGAGTGTAAAAAATTGTAAATTTACTTTGAAAAATGCTATGAAAGTGACAGAACCTAAAGCCAGAATAAATCACGAGGTTACCACAAAACCTATAAAGCACCATTCTGACTTATTCTAAGCCTTATCAACTAGCTTCCAGCACTCGACTTCGACTGTATTACATACGCCGAGTAAACAGTTTAACATTTAACAGTTTAACCACAGACTAGGAATATTAGTTAATAAAGTCGCAAAATGGAGCTACTCTTCTTGGTGTGTAACCACACCTAACTTTCTTTGAACTTATTATCATATTTTACTTTATTTCATTGCTTTGGTTCCAAAAGGAACATGGAGCTTCATCAGCACGAGTTTTGAAGTTTCAGTAGATGTGGTGTGTTTTTCTTACGGGATGGGATTGCTAGCCTCACACGCCAAACCTTCCCTCTTTAACCAGTTTTACAACCGACTACTTGAGGTTGAAGAATAGGACAACCGGGACTCCAGTTTATTATTTGATGGTTGTAGGTAGTAGGCAAATGACACTGATTACTCCATATTGGCCAATCAACGTACAAAGAACGTTCAGATACACAGGTAGTAGGCATGCATCAGAAATTTTAGAAACCATATTTTATAGATAAATAAATCAATAATAAAATAATCAACTCTTCTATTTCGTCTTTCTTTATGACACTATTGGCAAAATTGATTAATACATGAAAAACACTAAATGAAATAATAAGGTATGAAAGTTTTCTTGACCACGTCAAATTGTACTCTGAAGATTCATCTTATGCGTGCATAAAAACGAAAGAAAACACTACTATCCTCTTAGGTTCCAAGTGGAACGTTGGAGACTTCACAGTAACACATCTCAACTTCTTCAACCTGCTTTCTGAAGTCTCTTTCAGTGTTGGCTTTACGACTGCAAATAAGTTTTCACTTCCTCCTCATACAATCTCCGCCATGTCGCCTCCAAAGCCTCCTGTGTGCACAACTAATCGTTTCCCATTCGGCTTCCACTTGAGGGACTGGTATGTCACAACGTTACACTCAACAATCTCCTCAGCGTATTCTCTTCCCCATTTTTGTTGGGTAGTGACTGTTAGTTGGTCAAAATGCACTGTTAGTCAGAGTTCCTCGTTGCTTATTCTTTCCAGACGGTTATCTGATCTTTATGATGAACAGCATGCAGAAATGCGATTGATGAAATAATGTATAACTCGGTAGTTGACTGTAAATAGTTGGAATCCTTAGTTTCACGCTTTATGCTGGTCAGTACTCATCCAACGAAGTTCACTTACAACTCGTGTTGTTTTCCTCGTTTAAAAGTCAGTGAATTATACTTAACTAATAATAAGGCTTTGAAAAAGCATTTAACCCCAATAGTAGACAGAGGTGCCATTATTTGAGATGTGGTTCGTCAGCTTAAGCACACGTGATTATCAGTCAATGGGTGGCGAGTTCTGATCCCCGTCAACCAAATTCAGCCTGCTATACTCATACTCTGCCATACTCATGTGGAGACTAGTGATTCTACCCAGTTTCTAACTAAGTTGAAGAAAGCGGGGTGGGATGCAAACCCAGGGTTGATTTGCTGAAAGCTGAGTGCTTGCTCAAGCCGATTACTTCAAATGTCTGTCAAAGTAGGATGCGAAGCCAAATGCTCTACAGACTAGGAGTAACGTGACTCAACTATGTGAGTAATATTAACATTGGATATGAGGAAGTACTATTTACTTTAAGTCCTATAGTATTTGACTGTTAGTTACTACACTTGCGATAATCGTTATCATGTGACAAACAGACTATTTAACAGGAACACAGATAATATTATTGTTGATGCAGTACAGAGAATAAGTCTGTGTTAGTTATACATATGTGCGCCGGTGGCAAAAAGATAGAATGCTCGCCGGCCATGCATATGGTCCGGAGTTCTATCCCCGGTCGACGCACTCCTTTACCTCGCTAAGCCAGTAATAAGATTGGTATAGAGAGAAGGTTGGGCATTAGGCTAGCAACCCCATCCTGTAAAAATAAACAACACTGCTACAGAAACTTCAAGCCTCTTGTTTGAGGCCCTATGTTCCACTGGGGATGTGGAGGAGTAAAAAAAGCTGTGCATATGTAAATTAACAGTGACAACATATTAAACTTTACACTGAAGTCGGTATGGAAAAACAGTGTACTAGTTATTCATAAAACATGCTATGAATAAAAAAGGTAATATACCTGCCACTTCGTAGAAAATTGGAGACTTCTAAGAAAGTCATAGACTTCACAGGTTTTTGATTTATAGCAATAATCTGATCGCCAGCTTTCAAACCGGATGCTTCTGCTGGGCTGCCACGAGCTACTCTACTTACAATTGCTGTCGATTCATATGGTTTACCTATTGAGAAAAGTAGTTAATTAAATGTAAATAAAAAATTAACAAAAGAGTAAAAACAACAAAGACGGGTTGTGACGTCGGTGGTTCAAAAGTAGAATGCTTGCCACCAGCTAAGCACATGGTCCAGATTCGATTCCCGGTCGACGCACACTCCTAAACCTCGTTTAGTCAGTAGTAGTACGACCGGTAAAGAGCGAAGGTTAGACCTAAGGCTAGCCATCCGCCATCCCATAAAAACAACACCACCGCTCCTGGAACCTCATAGCACAAGCATGATGCCCTCTACATTCCAAGACCAAACGCAAAGGAATGAGAAAAAGTGGAAGGTTGGAACAGCCCAATAGCTATGGGAATGCGGCCAAAAGAGAATAATACAGCTGACCTACCAAAAAAACACTACTGTGCATATTCCAACACATATCAAGAACTAATTCAAACAGTCGTTAACCCAAAACTCACAAAAATCTTTCCTTGTGTGATAGTATACTAAATTAACAACGCGTTGTGTAAATTCATTTAAGCTAATATAAATACCTCGTACACTACTATGAAAAGTTCAAGTACTGTCTAAGATTAATGCAGTAAATTCGAAAAAAGAGGTATATAGACACAAAATTCAACAAAATGTAAAAGTACTATCAAAGTTGTAGCAAAAACTATCTTATTCATCCAAACAAACCAGTTTTCAAATGAAAACACGCTTCACATCAGATTGGTATAATTTGTAACGAGAAAACTGCGTGGTTTTCAGAGTCAAGTACAAGAATATGAAAGTAGATATTTGTCAGAATTGGCCTGTTGATAGTTTGTCTGGGTTTACTCTCGATCGAGGACGTGCTCTATCATGTGATGTGCTTCATCTGCCGCGTGTTAGCTGCATTTGTGCCAGGTGTTCCCTTAGTGTTCTAACGTTGGTCTATATTTCTGAAAATATTGATCCTTTGCTCATGCTCATATGGTTCACCTACCCTCCAACATCCGGCATGGAGCTTGTGCGTCTACTGCCTAATGCGCACACTCGGGAAAACGGTCATCCAATCTTGCAGCCATAGTGTCTATCCCACTGGGCATTCCACCACTAGTTGCTACAAATGGCACAATAACTGTGATGACGACCAATCTTCCGTGATCTCCACTTCATAAAATTGAACAATAAATGAGCAGGACAATATGTTATCACTTTGTTTTGTTGGCTATTGGCAACTGCATACAACAAAATTTAGGTAGCTAAGTGGAATTCTCACATACCATTACCCTATCTAGTTACGTAATATTAATGGCCTGCATCTTCATGCTAAATAATCAGTGTTGCACTCAGTTGTGTCTCACATCATCACTGCCGTAGATGTAGCATCCGATTATTGATCAAGAGGCGTGAACACCACACAAGAGTTCACCTCGCCCTTTCCTAAAGCTGTGAATCATAGTCATTGAAAGTGGAAAACATGAAGGCACTATCCAACTCAGACCACAGATATTTGCATTCCACTTCCCGTGTTTAGTCACATATGGTGGGTAATATCGAGGTTATGCATAGTGTTAGGTGATGAGGAAGTGTAATCTGCATTGATTGAGAGGGTCAGAAATCATACCAAGCCTTCCTCGTCGAGTAATGTTAGCTGACATACGAAAAGGTGAGAAGAGTTACAGGTAGTCAAACTAAAATTTCACAACAATAGGTGAAGTCTCCGACTGTTGGTTTCTGCCAATCACATAAAGATGTGTAGTCTGCCTCGACAGGCTAACAACCAATGGCATAGAAATTGTTGGTGGTATGACTTAATATCCTTCCCGAGAGTGCAGATGCATTCACTCCTTGTGATCTCCCTGATTCATTAAATCATTATTATTTATGTGCGTATTCCTTCTCCAGTACATTTCCAGTCATTATACTTCTTTTGAATATTGACTTTTCCTATCTCAGCGTTTGTCACAAAGTCTGGTAACTAAAACTGTTGTACCTCTGCGCAAATTTCTACACTGTAAACTCAGAAGATCAACTCAGTAAGCAGTTGACAAGAACCAGCGGCATAAAGTAATACCAAAAAGATATGTGCTACAAAAATGACTTCCCATCAGTGTAATGGACAATGGGCTGAAACCTAAGGCCATAAAAGTGAGCTCAGCAGGTAAAATAAATGAAGAAGTACGCGCACACAGTTGATGCCAGCACTACAACAAAAAAACTTTACAGATTCACGAAGTCAGTCATGGAAGTTTTGAATAATCTAAGAAGCAATCTAAAGTGTTACTAGCTTGATGACGAATGTATGTATATATTGCCATGAAATAATGTTTACAGTCAAGATCCCCCTTCCAGAGACAATACGAAGAATTCGGTGGTGTGATTCCCACGGTCAAGATAAAAAGTACGAAATAGTAATTAGTTTCAAGATCACAAACAACCTCAATAGCGATACATTTTACCATTAACGAGGAAAGAGAAGGCATTGCGACATACTCGCCCCAAAAGTGATATAGAGAAGAAGAAATGAAGATAACACATCCGCAATTTTGAAGTCAGAAGACGCACAGTCCAATTTCTTTGAGTTTGAGAGTGATAAGGAGACATCCATAAGGAAAACAACGATCAAGAAGAAACAAAATAATGATTAAGAAGCCAGCATTCACAAAAAGCCACTATTAGGTCATCGCGTTCTTTGTTAGTTAAGAGACTAAGCAACATTCAGGTTATACATCAAGATGACCAGTAGAACAGAAGTTATTCATCCAACAAGAATTGAGACACAAACACACCCTTTAATAATTTTATCCAAAATTTTGTTAGAAGCTTAGCAGACAAGTTAGGACAACCAATACTTGTAGCATGGAAATGTGACAACTAAGAGAAGGAATACGAGAAATCCAACAGTAACACACAAGGGTTATTCACAGTAATGGCAGTGAGGTGCGTTGAACATCAAAAACTAACTCAGAAACAGTAATGTTTAGGGCCTACACTGCAAAATAATCCGATAGCGTGCAACGATCGATATACAGTACGTAGGCTGAAGTGGTAAACCAGAGTTCATCCGAGGAAATCGATATTGATATACGCTTTAATCTACAGAAGAGTTCAGCTACTATGCTGTGTGCAATCATACAGAACTGCACAACAGGAAAGGACACCATGAAAGTCCCTATACATAATCTAGAACCACGGATAAGATTTGTAACTGAAACACTATTAATCCAGTCATTGGCACCTAATTACTAAAGGGAAGAAACAGAAGAAGCCCTGAGATGTTCACTTTAAACTACTCTTAAACCGACCACCACTTACATCTCGACCAGAAATACCACCAACGGCCATAGAACTGTCAGTGAACATCAATTCTTCAACATCAACAGAATTCTGGAATGACGTAAAATTACCGAAAGTTTGGAAAGCGGCATGTTCAGGTGGAGTTTCCCTAGAAACACTGAAAACGAATCCAGAGACCACAGTGAATATCTTCACACTAATATTACAAGAAAAGTGCAAGGAGAAATACCTCCCAATTGGAAGAAGAGCTACCTTTTCAAACTACCAAAGAAGGATGACTTAAGCCTTTGCATCAACTAGCGTGGAACCACGCTGTTGTCATCCCCAAGCAAAATACGAGACTACATCATATTTGAGAGACTTACAGATACTCTGGATGCAAAACACCGACCGGAAGAAGCTGGCTGGATTCAGCAAAGACAAACCATTTTCCGACTAGACAGCAATGCGGAGCATCATCGTCGAACAAAACACAGAGTGGTCGTCAAATCTCTACCCCAACTTCATCGACTTTGAAAAGGCCTTCAACATCGTTAACCGATGTGATTTGGAAATTGCTTTAACACTGTGGAGTGCCCCAAACCTTTATCAACCTTACTCAACAGCTGTATGACAATGCCCAATGTCAAGTGATCAACAACGGAAGACCCGGTGACACCCTTGAAATGAAGATAGGAGTGAGACAAGGCTGCTTACGATCACTGATGATATTCCTGATTGTGGTGGACTGAGTCATCCGCCAGGTAATGGAGAGCAAGGAGAGAAGAATACGTTGGACTGACAGAAAGACCGTATAAGATTTTTACTTAGTGAAATATGTATGTCTAACGTCACACAAACTCGAGTATGTAAAGGCGAAAACCAACAGGCTGGCAGAAGAGGAGGTTAAGACAAGATCCCAGGCAAATACACAGAAGACGACGAAGACACTGGACCAATAACAAGCACTAATCACCATTTCTAAAAGAAATCTAGAAGTCGAAAGGTACAGATGAGAATGTCAAAGGCAAAATCGGAAAAGCAAGACGGACTGTCGTTAGATTGAAATCAGCGTGGAAATCTGCTGCATTCAGCATAAAACCTGAATTTCGCAACACTTATGCCAAGTCAGAGGCTTAGCACACACCAGACAGCATTTCCTACAAACTGTGAACTTTCATCAGCACCTGTGTCCACCCGATAATGAGGACCAGGCGGTCTCCAGGGCAGGATAGGCAATAAAAAAATACGGCAACGTACCAGTCAAGAACATACTGCACGAATATGCAGAGGGAAATGGATATAGGTTGGTCATACCCACATCTCAGCCCCCCGAGTCTAACGTCAATGGGAAACGACTAAATGGGTCTCCGACGGTGACATGGAAATGGTTTGAGGAGGCAGTGAAAGCTTTTGGACAGTCTCGAAGCCTCAGTTGTTCGTTCCGTCCTCCTTTATGAAAAGGTTAACTGTCTTTGATCATATATGTCTGAGTTCTATCTCCAATGTTAGTTGACGTGGTATAATAGAATGAGTAATAATGAGGTTGGGCGTCCAGTGCTAGCTGGGTGGGAGGGAAAATCAATCGGCAGGGTTGTGAAGTTACATAGATTGAGAGAGGGTTAGGACATGTGTTACGTATTTCTGGCAATCGCCCTCCTCAACAGCAAATGTTAGCTGACATAGGATCGATCAGGTTGTTGGGAAAGAGCTAGTGGTTGGTGGTCACACTAAAACATGGATTCATCAGTCAGTGAAATCCACAACAGTTAGTTTGAGCCAAGTAGGGAGATGTAGAATTCCTGAATGGCTGGTTGTCGTCCTCGGGATGGTAAAAACCAATGAAGGCTGGAGACAATTATCGGTTATATGGCGCAAAACTGTTCTCAATGGCTGACAGAGATGCATTCACCCTTTGTGATTTATAATATCCTATAAACTTCTGTTATTCTCCCCTATTACTATTCTGTTTGCCTCCTATTTCTGTTTATCTCTCTTCTGAATATCTCTTTATTCTCTTCTCTTACTTTGTGTGTTACATGGTGTGGCAACTCGAACTGCTGCATATCTGTGCACAGTTGTACGTTTAAACGACTCAGTCGGTCTCAAAGCCAGTTGTAAATGACAGCAAAGAACAGAATGAAAAGTTGATGTTCTACTGGAGTCTTTTGTTCCACTCAAGAAGCAAAGAACGAATAATAATTACTGAATCTAGGATCTCTTGAATGTCACCTCCCTACCAGATATCATCAAGTCACTAATATAATCATAACTTTCATTATGGTGATTTGCACGCCTAACTTATTGTGAGAAACCGAAAAGTTCATGGCAACAATCATTCTTCGCATAATCCTATTTATAACGTTTTAATGTGTAAGCAAAGACCAAATAACACCCAACTAAAGTAGACTATATCCACACTGACAGCACTAGCCACTCCAGCCCTAAATAGTCAACACGTAGAAATTATCGTGACTGCATTTCTTGTACCCTTTAAGTCACATACACTCATGGCCTAGGATATCAGGACATTTAGCGCACACACTGAGTTTTAATACATGAGTTGGAGTGTACATTTATTCTACGATATTGAACCGTCATCGCATCTTACAGAGTCCAAGACCGAAGTTAATATGGCTTTAATGGCAAAGATATGAGGAAATTCCGAAAACAACTAACGTTTAAGGATTATAATCAAAAGGGACAAGCCATGGCATACAATGAACTGAAATACATAATGGCCGATCGGGTTAGACAAGCGCCAACAAAGGGCCGGAAACACCAACTACTGAAATGATGAGCAGCTAATGAAAATAAGGATGTCAAATATAATAACACAAGTGAAGCATGGCAGTAAATTTACGAGGACAATGACATAATTCACACACTTCTTAAAACAACCACGTTCTTCCTCAAGCTGTAAATAATAATCAGGCAAGCAGGCAAGGCACTGCGTTTTATTAGACAAACGTTGCGATATTAATAGCACCTACATATACTTTGGTGAAC
This sequence comes from Trichobilharzia regenti, assembly GCA_944472135.2. Lineage (NCBI taxonomy): Eukaryota > Metazoa > Platyhelminthes > Trematoda > Strigeidida > Schistosomatidae > Trichobilharzia > Trichobilharzia regenti. Next base: position 46,963,371 of record OX235268.1, read on the forward strand.
TAATAAGAAGCGTTAGAAAATCGACAATCCCACAAATCCTACTTATGATTCTCACGTGCGACAGTTGATGCTCTAAACTTTTAGTTTGAGTCACATATCCAACTCCTACATCATTTATTTTCGCCCAAATAACCAGAGTGTCATTTACAAAAATATGACTTACTACCCGGTACATAAAGACTCCAAAACAAACGATGCTATAACAGTATGTACATAAAAATTAGGCGTAAGGGTAGTGCATTTAACGACCAGTGATGAAATAAAGTTTCATGATACAATCATTCTTCTCACAAAACAATATCCTACAAACAATCGTCCGCTGTTTTTTCAGTTTTCCAACCCAAAATACAGGACTTATATTTAATTCAGAAATGTCAACAAGTAAAATCAATTATGACCATTGGAAGTTCAATCGTACGGTTACGTAACCTCTGTAAAACAACATGAAGTAAGTTATTTTCGTCAACATGTTTGCATAAACAGGACTTCGAACAACAAACTACCGAAACCACTCAGTTTCAACTAACATCATTGTGAAGGTCATTCAAGTAGTGAGTTTGGAAACGTTTTGTAGTACTGTAATACACTCACCTTCGTCTCTTAGGGTAAATCCGACTCCAAATGCGGTTTTACTAATCGTAACAGATACCGGTATATCCATTGTGTTAAAATCGCCTCACTTTGACATTATGATTGATTAGATTTGCCTTCAAAATCCTTTGAGTTTAAGACATACACCCGTCATGTGTAAAGTTAGCGCCAAACATACAAACTAAAGGACCCGCTTCATGCAGCCTCTTTCTGTTTACATGTGGTTAGCACAACTTTCAATGTTCTGAAGCGAAAATGACACGTAAGACACCTAATATACTATTAATAAACTTAGAAGGATTATATTCGAATACTAAGAGGTGACTCTAGACTATAGCAGCCCAAAACGAAACTATCTTCAGCGACCAATCATATGAGTAAGAATTTGAAGTGAGGAATTTGAAATAAACGTCTATATACAAGTAAAGAACTGTCAAAAAGTGGTTTCATAGGATAGCATCCCTGTATATGTTCCAAGGATACCTCCCGGTTTCTCAGAAGAGTCCTCATAGTTGAGTAAAACCAAACTCGGTACATAAATTTGTCAAGGTCATCAATCCAGATTCAGATTTATTGGTTGAGGATAGAAGGCTTGGAGCCTATTTTAATCCTTTTCTAGTAAATTTCTGTGGTTTTCCTTCTTAAACGAATCAGTTGAGGCTGCAGACAACACTTCTTTTGGGAGTCGGTTCCAGGAGTTTATGACTCGGTGTGAGAACCAGTACTCAACAGCACTATGGCTTCTTCTTGGCTTATGAACTCCCCTGCTGTGTCTTCTAAGGTGTTCCGACCTGTTGGGAAGGAAGAAAGGGAATAGGTCAGGTCCGTAGTCATTATTTAAAATTTTGGAGATTGGGATTAAATATCCTCTCTGCCTACGGTATGACAGGGGGAAGAGATTTAAACTGTCTAGTCTTTCCTCGTATGATAACTTAGTCATGCCGAGAACCATACATGTTGCCTTCCTTTGGTCCCTTTCTAGAATGTGTGGGTCCCCTTTTAGACAAGGACTGGCTTCCTGGATACAGTTTTCCAGTCTTTACCTCACCAGAGATGTATATAAGGAGGTGAACACATCTCTGGTGGTTCTAGTAAAGGCTCTGCGAATTGCCCATAAGGACCTGAAACTACGTGCAGCCGCCACGCGACAGTGTGCTGTAGTTTTTAAGTCGTGGCTAATTTTGACACCCAAGTCTAAATAAGTCTAAACTGATGGAAGTGTTATTTCCTCCAGTTCGTACGAGCTGATGCTTGCGTGTCCTATGCGCATGGTTGCACATTATGCTACATTGATATGGAGCATCGATTCTCTGAACCACTCCGACAGTTTGTTGAGGTCCTCTTGTACCGTGGGCGTATCAATGTTGCTCTTCAGCTCTCGCCAAATTTTCAAGTCATCTGCGTATAATAATAATATATATTCCCATTTTTGTTCATGAGGGAGGCCAGTTTACATGCATCATCGATTCGATAAATTAGACATACGATTAGTAAGCATATTTAGTAAAGATAATATTGTCAGCTACGTCTCGTAAACCGTTAATGCCCAGCTCTTGCTACGCTCGGGCTCACGCTGTCGCTTGAAGTTTTTCAGAAACGCTTAGTAATAACGGACGCAAAAGCCAAAACACCGATTGGCCGCTTGGGAATTCTTTATTGTAACACCAACATATAAAAAATATTTCTACTAAGGTCTGTGAACAAATATTACAATAATAAATCACAAGATTACTTCTGACGGTTTACTGCTGACTTCTTTCTGAACAGCGACCGATGAGACGATGACTGTCGTATTGATGCCTCCGCGAAAATTGGAGAAGTTGGTTTTGAGCAAACAACAATGAATTGATCGTTCGATCTTCAACTACATTGACACTCCCCGGCAAAATACCGATCCATCCCTTTTTTCTTCACGACCAATACACGTTGACTTGGATGCCATTGCGAGAACCTGGGTCACATGGACAGAGCTGAAATGGAAAACAAACAGAAAAGCCAACACACCACAAGCATACCCACAGCACAATCTCACACATCAATGACGACCTGCGCCTTCCAGTTGAAGGCATCCTCTTGCAACTGATCAGTAGATATGGTGGTGGTCACTAAGGTGAATCGCCCCATTCTGCAGGAACAGCAATATACAAATTAAAGGCTCGAGATATTTCTGATTTTTATGAGGGCTTAGATCTTTATCTTGAAAAAGATAATAGTGAACGCCTTGACAGATAATGCTTCTACCTTTAAATATATACCATTCGCTCAGCCTATTGTTGAGATGCGACCACGTGGGATCTGCACAGATTTATGGGGCATCTTATGAATTAACTTGCTATCCATTGTCAGATCTTTAAATACCACTTCACAATATCTTGTCTCACTTATTTTCTAATAACGTCTTTACTTGATTCTCATTATATTCCATTAAACCTAACATTTTACAGCTCTTTATGAATTTGATTCGACTTATTCTATTCCTATTCTCTGGAGGGTACGGTTGTGCACCAAATAGAAAAAAAGACATGAAATAAAGACAACTGGCTTGAAAATAATTGTATTAAAGCCAAAAGTGAACGCATGATAGTATAAAATATATTGGTTTCATTATACATTGCAAATGAACGTTGTCGGCCTAAGGATTAATTACTTCCCCATTCTGTTTTCTATATAAATGTGTTTATTAATGATATATTTCACTCACTTAATCTATTACACTTTAATGTTACACCACAGCACTTTAATTTTTCTAAAACAGCTTCCAATTCCTTGTAAACGTTGTACTTACCTCAATATTGGTTGATTATCGTATGCCGACAACCACGGGATGAAAACGAAACGAAGTCGATTTTCCCGCTCAACCTGGAGGACAATTGTACAATTCAATAACTATACAGCCTAGTTCAGACAATGTGTATTTATATATATATCAAATATTTAACTGTTGAAACATTATTAACTTGTAGACAATTTAAGATTTGACATTATATCATCCTTGATCGTGCCTGTAAAAATGGCATGCATTTTCATGTAAATTTATGTTTATATGAAAATAAATTATTATTATTATTAATATTATTAACACAATCACCACTTGCTAGAATGACTCTTGCAGAATGCCACGTGACCATAGCACCACCTCATGATACTCCACGCACATCCTCTTATCTACCCACTGCCAATTACCACTGAAATCGCTTGTCACTCATTCTGCCTCAATTCTAGTAGCGATGACGTATGCGAGCCTCAGTCGTCTACAATCTTTCTCCCCGGCGTGTGAGATTGCAGCTAACAATTATCTCCGTATGCATTTCATTCTCAGCAATTGCCTAGCCTCCACGGCGTATACGACCCATCTGCTGTCTTTAACATCAATCAATTCATTCACGGATGTAGAAGAGTGGACACAACTTCGAAATAATCACGACGAAAATTTTAACAAAATTATGCAATAACAACAAGGTACGAAAATAACGAGTAAGCACAATGAATTCAAATAACACCAATTGATATGACACACCACACGTATACACAAACAGTACACACAAACTCGCCGATCACATCTTGATGGAATTCCTTTGAAGAATTGGAGGACTTACACCAGTACGCCTACAACCCTTCTCAGGTTGACGATTGTACGTTGTGGAATGTACGGACACAAACAAGATTGAGCAACAATTACAATAATTGGAAATCACACAATTATTTAACACAAACATATGTACAATCAACACATCAAAGTGGTGGACTCTGCCTTGACGAACTACCCTTGAAGAACTGTAGGACTTACAGCAGTACGCCTACATTCCTTCTCAGGCTGATGCTCTAGGTTGGAAAATCGTCTAGTGTTTCATCCTCCGACTCTCCACTCTCAGCACCTTCCAGTAGACACAGTTTTCTAATATCTCGCACCAACATTACACAACTTGTTCTCAACTCAACCGTCCTCACGAATACATCACCACTACAGATTAGCCTTACTACCACTCCCAAAGGCCACCTACCTGTCGTACATTTATCTGCTACTAATACTATGTCACCAACATTAAAGTTTCGGCACAACATTTTCCGCTTGTCTCTGGTTTGCAGTGTTCCAACATACTCATTTAACCATCTTTCCAAAAAATATCTTTCATGTGCCTGGCTTGTTTCCATCATCCAATCGTAGGTATTCCTTCCCCGCATGAGTCCTCTATGCCAGGTGTCAATGTAGTTGAAGATCGAACGATCAATTCATTGTTGTTTGCTCAAAACCAACTTCTCCAATTTTCGCGGAGGCATCAATACGACAGTCATCGTCTCATCGGTCGCTGTTCAGAAAGAAGTCAGCAGTAAACCGTCAGAAGTAATCTTGTGATTTATTATTGCAATATTTGTTCACAGACCTTAGTAGAAATATTTTTTATATGTTGGTGTTACAATAAAGAATTCCCAAGCGGCCAATCGGTGTTTTGGCTTTTGCGTCCGTTATTACTAAGCGTTTCTGAAAAACTTCAAGCGACAGCGTGAGCCCGAGCGTAGCAAGAGCTGGGCATTAACGGTTTACGAGACGTGGCTACTCACTACCAATTACCACTGCAATCGCTTGTCACTCATTCTGCCTCAGTTCTAGTAACGGTGACGTATGTGAGCTTCAGTCGTTTACACTCTTTCTCCCCGGCGTGTCGGACCGCACCTAACAATTATCTCCGTATGCATTTCATTCTCAGCAATAGCCTAGCCTCCCCGGCGTATACGACCCATCTGCTGTCCTTAAAAACAACCAATTCATTCATGGATGTAGAAGACTCGAAACAACTTCAGAAGTAATCACGACGAAAATTTTAACAAAATTACGCAATAACAACAAGACACGAAAACAACGAGTAAACACAATGAATCCAGAAAACACCAATGGATATGACACACCACACATATATACAAACTGTACACAAAAACTCGCGGATCATGTCTTGGTGGAATTCCTTTGAAGAATCGCAGGACTTACACCAGTACGCCTACAACCCTTCTCACGTTGACGATTGTAAGTTTTGGAATGTCCGGACATAGGCAAGATTGACCAACAATTACAATAATTGGAACCCACACAATTATTTAACACAAACATATGTACAATGAATACATCAAATGTTGTGGATTCTGCCTTGACGAACTACCCTTGAAGAACTGTAGGACTTACAGCAGTACGCCTACAACCCTTCTCAGGTTGACGCTGTAGGTTGGAAAGTCGTCTCAGTGTTCATTTGCTGACTTCCTTCTATCAGCTATATCCTCAAATCTGAACGGCAACACGCTCATGTGATTGTATCGTAGAATATAGATGACGAACAAACACACGACATATCTCATCAACCAAGTATAGAAACAGAGTAATTTACACCAAAGATAATAACATTCAAATAGTAACTTGAAACTAGAAATGCCTTTATTCATGCAAGTCAATTTAACAATTACTCTCTCGTTTACACTTGGCTTATCCTCTCTAAACTGAGCAATATCTTTCGTCTTTTCAAATGCACCAATACTATCATAGTCATTGCATAAGGCACGTGAGTTCATGGACGTCCATTTCATTGTGGATAAAAACACCAACGATGACTGAGTGACACAAGGTGATGAACTTAGCAGTGGATCAGAAGCTGTTCTTTTTCGGCTTTCAGATAGTTGTCTAACTGCAAGATTACCACCACTGCTGTCTTTCACTACTAGTTCGGGTTTAGCACTATCATCTGATGATAGGTGGGCTACACGCTGATCAATTACACTGACTGTCTCACAAGTATGCACACCTTCAGCAACTGCATCTGCCTTTAATTCTACTTCACGCTGTAGTTGTACAGAAACTTTAACCAACTTAGCAGTAGTAGGCATATCCCTCATCTCATCATGATCAACCAAAGACAACGGTGAAGTATCATGATCATTATCACAAATATTCAATTTACCGTCAAGTTCATCATTTTCAAACTCTTTAATAACAGAAGTAGACAATTTTGGTTCCTCCTCACAAATCATTAAAGGTTTTATATCTTCACTCTGACTAGTTATACTTTGTAAACTTTTGGAGTCAGAACTGCACTCTGAAGCAGTAACTCTATTCTGTGACACTCTATTCAACAACGGCTTACCAGTTGCAACTACAGACTTCTTCACCCCACCGTTATCGTCACACAATTCGGAGTCAGACCTGGAGTTTACATTTAGCTTATCACTGAACTTGCTCACTGGTTCACAGTTCACCTTTGTATGCACCTCTTGCAAACGTGTAAAACACAACCGTGTTTGTCTTGCATCTTGTAACTTATCTGTTGAGGATGTACTACGAAACCTGTTACACTCACTAGCTCTATATGCATTACCAGACATCATGGAGCCTTCTCGATATCCACCTCCTTGAGGTCTATTCGTCATCAATGATTGCATTTTGCTCTCAGACTGCTCTATTCTAGGGGTGAGATGTAATAGACTGGCGAACTTGCTCATAGATTGATTGACGCTATCTTTTACCAGTTTCAGGATATCATCAAACTTTGGCTCGATACCCTCATCCTCCATACGGGAGCTTATCTTCACCCACTTCCTTTGCAGTCGAGTAGGTAGGCGTCTTGCTATTACTTCTAGTATAAAACTCGAGTTGAGGTCACTCATGCAATTCATAGAAATCAAGGTATTCTTATAAGTCATAAGATTATCTAAAAACTCAGTAAGTGCCTTGGAGTCATCTTGAAGTTGACTGCCGTTACCTTTGACAGCTTCGTATACGTCCCTTACAATCACTGAAGGTCTTCCAAACCTTTGACGTAGTATGCTCATAGCCTCAGCGTATCCCTCATTAGGGGGCATGAGCTTACAGCACTGTATAGCTCTTGAAGCATCTCCAGTGCAATACCTCATCAAATACATCAATTTCAATTCATCACTTAATAGAAAACTACTCAACATGATCTCAAACTCCTTTACAAATTGTAAATAATCAGCCGGGTTTCCATCGAAACACCGTGGTTCAAATTTAGGGAGTTTGATGTTCCTATTATCCCTGAACGGCGAAACAGTAACATCAACCATATCATGCTTAACATCAGACACATCGTTACAATTAACAGACAAGTCACCATGACTTACTTTCCTGTTTGCATCCAAGATGCTCTGTCCCTTCTTTGACCCAGGCATTGTTGAACTTGACCCAATTCCTAAAATGTTCCAGATATTGCTTGTTCAAAGAGGGCTTGACCGGCACCAGGAAAGATGAACGGTGACTGTCCAAACTTTCGCCAACTGTCTGAATCCGCCAGAATCTGTTTCTACCGTCAGAAACTGTCAGCCACGTCTCATAAACCGTTAATGCCCAGCTCTTGCTGCGCTCGGGCTCACTCTGTTCCTTGAAGTTTTCAGAAACGCTTAGTAATAACGGACGAATAAACTAAAAGACCGATTGGCCACTCGAGAATTCTTTATTGTAACACCAACATATAAAAATAAGGTTTTTACTAGGGTCTGTGAACAAATATTACAATAATAAATCACAATATTACTTCTGACGGTTTACTGCTGACTTCTTTCTGAACAGCGACCGATGAGACGATGACTGTCGTATTGATGCTTCCGCGATAATTGGGGAAGTTGATTTTAAGCAAACAACAATGAATTGATCGTTCGATCTTCAACTCCATTGACAGGTGTTCTTAGCTACTTGTCGTTGGTTGGGGGTTTTGTCCGGGACTATTTTAAGATTTTTGAATTTTGTAGTGGAAGCCAAAATATATTCAGATTTCCTGAATTGTTTGGCTATAATACAGCTGTCAAACCTGAAAAGTATGGGACATGTGCGGTTTGTCTCTTTTTTATTTAGTCTAATACACTGACAGGGTGTACTTAGAAGGTTGGTAGCTCTTAACAAGGAGTGCTGAACCGATTTTATGGGCTCTTTTTCAGGTATGTTGTACACTATGGCGTTCTGCTTAGAAGCAAGTCTCTTAACAACTTTGCTCGACAAATAGTCCATAACGTTTTCTAGCTCCTTAGCATGTTCCAATTCAGCATCAGTAGGTTTAGTCCTGAGCTTAAAGAGTTTTAGGAAAGTGAGATCCCCCAGTTCCCTTTTAAGATGGAGGATTGTTTCTGGTACCTGGTCAAGTTGATTTAGTTTCGTTCTGAGTTCATTTAGTTGTAGCTGCATGTCATTTATGATGCAGGCTAAGTTAGTAATCTCTCCCTTTTGTGACAGGATATCTTCCACCTGAATTACAGGGGTTAGCATTATGTTGGAACCGTTTATATTGGGTGAACTACTAACTGCAGCTGATTTAAGGGGTGTTAATGCGTTACTCGATAAGCTTAAGCTATTTTCTAAGTTACTAGTGTTCCTAAGAACGCGTTTTTTATTGCTTTTGCCCATTATTATTGGTGATAATATAGCAGAACAGAAAAATTTAGCAATAGCATCTGATGATAGGTGGGCTACATGGTGATCACTTACACTGACGGTCTCACAAGTATGCATGCCCTCTGCCACTGCATCTGCATTTATTTCTACTTCACGTTCAAGTTGTACAGAAACTTTGTTCAACTTAGCAGTAGTAGGCATATCCCTCATCTCATCATGATCAACCAAAGACATCTGTGAAGTATCATGATCATTATCACGAATATTCACTTTACCGTCAACTTCATCATTTTCAAACTCTTTAATAACAGAAGTAGACAATTTTGGTTCCTCCTCACAAATCATAAAAGGTTCTATATCTTCACTCTGACTAGTAATACCTTGTAAACTTGTAGGGTCAGAACTGGACTCTGAAGTAGCAACTCTATTCTGTGACACTTTATTCAACAATGGCTTACCAGTTGCAACTACAGACTTCTTCACAACACCGTTATCGTCACACAATTCGGAGTCAGACCTTGCTTTCACATTTAGCTTATCCCTGAACTTGCTCACTGATTCACAGTTCACCTTTGTATGCACCTCTTGCAAACGTGTAAAACACAACCGTGTTTGTCTTGCATCTTGTAACTTATCTGTTGAGGATGTACCACGTAACCTGTTACACTCACTAGGTCTATATGCATTGATAGACATCATGGAACCTTCTCAATATCCACCTCTCTGAGGCTTATTCGTCATCAATGATTGCATTTTGCTCTCGGACTGCTCTATTCTAGGGGTGAGATTCAATATACTGGCAAACTTGCTCATCGATTGATCGACACTATCCTTTACTAGTTTCAGGATATCATCAAACTTTGGCTCGATACCCTCATCCTCCATACGGGAGCTCATCTTCACCCACTTCCTTTGCAGTCGAGTAGGTAGACGTCTTGCTATTACTACTAGTATAAAACTCGAGTTGAGGTCACTCATGCAATTCATAGAAATCAAGGTATTCTTATAAGTCATAAGATTATCTAAAAACTCAGAGAGTGCCTTGGAGTCATCTTGAAGTTGACTGCCGTTACTTTTGACAGCTTTGTATACGTTCCTTACAATCATTGAAGGTCTTCCAAACCTTTGACGTAATATGCTCATAGCGTCAGCGTATCCCTCATTAGGGGGCATGAGCTTACAGCACTGTATAGCTCTTGAAGCATCTCCAGTGCAATATCTCATCAAATACATCAATTTCAATTCATCATTAAATAAAAAACCACTCAACATGATCTCAAACTCCTTTACAAATTGTAAATAATCAGCCGGGTTTCCATCAAAACATCGTGGTTCAAATTTAGGGAGTTTGATGTTCCTATTATCCCTGAACGGCGAAACAGTAACATCAACCATGTCATGCTTAACATCAGACACATCGTTACAATTAACAGACAAGTCACCCTGGCTTACTTTCCTGTTTGCATTCAAGACACTCTGTCCCTTCTTTGATCCAGGCATTGTTGAACTTGACCCAATTCCAAAAAGGTTCCAGATATTGCTTGTTCAAAGAGGACTTGACCGGCACCAGGAAAAATGAACGGTGACTATCCAATCTGTAACCATCGGACCAAACCCGTCGAAAGCTGACTTCTCCATCAGAAACTGTCAGCCACGTCTCGTAAACCGTTAATGCCCAGCTCTTGCTACGCTCGGGCTCACGCTGTCGCTTGAAGTTTTTCAGAAACGCTTAGTAATAACGGACGCAAAAGCCAAAACACCGATTGGCCGCTTGGGAATTCTTTATTGTAACACCAACATATAAAAAATATTTCTACTAAGGTCTGTGAACAAATATTGCAATAATAAATCACAAGATTACTTCTGACGGTTTACTGCTGACTTCTTTCTGAACAGCGACCGATGAGACGATGACTGTCGTATTGATGCCTCCGCGAAAATTGGAGAAGTTGGTTTTGAGCAAACAACAATGAATTGATCGTTCGATCTTCAACTACATTGACACCTGGCATAGAGGACTCATGCGGGGAAGGAATACCTACGATTGGATGATGGAAACAAGCCAGGCACATGAAAGATATTTTTTGGAAAGATGGTTAAATGAGTATGTTGGAACACTGCAAACCAGAGACAAGCGGAAAATGTTGTGCCGAAACTTTAATGTTGGTGACATAGTATTAGTAGCAGATAAATGTACGACAGGTAGGTGGCCTTTGGGAGTGGTAGTAAGGCTAATCTGTAGTGGTGATGTATTCGTGAGGACGGTTGAGTTGAGAACAAGTTGTGTAATGTTGGTGCGAGATATTAGAAAACTGTGTCTACTGGAAGGTGCTGAGAGTGGAGAGTCGGAGGATGAAACACTAGACGATTTTCCAACCTAGAGCATCAGCCTGAGAAGGAATGTAGGCGTACTGCTGTTTGAAAATGAGAGCTGTGCATATTGAGATGGTTCATTCGCTAACTACTGATTCATTCGTGCCAGCATTACATAGATTTATAAATCGCCGGGGTGTACCGAAGATGATGTTCAGTGACAGAGGGACTAATTTTGTTGGCTGTCACGCCGAGGTTAAAGAGTACTTCGAAGGTCCCAAAACGAGATTTCATGGAGAGTTACTGAAAAGAAACATCGAGTGGCACTTCAACCCACCATATACCAGCCATAGAGGCGGGCGATGGGAAAGACCTATAAGAATTATCAAGCGTATTTTAAGCTCCATAATTAAAAACCAGAGTTATAATGACGAAAGGCTGAAGACACTATTTTAGGAAGCTGAACGAATATAAAAAAAACTGGCAGTTATCACCTGTGAATGACGACGTCAACGATTTTGATGTCATAACCCCAAACAAATTACTGATATTGAGGGGCAACCCTGGTGTCAGCCACGTCTCGCAAACCGTTAATGCCCAGCTCTTGCTACGCTCGGGCTCACGCTGTCGCTTGAAGTTTTTCAGAAACGCTTAGTAATAACGGACGCAAAAACCAAAACACCGATTGGCCGCTTGGGAATTCTTTATTGTAACACCAACATATAAAAAATATTTCTACTAAGGTCTGTGAACAAATATTACAATAATAAATCACAAGATTACTTCTGACGGTTTACTGCTGACTTCTTTCTGAACAGCGACCGATGAGACGATGACTGTCGTATTGATGCCTCCGCGAAAATTGGGGAAGTTGGTTTTGAGCAAACAACAATGAATTGATCGTTCAATCTTCAACTACATTGACACTCCCCGGCAAAATACCGATCCATCCCTTTTTTCTTCACGACCAATACACGTTGACTTGGATGCCATTGCGAGAACCTGGGTCACATGGACGGAGCTGAAATGGAAAACAAACAGAAAAGCCAACACACCACAAGCATACCCACAGCACAATCTCACACATCAATGACGACCTGCGCGTCCAGACAGAGACCTCCTCTTCACATCTTGCAACACAATCGCCACTTACTAGAATGACTCTTGCAGAATAGAACGTGACCATAGCAGCACCTCATGATACTCTTCAAGCATCCTCTTTTCTATTCACTATCAATTATCACTGAAATCGCTTGTCACTCATTCTGCCTCAGTTCTAGTAGCGGTGACGCATGCGAGCCTCAGTCGTTTACACTCTTTCTCCCCGGCGTGTCGGACCGCAGCTAACAATTATCTCCGTGTGCGTTTCATTCTCAGCAATAGCCTGGCCTCCCCGGCGTATACGACCCATCTGCTGTCTCTAAAATCAATCAATTCATTCACGGATGTAGAAGAGTGGACACAACTTCAGAAGTAATCACGACGAAAATTTTAACAAAATTGTGCAATAAAAACAAGGTACGAAAACAACGAGTAAACACAACTGATCGAAAATCACAAATTGCGAAGACACACCACACGTATACACAAACAGTACAAATAACCTCGCGGATCATGTCTTGGTGGTATTATTTTGAAGAATTGGAGGACTTACACCAGTACGCCTACATTCCTTCTCAGGTTGATGATCCAAGTGGAAGTCGTCCGGACACAAACAGAATTACCAACAGCTAGATGACAGATGATATCAATTCAGTATATACAATATGAACATATGTACAAGATCACACACCAAGCACATTGGACTGCTCATTGATGCGCTACCCTTTGAAGAACTGTAGGACTTACAGCAGTACGCCTACAACCCTTCTCAGGTTGACGCTCTAGGTTGGAAAATCGTCGCAGAGTTCATTTGTTGACTTCTCTCTATCAGCTATATCCTCAAATCTGAACGGCAACACGCCCATGTCATTGTATCGTAGAATATAGATGACCAACAAACACACGACATATCTCATCAACCAAGTATAGAAACAGAGTAATTTACACCAAAGATAATAACATTCAAATAGTAACTTGAAACTAGAAATGCCTTTATTCGTGCAAGTCAATTTAACAATTACTCTCTCGTTTACACTTGGCTTATCCTCACTAAACTGACCATTGATATTCGTCCTTTCAAACGAACTGACACTAGCATAGTCATTGCACAAGATACTTGAGTTGATGGGTGTCTGTTTCATTGTGGATGACAGCACCAACGATGACTGAGTGACACAATGTGATGAACTTAGTGGTGGATCAGAAGCTGTTCTTGTTCGGCTCTCAGATAGTTGTCCAACTGCAAGATTACCACCACTGCTGTCTTTCACTACTAGTTCGGGTTTAGCACTATCATCTGATGATAGGTGGGCTACACGCTGATCAATTACACTGACTGTCTCACAAGTATGCACAACTTCTGGAACTGCATCTGCGTTCAATTCTACTTCACGTTCTAGTTGTACAGAACCTTTATTTAACTTAGCAGTAGTAGGCATATCCCTCATCTCATCATGATCAACCAAAGACAACTGTGAAGTATCATGATCATTATCACGAATATTCACTTTACCGTCAACTTCATCATTTTCAAACTCTTTAATAACAGAAGTAGACAATTTTGGTTCCTCCTCGCAAATCATAAAAGGTTTTATAACTTCACTCTGACTAGTAATACCTTGTAAACTTGTAGGGTCAGAACTGGACTCTGAAGTAGCAACTCTATTCTGTGACACTTTATTCAACAACGGCTTACCAGTTGCAACTACAGACTTCTTCACAACACCGTTATCGTCACACAATTCGGAGTCAGGCCTGGAGTTTACATTTAGCTTATCACTGAACTTGCTCACTGGTTCACAGTTCACCTTTGTATGCACCTCTTGCAAACGAGTACAACACAACCGTGTTTGTCTTGCATCTTGTAACTTATCTGTTGAGGATGTACTACGAAACCTGTTACACTCACTAGATCTATATGCATTACTAGACATCATGGAGCCTTCTCGATATCCACCTCTCTGAGGCTTATTCGTCATCAATGAGTGCGTTTTACCCTCAGACTGCTCTATTCTATGGGTGAGATCTAACAGACTGGAAAACTTGCTCATAGATTGATTGACACTAGTACTTACCAGTTTCAGGATATCATCAAACTTTGGCTCGATACCCTCATCCTCCATACGGGAGCTCATCTTCACCCACTTCCTTTGCAGTCGAGTAGGTAGACGTCTTGCTATTACTACTAGTATAAAACTCGAGTTGAGGTCACTCATGCAATTCATAGAAATCAAGGTATTCTTATAAGTCATAAGATTATCTAAAAACTCAGAGAGTGCCTTGGAGTCATCTTGAAGTTGACTGCCGTTACTTTTGACAGCTTTGTATACGTTCCTTACAATCATTGAAGGTCTTCCAAACCTTTGACGTAATATGCTCATAGCGTCAGCGTATCCCTCATTAGGGGGCATGAGCTTACAGCACTGTATAGCTCTTGAAGCATCTCCAGTGCAATATCTCATCAAATACATCAATTTCAATTCATCATTAAATAAAAAACCACTCAACATGATCTCAAACTCCTTTACAAATTGTAAATAATCAGCCGGGTTTCCATCAAAACATCGTGGTTCAAATTTAGGGAGTTTGATGTTCCTATTATCCCTGAACGGCGAAACAGTAACATCAACCATGTCATGCTTAACATCAGACACATCGTTACAATTAACAGACAAGTCACCCTGGCTTACTTTCCTGTTTGCATTCAAGACACTCTGTCCCTTCTTTGATCCAGGCATTGTTGAACTTGACCCAATTCCTAAAACGTTCCAGATATGGCTTGTTCAAAGAGGACTTGACCGGCACCAGGAAAAATGAACGGTGACTATCCAATCTGTAACCATCGGACCAAACCCGTCGAAAGCTGACTTCTCCATCAGAAACTGTCAGCCACGTCTCGTAAACCGTTAATGCCCAGCTCTTGCTACGCTCGGGCTCACGCTGTCGCTTGAAGTTTTTCAGAAACGCTTAGTAATAACGGACGCAAAAGCCAAAACACCGATTGGCCGCTTGGGAATTCTTTATTGTAACACCAACATATAAAAAATATTTCTACTAAGGTCTGTGAACAAATATTACAATAATAAATCACAAGATTACTTCTGACGGTTTACTGCTGACTTCTTTCTGAACAGCGACCGATGAGACGATGACTGTCGTATTGATGCCTCCGCGAAAATTGGGGAAGTTGGTTTTGAGCAAACAACAATGAATTGATCGTTCAATCTTCAACTGCATTGACAAATATAATAAGGTACATATTTTTTCCTAGCTATGTAGTATACACCAATTTTATAGGCATGCATAAATATTGTTTAAATTACATGATTTACGGTTGCTGTCATTTTGTCTGTAATTTGTGGGAAATATCTAATAATAATAATATATAATCTAATATCATAAAGAGCATCTCAAACAAACTTCAAACCTTCATTAGCAACTGTCTCCGCTCAATACTCAAGATCAGATGGCCAGAAAAGATCAGCAACAGGGATCTCTGGGGGCGAACCAATCAGGAACCGATTGTGAAACAAATAGGCAGAAAGAAATGGAGATGGATTGGCCATACGCTGAGGAAATCATCAAGTGACATCACTAGACAAGCCATCGCTCGAGTGGAACCCGAAAGGGAGGCGGCGAGTTGGTCGTCCAAGGGTGACTTGGAGGAGGTCATGCGAGGAGGAGATGAAAGCATGTGGACAGACCTGGAGCAGGTTGAAAAAGTTGTCAGAAAACCGAAGTCAATGGAGGTGCGCAGCTGAAGCCCTATGTTCCTCTAGGAACTAAAGGATACAATAATAATAATAATCTAATAACTTGTGGTCCAATAGACCACGACAAGAGGTATAAGGTTATTGACATCGCATTAACAAATGTACCCAAGTATTCGTTGGATGGATTACAGATACTTGGGAAAATAAATAAAGCTTGAATTCAATTCCCTAATATAACAAGAAAAAGAATCTTGTAATAATATACTGTCTTTTAATGTACATGAGAGTTGACAGGCATCATCTATATGGCAATAATGTACACATGGAGTAATCATGTTTAAAATTTTTCACTGACACAAGATATATATACATATACAAGGGAGGATAATGGAATAATGATAGTAAACACACCTTGCATAAGTTAAAACAATTTATATGATATAATCCTAATCACCATTATTGTTTGAATTCGTCGAAAGTGCGCGCAACAACTGAGTGTTGCGTTACATTTCGTCAATATGGTGGGCTACTCACAAAAGTGTAAAAATGGCTTATAAAACGATAGTTAGTTTACCGTAAACGATGTTTTAAGTAACACAATCTTCAGAAGGCTCACCACAGCAGTTAGAATACAGTTAAACATGCAGAGAAGTACTATTAATAATAATAATAGTATATTCTCATTTTGTACATGAGGGACGCCAGTTTACAGGCATCATCAATATGATAAATTACATATACGATTAGCGAGCATACATAATAATAATAATGTTTTAATATAATACATATTTTTTCCTACCTGTGTAGGTCCCAGCAAATGTACAGCATGGATAAGCATTATTTAAATTTCATAAATTCGGTTTATGGTTAAATTACATGGTTGCTGACGTTTCTGTCTTTGGTTTGTGGGAACAATATGATAACAAGTCATTCAATGGAGCACATCATGAAATATAGGAATACTGTATTCGCATTAACAAAAAAACCCAAGTAAGTTTTGGATGGATTACAAATACTTGGGTAAAAATAAAGCTTGAAGTAATTCCACAATATAGCTTAGGTGGGTACAAGTCCGAATCTCATTTTTGATTTATATCCCAATTGGGTAATAAGAAAGCTATTTTTACAGATACGACCAGTTATGTTAAATAAATAAATAAATAGATTTATTCTCATAGTACGGTACATGAGGGACGCCAGTTTACAGGCATCATCAAATTGTTACAGAAACAGGACCATATTATTCAGTCACAATTTACAGTCGATAGCAAAATATGTTTTACATGTACGCTGGAGATTATACATACACTTGATAAATGTTAATCCCAGTAGTATAAAACATCCTTTTCACTTATGTACAATCATTTCTGTGCATAGTTGGAAAAATCTGCTAGATTGTCAGTGAGTGCAACACATCAGGAAATACAGAAGTATTGTCTTCGCATTAACGAAAAAACCAGGTCTTTGGTGGCTGGTTTATAAGTGCCCGGGAAAAAAATAAAGCTTGAAGTCAATTTTCATACATAATTTTGTTGTGTACAGAGTCCTTGAATTATAGTTCATTGATGTGTTATTTTGAAATCAGTGATATGTTTATCTCATTTGATTTGCAATGTCATTGTTGGGAGTAAAATACATAAGCTTTAGACGCATTAATTAATGGGTTTCTACTGCTTGTGGGTATTTTCTTCTCGTGAGGAGGGTTTTTGAATTTTAGTTGTTCCGATAGGAGTTGTGAATATTAACTGCTCAGCAACACTATGGATATAAGTTCACCACATTATCTTAGGAAAGTTGGGTTGTATTTGGCGAGGTATAATTATTATTGATTATTATTGATTCAGCAACCGGTGAATTTTTTCTTCAAACAACAGGTGTAGTCTCTAAGTTCATACATTAAATGGGCCTATGATATCTGAAACTCTTACATGGGAATTAGCACTGGTATCACTTGCAAACTCCCTTAGCTTGTCATCAAGTGCCTTTTCAAAGGAGATCAATGTGCTTGCTGGTCGCATTTCCTCAGGTATTTTGTTCCATATTTGGGCGTACCTAATCAAGAAAAACTTTTGCCTGATGGCTGTTTTACATGGTTCTATAACCACTGTACTTTTAGTGTGTCTGCGTTATATCCAGTATCTTCTGAGATCCGAGTATAGTTAGCAGGGGTATACACCATGCGGTTAAGAAGCTTATAGAAGAGTACCAGATTTAGTCACAGTCGCCTTAACCATAATGTTTTCTAGCCCTAGGATTTCACATCTGGTAGAGTAGTTTGTGCCGTTATCGGTTCCGAGTACTTTTCGCGTGAAGTACCTCTGTACTCCTTCTACTTTCAGTTTGTCTTCTATGCGTGTACTGCTGAATATGAATGAGCAGTATTCTAGGAGTGGGCGCACACAAACCTTGCACAGTAGTATTCTGGATTCGTTTCTGTAGAAGTTCCTGAGTAGGAAACCAATAAGCCTGCGTGATTTCGATACTTGATCCGAGATATGCTCTGGACTTCATGCATGAAGAATTAATAAAAATGTATAGATGGTGTGACACCTGGAGACTAGAGTTTAATGTTGAAAAGTGTGGATGGCTCTGCATGGGCTGTTCCAACCTCGAACTCGACCTAGAAATTCAGGGCCACAAAATCCCCAGACTCAAATCTGTACTAGACCTAGGACTGAAATATTCACACAATCTATCATTTTCAGAGCATATCTCGGATCAAGTATCGAAATCACGCAGGCTTATTGGTTTCCTACTCAGGAACTTCTACAGAAACGAATCCAGAATACTACTGTGCAAGGTTTGTGTGCGCCCACTCCTAGAATACTGCTCATTCATATTCAGCAGTACACGCATAGAAGACAAACTGAAAGTAGAAGGAGTACAGAGGTACTTCACGCGAAAAGTACTCGGAACCGATAACGGCACAAACTACTCTACCAGATGTGAAATCCTAGGGCTAGAAAACATTATGGTTAAGGCGACTGTGACTAAATCTGGTACTCTTCTATAAGCTTCTTAACCGCATGGTGTATACCCCTGCTAACTATACTCGGATCTCAGAAGATACTGGATATAACGCAGACACACTAAAAGTACAGTGGTTATAGAACCATGTAAAACAGCCATCAGGCAAAAGTTTTTCTTGATTAGGTACGCCCAAATATGGAACAAAATACCTGAGGAAATGCGACCAGCAAGCACATTGATCTCCTTTGAAAAGGCACTTGATGACAAGCTAAGGGAGTTTGCAAGTGATACCAGTGCTAATTCCCATGTAAGAGTTTCAGATATCATAGGCCCATTTAATGTATGAACTTAGAGACTACACCTGTTGTTTGAAGAAAAAATTCACCGGTTGCTGAATCAATAATAATCAATAATAATTATACCTCGCCAAATACAACCCAACTTTCCTAAGATAATGTGGTGAACTTATATCCATAGTGTTGCTGAGCAGTTAATATTCACAACTCCTATCGGAACAACTAAAATTCAAAAACCCTCCTCACGAGAAGAAAATACCCACAAGCAGTAGAAACCCATTAATTAATGCGTCTAAAGCTTATGTATTTTACTCCCAACAATGACATTGCAAATCAAATGAGATAAACATATCACTGATTTCAAAATAACACATCAATGAACTATAATTCAAGGACTCTGTACACAACAAAATTATGTATGAAAATTGACTTCAAGCTTTATTTTTTTCCCGGGCACTTATAAACCAGCCACCAAAGACCTGGTTTTTTCGTTAATGCGAAGACAATACTTCTGTATTTCCTGATGTGTTGCACTCACTGACAATCTAGCAGATTTTTCCAACTATGCACAGAAATGATTGTACATAAGTGAAAAGGATGTTTTATACTACTGGGATTAACATTTATCAAGTGTATGTATAATCTCCAGCGTACATGTAAAACATATTTTGCTATCGACTGTAAATTGTGACTGAATAATATGGTCCTGTTTCTGTAACAATTTGATGATGCCTGTAAACTGGCGTCCCTCATGTACCGTACTATGAGAATAAATCTATTTATTTATTTATTTAACATAACTGGTCGTATCTGTAAAAATAGCTTTCTTATTACCCAATTGGGATATAAATCAAAAATGAGATTCGGACTTGTACCCACCTAAGCTATATTGTGGAATTACTTCAAGCTTTATTTTTACCCAAGTATTTGTAATCCATCCAAAACTTACTTGGGTTTTTTTGTTAATGCGAATACAGTATTCCTATATTTCATGATGTGCTCCATTGAATGACTTGTTATCATATTGTTCCCACAAACCAAAGACAGAAACGTCAGCAACCATGTAATTTAACCATAAACCGAATTTATGAAATTTAAATAATGCTTATCCATGCTGTACATTTGCTGGGACCTACACAGGTAGGAAAAAATATGTATTATATTAAAACATTATTATTATTATGTATGCTCGCTAATCGTATATGTAATTTATCATATTGATGATGCCTGTAAACTGGCGTCCCTCATGTACAAAATGAGAATATACTATTATTATTATTAATAGTACTTCTCTGCATGTTTAACTGTATTCTAACTGCTGTGGTGAGCCTTCTGAAGATTGTGTTACTTAAAACATCGTTTACGGTAAACTAACTATCGTTTTATAAGCCATTTTTACACTTTTGTGAGTAGCCCACCATATTGACGAAATGTAACGCAACACTCAGTTGTTGCGCGCACTTTCGACGAATTCAAACAATAATGGTGATTAGGATTATATCATATAAATTGTTTTAACTTATGCAAGGTGTGTTTACTATCATTATTCCATTATCCTCCCTTGTATATGTATATATATCTTGTGTCAGTGAAAAATTTTAAACATGATTACTCCATGTGTACATTATTGCCATATAGATGATGCCTGTCAACTCTCATGTACATTAAAAGACAGTATATTATTACAAGATTCTTTTTCTTGTTATATTAGGGAATTGAATTCAAGCTTTATTTATTTTCCCAAGTATCTGTAATCCATCCAACGAATACTTGGGTACATTTGTTAATGCGATGTCAATAACCTTATACCTCTTGTCGTGGTCTATTGGACCACAAGTTATTAGATTATTATTATTATTGTATCCTTTAGTTCCTAGAGGAACATAGGGCTTCAGCTGCGCACCTCCATTGACTTCGGTTTTCTGACAACTTTTTCAACCTGCTCCAGGTCTGTCCACATGCTTTCATCTCCTCCTCGCATGACCTCCTCCAAGTCACCCTTGGACGACCAACTCGCCGCCTCCCTTTCGGGTTCCACTCGAGCGATGGCTTGTCTAGTGATGTCACTTGATGATTTCCTCAGCGTATGGCCAATCCATCTCCATTTCTTTCTGCCTATTTGTTTCACAATCGGTTCCTGATTGGTTCGCCCCCAGAGATCCCTGTTGCTGATCTTTTCTGGCCATCTGATCTTGAGTATTGAGCGGAGACAGTTGCTAATGAAGGTTTGAAGTTTGTTTGAGATGCTCTTTATGATATTAGATTATATATTATTATTATTAGATATTTCCCACAAATTACAGACAAAATGACAGCAACCGTAAATCATGTAATTTAAACAATATTTATGCATGCCTATAAAATTGGTGTATACTACATAGCTAGGAAAAAATATGTACCTTATTATATTTGTCAATGCAGTTGAAGATTGAACGATCAATTCATTGTTGTTTGCTCAAAACCAACTTCCCCAATTTTCGCGGAGGCATCAATACGACAGTCATCGTCTCATCGGTCGCTGTTCAGAAAGAAGTCAGCAGTAAACCGTCAGAAGTAATCTTGTGATTTATTATTGTAATATTTGTTCACAGACCTTAGTAGAAATATTTTTTATATGTTGGTGTTACAATAAAGAATTCCCAAGCGGCCAATCGGTGTTTTGGCTTTTGCGTCCGTTATTACTAAGCGTTTCTGAAAAACTTCAAGCGACAGCGTGAGCCCGAGCGTAGCAAGAGCTGGGCATTAACGGTTTACGAGACGTGGCTGACAGTTTCTGATGGAGAAGTCAGCTTTCGACGGGTTTGGTCCGATGGTTACAGATTGGATAGTCACCGTTCATTTTTCCTGGTGCCGGTCAAGTCCTCTTTGAACAAGCAATATCTGGAACCTTTTTGGAATTGGGTCAAGTTCAACAATGCCTGGATCAAAGAAGGGACAGAGTGTCTTGAATGCAAACAGGAAAGTAAGCCAGGGTGACTTGTCTGTTAATTGTAACGATGTGTCTGATGTTAAGCATGACATGGTTGATGTTACTGTTTCGCCGTTCAGGGATAATAGGAACATCAAACTCCCTAAATTTGAACCACGATGTTTTGATGGAAACCCGGCTGATTATTTACAATTTGTAAAGGAGTTTGAGATCATGTTGAGTGGTTTTTTATTTAATGATGAATTGAAATTGATGTATTTGATGAGATATTGCACTGGAGATGCTTCAAGAGCTATACAGTGCTGTAAGCTCATGCCCCCTAATGAGGGATACGCTGACGCTATGAGCATATTACGTCAAAGGTTTGGAAGACCTTCAATGATTGTAAGGAACGTATACAAAGCTGTCAAAAGTAACGGCAGTCAACTTCAAGATGACTCCAAGGCACTCTCTGAGTTTTTAGATAATCTTATGACTTATAAGAATACCTTGATTTCTATGAATTGCATGAGTGACCTCAACTCGAGTTTTATACTAGTAGTAATAGCAAGACGTCTACCTACTCGACTGCAAAGGAAGTGGGTGAAGATGAGCTCCCGTATGGAGGATGAGGGTATCGAGCCAAAGTTTGATGATATCCTAAAACTGGTAAGTACTAGTGTCAATCAATCTATGAGCAAGTTTTCCAGTCTGTTAGATCTCACCCATAGATTAGAGCAGTCTGAGGGTAAAACGCACTCATTGATGACGAATAAGCCTCAGAGAGGTGGATATCGAGAAGGCTCCATGATGTCTATCAATGCATATAGATCTAGTGAGTGTAACAGCTTTCGTAGTACATCCTCAACAGATAAGTTACAAGATGCAAGACAAACACGGTTGTGTTGTACTCGTTTGCAAGAGGTGCATACAAAGGTGAGCTGTGAACCAGTGAGCAAGGTCAGTGATAAGCTAATTGTAAACTCCGGGCCTGACTCCGAATTGTGTGACGATAACGGTGTTGTGAAGAAGTCTGTAGTTGCAACTGGTAAGCCGTTGTTGAATAAAGTGTCACAGAATAGAGTTGCTACTTCAGAGTCCAGTTCTGACCCTACAAGTTTACAAGGTATTACTAGTCAGAGTGAAGTTATAAAACCTTTTATGATTTGCGAGGAAGAACCAAAATTGTCTACTTCTGTTATTAAAGAGTTTGAAAATGATGAAGTTGACGGTAAAGTGAATATTCGTGATAATGATCATGATACTTCACAGATGTCTTTGGTTGATCATGATGAGATGAGGGATATGCCTACTACTGCTAAGTTGGATAACGGTTCTGTACAACTAGAACGTGAAGTAGAATTGAACGCAGATGCAGTTCCAGAAGTTGTGCATACTTGTGAGACAGTCAGTGTAATTGATCAGCGTGTAGCCCACCTATCATCAGATGATAGTGCTAAACGCGAACTAGTAGTGAAAGACAGCAGTGGTGGTAATCTTGCAGTTGGACAACTATCTGAGAGCCGAACAAGAACAGCTTCTGATCCACCACTAAGTTCATCACATTGTGTCACTCAGTCATCGTTGGTGCTGTCATCCACAATGAAACAGACACCCATCAACTCAAGTATCTTGTGCAATGACTATGCTAGTGTCAGTTCGTTTGAAAGGACGAATACCAATGGTCAGTTTAGTGAGGATAAGCCAAGTGTACACGAGAGAGTAATTGTTAAATTGACTTGCACGAATAAAGGCATTTCTAGTTTCAAGTTACTATTTGAATGTTATTATCTTTGGTGTACATTACTCTGTTTCTATACTTGGTTCATGAGATATGTCGTGTGTTTGTTGGTCATCTATATTCTACGATACAATGACATGGGCGTGTTGCCGTTCAGATTTGAGGATATAGCTGATAGAGAGAAGTCAACAAATGAACTCTGCGACGATTTTCCAACCTAGAGCGTCAACCTGAGAAGGGTTGTAGGCGTACTGCTGTAAGTCCTACAGTTCTTCAAAGGGTAGCGCATCAATGAGCAGTCCAATGTGCTTGGTGTGTGATCTTGTACATATGTTCATATTGTATATACTGAATTGATATCATCTGTCATCTAGCTGTTGGTAATTCTGTTTGTGTCCGGACGACTTCCACTTGGATCATCAACCTGAGAAGGAATGTAGGCGTACTGGTGTAAGTCCTCCAATTCTTCAAAATAATACCACCAAGACATGATCCGCGAGGTTATTTGTACTGTTTGTGTATACGTGTGGTGTGTCTTCGCAATTTGTGATTTTCGATCAGTTGTGTTTACTCGTTGTTTTCGTACCTTGTTTTTATTGCACAATTTTGTTAAAATTTTCGTCGTGATTACTTCTGAAGTTGTGTCCACTCTTCTACATCCGTGAATGAATTGATTGATTTTAGAGACAGCAGATGGGTCGTATACGCCGGGGAGGCCAGGCTATTGCTGAGAATGAAACGCACACGGAGATAATTGTTAGCTGCGGTCCGACACGCCGGGGAGAAAGAGTGTAAACGACTGAGGCTCGCATGCGTCACCGCTACTAGAACTGAGGCAGAATGAGTGACAAGCGATTTCAGTGATAATTGATAGTGAATAGAAAAGAGGATGCTTGAAGAGTATCATGAGGTGCTGCTATGGTCACGTTCTATTCTGCAAGAGTCATTCTAGTAAGTGGCGATTGTGTTGCAAGATGTGAAGAGGAGGTCTCTGTCTGGACGCGCAGGTCGTCATTGATGTGTGAGATTGTGCTGTGGGTATGCTTGTGGTGTGTTGGCTTTTCTGTTTGTTTTCCATTTCAGCTCCGTCCATGTGACCCAGGTTCTCGCAATGGCATCCAAGTCAACGTGTATTGGTCGTGAAGAAAAAAGGGATGGATCGGTATTTTGCCGGGGAGTGTCAATGTAGTTGAAGATTGAACGATCAATTCATTGTTGTTTGCTCAAAACCAACTTCCCCAATTTTCGCGGAGGCATCAATACGACAGTCATCGTCTCATCGGTCGCTGTTCAGAAAGAAGTCAGCAGTAAACCGTCAGAAGTAATCTTGTGATTTATTATTGTAATATTTGTTCACAGACCTTAGTAGAAATATTTTTTATATGTTGGTGTTACAATAAAGAATTCCCAAGCGGCCAATCGGTGTTTTGGTTTTTGCGTCCGTTATTACTAAGCGTTTCTGAAAAACTTCAAGCGACAGCGTGAGCCCGAGCGTAGCAAGAGCTGGGCATTAACGGTTTGCGAGACGTGGCTGACACCAGGGTTGCCCCTCAATATCAGTAATTTGTTTGGGGTTATGACATCAAAATCGTTGACGTCGTCATTCACAGGTGATAACTGCCAGTTTTTTTTATATTCGTTCAGCTTCCTAAAATAGTGTCTTCAGCCTTTCGTCATTATAACTCTGGTTTTTAATTATGGAGCTTAAAATACGCTTGATAATTCTTATAGGTCTTTCCCATCGCCCGCCTCTATGGCTGGTATATGGTGGGTTGAAGTGCCACTCGATGTTTCTTTTCAGTAACTCTCCATGAAATCTCGTTTTGGGACCTTCGAAGTACTCTTTAACCTCGGCGTGACAGCCAACAAAATTAGTCCCTCTGTCACTGAACATCATCTTCGGTACACCCCGGCGATTTATAAATCTATGTAATGCTGGCACGAATGAATCAGTAGTTAGCGAATGAACCATCTCAATATGCACAGCTCTCATTTTCAAACAGGCGTATAAACAGCCATATCTTTTACATAGGGTTCTGCCTCTCTTCACTACAAAAGGTTCGAACAAATCCACCCAACGTACTGAAATGGATAATTCCCTTCAGAAGCTTGCCACGCTGGGAGTGGTGCCATCATCTGCTGTGCTGGACGAGCATTTCGGAGTTTACATTCCATGCACTTATCAATTATTTTACGGACAGCGGTACCTCCCTTCACTATCCAGAACTTACATCGAATACTTGATAGTACTTGCGAAGTACCCAAATGACCTTCAAGAACATGGTAGTGTCTTATAATGAGATCAGTGACTGGATGGTAGCAAGGTAATAAAGCCGGATGACGGGTCTCATATGACGATTCTAACATTTGTAGACGTCCACCAACTCTAGCGATCCCTTCGGAAACTATCGGAGATAATCTATCTAACCGCACCTTGAAATCTGCGAAATCGGGACTATCCTCCTTGGCAATCTCACCCCATGCTTCCCATTGTGTAGCCCTCAAAATCACTAACTCTGCATTTCTAATATCTTCGACTCCCAAAGGCCCCGCATTCATATTTTCGTATTCTGCAAGACTCATGACCTTTAAATACGTAACATATCGTGTCAACCACGCAACAGCTTTCAGTAATTTGTACCAAGAAGAAAAATATTTAAAAAGTGGATGTAAACCCGAATGTCTTTCTTGAGTAGATGTTAAACTGACACTTGTCTTCAACTCCAAGGCACACTCGTTTATCGGTGGTTCATCTTCTCTACGAGGCCACATACTATCAGCCCTTAGCAAGAACTCTGGACCTTTCCACCACTTATTTTTAACCACATTCATATCAATAACTCCTCGCGATGCTAGATCAGCTGGATTTTTTCCAGGCGGTACGTTCCTCCACTGCTCAACAGTTGTTAGTTCACGAATTTGAGATACTCTGTTAGCTACAAAACATGCATATCTTGCTGACTCGTTGCGTATATAATATATCACAGACATCGAACCAGTCCAAAACGTTACGGGATACTTGTAGTAATCCAACTCTTTACACACCGTTGTGAATAACTGCGCAGCTAGTAAGGCGGCATTAAGTTCTAATCTCGGAATCGAAACCGTCTTTAGAGGTGCAACTCTAGATTTACCCATCACCAGGCTAACATCTATATCATTCCTTAAGGTGGTTCTGATGTATACGGCTGCACCAAATCCAACCTCAGAGGCATCAGAAAAAACATGGAAGTCAATTATATCATGATTTCTCGACGGCTTAAGTGGACGTGAGACGGAATGTAGATTCAGCATTCTTAAACTGTTAACCCACCCCTTCCACTCTTCTCTCTGCCTCTCACTTAATGGTTCATCCCACTGTAACCCTTTCCTGCATGTCTCTTGAAATAACCTCCTAGCCGGAAGTAGATAAGGTGCTACTAATCCAAGTGGGTCAAACACGGACGACAACACAGAGAGCACACCTCTCCGAGTAACTGGCTTATCAATATCACCAACACTAAATCCAAAGGTATCAGAGTTCACATCCCATCGCATACCTAATGTGCGTTCAACTGGTAGAGTATCAACAGGCAAATCTCGTACGGTAGGTGCTCTGTCTTCTGGATCTATATGCTTCAAAACGTCTAGGCTGTTCGAGACCCACTTAGTTAGACGAAAGCCGGCCTTAGCTAACACTTCAGTGATGCTTGTTGCAAATCTAACTGCAGACTTATCATCATCGAAGGAGGCTAAACAATCATCCACGTAGAAGCAACAATCTATGACGTCCAGCAAATCATTAGAACCAAATGTGGACACTGCCTTTCGTAGAGCAAAATTAGCACAAAACGGGGAGGACGTGGCACCAAATGGATGCACTGTCATCCTATATTCTGACACCTTACCACAAGGACCGTCATCAAACCACAAAAACCTCAAGTGATCTCTGTCACTCTCTGGCACCTTCACCTGTAGGAACATTTCCTCAATATCCGCCGCGACAGCAACTGTAAACTTTCTGAATCTCAATAGCAGTCCCACTAATGAGCTCACGCAATCTGGGCCACTATACAGATTATCATTTAAAGAGACTCCTTCATGTTTCGCAGAACAATCAAACACCACACGGAGTTTACCTGGCTTCCTCGGGTTAAAGACGGGATGATGGGGCAAATACCACTTCCCTGGCTCACTTGATCAACTAGTCTTTCAACGTAACCCTTCATTATATGTTTATCGACGACTTCCTTATATTTGGACCAGAGTTCTGCATCTGACAGGAATTTCTTCTGTAAACCCATTAGTCTCTTAAGAGCAACTTTCCTATTACAAACCAACTGTCTATCTTTGAATCTCCATGGTAGGCCAACGCTGAAACGCCCGTTTTCGTATTTACAAGAGTCCTCGGCTATTTTAACTGCTTTTAAGTCTTCTACAGAACGACCCTTCCCTGGGACACCGCAGTCACAAAACTCCTTGTCATACATATTTTTAATCATAGTTTCTAGTTTGTCCCCATCGTTTGCAACTAATGATGATATGTGGACTATGGGTATAGGTCCTCTCACTGTCCATCCCAGTGGTGTTTTCGTCGCAAACAGATCATCTCTACCTCCAAATCTCTCTTCTAATACCTTGTGAGCTTCTGGCACACTACATCCAATGAGTACTCTCACTCTTCCATCTTGCAGTGTTGGAAGAGGTATGTCACACAGGTATGGCTTACCGACAACCGTTTCACGACTAGGTACTATAGCTTCGCCAAGTTTCATACTGGAGGTAGTGTAAGCAGTATCCACTTCCACGGTCTCCCCAGTAGCCAAGGATTCTAACTGAAATGACACTCGCTCACATACTACTGTTTTCGCAGAATTGAAAGTATTTACAACCAAGGGTTGCTTTGGGCCTTTAATACCCAAGCAACCAGCCAGTTCAGCATCTATCAATGTAACGTCTGAACCATTATCCAACAATGCATAAGTCTCTACTGAAGATTTCGGTCCTTTCACCTTAACTGGTAATACCCCTAAGAAAACTTGTGGGATGTCAAGGGGTCTAGAGATACTATTACAATTAACCGAATTCCCAGGTTCGTTCACTGTTCTCAGAAGTGGGTGCATATCCGTTAAACCACTACTTCTTTTATTTGTCGCCTTACAATTCCACTTTGTATGCCCAATCTTTAAACAACTGAAACACAGCCGCTTCTGCTTTGCCATTTTTAACCTTTCTACGGGTGACATAGCGATAAAGCGATTACAATCACTCAATTGATGCATGTTATGGCAAACAATACACTCATCCTTTCTCGTTGTGTCTTGAGACTTCACCACAAATGCCTTCCTTATATTCACTGGTTCCTTAGGTTCTACCTTAGAATGCAAAATGCTGGCGAATTTGCCCATCGCCTGGTTGACACTGTCCTTCACCAGTCTAAGAATATCATCAAACCTTGGCTCGATACCCTCATCCTCTATACGAGAGCTTATTTTTACCCACTTCCTTTGCAGCCGAGTAGGTAGGCGTCTTGCAATTACCTCTAGGACTGAGCTCGAGTTGAGGTCACTCATGCAATTCATAGAAATCAAGGTATTCTTATAAGTCATAAGATTATCTAAAAACTCAGTAAGTGCCTTGGAGTCATCTTGAAGTTGACTGCCGTTACCTTTGACAGCTTCGTATACGTTCCTTACAATCATCGAAGGTCTTCCAAACCTTTGACGTAATATGCTCATAGCCTCAGCGTATCCCTCATTAGGGGGCATGAGCTTACAGCACTGTATAGCTCTTGAAGCATCTCCAGTGCAATACCTCATCAAATACATCAATTTCAATTCATCACTTAATAAAAAACTACTCAACATGATCTCAAACTCCTTTACAAATTGTAAATAATCAGCCGGGTTTCCATCAAAACACCGTGGTTCAAATTTAGGGAGTTTGATGTTCCTATTATCCCTGAACGGCGAAACAGTAACATCAACCATGTCATGCTTAACATCAGACACATCGTTACAATTAACAGACAAGTCACCATGACTTACTTTCCTGTTTGCATCCAAGACACTCTGTCCCTTCTTTGACCCAGGCATTGTTGAACTTGACCCAATTCCAAAAAGTTCCAGATATTGCTTGTTCAAAGAGGACTTGACCGGCACCAGGAAAATGAACGGTGACTATCCAAACTGTAACCATCGGACCAAACCCGTCGAAAGCTGACTTCTCCATCAGAAACTGTCAGCCACGTCTCGTAAACCGTTAATGCCCAGCTCTTGCTACGCTCGGGCTCACGCTGTTCCTTGAAGTTTTCAGAAACGCTTAGTAATAACGGACGCAAAAACCAAAACACCGATTGGCCGCTTGGGAATTCTTTATTGTAACACCAACATATAAAAAATATTTCTACTAAGGTCTGTGAACAAATATTACAATAATAAATCACAAGATTACTTCTGACGGTTTACTGCTGACTTCTTTCTGAACAGCGACCGATGAGACGATGACTGTCGTATTGATGCCTCCGCGAAAATTGGGGAAGTTGGTTTTGAGCAAACAACAATGAATTGATCGTTCAATCTTCAACTGCATTGACAAATATAATAAGGTACATATTTTTTCCTAGCTATGTAGTATACACCAATTTTATAGGCATGCATAAATATTGTTTAAATTACATGATTTACGGTTGCTGTCATTTTGTCTGTAATTTGTGGGAAATATCTAATAATAATAATATATAATCTAATATCATAAAGAGCATCTCAAACAAACTTCAAACCTTCATTAGCAACTGTCTCCGCTCAATACTCAAGATCAGATGGCCAGAAAAGATCAGCAACAGGGATCTCTGGGGGCGAACCAATCAGGAACCGATTGTGAAACAAATAGGCAGAAAGAAATGGAGATGGATTGGCCATACGCTGAGGAAATCATCAAGTGACATCACTAGACAAGCCATCGCTCGAGTGGAACCCGAAAGGGAGGCGGCGAGTTGGTCGTCCAAGGGTGACTTGGAGGAGGTCATGCGAGGAGGAGATGAAAGCATGTGGACAGACCTGGAGCAGGTTGAAAAAGTTGTCAGAAAACCGAAGTCAATGGAGGTGCACAGCTGAAGCCCTATGTTCCTCTAGGAACTAAAGGATACAATAATAATAATAATCTAATAACTTGTGGTCCAATAGACCACGACAAGAGGTATAAGGTTATTGACATCGCATTAACAAATGTACCCAAGTATTCGTTGGATGGATTACAGATACTTGGGAAAATAAATAAAGCTTGAATTCAATTCCCTAATATAACAAGAAAAAGAATCTTGTAATAATATACTGTCTTTTAATGTACATGAGAGTTGACAGGCATCATCTATATGGCAATAATGTACACATGGAGTAATCATGTTTAAAATTTTTCACTGACACAAGATATATATACATATACAAGGGAGGATAATGGAATAATGATAGTAAACACACCTTGCATAAGTTAAAACAATTTATATGATATAATCCTAATCACCATTATTGTTTGAATTCGTCGAAAGTGCGCGCAACAACTGAGTGTTGCGTTACATTTCGTCAATATGGTGGGCTACTCACAAAAGTGTAAAAATGGCTTATAAAACGATAGTTAGTTTACCGTAAACGATGTTTTAAGTAACACAATCTTCAGAAGGCTCACCACAGCAGTTAGAATACAGTTAAACATGCAGAGAAGTACTATTAATAATAATAATAGTATATTCTCATTTTGTACATGAGGGACGCCAGTTTACAGGCATCATCAATATGATAAATTACATATACGATTAGCGAGCATACATAATAATAATAATGTTTTAATATAATACATATTTTTTCCTACCTGTGTAGGTCCCAGCAAATGTACAGCATGGATAAGCATTATTTAAATTTCATAAATTCGGTTTATGGTTAAATTACATGGTTGCTGACGTTTCTGTCTTTGGTTTGTGGGAACAATATGATAACAAGTCATTCAATGGAGCACATCATGAAATATAGGAATACTGTATTCGCATTAACAAAAAAACCCAAGTAAGTTTTGGATGGATTACAAATACTTGGGTAAAAATAAAGCTTGAAGTAATTCCACAATATAGCTTAGGTGGGTACAAGTCCGAATCTCATTTTTGATTTATATCCCAATTGGGTAATAAGAAAGCTATTTTTACAGATACGACCAGTTATGTTAAATAAATAAATAAATAGATTTATTCTCATAGTACGGTACATGAGGGACGCCAGTTTACAGGCATCATCAAATTGTTACAGAAACAGGACCATATTATTCAGTCACAATTTACAGTCGATAGCAAAATATGTTTTACATGTACGCTGGAGATTATACATACACTTGATAAATGTTAATCCCAGTAGTATAAAACATCCTTTTCACTTATGTACAATCATTTCTGTGCATAGTTGGAAAAATCTGCTAGATTGTCAGTGAGTGCAACACATCAGGAAATACAGAAGTATTGTCTTCGCATTAACGAAAAAACCAGGTCTTTGGTGGCTGGTTTATAAGTGCCCGGGAAAAAAATAAAGCTTGAAGTCAATTTTCATACATAATTTTGTTGTGTACAGAGTCCTTGAATTATAGTTCATTGATGTGTTATTTTGAAATCAGTGATATGTTTATCTCATTTGATTTGCAATGTCATTGTTGGGAGTAAAATACATAAGCTTTAGACGCATTAATTAATGGGTTTCTACTGCTTGTGGGTATTTTCTTCTCGTGAGGAGGGTTTTTGAATTTTAGTTGTTCCGATAGGAGTTGTGAATATTAACTGCTCAGCAACACTATGGATATAAGTTCACCACATTATCTTAGGAAAGTTGGGTTGTATTTGGCGAGGTATAATTATTATTGATTATTATTGATTCAGCAACCGGTGAATTTTTTCTTCAAACAACAGGTGTAGTCTCTAAGTTCATACATTAAATGGGCCTATGATATCTGAAACTCTTACATGGGAATTAGCACTGGTATCACTTGCAAACTCCCTTAGCTTGTCATCAAGTGCCTTTTCAAAGGAGATCAATGTGCTTGCTGGTCGCATTTCCTCAGGTATTTTGTTCCATATTTGGGCGTACCTAATCAAGAAAAACTTTTGCCTGATGGCTGTTTTACATGGTTCTATAACCACTGTACTTTTAGTGTGTCTGCGTTATATCCAGTATCTTCTGAGATCCGAGTATAGTTAGCAGGGGTATACACCATGCGGTTAAGAAGCTTATAGAAGAGTACCAGATTTAGTCACAGTCGCCTTAACCATAATGTTTTCTAGCCCTAGGATTTCACATCTGGTAGAGTAGTTTGTGCCGTTATCGGTTCCGAGTACTTTTCGCGTGAAGTACCTCTGTACTCCTTCTACTTTCAGTTTGTCTTCTATGCGTGTACTGCTGAATATGAATGAGCAGTATTCTAGGAGTGGGCGCACACAAACCTTGCACAGTAGTATTCTGGATTCGTTTCTGTAGAAGTTCCTGAGTAGGAAACCAATAAGCCTGCGTGATTTCGATACTTGATCCGAGATATGCTCTGAAAATGATAGATTGTGTGAATATTTCAGTCCTAGGTCTAGTACAGATTTGAGTCTGGGGATTTTGTGGCCCTGAATTTCTAGGTCGAGTTCGAGGTTGGAACAGCCCATGCAGAGCCATCCACACTTTTCAACATTAAACTCTAGTCTCCAGGTGTCACACCATCTATACATTTTTATTAATTCTTCATGCATGAAGTCCATAGTTGTGCCGATATCTGTATTTGTACAGGTATATGTCACCTTCAAGTCATCTGCATACAGTATTAGCTTGCCTATACTAAAACATTCATATGTACTGTTTATGTATATAATGAAAAGAAGGGGTCCCAATACACTCCCCTGGATGACACCACTGCCGATTGGTCTAGATCTGGAGGTCATTGAGCCAACTTTAGTTGTCTGATTCCTGTCATACAGAAATGATTTTATCCAGTTGTAGAGGGGGTTGCGTATCCCTAGTGAGCATAGCCTACCGACTAACAGACTATGTGGGACTCTGTCGAAGGCTTTCCTTATATCGAAATAGAGGATAATCACTAGCTCTCTCCTATCTCTTCTATAGGTGACTTCGTTGAAAAAGTCTATATGGCAAGTGACGCAAGATCTTTTCTTGAGGAATCCGTGTTGTGACAGGTTGATGAGTTTATGTTTTAGAAAGTAGTCTGACATTTGGTCTTTGATTACTTTCTCCATGATCCTTGATATGACTGGTGTTATATTGATAGGCCTATAATTACATGCACTAGTTTTGGCCCCTCCCTTATGCTTAGGTAATATATATGTGTTTTTCCAAGTTTCAGGGTAGGTACCAGTCAGGGATCCGTGGGCAGAGATAACTCATTGATGTTCATATAGAAGATATCCGAGTGCCATGCGTTGTGACACACCGCTACACACTGCTGTCCAGGAGGAGTGTACTGGGTTGATCCTAACCCTCTGCCTTCTATCTGTGAGGAATTCCGTAATCCAGTTTAGTAAGCTGCCTTCGATACCAAGACTGTCCATCTTCATAAGTAGTATTTTGTGGGGAACTTTATTGAAGGCTTTGCTGAAGCCCATGAAGACGCCAACGGGTTTTCTGTTGTCCCTTGATTTGACCCAGCTTTCTCTTGAAGTGAGGAGAAATGATAGGTTTCCTCGGAACCCATCCCGAGCTCCAGATAACACATGGCTGTTTTCCAGATATGCCATAATACTTTATCTGATGATTATTTTCAGTGTCTTGAATGAAGTGCTGGTGAGATTGATAGGCCTGTAATTTGAAGGGCTTTATCCTGATCCTCCTTTGTGGATGGGGGTTACTATGGCGTCTATCCAGTCACGCGGTAACACTTCATTTAGGAAAGATAGCTTGAAGATCGTGGTCAAAGGGCCCGCTATGTGAGCTCCTTGAGAAGCCTTGGATGAAGATTATCAGGACCAATTGATTTGCCCGCATCTAGTTTCATTAGGCAGTTGAGCGCGATGCCTTGGTTGATGTCAACGGAATCTACCCCGCAGTCTCTTGATGCAGCCAGGGCTGATCCTATAGGGAGTGATGAATCCTGTGTGAAGACTTGGAAGAAGTAGCCTACCATGGCTTCTGCTTTCTCTTGATTTTCGATTGTGTCATCGTCAATAGTTACGTTTGGGTCACCGATGGATGTTTTATTCCCGAAGTTTATATTCGAGGAAATTTTCTTAGGTTGTGCTGCTGCATTTTGAGGGAGATGTGCTTCGAACTTCATCATTGATTGGTGAATTTCTGCAATAGCTTTATTCGTAGCAGTGTTATATAACTTCCTGGTCTCAGGAGTCTCAAGTGTGGCAAACATTTGTGTTTACGTCTGAGTAACTTACTAATCTCTCGGTTTATCCAAGGGGAGCAATGTTTCCGACCCTTTGGGACAGACCAAGGGATAAAAGGTCCAGTTACTTGGGCTTGAATTTGTTTAAAATTGGTTCCATGCTGCGTCTGCTTGGAACTCTGGGTTGATGTACCAGTTTAACGAGTCGGCTGCTGAGACAGTCGCATTTATATCAGCTTTCCAAACGCTTGGTCAAGCTGAGGTTTTGGCCCTTGCTGCTGTTGCTGTGAACCTGAAACTGAGCACAGCATGATCACTTCTTTCTAAAGGAGGAAGATGTTGTATGAGATCTACATCCTCACCATGGGAGAACACTAGGTCCAGAGTTGAGGAGCAGTACTGTGATTCATAACGCGTGGGCTCAGTGACATGCTGGACTACGGCTTGCGAAAGATAGATTCCAGCAGTTTATAACCAAAGGAGTTGTCCGAAGATTGGGTAGAAAGGCTTCTCCAGTAAACTGTTGGGGCGTTTAATTCGCCGACTGCGTGGCTCCGACATCTCGATGTCCAGGAGCCTGGCGTCTCTATTAGGAAGTCGTCTGCACTGCAGTCAGGGCTGGGGCATATAGCAATGAGGTCAACGTCTTTGCCTATGCATTCAAGCCTGCAGCGTAGAAGTTCACACAACTCACTTTCGTGAGCGAGTGCTTCGATGCTACGCACGGTTAAGCATTTATTGAGGTAGATGACTACGCCACATCCTTTGCGGTTTATTCGGTCCACCCTATGCACCTCGAAGTTTGGCAGGTTAACTTCGTTGTCAGTGATATCGGGTGTGAGCCACGTCTCTGTGACGATAATTACATCCGGGTTCCCAGAGTCTATTATGTTAACCGGCTCAGTCCTTTTGTCCAACAGGCTGCCGGCGTTTGTGCAGCAAACTGTCAATTCAGTTTGGTGCTTCCCCGACCTACCTACAGAGGTTTCGGGATCATTAAACTGCGAACTTATACGATCTGAAAACCCTTAATCTTAAGGTACTTTTCGCCGTTTAGACGTAGTTCGCTGAATTCTAGGGCCGCAAACTGTCTTTTGACACGGTCTGCCAGGCTTCAGCCGGCATGGACATATGTGCCTGGACCTTTAAGAATTTGAGAGTTGCTTAGAATGGTATCCCTCTCTTCTTGGGAGTTTAGTGCGACTTATAGGAGACTTAGAGGCCGGCTAAATGTAGGGCCGGTCTTTTGGCCGGTTCTATATACGCTATGAACGGCTATGCTATATACTGTTTTTGACTGCAGCTTGTGTAAAAAGGGGTTCACTAAGATGAGGTTACGCTCGAATCTGGTTTTGGAATCGGGAGCCAGTGACTTTTCAACTTTGTGGAGAATGAGCGACCTGTTAGAGAGATCAGGTTTGCTTGCCGTGGCTTTCTTGCTCTGCGGAGTAAATGTGTTTTGCCCTTCGTAGGCATTTTAGTTGATGTGTTGTCCTTCTCTCGCTTTTTGCAACAGACAACGTTACGCCATTCACTGGCGTCTTTCTCGCTAATCCTATTAGGCTTAATCTGCCTGCTATTCACCGATGTAATTGAGGCTTGATATATTAGTCTCAGGGCGACCTGGGTTGCAGGTTCTCGACATCTGGTACGCCTCTTCTTCGTGGCAGCGTTTCCGTTACTGTCACTGGAGGGGTTACCCAGTATCGTGGGGGCGACCCGTTTATTAGGTAGTTTCGTTTTGGCTGCTACAGATTAGAGTCCCCCAGCAATAAGCCCAATGATTTGGTTAACGATATGACGTGTTTGCAAATATTAACAAGTGCACAGTAAGACTTTTCTTTGTATGGGTCACCTATTAGAATTCACATAGAAAAATGCAGTGTGCACGAAGCATAGGGATGAGAAAGGTAGCTATTTCCTTCAAATTATTAGACTCCCACTCAATGTAAATGGTCAACTGCGTTGTTGTAAAGCAAGGAAAACAAAGTGAATATTATAACATGATGTCATATTGATTCACTGATTCTTTCCGGTTACACACAAAGTAAAACCATTTTACTATCGCTGCGCGCAAATAACTCGTGCTCCGGTTATTGAGCATGGAGGTGAAGTTCATCAATAATCAAACAGCATAGTCGCCGTATAACCAGCTGTTAAACAGATTTAATCAACATCATTTATTAAGAAACTGTTGTCATTTTTGCCCTGTAGTAGCGAAAAGCTTTTGCGTCACTTTTATTTCGCCTCCTTTTGATCATTTTATTTACAATTCGCTCTGAAAGTGTCATTTGATACCCTTACTATTGTCTTCATCGATACTCTCAACCGTTCCGCTGATATCCGTTCAAATGGATTGAGTATCTTCTACAGGCTGCATCTAGTAAGCGCATTTTTCTAATGACTTTCATAGGATGCCCTTCGTCTATGAATTTGGATGTCGATGCCTATGATTAATTAACACAACAGAGATTAAAAAATCATCAGGCCTTTTTATTTTTTACAGCGTGATTCCACACTGTATTTTTGGTACAAGCATGGAATTTTCAGCATGGATATCGGTAGCCCCAATTTCGCAGGCCAACCAAGCCTCCAGCCGGGGTCAGAGCATTCTTGATCACCCTGAACCCGACGCCAGGTAAGACACCGGGAATCAAACTTTCCAAATTGTAAATTGTAATACTTTTTATAAGCTACAGGAGTTGACCTGAAATCTAGTTATCTGACATTCAATAACCAGTTTTGCAACAACTCAGAAAATTTCACTCTTA
Source organism: Trichobilharzia regenti (assembly GCA_944472135.2). Classification (NCBI taxonomy): domain Eukaryota; kingdom Metazoa; phylum Platyhelminthes; class Trematoda; order Strigeidida; family Schistosomatidae; genus Trichobilharzia; species Trichobilharzia regenti. Next base: position 47,001,492 of record OX235268.1, read on the forward strand.
CGTAGGTAGCAAAAGTAAATCACAAGCTGGCTTCACCAAAGATGATAACTAATGGTGTAATACAAGGAAGCGTTCTTGGCCCTATTCTATTCCTCTTACTCGTAAATGACATAGTCTCTGTGATCAAGTGTGGCAAGCCATACCACGTTGCAGATGATCCCAAGACAGTATATGATTATGGGTACGATGACACGAGCATCGAAAGTAAGATCCAACATGACATAAACAATCTAGGCTATTGGAGCGAAAAATGGAGGCTGACTTTCAACCCACACAATTGCGGTATAGCCCATTTCGGACATTGGAAACCGATAATGTGTAACCTCCTCTCAAAAGTGAACTCAGTCACAGATCTCGGGATAACGTACTCAGATATGACCTTTTCCGATCATGCAAATAAGGTTGTCAATGTAGTTGGAGATTGAACGATCAATTCATGGCTGTTTGCTCAAACCCAACCCTAAATTCTGGCAGGAGTCATCAATACGGCAGTCATCGTCTCATCGTTCGCTGTTCGTTGGAAGAGAGAAAAACTATCAGAAATATTATTGTGATTTATTGTTATGACGTTTATTCTTAGACTTTGTGCACAATAACCTAATGTTTGGCTCTGTATTGGTGCAAGAATAAAGGGTTCTTGAGTCACCAATCTGTGTTCTGGGTTTCGCGTTGGTTATTACAAATTTTTTCTGAAAGTCTTCCATCGACAGTGTGAGGTCCAGTGTAGTAAGACCTGTACATTGACAAAGGTAGTATCTGACTGTAAACGACTTACTGGGTTTCTACTGCGTAACTTTTACGCTCAAGAAGCAAGATTAGCTATATATAATGCATGCATTCGCCCGAAAATTGAATATTGTGCTCTCCTATTTAGTAATCTAAGGCCTGCAGACCAAAAGAAGTCGAAAGTGTCCAGAGACTCCTCACAAGACGCATAATAGGGTTTGACCAACAAGTGGAACATGTTGGCAGGTGTATACGATTGAAATTAGAAGCCTTATAAAATAAATAAATTTATTCTCATAGTACAGTACATGAGGGACGCCAGTTTACAGGCATCATCAAATTGTTACAGAAACAGGACCATATTATTCAGTCACAATTTACAGTCGATAGCAAAATATGTTTTACATGTACGCTGGAGATTATACATACACTTGATAAATGTTAATCCCAGTAGTATAAAACATCCTTTTCACTTATGTACAATCATTTCTGTGCATAGTTGGAAAAATCTGCTAGATTGTCAGTGAGTGCAACACATCAGGAAATACAGAAGTATTGTCTTCGCATTAACGAAAAAACCAGGTCTTTGGTGGCTGGTTTATAAGTGCCCGGGAAAAAAATAAAGCTTGAAGTCAATTTTCATACATAATTTTGTTGTGTACAGAGTCCTTGAATTATAGTTCATTGATGTGTTATTTTGAAATCAGTGATATGTTTATCTCATTTGATTTGCAATGTCATTGTTGGGAGTAAAATACATAAGCTTTAGACGCATTAATTAATGGGTTTCTACTGCTTGTGGGTATTTTCTTCTCGTGAGGAGGGTTTTTGAATTTTAGTTGTTCCGATAGGAGTTGTGAATATTAACTGCTCAGCAACACTATGGATATAAGCTCACCACATTATCTTAAGAAAGTTGGGTTGTATTTGGTGAGGCATATATGATTCCCGACGAGCGTTCATCTGTCCATATGAGTTATACGTATTTCATGTTGTCGGTTTATGTCCATTTTATTCCACCTCTTTTGTTGGGTAGAAGTTTCACACACGAAATTTTTTGTCTGTTTTAGGGTAAGTATCTTAATCGTTAATGTTTTATCTAAAATTATAAATATAGGCGAAAAACAGCAGGTGTAGTATTTAAGCTTATACATTAAATGGACCTATAATTTCGGAGGCTCTCAGACAGGAACTAGAACTACTATCGTTTGCAAACTCTTGTAGTTTGTCGCTAAGCTACTTTCCCAAGGAGGCCAATGTACTCTCTTGACGCATTTCCAGTGGTAGTTTATTCCATATCTATGCATACCTAATCAAGTAAAACTTTTGCCTGGTGGCTGTTTTACATTGTTCGATAGCTACAGTACCCTAGTGTGTCTTAGTTTGTAGCCACTGTCATCTGAAATTCGAGTGCCATTAGTAGAGGTAAAAACTAATTGGTTTAGAAGCTTATAGTAAAGTGTTAAGTTTAGTCTCAGGCGTCTTAGCCATAGTGTTTCTAGTCCTAGGGTGTCACATCTAGTGGAGTAGTTCGCACCATTTTCGGCTCCGAGTAATTTTGACGTGAAGTAACTCTGCACTCCCTCGACTTTCAATTTGTCCTCTATGCGTATACTACTATACATGAATGAACAGTAATCAAATAAAGGACGCACACAAACCTTGTACAACAGAACTCTGGACTAATTTCTGTAGAAGTTCCTGAGTAGAAAGCCGATAAGCCTGCGTGACTTTGACACTCGTTCGGAGATATGTTCATAAAGTGATAAGTCATGTGAGTATTTCAGTCCTAGGTCCAATACAGATTCCAGTCGTAAGAGTGCATGGCCTTGAATTGTCAGGTCAATTTCTAAATTGTTGCAGCCTATGCAGAGCCAGCCACATCCGTCGGCATTGAAACGGAGTTGCCAGGTGTCACACCATCTGTCCATTTTTTCTAATTCTTGCTGTATGGCGTTTACTGTCATTCCGAGATCTGTGTTCTTGCATTTGTAGGTCACTTTTAAGTCATCTGCATATAGTGTTGGTTTACCAACACTAAAGCATTCTCATATACTGTTTATACATATTATGAATAGGAGTGGGCCTAATACACTTCCCTGGATTACACCACTACTTACTGGTTTAGGCCTTGACATTATCGGGCCAACTTTCGTTATCTGACTTCGGCCACAGAGAAATGATTTTATCCAGCTCAGGAGAGGGTCACATATCCCTAGTGAGCATAACCTGCTGACTAGCAGATTATGGGGGACTCTATCGAAGGCTTTTGTTATATCAAAATAAAGCACAATTACTAGTTCTCTGTTGTCCCTGCTTCGTGTAACTTCATTGAAAAAGTCTATGTGACAAGTCACACATGATCTCTTTTTGAGGAATCCGTGTTGTGATGGATTGATAAGATCATGTTCCAGTAAGTTGTCTGACACTTGGTCTTTAACCACATTCTCCAGCTAGCTGATCAGTATATATGGTGGTGGTCACTAAGGTGAATTATATTATTGATTATACTATTATCATATATGGTTTGATTTACTCTACGGCTCACTGTAGACTAACTACCATTCTTCAGTATACACACACTTCAGTATTGTTAACCAAATGCCGAAATTTTGTTGGTTCTATGTTAATATCTATTTATAATATGACTAGACACGTGACTTTGAAATGCCAGATGATTACTATATATAAGTACACTAAGTCCTGCCAACCGAACTTACCTTCAGTCCATACAACATAAATTGAACCTTAACTATAGTTGTCAGTAACGTCACGTTAACCGTTAATGCCCAGATCTTGCTACGCTCAGGCCCACGATGTTCCTTGCAGTGTTTCAGAAACGCTTAGTAATAACGGACGAAAAAACCAAAACACCGATTGGCCACTCGAGAATTCTTCATTGTTACACCAACATATAAAAAATTATTCCACTAAGGTCTGTGAACAAATATTACAATAATAAATCACAAGATTACTTCTGACGGTTTACTGCTGACTTCTTTCTGAACAGCGACCGATGAGACGATGACTGTCGTATTGATGCCTCCGCGAAAATTGGGGAAGTTGGTTTTGAGCAAACAACAATGAATTGATCGTTCAATCTTCAACTACATTGACACTCCCCGGCAAAATACCGATCCATCCCTTTTTTCTTCACGACCAATACACGTTGACTTGGATGCCATTGCGAGAACCTGGGTCACATGGACGGAGCTGAAATGGAAAACAAACAGAAAAGCCAACACACCACAAGCATACCCACAGCACAATCTCACACATCAATGACGACCTGCGCGTCCAGACAGAGACCTTCACTTGACATCTTGCAACACAATCGCCACTTGCCAGAATGACTCTTGCAGAATGCAACGTGACCAAAGCACCACCTCACGATACTCTACGCACATCCTCTTATCTACTCACTACCAATTACCACTGAAATCGCTTGTCACTCATTCTGCCTCAGTTCTAGTAACGGTGACGCATGCGAGCCTCAGTCGTTTACACTCTTTCTCCCCGGCGTGTCGGACTGCAGCTAACAATTATCTCCGTGTACATTTCATTCTCAGCAATAGCCTGGCCTCCCCGGCGTATACGACCCATCTGCTGTCTCTAAAATCAATCAATTCATTCACGGATGTAGAAGAGTGGACACAACTTCAGAAGTAATCACGACGAAAATTTTAACAAAATTGTGCAATAAAAACAAGGTACGAAAACAACGAGTAAACACAATGAATCTCAAACACCACCAATTGATATGACACACCACACGAATATACAAACAGTACACACAAATTCGCGGATCATGTCTTGATGTAATTCCTTTGAAGAATCGCAGGACTTACACCAGTACGCCTACAACCCTACCCACGTTGACGATTGTAAGTTGTGGAATGTCCGGACACAAACAAGATTAACCAACAATTACGATAATTGGAAATCACACAACTATTTAACACAAACATATGTACAATCACTACATCAAATGTTGTGGATTATGGCACGAAAAGCCATTATTGAAGAACTGTAGGACTTACAGCAGTACGCCTGCAACCCTTCTCAGGTTGACGCTCTAGGTTGGAAAATCGTCGCAGGGTTCATTTGCTGACTTCCTTCTATCAGCTATATCCACAAATCTGAACGGTAAGACGCTCATGTCATTGTATCGTAGAATATAGATGACGAACAAACACACGACGTATCTGGACAACCAAGCGTAGGCACAGAGTAATTTACACCAAAGATAATAACATTCAAATAGTAACTTGAAACTAGAAATGCCTTTATTCATGCAAGTCAATTTAACAATTACTCTCTCGTTTACACCTGGCTTATTCTCACTAAACTGAGCAATATCTTTCGTCTATTCAAATGCACCAATACTATCTAAATCATTGCACAAGATACTTGAGTTGATGGGCGTCTTTTTCATTGGGGATGACAGCAAAAACGACGACTGATTGATATCAGTTGATGAAGTTAGCGGTGGATCAGAAGCTGTTGTTGCTCGACTTTCAGAAATTTGTCTACGTGCAAGACCACCACCACTGCTGCCTTTTACTATCAGCTCAGGTTTAGCAATAGCATCTGATGGTAGATGGGCTACACGTTGATCAATTACACTGACGGTCTTACAAGTATGCACACCTTCTGGAACTGCATCTGCGTTCAATTCTACTTCACGTTCTAGTTGTACAGAACCGTTATCCAACTTAGCAGTAGTAGGCATATCCCTCATCTCATAATGATCAACCAAAGATAAATGTGAAGTATCATGATCATTATCACGAATATTCACTTTACCGTCAACTTCATCATTTTCAAACTCTTTAATAACAGAAGTAGACAATTTTGGTTCCTCCTCACAAATCATTAAAGGTTTTATATCTTCACTCTGACTAGTTATACTTTGTAAACTTTTGGAGTCAGAACTGCACTCTGAAGCAGTAACTCTATTCTGTGACACTCTATTCAACAATGGCTTACCAGTTGCAACTACAGACTTCTTCACAACACCGTTATCGTCACACAATTCGGAGTCAGACCTGGAGTTTACATTTAGCTTATCACTGAACTTGCTCACTGGTTCACAGTTCACTTCTGTATGCACTTCTTTCAAACGTGTAAAACACAACCGTCTTTGTCTTGCATCTTGTAACTTATCTGTTGAGGATGTACCACGTAACCTGTTACACTCACTAGGTCTATATGCATTGATAGACATCATGGAACCTTCTCAATATCCACCTCTCTGAGGCTTATTCGTCATCAATGATTGCATTTTGCTCTCGGACTGCTCTATTCTAGGGGTGAGATGTAATAGACTGGCGAACTTGCTCATAGATTGATTGACGCTATCTTTTACCAGTTTCAGGATATCATCAAACTTTGGCTCGATACCCTCATCCTCAATACGGGAGCTTATCTTCACTCACTTCCTTTGCAGTCGAGTAGGTAGGCGTCATGTTATTACTTCTAGTATAAAACTCGAGTTGAGGTCGCTCATGCAATTCATAGAAATCAAGGTATTCTTATAAGTCATAAGATTATCTAAAAACTCAGTAAGTGCCTTGGAGTCATCTTGAAGTTGACTGCCGTTACCTTTGACAGCTTCGTATACGTCCCTTACGATCACTGAAAGTCTTCCAAACCTTTGACGTAGTATGCTCATAGCCTCAGCGTATCCCTCATTAGCGGGCATGAGCTTACAGCACTGTATAGCTCTTGAAGCATCTCCAGTGCAATATCTCATCAAATACATCAATTTCAATTCATCATTAAATAAAAAACCACTCAACATGATCTCAAACTCCTTTACAAATTGTAAATAATCAGCCGGGTTTCCATCGAAACACCGTGGTTCAAATTTAGGGAGTTTGATGTTCCTATTATCCCTGAACGGCGAAACAGTAACATCAACCATGTCATGCTTAACATCAGACACATCGTTAAAATTAACAGACAAGTCACCTGGCTTACTTTCCTGTTTACATTCAAGACACTCTGTCCCTTCTTTGACCCAGGCATTGTTGAACTTGACTCAATTCCAAAAAGGTTACAGATATTGCTTGTTCAAAGAGGACTTCACCGGCACCAGGAAGCATGAATGGTGTCATGGAGTTGAACATTGAACGATCAATTCATGGCTGTTTGCTCAAAACCAACTTCCCCAATTTTCGCGGTTGCATCAATACGACAGTCATCGTCTCATCGGTCGCTGTTCAGATAGATGTCAGGAGACAATCATCAGAAACCCTAGTAAAAACATTATTTTTATATGTTGGTGTAACAATAAAGAATTCTCGAGTGGCCAATCGGTGTTTTGGTTTTTTCGTCCTTTATTACTAAGCGTTTCTGAAACACTGCAAGGAACATCGTGGGCCTGAGCGTAGCAAGAGCTGGGCATTAACGGTTTGTGATACGTGGCTGATAAACGGTGACTATCCAAACTGTTACCAGCTATCTGAATCTGCCAGAATCTGTTTCTTTATCAGAAGCTGTTAGTCGCGTCTCGTAAACCGTTAATGTTCAGCTCTTGCAACGCTCGGGCTCACGCTGTTCTTTGAAGTTTTTCAGAAACGCTTAGTAATGACGGACGCAAAAACCAAAACACCGATTGGCCGCTTGGGAATTCTTTATTGTTACACCAACATATAAAAAATTATTCCACTAAGGTCTGTGAACAAATATTACAATAATAAATCACAAGATTACTTCTGACGGTTTACTGCTGACTTCTTTCTGAACAGCGACCGATGAGACGATGACTGTCGTATTGATGCCTCCGCGAAAATTGGGGAAGTTGGTTTTGAGCAAACAACAATGAATTGATCGTTCAATCTTCAACTACATTGACAATAGTTTTCTGCTAAATCTTCCTCCACTATTCACAAAATCTATTCGTTTTACTCTTAAAGTTTTTGACTTCTTGTTATGTAATGTGTTAATTAGGATGCATGCATACATATATAATGTTCATAAAGATGTACGCGGAGACCTATTGGAAGCACTCATTAAGAAAGCTAGGGAGATGGAATATGAGGTACGAACATGTCTGGTACTAAGCAATATATTTGCGGTAGCCATAATAATCATAGTCTCAGAGCTTAACATCAAAAAAGGAGGGAGGGTGGCGCTAGCTGATCAGTAGATATGGTGGTGGTCACTAAGGTGAATCGCCCCATTCTGCAGGAACAGCAATATGCAATGTGAAGGCTCGAGATATTTCTAATTTTTTCTGAGGGCTTAGATCTTCATCTTGAAAAAGATAATAATGAACGCCTTGACAGATCATGCTTCTGCCTTTAAATATATACCATTCGCTCAGCCTATTGTTGAGATGCAACCGCGCGGGATCTGCACAGATTTATGGGGCATCTTATAAATTAACTTGCTATCCATTGTCGGATCTTTAAATACCACTTCACAATGTCTTGTCTCATTTATTTTCTAATAACGTCTTTACTTGACCCTCATTATATTCCATTAAACCTAACATTTTATAGCCTCTTATGAATTTGATTCGACTTATTTTATTCCTATTCTCTTGAGGGTACGGTTGTGCACCAAACAGACAAAAAGGCATGAAATAAAAACAACTAGCTTGAAAATAATTGTATTAAAGCCAAAAGTGGACATCATGATAGTACGAAGAATATTGGTATCATTATACATTGCAAATGAACGTTGCCGGCCTAAGGATTATTCACTTCCCTATTCTGTTTTCTATATAAATGTATTTATTAATGATATATTTCACTCACTTAATCTATTACAATTTAATGATTCACATTAGAACTTTTACTTTTCTAAAACAGCTTCCAATCCCTTGTAAACGTTGTACTTACCTCAATATTGGTTGGTTATCATATGCCTACAACCACGGGATGAAAGCGAAATGAAGTCGGTTTTCCTGCGCAACCTGGAGGACAACTGTACAATTCAATAACTATACGGCCTGGTTCAGACAATGAGTGTAATTATATATATGTATCAAATATTTAACTGTTGAAACATTATTAACTTGTAGACAATTTAAGATTTGACATTATACCATACTTGATCGTGCCTGTAAAAATGGCACGCATTTTCATGTAGATTTATGTTGATATGAAAATACAAATTAATACTATTATTCGTGATATTACCGGTGTTATATTAATAGGTCTATAGTTGCATGCACTGGTTTTGGCCCCTGCTTTGCGCTTAGGTAATATGTATGTGGTTTTCCACACTTCAGGATAAGTTCCAGTTTCCAGTGACAGAGTAAATATTCTAAGTAACAAGACTACCATTTGCGTGCTACCACTTTTGTATATGACAGATGGTATGTCGTCTGTTCCAGTACTGCCATTTGACTTCAATGTCTTAATCGCTGAGTCTATATTTTGTATATTAAAATCTATTTCTCCTAATTTGTGGTTTCTTTTGCAGTTCATTTGGAAATTTGGGGTCGGGTGCACTCTATTTTCATTGCAAAACCACTCACTGAGTAGTTCACTTATAACCTGGGGATCGTTGTATATTATACCCTTATGTTCCAAGATGCTTACATTATTGTCTTTACCGCTTTTTAGACGTTTCTGCAATATCCTACAAAGTTCCTGAATTTTTGTGTTACCCGTAAGCGCTTTATTTTCCTCATGTTGTGACTTCATTTTGTGTTTCTCTTCAAGCAGTTTAAGAGTTTCATGTATTTGGTTTAACGCATTAAATTCCTTAAATACATGGTATTTCCTTTCCAATTTCTTTGGTTTTAGTCGCGTTTTCCGGTCAGTAAATGGAGTTGGTGTCTTTAGGGCAGATTTTAGGGGCGCGATTGTGTCTCTTGCTGAGCCAATTGTTTTGTAGAAAATCTCAAGTGATGCTTCTAAGTTATTGTTGATGAAGTATTCTTCCCAGTCAGAACTTCTCAACAGATCTGATAGGAATTCCCAATCAGCATTCTTATAGTCCCTATATTGATAGCGCACCGGGGAATTTTTAGGTGTGTATTTAATTGTTAATTGGAGTGGTAGCGTGCAGTACAATATGTTGTGATCACTGTTATCGAGTTTATTTCCCACCTCTATTGAGATGGGCTCTATGTTATGACAGAGGACTAAGTCAAGAGTATTTTGGTTCCTTGTATGATGGCGTACGCACTGCTTCCATCCTCCGATGTCTATAGCTTGCAGTAGCTCGTCATGGATTCTAGGTCCCGTACAGGTATCCCAGTTTACTCCAGGTAAGTTGAAATCTCCACATACTACTTTGTAGTCGAAGTCCAGCGTGGCTACACGCTCTAGTATTTCTCCAATAGTTATATCAGTCATTTCAGGGCTATTGGAGGGTCTGTATATACATCCCACGAGAATTTTACTTTCGTTTGTGTGGATGCTTATCCACTTAGATTATGGGAGTTTGTCAGTATTTGGGTTATTGAAAGTATTGAAGTTAGTGAGTTTAGAGGCATATATTAAGCAACCGCCTCCTCTTTTGTCAACTCTATCGTTCCTATAGATGTCGTAGTTGTCTATTACTAGTTTTGTATCAGGTATATCAGTAGTAAGCCAGGTTTAAGTCACCATTATTAGTGTTGGTCGTTTTATGTATGCCAGGCAGCGAAGCGTTGACTGAACTAAATGACACTGTTGTCAATAGGCATATGAATTCTTGTAAACACTTAGCTAAAGTTATCTTATCTGATAGTGAACATCCTCTTTATTCACAATTGTCTCCTTGTATCTCTTCGGGTAAGACCAGAAGAAATTTTATAAACATTTATGCTCGTACTACAAAATATAAAAATTCGACCGTTCCATATTTGGCACGAGTATTGTGTGAAGAGACAAATATCAGAAAAGAACTTTTACAACTTTTGAATCAATAACTAAACTATAAAATGAAATGATGCATATTAATGCATGTGTTATTTGTTATATTATTTATTTATTATTCACTATGACCTAGAAATGGTGTGATTTTGTTGGGGTGTTTTTTTATTTTTTCCTATTAACTATCAATATTTTAACATTTTATACATTTATATAATTATAAACAGAGCTAAACCATTGCAATATGTAAAAGAAACGCTGAAAATTCCATGCTGTAAATTTTTATTGTTGTGGAATAAAGTGATAATTATTATTATTATTTTATTAAGGAGAGATCTAGCATTCAGGAGCATAATTGTTAGTAAACCAGAGTTATTGGAGGAGAGGTTAAGATGGTTACTTGTTACTATCCCTACGTTATGTTTGGAGGGGCTCTGAGGTGAGACAGAGTCAGTGTGTGTACTATTTCCTGGATGAACTTTGCAGCGAGTGGGGCTATTGTTTGCTGCAGCCGAAAATAATCCTGTTGCATATTTTGACTTTTAGCATCCATGGGTCGGCATCTGCGTTGATCTACTGGTGATATATGGTCTGCCCTGTAATTTGCGTTGTAGTTTGCTGGACATAGGTACCCTGTGTTAAGATTACCTTGGTAGTTGTACCTCATGGGGCTTTCATAGTCGTATGCATATTGGCTCACATCACGTGTGTGAGTGAAGCTATTGAGGGGATCAAGTGTCGATCTATTCTCATTATGCTGATGAGGTTTAACATAGTGTTAGAGTTTGGACGAGAATTTTCATTAGTATGGTGCCTATATGAGTCCCTTTCAGTGCTCCGTATATCCTGAGGATCCATTCTACGTTGCATTCCCAAGTTATGTGCGTTGTTAGGCATGTTACTTCTAGTTTGGGAAGGGGTATTCCTTCTCACATGCTGCGTGACGTCTTTGGGAATGTGCTTCGTTGCCCATGCTTTGTCATTTTTTAGACCGACATTAGACTTATTACGAGGGAGGTATGTCGAAGTCTGAGGTGGGACTCTGGGCTTTGTGGTCTGTTTTGAGGTTTCTACTGAGGGACTCTCTGGTTTTGATCCAGATTGAGTAGGGTCTGCCAGTAGTTTCTGGTCGGCCACAGTTTGTGCGTCTATGTCAACCTCATGTAGGTCAGCAGGTTTTCGAGATATGCTGTCGTGCACTTTAAGATTGCTCCCAGTGGCACTGCTCTTACTGAGTTTCGGGTCACTTTTACTTACCGTTTTTTCTCCCAACAATATACACGCGACCAGATGTGTCTCTCAGTGTTGTCAACTTTGTATCGAAGGAGTTCTTGGTTGCTTGCCTTTGGTTTGATGTTTTATCCGAGACTACTTTAAAAGTCTTGAATTTAGTGGCAGTAGCCAGAAGATCTTCGGCCATCACAAATCGTTCAGCTATTATGTAGCTGTCGAACCAAAGAGTTTAGGACAAGAATGCTTTAGGTCTTTTTTACTTAGGCGTATGCACTGGCAAGGTGCATTCAGGAGATTTGCAGCCTTCAGCAATGAGTGCTGAACTGACTTTATGGGCTCACTATCCGGTACATTATACACCATTGCGTTTTGTTTTGAAGCCAGCCTTTTAACAACTTCGCTGGATAGAAAGTCGATGAAGTTTTCTAACTCCTTCGCACTTTTTGAGTCAGTATGAGTCATTCTAGAGGTCATATTAAAAAGCTTTAGGATTGTAGGATACTGCAGTTCCTTTATCATATGTGAGATAGTTTCGGGTATACATTCTGGTGAACTTAATTTCGCTCTTAATTCATCTATCTGTAGCTGCATCTCTTTAATTACGCACGTTAAGTAAGAGAGCTCTACTTTTCCAGACAGAACATCTTCCACCTGTATTACAGGGTCAGAGTTATGTTCGAGGCTTTTATGTTGGGTGAACTACTAATAATATGGGGTGGTAATGTGTTATTAGACGAGCTGGTGCTATTTTATAAATTACTGGTGTTCACGCGAACACGCTTTTTAGAATTTTGAACCATCGTTATTAAAGATCAATTATTAGTAACCAATAAATTAATATAAACGAAAACACGTTTAAGAATTCTCGAGTCGCCAATCGGTGTTTTGGTCTTTGCGTCCGTTAGTACTAAGCGTTTCTGAAAGGCTTTGAGGAACTGCGAGAGGCCCGGCGTAGCAAGAGCTGGGCATTAACGGTTTGTGAGACGTGATTGACAGTTTCTGACGGTTGGTGAAGGTTGTTACATTTTGGATAGTCTCCGTCAATCTTTCCTGGTGCCGGCCAAGTCTTCTTTGAACAAGCAATATCTGGAAATTTTGGGAATTTTGGTTTCGTTCAGTGATGTTTGGGTCAATGAATGGATAGAGCGTCGTGGAAGCGAACAGGAAAGTAAATCATGTTGACTTGTCTGGTACTTGGAACGATGTGTCTGATGTTAAGAATGATATGGTTGATGTTACTGTTTCGCCGTCTAGGGACAATAGGAATATCAAACTCCCAAATTTGATCCACAGTGTTTCGACGGAAAGCCAGCTGGTCACTTACAGTTTGTAAAGGAGTTTGGGATCATGTTGAGTGGTTTTCATTAAATGATGAAATGAAGTTAATGTATTTGATGAGGTACTGCACTGGAGTTGCTGCAAGAGATATACAGTGCTGTGAGATTATGAAGCCAAAAGAGGGGACATATCAGGCTATGAGCATACTACGCCAAAGGTTTGGAAGACCTTCGATGATTGTAAGGAACGCATTCGAGGCTGTTAAGGGTAATGGTGGTCAATTACAAGATGACTCCAAGGCAATCTCTGAGTTTTCGGATAATCTGTTGACTTACAAGAATGCATTGATTTCGATGAATTGCATGAGTGACATCAACTCAGCGTGAAGCCCACCTATCATCGGTTGCTAGTGCTAAGCCGGAGCTGATAGTTAAAGACAGCAGTGGTGGCAGTCTTGCAGTTAGACAAATTTCTGAAAGCCGAACAACAACAGCTTCTGATCCGCCGTTAAGTTCATCAACTAGTATCAATTAGTCGTCGTTGGTGTTGCCATCCACCATAAAGAAGGCACCCTTCAACTCAAGTATCTTGTGCAATGACTTTGATAGTATTCGTGCATTTAAAAAGACTTAAGCCTCGAGCCTGTGAGATGGAGCTAAGAGTGTCAAGTGTTGAACCTAGTTTCCTGAAGTTGTCAATGTAGTTGGAGATTGAACGATCAATTCATGGTTGTTTACTCAAAACCAACTTCCCCAATTTTCGCGGAGGCATCAATACGGCAGTCATCGTCTCATCGGTCGCTGTTCAGAAAGAAGTCAGCAGTAAACCATCAGAAGTAATCTTGTGATTTATTATTGTAATATTTGTTCACAGACCTTAGTTGTGAATCTTAGTTTTGAACCTTGGTTGTAGCAGTGTTTACATGTTGGTGTTACAATAAAGAATCCTCGAGTCGCCAATTGGTGTTTTGGTTTTTGCGTCCGTTATTACTAAGCGTTTCTGAGGAGCTTCAAGGAACAGCGTGAGCCTGAGTGCAGCAAGAGCTGGGCACTAACGGTTTACGAGACGTGGCTGACAGCTGCAGTTAAGCATATGCTTGAGTATGTTATCTTTAACTAGTCTCCATAATTCTAGTTTCCATGGGTGTGATATTAATCGTCCTTTAGTTATTGACTTCTGCTTCCGAGCCGCATTTGTGTTTAGGCGTAATAAATGTCGTTTTCCGCTTATCCAGGTAAGTTTGGGTTTCTGAGGACATTGTAAAGATTTTAGGCAGTAGTAAGAAAATTTCAGGGCCACCATTCCCAAAGAAATACGACGATATACCGTCAGTGCTTTTGAAAGTCCTAATGGCTTGATTAGCGTTAGCTCAATTGAACTCAACGGTGATAATTTCTTATAGTGTGGGTAGAGATGGAATTTGTGCCATGTTAGAAGTAGGGTGCATACTGAGTAATGGGACTGTAGACGTAAAGGAGTCAGCTAAAAATGCTTTGTTGAATAGTTCACACATATCTGCAGAGCCATTGTATAGCCTGCCTTTGTCGATGAGGAGAGAAATGCTGTGGTTCATGCGATTCAATCTCTTCTCTGGGATTAAGGTAAGAGCATAAACCCTGGAAGGGCTGACTAGTGCGGTGCGTTCCTCGTTCCTCATACGCAAACTTCGAGCCTGTGAGATGGAGCTAAGAGTGTCAAGTGTTGAACCTAGTTTCCTGAAGTTGTCAATGTAGTTGGAGATTGAACGATCAATTCATGGCTGTTTGCTCAAACCCAACCCTAAATTCCGGCAGGAGTCATCAATACGGCAGTCATCGTCTCATCGTTCGCTGTTCGTTGGAAGAGAGAAAAACTATCAGAAATATTATTGTGATTTATTGTTATGACGTTTATTCTTAGACTTTGTGCACAATAACCTAATGTTTGGCTCTGTATTGGTGCAAGAATAAAGGGTTCTTGAGTCACCAATCTGTGTTCTGGGTTTCGCGTTGGTTATTACAAATTTTTTCTGAAAGTCTTCCATCGACAGTGTGAGGTCCAGTGTAGTAAGACCTCGACATTGGCAGAAGTCGTGATGTCTGAAGTAACTTGTCGAGAATTTCTTCAGTTTCGTAGATCCTCTGGTTTCATATATGACGTTTTATGTAGGGAAACTTGAATCTTTAGAGTGGAATGGCCGCATCTTAGCATGTGTTTGAGTCCTGGTAGAAGGTACTCAGAGCCCTCAAGAGGCCATCAGTAGTGAAGTATTCGCCCCATTCAGAGAATCTACGAAAGCCCAGTTTGCCTTACTGTAGTTCCTATGTTATTTGTTGTGAAGTAGTGGTATGAGGTGTATTGCTACTCACTGTGAATGGCAGTGATCTCATTACTGTTTCGTGGTTGCTACCTGAGAGAATAGATCACGCTAAGATTGAGAGTGCACTTGTATTATGGCATGGTATTTTGTTTAATATGTGGTCACCTCTTGTAGGGGTGGTGACCGATTTTTAGTCGAAGATATCCAGTGTACCTAAGATCTTGTTAAGTGGTTTTTATTGAATGGTGAAATAATAATAATATATATTCTCATTTTTTACATGAGGGACGCCAGTTTACAGGCATCATCAATTCGATAATTTACACATAATATTAATAAGCATATTTAGTAAAGATAATATAATAAAGTACATTTTTTTCCCTAGCTATGTAGGGTACACCAATTGTATAGGCATGCATAAATATTGTTTTAATAATAATAATATATTCCTTCCTGTTTATGCAGGAACATACCTATTGTACAGGCATGGATAAGTTATTATATAAATTACACATAATTTGATGTATAATGGACTTACAGTTTGGTTGTTCTTTCTGACATTAGAGTCAGTCGGAACAGTCTGCTATAAAGTCTGTTTGTGTAGCACATAAAGAGATATAGAAATATTGTCTTCGCATTAACAAAAAACCCAGACATCACATGAATGTAATACAGATATCTGGGAAAAATAAAGCTTGAAGTCAATTCTCTTATATAACTTTGTTGTGAACAGCACCCATGGCTTGAAGTTTATTGATGTATTATGTTGAGATCAGTGATATATTTATTACATTTTTGCAGCAGTCTTATCGTAGTTTCATAACAGGAAAGAAATTTGATCGTGGAGGCGAAAATTAGATAAGGTCATGTCGGGTTGTTTTACTGCATCAAATGGTCCCGAGGTCGATTCCAGAATTCTCCATTTGCGCCATTTGTGTCTGCATGGCGGACTGTACTCGTAAGTTGAGTAAAATGTTGAAAACCAGTTGCTTCTTTATTTCAGATCATGAATTCTCATTTACATCGTGTCCGCCACCTTTTTTAAATGGTAGAATTGGATCGTTCCTGGAATTTGAGTGATTATGGGATAAATGGTTTGGAATTAATTTTTGATTCAGCAACCGGTGAATTTTTTATTCTTTTCGATCTAGTACCAGAATAACTGCGAACCATTCCATTCAATATGTCGAATAAGGCACGCAGGAGGAGATCATTACCATGGAATGAGTCAACTTGATCTGAGATGCAGCTTTCAGCATGTCTTCGTTATATCATAGATATCCAGGTTTATTTGCGCTGTAGAGGCAGTGATTTGGATTATGACGTATTCTACAAAGTCTCCGTGCCCATTTGAAGTATACATGTGCTTTGAAAGGATTACTTTGTTGGCTCCTACCCCCACTGAGTGTTAACAACAGCTGCTGTGGGTTTATGTATTTCCTCGCCTTTTTGGATAAAACATCGCCGCATTCTTTTTGGGTAGGAGACCAGTTGGTGGATTATATATGATATCCAAGTAACTTTTATCTTTTCATGTGGTGTTGCGGTAAGTTTCTACCTTGTTTTCTCATATTTCATTCGTATGTTGATTATGGTTCGCCCTTTGTATCAGGTAGACATAGTTTGAACGACTCTTGGTTGAATGGGTGTTATTGTCATGACTGCTGCTTTTTTGTCTGGAATTATAAATAGAGACAAAACAAACAACAGGTGTAGTCTCTGAGTTCATACATTAAATGGGCCTATGATTTCTGAAACTCTTACATGGGAATTACCATTGGTATCAATTACAAACTCACTTAGTGTGTCATTAAGTGCCTTTTCAAAGGAGGCCAATGTGCTTGCTAGTCGTATTTTCTCAGGTAGTTTGTTCCATATTTGGGCATACCTAATCAAGAAAAACTTTTGCCTGGTGGCTGTTTTACATGGTTCTATAGCCACTGTACCTTTAGTGTGCCTAAGGTTGTATCCTGTGTTACCTGAGGGCCGAGTATAGTTAGCAGGGGTATACACTATTTGGTTAAGAAGCTTATAGAAGAGTAACAGATTTAGTCGCAGTCGCCTTAACCATAATGTTTCTAGTCCTAGGATTTCACATCTGGTAGAGTAGTTTGTGCCGTTATCGGTTCCGAGTACTTTTCGCGTGAAGTACCTCTGTACTCCTTCTACTTTCAGTTTGTCTTCTATGCGTGTACTGCTGAATATGAATGAGCAGTAATCTAGGAGTGGGCGCACACATACCTTGTACAGTAGTATTCTGGACTCGTTTCTGTAGAAGTTCCTGAGTAGGAAACCAATAAGCCTTCGTGATTTCGACACTTGATTCGAGATATGCTCTGAAAATGATAGATTGTGTGAATATTTCAGTCCTAGGTCTAGTACAGATTTGAGTCTGGGGATTTTGTGGCCCTGAATTGCTAGGTTGAGGTCAAGGTTGGAACAGCCTATGCAGAGCCATCCACACTTTTCAACATTAAACTCAAGTCTCCACGTGTCACACCATCTATCCATTTTTGCTAATTCTTCATGTATGGAGTTCATAGTTGGGCCGATATCTGTATTTGTGCAGGTATATGTCACCTTCAAGTCATCTGCATACAGTATTGGCTTGCCTATACTAAAACATTCACATATACTGTTTATGTATATAATGAAAAGAAGGGGTCCCAATACACTCCCCTGGATGACACCACTGCTGATTGGTCTAGGTCTGGAGGTCATTGAGCCAACTTTAGTTGTCTGATTCCTGTCATACAGAAATGATTTTATCCAATTGTAGAGGGGGTTGCGTATCCCTAGTGAGCATAGCCTACCGACTAACAGACTATGTGGGACTCTGTCGAAGGCTTTCCTTATATCGAAATAGAGGATAATCACTAGCTCTCTCCTATCTCTTCTATAGGTGACTTCGTTGAAAAAGTCTATATGGCAAGTGACGCAAGATCTTTTCTTGAGGAATCCGTGTTGTGACAGGTTGATGAGTTTATGTTTTAGAAAGTAGTCTGACATTTGGTCTTTGATTACTTTCTCCATGATCCTTGATATGACTGGTGTTATATTGATAGGCCTATAATTACATGCACTAGTTTTGGCCCCTCCTTTATGCTTAGGTAATATATATGTGTTTTTCCAAGTTTCAGGGTAGGTTTCGGTCACTAGTGAGATATTAAATATTCTAAGTAATAATACAATCATATCCGTACCACCGTTTTTGTATATGACGGATGGTATATCGTCTATCCCACAACTACTGTTAGCTTTTAATGTCCTTACCGCCGATGCTATATTTTGTATATTAAAGTTTATTTCACCTAACTTGTAGTTATTTTTGCAGGTTATGTCGAGAATTGGGGACGGATGTGCTTTGGTGTTATTGGAGAACCACTCACTCAGGAGTTCACTAATGATCTGGGGATCATCATAAATTATATCTTCGTGTTCTAAATGACTGATATTGTTTTCTTCACCCTTCTTCAACCGTTTTTGCAAGATTTTGCAGAGTTCCTGGGTTTTAGAGGTGCCCTCTAGGGCTTTATTTTCCTCGACTTGTGCTTTCATTTTATGTCTCTCCTCTTGGCATTTTATTTGGGCCTGTCGATATATCCTAGTTGGTTTCGGATAGGTTGAAGTCTCCACATATGATGTTATTCTATTATGGAAGAGTGGATACTTGCTCGAGTGTAATGATGAGTTGTGTCTCGTAATCACTAATGGCGCCAGGTGCTCTGTAGATATATCCTATTAGTAGTGTAACAATTCTGAAGTGTACGTTGACCCATAGGGTGTCATCCATGCCATTGGGTTCCCTATTTTCTAGCCGTTAAACGGCGTGTTCAGGAAGTGCATAAAGCGGCCTCCTCCCTTGTCGCTGTTCCTGTCACATCAAAAGTGTGTGTATCCATCGAAGCCTATCTCTTCGTCTGGTATATTTGAGGGACAACAGGATTCAGTCACAATAATTACTGGGGGTTTATATGCCATTGTAAGCACGCCTTTTAATCACTGTCTTATCTGCTGCAACTTTTGTTTGTTTGTAGTGTAGCGGTAAATAATTCCCCAAAATTATTGACCACAGGAATAGATTAGAGAAGAATTACATCGTGACCATAAGAATCATCAGTGAACATTGGATGCTGACCCTTAGAGTTTAAGTCGACTTGTTTAGCTGGAGGCTTTCGGTCAAGCATCCCGGCCATTGGGCACTCCGTCGTGTCACTTCGTGTACGACAACTAGCTAGCTTAGCTTAAGCTTCAATCCGCGATTTGGTTCCGAAATATATCTCGTAATTTGGACAATCAGTTGTGATGTTTTGCTTTGCCTTTGGTACACGAGAATCAAATAAAGTAGAAGTTTTTGGTACAAGATCTTGTGTTGATATACTCAGTACTGTTCTCGGTCGTCTACACAGTCAACCTCTAAAGTAGCTTGTGTCCTGTAATAAGATACGTTGTGTGTTCGTGAATTTTTTAGCCTCCGTCAGAATTTCATACTGAAGGCGTATAGAAGAGCAGTGGTCGTGCAGGCTCTTCTTCAGTCGATGACATTTTGTTTGGGAGTTAGGCATTTTCGCCGCCCCAAGTAACATACCTTGAACCTTTTTCGACCCATCATTATCTGGTATATTATAGACTATCACGCTCTGTTAAGTATCAAGTCTTTTGATAACCTATTTTGTGATAAAGTTTATCAAGGTGTCTACCCTAGTTACCGATTCTGTGTCAAGTTCGCCAGGGTTTTGGTCTTGGTCAGAACGTTCAGAGGTGTCAGATCTGTGATTTTATATCACTAATCTGTGTTGATAGCTCAGATATGCTTGCCAAATTTTCTGAACGTCCTGAATTCGAAGCCTTACTACACCTTATATCCCGCATCTCAACCTTCAGCTCTTCTTCAGACAACTTATGTCGTTTTACTTCTGAACTAAATTTTGATGCTGGACTTGGTACCTGAAGTTTGTGACATGTTCATAAGGTAGAGTGAATAGGTCTATGCCACAGTCAGGTGCTGAGTTTGCAGAAGCGATGCTACCACTAATTGTCAGCATATTTTCGCTGTCAAACTTAGCCAC
The DNA here is from genome assembly GCA_944472135.2 of Trichobilharzia regenti. NCBI lineage: Eukaryota > Metazoa > Platyhelminthes > Trematoda > Strigeidida > Schistosomatidae > Trichobilharzia > Trichobilharzia regenti. The sequence continues at coordinate 47,021,915 of OX235268.1, forward strand.
GATAGATGGTGGCGACACGGCAGTTCGTCGCTTGCTGCGTATTGGCAAGCTGTGCACCTCACTTCCGTATTTAGTGGAAGTTGTGTTTTATGTGAATAACCATAACCAATTAGTGGAATAGTTGTTGGTTAAAATTATGGAGCTGACGTAACACTTGTGCAAGTCTCACAGCGAAAAAAGAAATATATATAGCGATCAAGCTAAAATGTAACGCAAACGCTAAACGTACCGGTTACGGTAAGCTTGAGAACGCATCGCAGTAGCCAGTCCTGCTAGAGTGTAGGCACTCACAGAAATCTTAAAGAAGCGAATGAATCGCAAAAATCACAGCATTTCTCTCCTCATAGACAAAGGTAAGCTATGCACTAGCTCTGCAGACATATGTGAATATTCAACAAAACGTTTGCAGGTAACTACATTAAGCCCTCAGTCCAGCTACTCGATTTACACCCTATTACTAATATGGCACAAACTCCATCTCCACTCACACCAAACCAAATTAGCACCGTTGAATTCAACTACACTTATATTAACCAAACTATAAGAACCCTCAAAAGTTCAAAAGGTTTCGGTACCGACGGTATATCATCTTACTTCTATAAATATGGTGGCCCTGACATTCCTCTACTGCTGCTTAAAATATTCACAATGCCCTAGAAACCCAAACTTACCCTGACATATGGAAGACAACATTTATTATGACTAAACACAAATCTGGCTCGGAAACTGAAGTCAGTAACTACCGGCCGATCAATATATATTTCAATAATAATATATATATTTCACATAAATTAAGCATTTACATGATTCACATACCGTTTGTACAGGCATGATCATATTTGACAAGTGCAGTCTGAAATTGAACACTTTTATGAAATTAAAATTTGGAAAATGAATAGAAAACTTTACAAGAATAGAATATAAGGTTTTTGTTTAATTCTAAATTATAATGTTTAATACACTCGTAGTGAGTCAGATTCATGCGGGAATTATGAAATTTTGCGTTAATGGAATGTAAGAAGAGAGGTGATGTACATGTGCTGGAGTAAGCCACACTGGATCCAGACCGTTATTTTTATCATTTTATCAATCAATTAGAGTTCGAAAGTTTATAAAAATCCACATTAGATGGTAAGTACAGCATTATATTGGTATTAGCAGATAGAAGGGACAAATTGGTCGCAAAGTTAACTTTGCGATGTTGAACAGAATTCAGAATGGAATTTGTTCCGTTGTTCATCGTAAGTGCTAACAATATTCTGGATACCGCTCAAGTAATACAAATGTAGAAAGCAGGATTACTGTTCATTAGCAGTGCTTCAGTGCAATACCTTCGAGAAGTGAAGAAAACAGAAGCAGCCAGCAGATAATGATAATTTAAGTAAACAATATGCGATAACCGCAGTGTTTATTCTCCTTTTTTATCATTAGGAATTTCTAGTCATTGAGTTTTATAGCGTTACATACTAACGGTTAGTTTAAGTTTATAGTAGTAAACAACAACTGAAGTATAGAATAACAATAAAATATAAAGTAAAAATTAGGGCGAAACGAATTATGGTTTTCACTCTTATATAGGGTAACGTTGGGAATAGTAACTGAGGAAGTGAAATCCAAATGCCAAAGTACATAAGTTATTTAAAAGAAAAGAGGAAGTATATTAATACTGATTTATGCTGTTGTTCTGATTTATACAGTTAGATGTCCTCCTGAAGTAGAGAAATCGTACCATGAGCCATTATTTCAAAGCGTTTGTACGCAAGCTGTGACATACAGGCAGCATTTATTTTTTATTTTATTTATTAATAATTTTTTTTGAAATAATTCGTTCTCAGGAGCCCGAGCGTAGCAAGAGCTGGGCATTAACGGTTTGTGAGACGTGGCTGACAGTTTCTGATGGTAGAAACCGATTATGGCGGATTCAAACAGTTGGTGAAAGTTTGGATAGTCGCCGTTCATCTTTCCTGGTGCCGGTCAAGTCCTCTTTGAACAAGCAATATCTGTAACCTTTTTGGAATTGAGTCAAGTTCAACAATGCCTGGGTCAAAGAAGGGACAGAGTGTCTTGGATGCAAACAGGAAAGTAAGTCATGGTGACTTGTCTGTTAATTGTAACGATGTGTCTGATGTTAAGCATGACATGGTTGATGTTACTGTTTCGCCGTTCAGGGATAATAGGAACATCAAACTCCCTAAATTTGAACCACGGTGATTTGACGCAAACCCGGCTGATTATTTACCACTTGTAAAGGAGTTTGAGATCATGCTGAGTAGTTTTTCATTAAGTGATGAATTGAAATTGATGTATTTGATGAGATATTGCACTGGAGATGCTTCAAGAGCTATACAGTGCTGTAAGTTTATGAAGCCAAAAGAGGGCTACGCTGAGGCTATGAGCATATTACGTCAAAGGTTTGGAAGACCTTCAATGATTGTAAGGAACGTATACAAAGCTGTCAAAAGTAACGGCAGTCAACTTCAAGATGACTCCAAGGCACTCTCTGAGTTTTTAGATAATCTTATGACTTATAAGAATACCTTGATTTCTATGAATTGCATGAGTGACCTCAACTCGAGTTTTATACTAGAAGTAATAGCAAGACGCCTACCTACTCGGCTGCAAAGGAAGTGGGTGAAGATGAGCTCCCGTATTGAGGATGAGGGTATCGAGCCAAAGTTTGATGATATCCTGAAACTAGTAAAGGATAGTGTCGATCAATCGATGAGCAAGTTTTCCAGTCTGTTAGATCTCACCCATAGATTAGAGCAGTCTGAGAGCAAAATGCAATCATTGATGACGAGTAGGCCTCAGAGAGGTGGATATCGAGAAGGCTCCATGATGTCTAGTAATGCATATAGACCTAGTGAGTGTAACAGGTTACGTGGTACATCCTCAACAGATAAGTTACAAGATGCAAGACAAAGACGGTTGTGTTTTACACGTTTGAAAGAAGTGCATACAGAAGTGAACTGTGAACCAGTGAGCAAGTTCAGTGATAAGCTAAATGTAAACTCCAGGTCTGACTCCGAATTGTGTGACGATAACGGTGTTGTGAAGAAGTCTGTAGTTGCAACTGGTAAGCCATTGTTGAATAGAGTGTCACAGAATAGAGTTATTGCTTCAGAGTGCAGTTCTGACCCTACAAGTTTACAAAGTATAACTAGTCAGAGTGAAGATATAGAACCTTTAATGATTTGTGAGGAGGAACCAAAATTGTCTACTTCTGTTATTAAAGAGTTTGAAAATGATGAAGTTGACGGTAAAGTGAATATTCGTGATAATGATCATGATACTTCACATTTATCTTTGGTTGATCATTATGAGATGAGGGATATGCCTACTACTGCTAAGTTGGATAACGGTTCTGTACAACTAGAACGTGAAGTAGAATTGAACGCAGATGCAGTTCCAGAAGGTGTGCATACTTGTAAGACCGTCAGTGTAATTGATCAACGTGTAGCCCATCTACCATCAGATGCTATTGCTAAACCTGAGCTGATAGTAAAAGGCAGCAGTGGTGGTGGTCTTGCACGTAGACAAATTTCTGAAAGTCGAGCAACAACAGCTTCTGATCCACCACTAAGTTCATCACCTTGTGTAACTCAGTCATCGTTGGTGCTGTCATCCACAATGGAAAAGACGCCCATCAACTCAAGTATCTTGTGCAATGATTTAGATAGTATTGGTGCATTTGAATAGACGAAAGATATTGCTCAGTTTAGTGAGAATAAGCCAGGTGTAAACGAGAGAGTAATTGTTAAATTGACTTGCATGAATAAAGGCATTTCTAGTTTCAAGTTACTATTTGAATGTTATTATCTTTGGTGTAAATTACTCTGTGCCTACGCTTGGTTGTCCAGATACGTCGTGTGTTTGTTCGTCATCTATATTCTACGATACAATGACATGAGCGTCTTACCGTTCAGATTTGTGGATATAGCTGATAGAAGGAAGTCAGCAAATGAACCCTGCGACGATTTTCCAACCTAGAGCGTCAACCCGAGAAGGGTTGTAGTCGTACTGCTGTAAGTCCTACAGTTCTTCAAAGAGTAGCGCATCAATGAGCAGTCCAATGTGCTTGGTGTGTGATCTTGTACATATGTTCATATTGTATATACTGAATTGATATCATCTGTCATCTAGCTGTTGGTAACTCTGTTTGTGTCCGGACGACTTCCACTTGGATCATCAACCTGAGAAGGAATGTAGGCGTACTGCTGTAAGTCCAAAAGTTCTTCAAGGGTAGTTCGTCAATGCAGAGTCCACCACTTTGATGTGTTGATTGTACATATGCTTGTGTTAAATAATTGTGTGAGTTCCAATTATTGTAATTGTTGGTTAATCTTGTTTGTGTCCGGACATTCCACAACTTACAATCGTCAACCTGTGAAGGGTTGCAGGCGTACTGGTGTAAGTCCTGCAATTCTTACAAGAAATTCCATCAAGACATGATCCGCGAATTTGTGTGTACTGTTTGTATATTCGTGTGGTGTGTCATATCAATTGGTGGTGTTTGATATTCATTGTGTTTACTCGTTGTTTTCGTAACTTGTTTTTATTGCACAATTTTGTTAAAATTTTCGTCGTGATTACTTCTGAAGTTGTGTCCACTCTTCTACATCCGTGAATGAATTGATTGATTTTAGAGACAGCAGATGGGTCGTATACGCCGGGGAGGCCAGGCTATTGCTGAGAATGAAACGCACACGGAGATAATTGTTAGCTGCGGTCCGACACGCCGGGGAGAAAGAGTGTAAACGACTGAGGCTCGCATGCGTCACCGCTACTAGAACTGAGGCAGAATGAGTGACAAGCGATTTCAGTGGTAATTGGCAGTGAGTAGATAAGAGGATGTGCGTAGAGTATCATGAGGTGGTGCTATGGTCACGTTGCATTCTGCAAGAGTCATTCTAGCAAGTGGTGATTGTGTTGCAAGAGGATGCTGTCAGCCAAGTCTCATAAACCGTTAATGCCCAGCTCCCGCTACGCTCGGGCCCACGCTGTTCTTAGAAGATTTCTCAGAAACGCTTAGTTATAACGGACGCAAAATCCAAAACACCGATCTGCCGTTTGATATTTCTGTATTGTTACACCAACATATAAAAGGAATAAGCGAACTAAGCAAACTAAGGTCTGAAAACAAATATTACAATAATAAATCTCTGTATTACTTCTGACGATGTTTCAATCTTCTTTCTGAACAGCGACCGATGAGACGATGACTGTCGTATTGATGCTTCCGCGAAAATTGGGGAAGTTGATTTTAAGCAAACAACCAAGAATTGATCGTTCAATCTTCAACTCCATTGACACTCCCCGGCAAAAAAGGGATACAACCCTTTTTTCCTTCACGTCCAATGCACGTTGACTTGGATGCCATTGCGAGAACCTGGGTCACATGGACAGAGCTGAAATGGAAAACAAACAGGAAAGCCAACACAACACAAGCATACCCACAGCACAATCTCACACATCGCTGACGACCTGCGCCTCCAGACAGAGACCTCCTCTTCACATCTTGCAACACAATCGCCACTTGCTTGAATGACTCTTGCAGAATGCAACGTGACCATAGCAGCACCTCATGATACTCTTCAAGCATCCTCTTTTCTATTCACTATCAATTACCACTGAAATCGCTTGTCACTCATTCTGCCTCAGTTCTAGTAGCGGTGACGCATGCGAGCCTCAGTCGTTTACACTCTTTCTCCCCGGCGTGTCGGACCGCAGCTAACAATTATCTCCGTGTGCGTTTCATTCTCAGCAATAGCCTAGCCTCCCCGGCGTATACGACCCATCTGCTGTCTCTAAAATCAATCAATTCATTCACGGATGTAGAAGAGTGGACACAACTTCAGAAGTAATCACGACGAAAATTTTAACAAAATTGTGCAATAAAAACAAGTTACGAAAACAACGAGTAAACACAATGAATATCAAACACCACCAATTGATATGACACACCACACGAATATACAAACAGTACACACAAATTCGCGGATCATGTCTTGATGGAATTCCTTGTAAGAATTGCAGGACTTACACCAGTACGCCTGCAACCCTTCACAGGTTGACGATTGTAAGTTGTGGAATGTCCGGACACAAACAAGATTAACCAACAATTACAATAATTGGAACTCACACAATTATTTAACACAAGCATATGTACAATCAACACATCAAATGTGGTGGACTCTGCATTGACGAACTACCCTTGAAGAACTTTTGGACTTACAGCAGTACGCCTACATTCCTTCTCAGGTTGATGATCCAAGTGGAAGTCGTCCGGACACAAACAGAGTTACCAACAGCTAGATGACAGATGATATCAATTCAGTATATACAATATGAACATATGTACAAGATCACACACCAAGCACATTGGACTGCTCATTGATGCGCTACCCTTTGAAGAACTGTAGGACTTACAGCAGTACGACTACAACCCTTCTCAGGTTGACGCTCTAGGTTGGAAAATCGTCGCAGGGTTCATTTGCTGACTTCCTTCTATCAGCTATATCCTCAAATCTGAACGGTAAGACGCTCATGTCATTGTATCGTAGAATATAGATGACGAACAAACACACGACGTATCTGGACAACCAAGCGTAGGCACAGAGTAATTTACACCAAAGATAATAACATTCAAATAGTAACTTGAAACTAGAAATGCCTTTATTCATGCAAGTCAATTTAACAATTACTCTCTCGTTTACACCTGGCTTATTCTCACTAAACTGAGCAATATCTTTCGTCTATTCAAATGCACCAATACTATCTAAATCATTGCACAAGATACTTGAGTTGATGGGCGTCTTTTTCATTGTGGATGACAGCACCAACGATGACTGAGTTACACAAGGTGATGAACTTAGTGGTGGATCAGAAGCTGTTCTTGTTCGGCTCTCAGATAATTGTCCAACTGCAAGATTACCACCACTGCTGTCTTTCACTTCAATTTCGGGTTTAGCACTATCATCTGATGATAGGTGGGCTACACGCTGATCAATTACACTGACGGTCTTACAAGTATGCACACCTTCTGGAACTGCATCTGCGTTCAATTCTACTTCACGTTCTAGTTGTACAGAACCGTTATCCAACTTAGCAGTAGTAGGCATATCCCTCATCTCATAATGATCAACCAAAGATAAATGTGAAGTATCATGATCATTATCACGAATATTCACTTTACCGTCAACTTCATCATTTTCAAACTCTTTAATAACAGAAGTAGACAATTTTGGTTCCTCCTCACAAATCATTAAAGGTTCTATATCTTCACTCTGACTAGTTATACTTTGTAAACTTGTAGGGTCAGAACTGCACTCTGAAGCAATAACTCTATTCTGTGACACTCTATTCAACAATGGCTTACCAGTTGCAACTACAGACTTCTTCACAACACCGTTATCGTCACACAATTCGGAGTCAGACCTGGAGTTTACATTTAGCTTATCACTGAACTTGCTCACTGGTTCACAGTTCACTTCTGTATGCACTTCTTGCAAACGTGTAAAACACAACCGTGTTTGTCTTGCATCTTGTAACTTATCTGTTGAGGATGTACTACGAAACCTGTTACACTCACTAGGTCTATATGCATTACTAGACATCATGGAGCCTTCTCGATATCCACCTCTCTGAGGCCTACTCGTCATCAATGATTGCATTTTGCTCTCAGACTGCTCTATTCTATGGGTGAGATCTAATAGACTGGAAAACTTGCTCATAGATTGATTGACACTAGTATTTACCAGTTTCAGGATATCATCAAACTTTGGCTCGATACCCTCATCCTCCATACGGGAGCTCATCTTCACCCACTTCCTTTGCAGTCGAGTAGGTAGACGTCTTGCTATTACTTCTAGTATAAAACTCGAGTTGAGGTCACTCGTGCGATTCATCGAAATCTTTCCATTCTTGTAAATTAGCAAATTATCTAAAATCTCAGAGAGTGCCTGGGAGTCATCCTGTAATTGACCACCATTACCCTTAACAGCCTCGAATAATTTCCCTGCAATCATCGAAGGTCTTTCAAACCTTTGACGTAATATGCTCATAGCCTCAGCGTATCCCTCATTAGGGGGCATGAGCTTACAGCACTGTATAGCTCTTGAAATATCTCCAGTGCAATACCTCATCAAATACATCAATTTCAATTCATCACTTAATGAAAAACTACTCAGCATGATCTCAAACTCCTTAACAAACTGTAAATAATCGGCCGGGTTTCCATCAAAACATCGTGGTTCAAATTTAGGGAGTTTGATGTTCCTATTATCCCTGAACGGCGAAACAGTAACATCAACCATGTCATGCTTAACATCAGACACATCGTTACAATTAACAGACAAGTCACCATGACTTACTTTCCTGTTTGCATCCAAGACACTCTGTCCCTTCTTTGACCCAGGCATTGTTGAACTTGACCCAATTCCTAAAACGTTCCAGATATGGCTTGATCAAAGAGGACTTGACCAGCACCAGGAAAAATGAACGGCGACTACCCAAACTTTCACCAACTGTTTCAATCCGCCAGATCTGTTTCTATCGTCAGAAACTGTCGGCCAAGTCTCATAAACCGTTAATGCCCAGCTCCCGCTACGCTCGGGCCCACGCTGTTCTTAGAAGATTTCTCAGAAACGCTTAGTTATAACGGACGCAAAATCCAAAACACCGATCTGCCGTTTGATATTTCTGTATTGTTACACCAACATATAAAAGGAATAAGCGAACTAAGCAAACTAAGGTCTGAAAACAAATATTACAATAATAAATCTCTGTATTACTTCTGACGATGTTTCAATCTTCCTTCTGAACAGCGACCGATGAGACGATGACTGTCGTATTGATGCTTCCGCGAAAATTGGGGAAGTTGATTTTAAGCAAACAACCAAGAATTGATCGTTCAATCTTCAACTCCATTGACAGATGCCTTTAACTGGAAGGCGCAGGTCGTCATTGATGTGTGAGATTGTGCTGTGAGTATGCTTGTTTTGTGTTGGCTTTTCTGTTTGTTTTCCATTTCAGCTCTGTCCATGTGACCCAGGTTCTCGCAATGGCATCCAAATCAACGTGCATTGTTCGTGAAGGAAAAAAGGGTTGTATCCCTTTTTTGCCGGGAGTGTCAATGGAGTTGAAGATTGAACGATCAATTCATGGTTGTTTGCTCAAAACCAACTTCCCCAATTTTCGCGGAGGCATCAATACGACAGTCATCGTCTCATCGGTCGCTGTTCAGAAAGAAGTCAGCAGTAAACCATCAGAAGTAATCTTGTGATTTATTATTTTAATATTTGTTCACAGACCTTAGTCATACGTTATTTATATGTTGGTGTAACAATAAAGAATCCTGGAGTGAATAATTTTTGTTTTGGTTTTTTCGTCCGTTATTACTAAGCGTTTCTGAAAAACTTCAAGGTACAGTGTTTGCCCGAGCGTAGCGAGAGCTGGGCATTAACTGTTTACGTGACGAGGCTGACACCAGGGTTGCTCTTCTGTTACAAGCTTCAAACGCTCTCCATACAGACTGTTTCGCTCTACTGATTATATTAATAAACTATTTACTCCTAGAACGAATCAAGCACTAATCTACTACAGTACCTAAAAGACGCACTTCAACACTCTTAGCAATCTAAAAACTATAGATAAACTAGTGGCATGGATGCATAAAGACTTAGTACGGAAGATACAGGAATAGTTTTCCCTCAGAAATAGGACCTGTCACTGTGTTGTAACCTTCAAACGCTTGCTATATACTGTTTCATCTCAATGACTATCCCAACCGGAACCCATCACTTATTTCTAAAACGCATCCGTCATTGGAACACTAAAACGCTCAGACTCATTAATACACATTATGACACTAAATAAACTCTAAGACTTTGCATAAATACGTGAAAACACAACTAATAATAATGTATATTTTCATATAAACATATAAATTTACATGAAAATGCATGCCATTTTTACAGGCACGATCAAGTATGATATAATATCAAATCGTAGATTGTCTACAAGTTAATAATGTTTCAACAGTTAAATATTTGATATATATATAAATACACATTGTCTGAACTAGGCTGTATAGTTATTGAATTGTACAATTGTCCTCCAGGTTGAGCGGGAAAATCGACTTCGTTTCGTTTTCATCCCGTGGTTGTCGGCATACGATAACCAACCAATATTGAGGTAAGTACAACGTTTACAACGGATTGAAAGCTGTTTTAGAAAAGTAAAAGTGCTAAGGTGAATCAATAAAGTGTAATGAAATGGGTAAGTGCAAGTATCACTAATAAATGCATTAATAAAGAAAACTCCCTAGGCTGACAACGTTCATTTGCAATGTATAATGCTACGCGTATATCTCGTAGTATCATGATGTCCACTTTTGGTTTTAATACATTTTTTCCTTATGCCGGTTTTTTATTTTATGCTTTTTTGTGCATTTGGTGCACAACCGTACCTCACAGAGAATAGGAATAGAATAAGTCGAATCAAATTCATAAAGAGCTATAAAATGTTAGGTTTAATGGGATACAATGAGGATTAAGTAAAGACGTTATTAGAAAATGAATGAGATAAGACATTGTGAAGTGGTATTTAAAGATCCGACAATGGACAGCAAGTTGATTTATAAGATGCCCCATAAATCTGTGCAGATCCCACATGGTCGCATCTCAACAATAGGCTGAGCGAATGGTATATATTTAAAGGTAGAAGCATGATCTGTCAAGGCGTTCATTATTATCTTTTTCAAGATAAAGATCTAAGCCCTCATAAAAATCAGAAATATCTCGAGCCTTTAATTTGTATATTGCTGTTCCTGCAGAATGGGGCGATTCACCTTAGTGACCCCCACCATATCTACTGATCAGCTAACGCCACCCTCCCTCCTTTTTTGATGTTAAGCTCTGAGAATATGATTATTATGGCTACCGCAAATATACTGCTTGGTACCAGACATGTTCGTACCCCATATTCCATCTCCCTAGCTTTCTTAATGAGTGCTTCCAATAGGTCTCCACATACATCTTTATGAACATTATATATGTATGCATGCGTCCTAATGAACAGATTACTTTACAAGAAGTTAAAACCTTAAAGAATAAAAAGAATAGGTTTTGTGAATAGTGAAGCAAGATTCAGCAGAACAATATAGTTAGGGATCAATGTAGGTAGTATGAACTGAAGGTAAGGTCGGTTGGCAGGACTTAGTGTACTAAATTATCATGACAGTCTTGTATATAGTAGACATCTGACATTGCAAAGTAACGTGTCTAAACATATTATAAAAGATATTAACAGAAATACTACATAGCTTTAACATTATGAATTTTAGAAAATTATATGAGAATGGGTAACTGTTGACTGAAGATAATCAATTCAACTCAAAAATAGTGCAGTGTATTATGCTAATAATATAAGTATATTCGTAAAATATTAAAAGATATGGTTGCTAATGTAATGGTTTTCGGAAATAATTATACTGACGAACTTATTGAAGATTACAGTGAAGAGGAAACCAGTGAGTTAGTTAAATGGCTACTGTGCAGTTAGTAGTTAAAACGTCTTTTTTAAAAAGTAAAGGGTAGAAGAGTTTTGAGCACCGGAGCAAATTAAGTCATATTCTACTGAGTAGAGTGTAGTGAGTAGTGGTACGATTAGGGATAAGGGTAGGTTGAATGAACTTGGGGAAAATGGTTGGTTGGTTGAGTTTGTTATTGCTAGGTATTCCTGGCCACTTTTCATATGGCATGCTTTAGACATTACAAAGTACCAGTTTGCTTATATTATGGGAGAACTATCACAACTAATTTGGGATTATACATCCAGGAGAGTCTAATGAGTTTATAAACCCGATTGAAGAAATATCGATAGGATCTCTAGTAAGCTGAATAACCGGACCTTAGGTAAAGGCATGTGGGAGAGATTAGGTTGGTTTTATCACGTTATAGATGAGGTACGGTTGCCGGGGCAAATGAGTTTCCTCAAATTGGGGGTATTGCACTGGGGTCTGTAGTACTAAAGCTAGTTGAGCGGCCCATATGGATAAAGTATGGATAAGTAGACCGAAGCTCTTTTGTTGATAGGAACTCGTTAAGTAGACGCTGGAATTCAGTAGGAGATCGGCAACTACGTACAGTAAGTGGAAGTTCGTTCCATAATGCACTGTACTGTATTTTAAAGAAACGTGATCGCAGTTTTGTCCGGAACCGGCTTATGGATAGAGTATTTTCATGATTCCTAAGAGTATATATGGGTAAATTATTGAAAGCTATTGGATTACTGCTTTTGGTGTAGCCGTGTAAAAGGCGAAAGAGGAATGTAAGGTTGAGTTTCAGGCGCCTTAACCAAAGTGGCTGAAGTCCATACATTTTGCACCTATCAGCGTAAGTCAGTCCTTCATGTTTGTATAATAGGCGTCGAGTAAAACTTCGCTGAATATTTTCAATACGAACCCTGTCATACCCATGCATGAAACCGAAGACAATTGTGCAGTATTCAAGTACTGGACGAACCATGACTTTGTATAAAAGGACTTTAGCCTCATTTGTGTACATTTTTCGATGTAACAAGCCTGTGAGTCTTCGGCATTTAGAAACAAGTGCTTTTGCGTACTGACTGAATGTTAAGTTTTGTGAGTAGGTAACTCCCAGGTCTTTTATGGAACTGAGGGTTTGGAGAAAAGAGTTACCTAGGTGTAACCTGAAATTCGGATGGGAGTTATTGAAATATAGGACACCACATTTATCAGAATTGAATGGCAGTTGCCAGTCATTGCTCCAGTTATGTAACCTATCCAGATCATCTTGAATATGTGTGAATCCTTCGTTTAGTGTAGAATGGGGGAAGCTGTATACAATCTTTAAGTCGTCAGCAAAGAGGTATGGGGTACCATGCTTGATTACGCTGCAGATGTCGTTAATGTAGATTACGAAAAGCAGTGGACCTAGTACACTACCCTGAATCACTCCACTTCTTATAGGTCTGGGTGACGAGTAATTATTTGCAAATTTCACAACTTGGGAACGATCTTCCAAGAAAGAAATGAGCCAGGATAACAAGGGGTCTTGGAACCCGTACGACTTTAGCTTAAGGATTAGTCTCTTGTGTGGGACTTTATCAAAGGCTTTTTTGAAGTCAAAGAAGAGAGTTGTGACATACAAACCATGATCACGCTTAGCGGTAACATCATCAAAGTAGTCAAGTAGGCAGGTGGAGCATGATCGATTTTTCAAGAAGCCGTGTTGTGCTGGAGTAAACACTTTGTGAAGGTGGAGGTATAAAGCAATATCTTGCCCTATAACCTTTTCCATAACCCTGGAAACTACTGACGTGATATTAATCGGTCGGTAGTTTTCGATGTTAGAAGTTGGTCCTTGTTTGTGCCTAGGGGTTATAAACGACAGTTTCCAGCATTCTGGGTAACTGCCATTATTTAAGGACAGAATGAAAAACTTTAGTAGGATAATGGGTATATCCTCACCACCTCTTTTCAACAAGATAGATGGAATTCCATCGGGCCCAGCGTTATATGATGTCCGGAGGGATGCTATAGCGGAGGAAATCTTTTGTTGGGTGAATGTTATATTACCCAAAAAGTGATTTGGTATTGTCGGAACTTCAAGACTATCTACTGTTTCTTCGATAGTATAGTAGCTAGAAAAGTGGGAGCTGAATAACTCACATATCTCCTGCGGGTCTTCGTGTAGTTTTTCTCCATCTAGTAATAAGTTAGGGATACTTATTCTGTTGTTGTTGATTCGTGACTTAATTAGTTTAACTAATGCCTCTGTATTATCAGGTCGTGAGTGGAGGATGCGTTCTAGTTTGATGGACTCAGATAACTGATTAGATTTGTATGAATCATAAGTTTGCTTGAGTGTAATGAGTGATGAAAAGTCATTATATCTGTAGAATTGCCTAGCATGCTTACGCAGTCGGTTTCGAATCTTTACGGGGATGAAGTCGGGCTGTTTAGGCCTCGTTTTCACAAGTCTTACTGGAGCGATGAAGTCATGTGCAAATCCTAGGTTCTCATAGAGTAATTTGTTTGTCTCTATAGCCGAGCTGCACGTAAAGTATGGCTCCCAGTCTAGGGTGCGTATGTATGGTTTCAGTTCATCCCACTGAGCATGTCTGTAACCCCTGAGTAATACTTTGTTGGCGTTTATTGTCGAACTCATGCTAGTGCAAATATTAAATGTACCGAATACTACTCTGTGGTCGCTGCCAGGAAACTCTTTACCTACTCGAAGGGTAGTGGGGATGATACCATTAGTGAAAACTAGATCTAAAATCTTAGATAGCCTGGTAGGATACTGTACGTGTTGTTGCCATTCTTTTGTTTCTATTATGTTGATAAATTCATTGTACCGTTTTGGTGAGGAAAGTGGTTGCCAGACTACATCGGGCATATTAAAGTCCCCACATATAATTTTAGCCGTGTGAGGTAGTGAAGTGGCGTAAGCGAACGTGCTAGCAAGCTTCATATTACCTTCAACGGTTGAGCACGGGGGGTGATAGATGCAACCTATAAGATAGGAACTGGAGTGAGACAGTCTTAGAATAGCCCACACTGAATCGTTATCTGTGATGAGCTCTGGGTAGAAGCACTGTGTGGCCTTAATATCAGACCTGATATACATAGCACATCCTCCTCCTCTACCATAGTTTCTGTCGCCTCTGAATACATAATAGTTATCAATAGAAATATCTTTATCGCAAATCTGAGGAGTGCACCATGTCTCAGTAATCATTATGAGAGACGGATTGCAAATTAGGGATAATGTCGTGAAGTCGAACATTTTGTTGAGTAAGGAGCGAGCATTGATAAGACAGAATGAGAGAGAGTTAGGGGTGACGGTGAAATCGCATATATCTTTAAAAATATTCTCTCCAAGGTTTATGGCGTCTAGAACAGATTGTTTGATGGGTGCTAACTCAGATGGTGGCCACTTACTAGCAGTGCTGGAAAAGTGCCCTACACCAGTATCAGCACAGAGAGATGTGCCATCGTTTGTTACCCCGGCGGGTGTGAGGTGTTCATAATACCGTGCCTCCAATGCATCGCCCTCCCATCCGGTGATAAGTGGCTTGACAGTATGTGTGCTATTTGCGTCAATATTGAGGCTGAAATTTCGTGTTGGCTGAGAAAATTTAGATTGGATGGGGGGGAGGTAGGTATTCCTTGTGGATAGTATGCTGGGGTAGAGTTACGTGTATCGCAGTTATGACTAATATTTTGTGTGTTTAAGTTATTTTCGTAAATATTAGTCCATTGACGGTCTTGGGTGGTCTGTATGCGATGGTTTTCGGGGATGTGGTGAGTCAAAAGGCCACCTTTAGGAAACATGCCTAGCGCACTTGTTCCTTGTTGTAGAGGTCCCTGGATCAAACTTTTGTCTATAGTAGCCATAGATTGGAAAGTTGTGTCGGGGTAGGTGTATGCCTGCCCGTCGGGCTTCGACTTATTTTTAGGGTGCCCAGACATATAGCGTCTGTTGTGTCTATCGGACGAAGACTTGTTTGATGTTGGATGAATCGGCGGGTTACCTCTCTTTTCATTGACGTTAGATTTATGGCGGTATGAGGGCTTATTCTGCTTCCCTGGTTTAGTGGTATGATTGGGGTCGCTTAAGTTAATGTTATCTGGTTCGCTGCTGAGAAACCTATCAGTGATGTGTTTGAGTACAGGTATTCTGGATGGCAGGGTTATTTTACTTCGTTTTGTATGCTCACTAATCTGAGTGCTGCTCGGGGAGGATATGCTTAATGCTACATGCTCGAGCTTAGTCTTTTGCTTAACGTTGGTAGTGGTATTAGCGGCTGATGGTGATGTGGCTAGCGAGCATAACTCTGAAGATGCATCTAAGTCTATGACCGTAGTTGCTTCATCGTTGAGTTTACTAGGTAAATTTTTATTATTTAAGAGTATTTCATGTATGTCTGTACCATTAGGTTTACTCAAGTTTAAGGCGACAGAGTCTTCTATAGGACATTCTGCTGTTACGTAAGTTTTTGCGACACTTGGTACACTTGCGCGGCTACGTCTTTGACATGGCGTTAGGTCATGGGCAAGTTTAATATTACCATAAGGTGTGGATGAACTAATTAACTTATTTGACGACTGAAATTTCCTAGCATCATTAGGACTACTGAATTTAAACAGCACAGGGCAAGTATACTTTCCTGATTTTTTCCTGAGTCTGATTAGGTGGCAATTCGCTGATGGCATGCCACACGCTTGGAGACATGTCACTTTGATTTTGTCCAGAGGCGTCCGATCAGGCAGATTGTAAGCGAGAACGTTGTACGAGGACATGATTCGTTTAGTAACTTCACTGGCTATAAAGTCTAACATACGCTCAGATTTCAGCAGACTTTCCGGATTAGCATCATGAGTTGGGTTACAAAGAAGCAGTAGTGGCTTAATGGTGTTTATATTCTCATTTAATTCCTTCACAGAGTTTCCTAGAGATATAAGGTCCAACTTATTTTGTTCAGCAGTTGCATATACCTCTGACAACAAGTCGGGAACAATGACTTCGGGGACATTGTTGAGGCTACGCGGAACGCACAGTGATGTACGTATCTTCTTAGCTGAGTGACCCAAACTATTCTTACGTATGGAAAGTACTCGTTTATTACGTTGTGCCATTGCTGAAAACTAATCAATATGGTTTAAAGTTAAAGCCGAGCTAAATCGAAAACGGGTATATGGAAAAATAGTATATCGAGTGGATATACAGATTAAGTACTACTATGGATACCGTATGGAATTTTATTGCTTATAAATAAACAATAAATTTACAAAGTACTAAAAAGTAAGATACAGAGTATATAGAAACCAATTATCCTGTAAATTGATCCTGGTATGTAAACCAAAAAATGATGAACTTCTCTACAGTTTTCTTTTCTGTGACGTTGTTCTAAAGTTACAATAAGGAGGATGAGCCCTGCGAAAGAGTGGATCCAAACTTGATAACTGGCGGTGATATATCTGCAGAATTGGAAGCTAGAGTAGCAGCCAATATAAGTTATAGTTGAGCAGTGGTATAATATCCACTACAATATTCCAGAAATCGACAAAAATATATCCACGTTATGGGGAGAGATTGTAACGTCCGATCACAATCGCGCGCATTTTTCCCTCAGAAATAGGACCTGTCACTGTGGTGTAACCTTCAAACGCTTGCTATATACTGTTTCTTCTCAATGATTATCCGAACCGGAACCCATCACTTATTTCTAAAACGCATCAGTCATTGGAACACTTAAACGCTCAGACTCATTAATACACATTATGACACTAAATAAACTCTAAGACTTTGCATAAATACGTGAAAACACAACTATAATTCAGGTAAATGTTTACTAAAGTATAATATAAAATCGACATAAACATTTATATATGCATATAACATTAATGTCCTTTTCATGTTCACATACTTTCTCTTTCTAGTAATAATAATAATAATGTATATTTTCATATAAACATATAAATTTACATGAAAATGCATGCCATTTTTACAGGCACGATCAAGTATGATATAATATCACATCGTAGATTGTCTACAAGTTAATAATGTTTCAACAGTTAAATATTTGATATATATATAATTACACATTGTCTGAACTAGGCTGTATAGTTATTGAATTGTACAATTGTCCTCCAGGTTGAGCGGGAAAACCGACTTCGTTTCGTTTTCATCCCGTGGTTGTCGGCATACGATAACCAACCAATATTGAGGTAAGTACAACGTTTACAACGGATTGAAAGCTGTTTTTAGAAAAGTAAAAGTGCTGAGGTGAATCATTAAATTGTAATGAAATAGGTAAGTGCAAGTATCATTAATAAATGCATTGATAAAAAAAACTCCCTAGGCTGACAACGTTCATTTGCAATGTATAATGCTACGCGTATATCTCGTACTATCATGATGTCCACTTTTGGTTTTAATTTCATTTATCCTCAGTTGTGCCAGTTGCTTTTGTTTTATACCTTTTTGTGCATTTAGTGTACAACCGTACCCTGCAGAGAGTAGGAATATAATAAGTCATAAAGAGCTGTAAAATGTTAGGTTTAATGGATATAATGAGGATCAAGTAAAGACGTTATTAGAAAATGAATGAGATAAGACATTGTGAAGTGGTATTAAAGATCCGACAATGGACAGCAAGTTGATTTATAAGATGCCCCATAAATCTGTGCAGATCCCGCGCGGTCGCATCTCAACA
The DNA here is from genome assembly GCA_944472135.2 of Trichobilharzia regenti. Classification (NCBI taxonomy): domain Eukaryota; kingdom Metazoa; phylum Platyhelminthes; class Trematoda; order Strigeidida; family Schistosomatidae; genus Trichobilharzia; species Trichobilharzia regenti. Next base: position 47,040,161 of record OX235268.1, read on the forward strand.
ATAGGCTGAGCGAATGGTATGTATTTAAAGGTAGAAGTATTCCTCTGGTGTGCATAAACTTCCATTTATCTTCTGGTCGACGTCGAACAACCCTGCATCTAAACTGAAATGAGGATTAATTCCAAACCGTCTATCTCATAACCACTCAAATTCCATGAACGATCCAATTCTACCATTTGAAGACGCTGGCGAACATGCTGTAAATGAGTATTCATGATCTGAAATGAAGAAGCAACTGGTTTTCAAACAGTTTTCAACATTTCACTGAACTTACGAATACAGTCCGCCATGCAGACACAAATGGAGCAAATGGAGAATTCTGGAATCGACCTCGGCACCACTTGATGCAGTAAAACAACCCAACATGACCTTATCTAGTTTTCGTATCCACGATCAAATTTCTTTCCTGTTATAAAACTACGATAAGACTACTGAAAAAATGGAATAAATATATCACTGATCTCAACATAATACATCAATAATCTTTAAGCCAAGGGAGCTGTTCACAACAAAGTTATATAGGAGAATTGACTTCAAGCTTTATTTTTCCCACATATTTGTATTACATTCATCTGATGTCTGGGTTTTTTGTTAATGCGAAGACAATATTTCTATATCTCTTTATGTGCTACACAAACAAACTTTATAGCAGACTGTTCCGACTGACTCTAATGCCAGAAAGAACAACCAAACTGTAAATTCATCATACATCAAATTATGTGTGATTTATATAACAACTTATCCATGCCTGTACAATAGGTATGTTCCTGCATAAACAGGAAGAAATATGTATTATGAATACTGTCTTTTATGCCATTTTTTACTGACACCGTGTACTTAATACTGGAATATTTTCGATCACCAATAGTGGAAATGGATTTCTCCTAAAATTTCCATTTATGTGAAGCAGTACAGCTGCAGTGTCACGAATGAATATCTAGGTTGCATCATATAAAACTGTTATCTTCATCAACAACACAACAGATCTGTGTATCTTACAATATTTTCAGTGTTTTTCTATGCTGTCAACACTGTGAATAGCTGTTCGGAGTTGAGGCATGTTCAGCTTATATTTGATGGCTTTTATTTTTCCTGCGCGTGGAACATAGGGCTTCAATCTAGTGGCTTGACGTTTCTGTAGCAGTGTTTAATTTTACAGGATGGCGTTGCCGGCCTCATACCCAACCCTCCCTCTTCACGATGATTATTTTTGGCTTAGCGAGGTAAAGAAGTCCGTCGGCCGGGGATCGAATCCCGGACAATGTGCATGGTCGGTGAGCGTCCTAACCGTTGAGCTATAGCTTCCTAAATAGGAGAATATAATACATAATAATAAAACTATGTTATAATAATAATAATAATTTTATTTTCATATAAACATAAATTTATATGTTCACTAGACATTACTAAGATTAGGGTGAATTTCGAAGTTACACATTTCCAATTTTCCATTTAATGAATGCGTACCTTGTGTGAAGTTTATCTGTGAGTAATCCTGATAAGAGAATGATTCCTCAACAGAATGGAATTTTTGGAGATCTTGTTGAAATTTGCGTGAAAGCCTCTACTGCTGTAAGGCATATGAGGTCTATTTATGCATACATCAACAATATAAAAACCAGCTGTGGATTACAAATACTTTTATTCGTCTGGAAATTTTAATTAGTATTAATAGAATCACTACATTCATATTGCATACCAATATGTGAAAATATATTTTTAAAATTCATTTTGTGCTATTCCTAATGTGTGCTTTGTATTTAAGGTATATGGAGGTTGTCAAAAATGAAATCAGCGAAAATAACGCTCCATCAAAGTAACGGTGATGAGTGCACTACCGGCTGCACTGAGTAGCAATGCACCTTATACCACTACTTCACAACAAATAACATAGGAACTACAGTAAGGCAAACTGGGCTTTCGTAGATTCTCTGAATGGGGCGAATACTTCACTACTGATAACCTCTTGAGGGCTCTGAGTACCTTCTACCAGGACTCAAACACATGCTAAGATGCGGCCATTCCACTCTAAAGATTCAAGTTTCCCTACATAAAACGTCATATATGAAACCAGAGGATCTACGAAACTGAAGAAATTCCCGACAAGTTACTTCAGACATCACGAATTCTGCCAATGTCGAGGTCTTACTACACTGGACCTCACACTGTCGATGGAAGACTTTCAGAAAAAATTTGTAATAACCAACGCAAAACCCAGAACACAGATTGGCGACTCAAGAACCCTTTATTCTTGCACCAATGCAGAGCCAACCATTAGGTTATTGTGCACAAAGTCTAAGAATAAACGTCATAACAATAAATCACAATAATATTTCTGATAGTTTTTCTCTCTTCCAACGAACAGCGAACGATGAGACGATGACTGCCGTATTGATGACTCCTGCCAGAATTTAGGGTTGGGTTTGAGCAAACAGCCATGAATTGATCGTTCAATCTCCAACTACATTGACAACTTCAGGAAACTAGGTTCAACACTTGACACTCTTAGCTCCATCTCACAGGCTCGAAGTTTGCGTATGAGGAACGAGGAACGCACCGCACTAGTCAGCTCTTCCAGGGTTTATGCTCTTACCTTAATCCCAGAGAAGAGATTGAATCGCATGAACCACAGCATTTCTCTCCTCATCGACAAAGGCAGGCTATACAATGGCTCTGCAGATATGTGTGAACTATTCAACAAAGCATTTTTAGCTGACTCCTTTACGTCTACAGTCCCATTACTCAATATGCACCCTACTTCTAACATGGCACAAATTCCATCTCTACCCACACTATAACAAATTATCACCGTTGAGTTCAATTGAGCTAACGCTAATCAAGCCATTAGGACTTTCAAAAGCACTGACGGTATATCGTCGTATTTCTTTGGGAATGGTGGCCCTGAAATTTTCTTACTACTGCCTAAAATCTTTACAATGTCCCTAGAAACCCAAACTTACCTGGATAAGCGGAAAACGACATTTATTACGCCTAAACACAAATGAGGCTCGGAAGCAGAAGTCAATAAATAAAGGACGATTAATATCACACCCATGGAAACTAGAATTATGGAGACTAGTTAAAGATAACATACTCAAGCATATGCTTAACTGCAACTGTCAGCCACGTCTCGTAAACCGTTAATGCCCAGCTCTTGCTGCACTCAGGCTCACGCTGTTCCTTGAAGTTCCTCAGAAACGCTTAGTAATAACGGACGCAAAAACCAAAACACCAATTGGCGACTCGAGGATTCTTTATTGTAACACCAACATATAAACACTGCTGCAACCAAGGTTCAAAACTAAGATTCACAACTAAGGTCTGTGAACAAATATTACAATAATAAATCACAATATTACTTCTAATGGTTTACTGCTGACTTCTTTCTGAACAGCGACTGATGAGACGATGACTGTCGTATTGATGCCTCCGCGAAAATTGGGGAAGTTGGTTTTGAGCAAACAACAATGAATTGATCGTTCAATGTTCAACTACGTTGACAGCAACATTGTAAGTCCGAACCACTGTGCATTCCTTAAATCCAGATCATGTTTTGGATTGCACCTAGATTTCTTCATCTTTGTGGCCGGCAATCGTGACAGACGACAACTAGTACTTGTCCTCTAATTTGACATTTCTGAGACATTTGGCTGTGTTGACCATTTGCTGCTTATACATGAGCTCAACTCATTAGGAATACGTGACCCGCTCTTAGGATGGCTCAAATTTTCCCTTAACAACAGGTCCCAAATAGTTAGACTTGGGTCTGCGACTTCCAAATTTAGCCCAATCACTTCTGGTGAAGTACAAGGTAGTGTCATTGGGCCTGTCCTATTTACACTTTATATCAATGACATATGCGCTTGCTTCTCACATGGGAAACCATTCGCCTTTGTGGACGACATAAAAGTCACATATAAATTCCAGTGCGATGACCTAGGTACTTTCAGAATATTGTACAGAATGAATCAGATAAAGTAACTGCCTGATCATCTTTATGGAATCTGCAACTCAGTCTGAACACATGTGTCTGGATCTGCTTCAGCGAACCCTCAATCGACATGTTATTAACGCTTCAATCCACTAACTTACCCAAACTCCGGAGTGTTTCTGACTTAGGCCCAAGGCACTCTAGTGACCTAACACTTTCTGAGCAAGCAGTATCACAGACTCGTTAATTGAGGATTGTCAAGGAACTTATCCCTTAGTTCCCAGTGTTGCGACGACGCTTCGCACCGATGAAAACCATGTACCTTCTTCGACGTGTGCGTCGGTGGCACAGTGGTTAAGACTCTCGCCAACCATGCTCATGGTCCGACGTCGATCCCCTGACGACGTACACCTGATATCTATGGTCGACCTGCAAAATTTGGGCTACCTATATCCATGCTGAGAATTCCATACTTGTACCAAAAATATAGTGTGGAATCAAGCTGTAATCAGAAATAAAAAAATAAAAAGTAGAAAAAGCCTTAACTCCATGACACCAGTATTGTTAGAAGGAAGTTATATTGTTTTGCAATTAAAGCGGAGAACAGTAAAAGTCTGTAAACAAATATCTTAAACAAAATTATGGAGTACTTTTACTCATTTTTGGTCGTCCTCTGCGAACTTGTACACGATCGAAACATTCGCGACTTCGAGTCGCCCACTAATGGCTACTAGTTCCAAAAACAAGCGTTCAATTTTCACCTCCATTGACAAGGATGCTCTTAGGGTGCATACTCAAGAATTTTCACGACAATGAAGCCAAGCTCATTCTATGCAAAACATTTTTAAGGCCACTATGAGAATACCGTTCATCTGTTATTAACAGCACTCGCATATGTGACAATCTGAGGATGGAGGGTATCCAACGATGCTTCACGTTCAAACTACTTGGTTACGATTGCAAGAAAGATTACACTTCAAGGTGTGTGACTCTAAATCTTGACCCACTCTGGACGGGACGGCTTATTATAAACCTAACATTTTTCCATATAGTCCCACACAAAATATAATTCCAAGACAGTAAGGACATACAATTCTCACCGCAAGACTCTTACGACCTGCGTCACCAAACTTGCACAGCAACAGTAAAGTCATTTAAATCATCACTCCACAAAAATTTCTTCACGGTCACGTATTCTGAAATATGGAACAGTTTGCCCCCAGAAGTAAGAACCTACTCTTCGGTTCTAAGTTTCAGACGCTCTCTCTAAAGACTGTTTCATTCGGATGATCACATTAACAAACTATTTATTTGTAGAACGAGACACTTTCTCGATCACCGAAATATCTAATGAGAGTGTGATACTTCACCAATTACCCAAAAAGTATAAACATACTAGGCGCATATATGAGTAAAGAGATCAAGATAATTCATAAATATATAGGTTTACTAGACGGCAATGTAAAACGAATATAAACATATATATACAAATATTAAGGTCCTATCCGTGCCCGCATACTTTTTCCTTCCTCTCTGGTAATTTACTGCTCGCCTGTTCTATTCTATTTGCCTTATAGTAGAAGTTGCACAGACCCAGAGTAGGACTGAAGTTGAACAGGAATTGGAAACATAATTGTATATAGTCCTTCAAAATTTTGACTGGTGATAACTCAACATCCTTGAAGAATGCACTGTCATCATATCACGATGCTGTATGACATCCCGTACGAGCAGTATACATGAACTAAAATGAAGGTGCAACTGGCTTACAAATAGCTTTCTACGTCATTATCAACTTACTCGTACAGAACACCATGCAGCTGCAAGTGGCGACTGACCCCTGGGAGGTGAAACAAACCTGCCTGACAATGACCAATATTAGCCTGCATGGAGTTCGGTTAAACTTCAGGTGTCCCTGCGATGAAAATGCCGAGAAAGTTATACAAATATATCACCAATTTTAAATTAACAAACAATGTGAATATAAATCAGGAATAGAATACGATGCTGTAAACTCTAAAGTTAGGGCGTTGATAAAGCATATCCCCTATTTGAAGTGGCGCCTTTGGCTTAACCTTGAGGGCATTTGCGCGGCTTCGTTGATTCGAGTTGGAGCTAGTCGTCCAGCAAACGCAGTAGATGCGATTTCGGTGCTTATTTTGCTCTTGTTGGTTAAATTTATATGAAAATTATTGTTCGATATTGTTCTCGAGCATTACTTATTGCTTGTGTGACAGGACGCTTAAATACATGGTTCATGCAGTGATTTTTGGCATGCCGAGTAAGCTTCGCGTACATTTCAACGACTGTCATTCGATAAATTTCTTTGCAGATTGGCGGAAACTTGTACTCGGTCTCAAATTTACCTATCAGCATTTGTGCAGTACCTTTTACTGCTACAGGAACCGAGGAATATGGTTGATATCAAATTTAGCATCCTTCCGCACTTTTGTGTGGTGTTGATAGCTGAAAGTCAATGGAATGAGGGAACTGATTTCAAGCTTCATATTTTTGCCAAGTATTTCTCATCCATCCAAAACACACTTCGGGTTTCTGTGAAAGCGAAGGCAACAATTCTATATATCTTAATGTGCTCAGGTGAATGACTTTTTAACAGATTGCTCTCACAAACGAAAGTTGAAAAAAAGAGCAACAATTTCTGTCAGCCAACTCTCAAAAACTATAAATGTTCAGCGCTTACTACGCTGGACCTCACACTGTCGATGGAAGACTTTCAGAAACGATTTGTAATAACCAAGGCGAAACCCAGAACACAGATTGGCGACTCCAGAATCCTTTATTCTTACGCCAACATGTGACCGACAATAAGGTTATTGCACAAGGTCTAAGAATAAATGTTATAACAATAAATCACAACAACACTTCTAGTAGTTTTTTATCTTCCTTTGAACAGCGAATGATGTGACGATGACTGCCGTATTGATGACTCCTGCGAAAAATATGGAGGAGTTGGGTTTGAGTGAGCTACCATGGATTGATCGTTCAATCTTCAACTGCATTGTCAAATTTAGCCGTAGCATTGCATAGCTTTGAGCCTGCCCTAATCATATGCTGCACGCTAATAGCCTTCATGGCAGGTGCTTCTCATTAGGTCACCAGATACATCGACATTCTTAGCAGTATCACCTTTATACATGCATACATCTGTATAGCTGTTTGCTACAAACGACTAAGAAATTAAATTTCCCTTAAGAATTATGAAGTATAGAGGTAGGTAGCATTACAGGAACTAAGTTATAATCTATTTAATAGAGTTGAATGGGTAGTGGAACAATTAGTAGTACAATTATGTAGAGTGATCCTGGACAAAACAGCTACTTAACAGAACTAGTTATGCTAAATTTTCACGACCGATTTTTATATGGTATGCGTCAGACATTGCAAAGTAACCCATCTACTTATATTATTGGATAAAAATGCTAAGAAATGCTGTAAGATCAAACGCTTTAGAAAAAGAAAATGAGAAAATGTAGTTATTGACCGAGCGTGGTCATTTCAACACAAAAACGCAGTGTATTACTAATTATATATATAAGATATTGAAAGGTGTGGTTGCTAATATAGTCATTTTTAGAATTGTTTATAATAACCCAACTTATTGAAGATTATAGAGAACAGGAAATCGGTAAACTGGTTAAGCGTTCGCTGTATAAGTAGTGTAAATTCGCTGGATGTAAGTGACTATACTGAAGACTGTACAGGCTTTCACTTACCATTATACCAACGGTTGTGGTCTTTTAAACGAGCTGGGTTTGATATGTTAGTATGTCTTCCTAGCCTCCATTTGAACTCGTCAGGGTTTTCATAAGATCTAGTTTCAAATGGTAACTGGTTCCAAATAGTGCAATAGTGAATGGTGAGAAAGTCCCCCTAATGGTTTTCCTATGGGTAGCCACCTTGAAATGGCAGTCATGATTTCGCAGCTGATATGATTCGATATTTGCCCATGTTATGGACGAGTCACTGCAACAATGTTTCCTACTGGTTTTGAAGGGTAGAAACACGGTGCGTTTCACTGTCCCTAACCATAAGGCTTCTAATTTCAATCGTATACACCTGCCAACATGTTCCACTTGTTGGTCAAACCCTATTATGCGTCTTGTGAGGAGTCTCTGGACACTTTCGACTTCTTTGGTCTGCAGGCCTTAGATTACTAAATAGGAGAGCACAATATTCATTTTCGGGCGAATGCATGCATTATATATAGCTAATCTTGCTTCTTGAGCGTAAAAGTTACGCAGTAGAAACCCAGTAAGTCGTTTACAGTCAGATACTACCTTTGTCAATGTACAGGTCTTACTACACTGGACCTCACACTGTCGATGGAAGACTTTCAAAAAATTTGTAATAACCAACGCGAACCCAGAACACAGATTGTGACTCAGAACCCTTTATTCTTGCACCAATACAGAGCCAAACATTAGGTTATCGTGCACAAAGTCTAAGAATAAACGTCATAACAATAAATCCAATAATTCTGATAGTTTTTCTCTCTTCCAACGAACAGCAAACGATGAGACGATGACTGCCGTATTGATGACTCCTGCCGGAATTTAGGGTTGGGTTTGAGCAAACAGCCATGAATTGATCGTTCAATCTCCAACTACATTGACAACCTATTTGCATGATCGGAAAAGGTCATATCTGAGTACGTTATCCCGAGATCTGTGACTGAGTTCACTTTTGAGAGGAGGTTACACATTATCGGTTTCCAATGTCCGAAATGGGCTATACCGCAATTGTGTGGGTTGAAAGTCAGCCTCCATTTTTCGCTCCAATAGCCTAGATTGTTTATGTCATGTTGGATCTTACTTTCGATGCTCGTGTCATCGTACCCATAATCATATACTGTCTTGGGATCATCTGCAACGTGGTATGGCTTGCCACACTTGATCACAGAGACTATGTCATTTACGAGTAAGAGGAATAGAATAGGGCCAAGAACGCTTCCTTGTATTACACCATTAGTTATCATCTTTGGTGAAGCCAGCTTGTGATTTACTTTTGCTACCTACGTAAGAGTGAAATTTTCTGAGTTGTTGCAAAACTGGTTATTGAATGTCAGATAACTAGATTTCAGGTCAACCCTTATTACTCATAAGGTGATACTTATTCTGCATTCTGCATCCTTTATGTTTCACTTTATCGCTTGTATATCAAAATGCTTCTTACTCCTTGTCAGGTAATTATCTACAGCTCCTGTGTGAAATTGATATGCCGTGGTTATTTTAAAACTAAAAATTTTGATTTTACCCAATATCTCATAACTTGTTAGATTTAAAGAGAGTTTTGGAAGTTACTTATCTAGTTATTTGTACTGTTTTCAGTATTTCTATCATGTAAACCTATCTGCAGTCTAGATTTATATTGACAAATGACGTCATATTTTCTATCAATTCTCATTAGTGTACACAAGTTCATTCCCATCAAAAAGGCTGGTTTCTGTTCAAGAAAATGAAACTATTGTAGTTATTGTAGTCAAAATCTTATAGATCCCTGTGACTTACAACGCAATTTTCTTGAATGAGAAAAAGAGGCAGAATAAAGCAGCTTCACTGAGGAGTAACTATAACAAGATGAGGATGTCTTTATGATGAGTGCGGTTCGAGTACGGCTAATACGCCAGGAAAACATTAGACCACTGGAGTTTTAATGTCTTACATATGCGGTCCTGAAATCTTCAGTGAAATTCCCTAGCCGTCACTGTACCATATGGATCACTTCCTTTGGGTGCGAAAAAGATGTTTAGCCTTTCATACAAATTTTTTAAAATAGGTAGTACAAAGTTTAGTTGTATCTATAACAACAGTGAAAAGCCGAATAATTCATGAAATGAGCGTTTATAGTGTTTGCCAGAAGAATTCACAGTAAATCTCCTCATGTGTTTATACATCTCATTTCCTGCTTGTGTGTTTTACAAGTGCATGTACAATACATATAAAAGCACTTGTGAATTTTTTCTTAGCATGTACAGATAACAAGGCATCTCATATCTTATATGGTTGCTGCAGAAATGCTTCTTTTTGACGTCTGCAGGTGTGATGCATTTAGTTCGAAAAACTTGAACCATATCTTGTCCATAGAGAATGGATTTTGTGTTGATATCCTCATGTACCTACAGAGATTTATCTTTCAGTTTGACCCCTCATTATTTTATCATTCCCTTAAAAACTTCTAACATATAATAACAGCCTTGTAGGTTTCCAGCAGAAATATTAACAAATTCGATGCTTCCTTTCGTAGTTCAGAAAGCTGTCATATATCCCCACTTTGTTTGTAATAAGACCTTGTGAATTTTGGGCGGTCACTTTGGAAGTTCTTTCGGTTTTGTCGTATGTTTTCGGGATTTATTATACAATTACTCTTTGAGGAGTCCTTTGTACATTTATCGTCTATGATAACCCTAAAGTATTGAAAAGTGAGTTTTATGTTCTTCCTCTTTAAGTCTATGTTCCATAAATTGTAGTTTGTATGCATTAGTTTTTTCAACATATCAAACTAATTGCATGTCAGTAACGGATAGATCCAATGTAATCTATTATTGTTTATCCAAAAATTTTATGGGAAAACTTAGTTTTTGAGGGAAGAATCGGAATGTGTTATCTCTAATTAAGTGAACGCTATTGTAAAGCTACTCTTAGGAAGCTTCTCAACTGTTGTCGGGAGATCAAATATGTTTTTGGAAAATGTGTCTTTGCAAAGGTCTGTTTTACTTCCAGGTTTTGTAAGTCAAGGGCCTTACGCATTGTGCGGCCCACCTATATATATCGGTCTATTTTCGGACAAACCGTGACATCATATTCTGAAAGTATTGAAGAATACTCCCCATGCCTTACGAATACTTCTGAACGTGTATTGTATTCGAGTTTCGGAGATGCCTTAGCCATTCTGTGCATTTATTAGTAGTATTGTGACCAATGCGCAGTGCTTCTACTCTTAAAAGTGGTTATTGCGGATTGGTTTTGCGCACGTATTAAGGTAGAAACACTTGTTCTCAAACAGAAGACATGACTGGTCAAGAGATTAATTAACATGTTCGATGTTTTAAAAATCAGTTCTAGGTGATAGTTGCGTTTATTCGTTGCTCACTGCGGATTTCGTTTTGTGTACTAATTGGTATACAACCGGTATTTTTTACTTCTGAATTAAAGTACCGCTCATTTACACCGTTATCTGTACCTGTTCTCACGTTTTGAAGGTTGTTTACTAGTTTTTGGGCTTTAGTTATTAGCAATAAATTCATGTTTGTAGTGGTAATGTTTACCGTCCCCTAAATGACCTGGTAATGGATTTACTTATGGATAGTAGCTGATTACTTAATTATATGGCTCGCTGTTCATATATCACACAAAGGTGAATCAGAATGGGTTGCCTGAAGGTTTGTGTGTTCAAGTTGTCATATTATGCAAGTGAAAAAGTATTGCGAGTATAGTTGCAGTCTTCTGTGGAGTTTTCCTTCACGTAGTGCGAAATTTGTAGTCATTGGTTAAGTTAGGTAAATATAATATTCTTATTTAAATCTAGTAGGTAACACCCACTACTTGCATGACCAAATTATCACCTTCCTTGAAATAGAAGTCGAGTAACTAAGGTTAAAAGTAGAGGTTGACTTTCGAGTTCAGGAAATTCGGACGTCAGAATGATTTAATGAAATGGTGTACAACAAATTGATGGAGTTTTGAAAAAGAGGACAAAGCTAACGAATGGATACCTAGCGTTAGCTCATCAACTCCCCATAGTGAGCTTTCATCCTTTTGCAGAACTGCAGGGCCGCAGTTCTCAAAATCGTTGAGGTGATAAAAACTTCGCGTATCACAGTTATGTATTTTCCTGAGATCGCAGTTACAAAAGTTAGTGTCTTATGGTTGCAATATGTTACATTCATCTGTTAGGCCCGGAAATGTTATTACTAACCGTAGCTTCAGTCTTCGTAAGATCCTGAGACATAAGCATAATTACCGGCGTTCTACACCTTCCCAATTTTTTTACATGAAAGCAGCATCTAACTCTGCCGAAAGAGAAGTGCTGGCAGTGAAGAAGTCCCTAAAGGGTTAGTTGCATTAATAACGACACTATTCAAACTCGCGCAGTCCTGTAAGAGCTTTTTGAGTTGTTACCTGAATCGACGGCAGACAATGATGTCCGTCCTACTGTCCCCATTTCTGTGTTATTTCAGAGTATGTGTACCAATAGAACTGATCCTAACTGCCTTCAGCGACATGAGGACTGGCCTGTTACTAGGGTATAGTCTTGTTGACTTAGGATATTTGGATGAAATAGTCCTCCTAGGCAATGATGCTTTTAGAATCCAGTTTACCAAACAATTTGAGCAACAATCACCGAATGTTTGGTGTTATTCACTCCTGTCAAATGTAAGATGATACCGCTAAAATGGGTCTGTATCGACTCCCTATCTAAACTTAAACATGAAACTAATTCATAAAATCACTGATCATTTCTGTAGATCGCCTTGCGGAATTTTTCAGTATGCTTAGGAACCAAGGTTGAAGAGTTTAGTAGGATACTTCGAGAATGCTTATATTGGCGCAAGTTTATCAACTGAGTGTCATTTTCTCGATTCTGAATATTACTAATATTTAATTGGTTGTTCTTTCATAAACTCTGTGGCATCGTACTTTTTGTTCGATTATTTGTTTATTCGAAGTGTAAATTTGTCATCTGTGTTGATTCTTCAGTCTATCACGTTGCTGTCTCTGTCTGGATTCAACATAGAACTTGGCACCGAAGTGCAGCAGTTCGAGTTGCCACCCATGTTGCTGTAAACTATTCAAAAAGTAATGTACTTTATAATGTGTATCATGAGTAACTAGAAGTGATGCATCAGTTAAAGCGTCTGAATTGGTCAACCTATTGATAAATTACAAAATAATAAGGAATCACGCATTTCCCATAAACTCCACTTTTCTTCCTTGATGTTAATCAGCTGTTACTTGAATAAGTACTTCGTTATTATTTATCAACCTTTCTATCATTCACATTTGGTATTTTCCCTGGCTATTAAGTAAATTTTGCTTGCCTTTATTGCATTATATTTTGGTCGTAGAAGTAGTAAGTGCCTCAGATTTTTCCAAGTTTTGGGGTTATACTATTGAATTTAGTCTTTTTGTGGGTGACTGATGTTTTTTCATGCTTACGGAATAAGTATCACCGTCTTGTTCTCATGGTTTTCCTGCCAGTGATTGACTCACCCTTGCTCTCTATGCATTTAGCATGATTGAAGGTTAAAGCATGCACATTTGACACATCGTGTTTGGATTCTTCAGACATGTAATCACTGAATGTCTGTTTCCCAGTACGTTGAGCCGCTCATTTGTATTTTGAAGCTGTATTATTTTCATGGTGTTAGTAGTTTATGGCTGCAGGGTAGGAATGACTCAAAATCACTCACAATAGTTCAAATGTTGTCACTGTCATTGAAACTGTCTGCAGTAGCGATTTAACTATTCTTTCTTCCTACACATCTTTGCGTTTTTGCCCACTACTTTTTACAAATGCAATTTCGAAGTGTGAACTAAGGTACCTCTACAAAGTACTTTTTATTTATCTGATAAATGTATTTCGTAGGAATTATGGCATTTTCTCATAATAGGTGGACAGTTTATGGAACTTCAGTGGTTAGTTTATATATATACATATAGTCTACCCTCTAACATAACTATGTATACGTGTATTTCCAAATATCTTGCAGCTTAGGAGTGTCTCAAAGTTCCAATTACTAAACAATCGTAACGATTTGAATGTGCCAATTATAACTGATGATATGAAACGTAAAGGAAGGCAAAGGACTTCAAAATCGTCTGGTCGTTATGGTTTGATAAGTAGTTTGAAGTCTCATTATGATGATTCTCAAATACACTCTAACTGTGGTTCACCAGACACCGGATCAAAATCATCTCATGCCCTTTCAAAAACACCAGATGATACATCCAGTGAATCAGTTCATAGCCGCAGACTTCGTAATAACTCTGATGGAGATGAATACTCATCACAAGTGGACTATCGTAGCCGTCGTGGTAAGGAAAGAAGAGCACAAAACGAAAACATCGATCAAACTACATTCAAAAACTTTGCAGATGACTATAGTAATGAGTCAAGGGATCATGAAAGTTCACTTCCTACAGCACTTAGTAGTGAACATGAAGTACCCTATGATGATGAATGTAAGCATTTCATTAGTTTATATGATTTATCTTCTTTTAAGTTATCTATTTCAGTCAATTTTATTGATGTACTTTCGTGAAATTTTCTCTTAATAAGTGGTTAATTGTCTCTTTTTGATATTTGTGTTTTCGATTTGTATATTCGACTACCTGACGCATTACAAATGCGGTCATTGTTTTAGCTTTAGGAACCTGTTGGTAATTTTATCCTAACACAAAACACGACTGTTAGGACTTAGCAGAGGAGTTTTAACATAATTTTCGAAGTACATAGAATAATATAGACTTTCACTTTCCATTTTCGCTTCATTTCACTACTTGCTGTGTTTGCCGCCCATATCAATTTACCATCCTTGAGTGGTGAATTTTATTCGTTTACTCCATGGTCAAGTTTATCCGATACTGTTGTATATAATTCATTTAATCTTCCGAAGCTTGGATTGTCACCCTTTCGTCTTTCAATGTCGATCTGGGTGTCATCGCCTCGCTATACGCGTAAAGTGCGTTAGTAATCCTAGAGACTAATTACTGGTTGAGTGGATGAAGAATAAAAGAAGGGGTAATAATTTATCATTCCTCTTCGTCCACCTTAATGCATCAATGGCATGAATCGAAATACCTGCTGGTATCTTCCCGTCCCAGATGTCATACAACTAGCAGTTTTGTTTCTGTTTCCAAATGAACGTGTTCAAAGTTTTCCTACTAAAAGCTGTAGGCGTAGTATGTCAGTGTGGTAGGAGGTGAATAACTATACATCGTAATATTTTGTTTCATCCTATGTTATTGTATACATGAAGCAATGAGACAGTCTAACTGTCCAATACATCAACTGTTTCAATTTTCATATTTAGTTCTATAGATTAGATTTAAATTGTATGTTTGTCACGGTTACTGTTCGGATGAGAAGTTATTGAAAGCGTTTCTATTGAAACAGGAGTTAATCTTTGCCTCCTCAGTATGTCTCCATTTCTTTTTTCCGTGTGGAAGTAATAGTCTGGTGATCAGCTGTATTATTGTCAAGCGAGCCCAAATCCCGTATTATCTTGGTCACAACAGTTTTATTTTAGGGAGTTTTTATTAGAGTCATTTCAATGTTTGTTTTTGTTTTACTATCAGCTACTCGTGAGGCCTCTTCTGCCAAAGATCTCATGGGATCACAAAACTCCGTTTTTGTCGAACCTCGTCAACCAGATAAGGGTAAGTTTATGAACTGTTCACAAGTCTTTTATTACGGATCCCTAAAAACAGTGATATTTAAATGTGTATAGCTCCACTAGGTTTCTATCTTATTTATATTATCAATCGATTAGTCTATTGACGCGGGGATCTTATATGATGTCGGCTATAATTAGTAGCGCCGATGCTGAGTGAATGATGTTCCTACCCTACATAATCTGATTCTTCACCAACTCTCGATATGAGTGCATATAGAATTGACTGTTTTGCCTTATGTAATTAGATACTCGTCTTTCAATCATTGGGTCTAGTGTTCCAACCCCCAGGTTTTGAAATCAACCCTAAAATAATAGAGATGGCTCACTGTTTAGTATATTAACCTTTGTGTATTTGTTTAATGACGTACAGTATTTATTGAAAGAAAAGTCTGTCTGCTTTTGGGAGTGTGTGGGCGGTTGTTACTTTCTGGCTGCACACGCCGTGGAAGTTGATTGATTCTTCGGGTACCTGAAACAAAGAAAGGGTTAGTGTTGCGTGACCCCAGAGTCCAGGGGACAACTGCTTTTAGGCCAGTCACACACGGCCTGTATGAACTGGTTTTTGGATTGGTCCCGTATTAGTAAGATTACCGCAGGTTACGGACCACCATAGGGTAAGTCGGGATGTACAATTTTTGGATCGACCTTTTCTAACCCCCTCTCTCCGGAGTGGAGAGACAGCATAGCTGGCATGCTGGTCATCTGAGGCAAACACCTTACTGCTGTTACATCCCTGTTTCCCAGCAGTACGACTTCGCCCACAGACCCCCAGCATAGTGTTAAAATAATTCTTACACTAAGCCGGTAACTGCTTTTAGTCTAATCGCTATCCTAACAACCTTCCTGGCATGGTAGGATCTGCAGGAACATATGTTCCAGCCATTGTCGCTTGTTGGGTCATCGCGATTTGCAAGCCCGACCACCACGTCAATGTACCAGCTATCGGTCGGGAAAGAAAAGTCTAAAAGAAGTTGGGTTGGTTTTCATGGTCAGTTTTCCTAATTTTTCTAAACTGCTAAAGCTGCACATACAAGAGTGTAGGTTTCAAAGCATATTACCCTTTTCGCATGTATATTTAACAATAGTTCTTGAGCCAGTTAGTATAGCAGATAGACATAACCATAAACCAAGGGTGGTTCAGATTGTAATATTTGGGATAACGTATAGTGCTGTACAATTGTATGTAAACCACACTTGATGTTTGATACTATCCAACTGCCTGAACATCGGTGTTTGAATTTTTGAATGCATTCGTCAATGAAACCACAGCTCGATGCTCTGCATTTTTTCAGCGTCTTCACCAAGCAGGATAATAGCATCCGGATACTCTAAGTCAACCAGACTGTACCCTGGTAACATGTCTATCCCTAAGTCGCTAAAGTCAGTTAGGGTTAATTCCTTTGTTACATTTCTGATGAAACTAAACAACTACTGAGGATATTGGATGTCCTTGACGGGCACCTGGTCGTCATCACTCCAGATGATAACTCTCAATGGGCTCTTACACGACTGCCTGAGTTCAAGTAAACCATCGAGTTTAGTCCAACTCGCATTCTTGGCACAACCAGATAGTGCCACACCAACTCTCGGTTGTCTGAGTTAAATGCTGTCTTTATGTCGAGAAATATGGCAAATGTAGCATGCCGATAAGTTTGCCTTTTGTTCCAGAATCTGTCAAAGCATAAAGAAATGCTCAATACGCCCTCTTCCTAGCCTAAAGCCTGTCTGGTTTTCTCGCATATGTTTCTCTCCAGCACCACTTAGTTTGCACATGATTATTAAATCCACATGTGTAGATATTATATTAATCAAGATAATCCCTCCATGGCTGTGGTAGGAAAACTTTTCTTCCTGCTTATAAACGGAGATAATCAATGATGTACCCCACGTTGACAGGACTATCTTTGATTGCCAGACATTATCTAATACTATAGTTAATCCTGATAACAGTTTGTCACCACTATCGTTAAACACCTCTGAAGTTACTCCATCAAGTTCTGCTGCTAGTGACAAGCAAGACTGACTGCTTTCAACGCAGAATTTTGCACAGGGGTTCAGCAGTTCGAGTTACCGCTCTCCCTCCATGTAGCACACAAAACAAGAGGAAAGAGTAAAGAAAGATTCAAAAGACAGACAATAAACAGAAGTTTGAGGCAAACAAAGTAGTAATATGAAAGAACAATAGGATTTTATTGGATATTGTAAATCAAAAAGAGTGGATTCATCTGCATCATTGCGAACGATGACTTTGAGCCATATTAACAATAGTCTACAACCGTCATTGGTTCTTACCATCATGAGGACCCCAATCGACCAGTAGGTGTACACCTCCTTACGTGACTGGCTGACTTAAACTAACTGTTGGGGGATTTCATTGACTGATGAAGCCTTGTTTTTGGTTTGACCACTACTAGCTCTTTTCCAACCTGAACCTATGTCAGCTAACATTGCCCGTCGAGGAGTGACAAGCAAGAGGTTTACAAGTCATTCTATGCGTAGAAATGTAAATAATTGGCAATTTTGTATCATTCAATTTAATTTGTGTTTGTTGGTGAGCTAATGTTTTGAGTTCCAATAACTTTTGTTATGACTGGTTTTGCAAATGACTAATGCAAGTTTCTCTGGTATTGTTGTTGTTGGAAACTGTCTTTTAGTTACTGTGGATTACACTACTTCTCATGCTCAAAGGAAAGTAAATAAACGTGAATTGAAGGCATTGTTGAAACAAACCAAAAGGAAACCTTCGACAGTAGACGAGTCAGTGATAGCTGCTATAGACGAATTGGCTGTTCATTTGAAAGGTGAGTTTTATATGTACTTTTTTTCCCGTTTTGATTGCCTCATACTACTTTCGATTGTAATTTGCCGTTATAATCATATTTATAAAATGAGCGTATCAACAGCAACTGGATAATTGATGAAACTCTATGGTCATGTTTATTGGGCACTTCTTTTTTTTACTTTGACATAGAGTTGTACTCATTTTTTTCTTCCTATGTTCGTTTGAAAATGCAAGCTTGATTTTATTACTATTATTCTCTTAGGTTTTCAGGGGAACATAGGGCATTTGCAACACATTGTCATTTCACGATGTTCTCTGCTGTCCTTTTTTTAGTTGACTGCTCATGATTGCTAAGAGTAGGCTCTCATCTCCTCCGCACACAATCTCTTCCGTGTCATGCTCGAAACTGCACCAAACTCATCGTTCCCGGTTCGAGTTTCACTCAAGGAGCGTAGTGCGCGATTCTACTCAGTGGTCTCCTAGGGGTGTGTCCTATCCATTTCCATTTCCTTTGCCATATTCGTTGAGTACTAGGTTATCGTTGTTTGCCAGAGATCCTTGTCGCTTATCCTTTCTGGCCATTTGATCTTCAAAATGGAACCATCAAAGGCATATGCTGATATAAGTTTGCGGTAGTCTGTCTGAAGTACTTCTGGTGACATGCCAAGTCTCTGAACTATACAGAATTATTTATTATTTTATGTAAACGCAGAAAAACTTGGTACAGTATGGCACCAAGAAGATGCGCAACACTTTTGTGACAGCTGAAATACT
Organism: Trichobilharzia regenti; assembly: GCA_944472135.2. Lineage (NCBI taxonomy): Eukaryota > Metazoa > Platyhelminthes > Trematoda > Strigeidida > Schistosomatidae > Trichobilharzia > Trichobilharzia regenti. The sequence goes on from OX235268.1 coordinate 47,059,064, forward strand.
GCCTGGCCCCAGATCGAAGCAGGTGGTTTTCTTAAGGACCACCCCGCTGAGCCTTTAACTTGGAGTCTAATCGGCAAGGAAGCGGTGCAGCGTCAGAAGCTGTGTTCCCATGGTTACCGGTGACCAATATACCTTCATATGCCATTTGATCCGTTTGGATTCTGGACCCCATGTACCCCATGGTAATTGCTTTTAGTCTAACCGATATCCAAACAACTTTCCTGACATGGTAGGACCTGCAGGAAAATGGGTCACTGTGGTATTCTATCCCGCCCACCACGTCAAAGTAGCAGTTGTCAGCTGGGAAGAACTATACAGACTTTAGTGTTGGCAATCCGATTCTTGTTCTTTATTGTGATTGCAGTAGATTTCCAGACTGTTTTTAGACTAATAAAAGGTGTGTTTTACTTTTCCGATCATGGCTTTGACATCCTCATGCATACCACCAGTAGTTGAAGCTATACTTCGTTTACCATTTCGTTAATACTGCTATATATGATTAGACTTGTGTATTCTATTTCTAAACTAACTCCATACTTTGAATTCAGTGGAATTTCTTCTCATTAATGCATGAGAAAAATACGAAAATACCCCGCATTTTTCTGGCTGAGTGAAGTGGGGTGACTCGAACTGCTGCACATCGGTGCAAACTAGTTCTATGTTGAAACCAGTCAGTTGGTCAGTCAGTCATAAACGCCTATCACTTCATTCCAAAAGTAAGAGAAAAAAATGTGTACTGATAATTTTGTTTTGTAGAAAAATCTCGATTATTGATCATAATAGTTTCAAAACAGTCCGTCTGACCGTGTTATCACCTGTGTGTATGATATGATGTGATGCTGATGTCTGGGTCAAAATTGTCTCAGTTTATTGTTGGCTTTCATATATGTGATGGTGTGTGGTGTTAGTAGTCTGTTGCCTAACTTGTTAATGAAATAATTCAAGTTATTATGATAAAGTATATTTTTCTAGTTATCATGAATCATTTTGACGACATCGTCGTGTGTTAACAAGGTTTTACATCTACTCACCATTGAAGATATTTCTGCTTATCCACAGGAAGAAATTTATATTTAATCACATTACAAGTGTGTACCAGTTCATGATTTCTATTCAATTTTGTCGTAGATGTACTAATGGATTTAACCTTAACTCACTTCAGAGACTCAGGGATTGACTTCCTATCAGGGAATAATCTCGTTGACTTAGAATATGCAGACGACGATATAGTCCTTCTAGGCAAGTACGCTGACAAAATAGAGCAGAGTTTCTGAACACCTTAAGCTGCAGTCTACGAATGTTTGGCATGCGATTCTCTCCCGCCAAATGCAAGATGATGTTACAGGACTGGACTACACTAACTCCTTGTTTAGAAATAGAGAGTGAAGTAATAGAGCATGTTGACTACTAAACTCACTTATTTGGGAAATTGCATCAGCCAACCCCAACGGGTTGATCTCTGGCCAAATCTCAGTACGGATACAGAGGGCTAGTTTCGGAGATGCCAGTTTGCGCTGTCTCTGGCGTAGATGTGATATCCGGCTGGCTATCGACCAAAGGGCGCGTGTACTGCTCAGTAGTCTACCCACTCCATCTTTATGGCTATGAGACCTGGCCATTGAGAGTGGAAGACGTGAAAAGATTAGCTGTGTTTGATCATAGGTGCCTGCGTTCTGTCTCCCGTGTGAAGTGCTATAATAGGGTGAGCTAGGCAGGTGGGAGTGGAAATCAATCGACGAGGCTATGAAGTTACATCGATTGAGACAATGGTTAGGACATGTGTTACGTATGCTTCCCTAGCCATCGATCGCCTTCCTCGACACTGGGCAATGTTAGCTGACATAGGGTCAGGTTGGAAAAGAGCTAACGGTGGTCAAACCAAAACATGGATTCATTAGTCAATGAAATCCACAACTGTTAGTTTAAGGCAGTCACGTAAGAAGGTGTAGACTTTCGGGTTGGGGTCCTCGGGACGGTAAAAACCAATGGCTAGAGACAATTGGTGATGTAGCTCAAAATCGTTCTCAATGGCTAGCGCAGATGCATCTACTCCTTGTGACTCATAATTTCCACTGAAAGTATGTTGTTATTCGTCATTACCATTGTCTCACACCTGTGTTTACTGTCTCTATTTTGCATTTCTGTTGACTTTCTTCTCTTGCTTTGTGTGCTACATGGAGTGTGGCGACTTGAACTGCCGTACATCGGTGCAAAGTTTTATATCGGAAAAAGACAGACAGTTCATGATTGCGATTCTTATTTTCTTAAATTTGATTTATAGAATATGTCAAATCATTTACAAATTCCAATTAGCATTTGTACTCCCGTAATGTTGATTCAACCTGTACTGCTTAATTAGGTCTAAAAGATGCCGCTCATTTCATTCACTTCACTGTAGAGAGGCAAACTTATTATTTTGATTTTTTAAAACACAAACTTGCCACCGAGAAATGCGCTGCACAGAGTTTCATAGTTTGTACAAGTACTAGAATACTTCCAGATGCCTAGATCAAAGCAGGTGATGATTGTCTTAACGAGTCACCTTGGGGATCCTTTGTTTTGAAGTATGATCCACAAAGCAGCAGAGTTGCATTGTGTTAGTTTCCATTGACCAAAACAAGTTCATATGCTATTCTATTCTTTCAATTTCTGAAGCCGATGTACACCACTATAGTTTTGGAATGAGGATTTTTCAGTTCCACTAGATAGATCTGGATGTCCGTCAGTTCAGTTGTAATCACCAGACGTGTTTACATTCGCCCTTTCATTATTGTGAGCAACACCCGCGGCGTGTGAAGGTAGTGAAATTGGGCGAACCTGGGAGAGTTGGTTATAAATGCTTAGTCATATTAGAGTATTTCGAGAGGAAGATCGTAGTTTATCTACCCTTGGTCGTATCGGTTCGGTTATATTGGGGACAAGAAGTACAAATTAATAAGTGTTGAGCAGCAGTAATCATTACCTGTAATTATATTCTAATTCTGTCCAGTGATACTCTACTTAGTCACGATACTGACTATTGTATAAAAATCTACAAATCAATATAGAATATTTCCATTTGCCTATAGATATAATGATAGCTTGGGGTTGCGGATTTCTGTATCAAAGTCTTTTATTCAATAAGGTCAGGCTGTCATTCACAAAGCTTTCAAAGCCAGGGTAGACTTTATCTTAACTAGTCCTTCTCCATGGCGTAACTCGTGTATATATGTGAGAATTTTTAGCGGTAATTATTTTCTCTGGATAAAGTGGTCGTTAATGTATGCTCGTCCTTGATGGACTGATAAGGTGGCCCTATGTGATTAGTTTCTCATAATATTCGCGTTAATTTAGACTTAATGTTATAACTAGCAAAAAGCATCGACATTAAAGCACGAATAAAGTATTTGGTAAATAATATGGCGTCTGTTGTTACCTACAACCAGTGTTCAGAAATTATAGTACTTATCGTTAATCCATTGGTAAGCTACTAAGTTTACCGTGAGTCGGTGGCACATCGGTCAGGACTCCCGCCGACCATGGACATAGTCCGGGGTTTGATCTCCTGCCGACTCACACCCTATCTCATTGGTCGGCATGCGAAATTTGGGCTACCGGCATCACAAGCTGAAAATTCCATACTTGTACCAGAAATACGCTGTGGAATCAAGCTACATAAAAATTAAAAATAAGTAAATAAAATGTTATTCTCTTACTGAACTAATATCTCTAGACTACTATCTGGAGAACTTCAACTTAATCCTGTCAAATAGCAGAAAGTCTTAGTGTGTTGAGGAATCCTCGAGAAAGAACTGTATTTTCTGGTATTTATTTAATAGGTGAAGGTATCTATCAGGATACTTCATTAGCTTTCATTGTTACTTGTGTTGTGTTATGATCACAAATCCTCTGATTTTCTTCCGCTGTTATTGCAGATACCTGTGTAGTTGAAATGAAATCGATACCTCGTCGACCGATTCCAGTCGCCCCATCGCCTCCGTCAATCACCCATCATCAGCCTGATACACCATCTCGTAGGGGTATAGGAGCACGTAGAGGTGGTCGCAGAGGTCGAGGTGCTCATCGTGGTCGTGGTGGTTTCTCTTCTCCTAACTCTTCTGCTTCAATAAAACAATCAGTACTTCCAGCTTCATGGGTCCCGCTTATGTTGCCCAACCCTCTCCGAAATCCTTCAACCCTAGATTCAACAGATAATGAAAATTCTGAAGCAAAATCCAAACTGTGTATGCCATGGCTTCGGCAATTATCAGAATCACGGGTGCATCGATTTGTTGTAAGTTGATGATTTGTGCTCTCCAAATTGTTTTTTTATTTTTATTTATTAGATTCCGTGTAATTCTTGTGAATTCAATAACGCATTTTGAGATAAAACACCACGTGCCTGGTCTTCAAATATACCTTGTAAATCATTTAAAGTAGTAATTCGCCGGAACGAGGCCGGTTTTCTCTTCCTTCTCCATGACTTATGTAAAATTACTTCACAATTCAGGACTAATTGTGTATGAATGCTTGATCTCTGACGAAATCTCAGTACAGATACAGAGGGCTAGTTTCGGAGATGGCAGTTTACGCTGTCTCTGGCGTAGATGTGATATCCGGCTGGCTATCGACCAAAGGGCGCGTGTACTGCTCAGTAGTCTACCCACTCCATCTTTATGGCTATGAGACCTGGCCATTGAGAGTGGAAGACGCGAAAAGATTAGCTGTGTTTGATCATAGGTGCCTGCGTTCTGTCTCCCGTGTGAAGTGCTATAATAGGGTGAGCAATATTGAAGTTAGACTTCGGTCGAGTGCTAGGCAGGTGGGAGTGGAAATCAATCGACGAGGCTGTGAAATTACATCGACTGAGATAGTTAGGACATGTGTTACGTATGCCTAGTCATCGCCATCCTCTACGGGCTATGTTAGTGATATAGAATCCATCAGACCGGAACAGACCTAGCGAAGGTCAAACAAAAACATGACACCAGTCAATGAAATCTACAACAGTTAGTTTAAGCCAGCCAACCACGAAGGCAGGTGTAGACTTCCTGACTGGCTGGTTGGGATCTTCAGGATGGTAAAAATACAATGAAGGCTGGAGACAATTGTTGATATGGCTCAAAACCGTTCTCAATGGCTGGTGGAGATACATCCACTCCTTGTGACTTATGATTTTCAATGAAACCATATTGTTCTTCGTTATTACTATTCCTTTGTCTCACACCTCTGCTCACTGTCTCTAATATGCATTTCTTCTACTTTCTCTTGCTCTGTGTGGTACATGGAGTGTGGCGACTTGAACTGGTACACATCGGTGCAAAGTTCTATGTCGAAAATAGACAGACAGACAAGTATGGTCAAAAAAGTCAGTGTATTTTCATTTTTGGCTGTTTCTCGGTACAAAATAATTTTTATTTTAGATAACCTATAACACGTTGCATCAAAAATGGTGGATAGGCTTTCCTGAACGAATGAAAAGATGGTTGCTAGAATATTCAACTTCACAGTGAAGCTAGAACCAGTTCATATACGCATTTGACATTTTGTAATACTTTAGACTTGTATATGCGACTTGAGAATATATTTATAGGTCATCTGGGTAACTAAACAGTGATTGTGAGTGAGTTTCAGCAATGAGAACTTTGCATAGAAATACAGTAGTTCAAGTTGCCACACACACACTCCACATATCATACACAAAAGTGGAGAAATGAGAAGGATTCAAAATGACTATGGTGAGCAGAAAATGTACAGGAGGTAACGACCTTGGCCATTTCACAAATAGTCTCCAGTCATTGTTGGTTCTTAGCATCTCGATGACCCCAATCAGGTAGTGTAAACTTCCTCACGTTGCCAGCTCAAGCTACCTGTCAAGTATTTCATAGATTGATTCCAGTATTTTGGTTTGACCACCACCTCCAACGGTCTTTTTCTAATCTGATCTCATGAGAGCTACCATTGTTCGTCGAGGAAGCTGGTAACTTTGTATGCGTATCCTAGCCATCTCAACCAATGTAGCTTCACAAATCCGTCGATTGGCGGCTACCTTTCCTTACCAAGCGCTCTAGGTAACACATAACCAGAATGTGATAAAAAGCATTATGTTGAAATCTTCTAACTAGACTACTGGATGAGCAAATAAAGTCGCTAGGAATGAAGAATGCTTGTCATTTTACCAGTTGCAGTATGTTTGTATTACTGTCAAAAGTGTGCGCTAATTGACGAAATGAAATCTTTTACAACACGTCAAAATAAATATCACCTTGTCTAATCGATACTGTCTGTCTGTCTGTTTCCGACATAGAACTTTGCACCGATGTGTACAGTTCAAGTCGCCACACTCCATGTACCACACAGAGCAAGAGAAAGTAGAAGAAATGCATATTAGAGACAGCAAACAGAGGTGTGAGACAAAGGAATAGTAATAACGAAGAACAATATGGTTTCATTGAAAATCATAAGTCACAAGGAGTGGATGTATCTCCACCAGCCATTGAGAACGGTTTTGAGCCATATCAACAATTGTCTCCAGCCTTCATTGTATTTTTACCATCCTGAAGATCCCAACCAGCCAGTCAGGAAGTCTACACCTGCCTTCGTGGTTGGCTGGCTTAAACTAACTGTTGTAGATTTCATTGACTGGTGTCATGTTTTTGTTTGACCTTCGCTAGGTCTGTTCCGGTCTGATGGATTCTATATCAGCTGTCTGTCTGTCTGGATTCAACATAGAACTTGGCACCGAAGTGCAGCAGTTCGAGTTGCCACGTTCCAAATAGCACACAGAGGTAGACAAGAAGATGAGTGAAGAGAATCAATAGAGTTTGACAAATATAAGAGTGAAACAGAATGGGTAATGGTAGAAAGGAATATGAAAGATTACAGAGACTGAATACATCTGCGCCATTGACAACGATTTTGAGCCATGTCACCTATTGTCTCCAGCCATTGATTCCTAGAGTCCCGAGGGCCCCAACCCGGGAGTCTGCATCTCCCTACCTGACTCAGTTTAACTGTCAAGGATTTCATGGATTGATGCCATGTTTTTGTTTGGCCACCACTGGCTCTTTTCCAACCTGAACCTATATCAGCTAACAATGCCCGTCGGGGGAGGCGGTGGTTAGGCATGCGCACCACGTGACCTAGCCATCTTAGTCTATGTAACTTTATAACCTCGTCGATTGATTTTCCCTCTTTGCCCAACACTCTACGCCTAACGTCAACATTACTTATCTTGTGAAACCACCTAACGTGAGACAGAGATCGCAGACATCTATGATCGAAAGCAGTCAACCTTTTCATGTCTTCAACGCGTATTGGCCATGTTTCAGAGCCATAGAGAAGGACGGAGCGAACTGATGAGCAGTACACACGTCCCTTGGTTGATAACCGGATGTCACGCCTACGCCAGAGATGGTGTAAGTCAGCGAAAGCAGCTCGAGCTTTTCGGATCCGTGCTGAGATTTCATCGCCAATCAGTCCGTTGGTGCTAATACAACTTCCCAAGTAGGTGAAGTGGTCAACATGTTCTATCACTTCACTCCCTATCACTAAGTTAGGGGTTGACGTCGTCCAGTCCTGTAGCAGCATCTTACATTTTGCAGGGGCGAATCGCATGCCAAACATACGAAGATTGCTGCTCAAGGTGTTCAGAAGACTCTGCATTTTGTCAGCATCCTCCCCTAACAGGACTATGTCATCTGCATATTCTAAGTCCATTAGATTATTCCCTGGTAACAAGTCGATTCCTAAGTCACTACGTTCAGTTAAGGATACTTCCATTAGCATATCTATGATGAAGTTAAACAGAAATGGGGAAAGTGGACATCCCTGTCGGACACCACTGGTTGTTACCAATTCAGATGACAATTCCCCATAAGCCCTTACACGACTACGTGAGTTTGAATAGAGTGCCTTGATTAGTGCAATGTACTTTCTTGGCACTCCCTTCACAGTCAGACATTGCCATAGTACCTTTCGATCCACGGAGTCGAAGGCCGCCTTCAAGTCAAGAAATATGACAATTGTTGGACGCCGAAAAGTGTGTCTATGTTCTAGAATCTGTCGAAGAGTGAAGATATGATCTATGCACCCTCTACCTGGTCTAAAGCCTGCTTGATTTTCCCTTGTCTGTTCCTCCCGAGTTCTGCTTAGTCTATGCATGATTACTGAGCCTAGGATTTTAGAGACTATGTTCGTTAGGCTGATCCCCCTATGATTATCACACGAGGACTTGTTTCCCTTCTTGAATATCGGTATAATAAGTGACTTACCCCAGTCTGATGGTACTGTCTCTGATTCCCAGACTTTGCCTAGTACCTCAGTTAATCTACAAACTAGTATGTCACCCCCATATTTAAACACCTCCGGAATAATTCCGTCGGGTCCTGCCGCTTTGCCTCGTTTCAAATTACTGATAGCTTTTGTAACCTCACCTACAGACGGCGGACCAGTGTCTATATCCCATTCGGGTACGTGGTGGATGGCGGGGAGGTTCAGTGTGGCTGTAGGCAAGTTAAATTGTTCCTCAAAGTGTTCTTTCCAGCGTTCAAGGCGTCTATCCTGAGAGCTAATTAAGGAGCCATTTTTCTCAGAAATAGTCTCACTTATGAATTGCCTTTTCCCACCCGATTCTGTGATGAGTCTAAAGAGTTGCCTAGTGTTGCCTATCGCCAATGCTTTTTCCATCTCTTTCGCCTTTGTCACCCACCACTGTTCACGGTCCTTGCGGAGACTTTTAGTAAGTTTCCTTTTGTGCAGCTTTCGCTCCTCATTGAATTCGGAGCTCGCCGGAATAAGTCTTCTAGCATCTATCAGTTCGGATGAGGCAGTCGAAATCCAGTGGTTTTTACTCACCTTTGGATTTGTCTTATTCACAGCTTTTACAGCTGTATCTATAGCTGACTGAATATTCTTCCAGGCTTCTCCAGGGTGAGCACAGCTGTCGATTCAGATATGCGTTTAGCTAGTTCTTCCTCAAATAGGGATTTAGTTTCCTGATCGAGCTGGGGGCGTGATGGTTTTACCGCCAGCTGTTTCCTACGTCCGTTCAGTCGTAAGCACACACGAGCCCGGACCAGTGCGTGATCGGTATCTACACACGTGTTCCAGAAGGAGCGACAATCTCCTACCGACCCACGCCAACGATAGCTTATTGCTATGTGGTCTATTTGTGTCCAGCGTTGGTTTGATGATGGGGGTCGCCAGGTTAAACAGTGTCTCTCCTTGTGTTTAAAGTTAGTGCTTACAAGAAACAAATGATTATCTGAACAGAACTGTAGGAGACGGTCACCGTTGTCGGTTCGCTGGCACGGAACTCCATAGGTGCCACCGACATCCTTCTCAGATTGACACAATTTCCCTACTTGAGCGTTGAAGTCACCAGCTAGAACGACTATATCTGAGCGTTTAGCCTTTCTCACCAAACTAGACAGCTTTTGGTAGAACTCATCCTTCGTTTCATCCGAACTGCAGTCAGTGGGGGCGTAGGCGGAGATTACGAAAAGGCATCGGCGAGTAGTGCAGTCCTTTCTCCTTCTTACTGATCCGTTCAGACGGACAGCACACATTCGGCTATCTACTGGGATCCAGTCAAGCAATGTCTTTTCTGCCCTAGTACTCAGAGCTATCCCTACGCCAGCTAATCCCCGTGAACTAGCTGTGGCATCTCCTGACACCCTCAAGGTGAATTTTGAAGATTCATCCTGTTGGCCAGGTGGGGTTAGGTGAATAACCACACTTGGGTCTTGTATGCGTGTTTCTGAAACACAACATACATCAATGGCTCGAGATGCCAGGGTCTTAGCTAGTGATGCTTGTTGTCCTATTTGGCAAAGTGTCCTAACATTAAATGCTCCTATATGAAATTGGTGGCGTGGCTTTAGGAGACTATCCGTGGTGGTTTTTTGGCTTTCGTCGTTTTTAGTGGACACAGAGTGAAGAGGGAGTGAGGAGCCATCAAGTAGAGGAGTTGCATCAGTGGAGGAAGGCAAGGTAATAGAGATGAAGATGAAGACAAAGATAAGTGAGGATTAGAGAGGTTTTGTGTGCATTTCGGATTGTGAGGGCGATTGTTACTTCCCGGCTGCCCACACCGTGGAAGTTGGTTGCGTGACCGCAGAGCCCAGGGGACAACTGCTTGTGGCCGGTCACACGCGGCCTGTTTTTGTTCGTTCTTGTTGTTTTGTGTGCCTCAGTAGCATACTTATCACTCCCGCCCTGTGACACGGCAGCAGGAAGCGCGGTCGTTGTTAATCCGGGCCACGGCCGATCCGGCATGAAATTTTGTGAATTTGTTTGGATCATGGTATTGGATGAGGTAGCTGCTTTTTGTTTAACCGCTATCCAAACAACCTGCCTGGCATGGTAGAACCTCAAGAGACATAAGTCTCAGCCAGTATAGCTTGATTAGGTCATTGCGGTGTTCAAGCCCGACCACCACGTCAAGGTAGCAGCTTTCGGTCGGCTAACATAGCCCGTAGAGGATGGCGATGACTAGGCATGCGTGCGTAACATATATCCTAACCATTTAATCGATACACTGACAGCTGTGTTATATATATATATATATATATATATATATATATAAATATTTCACGTACATTATTATAGCTTATTCAAGTAGACAAACACAGTCTTCTGATTGGTTGTTTCGGGTTTCTCGGAAAGTGAGGCCATCTATCTGCGAATCCTATTTGCCCACGTTAAGTCTGCCCTGACTGGTTGTTGAATCAGCCTTGTTCATATTTTCTCACGGTCAATATTAGTGACCTAGACATTGACGTAAATTAATGTCTACCAGTTAGCTAGCAGCCTGATCTCCCCACATATATATATATTACTGTCAGTTAGTTGGTGAGATTGTGGAGTTATATGGGCTGAGATGCCTCAGACATGTGTTACTCATGTGACACCGTCACCTTGTTCGTCGTAGACGGTTGGGGAAAAATTAATTAGGTATGGTCAAATCCAAATATTGCATAAATCCGTGAAGTCTGACTGTTGGTTCAAACTTCATGTGAAGGTGTGGACTGGCTGGATAAAGTCATCAGGACGTTAAAAACCAACGACTGAAAATTGTTAGTGACTTAAAATGGTTCTCGATAGCTCAGAAGCATTCACTCTTTATGTTATCTTCTAGGTCCATTAAATCCCCGTTACTTTCCGCGTAATTATTCTTCCTCCAATAAATTTCCATTCACTATACTTGCTACTAATTCCTTTCTTCTCCTCTTGGTTTAAGTGACAACGTTGACGTGTGTTCTTAAGTGGTACTAAGTTGTTATGTTCAGCAGAACTGCAGTTCACCAAAGTATGTGTAATTAATAATATACATGAAAATGTGTTATAAGTAGTCAAAACGATAATAATTTGTAAAAAGACTTAAAGAAAAGGGGAAATTGTCAGATTGTTGGCATCAAGTAATGATGATCAATGTGCAGAGAGCGTCTGAGCAAACTTCTTAAAGTGGATTCTGGCAACTTCAGCTATATATTCTAAAAAAAAAAAAGAACTCGTAGGGCAAAATTGAGATTAGCTAAAATACGCTGGATAACTTTAAAAGCCTTGTTAACATCGATTTTATGTTCTGTATTCACGAGATAGATGATGAGTTTAAATAGAGCTCTTCTGTCGCTTGCCTAACCATACACAATGGTTAGAAATCCGACAATGAACATGCTTAGGTGTACATCCAATGTTACTGACTTCACAGGAGCAGTCAAACTGATAGATACTCATAGAAAAGGCGTAATCAGATAGTTTATCCTTAACTCCATAATTTAAAATAGGAGTGGTTGTGAAGAGATCGTGGAATTTTGCTTTATTCCGTTCTCTTTAAGTGTTATGGTGTTATATGACGGACGTTATTCACTGAGGATTGAGTTTAAGAAAGGTCTTTTTCGGAACTGTTTCTACACGTTCTAGGATACCTGAGTGGGTTAACAGTCTAGATATCCAATTTCACAACTTCACTTCCTAGAGAATGGAGTATTTGTAATCTCAAATTGTTTTAATTTTTCCACTCCTTCACCCAATTACCATTTCATGTCATTAATTATATCTTCCCTTTTAGATGAATATGCGTCGCCTCTTGGGTACACTGCAAAATCCATCGGAAACTTCACATTCACCTAAAAAATGTGTTGATCTCATTGATTTAACTCAAGAAACACAAATCAGTTCGAATTCACCGAATGAAAAATTCAAACAGACAGCTGCACTAAATGCTGATGTACAAAATCCTACTAACCTGATGATATCAGGTACAGATATCAATGTGATGAATTTGTCCACAGTTGACCATAATCAACAATCCAGTATCAGTGTAAATCGAAGCGAAACTCCTTCTACAAACTTAGAACCAGTGTTTAGTGAAAGTGCATTACCTCCCCGTTCTATAGTATCGCATTTAGCAAGACGTCGTGGTAGAGGTAAACGACACCGTGGTGGATTTTATCGAGGTTTCCCAGGAAGACCCAGCAACATGGGTTCATCTGAGCTAGTTACAAAGGATAGTGGTCAATTTATGCCCAAGTTAACTACTCCTAAAAGTGAGTGACATTCTCTTTATAATCAACGTAGCAGTTTATTACTATTGTTATTATTCTTTTGGGTTCCAAGTGGAACATACGGCTTCAGCAGCACATCTCCACTTTGTTCTGTTTTCTGCTGTCCTTTTTAAGTGGGTCCACGATTGCCCATAATCTCTCATCTCCTCCCCATGTTACTCTCGCAATGATGACCCACTCGTTTCTTTCCATTGGGCAAGCTTAGTTCTATCATATTACGGATCAAGGTTGCATATTTTCCCCTGTTTAAAACTTCCAATAATTGTATACTTATCAGATTATTACAAAAACATCATTGGAGGACGAGAAACAGAAATCCTATGTTACTTTAGAAGATCATGACACTTTCCGTGCACATGAGACGAAGAGCTTATACTCTCTTGTTAAGTATGGATCGTATTACTCAACTCTTAGTCACATTTTTGTAGTTTCTTATAACCACTGCTTATTGTATCTTTTTACAGATGACTCTATTCTTCATAACTGAAATTGGCTTTCGTATTCTCTACGGCCTAATTTCATATATCGCTACTTTGTTATAATTACTGGAGGAAATAAGGTCCGGAACTGCAATAGATGTAGTGTTATCCCACAACAACAATAATCCGCATTTTCATGCTATTGGCAATAAGCTACGCCTATTATTTGAGGAGGGGGTAAAGGTTGGCTAATGACACTACCCTTTTTTAACGTAAAAAGTTTCAAGTCAGCTGAAGAATTGACCTCTGAGAGAACCACTAAAAATATGGAGTACTGGATAGTTGCTTCGTTCTGGTCCTGTACTGTTCATCAGTGTGCATCTATGACCTAACCACCAGGGGTCGCACCTTGGTTCTTTGGGTGTACGAGGTCCTGAAATCAACCACCCAGCCACGGAACGGAACCCAATGATAATGGATTTCTAACTTCCGACAGTTCGCAACACATAGCGCCTACCCTCCAACAGATGCCATTGTCGAGTATCTGTTCTCACACCTGGCGCTATATGTCGCGGATTGATGGGCCACTGGATTCTGTATAGTATCTAAATAGTCGCCTGGCTCGCTTCGTAACTTCAAAGTCTTGCATCGGATCCCTGGTGCGGTGATGGGTACATGTACTGATGAAGAGTCCCAAGCCTAGGACAAAACTGTTTTCCAGTATTACTTCCCTATCGTTTTCAATGGTTCTTTTGGTGATGTCAATTCGTGGTCTGATTTCTCGAAATTAATCAAATCGTTGGAAACCAACCAACCCTTGAAAGTTTCAAATCATTTTGAGAACATTGTTTGGTATCTACGGATATTATATAGTATGAATGCCTTACATTGCTGTACAAAATAAGGAATCCGTTGGACAAATTTTAATCTGACAGATTGATACCATCTTCTGTGTAGCCTATGTATAACGCAACTTAATTATTATTGTTACTTGGGTTCCGAGTAGAACATTGGGCTTCAACAACACATCACTGTTCTTTTGTCTGCTGTCCTCTTCAGCTGAACCCACGATTGTCTGTAGCCTCTCATCTCCTCCAACTTTCACTATCACTGACGACCCACTCGTCGATTCCTATCCGGATTCCGCCCGAGCAATGGCCTTGGACTGCACGCGATTTCATTTGACGGTCTCCATTGTCTCCTACATATTTCTTGAACGACAGGTTCTTGATTAGTTTGTTCCCATAGTTTCTTATTGCTAATTCTTTCTCGCTGCCCATTTAATCCTCAATATAGAATGAAGGCAGCTGCAGTAGCCTGTTGGAAATGCTTTTCGTGACGCGCAGTGCAAGTTTCTGTTCCATATAGAATTAACTGCCTTGACGTTGGTATTGAAAGTCCGAATCGTGTTGTTTATGCTGGAATAATGCAGTGTATTTCCAAACTGATTTCGAATGGATGAAGGTTTATCTTGCCTTTCCGATTCTGGCCTGCTTTGACATCTTCTACGTTGCGCCTGTATTTGAGACGATTCTTCCTAGATAAGTGAAGGAAGTAACCTCTTTCGATTTTCTCTCGTTGGTGGTGATTGGTGCTGTTTGTTGTTACCGTTGGTTGGTTGGTTATCTTCATCGCCTCTGTCTTCTCTATGTTCACCTGGAGTCCCGTCTTCCTTGTCTGCTTCTGCCAGTTTGTTGGTTTTCGTTTGCTAGTTTTCAAATTGTGTGAGTGAAATTAAACACAGTTCATTTGCAAATTCCATATCTTCTACTGTCTTTTTATTGATCTAGTGTATTCCTGTCTTCTCTCTCTCTCTTTCCACAGTCTGATGCATAATGCAGTCCACCACAATTAAGAATATCATTGATGATAATAGCCAGGCAGTCTTGTCTTACTCCTGTCTTCACTTTAAAGACTTCGTTGAGTTTCCCATTGTAGATCACCTGACACATGTGGCATTGTCATATAGCTTGTTGTTGAATAAGGTTGATAAAGATTTGAAGTACTGTGCTTCATAGTGTTGGAATAGTATCCAAATTACTTCTCGATCAAAGTTGTTGTAGTCCTTTTCAAATTGGTCGATGAAGTTAAGACTGTGGTTTAACTACCGTTCTATGCTCTGTTCGATGATGACGAGTAGAGTTGCAATTTGAATTACGCAACTTATTGCTTTTTGGTTTCAGATGATATTTATAGCGTTTTACATCCAGAAGAAGTTAAGATAACGACCTATGTGTATATATCTTTCACACGTTACATGTTATTTGTCGTTTAAATTTTTCTCTCAGTGTAATATTATAGCAATATACCCTTTCTCATGTAAATTTAAAAATGCATTTCTTATCATTGTTTTATTTTTCAACACAATTTTTATTCAGACAAATCTCGGGTTTCTCGTGAACTTCGTGGTCTTGTCACATGGGATGCTGTAATGGCTGAACAACG
Source organism: Trichobilharzia regenti (assembly GCA_944472135.2). Classification (NCBI taxonomy): domain Eukaryota; kingdom Metazoa; phylum Platyhelminthes; class Trematoda; order Strigeidida; family Schistosomatidae; genus Trichobilharzia; species Trichobilharzia regenti. Next base: position 47,074,476 of record OX235268.1, read on the forward strand.
AAAACGTGAACAAGAACAAAAAGAATTGGTAGAGAAAGGCGAACCGCCTGTTTTTCGTCCAGCAGAAGTTGCCTTATCTGTTGTAACTGAATTAATTGCTTCTGTAGAAGAAGAAGACACTTTAACACCTAAGCTTCGTCGAACTCGACAGTCTAGCGGTAGTGTACATAGTCATGCTACACATTCAGCTGTTGGTTCTGAGACAGCATCAATGCAAACAACTGTTACTCGTGAGTTCATTTTAATACTTTTCTTCAGTCATTTTACAAATGCATCAGTTTTTTTTTTCATTCTGTGAAATGTCAGCCTTACAGCCTGTATATGTGTGTATATTCATTCTTTACTTTCCCAGTGAAGCGTAGGGCCTTAAACCTCCAAAGTTCCAGTAGCATTTGTGCCGTTTGTAACTGCGGGTGGAGAGGGATCGCCAGCGTCACACTTAACATTCCCTCATTTCATGGTGTACTGTCTACTGGCTAGTAAATTAAGCGACGTTTAAGAATGTATCCGTGGCCAGAGGCTTCCATACCGATGTCTCTGTTCGCTAGGCCTGGGATACGATGGAAAAAGCGGAGAGGCGGTCAGCCAGACTATAATGTTGCTTCGTGGGATGAAGAATATTTATGCTAGGTTAGCATCGGTTGGTGCCTTACGATTGTCCGATTGGGATCTGAGAGATAGCTAGAAACGTAGTCGGATATGACCAAGAATCTCAGTCATCATTGTCGAGCGTGCTGCAATTTCCTTCTTTCTCCCTTTTCTGACAGTAATTCGATAAATACTGTGTGGTCTTGTTCAATATAACTGTTTTCTTCCCAGGTGAAGATCCTTTATTCATTCTCTGCCTATTTTCTGCATGTTGTCGTTTCATGATTATTGTGTGGCTCGAGCTCCTTTCGCTGACTTACACCATCTCTGGCGTAGGCGTGACATCCGGCTATCAACCAAGGGACGTGTGTACTGCTCAGCACTTTGCTCCGTCCTTCTCTATGGCTCTGAAACATGGCCAATACGAGTTGAAGACATGAAAAGGTTGACTGCTTTCGATCACAGATGTCTGCGGTCTCTTTCTCACGTTAGGTGGTTTAATAAGGTATGTAATGTTGACGTTAGGCGTAGAGTGTTGGGCAAAGAGGGAAAATCAATCGACGAGGCTATAAAGTTACATAGATTGAGATGGCTAGGTGAAGTGCTGCGCATGCCTAACCATCGCCTCCCCCGACGGGCATTATTAGCTGATATAGATAGGTGCAGGTTGGAGAAGAGTAAGTGGTAGCCAAACAAAAACATGGTCATCAATCCATGAAATCCTTGACAGTTAAACTGAGTCGGTCAGGTAGGGAGATGGAGACTTCCGGTTTGGGGCCCTTGGGACTGACTCTAAGAATCAATGGCTGGAGACAATAGGTGACATGGCTGAAAATCGTTGTCAATGGCCAGCGCAGATGTATTCAGTTTCTATAATCTTTCATATTCCTTTCTACCATTACCCATTCTGCTTCACTCTTATACTTGTCAAACTCTATTGATTCTCTTCACTCATCTTGTCTACCGTTGTGTGTTATTTGGAACGTGGCAACTCGAAATGGTGCTCTTCGGTGCCAAGTTCTATATTGAATCCAGACAGACAGTGGCGCATCTCCTTGACATCACTATAGTACCAGGTTTTGCGTCTTAAATAAAATAAGTAAAAATCATTTCAGTAGGTAATTTAATATGCTTGGAAATCAGTGAGATAATCTAAACTAGTTATGCTTAAAACTGTTAATAGGCTTTTTAGGTGTGTCTAACAGAGAAAACACATTACCAGTGGAGTTCTATGCTGATGAAACAAAACAGTGATCGTTTTTTACACGTCGTTTGTGAGTTAATCATCTGTTTTCTCGTTAGCACGAATTTCATACATCACGAGGAGTGGGACATCATCAAATCAATGCTAGACGTTTGAATAGACCACGTTGTTATAAACAAATGTATAAATGGAGAGAGGGTCAGTGAAGAAAATGTCGCTTCTATGACAGCCTATGACGGAATAGATATACAAAAGGAGGCAGCTACGAAGGCGCTACACACCTCAACTAGGTGAAGACATATATTTATTTGGAGAAGAGGAATGACTAAACGCGTATCTAAGGTGTTGATAAGAAGACTGTATCTTGAGGATGTCTGGCATCATGTCTATGCAGCTGTTGAAAAGGCTGTGTTGGTAAGGGCTACTGATAACCCGAAGTAAGTGGATTTTCGCCACTTCATTCCAGCTGATATGGACACAAGAAGATGGATTCCGACAGTCTCCAACCATGATGAGGAGCAAAAGTGTCCTCAGCGACCATGGGCATCAGAGTTCCATAGTTATGAAAAAGGTATCACTAAACTAATGATTTGGGAATTGGGTTGTAAAAACCATTATTAAGCGAAGCGATTTCTGAGAAATGGTGCCTTAATTACCTTTGAGGATGGAACACTGTGGAGTGATTTTTACAACTGGTCATCAACCACGCTAACTTTACTCATTATTTAGCATCTACTTATGTGGGATGTCGATGTCGGTCCTTCAACTGTGAGGTAGCAAAATTTGTCTCCAGTATGAAATGCGGTAGATCAACGGGACAGACCTGATGCTATAGCTCTACAGATGTTTTTAAGGGTGATGTTAATGAACTATTGTCACCGTTAAGTAAGATATTTGGGAATGTATAGTGATCAGAGATTGTCTCGTAGGACTGATGTAAGTCATTGATTATTTCACTTTATGGAATCAAGGAGACAAGGTTTCATGTTATAATTCTAGGGGAATCAACTTGAGTAAAATTAGGAATAGGTTGGAGATTGTTATCTGTGGTACAATTGCATTCGCTCTTTATGAAATCATATTTCCGTTAAATTCTCAGTCTTTGTAGCAATATTGTGTTTGCCGTACATTCCCTTTTATCATGGTTCCTTTCTCCGTACATTTGTGTTTGCTATGTGAAGTGCGACTGTGTGAGATTTACTGCACTTTTGTGCGAAATGTTCTTCGTTGGAAACCCAATCTCACTCGGTCAGCTTTAGTGTATCGACAACTATCTTACCAAGTGGTTAATAAATTCTCAGTGAAATACATATGACTGGTATTATTGTTTGGTTGCCAATCGAAGGTAACGAGTTGATTATTTCCCCTTATCTTGTGATTGTACTTCTAGTCTCTGGCGGCCTCCTTGAAATTTGAGCTATCCAAAAAAGACCTCCATCTATGAATTGCATACAGTTCCACTTATTCAATTTGTTTAAATCTTTGTAAAATATGACCTGTAAAAGTATTGTATATTGTGGCGGCTATTTTAAAAGTTTACAACCTGTTGATTCTCAAATTCCTACTAAACTTGAGCAAAAGCATTATCCTCGATGATAACTTATCCCAGTACATTAGATGACCGTTCCTGAGTGGTGTCCTTGGTTTACATAATGTACTCCTGAACTTTGGTTGGTGGATGGTGACTAGCGGTGGAATCCAGGACGCGCGTTTCGTCTTATTTGGGACTCGTCATCTGGATGCACCTGCATTTCTCAGTGAGTAATGATGTTCTCACTATCCACCAATTAACTTCTAATTACATGTCCAGACGTCGTCGAAGCATCTGCACAAGAAGCCGACATGTCAACCTGAGACCGAACACTGCGGTCCAATCAATCGACGGGAAAATCTAAAATTCAATTAAAGTACTCCTGAACCGTTTATAATTGACATTCAGCAAAATATCGTCGTGTATATTTCTTGAAGGAGAAAAAGTAGAGATATCTTAATGGTGGATTTGGTTTGCTCTTCAAGTCAGACAGAACTGTGTCACATGATCAATTTACTGTCAGTTGATCTTTTATTTGAAGATCCTGGACGAAGGGAGCAAATATCATGCAATAAACTCCGTTGAGTCTGTCTGTTTTCGACATAGAACTTTGCACATAATTGCGGCAGTCCAAGTCGCCACACTCCCTCCATGTACCACACAAACCAACAGAAGAGAGTAGAAGAAATACATAATAGAGAGACAGTAAACAGAGGTATGAGACAAAGGAATAGTAATAACGAAGAACAATGTAGTTTCATTGCAAATCATAAGTCACAAGTAGTGGATGCATCTGCCCCAGCCATTGACAACGAGGATTTTGAGCCATATCACCAATTGTTTCCAACCATTGGTTTTAACCGTCCCGAAGATCCCAACCAGTCACTCTACACCTTCCTACGTGACCAGCCTAAACTAACTGTTGTGGATTTCATTGACTGATGAAGCCATGTTTTGGTTTGACCACCGCTAGCTCTTTTCCAGCCTGACCCTATGTCAGCTAACATTGGCCGTTGTCGAGGAAATCGATGACTAGTCATGCGTAACACATGCCCTAACCATCTCAGTCGATGTAGCCGTTAACCATTTCAGTGGATGTAGCTTCACGGCCTCGTCGATTGATTTCCCCTCACACCTAACTAGCACTCGACCGGTGCCTAACCTCAATATTGCTCACATTATTATACCACTTCACACAGAAGATAGAACATAGGCATCTATGATCAAAGACAACTAATCTTTTCATGTCTTTCACTCTCAATGAATGGGTTATGTACTGTATCTAAACGCTGTTCAGAATAGAGCTATTATTATTATTATTCCCGTATAAAATCTAAATGTATGATAATTCCATATTCACGTTTGTGACAGTCCTGACAACCTGTGTATCTTGTCAAATGTGATTTCTGTTTCTGGTTCTCAATTTGTATGTATTTTTGATGACTGCTGCAACGATGACTTCACGTTTACCCAACTAATTTATATTACTTAAATTAATATTTTTCGTATAACAGCTTCTGAACAAATTCCTTATGAAATCAACTGTCGAACAAAACCGAATGAATCCCTTTCTGTTATTGCCTATTCTGGACTGAGTACAGAAGTGTCAAGTGTATCATCGGAAAATGCAACTGTACTACAGAAATCATCTACTACTACTAATAGGAGTAGTACCAAGAGACCAGTTGATGGTGGTAGTAGGCTTGATGCAACAATAGCAACAACAACAAGTGTAGATCATTCCAATTGTGAACAAAAGGTAATTTTTTTTCCATTTTTGTCATTTATTTTTCATTTAATGTAATGCATGTAGATTTATTCATTCCTTTCAGTAGTGGTAACCACTTGTATCTCTATGAGGTTACCAATCAGCCACGCCTTTTGTATGATTGTCATTGATAACTGCCTGTTTGTTGAAATATCGTCGATAGGGGTAGAGCGGTGTTGGGAACCATGGCCACCACCCAGTTGTCAGAAAGCTAATCCACCCTAGATCAGTGTGCCAATACAGCGATAAGGCCACTTAAAGATATTCTTTATTGCTGACCTCTGATTTTGTTAATTTCCGTAACTAGTTTCATTCTTCTATTCAAATTTGATCACGGATTGCTACCATTTAAAGGGGAACCATTATTAAAAACCAACAGGGTTTAATTACTGGATGGCCATTTCGTCGTCCTAGTGTTGGGACTCTTCAGAGGTACGCATCCACTATTCTTCCACCAGGGATTGAACCCCGGGGTACCTTCAGGTTACGAGGCTTGTAGGGGTAGGGATCAAATAAGTTCGTCAGTTCAATTGAACCTCAGCCGTTTTCCCGTCAACGATCATTTTGTTTATCCGTGCGTGTTGAAAGAATTGGTGTAAAATATAATTTTCAAGGGACAAGAGGTTCGCAGCTTAGTCGTGGTGGTATTGTCTAATTGTGCACATACTCTCTACAAATCATCGTCACAAATACATCTCTCCGCGGTCTTAAGTGTTGTATTTTCCCTTTGCTAGTTAAGGCGGTATTAATGGTAGCCTGGTCACAACGTTAGGTGGGCCACACAGCAGTTATTATTATTATTATTTTATTCCTTCACATTCTCAATGGAATATAGGGCTTCAAGTTGGAGCTTTGAAATTTCGGTAGCAGTAGTATTTATTTTTACGAGATGCGGTTGCTGGCCAGCCTCATGTCTAACCTTCACTCTTCCTTACCAGTTTTATTACTGGCTTAGCGAGGTCGAGGAGTGCGTCGGTGGCCGGGGATCGAACTCCGAACCACGTGTGGCGTGGTTGGCGAGCATTCTACCTCTATGCCATAGACGTACCCACACAACAATCGTCCGCGTTATTTCTACTTGAAGCCAACTGCAAGCGATCTCGAATTTGTGCAGGCAGTCCAACTAATTGGTTTCTTAGATGCTAAACTCATTGTGATCATTCAGCCTCTCTTGGGTCGGAATTCTTAATTCAATGACCTGTTAATTCAGCTTATGTCAGTTTAGCGATTTATTCTGTTATATCGAAATTTCTTGAGTTGGATATACACTCATTCTAAACCATTACTTGTGTGAAGAAATGCTTTGGATGAATTGTAGTATAAACGTAGTGTTTTAATCACATTGATATTCTCAGTATTTAGTATCATTAAAATGCTACAATTGAGATATAATCATAATCATAATTAATGATCACTTTATTGCAAATAATATTTTTAGAAAAATACAAAATGCAATTCTTCTCATTTTCATATTGTAAATTTTACACAACATAAAATGGAATCACAAAAACTGAAGCTCAATAAGAATGTCTCTTTAGACAATGATAATTGTAATTATGCGTCTGTGGCACAGTGGTTAGGACTTTCGTCGACTATGCACATGGTCCGGGATTCGATCCCTTGCCGACACACACTTGATATCTATGGTCGGCCTGAAAATTTGGGCTACCGATATCACCTGCTGAAAATTCCATACTTGTACCGAGAAATACAGTGTGGAATCAAGCTGTAATCAAAAATAATAATAATACATTAGTAATTGCTAAAGAAAGCGAGAGAGAGTAGGTTCGTTGCTTCTTTCTCAAGACATGCCTTTCTTCACACAATTTCTGCACTAAGTAGAGTTTAATCGTTGAATCCTACATTTATATAACTGTAAGAGTATATACATTCCAATGAAATTACTTCTGGTTCTCCGGGTTTTTTTGTCTTCCTGATGAATGATGGGATACAAGAAGGTAGTTGTGTTATAAGTATAAAACTTGGCCACTGTGTGGTGGTAGAGTATAACTCCATTATGGATAAGATTTTATTTTGATAATTCATACAGTGTTGTACAGTAATATTAACTGATGACCACATTTCGAGCATAAACTATTGCCACTCATAACTATATCAAGTCACTCACTCACACAACTTTTTCCTTCAATTATATACATGTGTGGAATCGATTAGATATTGGATTAAAAATCAATATAAGATAGAGTACATTCAGAAATAAGAATACGAGTGTTATTGATCAATTACAGTTAGATGGGAAATACGACGAGTGTCTTTACAGTCATAAGAAGTTACTTGTTAAAATGTTGTGATGTGTTTGAATTGAAATAGAATTTTATGATTATTTATTATCCTCTTCTCATTTGACTGACTGGTGGTAATAATATCTTCCATAGATATTTCTGGTATTTGCATTGAGTCATTTCTGTTGCATGTGTTGGGTGTAGACTCGATGAACAATGACTGTGATGTCAACTACATAAGTCAAACTAGTAGATCGCGGGTAGTCAGATTATCCTAACATAAGAATTTAGCTACGGGAAGAATGGTTGACCCTGTGTTAAGCATGCAGTGCATTAATTTAGAAAAAAGCTCAGCAATTGTACTGCATGCATTAACAAACAACCACACAATAGGCAGGGATAGGGTTAAAATTCTAAAAAGTAATATAGGTAGGTGGAGATAGAGAGATAGAGGTTGATTACTGAATCCTTGTTCATCGAATGATCTGCACACACACAACATATGCAACAGAAATGACTCAATGCAAATACCAGAAATATGTATGGAAGATATTATTACCACCAGTCAGTCAAATGAGAAGAGGATAATAAATAATCATAAAATTCTATTTCAATTCAAACACATCACAACATTTTAACAAGTAACTTCTTATGACTGTAAAGACACTCGTCGTATTTCCCATCTAACTGTAATTGATCAATAACACTCGTATTCTTATTTCTGAATGTACTCTATCTTATATTGATTTTTAATCCAATATATAATCGATTCCACACATGTATATAATTGAAGGAAAAGGTTGTGTGAGTGAGTGACTTGATATAGCTATGAGTGGCAGTAGTTTGTGCTCGAAACGTGGTCATCAGTTAATATTACTGTACAACGAACACTGTGTGATTTATCAAAATAAAATCTTATCCATAATGAAGAAACTTGTGATGAATGAACATTGGAATGGCGGGGGCTGTTCATTATATTTATCAAGATTATCTTAGCTGACTGCTTGCAGGAATTTAGATATACACATCAACAACAACAACAACAATGTGTTGGTGAAGTTGTGTCAGGAGCACATGACAAAAAATCCACTTACAGTCCCCTCGATGAAACATTGGGATAGTCTCCTTTTTTCCAGAAGATCAGGGAAAAATTTAAAGGGGACCTTGAAAAGAAGAGAATAGATGTAGGGATTACACAAGCCATCATAAGTTGCGAGAGAGAGAGAGAGAAAAAGTCAATAATTCCATTATAGATAAAATTTTATTTTGATAAATCACACAATGTTTTGTCAGTAATGTTTACTAATGACTACGTTTCGAGCACAATTAATCACTGCTCATAATCATATTAAGGCATTACTCACACAACCTTCTAACTTCGTTTATATACATGAGTAAAAATTGATCATTAGGCATATGAATAAAATCAATACAAGACATGCGTGAAACAGAATGGAAGATAAAATACATTCAGAAACAATACTAGAGTTATCAATAAAATGGAAAATAAGATGTTTTATGATAAAATAAACTTGTTAAAAAGTTTTAAAGTGAATTGAATATATTTTAACACCATGATTTATTATCCTCTGATTTGACTGGCAGTAATAATACCTTCCATAACTCTGATATTTGTGTTGAGTCACTTCTATTGCACGTGTTGGGTGCAGATTATTCGATGAACCAGGATTCAGTAATCAATCTCTTTGTCTCTCCACCTACCTACCTATATTACTCTTTAGAACTTTCACTCTGTCCTCATCGACCTATTGTGTGATTGCGTGTTAATGCATGAAGTGTGATTGCCGCTGAGCGTTTTTCTAAATTACTTATCTTTATAGGGTGAATCATTCTAATCTCAGATGAATCCTTATTTTCTGTCAATCTGACTACTCCTGATCTATTAGTTTGACTGGCCTATGTAGGTGACCTCACAGTGATTGTAAGGTATTTTGTAAATTATATAATTTCGCCTAATTGGGTCAACCCACTGGGTCCTTTAGCCTACAGAGCTTGTCCTACCTGAGTGAGTTTGTAGGTTTAAATGTCACTTTAATTCCTACTTTATTGAAAATCCTACATAGAGTTTCAGATGTCCCCTCCATATATATATGGTAAAACTGTAGACGCCTTATATTCTTTCTTATTTATGTTATCATTATTAGTTTCGCCATTAACTTTATTTTGCTTCTGACCTTTTTTGATAGTCGTAGTGAATTTTATAGGTTAGTTAGTATTAGATGGTTGGAGACAATCGGCAGGAAGCCTTGGACCTAGGTTTCGTGCTAGTTGGGGTACTCATCAGCAAGGCATATCTGCAACCTTGAAGGAACTCATGTCCCTTCTGAGATTCGAACTCGCGTCACTCAGTGAATACTGCATTCAGAGACGTTACCACTGAGCTATTCAGGCCCGCGATTGACCTCCTTCCTGTAGGACTGTATTGAATATTTTTTTTAATGGCGAGCCACCTAGCATGGTGGCCACATTGCAAGCTTGACCGATAGAATTCAGTCTACAGTGAAGATTGGACTAGACACATTACACTAGTAATCTTTCATATTTCTTTCTACCATTACCCATTCTGTTTCACTCTTATACTTGTCAAACTATTGATTCTCTTCACTCATCTCGTCTACCGTTGTTTGTTATTTGGAAGGTGGCAACTCGAAATGGTGCACTTCGGTGCCAAGTTCTATATTGAATCCAGACAGACACTAGTTACTAACTAGTGTGCAATCAAAAAGAATAAAGGATAGTTAGTTATTGAACACCAATCAGTTATTCCTCTATCTGTTTCATCATTTTTTTCTGTGATGAACACCACCCCTAGCTTATGAAAACGGTGAATACGTCTTACCTGACAAAGGCTGTAAACACTTGGCTACATGAGAGTATTTCGAAAGGAAGACTGAAATCCACCCATCCTTAGCCCGTAGCAGGTCGTTCCTGGCGTATATATTATAGTAAAACCTTTCTTCTTGTGATCTACAATCCTTTATGTATACATACGTAAATTCGTTATAAAATCGCAGTGCACTGTCACTGTCTTTATACCTTTTATTTACATATTTCAACTGTGGTGAATATCTTTTAATTGCCAGTTTCGCCCTTTCTTCTTTCTCTGTTAGGGTTCATTTTCGGTTATATCTGAAGCAAGTGAACGAAATAGTGAAATGGAATCTGCAGCATGCATTACCAAATATTCCCCAATCTCTGTAGAACAAGAACCACTCGATGATAGTGTTTATCAATCTTCAGTTCCAGCTAAACGTGATTTAAGTCCACGAACATCTCCTGGTCGTCGAAGAAAGAGAAGTCGGCATAATCGCTTATCAAAGACCCATCTCCCCTCTGATGATATGAATCTCCAAACAGAACACTACATCGCCAATGAGACATTATCCCATGGCGGTATAACTACTATTGATTCACGACAACAACAACAACAATTTGATCTCAATTCCCCGTCTTCTTCTTCTTCCCTTTTAAATACTGTTGGTAAACGACGACGACATGCACATCATTCAGCAATTTCAAACACCAGCGATGCAGTAGTTGCCGCCGCTGATGATGATGAAGAATTCGCCCAACAATCTGTTTCACCGCTTGAAACAAGTATTTCTGATGCCTGTGATATTCTATCCACCTCTACGCCATCATCATTACCAAATAATTTAAGACGTTCCTCCAGTTCACGTCATTCAGTTCTTCCTCCTCGTAAACGTTACAAAGTTGGAATAAACACATCGGATGATGCTGATACACATATGTCCTCCATACTAGATTCAGATCATCCTACTGATGATTGTATTAAATCAATGTCTGATGAACAACCGACTACAGATATAACTGTAGTGGATTTGACAGAAGTTGTACCTTCAACAGTTGATGTCGGTCAACTTGTTGATAATCCTGATACTAGTGTTGTTGTCGTGAAAAAGCGTGGTCGAGGCCGACCATCAAGGCGTTCATTAAAATTGGAGCCTATTAATAAAAGTATTGCCACCTCGCCTTGCTTATCATCAGATTCAGTATCTGTGATGTCTGATCGACCGAAACGTGAGGTAATTAAAAAACAAACATTTAACAGTATTTCACAACTAGTAATTGCATATTTGTAACTCGAGTTGAATTCATCTTCTGACTTGTTTTGTTACTTATCTGTGAATGTGTTTTTCACCAGACGACAGAGTCTTCGACGTCTCTCTTCCGTGTCCTCTCCATGAGGTTTACAGCCAGTCATTTGATGGTGTCTTTAATATTGTTTAAGTTAACAATACCATTTTTTGAGTGATTATCTCTAATTCCTAAGGAAAACTTCGGTGAAATTATACCTATGACTAATTGTTTTGTTAATGACTCATTAGATTTTACACATGTTTTTTCCTGTTAGAGGTCAGTTGATTGGTGTACACGATTGTCAGTGAATTTGCCTGGTACTTGCCATCAGTGTGGTGTTTGCTCAGTTGACTGTCTGTTTGTTTTATATTTCAGTACATTTTAAAGCAATTCTTAATGTGATTAGACAAACCTGTTTGAAGTGGAGTCCAATTGTTGAGATTTCTCGGAGACTTTCTTCAGACTCTTCCTATTCATTTCAATTTATGGGTGACTTGTGAGAGTTAACAGTACTCTTAATGGTGGTATAATCTGTGTTTCTTTAGGTTGGTCTACTCTAGTTTTATATTGAAATTCATCGTTAACCACCTTATTCACAAAGTGGTTGTATTTAATTAAGTGAACTGCCCCTTACCCCCACCCACCACCATATACTTAGTCAAATGTAAGATTTGACTTGTTATCAGGGAGTAATCTCGTTGACTTAGAATATGGAGATGATATAGTTCTTCTAGGTGAAGACGCTGACAAAATGCAGAGTCTTCTGAGTGCCATGAACAGCTAGCAATTTTCTAATGTTTGGCATGCGATAAGCTCCCTTTGTCAAATGTGAGATGGCTTTAAAGGACTGACTCGATTATATCGACTCACTCCTAGCTTTAACATAGGCAGCAGTGAGGTGGTTAGTGGGGCCTGTTGACCACTTCACTTAATTATTTGCGTGAAAAGTTGCATCAGCCAGCCCCAGCGGGTTGATCACTGACAAAGGCTCAGTTGTCATTTGCCAACTTATGCCATCTCTGGCTTAGTAGATGTGATATCCGGTTGACTGTCGGCTGAAGGACGTGTTTACTGATCAGCAATTCTCTGTGTCTTCCTCTATGGCTGTGAGTGAGATATGGCCATTGAAAGTGGAAGATATGAAAGGGCCAGTAGGCTGTCTCTGATCATAGGCGTCTGCATTCTATCGCCCGTGTTAGATGGCCTGGTGCAGTAGTGTGAGTAATATTGAGGTGAGGCCTCGGTCGAATGCTAAGTAGGGAGGGAGGGGAAGGGAAATCAATCGGCGAAGTTGTGAAGTCGCACCGATTGAGAGAGAGATGGCTGATGCAGATGCATTCACTCTTTGTGATTTAACATATCCAGTAAAACTATTGTTCTTCCATATTACTGCTCTTTTCCCATCACTTTCACTTTTATCTATGATCTGTCTTTGGAATCTCTCTTTTCTCCCTTCTCTTGCTTTGGGTGCTACACAAAAGGGAGTGTGGCAACTCAAACTGCCTCACTTCTCTGCAAAGTTCTACTTTGAAATCAATCAATCAGTCATACTTAGTCATGTTGATGCAATTGATGATCGTTGTTCCTTTCTACTTTCTTCATTTCTTGTGTTTTCTTATTTTTGTTTATGAGTAAGTTTATTACTTATTCTTTGTGGGAACTTAATTTTTACCGCTGAAGCATCGTTTTATCATACTTTCCTCTATGTACGGAATTCTAATCTTATGAGTAAGGGTAGTTATAATTACTTAACAGACTTTAATTCCACAGTCAAGTAGAAGAATACGTGCCTAGTTAAATAATCCTATAATTAATTGTCTACCTTTAGACAGTAAGTGTCTAGTCTGTAACTGAGGACTGATGGATACGACAGACCGAGTATGCTTATGGGTACTATAAAATATAATTGAATAATCTTTGATCAAAGTGAGCTTATGCGAGTTTGTAAGCGGTAATTACTTCCCCGCTGTCCACATTGGTGAGGTTGATTTCTTCGTAAAATACCTGGAATAATAAGAGCATCAGTGCGGTATGACTTCACAAACCCCAGGGACAACTGCTTGAGGTCGCTCACAGACGGTCTGTTTGAGGTGGTCAATATGCTCGTATCCGTAATTAAGGTCTTACTTCCGGCTGCGGACTGTCGCAAGGTAAGTTTCGTTGTACAGTTTTCTCGGTTGACCTTTTCTAACCAAACTCTCCAGAGAGGAGAGACGATAATAGAGCTTGCTTGCTGATCACCTGGGAGAAACATCTTACTGCTATTACATCTCTTTTTGTCAGCAGTACAACTTCGCACATAGACCCCAACATAGTCGACTTACAATATGGTGGTAGAGATGTAGCTCACTGACTTAAGCACTTGACTTTTAGTCATTGGTTCTCAAGTTGGAATTCTGTTCCACCTACTTTAGTCTGGGAAACTGGGCAGCGTCATCAGCCCCTCACAAAATAAGTGTGCTCATAGCCCGTAACATGAAAGACCTCATATAACATGATGGCTGGAAACTACTTTTAGTTGGAGCTCTTTCCAAATGACCTTTATGGTGCAACCCAACCTTCGGGAACATTAGTCCAACCAGTGGAGTTCGGTGAGTCATTGCGGTGTGCAAGCCGCACCACTACCACATCATGTTAACGGCCATGCCTCTGTTCTGTTAAGTGGTTGAATGTAATACTAAATTGACCGTTAAGCCCTAGTTCCGGAGTTATTCTTTAATGGAGGAGTTTTAAAATTTTCAACATATTACTTTTTACATCTAAGCATTTTGATCCAGTGCTTCAAATTAATTAGATCACTTGTATTGAATTCCGTTTTATTTCTTTTTTAGGCTGCAGTGATAGGTTTTGCGAGTTTAGTTGCTGCAAACTTGAATAATACAGGTGTATCTGTAAATTCTACTCCTGAGACTCCAGATACCTTGAATGTTCGATCAGAAACTGGCAGTCTACCTTCTCCGAGTGTATCTGTTAGTTACACTGAACACCAACACCAACAGCAGCAACAAGGTTCAACAGTAGAAGTTCTTGCCACTAAACCAGTAGTTGCGCCTCGAGGTCGTGGACGTCCTCCAAAAATTAAACCCACTCATTTATTGAATACAAATAGTACTTTAAGTCCTAGTAAGTTTTTTTTTTAAATGTATTTGGGCGTAGTTTTTCGTCTACATCTTCTGCTTAAATAGGTCGTTAGTTGTTTCGAGTACAATATAAGGCCTCAAGCTTGAGATCTGAAGTTTGAGTAGAAGGGGTTTCTTATTTTTACGAAGTGAAGGGGGTTTGCCAGTCTCATGTCACTTTATCAGCCTTACTACGAGATGAGCTAGGTTTAGGAGTGCATTGACCGGGGATCGAACCCCAAACCTTACATTCTTGGTTGTCGACCATTCTATCGCTGAACCACCGACTTCTGTCCCATGGTTTAATTCATGGAAAATTCCCATCAGGCAGAATCAACGAAGTGACTCTTCTCAATGAATTTGTTATCAACCTGCGCAATTGTTTAAAATAAATGATTTTTTCAAGTGTTGGTTTGTAGGGATTTGATTGGTTTCAGGATTTCATCATGAGCTGACATTAGTTAGAGAACCATTAGAAAACCTGGGAGTACTGGACAGCTGTTTCGCCCTAGTTTGGGACTCTTCAGCAGTACGCACCCACCGAGATTCGAACCCAGGACCTTCCGGTTACAAGGCGAGCTCGTATACCATTAAGCCACTGGGACCCGATCCAATGGTCCTTGACCAGTAGGGTGCAGCGGGTCGGGTGTGAGGACAAATACTCGCCGAAGACATTGGCTAGTGGTCGCACTATGTCGTGAATTGGCAGAAGTTGGAATTCAAAGACCATTGGATCGGGTCCCAGTGGCTTAATGGTATACGAGCTCGCCTTGTAACCGAAGGTTCTGTGTTCGAATTCCGGTGGGTGCGTACTGATGAAGAGTCCCAAACTAGGACGAAACAGCTGTCCAGTACTCCCAGGTTTTCCAATGGTTCTCTAACTAATGTCAGTTCATGATGAAATCCTGAAATGATTTTTTAATAATGTGAACTGGGACGAAGAATTGGTTAGTTTTTAGAACTGGGTGTGGAAATAATGAGATTAATGTGTAGGGGGATATTAAAGCAATCACTACACAACAAGGTACGAATTTTGACTATAGGTAATTAAATAAATACAGGTGCCAAGTGAGATAGCACCAGAAATTGTTCAAAGTGGTAACGGTCGACGTGCGTCAGTGGCATAGCGGTTGGGACGCTCGCCGACCGTGCACCTGGTCCGGGGTTCAATTCCCGGTCGACGCACTCTTTTTGTATACAGAGATCTGTCTTTTTTAATTTCAATGACCAAAGCTTCAACAACATACAGGTGATGAGTATTTGAACACAGTGATTTCGGTACGTTATGTTTCTCCTTATGGATGACTTTTTACGGAAGAGGTTGTAGAACTCAGATTGTGGTCATTATCGGCTACATGTTCAATGATTACGTTTCCTACAGCTCCATTCCCACCTTTTCATAACCACACTGGATAGTTTTCTTATATTGCAATGTTGAACGACCTATATACGTAACCCGACATGAGCAGGTCAACTACAGGATCTTGTCCTTCGGGTTATTCAATAGTAATGGTCGACTAGAAAATACTTTTCCTAGAAGTGCTGAGACGAATGCGTTTTGTTAAAGGGACTGTGAGATCCGTAGGCTGAGTCAGTCACCTTTTAATATGAGCTTCATATGTAGCATTGCTTAAGATACACTTCCATTTAATCACATCTGATATCATATTATTGTATTCGTTGTCTGATATATTTGATGTGATTTAATGGTGTGAAATATTCCCATATTATGAATTGAAAGTCAATCTGAACGAAGAATATGCTTTTCAATAATTTCTCCCCTTCAGGTTCTTACAATTATAAAATTATAATATTTATTGTCGTTACAATAATGGCCAGTTATGCGGTGGATTCCTTTCTTAACGTAGAATAACAGATTAGTTATCGGGTGTCAAAATAAGTAGTCGTATTTGTGTGACAAACGTGCTGGGCTGAAATCGATTGCAAAATATTGTGGTGATTTGTAGGGTATAGGGTAGGAAAATTGACAAGTCAGTTCAAGGTTACACAAGGTGTCAGGTGAGTGAGTGGCTAGTGTAAAGTGGTCTGTATTAAAGAGGAGATAGTAAGACTGCAATGAGAGAGGTTCATGATGAAATAACGAATGCGTGAAATGAAATAATAGTAATAATTGTAATAATAAGCAAGGAAATAAAAAGTACCAAATTATATATTATTATTGGTCATAATTAATGCCCTTCATGCAAACATTATGAACCTCTCTCATTGCAGTCCTACTATCTCCTGTTTAATACAGACCATTTTGTACTAGCCATTCACCTGAAACCTTTTATAACCTTGAACTGACTTGTCACTTATAATAAAGGTTTTCGTATTTTCCAATGTATGAAAAACAAAACGATATTGTTTTTACTGACTTGTCACTTGTTTTCCTACCCCATACTCTATAAATCTATTATGACTAATCACCATCATCATTGTCTCCCATTTCATCGGAATATTTTGTAGTCGATTTCAGCTCAGAGCACGTTTGTCACACAAATACGACTATTTATTTTGTCACCCTACGATAACTAATGTGTTATTCTACGTTAAAAATGTATCCGTCACATAACTGGCTATCAATATTGTAACGACAGTAAATGTTATTTGTCTGAATCGTGTAATGTATGTATTTACGCAACACATTTCGAACAATCTGATCACACACACGGACTTGTGCTACGAGTACATATATATTAAATTAATAAAGAGTGAGAAAGAGGTGAGAAAATAGACTACTTAGGTCAATTTAAAAGGACATATTCAAGGTCAAAATAGCAATGAAGACCACTAAACCAAATAGCAGAGATAATATTACATCTGCCATGGTATCGTAACAAAAATTTACCAAGGAAGGTTTAATGTGATGACGGATTGTTTTTGAACACATAGAGGTGGCTTAAACTTTCTAATTGCTAAAGCTTCTACAAACTTTAGGATATGCCCCAAACACGTTTCATGGGTAGATAGGTTTAAAAGATCTGTTAACGTCAATTTTATGTCCTGTTTCTATAATATGTTTCGCGATGGGAGAGCTAGGTCTCCTGTCCTCACCGTTAATAGGTTGTGAAGATTCCACTTGTCTTTTGGAGCCATTTAGGAATATGCTCTGAAGCCAGCCCTTACTTGCAGAGATCGATGAGTCCCCCCTATGTGTATGTGTGTCCACACGTACATTCGAATTGGTAAATACAGTGGAATGTGACATCACTTTTCGCATGTTCTAAGGGCTTAGATAGATATATTGGCTTTACATTCTCAATTATTATGATATTAGCTGCATAAAAAGTCTCTTTACATACATAGGGAGAACTCATCATCTCTGCAAGTGAAGGCTGGCTTCAGAGCATATTCCTAAATGGCTCCAAAAGACAAATGGAATCTTCAGAACCTATTAACGGTGAGGACAGGAGACCTAGCTCTCCCATCGCGAAACATATTATAGAAACAGGACATAAAATTGACGTTAACAGATTTTTGAAACCTATCATCTACCCATGGTACGTGTTTGGGGTGTATCCTAAAGTTGGCGGAAGCCCTAACTGGGAATTAGGAAGTTTGAACCACCTCTATGCGTTCAAAAACGGTTGATCATCACATTAAACTTTATTTGGTAAACTTTGTTTTGATACCAGCCAGGGTAGATGTACTATTACCTGTGTTACTTGGTTTAGTGTTATTCTGACCTTCAATATGTCATTTTAACTTGACCTAAGCAGTCTATTTTCTCACCTCTTACCTCTTTATTAATTTCATATATATACAGTCCTATGACAAAGTCCATGTGTGATCAGATTGTTCGAAATAGTTGCTGCGCAAATGCAACATAACACGATTCAGACAAATTACGTCTTCTTATTGCTTTATCTAATTAAATTCATGAAGGGAGCTATTTGTTTTAGATAAATTTTATTTTTGATAATTGTAAGAACCTGAAGAGAAATTATTAGGTGTGACTAATTTCTTGGTGCATAACTAATGCAAATGTTATTTCATCGTGATTCGTGCATGATCGCATTTGTATAGTTTTGCTTGATTGAGTTTTTTCAATATATTTTTTTAAAATAAATTTCTTGTTATGCTCTGTTACGGTTATTTTACTTTATTTAGAAAATCGCATAGTGATGATACAGTAGTCACAACTGGATAACAAGGTTTTGAGCATAAATTATTGCTGCTCATAATCATATCAGTTTTAGTCACACGGTTTCACAGGTTGTCTTACAATCTAGCATTACTTACTTAATCAGTTCATTTGTTTTTGCTAGCCTTTATCGACTACTATGTCTACCTGAATATTTGTTTGTTTAATCATGCTGTTTTGAATCAGTATTCGTGTTATTACAGATTGCCTCACTTTTCACCCTTATTATTGATAAAACCATTATTATTATTATCATTAATACTATTATGAGTAATTGCACAACTTATATTCACCATTTTATTATCCCATAGACAAAACACCATGATTGGTTTATATTTGAATTTTTATTTGTAAAGTAATGTAGGTATATTAGAGTTAAGCCTGATGAGATCTAATTGAAAACAATATTGTTCGCTTTAATGTGTCTTATATGTGTGTATATTTTTCTCTCTCTCTCTCCAACTTCCCCTTGTTGTTTGTTGCAACCTTCCTCCATATCTCCAGTATAGACGTCGCATCATTTCGATTGCACCTGTGTGATTCAACTCTTTCTCTGTACTCTTTTTCATACTCTCACCCTGTCCTACCCTATTTCGTGACTTGTCTCAAATGCCGTATAATGACTGTGAGGTCAATTACATAGGTCAGTCAAACTAGAGTAGATCGGGGTCAACTAGATTACTGAAATATAACAGCTTTCAATAATTTAATAATTCCCATTGTGTGTAGCATTAAGAACGCACAATATTCAGCGAACAGATTCTCTCCAACAACGAATTTATCATCAAGCTGTACAATCGTATGTATATATATATGGGTTGTTTTTAAGAAATTATATTTTTGATGAGGAAATTAGGTCAAAGATGTGAACACATGAAATAATAATGATAATAATAATAATAGTATGAAATGCAATTAAAATTAAAATGTTTGTGATTATAATCATAGTTATATGTCAAGTGGCAAAACAATTAATGTCACATATGTAGAATAATTCGTAGGATGTGTAGATGTTGGAAGTGGGGGTGCATAATTACAGGATTACTAGGCGAATACAAAATGTTACATAACATGGTGTGGAATTTTATAAGAAAGAATTAAATATTGAAAAAATAAAAAGTATACAAATGAATAATTTGGGGTTTAAAACGACAAGAGGGTCAAGTGGAAAAGATTCAGAGTGAGAGTCGTAATAATAATGATAACAATAGTAAAATTAATCCAAGTAATTAGGGAAAAGTACATAGAATAACTTAATAAACAAAATCCCTACAAAACCAATACTTGAAAATAAATGTCTATCCCTCTGCGGCCAAGCAGAAGTAGGGATTATACGTACTTCTTTTGTACACAAAGGTCTGGCTTAAAGTCATGAATTGCCAAGGCCTCAGCTGTCTTTAGAAGTCCGTAACGAAGAAAACGCGGTCGGCAAGTTAGCACGGATTCTATATATGACCTTGAAATCCTGGTCAGGGTTGGTGTGCAGTGACAGGAGTCAATCAGGTGTTCCAGAATACAGCGTCGCACACCCTTAGACCTAGACCTAGAAGAATTGTTCTTGCTAACTTAAATAATCTAGAAAAAGGTTCACTGGTATGTAATCGCAAAATAGGATTGGACAGATTGATAGCATTAAAAAGGTAGAGAGGGAGGTTAATCACACCTCAAAAGTGGAATCGGAATGATGCAACAGCTATACCGGAGATATGGAAAGTGGCAACAAACAACAATGGAAAGTTGGAGAGAGAAGGAGAGAAAGTGTATAAATAGTAGTGGATTTAACCCTAACTCACTTCAGAGACTCAGGGATTGACTTGCTACCAGGGAATAGTCTCGTTGACTTAGAATATGCAGATGATATAGTCCTGCCTCCTAGGTGAAGACGCTGACAAAATACAGCAGAGTTTTCTGAACATCTTGAGCTGCAATCTACGAATGTTTGGAATGCGATTCGCTCCCTTTGTCGAATGGAAGATGATGTTACAGGACTGGACTACACTGACTCCAAGCTTAAAAACAGGTAGTGAAGTGGTAGAACACGTTGACCGCTTCACTTATTCATGAAGTTGCATCAGCCAACGCCAATGGGTTGATCGTTGACAAAATCTCAGTACGGATACAGAGGGCTAGTTTCGCATACGCGAGTTCACGCCATCTCTGGCGTAGACGTGATATCCTGCTGGCTAGAGACCAAAGGACGTGTGTCCTGCTCAGCAGTCCGCTCCGTCCTCCTATATGGCTGTGAGTGAAACCTGACCATTGAGAGTCGAAGACATGAAAAGATTAGGTGTTTTCCATCATAGGTGCCTTCGTTCTGTCTCCCGTGTGAACTGGTATAATAGGGTGAGCAATATTGAGACTAAGTATCGGTCGTGTGCAAGGTAGGTGAGAGGGGAAATCAACACGAGGCTGTAAAGCTACATCGACTGTTAGAGATGGTTAGGACGTATGTTTCTTATGCCTAGCCATTACCTTCCTCGCCGACTATTGTTAGCTGACATAGGATCGATCAGGCTGGAAAAGAGCCAGTGGTGGTCAAACCAAAACATGGATTCATCAGTCAATGAAATCCACAACAGTTAGTTTAAGCCACATAGGAAGGTGTAGACTTCCTCACTGTTTGGGGTCCTCGGGACGGTAAAAACCAATGACTGGAAACAATTGGTGATATGGCTCAGAATCGCTCTCCATGGCGCAGATGCATTCACTCCCTGTGATTTATAATGGCCAATGAAACTACATTGTTCTTCGTTATTATTATTCCTTTGTCTCATATCCCTATCTACTGTCTCTATTATGCATTTTTTCTACTTTCTCTTTCTTTGTTTGCCACATGGAGTGTGGCAACTTGAACTGGTGCACATCGGTGCAAAGTTCTATGTCGAAAACAGATGGACAGATGGTATACATATATAAGCCCGACCGATAACTGCTACCTTGTCGTGATGGTCGGGCTTGATACCGTAATGACACAACATACATAACTTACTGGGACTCTGTCCCTGCAGGTCCTACCATGTCAGGAAGTTTGTTTGGATAGCGGTTATACTAAAGGCAGTTACCATGGGGTACGTGGGCTCCAGTATCCAATCGGATCAAATGGCGTATGAACCCATATGGGTCACCGTCAACCATGAGAATGCAGCCCCTGACGCTGCTTCGCTGCCTTTCGGATTAGACTCCAAGTCAAAGGCTCGGTGGTGGTCCCTTGATAAAATCACCTGGTTCTGTCGCGGTGCCCGGGCAGTATATCAGCCCTCACACAATCAATTGAATAAAGCAACAAACAAGCAATGAAACTTATCACGTGGTATTACACGTGTTGCAATTTCCTTCTTTCTTCCCTTCCCGATGATAGTTAACAAATACTGTCTGAACTTGTTAAGTATGACTGTTTTCCTTCCAGATGAAGTTCTTTATCCGTTCTCTACTTATATATTCCCTTCTTTTTTCTTTTGATCTATGTTGTTTTATTATTATTGTGTGGCGCATCCTACTTGGTGCCATATTGTACCAAATGTTTATGCCTTTAAATAAATAAATAATACATATATAAGACAAACTGTGAGGTCGTGTGACTAGAATTGATATGATTATGAGTAGCAATAATTTATGCTCGAAACCACCTTGTCATCCAGTTGTGAATACTGTATCATCACTGTGTGTATGATATTTAAACTAACCTTATCTTTTTTATAGAATTACATTCTACCATAATGCCCAAGCTTTTCACTGACATTGATAAAAATATACGGCCTATAATGGTGGTTGTAATCGCTTAGTTTCCCATAAAATACGACATTCTCATTGGCTAACAACACTTACTCTGAACCTTAAGATATAGACTCAACAAACATGTCTTAGTGTTGATTTCATGACAACATTGATAGCTGTTTGTTTTTGTATTCAGCGAACTATCACAATCGGTAATAACCATAGTAATCACACTTCATATTTCTTTCTTTCTTTCTTTCTTTTTATATTTCTAGATACAGAAAAATCGGAAAACAAACCGGAAACAATTATAGGGTAT
Organism: Trichobilharzia regenti; assembly: GCA_944472135.2. Taxonomy (NCBI): domain Eukaryota; kingdom Metazoa; phylum Platyhelminthes; class Trematoda; order Strigeidida; family Schistosomatidae; genus Trichobilharzia; species Trichobilharzia regenti. The sequence continues at coordinate 47,097,231 of OX235268.1, forward strand.
GTTATTATAGTTCTGTTTGTAACTAAAAAAAATTCACGCCTTTGGTGTATGCGCTTTCTGTGTTTACAATCCATAAATTAGGAAGGTTGATTGTGTAGCTGTTTAAGGGGATCATTATTGTTCACAATTGGTGGATGGTGGCTAGCAGTGGAATCCAGGATGCGCATTTCGTCCTAATTGGGACTCGTCATCTGGATGTACCTGCATTTCTCAGTGAGTGATGATGTTCCCATCGAGGCTCGAACCCAGTACCCATAGTTTCAAACGCCAAAGCGTTATCCACTAGACCACTTGGGCCACGAGAGCCACCTCTTGTGCAACGGGTCATATATTAATTATTGAATTGAATTCTTGATTTTCCCGTCGATTGATTGGACCGAAGTGTTCGGTCTCAGGTTGACATGTCGGCTTCTTGTGCAGATGCTTCGACGATGTCTGGGGATTTGATTTGTATAGGATTCCACTGCTAGCCACCATCCACCAATTGTATACAAATCAAATCCCCAGACATCGTCGAAGCATCTGCACAAGAAGCCGACATGTCAACCTGAGACCGAACACTTCGGTCCAATCAGTCGACGGGAAAATCAAGAATTCAATTCAATGATCATTATTGTTTTTGACTCCACAAGGGTTTAATAACTCATGTGCCACATGGTTGTGTACATGTGTATTTTGGAAAGACCTAATACCTGAGAGTTACATATGGGGTGGTACATAGATGCCTATTTGTAGGAACCAAATTTCCATGGAATAGCGATTGATCATAATTCATAGCTGTTGTTACCCTAAACCCATTAAAAAAGTACATTTGCAGAATTTTATTATTAGGTGGTGACATCAGTTAGAGAACCATTTAGAAACCAGCATGAATTCCTGGTCATCTGGGAGTCTTCAACAGTACGCACCCACCTCCAGGCTTCAAACCTGGGACCCTCTGGTTACAATGCTAGTGAGCTCATAGACCATTAATCCACTGGGACCTGAGATCTATTGGCCAGTCGATGAATTGTATCTTCTGTCAATTCACGGTATAACGCCACTGTTACTACCAATGTCATCACTGGCGAGTATTTGTCCTCACACCCTCCCTGCTGTACGCCACTGGGCACGACTTCCCTCAAGAACCCAGGTAATGTTGGTTTGGAGGGATTTAATTTGATTGGCTCCACGATTTCAGCATGAGATGACATCGATTAAAGCTAACATCGGCTGTTTTATGCAAATGATTTCTAACTATCGGAATATCTCATGTTATTGTTCGTTGTGAATAGTGATGTATTTAAAAAAGAGGACAAGTAACTCGTATTGCCCCCACTTGTCTAGAGTAAAGTAGATGTGGAGTGGGACTCGAATCCAGGACTCATAAGCTGGAAGTCAAGTATTTAAACCAATTACCTACTTCTCTTTCTATCGGTCAGTAAGTGATGTGCATAATCGCTATTAGCCATAATATTGTACGAAATTATTATTATTCCCTTTAATTCCTAAAGGAACATAAAGCTTCAGCTGCACATCTCCATTGCGTTCGGTTCTCTGCTAGAGTTTTCACCTGGCTCCAGGTCTGTCCACATGCTTTCATCTCCTCCCATTCACATGACCTTCCCCAAGTCACCCTTGCACTGACGACCAACTCACCACTTCCCTTTCGGGTTCCACTCGAGCGATGGCTTGTCTAGTGATATCACTTGATGGTTTCTCAGAGTATGGCCAATCCATTTCCATTTCTTCCAGCCTATTGTTTTCACAGTCGGTTCGTGGTTGGTTCGCTCATTGTCAGAGATCCCTGTTGCTGATGTTTTTTGGCCATCTGATCTTGAGTACTGAGCGAAGGCAGCCGTTAATGAAGGTCTGTAGTTTGTTTGAGGTGCTCTTTATGACTCACCAAGTCTCTGATCCGTCTAGTGAGTAGTACTGACTTCACATTGGAGTTGAAGATGCGGATCTTATTTTTGATGCTGAGTGCTGTTGAGACCTCCACGAAATGAATAAGTCTGAATTTGTACGAAGCTAGTATTTGACTATGTCATATATATCGTGATTATCTGAAAAATACTTTTTTAATACTTCTCGGTATACTCTTAACTTTCAGTCTAACTCTTATCTCACTGCTGTAACTCATCTTTATTAGTCACTCAGTTATGAGTTGATGTATTGACTTTTGTTTAACATAAATTAGAAAGCAAAAGGATTCAGCGAAGAAATAGTTTACTTTTCAATTAGATCCTCATCTCTGGCTCTACTCAATACATTATATATAACATTTTTAATTACAATCCACAACACTTTACCGATCAAGTATCGATATATATTGGTGACAATAATTAATCAATATCAACATGTCATGGGGCTTGAAAATAACCCAGATAGAATATTGTTCCCTTGGGTTCCTAGTGGAACATAGGGCTTCAACTGCACGTCTCCACTTGCTTCTGTCTTCCTTCTGCTGTACTTTTCACCTTCATCTATGTTAGTCCATACTGTTTCAACTCCTCTTCACACCATCTCCTCCATGTCACCTTGCACTGATGTCCCACTCGCCGCTTCCCTTTCGGCCTGGTTCCACTCGAGCAATGGCCTGACGCGCGCGTGATGTCACCCAGCGGCCTCCTCAGCGAGTGTCCAATCCATCTCCACTTTTTCCTGCATATTTGTTGGGCGATCGGTTTGTTCTTGTTTTGTTTGTTCTTCCCATAGTTTCTTGTTGGTGATTCTTTCCGGCCCGGCCATCCGATCTTCAGTATAGAGCTAAGATAGATAATTCAAACAATTGAAGGGTAGAAATGATTACAACAATGATAACATATAATTAAAGATGAAGTAATTAGAAAAATAATAAAATAATTTGGACAGTTATCATTTTTAAAGGTTCTAGGAGAGGGGACGGGGGGCAAAGTACTCTGGTTTATACATTCATATAACGATCACCGAAGTAAGGAAAGTGACTGTACAAATTTTTTCTGAACATACGCAAGTTTGGCTTGTTCTTCAGGTAGATTCCTATATCTTCAGCTATATGTAGACGACGAACTCGTAAAGCAAAATTACGATTTAGTAGGAATGCCTTAGATAATCTTAAATGTACTGTATTCATATAAACTTTATGCTAACTATCTACAAGGTGTACTAAAACAGAGCTAGCTACGAATAGATCTTGTTTGTCTTTTGCTTAACCATGCTGGATGATGTTCGGAAATACTATGATGAACACCTGCCTAAATGTATGCCCAATATAGCTGCAGCTGATTGGTAAGTTGCATAGAGGATTTCATCATGAGCTGACATCAGTTAGAGAACCACAGGAAAACCTGGGAGCACTGGACAACTGTTTGGTCCTAGTTTGGGACTCTTCAGTAGTGCGCACCCACCGGGGTTCGAACCCAGGACCTTCTGATTACAAGGCAAGCTAGTAGATCATTGATCCACATTGGTAAATTGTTGTGTATTGTAATAAAAATGCTATACATAATATATCAGAGATAGAGCGAGATGAAGATCTAATTGAAAAGTAAACTATTACTTCACTAATTTTTTTTGCTTTTTGAATATCTAATTTATTCTACTCATTTATATTCTTGACTAAATAATCTAACAATACTTGTTTCTCTTTTTTGCAGTCATCGTAAACGATCAGTATTATTCCAATCACGTGGTAGTTCACCTTTAATTACATCGTCTTCCATTATATGCTCTCAACTACCAGAGGGGGATAATATTCCTAATCACCAGCAGCAACAACAGCAGCCGCAGGTGTATAGAAATGAACATGAAAGTCGTCAACAGCATGAAACAACGACAGCAACAACAACGACAACTGAAGTCCCCACTGACAACAGTGCTGTATTAAAAGAGGTATTTTACTATAAAACGTAGTTTGTGTTTTATTATGTTCCATTTTAATTACTGCAATGTACTATTCCTTAATTTGCAAGGAAGGGAAAACTATGAAGCAAAAGGTATGCAGCATGTGTGTATAAGTGTGAGCTATGTGGTGAGGTGAATAGGAATGCATTGAGTCTTTGACGTATTGTCTCCACCCCTAAGTCGTTGGTTAATATAGATGGTTGGAGGCAATCGGCCATAGGAAGCCTCATCTGATGAACTAGGTTTCTTGCTAGTTGACACTTACCAGTCAGTCAGCAAGGTGTTTGTTTGTGCAATCACCTTGAAAGAACTCATTTCCCTTCTGAATTGGAACCGGTGTCACTTAATGCGCTACCTGCAGTCAGAGAGACGTTACGATCACTGAACTATTTGGGCTCGCCATTTTTCTGCTGTAGGACTGTACTGGATACTTGGATGGGACACTAGTTACTAACTGATTACAGCAGTGGATGACACGGGTTCGAATCTCAAAAGGGGGTATAAGTTCTGTCAACGTTGCAGATACGCTTTGCTGACTGACTAGTAAGGGCCAACTGGTACGAGACCTAGGCGTCAGCAGGTCTTCTTGCCAATTGTCTTTAATTATCTAATATCAACAATTCAAATTTCACTGTGATGGGGAGCCACCTAGTGACATGGTCGCCACATTGCAAACTTGATTGGCTAGAATTCAGCGTACAACTAACAAGGGATTAGACACATTACACTAGTTACTATTGTGTCCAGTGGAATTATCACTAAGTCGTATTTATGAATGAATAAATGTTATCCCATAATAAGCCATACGGATTAACCAAAAAGGCGGCTCTTCTCTCCACCTACACACTTGTGAACAAAGTAACTACTCTTAGCCAACTTTCCTTGTTACTCTCTGTGTTGACACCCATACCAAGATGGGACACCATGAATTCTCTTGATGTTGTAACTCTGTACACATACAAAGATTGTCTTTCGCTGCTTCACTGTGTTTTGAATGTTTATTTTGCCACATTCCCATCCTGACTTAGACTTCAGCATAGAACTTCACACAAAGAGCACGTCAGTTCCAGTAGGCAGCTGAGTAGTTACGTTATAGCTCACAAAGCTACATAGAAAATTTAACGGAACTATACCGTGAATAGACGGGGAAATGTACAGGAGATAGAATAAGTACTTGTAGAATAATGAGTTGATGGATCTAGGAGAATTCGTGAAGAAGAGTTAATTTTTCTGCGCGCCATTGGGAACAACTTTTGAACCATGTTACCAATAGTGTCTTCAATAATTAGTCGTTTAATGTTTCGAGAACTGCAGGAGATTTCCACATGCAGAGTAGAGTATCAGCTTTGTTTTTGACTCATATACACACACACACGAATCAACCGAAGAGAGATTCAAAAGAGAGATAACAAACAGAAGTTGTGTGTGTGTGATGGGGAACAGTATAGTAAAATGGAAGAACAACAGAGTTTTGTTGGATGTGACAATTCACAAAGTGTGAATGCACCTACGCCATCACTCACTGAAAACGATTTGCAGCCATATCATTGATAATTGTGCGTCGGTGGCACAGTGGTTAGGACTCTCGCCGACCATGCACATGGTCCGGGGTTCGAGCCCACGCCGGCGCACACCTGATATCTATGGTTGGCCTGCAAAATTTGGGCTACCGATATCCATGCTGAAAATTCCATACTTGTACCAAAAATACAGTGTGGAATCAAGCTGTAAATCAAAAAAAAAAAAAATTGTCTCCATGCAGAGGAACCCAACCAAGTAACCAGTTAGTGTACACCTCCTTACGGTGGTTGGCTGTCTTGCTTAAACCAACTGTTATGGATTTTATTGACTGATGAAGCCATGTTTCCTTTGGACCACCACCATACCACTGGCTCTATCCCAACAAACTGATCGATCCTGTACCAGTCAGCTAACATTGGCCGTTATCGGGTAAGGCAGTCGATGGCTAAGAGGTCTAGGGGGGATGCATGCGTAACACATTTCCTAACCATCTGTCTCAATCGATGTAACTTCACAACCTCTTCGATTGACTGTCTCTCCCATCTACATAGCACTCGACTGATGCTTAAGCTCAATATTACTCACCCTATTTGTATTACGCCACTTAACAAGGGAGATAGAACACAGACACTTATAATCAGAGACAGATAGTTAAGTCTTGTATATCTTCCACTCATTTTGAAGTTCTTTTACTGCATGTGGAGTGTGGTAACGTGAACTGGTAGTGCATTTCTGTACAAAGTTGTACGTTGATATTCAGTCAGTAAGTTTTTGTACTCCGTAGTTTTTTGTTGAAAGTCTAAGAAATTATTATTATTATATGTTTGAGTTATTTTTCTCGACTACTTGGTTTTTCTTATATTCTCACTAATTAAAGAAAAAAACCTGATTTATGCTCGTTTTTTTCTCTAGGTTGACAATAATGATCCCTCATCCAATAACCCTACAGATTCATCACTGCCTTCATTAAAATCATCAAAGATTTCTACAAAACAAACGAACAAAAAGCGTTTAATGCCAACGTCTAATGTTAAAACCAAGTTGTCTGAAATTCATTCAACTGGTCAAAATACATCTTTTAGATTAGGCATTCATTCCTCTTCTTCTACTTCTGCTTCTCAGATATCATCATCAATTAATCAAAAATCTGATCGTTTACCAAGTCGAAATAGTTTCTTCAAAGATTCCCTTATTTCAAGGTAAATTGTTCACCGTTTTGATTGATTAATTATTCATTCATTTTATTTATACCAGTGATGAGTCGATTGTTCAGCTGTAGGACGCTCGCTAACTACGATGTACTCCTCGACCTCACTAAGCCTGTAGTAAGGCTGGTAAAAAGGGAAGGTTGGGTTAGGTGAGACTGCCAACCGAAACTTCAAAGCTCTAACTTGAAGACCTATACTCCAGCTAGGCCGTAAAGGAATGAAATAAATAAAGAAAGAACAATTATTCAGTGTACAGGATTTCATCATGAGCTGTCATTAGTTACGGAACCATTGGAAAACCTAGGAGTACTGGATAGGTGTTTCGTCCTAGTTTGTGACTCTTCATCAGCACGCACCTACCGGGGTTCTTGTGAGAAATCGTGACGAGTGGGGTGCAACAGGTCGAGTGTGAGGACAAATACTCGCCGAAGACATTGACTAGGCGTCGAGCTATGTCGTGAATTGGCAGAAGTTAGAATTCATGGGCCATGGGATGGGGTCCCAGTGGCTTAATGGTATACGAGCTCTCCTTGTAACCAGAAGGTTCTGGGTTCGAACCCCTGTGGGTGCGTACTGCTGAAGAGTCCCAAACTAGGGCGAAACAGCTGTCCAGTACTCCCAGGTTTTCCAATGGTTCTCTAACCAATGTCAGCTCATGGTGAAATCCCGTAACTTATGTT